>CM076261.1:94454594-95666683 GCA_038380795.1 Pyrocephalus nanus
CGACCGTCTGCGAGACCAATTAAAGTGCTTTTGCATAAAAGAGGCAGAGAGGAGTGAGCTCCAAAAAGAAATAAATGAATAACGAAGCCACTCTTTGCTTCCCATGCGATACCTAAAGAAAACAAGCACAACGACTTAAAGATTCCCACAGTGAAAGAGAAGGAAATGGGGAAGGTTTAATCACACACTTACGAGGCAGCAAAATAGATTTCTCAAGTCTTAATATCTCTTGTGAAATTTTAACTGCTCAGTAACGTGCTGAGACCTCACATGGGAGGTGTGTGTGAGTCCCTCCCCTGCACTCACAAACACACATTTGGTGTTTCCATCGCTTTTCTACTTCCAAAGGGATCAAAATGAAACTATGAGCAATCATGCTGTGGCTTAACAGATTCCCTGATGGAGGTCTTGCTGTCCTGCAGCTCAGCAACTCTGGAAGCAACAGCATGACTTCCCTGAATGCTGACCAGGAATGGGACTCATGGCCACAGCCACAGAGAGACAACCCTGAGTTCTACTGGTCCCCCAGTTACCAACTGGAATGATGACTGAGAAAAAGGGAGAGAGATCATCCCACCAGGAAAACTGGAGACCTACTTCCTTCTCCCTGAGACTGCCCTTTGTTATGTCTTCACAGGGCAAGGGAGGAACTGATGCCATCAAAATCCCATAACTTAGTTTCAAAGGAAGAAGTTTTTGGCAATGAGGTTGGTAAATCCCTGGACCAGGTTGCCCAGAGAGTTGGTAGATGCCCCATCCCTGGAAATATTCGAGGTCAGGTTGGATGAAGCTCTACCCAACCTGAACTAATGGGAAGTGTCACTGACCATTTCCCCTTGGATTATGGGGCCTTCCTTTGTTTCCCCACTCCTGATTTCTGACTCAAGGGCTGGGTGCCCCAAGAACAACGTGGTCTTACCATTAAATACCAAGGCAAAGGAGGCATTAAGTACCTCAGCCTTTGTCACTGAGTTACTCCCCACAGCCAATAAAGGATGAAGATGCTCCTTCACCCTCCTTTTGTTGCTGATGTATTTATAGAAACATTCTTTTATTGTCCTTTATGGCAGTAGCCAGATTAAGTTCTAATTGGGCTTTGGCCTTTTAAATTTTCTCCCTGCATATCCTCACGACATCCTTGCAGATATCCTGAGTTGCCTTCCCTTCTTCCAAAGGTTATAGACTCTTTTTTTTCCTTTAATTCCACCCAAAACTCTCTGTTAACTCAGGCTGGTCTTCTTTCTTGCCAGCTTGTCTTTTGGTACATAGGGGGGTCCTGCTCCTGGACCCTTAAGGTTTCCTTCTTAAAGCACATCCAGCCTTCCTGGACTCCCTTGCCCTCAGGACTGCTTCCCAAGGGACTGTCTCAACTAGTCTCCTGAAGAGACCAAAGTCTGTCCTCCAGAAGTCCAACCCTTACTTGTCCAAGAACCAAAACCTCTTATCATTTTGCAGTCACTACGCCCAAAACGGCCTCTGACCGTCACATCACCCACAAGTTCTTCCTTGTTCCCAAAAAACAGGTCCAGTGGGAGCTTTCCCTTGCTGGCTCCCTCACCAACTGTGCTGTGGAATTCTCTTCCACAACTTCCAGGAACATCCTGCCCTGTTTCCTCTCTCTTGTGTTGTTGTATTTCCAGCAGACACCTGGTGAGTTGAAGTCCCCCACGAGAACAAGGGCCAGCGATCACGAGGCTTCTCTCAGCTACTTACAGAATAGTTCATCCATCTCTCCATCCTGGTTGGGTGCTCTGTTACAAAATCCCACCAGGATATCTGCCTTGTTGGTCTTTCCTTTGACTCTGATCCATAAACACTCAGCCCTTCTATCACCATTAGGCTCCAGACAACGAACACACTCCCTCACACACAGGATTATCCCTCCACCTCTCCTTCCTCCCCTGTCCCCTCTGCAGACACGCCACTCCAGCTGCACGAGTCATCCCACTGTTTCTGTGATGCCAAATTTGCAGTTGCTTCCAGCTCCTCCTCTCTGCTGCCCGTGCTGTGGGCATGGGTGTAGTTGGGCTACTGATCCCACTGCTTTTAGGGGAAGAAGCCCTAATTCCTACATGATCACTCTCAGGTGCTTCCATGGTTTTTAACACATTAGCATCCCTGGTGTGTTTGGATCTCCACATGGATATTCATCTCCTACCTCCACTAGAATAAAGGACATCTCTACCACACCACCCCTCAAACACTGGCATCCCACCTCCAGGCTTATCTTCAGCAAGCCTGATTTTTTCCCTTTCCCCCTTCAAATCTAATTTAAACCTCTTTCCATGAGCCCTGATAACTCCTGGGCAAAGATCCTTGTTCCCTTTGAGGCAGGTGTACCCCAGGTGTCACCAGAAGAACCTGGTGTGGTATAAACAGCCCATGATCAAAAACTCCAAAATTCTGCTGGTGACACCAGACTTGGAGTGAGGAACTGATATCCTGGCTTTTCCTGGTTTTCCCCTCATCAATCACTGCATCTGGGAGGATAGAGGAGAACACAACTTGTGCTCCTGATCCCTTAACCAATCTCACAACCGAAACACAAAAGAGATGATAGAAGAGAGAAATCACTGCCCTATGAAATTGAAACAGGAGGAAAAGAACTTCCAATAATAAAATAAATTTAAAAGAAAAAAAAAAGGGGGGAAACCAAACACCCAAGAAATGAAAACAAAAGCTAAGAGGTGAATAATTCATTTAGGCAATATGCAGTGCCCATACTCTACCTGAATTGTTTACACTGAAGGTTCATGGTTTAATCAGAACAGCCATAAAAAGAAAAGCCAGAGCCATAAGTACAACATTTATCTTGAGTAAACGAAATAGGTTTCTCAGTGAGGCATTTTCATTTAAAATGGGAAAAAAAAAAAAAAAAAAAAAAAAAAAAAAAAAAAAAAGACTGCAGTTTGTCGAGTGACCAGCAAGGGGAGTTGGTGCCTGCGGCTTTGAGTCAACCACGCAGATGCAGTTTTGGGTGGAGAAAACTCAAATAAACAATTCTGAGGTAGTGACATCGAGAAAACATCGAAGACTGGCAGAAGATACCAGAGGATGCTGGGCAGAGAGCAGAAAACATACTAACCTGGGAATGAGATAGGGCTTGGGATATACTAGAGTAGAAAAAAAAGTCATATTTTGCTTCAAAATGGAATTTTCTCTCCCTGCAAGGTTTGATGGAGAGCATGTGCTGGAGAGCACTCAGAGGGGAAAAGGCAAAGGACACAGGTAATCAAATCAGGATGGAGCTCGAGATAAGAAAATACGGATTAAATGTCAGTGTATTTTTGAGTACAATATTCTGATAGCAACATGTTTGTCAGAAAAGAGTTGGGCCAGTTCCTCTGGTGGCCTTGAGGAGACACCTCAGAGGGTACCAGATGTCTGAGAAAAGACTTCAGAAGGCAAGGCCTTATCACCGAGCCCCAGCACTAGTAACAAATAGGGGGGAAAAAGGCACCACAAATAAAGATATATTTACAAAATAATAGCTCAAATCCGCTTGCAAGGAGTGGGATTTAATAACATTATCCAGCATTTAAAGAAAAATGCCAGCAGTAGGAACTCATTAAGCCCTGTATGGGGAACAGCAGCAAAAGCACTGCTGCATCCACAGCCATGCTGGGCTTGTCAACAGAAACGGGGCCACCACGAGCTCTGGGGCCACAGGGAGGTGCAGTCAAGGCTTATGTTCCTCTTTCCTGTTAATCTCATTAACCTCATATTTACTCTGTTGTTGGTGATTACTCAGAACATTAATAGGCATCATTTATGCATATTATTTACTGAATATTACAAATCTCTTTAGCTCTGTCTATGAAACGGGGCTGGAACACGCCAGTGCTCCCCAGGCTGTGGAAATCAAGGTAGGAAAATAATAAAATTGGAAAAAAAAAAAACTTCTTAAGGACTTGTTTCCAAGATTTCTTCAATAAATGCAAGCTAACCAATTGATTCAGATAATTATATGAAACCCTCTGTGTTTTCAAATTCTAGAATAACATTCTAAGCAGGAGGAACAGATACCAGAAAATACCCAAGCAAAGACTTATTTCCTCCTATTAAGCTGGAGGACACGAAACAACTATCCTTGCCACGATACAAATGACCCTTAACGATATTCCAGGTGAGAAAAGCAGATGCAGCTTAAGAAAACCGCTTCTGCTGTTAAAGAACTCCGCAGGTTTTCCAGACACAGCCTGTTACACCTTGAAAAATGGGACTTTCACTGACCATCTGTTCCCAGCAGAGAACACCCAGGAATGCTCTGGCTGGAAAGCCCAACTCAAAAGTCAAGGTGCCGTGAGCATGGGACATCCCAGAGCTTAATGAACAGCCAAGGTCAGAGCTCAGGGGGAGAATTTGGATGGAGATGACCCCCTGTTAACCTGTCAAAACAAGGAAAAACCATCCAGAGGGGAACACCTGCCAGCGCCGAGCCCACAACGTTCCTACACGCCCACCCCAGGGGATGGGTCACCAACACTCAACATCAGCTCCAATGGGGTGAAAGGGTAGGGAGAAAACCAACCAAAATCAAAATTTTTTTTAAAAACAGCCCTGAAATGAGAAGGGTTATCAAAGAAAGAAAACAGCAAACATCTCTCACTCACAATTTTTTCTGCCTCGTGCTGCGGAGCCGCTCGTTCAGCGCTGGGCACCCAACAGAGCCAAGGCCCAGCTCAGCAGTGTGGTCTCTGTGCAGATAAAAGGGGGGTAGAAAAAAGGAAAATAGAAAATCAGAAGTGAAAAGCACACACGGGCTTTTATCTGCTCTGTTTCCTCCAGTCTGAAGCTCAGGGATTCCCAAGGCTGAGGTTTAGTCTTTAGATTCAACTGCCTTTGGGAGTTTTCACACCCCGTGAATTTGTTAAAGAAACATATACATATATTAGGCAAGCTTTGCTTTTGGCCTACACAATGTCTGTTGACAATGCAACACACGCAGAGAAAAAGAAAACAAACAAACAAAAAAACCTCCACCTCTTCCCTTTAATTTCAGGGTGCAAACATTAGGGGATGCCTGGTGAAACACAGCAAGTAATTTTAATTTCCTGCAAATCGTGATTTCACATCATTTTCATTTCCACCTGCTTGGTGATCTCATATTTTATATTCAGCATTAGCCAGTTAAAAGGATCTCTCAGCATTTTTTCCCTACATTTCCTACAAAAGGAAAGCCTGTGCAGCTAAAGGGATTGCTGAGATGGAATCACACAACTGGGACAACCAAGTGGAGCCAACACTGGGATTCTGAACATTCCCAGGGGTGGTGATTCCACCACTTCCCTGGGCAACCTGGTCCAATGCTTGACCACTCTTTCCATGCATAAATTTTTCTCATATCCAACCTTAACCTCCCCTGGTGCAACTTGAGGCCGTTTCCTCTCCTCAGGAACAGCATCCATAAGGATCCAATACCTCAGATAACTCTGGAGACTCTAACGACATAATAAACCCATTTCCCACACACACACACTTTCACAACTCTTTTTTCTTTTTTTTTTTTTTTTAATTGGTCCAAATTTGGAAACTAATGTTTCAGAGGGAATTTAAGATGCTTTTAATGTAGTTTATTATGCTTTAATAAAAAAAAATAAAATAGAAAAGAAGAAAAAGAATGGCTTAGGCAACTCAGGTAGAGGCACTTCTGCACTGTGTAAAGTAAGGAAATAAAAGTATTATTACAGACAATTATTCCTCAAATAAAGTGTTTTAATCAAACTGCTGATATTTTTGGCTGGTTTTAAGCTGGAGGAGCATCATCACACAAGACTAAGCCTCCCAGACTAATGATCAAAGTTTTCTAATCCCTCCTCATGATTGGGATGGTAGAGAAAGTCAAACTATCTGGGATGACACCGGGGCTGGAAAGAGCAGCAAAAGAAGGAGCTCCTGCCCTGAGCTTTCATACCCTGAGAAAAACCACCCAATTACCCTTTCCTCCTCTTTGATGAACACAACCTATCTCAACACCCTCAAAAGCCGAGGGCAGAAGCTCCAACACATGGGGAAAAATAATCACTAAGAGCCTTTAAGTTAAAGTACAGCACCTGGCACAGGCTTTCAAAGACGGGGTAAATAAGCAAGACCTTTAAATTTTAAGATGTTGCTCAGCAACACCTTCTCCTACTACATCACACACATCCCTTCTTCCTCATTATTTCTCTGGCCAAGGGTCAAAATTCCCCTTCCCAAGAGGAGACAAGCTTTGCTCTGGAGAGAGTGATGAAACTCCCACATCCAGCTAACTCGTGAGCAATCCACATCTCCATCCTGGAGACCTTCCACACATCCAGACATGGTGTGACTTCTCAAGGAGGCAGCTTTCCCTCTCTGTGATCACTGTACATAAAAAGAGTGTGCACCATCACCACAGAGAGGGAGGACTCCTTGGACAAATCCTATTCCTCCTCTAACACGTTCCTGGAAATGCTTAAGGCCAGGTTGTATGGGGCTTGGAACAACTTGAGAGAGTGGAAGGTGTCCCTGTCCATGGCAGGGGGCTGGAACGAGATGAACTTTAAGGTTCCTTCCAGCCCAAACCATTTCAGGATTCCATGATCTAAGGATATGAAGAACCAATCTAGCAGGTGCCATCTGCACGTTGGAAGCTCAACAACATCTATGTATTGACACCAAACAGCCTTGTGAGGGTTTTTTTCTGGGTTTTGTGGACGCATTTTGGTTTTCTTTTTGGAAATCTAGCAGGAAAATGACAAAGCAAAGATACCTGTTTGGTGCACAGCTCAAACACACATCACCCTGCTCTGGTGCAAGACTGCAAGCTCTCCTTGTCTGATGAGTGTCACATCTCAGCGTGTTCAGAGGTCCCAGCAAAGCACAGGCAGCAGAGGATCATAGAATCACATCATCATAGAGTGGCCTGGGTTGGGAGGGAACTTAAAATTCATCTTGTTCCACGTACAGGGACACCTTCCACTAGACCAGCAGGCTCAGAGCTCCATCCCTCCAGGCCTGCCATCACCTGTGCAGCAAAGTCCCTCCTTGACCCCCTGTATCGCTTCCCATGTTCCACCAAGTTCCCAGAACTCGTCAAAAGAGTAAAATTCAGCAAGTTACGGAGAGCAGTGCTGGGAGCTGCAGTTAACTCTTTTAATGTGATGGATTATTCCTTCCATTTGTTAAAAAAAAAAAAACAAAACCACAACCAAAATTAATACTAATGAGATCCATTGCAATTACAGCTGGGGGTGGGGAAAAGAGGAAATTTGTCTCAAGTGATCTCACCTGGAGCAATCCTGCTCCAAATGAGAACAGCATTATTTTTCCAGAGCCCAGCACTGAAATCTCAGGCTGTTCATGGCCCCTAAGGGAAGAGTTTCTATCACCCTCATGTAGCCTTGGGTTAAGTGTTTGTAAACTGCCTGTACAAGCAAAAAAACAGTAATCATTTACATTTTTCAGAACAAGCTAAGCCATGAAACAACCCATCCTGCCATGTGAGGATTCAAGTCCTTAAGAAGAGAGACCTGGTTGTCCAGCATTCCAGGAATATCCATATTGTGCCCATCTTCCAGAGCACACCTGGGAGGATGAAAACCAGCACTGAAATGATCAACACATGCTGCGTCGTGCCCGTGACTTCCCACTGTCCCACCTTCTCCTTATCCTCCCACCACTTCCATCCCACAGATTTGTTTCCCTCTCCTTTCTCTGGTGTTTTTTCCACAGCAGGCTCTCTCCTCCGTGTCCCTCTCAACATTCTCCACCCAGGAATGCCAGAGGGACACGATCCTTGGATGGCACCCGCAGGAACGGCTCCTTTCCGGGGAGGAATTCATGACAGCTCTGCCCACCTGCAGGTTTTGGGGGTTTTTAGGGGTTTTTTTTAAGCCCTGGTGGATATAATTCACATGATGTCAGTACAGGAATATCACACTAAAGAGCTGGAAAGTAAGGGGCGGGTTTTCCTCGTTTCTATGGTTATGAGCAATTTTAATGACCAACCTAAATAAAAAGGCTGGAAGAGAGAGAAAGTAGGAAGGAGTGAGGTGGGCGTTTAATTTTGATTGACACGACAGAGCAGAACTAGTTAAGATCTGTCAAATGCCTGCTGAGGATCACAAATCCTCAGCACATTGTACAGCAGACAGAATTAGTCTAAATGCACAGCTTTACAAAAATACTTCTTACCTGGTGAGATCAGAGTTCATCATTTCAGTCTCCCCACACAAAGCAGCTGATGTCATAACCAGCAAAGGAGACGTGGTAGGGCCAGAAAAAGTATGTGTTTTTTAAATTATTTTTTCTTATTTGTGAAGTTTTTAAATGTTAACAGGCTGCAATATCTTAACTTTTGTCTCTGGACACCATATACATACATACATACATACATATATATATCTAAATATAAATAGATAATGACATCATTCTCAAGATTGTTAACTACCAAAACACCAATTTTAAACGTATTATCAAAGGCATCACTTTGGAATCACAACTGCATCACATTAAATGCTGTATTAATGCAGAGTAAGGAGATAATTCCTGTGTTAAAGAATTTAAAATAGGAGATTGAGTGCAGAAAATGTTGAACAGAGATTGGATGGGAAATATCTGGAAAGACAGAAACAGTGGCCTGACAGTCAGCTGTGAGGGTCCCTGAAGATATACCACCAAAAAAACAAGGAAAATTAGGGGCATCCCTAAAAATGTTCATGGGTGAGCACATCAAGAGGGAAAAATGGAGGGATGGAGATTTGGAGCATTTCAAGGTCAGGAACTCAGTTTTGTGATGCCAGAGGGAAAAATCAACATCCCAATGAAGCACAAGGCAGCGGGAGAAGGGCTCTGGAAGAACCACCAGCTTGGATTAAATGCCAGAGAGGTGCAGGAAGCAGCAAAGGACAGTCACAAAGAGGATCCAAGATGTGCCTGAACCAAACCAGGAAGATGTTTTTCTTTTACTGCCTCAGCTCTGGTGGGATTCAAGAGGGACACGCCGATCTTCACAGGGCTACACACTCATGAGCCCTGTTATTTTATCAACTGCTGTTTGACTTTTAAGGAGGGAAAAACCAGGCAAGGGAGGATGGGGCTACAAAGGAGGCCAAGTCAACAGCTCCTTAGATTCCTGCCAACAGGATCTGCACTTAAAGCATGCAGTTTTGGCAGAGAACATCCTTAAAATTTGATATTTAAAAGTCTTATGGTGTTGGAATGGATAATTAAAGGATATAAGTGAATTAAGATCTGATCAACACAAACTTGTATCGAAGTCAGAATGTGTTCCCACAAAGTCTCAGCCTCCTGGTTCTTCTATGCTCCATTCAAAGAAAGAAAAATCAGCTTCACTACTTTTATTTTCGCTCAAAATTGTCCCTCTCCAGCCTCCAAAAGGTACAGATTTGTAATCAAGAGCTAAAAAAACCCAAAACAAAATCCAAAGCTCACAAGAACATGTACCATTTACTACCGTGACAATAAAACAGCAACAACAAAAAAGGAATTCACATTTTACTGATTTCTTATTTCAAGGTTTCCAACAGCCAACTTGTCCACCACCAACTTGAAAAGTCAAAGCAGCACAGAATCATCTGGCACAAGCTCATTTATTCCCAGACAATGCCTTGAAACCTCCCAGACCATCTCTGCAGCCACCAGAGCCACCTCTTCCTTGGAAAGCACCCAGCAACCACTTGCAAACGAAATCCAACTTTGAATTTATTGCTCCTGCAACCCTGGAAATTTAAGCTACAGAGGTGACGTGACATTTTGTTTCGCCAATGCTAATCTAATACCTTTTTAAAGGTGCACACGTCTCACTCTGTTGGCTCCCAACCCTGAATTCCCAAGCTCCGCTGAGCTCCAGGATAAATGAGCCGAGCGCGCCCCGCGGGCGAGATCCCTTGCTGTAATCTTTATTCCAAACACAGCCTTTGGAAGCACTGCCAAGAATCACCCTGAGGTTTGCTCTTAGGATGGCAATTTGCATCTCAACATTTTGCTGCAGAGCCTTCCCCACTGTCCCCGCTATTATTTTAATGCTGGGCCGTGGGCGGCCCCCTGAGCGGAGCACACTAAAAATATTCCTGCCTTTCCTCGCTGGCTCCACACATGACCACCGGCAAAACCGGGAGTGGTGGCACCCACCCGCCTCTCTGGGAGCTCCAAGGAGCTCAAAAAGCGTGGCAAGAAGCAGAAAATGCATGGATGGAGGAAGGAGGAAGAAGGAAGGCATGAGGTGAAGGAGGAATGTCACGGGAAGAGCCAGTTTTTACAGCCAAGGAAAGCGGGAGGTTTATCTGAGCACGAGATTGTGGGAAAACACGTTAAGAGGTAATAAAGGCGAGGGAGGCATCGCCTGGGATGTGAATTGAAGATGCTGCTGAACATCTCGCTGAATTTAAGATAGTTTCTTCACAGAGAGAGGGATCAGACCTTGGGATGGGCTGCCCAGGGAGGGGGTTGAGTCACCATCCCCGAGGGTGCTGAAGCAGAGCCTGGACATGGCACTTGGTGCCAAGGTGGGGTTGGGTCACAGGTTGGACTGGATGATCTCAGAGGTCTTTTCCAACCTTGTTGATTCTGTGATTCCGTGAGGAACCTCGTGACACAAGGTGAACACCAGCACAGCCTGATTCACAGCCCCAGAAGGGAGATCCCGATCCCACCGGCAGCACCACGTTGATGACACAGCGCAGGGAAAAACATGGATTGCAGGTTTTCCTACGCCCTCCTCCCCCCTCGCCCAGTAAACCCCCGGTCTCAGAGGTTGTAATTATTTTTGGCAAGGTGTGAACAGGTCTGGGAAATGAAGCTGAGAAGTGGAGCTATTTATGAGATGCCGCGTGGGGAGACGGCATCGGAGCAACCAAATCAGCAAGTGCAAGGTCACCCTTGTCTGCTTAGGAACAGCAAAGTGATCCAGGCAGCCAAAATAACCAGCCTCAGTCTGCCCAGGATGGCAAGTTAATGGAAATGGAGTGTGGTGAACCACCAGAGGATATTACTTCAGTCAACTACAAGGGCTTTATCATGGAGCAAGTGGGCTTTGAAATAAGGTCCATCGAGATAACACCCACTCATGACAACTATTTGCCTCTCAGGCATGTGGGAGAGGAGCAAGAAGGACATCAGGTCCATAAGTCTCCCTCCACCAAAGCTGTTGTTAGAGGGAGGTAGCCAAGGGGCTCCCATCCCTGGAAGTGTTCCAGGCCAGTCTGGATGGGGCTTTGAGCAACCTGATCTAGTGGAAAGTGTCTCTGCCCACGGCAGGGGGTTGCAATGAGACAGTCCGAAAGGTTCCTTTCAACCATAACCATTCTATGATCTGCAAGTGAAAAATCAGTGGAGACCACTCATGACCTCACTCCAAAAACCACCCCTTGCTTCCAAGGAATTAGATTTTTGCCCTGGCCCAGGAAGAAGCAGAGATTTTGAAAAGCAACTTCCATTCTGCTGGCAGAGCAAAGCAGCAAAGGCCAAGCCCTCCCAGCAGGAGGGTCTTGCAGCCTGATGGGGCTGAAGAAGCCAGAAGCACCTCAAGGCCACGAAGGAACCACCAAGGAAAACACAAAAGCTCTTTCTGGTCGTAGCAGGAGCCAAAGGAAGAGGGATGGTTGAAGCCAAGAGGGAGCACCCAGGGGGCAGGAGGACCTCCAGGCTGCTTTCTGCACACTCTCTTTATATTCTGTGTCCAAATGCCTCAGAAACAGGAGGAGGACACACAGCTCTGCTTCCAAGTATGAGATTATATGAAATTCTAATTAATTTTTAAAAGGATGACAAGCACATTGCAGTAGGAAAGGAACTGGCCAAGTAGAGAAGAGCAAGCCTGCAGACCTCAGAGCCTGTGGGACATCTCTGTATATGAAAGGAAACAAAGGTACATCTGAATAATGTGCAAGGAAAGCACAAAAAGAGAATAAAAAAAAAAAAAATAAAAAAAAGAAAAAGCAGACCTTGGTTTCCATGCGCAAGGAAGAGGATCCTGGTAATTAAACTGCAGGTATTTTCATGAGGAGAAATAAAAAACAACACTGAATTAGTCTCTTCCATTGCATCATGCTTGGGTCAAAGGAGAAGAAACCAGAGAAGTTTTGGCTGCTCCATCCCTGGAAGTGTCCAAGGCCAGGCTGGATGGTGCCCTGAGTAACCTGGGATAGTGGAAGATGTCCCTGCCCATGGTAGGGGGATGGAAGGGGATGATCTTAAAGACCTCTCTACCAAACCAAACCATTCTAGGATTCTATGAAACCCATCTGCTTGAGGCTCTAAAGATGTTCATCGGGCAAATATCTGTAGTAAGACTGTCAGTTTGCTTTTTCAACCTCAAAGGCATCCTGGTTTACTCCAGTATCACAGTCCTTTTCACACCACGTGCTAAGATGCCTCTCCAAGGGACCAGTTTGGGCACTTGGCAAGGACAGCAATCCATTGCATTTTTAGGAAAACAACCCAAACCTACGAAACTTCCCCAATCGATACTTAAGAGGGCTTTGCAAAGCCCACAGTTGCTCTCTAAAATGTGTCAAAAAAGCTTAGGACAGCATTTCTGGGGCTTCAACACCCACGTTTTGCCACCTACTTCCCTCTTTGAGCACTTGCTCTTAATGGAAGCTGAAGGTCCTTGACACTGAGAAATCGAAGCAGGAACATGCAGTGGCATCAACATAATTTAAGCACCACTATTTTAATATTTTGTGTGTTTTTTTTTTTCCTTATTTATCATTAGGAAAAGAAGATCTGGTAAAGTGGCTTGATTTTTCACCCTCTCTACAATTCTGGATAAGTTTGAAACCTGCCTGAGATGGTATTTTAGAGGATGGGGAGCATCAGGAGGTTGGGTGCAGTTATGAGTGTTCACCACGGCCTGATCCTGCCTGCAGCAATCCAAAGGACATTCAGCAGAGGAAAGACTGGAATTTTCAGTTCTTTAAAACAAAACCCCAAAAAATAGGGCATAAAAGCAAAAAAAGCCACACCCATTATTATTATTTTAAATATGTGAATTTTATATATATGACCTTATGCACTATAACAGAGAAATTAACTGGGATTTAATAATATACATATATTTGTAAGTTTAATTTCTCATACTTTTGGAATGGCTATCCACTACCTGCAGCATATTTGATGGGACTGACATTGGGGTCTCTCCTCTTCCCAGTGCACTTGGGAAGAGGAACAGCAGGAAATACATCAGACATAAGATATCAAAACATTTGGTAAAGGTGAATCACATCTCCAGCTATCTAATGGAGTGTTTAAACTTGTATAAATCAGGTATTTTAGAAATTAGGAGGTTCTCATGAGAGCCTAGGAAGCTAATAGTGTCACAAGGGATCACAAATCAGTTGTTTAGTGGGGGAAAAATAAAGTGAAAAGCTGTATTCACTTTGCAAGAAGGAAAACCTGAAAATGTTCAGCTTCCACAAGAAAATCTGGCATGTGCAGTGTTCTTTTGAACAAGGTGTTACCCAGCGAGTCAGACCACTCCTGCAGCCTCACTGACCCCTCTCATCTCCAAACAGATACACAGCAGGGGTTTTTTTCTTCTCTCTCCTAAATTAGAAGAGCTTGGAGCATAAGGAACATCTCGAGGCTGGGATATGGGATTCTGAAAAGCATTTGTTAATAATTCAGCTCAAACATAATTGCCATTACCCACAGTTGGTTACAACCCCTGCTCCCTCTGATCCTCAAAACCTCCCATTCCTGGAAGTGTCCAAGGCCAGGTTGGATGGGGCTTGGAGCAACCTGGTCTAGTGGAAGGTGTCTAGGGGGTTGGACAAGATGATCTCGAAGGTCCCATCCCAAACCCAAGCCATTCCATGATTCCATGACTCTAAACTTGAAGCCACTATTGCACAGCTTGCAGAAACAGTAAGGCATCATCCAAATCTTCCCCAAACCACCCAAGAGCTTATTCTCCTCTAAGACACCTCAAAATTGGGGAACACACGAGCTGGGCAGGCACCAACATCACACCAGGACTGTGCTCTTAGTCAAGGGATGTCACATGCTGGTAAATCATTGAATTCCAGAAGGGTTTGGGTTGGAAGGGACCTTGAAGATCATCAAGTTCCACCCCGTTTCACTAGACCTTTCTGCATCTTCCACTACCCCAGGGTGCTCCAAGCCCCATCCAACCTGGCCTTGGACATCTCCAGGGATGGGGCAGCCACGGCTTCTCTGGGCAACCTGTGCCAGGGCCTCCCCACCCTCACAGGGAAGAATTTCTTCCTAACATCCAATCTAAACTACCCTCCTTCAGTTTAAAGCCTTTCCCCCTTGTCCTACCACTCATAAATATGGGAATTTCAGGGGGAGGGAAAGAAAGATTAAGGAAAAAAGCATTCCTGGCCTCCATTCCAGGGCTCCTGAGCAATTTGCTCATAGGGGATTTTTCACAAAGCAGCCATTAATGGCAGGTTGGGGAGTTCCCTCATACCATATTTGAGTCTCTGACATCTCACACAGCAAAGAAATGGGTTAAACCAAAAATGTGGGTCGTAGCTCCTCCAAATCTGCCCCTTTTTTTTCCACACGTAGAAAAATAAAGGAGGCACCCCCCTCCTCCACGCAGAAGCATCACAAGAAGATTCATTATAAATGGGGGAAAAAAAAAAAGCAACAAGTCTCAGCAATGAGCGTGATCAAAGTCTCTCATGGAAGAAGAAAATGTTTTATTTTGCAGAAATAAGGACTATGGCAACAGCTCTGGGATAAAATCCTACAGCACGGCTGTCTCCTGCACTCCTTTACTCCATGCACCAGCTGATGGAGGAATCCTACAAGGGGAAAAAAAAATACATGGCCAAGTTATTCAAGACTAGAATCACAATAAATGTGCACAGCAACGGGGAAGGAGGACAAATGAAGTCCTCAATAACCTCCAAAAAAATTCATATTTTTGCAACCCCTGGCTTTGCAGGGGGAGAAGAACAAAACAAACGCTACACAATGAAGAGCATAAAACATTTTGCAGTTATTTCCTGCTTTTATTTAGGGAAGAGATGACAGAGAAAGGGAAGAAATCACCACCTAACCCAGCACAAGCATTTATTTAAAAAAAAAAAAAAAAAAAAGGTAAATTTGCTAAAAGAATGTAACTATGGGTATTGCAGCCTGGTTTGACTTCATTCAAGGAGAAGCTGGAAAATATTTTCTGGATTTTGCTTGGAGCATCCCAGCAGATGAGCAGCCAACACACCCCAAGTGCCCTTGGGAGAGCTTGTCCCCACAGCTCTGCATCCCAACAAAAAAAACCCAACATTAAAAACCACCTGCTGATACACCAGTTCCTCTTGTTTTTTGGTACCAACCTTCAGAATATATTTTAAAAAGGAGTGCAATCTTCACTTTTTTAATGGAGCTGCACATAAAATAGGCATGGGGAAAAAAAAATCCATCCTGCCCCCTTTTTTTTTTTTTTTTTTTTAAAGTTAAATGCTATTTTTTCCCCCATCAGAAACACTGCAAAGCAGGGACGTGCCCATGCACTGCAACAAAGAGATGGCACCTGCCTACTGAATTTCCTGACTAGTGACACCATGAAGAAAAAGGGTTTTAAATAGAAACCTCCCTGCAAGTGTTAAATCAGATTAATTTAACTCTTTTGCATTATTTTAATCTTCCATGCCACCGTTTGCAAGGCAAGCAGAAAAAAAAAAATAGGGAGTAGGATTCTTATCTCGCCCATATTCCTTTGGAAATAAAGTGTGTTATTAAAAGCCACAAATAACCCCTTTCTGACAGCAAAAGACACGCACTTCCAGCTCCTCTGGAGAGGGAAAAGAGCACAAATTCTCTAGGAAGCTTTCTGGGCACTCAGCATCCAGTGATGGGCATAAGCTTCCCTCCCACCTTGTAAACCTTAACCCCAAGGCAAGTTTGTGGCCACAGGTTGGACCTGTCCGTGTCCAAAAGGCTGCTGCAAAATAAAATGGAGTTGGAAAGGCTGGTGATGCCACTGAAGGACAAGTTGCAGTATTTCCCCCGACACACACACCAAGAACCACCATGGAGGCACATCCCAATATTCAGTTGTGAGTTAAGCTCATGTTTGAAGAGCTGGATTAAATTTAGACCGAATGGATGATGCTGTAGGCAAATGCACACACTCTAATGTCAGCAGTCATGGAATCAGAGAATGGTTTGGGTGGGAAGGGACATTCTAGATCATCCATTTCCAACTGCCTACCATGGGCAGGGACACCTTCCACTATCCCAAGTTGCTCCAAGCCCCATCCAACTTGGCCTTGAACGCTTCTAGGGATGGGGCAGCCACAGCTTCTCTGGGCAACCTCTGCCAGGGCCTCCCCACCCTCCCAGGGAAGAATTTCTTTCTAGTATTGAATCTAAACCTACTCTCACTTTGGAGCCATTCTTCCTCATCCTGTCACTCCAGGCCATTGTCCAAAGTCCTTCTCCAGCTCTCTTGGAGCACCTTTAGGTACTGGGAGGGGTTCTAAGGTCTACCTGGAGCCTTCTCTTGTCCACTCTGAACACCTCCAGCTCTCTCATCCAGAGCAGAGGTTCTCCAGCCCTCTGATCATGTTTGTGGCCTCCTCTGGACTCACTCCAACAGCTCCATGTCCCTCCTGTGCTAGGGACCCCAGAGTTGGATACAGTGCTCCAGGTGGGGTCTCACCAGACCAGAGCAGGGGGGCAGAATCCTCTCCCTCTCCTGCTGCCCCCCCTGCTTTGGATGCAGCCCAGGACACGGGTGATTTCCGGGCTGTGAGGGCACACTGTCAGCTCATCTCCAGCCTCTCATCCACCAGCACCACCACGTCCTTCTGGGCAGGGCTGCTCTCAATCGGTTCATCCCCCAGCCTGGATTGACACTACAGGTGGAAACACATGACCAACCATGTCCAAGGTGGAAGGACCAAGTCAGTGATCCATCCATCCATCCATCCATCCATTCATCCATCCATCCATCCATCCATCCAGTCTCACAGGGATCAGACACAGACACACAAGTCCTTTCCAGAGCAGCCTTTGCCCTGGTGACAACTCCAACCCTACATAAAACACACACCCAGAGGCTCCTCCTGCCCACCCAGAACCCTCTGGTGTCATGGATTTCCACGGTCCCCTGAAGGACCAGCAACTCTCAGGTCCACTGAAATCCACCAACCCATCCCGCTTTCCAGACCAGCTGAAGTGTGGGAAGGAGGATAACAAAGATGGGAAAAGTAAATTAGATTTTTTTTCAACAGTTCATTCCATTTCCATCGAGCAGAATGTGTTCGTGGCACAGGCAGGGAATTGAAAGCATTATTTTTATCTTGATATTATTTACCCTTTCACACTTGCTATTTAAAAATCCCTGAAATCCCAGAAGAACCAACAATTCAAAATACCATTTGGTATATATATTTATAAGCAAAGGGGAAGCACAGACTCATTCATTTTCAGCTTGACTCCTTCTTTCTTTTTTAATTAGATTTGAAGTGCTGTAATATCAATGTGCAGATTTATCAAGACACATTATTTCTCCTCCTCTCCCAGAAAAGATTCTCCAGGCCCAGACCAGGCTGGGAGACCTGGTCACATCTGTGAGGTGCATGAGGAGGAGTAAATGATGAGAGGTTTAAAATACTTTTAATTTAAAAAAAAAAATGAAATCAAGAGAGTTGTGAGAAAAGGAATGAGGTTTCCTGCACAAGAGAGGATGGGAATAAAGGACTTAGATGCTGAAATATCTGTTCTAGTTTCTGTAGGAATCTCAGCTAAATAATGTGCAATCATAAAATCATGGAATGGTTTTGGCTGGAAGGGACCTTCAGGATCATTATTTCCAGCTCCCTGCCATGGGAAGCGACACCTTCCACTAGCCCAGGTTGCTCCAAGGTCTGTCCAACCTGGCCTTGGACAGGGATGGAGCAGCCACAACTTCTCTGGTCAACCTGTGCCAGGGCCTCCTCATCCTGTGAGTCAAGTCAGGAGGAAACAGGGATGGAGATCTGGATCAGGAGCCTGGATAGAAGCAGGACACGTGGCTGCACTGCTCAGCCTCTCCCATGTCCATCAAAGCTGCTTCAGTGGTGGTTGGGCTAAGTCTTAATTGCATTAATAAATACAAGCAAATCAGCAAGGTGGGAGGCTTTGGAGAGAGCAAGAGGGGTTATTTCTTGCTTGGCTGATCACTGGAAAGTGGGAATTAGCACATTTAGCACCCTGGAAAAAGTCCAAAGACCAACTTGGAGATAAGGCAAGATGGAAAAGGATGTCATAGGGAAAAGGATGGTGAAGACAGTGGTGCAGGAATGAAACAAGGAGTCAGACAGCACCTGCCCTGAGTCATGGGGGATTTAAAGACCTGAACTATCTGCCTCAACACCATGCAGAGGGAACTTTCACAAGGGCATGGAGCGGTAGGAGAAGGGGGAGTGGCTTTAAGCTGAAAGAGGGTAGATTTACATTAGATATTAGGAAAAAAATCTTCCCTGTGGGGATGGTGAGGCCCTGGCACAGGTTCCCAAGAGAAGCTGTGGCTGCCCCTGGATCCCTGGAAGTGTCCAAGGCCAGGTTGGGCAGGGCTTGGAGTAACCTAGGATAGTGGAAGGTGTCCCTGCCCATGGCAGGGGGTTGGAACTGGGTGGTCTTTGAGGCCCCTTCCAACCCAAACCATTCTGTGACTCTAGGATTAGCACCCTAGGAAAAGTCCAGAATCCAACCTGGAGTTAAGATGGAAAAGGATGTCACAGCTGGTGAAGACGGTGGGGCAGGAAGGCACTGAGGGGTCAGAGAGCAGCTGGCCCAAGTCATTGTGATTTAAAGACCCGTAAGGGCACCTTGACCACAGCAACACAGGGACCACCAAGGCAGGATGGGGCACTGAATGTTCACAGCCCCCCTGCAAAGGGAAATACCAGCCTGGAAAAGGGGATAAATGCTGGATAAAATAAACCTTATTGCTACAGAATAACAAAAAAAAAAAAAACATGGGGTGAGGGGAACCTCCATAATTTAGTCAATCCTTCCCAGCCCTCTCCACAGAAGCAGCAAAAATTCAGGATTCAGCAGGATGAAGCACAAAGCAACCCTTGAGGCCACCACCCCACGCTCGCCTCACCCCGGGGTTTGCAAACAAACAGCCTCTTGTTCCCACAGCACTTCCAAGACAGGAGGAACCACCTCGAGCTCCAAATGTCACGGAAAACCCCAAATGCAAACAAGCAGAGAGGTTTGCGCTGTGCTGGTGGCAGAATGAAACGTGCTTTTAGGTTTCCCAAGCCCTCTGCTTTTTTGATTTGCACACAAAGGCAATGAGTTCTGTGGGAACAGGAGGTTTTCCCTGGAAAAGTCCACCCCGGTGCCAGATGCCGGAGGTTAATTGTACCACGCAGCTCAGGGGAGCTTTTATGAAAAGCTTCCAGCCACAAACAGTTTTTAAAGTACAAAAGCAACAAAAAAAAAAAAAAAAGAAGAAGTTTCTGCAGTCGAGGACCGCCGCAGAAAGCGGTGCTTTGTACTTCTAAAAGCGGTTTTACTTCCTCTCCTTGTACTTCCACATCCATCCCACTGCCTCAAACTTCCTGACTCAGCCTGGAAAGTGGGAAAAAATAGTAAATAAGCATCATTATACCCTCTGTGAGGTTCAAACTGTGCCATAACCTGTGAGCAGTCACAGAGCAGTTCCCAGCATTGTTGTCGTGCTGGAGGTTGATAAATCAGGGTTTCATTGTGTGGAGCAAGTGTGGGACAGTGGCAAAGTGGGTGCAGGGACATCCCACCTTCATCTGGTCACTGTGGGACACAGCACCCTTGGCATGGGTGTCCCTCCCTGCTCACAGCCCTGGGCAAGGCCAGCCCTGCCCCCAAATTACTGTCACACAAGCAGCCCTGGGCAAGAGCAGGCACAGTCAGTCCCTGATTGCCTCACACACACCCTGTGCCCCCATGTCATACACCCCCTGTGCCAGCCCTGTCCCCATGTCACCATGTCACACACACACACACATCCTGTGCCAGCCCTGTCCCCATGTCACTTACTTACACCCACTGCCAGCCCAGCCCTGTGTCCGTGTCCCCAGGTCACACGCAACACACACACCCTGTGCCAGTCCTGTCCCACTGTCACAAAGTTACACCCAGTGCCAGCCCAGCCCTGTCCCACTGTCACACACAAACACAGCACCGGCCCTGTCCCCATGTCACACCTCCAGTGCCAGGCCAGGGGAGACTGGCTCAGTCCCCATGTCCCTATGTCACACACATACACACACCTGTCCCTGTGCCAGACACAACCCATGCCAGCCCTGTCCCCATGTCACACACCCCCAGTGCCAGTCCAGCCTTGTCCCCATGTCACCACACACACACACATTCCCTCTCTGTGCCAGCCCTGTCTCCATGTCCCCATGTCACACAGACCTGTTCCCATGTAACACACCTCCAGTGCCAGCACAGCCCTGTCACCATGTCCCCATGTCATACACACACCTGTCCCTTTGTCACACCTCCTGTGCCAGGCCACCCTGTCCCCATGTCCCTATGTCACACACACACACACACCCCTGTCCCTGTGCCAGACACAACCTGTGCCAGCCTTGTCCCCACGACACCACGATGGACACCCCCTCGTGTCAGCCCTGTCTCCATATCCCCATGTCACATACACTTGTCCCCATGTCACACACACCTGTCCCCATGTCACACACACCTGTTCCAATGTCACACACCCCCTGTGCCAGCCCAGCCCTGTCCCCATGTCCCCAGGTCACACACTAACCTGCCTTCTCCATGTCACACAGCCCTTGTGTGCCAGCTCTGTCGCCGCGTCCCCACATGTCACACACACACCCCCTGTGCCAGGCCACCCTGTCCCCATGTGCCCAGATCGCACACACAGACCTGTCTACATGTCACACAGCCCTTGTGTCCCCGTGTCACAAAGCCGCAGTGCCAGCCCAGCCCTGTCTGTCTGTCTGTCCCCCCGGCGGGCCCGGCGCGCGCCCCTCACCTGCCGCCGCGCGCCCGTCACCGCCGGCACCCAAACATCACGTGACCCCCGCGGCCCCGCCCACCCCGCGCCACGTGACCTCGTCCTCTCCCCCTCCTCCTTGTAGTCCTCGCCCGATGGTGCCGCGGTACCCGATAAGGAGTCATGGACTACAACTCCCAGAGTGCATCGCGGCGCGGCGTCCCGCCCCCTTCACTCCTGACCGCCAATGGGCGGATGGGACGATCCGGGTGGGCCCCGCCCACCTCCCACCCTCAGCGCCTCAGGGCGCGGCCGCGGCCGCCCCTCGGGAGCCGCTCCAGACGGGTGTTCCCTGTTCCCACCTTCCTCCTCCTCATCCTCACGGCCTTCCTCCCATTCAGACCCTACTGGGGGAACCCCCAGGAGCGGCTGAGCGAGTTGGGGGGGGTTTACTCTGCAGAAAGGAGGCTCGGGGGGACCTTATCACTCTCTAACTCCCTAGTGTAGCCAGGTGAGGATGGGGATCGGGCTCTGCTCCCAAATAACAAGAGATAGGACGAGAGGAAATCGCTTCAGGTTGCACCAGCGAAGCTTTAGGTTGGATATTAGGAATAATTTCTTCACTGGAAGCGTGGTCAAGCGTTGTAACAGGCTGCCCAAGGCAGCGGTGGAATCCCCATCCCTGGAAATGCTCAAAAAATGCTCAAAAATGTGGGACCTGGCGACAGGGTTTACTGAGGAGCTTGGCAGTGATGGTTTCACGGTTGGACTCAATTATCTCACAGAGCTTTCCTAGCCTTAATAATTTGTGATTTTTCTGGCAGGTCTCTGCCCTCCTTCATAGCCACGCAGTGGCCCAGCACACCACACACAGAAATAAATAAAATAAAACCCACCAACTCGCTGTCACTAAAGCCACTAATTCTCTTCAAAACACCACGAACTGCAGACTGAGACTGGAAATTCACCCAAAAATAAGCGCTATGATACAGCAGTCCAGGATACAACTGTACCTGGGAGGGGTTTGCTTTTTATTTGCGAAGCGACAGCAGCTGTTATGTGGTGGTTGGCTTTGCAAAAGGAGTTATAAAGAGGATTTTCTTGATAGAGCCTTTAACCAACAATTCATTTTAACAAGGGCTTGGCAACCCAGCTGCCTGTTCAGAAATGTAGTTCTGCACCAGTGGCCCTGCTAAAAAAAGCTTTAAAAGGGCTGAGGGGCCACCTGAGCCTCCATAAACTTCAGGGTTTTACAGCACCGAACTGCTATCAGAGCAGTTTCCTTGATCTTTTGCTGCATTGATAATCATTTATTTCTGTGGACTCCAAAGAAAATCCCTTAGGAGAAGGGGCATAAAAGCATACTGATAACAGAATACAGCTGTCTGCTTGTTGTCTGCAAAATCCTCTGACTACAGCTGCATGTACAACACACTATGTCTTGCTGGGTGGGTTTTTTTGGGTTTTTTTTGGAAGGGGGAAGGAAGGAAGAGCAAGTTAATCCTGCAAGAATCACAGATTACACTTCAAAAACCATTGTGCAAAATTAGCAGTAATTTTCGGTACAAATCATATTTACCTTCAGCACGAGCCTCGTGGAAGTAAATAAGAAAAGAAATATATATAAACACGTGTCAATATAAAACAGGCAAAGTGTTCCAAGGGGCAGCAACCATAAAAATTACAGTGAGATAAAACTCATGTGGCTGCTTTGGTTTGCAGGCTGCATCTTGCTGGTTTTGCATTTTGGAGCTGAAGAAATACTGCTTAATCAATAGGTGTATTATTCATACGATAATAATGTTTCATGTTCTCCCGGGAAGTTTTTCTTCTGAGGAATTCGAGCTTTTCCAAACCTTCCCATTCTGTGCAGCACGGCTGGTCCTTGTTCTTACCAGCTGCTTATTGATCTGTTACAGCTTTTAGAGGGAGCAAGGGTGGGGTTTTGGCACGGGACAGGATTCAGGTCTTTTCTGCCGTGCGTCATCGAGATGTTGCTTTCTCTGAATTTAAGGGAAAAATGCCAAATAATTAAAAGCTTTTTTTCCTTCTTGTAGTGATGACATCTATAAATCTGATAAACATCCAGCCAGCTGTACAGGGACCAAAAGCCCCAAGGGCCAAAATTTTATTGAAGCACTTTACTCCTCACGTTTCTCATCTTTCAGGGGGAGGAGGTGGCCCATTTACCAGGTGCTGTCTGGCAATTCCAAGCGATTTCATCCCAGGGAGAGGGAAACACGGAGGTCAGGCCCGTGTAGCTG
This sequence comes from Pyrocephalus nanus, assembly GCA_038380795.1. Taxonomy (NCBI): domain Eukaryota; kingdom Metazoa; phylum Chordata; class Aves; order Passeriformes; family Tyrannidae; genus Pyrocephalus; species Pyrocephalus nanus. The sequence continues at coordinate 94,477,764 of CM076261.1, forward strand.
GAGGAGTTTGGCAAAGGTGACTCGGAGGTGAAGTTGTCAGTGAGTTCCTGCTTTGGAAAACAGCCCTGATCCCTCTCCAAAGATGAAATGAAAGATCTCTCCCAGAATTTGAATGAGCTCAGCAGTGGTGCTCTCACCTCGTCCCTGCTGGGATGATTATCCAGTTGGGCTGACTGTGTCTTCAGGGAATTTCTTCTGCTGTTTGGAAGGAGTTTCCTTTTGGCTCACAGGTTTGTTCTGTGAATCATCTTAAATCATAACCTTTTAATAGCTGTGCTATTAAAGTATTTTTAGAAAGGTAATCCTGTTGTCCTCTCCGTTACTTTTTTCCTAAGCTGTGTGGATTTGGTTTCACTGTGACAATTTGTGGTACACCTTATTACATCCTTACAAATAACCCAGTGGGGTTTCATTCCTGTTAAATACTGCAGGACTTTTCCACAAAACAGGAGAACACAAAACAAAAAAACAAAGAAAAAACCCAACCAAACAAAAAACAACCAAACAAACAAAAACTTGCAAGAAAAGTAAAGAGATTTTTTTATATATATAATTTCTTTTATGTTTTTAACACAATTTTAAAAATCAAAACTACTATTAATTTCTGTTTTGGAAGCATTGGTAGGTTCAGGAAAAGAGAGATAATTGAATAACATCTCACAAAGTGTCAGTGACTGCTTCATTTATCCCATTAGCACCCAGTTGCTCTGTCACTCCCAATATCCATGAAAACACAGCAGCAAAACCATAAGGGAAGAACAAAGAGCATCTTAACACTGGGATCACCTGAAGGAGAAAGCTCAAATATTTGTCTGGAATATGTACAGCTAAATTTCTCCATATTTTAAAAACGTCTAGGAATTATTGATTTAGAATAGCTTTTTATCTGTGCTTAAGAAGCAGACTTTAAAAAACTCAATCAAATAAACAAACAAACAAAACCACTCAAAAAAACAACAAATCTTCTTTTCAGAAGTTTCTTTATTTGCTCCAATTTCTTTCAGATATCAGTGAGAATTCCCCCCTTCCTTCTCATATTTCTACCTCCTTTTGCTATTTTCCTTCATTATTTTCAATAATTGGGCCAGAGTTGTAGCTTTTCTGAAGGGTGCTAGACAAAAAAAAAAAAGTAGCTGTTTTTTTTAGCAGTGCTTAACTTTCCAATCCTGGATTAATTGGACAATCACACAGCTGGAAAGAGTGGTTTGGTTTTTTTCTTTGATAAAAATGCTGTTTTCCACTCAAATGCCTTTTACACCAAAGCAGTCAACTGCGAGGAGCGCAGCCACAAACACAAGTTGGCCTGAATGCTTCACAAAAAAACAAGGCTGATTCTTATTTCCTATTCCCAGACATCGATGGTGGTGACCTGAGATTCCCTGCAAACGGCCCAGCTCGCAGAGCTCATCGCAGCACATCCCTGTGCTGTTACCTGTGAGCAATTTAATAAAAAAAGATATTATGGCAACAATAAAAGAAGGCCAGAAAAAAAAAGAAAAGCCAGCTAATCTCCCAACAACCTTATTTCAGTCTATTTAAAGTCCAAGGGAGACTCGGATTCCAGGACTGGGCAAATTCTGGCATAAAACAGATGTTTTCCTCAAGCTCTGCAGTGGCAGCAACCACGTGTCCCGAGCTGGGGAGTACCTGGCACATCACAGGGAGGAATCACGAGCCATAAAGAAATCCTTCTCAATACTTTGTGCCTTCCTGCATCAGTTACATCTGGATACATCTGCAAAAGCTGTGGATTTTGGTGGCATTAAGCCTGGATTTATCAAATCGCTGGGTTTGACCCTTCCTTTTCTGGAAGCGTCTTGTCGCTTGTGAATTAGGAAAATAAAAGCCCCGAGCCAAGATAAAAAACTTCGTCTCCCAGGCAGTGATAAGTCAATCACCCCATCAATAAAGCGTGTCCAAGGCTCTCAGTAATCCCAGTGATCAGCTTTGCTTATGGAAGCTGGAGATATTAAGCCGAGCTCGGAGCAGGGATGACAAGTGGCAGTGGAAAGCGATGTTGACAGGGCTAAAGGAGCCCACGCTGAGAGCAACAGATGTAACACAACAGTGAGGGAACGAGGCTGAACCGGGAAAACTCCGAGGTCGGAACAAATCCCTCATCCCACTTAACTCCGTGACAAAACACCGCTGATCTTTTGCTCGGTTCACCGATGCTGGATAATCAGGAGGGAAAACTGGTGGATGCAGAGGAGCTGTGGCACGAGAGTTGTTGGAATGAAGGATGGGAGGAGAAGAGATTCCAGCTCTGAAAGTCTCAGTGCTTTGTTCTTCCCTATGACTTCTTCCCCCAAGGCTGGGTTGGATCAGCTTGGAGCAGCCTGGTCTACTGGGAGGTGTCCCTGGACGTGGCAGGGGGATGGAAATGGGTGATCCTTAAGGTCCCTTCCAACCCAATCCATTCTAGGACACCTAAAGGCATGGAAGTATCCAGAACACAACAGAAAACCTCCTTTCTGTGATGCACTTGTGAAAAAAGTGAGCCTGTCAAGGATCCCCTGAAATATAAGTAGGTATATAGAAAAAAAAAAATAGAATAAATAAAAAATAGAAAATAAGGAAAAGGTCTGGATTTAAAGCATTTAATTCTGGTTTAGTTAATTGTCTGGTTTTAAGGCTGAATTCCCACTATGAGAATCAAGCTTCTACTTTGTTACTGTTATTAGAGCTGCGGTTACTGCCACTGATGAGGCAAAAACCGCCTTTTTTGCCTCTGCTCTCATCCAGTTAATAGGTTTTGTCCTGAATTACACATTTTACAAGGCCAAAGATTATTGTTTTCCACACATTTGTGCTGCATGATGTGGCACTCAAGGACATGGTTTAGTGGGGGACTTGGCAGTGCTGGGTTTATGGCTGGGCTGGATGATCTTAGAGGCCTTCTCCATCCTAAATGACTCTGTGATTTTATGATTCTATCCATCTCCCACAACACATTATCACTCTGTTCAGTCTGCAAGTGCCACTGCAGAATAATTTTTAAATAATAACACTGGTCTGAGAAATGTGATAAAATCTCCCATTTCATAAAGAAAATTTTTAAAATGCCCAAAGGCAAACACCAAGTTTTGGGGATTCATTGCCAAAAGCAAATGTACTTTTTTCCCAGTGTTTATGAGGACTGAGCTGAACTTCTGTCAAGGTTTCCATCCACATTATAAAACAGTAAGAGAAAGTCCAAAAAAACAAGAGCAAGAGGGATCCAAGGTCTAGACCACGTAATTTCAAACAAAGATGAGCTTGCTGGATCTGGAAAATTGAATATCTGGGGAAATGGAAATAACTTCTCAGATACATGAGAAAAGAAATAGAAAAAAAAAAGCTCTTTTCCATGTCCACTGAGGACAGGTCAAGAAGCCATTGGCTTAAATTGGCTTGGATTGCTGGGAGAAGATTTAATTTAGATATGAAAAAGCACTATCCGGTATTGGGGATTGTAAAGCACTTGTACAAACTACCTGGGAAGGCCTGGACTTTCAGCTGCTGGAAGTTTCCAAAACCAGATGGAATCACAAATCATCGGTGGAAGTGTTTTGTGTGACGGTTCAGATGATGTGGGGGACGGACCAGAAGATCTCCTAAAACCTCTCCCAGGGCTTCATATTTTGTAATCTGGGCAATGTCAGTGGGAAGGGTTGGATTGAATAAGCTTCTGAGGAATTTAAATCCATTCTGTTTTAAAATAAACTGTGTTTGGTTTTTGTTTGGTTTGTTGGTTTTTTTTTAAATCAGTGTTATTTCAGACCCAGGTACCCATCTCCTCCCTCCATCTCCACAAATGGATGCCAGAAAAGCACAGGGGGGATTCTTATGACCACTCCAACTATTTCCAGCTCAGGGATGTCTTGGCCCTGTTGTGGTCCTTGTTGATTCCTTACCCCAGCTCTCCACCCAGATTTAAGCCATAAAAATGTCCATTTATGTCTTTCATGTCTGACACCTGCTGCATGAAGAACTTTCTTCCTTTTTTGATTTTGAATCCCATTACCTTCATTTGAAGATGTTAATCCTTGCACTAGAGGGAACCAAATTGTTACTCCCACCCTCTTCTTCCAGCCTTTAAAAGATTATTTATATCAGTCAGGACCAGATAAGAGGATAATCTTATCCCAAGGCTGCTTATTTCCTTTAAATACCTTTTGTTAAATCTTTTTTTTTTTTTTTTTGAAATCCCCAAACATTTTGTTTCCTGGGTTATTGATACTCTAAAGCCTGTTAACCCATTAAAAAAAAACAAAACCAAAAGTTCTGTAAGGTACAATTAACCAGAAGTGAAACCTTTTTTGCCTTCCTTCATCAAAGTTTCAACTAATTTGTCTGGTTCAGATGTCAGGTTTATAAGTGTGCAGTTCCCTGGATCTCTCCTGGATCCTCTCCAGTCTTCACGTACCAGGGAAGCTTTAAGTGAAACTTTGCACATTGTTGTTAATAATTCAGATATTTAATTTTTTATTTGCTCTAGAACTCTTGGGTAAATATATCCACCCCTGCTGCTTTGTCTGTGTTTATTCTGTCTTTTTAATCTCTTCGTGGGGTTTTTTTTGTTTTGTTTTGTTTTTTTCTAAGCAGGCTCTTTTCTGAATTCTCTCCTTAAAGAGGGTCTGGGATGTTAAACCCTCCCATTTCTTCTGTATTTCTTCTTATTTCTAATAGCAGCATTTACCCTCCTGTTCAACCATTCTGGCTTAATTTTTTCTCCAAGATAAAACCAGCAGTGGCCTGTTTCCTCCTCAACACCCTGACAGTGCTGTCAACACCTGTAAGGATTTAATTCCTCTACCTTCCCTTTTTAACTTTCTTTTTTTAAGAGCTGGTTTCTGGCCAGTGCTGCTGCTGAATTTGGACAGAGCTTTGGTGGGCTGCTCAGCCCCACTGGGATGTTGATCCAAGGTACCTCGTGGAATTTGCTGCAGGATGTTGACTTCATGACGGGGTTTCAAACAAGGTTTTTATAGCAACCAAGGGCTACGTGTCTTCCTCTGGGGTCAGTCACCAGCTGCTGATTCAGGCTCAGATGTGGCCCTTGCTCAGTCTCTGTGGAGGTAACTGGAGTCCCCAAATTCACTTGCACTAGTCGACAAGAAGCTCAGCATGACCCAAAAATGTGAATTGGCAGCTCAGAGACCAACCACATCCTAGGCTCATCCCCAGCAGGGAAAGGAGGGCATTCTCCCCCTTTGCTCTGCTCTGGTGAGATCCCACATGGAGAGCTGCATCCAGCCCTGGGGACCCCAAAATAAGAAGGATGTGGAGCTGTTGGAGTGGGTCCAGAGATCACAAGATAAGGAAGATATTAAGCTCTTATAGAGTGTCCAAAGGAGGGCAACAAAGATGCCCTCAGAAGGGCCCTGAGGAGAAGCCGTGTGAGGAGTGGCTGAGGGAACTTGGTGTGCTCAGCTGGAGAAGAGACTGAGGGCAGACCTCACTGCAGTTACAACTTCCTTGTGAGGGGAAGAGGAGGGGCAGGCACTGAGCTGTGCTTTGTAGGGACCTGTGGCAGGACCCCAGGGAATGGCCTGAAGTTGTGTCAGGGGAGGTTTAGGTTGGATATCAGGGAAAAGGTTTTTCCCCCAGAGGGTGGTTGGGCACTGAACAGGCTCCCCAGGGCAGTGGGCACAGCACCAAGGCTGCCAGAGCTCAAGGAGTGTTTGGACAACACTCTCAGGCACATGGTGTGACTCTTGGAGATGATCCTGTGCAGGGCTAAGGGTTGGACTTCATCCTTGTGGGTCCCTTCCAACTCAGCATAATCTGTGATAATATGAAGATGCTCAGAAGGCTGGAGCACTTCTGCTACAAAGAGATGTTGAGAGAGTTGGGGTTGTTCAGCCTGGAGAAGAGAAGGCTCCTGGGAGACCTTAGAGCTCCTTCCAGTGCCTAAAAGGAGTTTATGAGAAAGACTTTTTAGCAGGGCCTATTCTTATAGAACAAGGAGTATGGAATATTGCTTTTAAATTAAAGAGGGGAGAAGTAGATCAGATGTAAGGGAGACATCTTTACTGGGAGACTGGTGAAGAATTGGACCAGGTTTCCCAGAGAAGCTGTGGCTGCCCCATCCCTGGAAGGGTCCAAGGCCAGGTTGGACGGGGCTTGGAGCAACCTGGGCTAGTGGAAGGTGTCTCTGCCCAGGGCAGGGGGGTTGGAATGAGATGATCTTGAAGGTCCCTTCCAATCCAAACCATTCTATGATTCTATGCCCTGCCTTTCCTTCCTGTCTTCATTTTATTGTTGTTTCTTGGAGTTTCAGTTCACAGAGATTGCTGTCAACATGTTTTGCTCTCTCCTTCCAGCATATGTATTATCTGATATAGTGTCCCTTTGACTGTTTTCCCTCCACCAGGTTTTCAATGCATGTATTTCCACCTCTTCATTCAGGCTCAAAAAGGCCAATTCCATCTTCTTTTCTTCTGAGTTTTCCAGTATTTACATTACAAAACACCTACTGCCACTTCAGCTCCTGTCTTGACAACCTTTTCAAATGTCAATCTTTTTGTTTTCCATTTTCTCCTCGATTATTTACTTCCCATGGCCTATTCTTCATTGAGAGGCACCACATTTGTGTCTTCGTCTTGAGAAATGTCATCCCAAACCATATGCTCTTGTGCACTGTTTGACTCCCCTCACTCCCGGCTTTAAAAGCTCCCTCACAACCTCCTTGATTTTAAGTGACAGAGCCTCAGATGAACTCTGTCTCTCCTGTACCATCTTCTGGTGCCCTACATGTGTCAGATGAGCCTGAAATTGTCTTGCACTCATCCTCTGCCTCTCCCCCGCTCTCCCTGGACCTGCAGGAGATAAAGAAGCATTTCAGAGAACTTTGCCATAGAGATCCTTCTCTTTGGTGTCTTTTCCAGGAGCCTGAATTTTCCTTCCACACACAGGACCTCCCTTGCCTGTGTCCCATTTGGGCTGTGACCACAGGCTGCTCATCACCTGCTTCCTCTAATCTTCCATCTACCTTTACATGTTCTAACAGTAAATGGTCTCAGCTTGTATTTCCTAATATCTTTAGGAATGATAACTGCTTTCCTGATTGATCCTCCAAGCATCTTAATTTTGCTGTCCTCTTGCAAATGGCCTTAACACCTTACTGATGAGGGTTTCTCCATGATTTCTCTGGAGGAGGTGGGGAAAAAAATATTGCACAGTAATGAAGCCTAAACCTTTCAATGTGATTTAAACTTTGTGATGACCTGGAAAGGAGACAAAGTGAGGGAGATTTAAGGATATCCCACTGCAAAGCCCAAGAGCATATGCCTTAATATTAAATTTAGCAGCCTAAATCAACTCCTCCCCTCCCATCTGAATGGCTGGCAGATTATCTGTGATGGGGGAAATATGCTTCCCTTCACCCTTATTTGCGTTTCTAAATTTCTCCCGAAATTTCTCAGTGTCGTGACTGCGACAGCAACAGAGGGAGCCAGAAATGAGACAACAACTTATCACACAGACTCACTTGAGGCATTTTGGTTAACAAGGTGCTCACACTACAGGTTGCCAATACTGATGGGATCTCTTGTTAACTTCTAGCACTGGAGATGAGACCCAAATTAAGAAATTTTAGCAATTGCATCCTGTTTCATGATGAAGGTTGGGATGGTTACTCTGCAAAAGTGTCTGGAAAAAGGTTTTCTTAGGAATTTTTTAGGCACCTGTGTCCATAAATGTCAATGCTTTTGCTGTTAGAATTATAGAGTTTGGATTAGAAGGGACATTAACCATCATCTGAATCCAACCCCCCTGCCATGAGCAGGGACACCTCCCACTAGACCAGGTGGTTCAGAGCCCTGTCCAGTCTGGTCTTGAACGCTTCCAGGGAGAGGAAGTCCAGAGATAGGGAGTATTAAATGTCAGATATCTAACATTTTCTTCTGTGCATATCCAAAGGTGCTGCTCTTTCAGAGCTGGGAGCTTTCCTTCCCAACATTTGAGGAGATTTATGACACTTTCACTCTTCTCCAACACCGCAGTGAAGTTCATCTCAAAAGCATGTTCTGAGTGATCCCAAATGACACAGTCCTGACTGTCTGGTAATGCAAAATCTGTCCTTTTTTTGTGATATAACAGAGATTGCCTTCATGGTGTGGGAAGTGGGTGGTTTGGACTCAAGTCTCTCAGGTTGGGAGGTTTCCAAACTCCCATTCCCATGTCCTAGAAAAATGTGCTAATCATGCAGCTGGGTTAAAGCTGCTTTCCATCCTTCTAGGCAAAGCTGTGCTTTTGTGTGGAAAAGGGGCCTTCAAGCTTCATAAAGCCAACGAAGGAACAGCCAAAAAAGCAACATGACATGAAAGAGGGGATCCCAGGCAATCTCCTGGGGGAGAGCATCGAAAGGGTGTAAAAATGGACTGCAGAGGACCTTCAAGGTTAATCAAAATGCTCATGTTTGAAGTGATAAAGGAGAGGGAGCTTGCTTGAATTTCCCTAATCTTTGTATGGAAGAGCTATTTCCTAGAGGGTGTCCAGTGAAATAATAGAGGTGACCTCCCTTGGTGGATGCCCTTTGTGAGGTTGTTGTGCTTCATCCTTGCTCTTCAATAGATTGCCTGGGGATTGGAAAATTACTTTTGCCTTTCTTCTTAAAAATGAGTTTTCACTAACTATTGTAGTGGGCTACAGCTGTATGTTTGAGAGGAGAGGTTTTGTCACTGATTCCTTTCAGGCTGAGCATCCTTTCTCATAAAAGAAATAAATGCTAAATGCAAATAGACCCTGCTTTCATCAGGGCAGATTTGTTCTTCGTGTTGTGGGAGAGACCAGCACAGGTCTGTGCAGTGTGTCTGTAGTGGAGAGGACACACAGCAGCACTGAGAGCACTGAGACCTGGCCTTGCAACCCTGGCACATCACACCTGGATCTGTGCTGCAGCGTCTGGGCAACTTTACTGCCTCATCCCCAGCTCTGGGAAATTTACTTCCATAAAATATCCTGGTTATTCAGCCATTTCGAAGCTGTCATTGATGGCAGACCTCCAAGGAAGAGGCTGGATGATGCAAAAGAGGCATCCACAAGGTAAACCTTCCTCTGCCTCAGGACTGAACAGATGTTCCAGTTTGTGGCCAGGAGGATACTGCATCATAGGGAATCCCTCCATCCTGAATCCATTAATATTCTCTTTATCTAAAGCAGTGTGGGCAGCAGGTCAGGGGAGGTGATTCTCTGCCTCTGCTCTGCTCTGGTGACACCCCACCTGGAGCACTGTATTGTGGTGGATTGGCCCTGGCTGGACACCAAAATCACTTTGTCACTCCTCTTCTTCAGGGGTTGAGATAAGGACAGGGAGAAATCACTCACCAGTTACTGTCATGTGCAAAAGAGATTCAACTTGGCAAAAATTAATTGAATTTATTGCCAATCAAATCAGAGTGAGAGGATGAGAAATAAAACCAAATCTTAAAAGCATTTTCCCCCTACCCATCACTTCTCAGGATTAGCCTTATTTCTTGTTATTTACCTCCTTCCCACCAGCAGTGCAGGGGAACAGGAACTGGGGAAAGCATCACAGGCACAGGAATAGTGTGGACCTGCTGGAGTGTGGTCAGAGGAGGGTCACCAAAATGTTCACAGGAGCATCTCTCCTGTGAAGACAGGAAATGAGAGATGAAGTTGTTCAGCCTGGAGAAAAAAAGGTTCCAATGTGAACTTAGAGTACCTTCCTGTGCCTAAAGGGGCTACAAGAAAGCTGGACAGGGGCTTTGGACAAAGGCACGGAGTGACAGGATGAGGGGGAATGGCTTCACAGTGACAGAGAGCAAGTTTAGATGAGGTATTGTGAAAGAATTCTTCCCTGTGAGGGTGGTGAGGCCCTGACAGAGGTTACCCAGAGAAGCTGTGGCTGCCCCTGGAAGTGTTCAGGGCTGTTTTGGATGGGGATTGGAGCAACCTGGGATGGTGAAAGGTGTCCCTGCCCATGGCAGGGGAGTTGTAACTGGAACATCTTGAAGGTCCCTTCCAACCTGAACCATTCTGTGATGATTCTATGATGGTTCTATGATGATTCTATGATTTACACAATTTATAATGAGGGTGAAACACTGTCACAGGCTGCTCAGAGGGGTGGTAGATGCCCCATCCCTGGAAACATTGAACAGCTTGGTCTGGTGGAAAGTGCTCCTGCTCATTGCAGGGTGGTTGGAGGAGGTGACATTTAATAGTCCCTCCCAACCCGAGCCATTCTCTGATTCTCTGATTCAATTACGCTGTAGCTCATTAAGACAACGTGTCCCAAAGTTTGGCACAGTTATTGGTGCTGATGAGCTGTTGAACAGAACCTCCACCAAGGATCAGAAGTGGCTGCACTCCAGCAGTGAACCAGCTCCACTCCAGTCCCGGCCCAGAGTTAATGTGAAGTCAATGGAAGAACTTCTGGCGAGTCAATAAGCCTTGGATCAATTCCCTATGTCAGTTCCCAAAGTGCTTTTGAATAATGTGTCCTGAAGGCTTTTATATAAAATCGAAATTAGTGTTTTCATTTACTTGCATATCATCAGAATAAAACTTTTTTTGGAGATTGTTTTACCTGGTTATTTATCTGTTTGGAGATTGGAGCTGAAGTCTATTGATCAGCTTGATTAAACAACGTGAAATCAGAGTGAGGCTGGTGCTCCAATTTTAATGAGTTAGTGTTTTCCTTTTATTTTTCTCAGGCAGATTTGATAAAATGAGATACAAATCTCCACACCTGCAGGCCATTGAGATAATACAGTGCTGGGGCAGAGGAATGGAGTGAGGATACTTGCACTCATCTGCATGAGAAATGCAGAAAGGGAGGATGATTAACTTTGGAAAATGTTTTTCCATAGTCCAGAAGCTTGAGATATTAAAGAATTGGTGCTTGAATGAGCCAGACCTCTTGATCCTAAAGCGATATAATTTCAAACACAACAGAAGTAAATGTGGGCCAATTGATCCATTTATTTGAAGTACAGAATATCACAGAATCACAGAATGTCCTGAGTTGGAAGGCACCCACAAGGATTGTCAAGTACAGCTCCTGACCCTGCACAGGACACCCCAAAAAAATCCCACCATGTGCCCAAGAGTGGTTTAAATGCCCCTGATTCAGTGTTCTGATCTCAGCGTGGGCTGCCACCAGAAGTAGAGCTGGTCCTGCTCCTTCCACTTCTCAGCTGATCCTGGCTGCACATTCCTGTGCCTTCCCACATTTGGAATCCCTGTGGGTCCCTTCCACCTAAATATCTTCTACATATTCTATGTAGAATCATATTCTATGATTCTACAATTCTATTTTAAACATTTCTATTAGAGTTTAGTGAAATATGGGAGGTAATATCACAGGAGAGGATCGAGGAGATGTGTCCTTTAGGCCAACAATTTCAAGGTTCAGTAAATCTCTGTCTCTTGGCAATTGAAAAAATACCACCACAGGTGAGAAACCTGTGTTTTGCAAAGATGAGGTTCATTAGGCTCCTCAGAAATGGAACTGCTCCAATTGAAATCACCTGAATAGAAAAGTGGGAATAAGTAGAGACCTTACAAAGGGGGAAAAGCTCGGTAGAGGAAAATGCATTTAGAGCTCAAAATTTTAGCAGGAACATTGCTAAAAGTATATTCAAATTAACCCTCACAAAATTAAAATAGAGAGCAAGGATTCTTCGGTACTTAAACATGAAAACAGGAAGAAAATGGTGAATAAGAAATACAGGGCAGACATTAAAGATAATGGAAATATGACCCTGCAGTTAAAGGTCTACTTGAGCTCAGTTTTCTGTGAGGACTCTGCTGTAGAACCTGCTAAGGAAAGACAAGATGATTAATGGGAAGAGGACTGTGGACATGGAAATTTCTATTACCAAAGTGGAAACAAAACTCTCTAAACTAGTTTCATTTAGCTGGGGAGAAAGGAGGAGATACGGAGCTGGATAATCAGCACTCTTGATATCTGAAAGGGCTGGCTCAGGGAATCAGTGCTCCAATCTCAAAGCTCTTTAATAAATGTATGAAGTTGGGGGTGGTTCCATCTGCGTGTCAAATAATAAATACAGTGACCGTATATGAGTGCAGGAAAACAACCACCCAGCCCCAGAAATGTGCAAGATTTAGAATAAATCTTCCTGAAAACAAAAATGAATGAATAATTAAAGAAAAGAAACAACCAAAGAAGGTGAAAATAAATCAAGATGGGAGGAAATACAGATTTATCAAAGGCTGTTTGTGTCTGATATCTTTCCTTAAAAAGGATAACCAATTCTTATGGATGAGAAAAATGCTTTAGACATAATCCACTTAGACTTCAATGAATATCAATATTGTGCCACATGGGATATTATTAACTGGAGAAAATGTGGATCATTTCCAAAATACTAATGTGGTAAGTAACTACTAAAGAGAAATGACCTGGGGTTCTGAAGAGAAGAGAACTTGTAGTTTGCAGGGCAGTTTTTAGTGGAGTTTCACAATGCTCTGTCTTAGGGCTAATCTTATTTAATGTTGCCATTGGTGACCCTGCCTTAAAAAATAGAGCTTTACTAATGACTTTTGTAGACAGCACAAAGCTGGGAGGTGGAGGCAATTCAGGGGAGGATTGGTGTGTTAGTGAGGTGAATTGGATGGAGAGCAGAAAAATATAATGGGACAAAGAGTGAGGTCGTGGGGCGGGGGGGGATTAATAGCAAGAGAATCAGCTCTAAAGCTGGAGCTTGGCGGTGGAAAATGAGGGATTAAAAAGGGCAGGTTGTGTTTGCTGATCACAGGGTGATACAGCCCTGGAAAAGCAAACATCCCAAGGATGCTGAGGAATTCTCAGGAGAGGTCTTTGGTTGAGATCGATGTGAGGCCTCTTACAAAACAGAGTACAAAATCCTTGGCTCCCACACACAAAAAATATGACTTCAGGCTGGTGCTGTGAAGTTGATCCAGGACCAGCCATCATTGTCATGGAGAGGTTACCGAACAGCAAACCTAGAAGCTTGGGATAGAGAAAGCTAAGAAGGAATATCTTCACTTTAATTCACTTTATTCATATCTTTAATTTATTTATATATTTAATTATATTCACTTCGATATAAATGAACTTAAAGAACAGAGGATTCTTTAAGAAGATGGGTAACAGGGGTCACAGAATCATAGGAAGGCTTGGGTTGGAAGCAATATTAAAGATCACCCAGTTCCAACCCCCACCCATGGGCAGGAATGCCACCCACTGGATCAGGATGCTCAGAGCACTTATGCAAGAACAAGGCAAGAGGGATGCAGGAATAAATTGTTATATATTGAACATGGGTGAATTTAGTCTGGAAAGTCTTAAGAATTAAGATGGAAGTGTCTGGGACAGTGTCCTAATCTAAATAATGGGAGCAAAAGTCCTTCCCTGCAGGTAGATTTATGAGGTAGAGACTGAAAGATATCCCTGGATGTGACTCCAGCTACAGCACAGAGTGGGTTTGGACTGCCCAGGAAGATTCTGGGTACACTGAGCTCAGCTGGGTCACCTTCAGGCCTGAGCTGGGATGTCTGCAGGATGCTGCATTTACAGCTCTGTGGCTCTGGTAGGATCACAGAATCAAAAAATATCCTGAACTGGAAGACACCCATAAGGATCATCGAGTCCAACTCCTGGCCCTGCACAGGACACCCCCAAAAATCACACCTGAGAGCATTGTCCAAACAGTTCCTGAACTCTGGCAGGGTTGGGGCCTTTCCATTGCTCTCTAATGCATGGTACAAACCTATCTTAGGTGAGTCATGAGTGAGACTTTGAGGTGCACTGTTGGTTCCAGGTATGAAATGTTCTGCTGACCTTTAGGTGGAGGAGACCACTGTGAGGGTGAATGAGCTGGGCCCTGCTCTCAAGGCAGCTCTTTTTCTGTGTGGAGAAACTTGGGAGTCCAGGGTGCTCCCTGTTTTAGTTGGAACACTGCCAGCAGATCGAAAATGAGCAAGGATGAACCAAAGCAACCAGGAGAATAACCTGGGGGTGCTGGTGGATGAGAATCTGATCACAACCTGGGAGTTGTTCACTTGCAGCCCAGAAAATCAACTGTGTCCTGGGCTGTATCCAAGGCAGGGTGGGCAGCAGGTGAGGGAGGGGATTCTCTTCCTCTCCTGTGTTCTCATGAGACCCCACCTGGAGCACTGCATCCAGCTCTGGGGTCCCCAGTAAGGAGGATGTGGATCTGTTGGAGCAAGTCCAAAGGAGACCACAAGGGCTGGAGAACCTTTTCCATGAAGACAGGCTGAGAGAGCTGCAGCTGTCACAGCCTGGAGAAACCTGGAGAAGGATCCAGGGAGAACTTGGAGCACCTTTCAGTACCTAAAGGAACTACAGAAGAGTTTGAGAGAGACTTTGGACAAGGGGATGGAGAGGCAGGACAAGGGGGAATGGCTTCAAAGTGAAGGAGGGTAGATTTAGGTTTATGGAATAAATTCTTCCCTGTGAGGGTGGTGAGGCCCTGGCACAGGCTGCCTAGAGAAGCTGTGGCTGCCCCATCCCTGGAATTGTTCAAGACAAGGTTGGATGGGGCTTGGAGCAACTTGGGATAGTGGAAGGTGTCCCTGCCCATGGCAGAGGGGTTGAACTGGGTGACCTTTAATGTCCCTTCCCACCCAAACCATTCTGTGGTTCCATCTTTGATACCCAGACAAGCCCTACACAAGGGAGGAGAGAAATCTCTTGTTTGCACTTTGTATTTCTACCTGCTGGATTGAGACTAAACGTTACAGGCAACTGCAGCAGCAATCACAGGACATTTCTGCAGCAAGAGGGAAGGACACGTCCTTACTGAGCTGTCCTTTCACAGCTTCTCTGAGTAAATGTTTCAGCAGAACAAGGAGTCTCTCAGTACAAGGCAGAGCTGCTGTACTTGCACAAAACGATTTCCACGCTCCCTCACGCGATGTATCCAAAGGAAACGTTCAGAGCCAGTCAGGAGACCTTACTCAGCAGTGACATTGCACCTCCTTCTTGTAAAGGATAATTTACTCAGTTTACCGAGTGAAATACAGTAGAAGGTTAAATGTCTCACCTACAACCGAATATAACCCTCTCATCTCCCTCCTGAAATTACAGAAATCCCCACACTGGGAAGGGGAAAATGCATTTCTTTAAGGCACTGATAGTTTGCTCAACAGTAAAATAATGAACAATAGCAGAGAATTTTATAAAAGAAGCTTTTTTTTTTTCTTTTAGACAATCTAAATTTATGTCTTCTCACACCGCAGTGTCTTATCCACAGCAAATATCTATTCCACAGGTTAAGATCAACATATTTGTCCTTGCCCTTGACAGCTCATCCCAGTCAAGGAGTCCTCCTTATGTGGGATTAGCTGTGAGAGAGAAAGAGGAAAGGCTTTCCCCCGTGAAAGAGAACAAAGTGTCACTTTTTGAATCATTTCAACAACCACTCTGTCATGTTACCAGGGAGGCATCTTGAGGGAAATTCTCTTCTCCTGTGGCTGCTGCGAACTGGGAGCCACCAGGTCACTGTGAC
Organism: Pyrocephalus nanus; assembly: GCA_038380795.1. Lineage (NCBI taxonomy): Eukaryota > Metazoa > Chordata > Aves > Passeriformes > Tyrannidae > Pyrocephalus > Pyrocephalus nanus. Next base: position 94,493,231 of record CM076261.1, read on the forward strand.
CCCACTGGAACAGCCAATGGGGGAGCGAAGTGGGGCACTGACAACACGGGAATCCTGGGAAGAGCTGAGAGAGGTTCATGGAACAGTCATAAAAGCTGGATATATTTTTAACATTGATTGTGAAAAAGAAAATACTAAAGGGAAAAAAAAATAAATGTAACTTTTTGTTTAAGTCTGAGTAATGTTTGTCAGAAACCCCCAGTGGAGTGACAGTCGGTGATATTAAATTCTACCCGTATTTGGGACGTGTCAAATGGAAAGAAGTGATCCACTGAACAGTCAGACTGAAAAAAAAAATAAAAAAAAAGAGAACTATCAGTCCTTGTTTGGAGAAAAAGGGATGTGGAGGAGAAAACCGTCATAACTCCGTTGTATTCCCATAGTGACGAGAGAGGACAGTCCTTGCCGGTATCCATGGTGTGTGTAAGCAAGGAATATTCCTGATGCAGAAAGGGCCGAGAGCTGCTATCAGAGAGTTTTAGTAGCTTAAAGGGAAAGATGGAAAATCAAAAATAACTCAAAACCAGTCCCCACACCTATATTTGTTCTCATTTTGGTGAGTCAAGCAGAGGGATGCTCTTCGGTGGGAGGACTTGAAGAGCACAACTCTGTTCTCCCCTGGTTCAGCTCTGAGGTGGCACCTGGTTGCAAGCCAAAAATTCCATGCAGAAGAGGAGCAATAAGAGCACAGGGTGGGGAGGGAATTCAAGAGCAACAGAGGACTGAGATTTTTAATGAAGGAACAAAGGGACGTTGTGGAGGAAGGAGGGATTTTTTTGCCATTCATGGAATCAGGTGCAGCTCAAACGTGGTGCTGCAGCAGAACTGAGGCCAACACAAAACGTGCCTTTGGCCTTGCTAACTTTGAGCTGATCCCTGGAAGGCAGTGATGGATTCTTTAATTTAAATCATTAAAATAAAGCCAAATCAAAACACCTTCTGAGAGTGCATTCAGAGAAAGCTCTCTTGTTGTGCCAAGAGTAGCCTGCGTGCCAGAGCTCTAAATAAACAGTCTAAATATACAGGTTCATAAATCTTGTGTGTGAAATTAAAACAAGGGAAAGGACATTGATTTATTATATGTTTGTTGGAAAGCTTAAGACTTCGTCTTTCATTATAATAACTGTGTCCTCCCTGCTCCGTCAGGGGGCACAAGTGCTTGACTTCAATTGTGCTTTTCTTGTTTTTTTGGTAATTAGAAGGTCAGCAGGAAGTGTTCCCACAGCAGCAATCTTCTCAGCTCCACTTTTAGGTTGTTTCTAGATTCCCATTAACAGTTCACAGCTCAGTCCAAGTTCCCCAGAAAGAGACTGACCTTGAGCTTGCAATCCAGCTCTTGTTTCAGGGAAAGGATTTTTTAGGAAATGCCAGAAAAATCAGGAGAAGCGTTTGAGAGCTCTGTGACATCACCTAAGCTCTGCTTCTTATTAAGGGTTAATCATAGAATCATAGAATTGGGTTGGAAGGGACCTTCAAGATCATCTCATTCCAACCCCCTGCCATGGACAGGGACACCTTCCACTATTCCAGGTTGCTCCAAGCCCTGTCCAACCTGGCCTTGAACCCTTCCAGGGATGGGGCAGCCACAGCTTCTCTGGGCAACCTGTACCAGGGTCTCACCACCCTTACAGAGAAGAATTTCTTCCTAATATCTGCTGTAAGGTTATCCTCTTTCAGTTTAAAGCTGTTATTGAAGAAACAGTAATTTTACACCAGATGCCCTGTTTTTTTGAGAAGACACCTTTTGGGTAACTCCCGAAAATGTGAGGTTCTTTTTTTCCTCTCTCTTTCTTTGTTTCTTTGTCCCCTACTAGCAGTACATCCATAACCTCTAAACCTGGGTGTGCCTCATGTGGAGAGAAGGGGGTGTGTGTGCAGGAAGCCTTTTCCTTTTGATACAACTCAAAACAGTGGCCTGAAGGGTTGAGAGAGGCTTGAAGGCACCAGTAAGAGTGAGAAATAAGGAAATTAGGAGAGTAAGAAACAGGAATGGAGGGACAGATGGTGAGTGTCACTGAGGGTCAGACTTCCCTACTGGAATGTGCTGATGAGCTCTGTGCTGTTACACACCAGTGACTCTTGTGGAACACATCCTGATTTAACATAGTGCTCATGCACTGTGAAAAGGAGCCTTCATCTGTCCTTCATCTGGGGACTATGTGGCTACCAGGATTATCTGTGAGATATTCAGAGCCCTGACAAGTCAAGAAAGGCAAGAGTTGACAAACTATTGCCTGATGTTTTGAAAAGTGAGAAGAAAGAGCAGTTAATTCACAGTTCTGCCTTAGTCTCATCCTCTCAAGGGTTAGACCAGCTCCCTCCATCTCTATGAATCACAGCCTTGCTGTCCTCTGCAGTGTCATCTCTGAGTTTGGGATGTGCACTTATTTTCCAACTCTGTCACTCTTCATGATCTTTATCTCCCTAAAACTTTCATGATCCAGATGTTCCCTATTGGTTTGGGTGGCTGTGCTGGAAACCATCCCCACTTAGTTCTGCCTAATGCCTGTGACACAAGTCTGTGTCCAGTAACCAGAGGAAGTCAGTAGTGTCTACAGAGCAGAGTTGAATTTAATCAAAATAATAATATTATCTCAGGCTTTGGAACACCACATCACCCTCCTGGTTCTCTGCCTGCACACACAGCTCCACAGAACAACTCTTCCTTCTCTGATACCTGAGGGCTGAATGGCTTTACCTGGATAATAGTACTCTCTTGTCTCACTTAATAACAGGAAATATTGTGTCAGTTTAGAGGAAGTCAAAGGAAAATTATCTGGGGAAGGAATTTTCTTAATGTGGCTCAGTGTCAGCATCTGAGAAAAGCTTTAGGAGACTGTTTTCACTGCTCTAAACAGCATCACACTGGATTGATACTTTAAAACACCTGGCACCCCTGATTTATTTTTTGTTTCCAGATGGCTGAAGAAAATCTTCATGCCATCCATGGTCAGGTTTTTCTGTCAAGTTGTTTTTCTTTTTCGTTTTTTTTTTTTTTTTTTTCCTGAAGGTAGGGACTGCATTTGAAAATTCCCCTTCCTAAACTCACCTCCTCTTACATAAATGCACAAAAGGCACTGAGAACAAGGAGAAGGTTTGAGCCAGAAACCTGCAAAAGGCATTCAGGGCTTCAACCATCCACTGGATGGTCATGTCCTCCTCCTGTATACCTCTAAGGCAGCACTAAACAGGATGTTCTAGAAAAGATGCCTGTTTTTGGGGGAGAAAAAAAAGTATTCTATTTTTGTCTATAACATTTTCTTTCGTTCCCCCAATGATTTCTTCTAAACCTGGGTTGCTAAAAAGAAACTTTATTTCCCTGCAACACAACTTGCCTGAACTCAACACTGCTCTGAGCACAGTGGCACTGAACACAGGTAGACACAGGTGCTTCTGGCTTTGGCAGTGGCAGGATGATGTTGCAGTTGGCTTTTCCCTCTCAAAGTGCCTCAAATGTGCAGAACAACAACCTTTTCTCCCATGGATCATGGGCTGCCTCCTTGGCCTAGAAGCAGAAGTGCCAGATAACTCTACTTTCCACCCAAAGTTTGCTGCTGCCAAGCTTTGGTGCCTTGAAGACTGTAGTAGCTTGTCCTATTCAGGGCCAGGAGTTGGACTTGATGATCCTTGTGGGTCCCTTCCAACTCAATTAGGCCAATGAGATGAAATTTTCTTCTCTTTCCTCAGAGGTTAAACCAACCTCAGGATTCTCTGGAGGTCTGTATCCCTTTTTTCCTTCTTTCACTGGGTAAGAGAAAGCCACAGACTCCAGTGCTGTGATGAGTTTCAGCAGTGACAGCTCCCTCCCTGGGAAAAGGCACAGCACAAACACAGAGAGGCCACAGGTACTGAAAAACCCCTGGAGAATAACAGTGAAAATGAGAAGAGGATGTGAAAACAGCATGTGAAGAGAAAGTGAAACAGTTGGATTTGTTTAGCCTAGAAAAGAGAGACCTGAAGGAAGCCAGGTGAGAATTCTTCCAACAAAGCAGAGGGAGAGTGTGGAGATCAATAGTTCTGTGCCCTTGGTGACTAAAACAACACAAAACCTGTTCAACTTCCAGCAAGGAAAAGAAATTAAATGCCATAAAAGAAAATGAAGAGTGAATGTTGTCTGGAGAGGCTGTGAAAACTCCTTGGATGTTTACTAGAAGGCCTGAGGCCAACAAGCTGCAGAGTGGTGTAGGGATCCTTGACTCTGCCTTGGCACTGAGGAAGGGGGTGGGGCACAGGTTCACAATCTGGGGACAAACAATGTACCTGAGAAGGGGAAAAGCAACAAAAAAATTACTTTCAGCCTTGTTGTTTCCCTCTACCCTTGTTCTTTGCTGCTCCTGTCCCCCAAATCCATATTTTTGAAGCTGCATGAAGAAAAGCAGACACACACCAGCACCACCCTCCTTTCTTTGAATCAGTGGAGACAGCAAGATGAGCACAAAATAATTTTCAAAGTAATTGGTGAAGGAGAGTGAAGCAGAGAGGTTACTCATCTCTCCTAGAAAAGAAGGATAGCTCAATATTAAAAAGCCCAAAAGCTTTGGGAGTCCATGACCTTTAGGCCCGTTGCGTCTCTTGGAAATCCACTTCTAAATAAACATTCCTGGCTGACGTTTGCTCCAATAAAAACAGCATATTGCAGTCATTTGCTGGTTGGGGCAGAGTCTTGTCAGCTCATTCACAGCACATTTACTGCCAAATCATTCCTTTAATCATAGAACCAGGGATGTTACGCACATGAACAAATCTCCCTCATTAACCGTGAGCTGGTTCTCACCTCAGCCTGTGGGACTTCAGCTGCTGTTTTGGGAGGAGGTCCTGTCACCTCTTGTGTGTGTGAGTCACAGCTGGCACCACCAGGGGCAAAACTACAGCCCTGGACTCTAATAATGCTGCTTGCCCCCTTCTGAAGGAGTCTTCAGTATCCCTGCCCCAGGGCAGAAATACCTGTGCTTTGTTTTCGCTGTGTGCAATGAATGGTGATTTTTCTTCCTACAAGTCTTATGGAAATAATTAAGTCCCACTCAACCTCGGTGTAGTGTTAGGATTTGCCCCTTTATGAGGGTGACATAACTGTGGCCTTCCAATGCCTGAAGGAGGTACAAAAAAGATGGAAAGGGAGTATTTACAAGAGTCTGGAGTGACAGGACAAGGACATGGCTTCAAAATGAAGGAGAGTGGGTTTAGATTGGATATTTGGAAAACATTCCTCACTGTTAGGGTGGTGAGGCCCTGGCACAGGTTGCCCAGAGAAGCTGTGGCTGCCTCATCCCTGGAAGTGTCCAAGGACAGGCTGGATGGGGCTTGGAGCAACCTGGGAGAGTGGAAGGTGTCCCTGACCATGGCAGGAGACTGGAACCAGATGGATCTTCAAAGTCCCTTCCAACCCAAACCATTCTATGATTCTCACACCTCAGAGTTTGCTGTCAGCTTTTTTAGGGGGAAAAACAATTCAAGTTGCTGTTAATATGTGAAACAATATTGGGTGAGGCTTAAGGGCTTTAATCTGTGTGAGCCATGGGCTATGTTTCACCGATGCACATAAACACAGGCTTTTCTGAATCAGGGCCATAGCAGATATTTGCAACCAGAGCAGAAATTCCCACTGGCTCCCAGAGACAGAAGCTGCAGATGCAATATGCTTTTTTTTTTTTTTTTCTTTTTTTTTTTTCCTGGGAGACACTGTCTGCACTCGAAAAATTAAATATACTTGGAAAATTTCCTGGGCAATAAGGGCAACTGGCACATCCCGAGCTGCCTCCGTGCGAGGAACTCGTTTGGATGCAAACTGCCAGATGGGCAGGAGCCTTGGAACACGCTGAGGCCAGAGCTGTGCCTGGGAGGGTGTGGGAGAGCCTCGCTGGCACACGCCAGAGGCACGCCAAGGACCTCTCCAACCTTTTGCTAATAGAGATGGATCATGTTCTGCTGGCTCAAGACATTCCCAGACAGTTCAATATACGGCTACACAGCCATCCAAAAATGCTGTCCCAAACTCATCTTCACCTTCCCAATGCCAGCAATGAGAAAAGTGTTTCATGCCAGCACGTGCCATTTCCTGACAACTCATTCACCACCATCCTCATTTTGGGGAGGTTTTTTTAACCTTTCAGACCCTCTGTCCTCTGAGGTCACCAAATAAAAGGTCAGTCACTTATTTCATAGAATCACAGAATCCTAGAACGGTTTGGGTTGCAAAGGACCTTAAAGATCATCTATTTCTGATGTCTCTGCCATAGAAATTTCATGTTTCAACTGTTTGGGAAGAATTAAACCAAGAAAAAAAAACAATAATTTGGAACTTGCACTGGTCAAATTTGATAAAAGGCAAAGGATTCCTCAGTATAAGGTTATCCCACTGTGCCACTGGCCTTGGCTCATGTTGTAATAAGTGTCATCACACCATTCAGTCACTTTTGACCCTCCAGTCCAGGTTGCCATTTTCCATGTGAGTTAATTAGTTGGCTGGAAATCCAGAGGAAATTGAACTTATGCTTGAAATTCCCTTTTCTTGTATTTTTTTTTTAATAGAAGATGATAATCCCTTAGAAGTTTCTAGAACATTTTCATCCTAGAGAGCACAGATAGCAGGGATGTAAATCACTGTAATTCAATGGTAAAGTGATGTCAGTTGGAAAATAAACCCTGGGGAACACATATTTTCATCTTTCTAACTCACATTGTTGCTGTGCCTGTATGGTATTTCCTGATCTTAAATTTTATAATCAAATCATTTCTGTCTAGTACAAGATATTTCAGCACCTGACAATATTTTTATTTCTCATCATAATTATTTCTTACATGGAAATCAGCTTTATCTGGGGTGTGATTGCACATTTCTACCAGACTCGATGTCTTCCACATTAAACCTCACGTTGCCCTGCTTGGACTCCCTCAGAGTCACTTCAGTGACTGTGGAAATCCTGACCCAGGAAAGATCTGTCCAAATCCAGGTCCTGCCGCCTCAACACCAACCTGTTAGACCTCCTTTATCCAAACTGAGGAATTTCCATCCAAAGCTGAGATCTGGGAAGACACAGAATGGGACATTCAACCCCCAGCCACAAGAAGTCAGACCTTCCTCTTCCTCTTTCTCACTATAAATAAGAGAATTTTGGCCAACATATCTGTGTTACATATTTTTTTAAATACTCTTTGCTGCCTGAATACATTACTTATGGTTTTGAACACCTGCAGCTATGTTTGAAGGAGAACTGTGCATTATCTGTGCCTCCAACAGATGAGTTAAAATATAAAAGTATATATCCTTATTTTTTTAATGCACAGGTTAAGGTCCATGCAAGAAGAAGAAAAGATATTTGCATGCTGAGAAATGTTTATATACATGCATGCACTTGGGAAATTTTATGTCACGAAAATTAAAACAGAATTCCACTAAAGAGGCATTCAAATGAAACTTTTTAGGTTAGTTAAGTGATCTTTTTGTACGTGAGAGGCATTAAAAACCCACAAATGAAAGGTTTTGTTACACGTATTCAGAACAAGAATAGTGTATGTCAGTGGTGTGTTTGCTTCTATTTTAGTTTGTTAAAGGGAATCATAGTTGGTATATGAGCTGGTTTGTTGACAGAGGGAGGAAAAAAAATATGAAGCCAAGCCAAACCATTCCACCTACAATATTAATTAACTCCAGTATGAAGAAGTCATTCAGTTTTTATGATTTTGTCAAAAATGTATTTATACACTGGTTAGAAAAACAAGGAACAAACTACTGTTTCTTAACTCATTTGAGGCAGTTATACCACTAATATATTAAAAGTTTCGATGTCCTGTAATTTGAGAGTTCACATTTTCCATCCCATTTGTGGATCAGAGCCAAAACGCTCCAAGGATTCCCATAGATCACACGGGCTTTTTTATCAAAATGTTGCCAAGTGTCCTGATAAAATCCTACCACTTGTGAGGTTTGAAAGGAAATTATTACACACAAAAATCAGCTTCAGTTGGGTAAAATAAGAACAAAAATAATAATTCTAATTTGAGGTGAAAGAGGCTTGAAAGTGGGACCTGAGTTGATGTAAAAGGTGAAAAATGGAAGTTGAAGAAGAATATTTGTTGATTTTTTTTTTTTTTTTTACCGCAGGGTTTTAGTCCTGTTGGATGAAAGTCACAAATGCTTCCAGTCATTCCAGTCTTCCTCCTCACCTTCCTCTAGAATCAGTCCCAGGAGGAGCTTGGCAAGGACTGCAGGTGTCCTGTCCTGCAAGGCCCTCTGGCACATGGCATTGTGCACACAGATGATCTCATCCCGCTGCCAGTGGTGCCAGGGACTCCCAAACAGAGCAGGAACTGCTGAGACAGACACAGCCAGGGCTGCATCTGGGAATTAGTTTCTTCCTGAGAGGCTCCTTGGCTTTGCTGCTGCTGCAAAGTGTTTGTGGGGAGCTCCTGATGAAGAGGAATGTTAAAGGGTGTCCTACATAGAGGACAGCACCCTCAAAAGGAGCAGTGAACTGCGGTGTTCAGGGCCATGAAGATAATTAAAGGGAACACTTTCCTAAGAGGAAAGGCTGAGGGGTTTGGGGTTGTTCAGCCTGGAAAAGAGAACAATCCCAGAGAGACCTTAATGCAGGCCTTTCAGTACCTAAAGGGGCTCCAAGAGAGCCAGAGAGGAGCTTTGGACAAGGGCATGGAGTGACAGGACAAGGGGGAATGGCTTTCAGCTAAAAGGGAGTAGATTTAGGTTAGATGTTGGGTTATCCCTTATTTCCAGAAGACCTAAAGATGCCAAGCCCTCCCTTTGTTTAAATAATCATCAAATCACCAAATGATTTGGGTTGAAAGCAAACTTAGAGATCACTGAGTTCCATCCCCCTGCCAAGGGCAGGGACACCTTCCATTTCATCCATTTCTTCCAGGTAAGTAAAAGATCAACCTAATCATCAGCCAAACTTGTGCAGGACAGGACTGAAGCAGAGTGGCTGCTTATGGCACTTTTCAGTGGAAAACCTGCCTCGAGAAACCTTTTAGCAAAAGTGAGCCCAAGCCTGTACAAATTACTTTTAAGAGAAGCCCATTCGTGTTGTCCTCAGCAGTGCCAAATTACACTCCTGGAATAAAAATAATGGACTTTGCCTGTCAAAGTGTGCTATTACCCCATAAAAATCTGCCTGTGCACTTTTTACTCAAGTAAAAGAAGAGATTGCATGTGAGGGAGCAGATCTGTGAAAGGCCCATTAACAGCTCAGTAGGCAGCAGATGCTCACCAAAGATGGAGACCAGAAGGTCTCCTGGCAAAGATACACCGAGGCCATTTGTTTGTTAAAGCCTCAAGAGGTGATGGCAAGTGAGATCTTTCTGATGGGTCCTGAACAGTGGTGGGCAGGAGCCTCATCACAAGTCTCTGGGAACATCCTTTCCCAGCCCAGGAGCTGCTGGGTATTCATTCCAGTTTGGACAAAACACTGAGTGTATCTGAATCCAGCAGGGATCAGCAGGAACGGGTCTGAACTACAGAAAGGAGCGATCTTGATTCAAATATCTGAGAAGGTCTCAGCAGAAGCTCTGAGATGGACAATTTGAGAAGGGACACAAAGCTGGGGAAGGGTCTGGAGCACAAGTCTGGTGAGAAGTGGCTGATTGAGCTGGGGGGGCTCAACCTGGAGAAGAGGAGGCTCAGGGGACACCTTATTGCTCTCTACAACTCCCTGAAAGGAGGAGGGAGCCGGGTCATGGTCAGTCTCTTCTCCCAGATAACAAGTGATAGGATGGGAGGAAATGGCCTCAAGTTGCTCCAGCAGAGGTTTAGATAGAATATTATGATTTATTTTTCATGGAAAGAGTTGTAAAGCATTAGAACAGATTGTCCAGGAGAGTGGTGGAACCACCATCACTGGAAGTGTTCAAAAAATATGTGGATGTGGCCCTTGAGGACATGGTTCTATGGTGGATGTGGTGATGGTGCTGGGCTGACCTGGATGATCTTAAAAGCATTTTCCAGCTTTAATGATTCCATGATTCTATGACTTAAAAAATTCTCCTTACTTGGCCATCAGATATAAGGTAACATGCAAAAAAAAGCAACTTATAAACCAATTTTTGTGCAGGGTTTAAACATTGGAAATGTTTTCCCCAATGAAGGCATGAAAATTGCAACACTCTCGCTTTTACAGGAGCAACTTGTGTGCCACAATAGTATCTACAATAATTCCTATGGGTCATTAGGTTGAAAGAACAAATTAAATAGAGTTGTTCTGCAAAATTCACCCATTGTTAAATCATGTATCTTGTTAGAATAAAAGCACTGCATATTTCGGGTGATATCCTCGCTCCATTTTCAATCAAAGGAGTCATTTAAAGGCTTGGTTGAAAGGGGTGTATTTTCCTCTGTGGCCACTGGTGCTTCAAACCATGGAAATGTTATAATGTTCCTGGCAGATGTTCGTTCCTATACAGTAGAAAGAGAAGTGATCTATTGTCTGCCTAATTATTTCCAATACAAGAGTAAAAATTCATTAGAAATGCTTGATATTGCAAGAAGTGCATTAAAGTCAATTGGCTTCACAACGTGTCATCGTTTGCAGATGACAGGGCTAATTCTGACTTCCATGTACTGATGTTGTTGGTCCTTGGTCACGTGGAAATATGAAGCAAATAGAGTTCTCAGCCAGAGATTGTATCTCTGCTTAGACAACCTGACATTTTTGGGCCCCTCAGGACAAGGATGTCACTGAGGGATGGGGCTGGAGCTTGTCCAGGGAAGGGCAATGGAGCTGGGGAAGGGTCTGGGGCAGCAGGAGCAGCTGAGGGAGCTGGGGGGGCTCAGCCTGGAGAAAAGGAGGCTCAGAGGAGATCTTAATAATCTCTACAACTCCCTGAAGGGAGGTTGCAGCCAGGTGGGAGTTGGCTTTTTCTATCCTCTGGTTTTATGACATAACTGAGGGGGTGGGGGGTGGGGGTGGGGAAACAAAGAAACAAAAGCCCCACGAGCTTTTAGTGCACAAAGTCTTCTTCAAATATAGAGTAGAATCAGCAGCCTGGCAAGATAAATAGAAGAGGAAAATCATCATTCAAAGTGAAACTCATTTATTTTTAACCAGCTAAAGACTTTGGAAGTGCCAGTGGAGCCAGAGTGATGTGGGAAGCAGGACAGATCACAAAGTGCCTGGCATCTTCTGGACACAGGGAGGGGATGTTAATTATTCAAGCAAAATACTCAAGGCTGAATCTAGAAAATTCCTAACAAGTGAAACTTTTAAACATAGGGACATATTTCATCCTGTGATTCTTGGAACCAGGAAAATGTTTATGCACATCCACTCAATTTGGTTTTCTTCATGACTTTCAATACATTTTAATGTGCTTTCCTGCCCTAAAACCCTTCTTTTCTATATTAGGGGGAAGCTGCTTGATTTAATTTTCTGAGTTCTTTAAAGAAGACAAAAGTGAGAAGGACAGACTTGTTTATAATCACCCTTAATGTGTCTTTTGAAATGTGTTAAAGGTCTATCTGGTTTTTATGATTCAGCATTAAAGCTTAGAATAACCTGATTTTACACTGATGTTTAGACATAACACAGGAACTAAAAGAAAATTTGTAGATTATTCTGAAAAATTGCTCATAAATCTATATCTCACCTCAAAAGACTATGGTAGGAAAACGGGAAATAAATAAATAAAAAGTTTTATTCAGCAACACAAACTACTTCTGAAATACCTGACATTTGGGGTTTTTTTGTGGAACACAGTGTTCTTAATCTAATTTATCTATGTTGTTTAAAAGCAAAGTTTACTTTTTCAGGATGCCATAAACATTTTGAAAGAAGTGGGATCAGCAAAAGGATAGAAGGAAGTGAAAGATCAAGCAGAGTGTGTTTACATGCCTCAAGATACATCCATTCAGAAATCATCACGTTTCTTCTTCAAAGACCATTTTTTTTCCATTTTTTAAAATATTGTGCAATTTGATTTATTCAAGCCAGTTATGAAAATCGTCTTTTCTTTGTGTAAGCAAACAAGTTCCAGAAGCTGATAAATATTTATTTTGTTAAAGTTAAATCCCTCATATCTGCTTTAAAAAAAAAATGTAATAAATTTTAAAACTAATGTTTTGTTACTTAGAAAAGCAAAGCTCGTAATAATTCAGTGGAATATTTGAGGGCTGTATAAGGTTTACTTTAGAGAAAAATACTTGATGTATTAATAGAAACAGTCTTTCCCTGAAATTTGTGTGCTTTGCCTGAAAGATTGATTAGAATGGGTAATTACAGAAAAAGTCTGCTGAAATCATTAATCACAACAGGCTCTGTAGAAGTTGTCAGCAGTAGATGAGATGTCTCCATTCAAATATGGCAAAGAGGATGGGAGGGTGGGACCTGGATGGGCAGCCCTGGAAAATGGTCCAGGTGGGTGCAGTTGGGTCTGGATCTCGCCAGGAATAGGTAACAAGTGACAGGACAAGAGGAAATGGCCTCAAGTTGCTCCAGGGGAGGGTCAGATTGGGTATCAGGAAAAAAATCCTTCCCTGAAGGGTTCTCAGGCATGGGAAGAGGCTGCCCAAGGCAGTGGTGGTGTCCCCATCCCTGGAGGTGTTTAAAAGACAATAATGTGGCTCTTGGGGACATGGTTTAGTGGTGGCCTTGGCTGTGCTGGACTAACACTTGGACTCACTTTAAGTGACCTTAAAGTTCTTTTCCAATCTAAATGATCCTATGATTCTATTTTAGCACTTTGGCTGCTAAATTATTGTTATGATCTGCCCCAGAAGGGGAGGGTAACCAAGATTCTTATTAATAAATCTCCTGGGATGGATTAGAGTGAAACAACAAAGGATGAACAATGTTTGTAAACAGATATGTGTAGGGTTGATTTTAGAACAATTTGGTTTTCAAAGGTAAACAGGTATGTTGCCATTTTGGGTGTTATCAAGTACAGCAATACAACAATATTAAAGCATAAAAATAACACTCAAGAAAATGTGTAAGGGAAGGAAGAGAAAGAAAGGAGAAATATTTATAATCCCCACCCTCTGGATCCAGCAAAGAAACTTGGTGGTTGCAGCTTCCATGTGTGTTGGTTGAAGGGGTGGCCACAGTCCTGTCAAAGGGATGGTCTCGATCCCTTGGGGGTGGAGGAAGCCCCCCCAAAACTCAATGATTTCCTGAGATATTCCACACTCCAAACTCAGGTGGGAACACCCGGTCCTTACCCTGGGGTGGGGGGTTTTACACTGGGTGGTGTCACAGGACATGTCATGAGCCTTTGATGCTCCCCCCCAAGGGGTTTTCACAGCAGAGCCATCACTTGAGGGAGGACACTGGCACGAGAAGAAGGATTATACCACCTCCCAGGATTTGCCTCCTCCCTTATCTGCCAATCCAGTTTGCAGGTTCAGGTGTCCCCCCTCTTCTGCACCAGGGACAGTTGGATGATGGCACCCCCTGATCTCACCTGGAGGTCCCTTCCCAGCTGGCATATCCAGTTCAGGATGGGTTTTGCTGGATGAGCAGCTTTTTCTTTGCAATTTGCTACAGTGGACAAAAGCCTTTTGGTGATCTTGCAGTGTTTAAGCCATGAACCATTTCAGTCTCTGGCAATCACGACTATAAGGGCCCTTCCTTACCAAGGGTTCACTGGGATGAACATCTGACCAGACACATGACAAAGAAGAAGCTGTCAATATATGTAATTAAAATATTTTTGTTATAGATGGACTTCCCAAGAGTCTTCTCTTCTCTAGGAAGGATTAATGAAGTGTACAACCACACTCCCTATTTCTTCTGTCTATAGCTTGTATCTTGTCCAGAGAAAACTTCCTCTATCTTTTAATTATTACAGGTTGTCTCAATGATTTTCAGTCATTTAAGAAATACCTATTTTTTTGGAACAGCACACTTTTTCGGTGAGTGATGAGAAGCATCCTAAAGTAATGCTGTTTTAGGAAGATGGGATCTCAAAAGTGATTTACATACTTAGCAACTTGCTCCAGATTCTATTCATTAGCTTGAACTCTTCCATTCTTGACTTATCTTAGTAGATACAAATAAGTGCCTTTTTTTTTTTTTTTTTTTTTTTTTTTTTTTTTTTTTTTTTTTTTTTATACAAGCTCAACTATTTTACTGGATGCCAGGGTTTCTGAAACAGTTCATAGAAAGTAAAAGCACCTGAGCATCTTTTGGGTTGTTTTTAGTGATTAATTAATCTGTCTGTTATCCAGACATTTTTCTAGAAACTAGGTAGATAAGGGATCCCATAAACAAGCAGTGGCATGTTCAGAAAATAGAAGGGGGGGTCCTGGTCTTCAGGAATTTCTCATTTACATGCAGGAGGACAAGATTGTAAAGACAGTTGTCAACCAGTCCAGGAGAACAGGGCAGCAGTGCCTTGGCAATGGCATTATCAGAGTAGTTAAGTGGTACTCACATATAATAGAGCTGAAGTTAAGGAAACTTAATAAAAATTCTAATTTCCAAGCCGTGGGCAGTAAATATCATAGTCCCTCTCATTTCCTCCTCCAAGACATGTTATTGTCCTCTGGAATCAATGTCATCTTCTGCTTCCTCCTTTCTCACTTTCCCCCACCTTCCCAAATGCTGGCACATTGTTTCAGCCAGTATTATCAGAGGGTTTTTTGCATGTTTGTTTTCATAACAGTGAAATAAAAGCCTCTGAAATGCCTTTTTTTTTTCTGCAGTTGTCGTAACTGCCTTCATTAATGACGCTTCTCTTTGTTGGGACGAGATGATTTATTTTATTATATTTGCCAAGAAATGTATCTGGGAGAAAAAACAAACTGTGAGAAACAGACCTTGTCATGCCATGCACGCTTGACTTTCAAACTGATCTTACTGGAAGCAACATTATGGGGACAAAGCTGAGGCACTGCCATTCTCTTGAACCTCAAAGACATGGGGAGTCTTGACAGTCCTCCAGGAGAAACTCTTGAGCTAGCAGTGTGCCCATTGAAATTCAAGGAAGTGCCTTCCCTTCTCTCTCTGGTTTCAGACTTCTGAGTTCACAGAAATGCGAGGCAAGTCTTCTGCTTTGAAAATGATCTTGCCCTCGTGAAGGTGGGAGTCACCTTGGGAACTCCAACTCAGGCATTCAGCTTTCTCCTATAGCTACAGGACATCTGTGTTCCAGGAGGAGACCTGAGCAGACTAAGGAAATGAAGAATGGTCTCATCTGCTGTCCGTTTCTACTCATCAGAAGCTGCAAATCCCACTGGAAAATGTCTCTCTTTGCCTTAACTTTAAAAAATACAATAAGGAAGAGTGGCTGCTTAAGGGTGTGAGGCAGCTTAGAGGAATCCCAGCAAGGGCTGACCCAAAATAAGACATAAGCACTGGAAGAATTCCATCCAGGGTGATTCTCATCTGGGTTCAACAGGATTATCTCCAGAATAAAAGTGGAGTTTGAACATCCCAACTTCACTGTTGTGACCAGTGACAGCACTCAAGGGAACGGCAAGAAGTGGAGTCAGGGGAGGTTTAGGTTGGATCTCAGGAAAAGGTTCTTCCCCCAGAGGGTGGTTGGGCACTGAACAGGCTCCCCAGGGCAGTGGGCACAGCACTAAGGCTGACAGAGCTCTAGGAGCATTTGGATGATGCTCTCAGGCACATGGTGGGATTGTCTGTGCAGGGCCAGGAGTTAGGCTTGATGATCCTGACGGGTCATTTCCAACTCAGGGGACTCTGTGATTCTGATTCTGTGATCTCTGGCCAATGGACAGTGCTGGTGATGGTGCTGCTGGGTCTTGTGTCACCAACAGATTTCCATTTCTGTGCATGTTAGCATCATGATAATTGGTGTTTGGGAAAGGCAAAGGTAACGGTGTCCTTCTCCAACCATATTCTGGGATGCATCTAAAGCAGCGTGACCAGCAGATAAAATGAGGTGATTCTTTCCCTCTACTCTGTTCTTTTGAGACCCCACCTGGGACTGCATCCAGCTCTGAGGTCCCCAAAATAAGAAAGACTTGGGCCTGTCCAAAGGAGCCACTAAAATGATCAAAAGGGCTGCTATGGGGACAGGATGGGAAGGTTGTTCAGCCTGGAGAAGAGAAGGCTCCAGGGAGACTTTAGAGCCCCTTCCAGGACTTGAAGAAAGGTTACAGGAAGGGCTGCAGAGGGATTTTTGAAAGGCTGTGCAGCGACAGGACAAGGGGAATGGCTTTAAACTGAAGGAAGGTAGATTTAGATTGATTATTAGGGAGAAATTCTTCCCTGTGAGGGTGGAGAGGCCCTGGCACAGGTTGCCCAGAGAAGCTGTGGCTGCCCCATCTCTGGAAGTGTCCAAGGCCAGGTTGGATGGGGATTGGAGCAACCTGGGATAGTGGAAGGTGTCCCTGAGGAATGTTTGTTCCTGGTTTTACAAATGGGTCTTCAAGATGAATTGAAGTCCAATGTTCAAAATCCCTCGAAAGGCCAAAGAAGGCTGGGTTTGAACTTGTGGTTTGAACCTTTTTAAGGATAACTTTCTATAATTTAATTCTGGTTTCTAAATCATGTCCCACCAACTTCCTGTTATTGAATACAACGTTAATTAATGCTGCTTTCACATGTTCTTAAGATCACCATGACTTTTATCACTGTCTTAATTAACACTGATATATTTCAAAGTTATCATTCCAAACCAGTTTATACCAAAATTAGTCAGTAAGAGGCTGTACCAAAGCCACGCAAAAAGTGATTCACCTGTTTCACTGACTCAAACAAATAATTTGGACTTTTTTTCATGGACAAATAATTTCCAATAGCAGTGTTTTATGGCAGAATGATTCTTGACTAACCCTAGTTGTCATGGTGTGTCAGTGATGAAGCAATGACTAACTTCAGGTAACATTTTAAACCAATTTCAGCTTCTAGATTCAATATTTGCTCTATTTTCTAACTGACCACCATGCATTCACCATATGGGCTTTATGTTTCTTTCTGGGCCATGTCTACACCAAGCATAAGAGTTTAAGAAGTTGTGGTGAGTCAAATGTCCCCACAACCAGACCTCAAGGACCTCCCTTTCTCAGAGAGCTGCTGAGCAGAAGATTGAAAGTTCCATTATCTCCTAATTTACTTATTTATTTTACTTAAAACTAACCGGGAACTTTGGCGAAGATTTAGAAAGCTTGTCAGTGTGACCAAAAGTGGAATGGGTAACGTGCAGGGGGGGGATTAAGAACAAGCAGAAAGTCAGTCAGTGAGTGAAAAACTAAAAATAAATTAATTATTTTTAAATAAATTAATAATATTGAACGCCAACACCTCTGTCTAAGTCTGAACCTCCAGAGATATTAATATTTTGCTAATAATAACCACCCCCAGATCTGTCCCGCTCTGTGTATTGTACATATGCTGTAAGATATTCACTGCTAATTTGTCAGCAGGAAGGTCTTGAAATCCTCTCCAAAGACTTAAACGTCTTACAAGTTTTATTTTTGCACTGAAGTTGCCGAAGGTGAGCCCAGTTTCACCACCCACGCTCACACTTGAAAAAAAAAAAAAGCTTCTAATTTGCAGGGAGAAGGTCCTCAAATCCTCACCCACTGCAGGATGGTATTTTAAACTCTCCCAGAAGAGTCGATTATGGTGAGACCCTTAAATTACCACCTACATCCACACACCCACATGTGTGTGCACTTGGGTTCTTGAAACGTGGAGCCCTGGAAAATTGACTTTTCCAGGGATCTGGATGCAGGTTTCTCCATGTTTGTTGACAGAGAAGAGGTGAGAATTAGAAATCTGTTTGCAAGCTCTGCACAGGGGAGTTTTCACCACCGGAAAACTCTGTGTCTTAACAGTCTGGAGCTCATCTTCAAGTTTGCACACCTGTAAATGTTTCTTTCTTTGGGTTCAGCCTGGAAATTAGGTTTATTTTCTGTACTGCTGCTGCTGCTGCTGCCTTATATCAGAGTGGTGTTTCAGCCTGGGTAGAGGTTATGCTTGTCCTTTTAAAAAGAAAAAGAAACCAATCAGAATAATATTGAACCTGTTGATGGACCATTTCATGGGGGGGAAGGTGAGCAAGCAAAGGTCCCTGTGAGAACAACACCATCCCTGCTTGCCAGGCAGGGAAGGAGAGGCACAGGAGGGGGGAATGCCCTGACTGATTAATGCTCACTGGCTTTTGCCAGGACAGATTTAGGAAGAGATGTTCAATTTCCCAATTAGCAGTTTACTGTCTCAAGTACCTAACGGTACCTCTGCATATTTTATCCCCTCCTGTCTCTCTGGGACACTCCAGCCAGTTTTTACTGAGCTCTGATCTGCTCCCAGGATTTGATCCTGTGATGTCTCTGCACTCCTTCCCAACCTGAGGTTTAGTTTCGTCCCCAGATCACCTGTCAGGCTTCTTGCTGGAACTCCCCAATGTCAGAAGGATATAAAGCTGTTGGAAATGGACCAAAGGGGGGCTGTGAGGAGGGTGAAGGGTCTGGAGGTGAAGCCACGTGAGGAGTGGCTGAGGTCACTTGGCTTGTTCAGCCTGGAGAAGAGGAGACTGAGGGGAGCTTTCTCATGTGGAAAAGTGGAGGGGCAGGCACTGGTATCTTCTCTCTGGGGACCAGAGACAGGACTGAAAAAACAGCATGAAACTGTGTCAGGGGAGTTTCAGGCTGGATATTGGGAAAAATTTCTTCACCCAGAGGGTGGTTGGGCACTGACCAGGCTCCCCAGGGCAGTTGTCACAGCACCAAGGCTGACAGGGCTCAAGAATTGTTTATAAAGTGCTCTCAAGTACAGGTGGGATTCTGTTCCTAAAAAATACAGCTATTTCTCTCAACATCCTCTCTACATCTCTGAGCAGTATCTGGGAACTTGGCTAGAAAGGCCCACTTTCTAAAAGCAAATAAGGTCATTAACATCCCAGCTGAGATTCTCAATATGCAAAAAGTCGGGGCAATTAGAGATGTTCAGCATCCTCTTAGCAGCTGTGCATTTTGTGTTGGCATTTCGAAATTCATGGCCAGATTTGATGCTCATAAACGGGCATAGCGTGATCCAAAAACGTGTTTTAAAAAAGCCACAGAATATCCTGAGTTGGAAGGGAACCACAAGGATCATCAAAATCCAACTCTTGTTCCTGCATAGGACAACCTGAAGAATCACACCATGTGCCTTGAGAGCACTGTCCAAATTCTTCTTGGGATGTGGCTGCAGTTCAATGGGAGAGGCCTTGGCTGTGTCAGGACTCATTGATTTTCTGTACATACATGACACTTTTTTTTTTCTCCCCATCTGTTTCAAGTTCAAAGTGAAAAGCTGATTGCAAAAGTAGAGAGAGGGCTATAAAAAAAAAAAAAAGCAATGTCCCCAAGTACTAGGTCTGAAATTTGTCCTTATGGTGGGATTCTCCACAGCTAAACAGGGTGTTAGAAATGTTGGAGACTGTTCCCTGTGTTTTCCCAGTGCTGGGAAGTGTAAAAGTGCCCAGTTACAGCGAACATCCATGAATGGAGTTCAGCTCCTCTTCTCCAACCTAAGGAGGTCCAGAAAGGCAGTCAGGGATGGATGGAGAGAGGAACTCCTGCCATTGTTGGCAGCAGCTCTGGGCAGAAATCAGCAATGGAGGCTGAGCTGTCTTTCAGGCAGCAGGATGCAGCAGCATAAGCCTTAAAACTAGTTCTGTGTTGAAAAGTACCTTACACATGCCAGTTCTGACACTTGGGAAGGGGACCCCAACTCCTTGAACAATCACCTCACCTTAATGCATCCAGAATAGTCTGGGGGTTTATGGTTCCATGGCTTGGTTGAAGTTCTGTATCCCAGCATATTCCTTCCCTAATCCTTGGCAGAACTCAACAGCTTGGCCAGGTCATGCTGGTGAAGGAGATCATGTCCCAGCATCAGTGACAAGGTGTCTGCAAGAACAAACATCCCCATAAGTAGGAATAATTGAGCACCTTGCTGTGGAGCTGATTAATGAACCTCCAGGGATGAGCAGCCCTGTTGCTCAAAGAGTCAGTGAGCTTAGAAAAACCTCAGTGAAGTGCCCAACCTTTTGAGTGGTAAACAAAGCAGCATCCATCTGATCTGAAATTCCTTTATGGGGAGGGGAAATTCGGGTGAAAAAAGAGGAATTCTGAAATTGGCTGGGAATTAGTAGTTCTGACTTGTGAGGCTGTGGCTGAGGGACTGCTGGGGAAATGTGACCTTTCCTTTGCTCCCTGTTCCTCCACCTCACTCCTACCTTCTCAGAGGTGACATAATATCTAACAGCCAGTTTCTCACCTCTGCAGGCTATGACTGACACTGTAACAAACTGAGGGAATACAGCTTGAGGATTTTCTTCCCTCTTTTGACATGGACTGGGAACAGCATGTCCTCCCCAGCACACACATGACTCGGATTCATGGAAATCTTCACTGTGCTTATCCCTGCTGTGTTCCCCAGTATGAAATGGCCTCTGGACTATAAAATGCACAGGGTGGTGGGATTCCTCCCATCTCTTTTGTAGCACAGAAAATGGAAACAGAAGTTCTACCTCTCAGTGAAATCAGCCCAATTGATCAGATTTTGAGTAGGCTTGAAGTGGAAAGGTGCACCTTCTCTTATCTCTGGGGTTTAACTTCAATCAGTGACAGAAAAGAGGATGCACATAAGTACCCAGAACATGCCTACCCTTTCAACTGAGCCCACACAATAAACCTGGGAGATCCATTTGGGGCATGAGATCTTCTTT
The DNA here is from genome assembly GCA_038380795.1 of Pyrocephalus nanus. NCBI lineage: Eukaryota > Metazoa > Chordata > Aves > Passeriformes > Tyrannidae > Pyrocephalus > Pyrocephalus nanus. The sequence continues at coordinate 94,513,862 of CM076261.1, forward strand.
GGGTGAGGACCCAGGTTGTTTGGTGACTCAGAATATTAAATACGACCCCTCTGAGCCTGAGTTAATGCCAAGGAATGGCCAGGAGGGAAATGAAAAGTTGATAACTGCATGCACAATAATCTGTTCTAAATTAGCCCTGACCCCCCAGGAAAGAGATCTTGGAGTCACTGCAGATAGTGATTTTATGTGTCATCTCGCTGGTCAGCACAAGCAAAATACGTGAATAAAATCCTAGAACTTACTAGGAAATGGATAGAAAACAGAGCCTTTCTTTAAAAGTGTGTGTATTTAAATCCCTGATGACCCTAAATCTGGGACACCGTGTGTACTTCCATTCATGCCATATTAAAAAAAAAGGGTGTAGTAGAGTTAGAAAAGGTACAAAGAAGGATGACCAGAGATGTGGAGTAGCTTTAATGTGAGGAATGGCTAAGCTGTAATTCTCATTGCAGCTGGGAGTCGTCCTGTGTGTGCCAGCAGACATCTACAGAGGGATGACAGGTCTGAAAAGGGTGAGTAAGGGATGGTTATTCATTATTTCTCATGCCATGACAAACCAGGGGTGCTGATGGAATGATCAGATACAGGATTAAAACAAACATAAAGAACTTTCTTTACACACATCATGGGCAGTTAAAAATATAATGTTTCTCGGACAGGCTTTAGAAAAATCAGTGGGGAAAAAGCTCAGGGATAGCAATCTGACTGTGCTGGTTTTGGCTGGGATGCAGCTGATTTTCTTCATGTTAGCAAGTATGGGGCTATGGTTTGGATTTGTGATGAAAACAGTGTTGATAATAGAGAGATGTTTTAGATGTGGCTGAGCAGTTCCTGTGCAGCATCAAGGCTTGTTCTGCTGGGGAAGAAGAAGGAAGAAGGAGGAGTTTGGAATGACTGTTTGACTTCCCAAGTCACCATTATGTGTGATGGAGCTTTCCTGGGGATGGATGAACACCTGCCTGCCCACGGAAAGTGGGCAATGAATTCCTTGTTTTCCTTTCCTTGTGTGCACAGCTTTTGCTTCACCTATTAAACTGTTTTTATCTCAACCCTCTGCTTTTCTCACTTTTTCTCTTCTGATACTTTCTCCCTCCAGGGGAGAGTGAGTAACTGGCTGTGTGGGACTCAATTGCCAGCTGGGGTTAAACCCTGACGGTCCTTTTGGGCACCCAAGGTGGGGCTAGAAGGGATCAAGATAACAGCAGGTTTCATTGGAATTTATAGCTGCTATTGCTGTTTAGCTATTAATTGACAGCTCCTGTGCTTGCCAGGACTTCCCTGGCTGTGTTTTAGAGCCCGGTGCTTGTTAGTGGTTGCTTTAGGGTGACTGCTCTCCGTGGTGCTGCACTGCTCATCATCTGACTGTGCTGTGCCTGGGAATGGTTTGATAACAGCAGCAGAGATGTGCCTGGGCTGGTAGATGGCCAGGGAATCTCTGCCCTTCCTGTGCTGTTGCACTGGGGAGGCTGGAACTCCAGTGGGAATTCAAGTCAAAGAAACTGTGACCTGTGGATGAGTCCGCGAGAGAGCAGGACACCCCAAAATCTCTGTGGCTTGGATTAGGCCACACCAGGGCAGGTTCATCTGGAAGAGTCTGAGCCCATGGCTGTGTTTGTGCTGGACCTCTAAAAGAACCCAAAAATAAGTCCAAGCTGGAGAAGGTTCATCTTGAAGCATCAGTGGCTGGGCATGAAGTCACTCTGGACCAGCTGAAAGCATCTGGCTGTGGATAAGCCTGTGGCAGAGCAAGTACACTCATGATTTGAGCTGCATGTTACAGGAATTACTCCAGCAGCAATCACCTGAACCAGTGAAGGGCAGGTTTTATTAGCAGCAAAGCAAGTGCAGCAGCGACCTGACCTGAGCTGGCTTTGGTGCCCAAAAACTCCACACCACATACCACCTCTCCTGTCCACCATAACAGCTGGAGCCCAAAGGCATGGACTAAAATGAACTCAGTTGAAATTCTATAGATATTTGTGGACATTTTATGGGTGTTTTATAAACATTTTGGTTCACAGACTGGGTTAGGTCTTGGCCATCATGGCAAATTTATAGCAATTAATAGATGTTCCTACACTAACCCTATAACCTGGTTTCCTTCTAGCATGGCCTTAGTCAGGGTATCTTAAGGAAGTTCAACCTCTGTGATTTCCTAAATAATTTCACTGATATGTATCCAGAGCTGGAAACAACTGATCGGATATCAGTCCTCAGAAAAAAAGAAATAAAGAAAAAAAAAAAACCACATGTGGAGGCTGTAATGAATCACAACCTGCCCTCAAATCAACACATGGTGCTGTCATGAAAACTCTGAGCGCTGCACTGTGCTGTGTAGCCTGCCAGAGGTGCTCTGCTCACCCCCGGGAACACCTCAGTGAGAGGCGATTCTAGAAAGTGGGGCACTCCATTTCCAGAATGATTTGCCCTACTTCAGGAATATCTAGTGGGAGCCACAAGAGTACCAACAGGGAAAAAACTACCTGTGGGGAAACACTGAAATCATTATCTCCTTCAGAGGGAAGGGCGCCGAGCAGATTATGGATGTGCTGTTCAAATCCATGAAGAGCTGTTTTATCATGGGAGAAGAAATCCAAAGGAAAAATTTAAACTGCCATAGGGAAGAGGGTTTTCAGGATTTTCAAGCAGCTGAGGGAGCTGGGGGTGTTCAGACTGGAGAAAAGGAGGCTCAAAGGAGACGTTAACACCCTCCCTGACAGGATGTTGTAGACAAATGGGGTCGGGCTCTTCTCCAGGTAACAAGCAACAGGACAAGAGGAAATGGCCTCAAGCTGTGCCAGGAGTGGTTCAGGTTGGACATCAGGAGGAATTTCTTCATGGAAAGGCCAGTCAGGCATTGGAACAGCCTTCCCAGGGAATCAGTGGAGTCCTCATCCCTGGAGGTGTTCAAGGAATGACTGGATGTGGCACTCAGTGCTCTGGACTAGTTGACAAGGTGGTAATGGGTCATAGTTTGGACTTGATCTTGGAAGTCTTTTCCAGCCTCAATGATTCTCTGATTCTGTTCTGTTTCATCAGGTGAGATTTTCCAACGGTCAGGACATCTAAACACTGGCATGAATTGCCTGCAAGATTTCCGTTATGGGAGGCCTTGAAAAATCCCCACAGTTTAAACAAAGATCTATCAACAGAGACCTAAAAATACTGTGTCTCACTTCGGGACAGGAAAATAAACTGTGCAACCTCCAGAGTTCTCTCCCAGACCTATGAATTTGTAATGCTGTCACAAACTTCTCCCACAGGCTTCATAATTTGGGTGAAAACACTTTGGGTGTTCTGAATTAATTACAGAGCCTTTTCCTGGGCTGTGGATTGGGACTGGCAATGTCATTTCAGCGAGGTCCATGAAACACAGCAATTTTAGCTTTCTGTTCCTATGGAGAAATCTTCATTTCTCTTCCCTGCAGCAGGATTCAAGAAGTATTCAGGCTTTTCTGGGTTTTCAGGGTAGAATATTTGTGGTGCGGGGCTGAGGTGAGCCGCTCTTTGTCATGCACTTATGACAACTGCAAACACCACAGAGATGCCAACCACCCAGCCACACCTCGAGCAGCTTTTGCCTCACAGCTGCTGGGGGGAAGGAGGCACAAGCAAGACCTTCACATTTCTGCCTTACCACGGGGAGGAACATCTCCCAGATGTAAAATGCCAGCCCTGTTCGTGACTGAAATCAACGAGGAATGACTTGGAGCCGGCTGGCAGGGGGCAGGAAATCTGTGTACTTTGTGTAGCTAATATTGCAGAGCCAGTGCCTTGTACACAAGAACTAAGTGAAAAGAACTGGAAACTGGATGTCTTGTTTATTTATCAGATTATGTCTCAGTGCAGTTGGCAAATATTTACTAGGGCTTGTAAGGAGCAGTCTGTAAAAGTTTCTACAGTCTCTGGAAATTCTCCCTTTCTCAGGCATAAACATCTGGTAGGAGAATGTGGTTTTTTTTCCCCTGCTGCTTACATATTTTTTGGTGTGGTTGGTTGGGATGTTTTCTGTGATTTTTTCTTTTTGCCTAATGAGCAGATTGTTTAGTCTACTCACTGCCTTCAGCTCGTGCTGTTGGCCAGGGCTGCTGCAATCCCCTTTCCGTGCATCTCTGCCGATTTTTCCGTCTTGCATTGGCTTTCTGGCATGACTGCAAGGCAACAGGGGATTGTGAGTGAACAGTTCCCTGGGGAGGAATGCCAGAAGGAAATTCAGGATTCCCTCGGGCTGTGGGCATCACCAAAAGACTCTTTTTTATGAGGACAGGTGGAGAGAGTTCGGCCTGTTCAGCCCTGAGAAGAGACAATTGAGAGGGGACCTTATTAATTCCTGAAGTATCTGCAGGGTGGATGTCAAGAGGATGGACCAGGATCTTCTCAGGGGTGCCCAGCAATGGGACAAGAAGCAATGGGCACAAACTGGTGCACAGGACATTCCACCTGAATATGAAAAAGAACTTCTTTCCTGTGCAGTGACCCAGCACTGAATAGATTGCCCTGAGGGGGTGTGGAGTATCCCTCACTGGAGATACTCCAGAACCATCTGGACACCAACCTGTGCCATGTGTTCTGTGATGACCCTGCTGGAGCAGGGAGGTTTGACCAGGTGACCCACTGTGGGCCCTTCCAACCCGACCCATTCTGTGATTCTGTGACTCTTTGAAAACCCATCTACGAGCTGCTTGGCTTTGTCCTCCATTTGAGAGGTGGCATAAATGTCTACAGCCATTCCTCTGTGTCCCTCTCCATCCCTTTCCTCCAGACTGTTTGAAAACACTCCAAAAATGGAACGAGGACCACCCAGATGCTCCGTATGTAAAGTTTGGTGCTGTGACATCAGATGCATCCCAAAGCTTCTCCATGCTCCAGCACCAGGCACAGCAACTTGTGTTTGGAGGCACATTTCCACTGCACAGGAATGAGGAAGGAGATCATTTCAGCCCAGCTGTTGTTGGCTCCGGGTCCCTGACAGCCTGGGATGGGTTCTCATCCAAAATGTACCCCCTACTGTATTTTAATTAAACTGAACAAACAAACCGATCTCAAAGCCATCCAGCAGAGCTAACTTTGTGTTGAGGCTGAGCTGGACTGTGCACCACTACGGGGAGGGAAACTGGATGCTGGCACAGCTTCTGCTGTCTAAATACTCCCAGCCAAGAGTTGGGATGTACTTTCTTACAATAAAAAAGTTGCTGAGGAAAAAAAAAAAAAAAAAAAAAAAAAAAAGGAAAAAACAACACAACAATCCACAAAGAAAATGGCTCCGGGACTGTTCCCCTCTCGCCCGTATTTATTCAAGCTGTCTTCCTCTCTCTGCAAATTTGGCAAACAGAGCCTGGCATCCCAGCTCGGGGGACACCTGTTAAATAAATAGGCTCAGTCTCTAACTGCTGCATTCATGGCAGAGTTTCCTGGTTCCCTTAGGCAGCTAATTTTTGTTGATTATCATACAGTACAGAGGGATTGTTTGTGCCTCTGCCTCCCATCCCGGCTCTGCTGCTGGTACCAGGCGTGTCCGCGTGACTCAGGCCCCGCTGCCTGCACGGAATAAAGGGTGATTTGATTCTATCAGTCCGTGATTTTTTTAGTGTGGATCACGAGGCAGGGGGAGGGAAGCAGCCAGGTGGGTTCTTGGGGAGGTGAACTGAGCCCCTGTTGATTTGCTTGGTTTTCCCTCATCGAGGGAGAAACCTGAGAGCTGAAGCAAAGCTTAACTGGGAGCTGAACCAAGGCTTAACTGGGAGCAGGAGGTGGTGTTGCCTGAGGCAGAGAGACAAACGAGCTCACTAAGAGGCAACAAATGGGCTGGGAGGCCCTCAGAGAAGGACTGAGCAACATCAGGCATCAAGGGGCTGGATTTTAGTATTGAGAGCTCCGAGATACGCAGAGGAATTTGAAATTTTGGCTGCCCCATCCCTGGAATTTTTCAAGGCTGGGCTGGATGGGGATCTGGGCAACCTGGTCTAGTGGAAAATATCCCTGTCTGTGGCAGGAGGGGTTGGAAGAAGATGATCTTTAAGGTCCCTTCCAACCCAAACCATTTGATGATTCTATGATTTTATGAATTGAGCTGTCCCAGGACATGCCTTAACACAGGAGCAGATCTGAACAGCTTCACACAACACACAAGGCAACGTGAAGAAGTCCTGGAGCCAGGTCAGCGTGGTGCTCTACATCATCTGGGGTCTATTTCTCCTGAAATGGGCCTCAAAAGCTGCATATGGTGCTGGGCTGGGATGTTTTCAAAGGAGAACTTATCCCTCACCGCCTTCAAATACAGGCAGAGAGAGCTCATGCTCCATTCCCTGACCATATGGTCTGCCTGTCTGGCACAACCATCTCCAGCAATCCAGAAAGTTGTCTATCCAGAGGTGGTAGGGTTTAAAAGGGGGTTTAGTTTTGTGGTATTGTTTTGTAATTCACAGAATCACAGGAACATAGAGTGGTCGGAGGAACCTCAAAGATCATCTAGTTCCAAACCCCTGCCATGGGCAGGAACATCTTCCACTGGAAAAGGTTGATAAGAGCCCCATCCAACCTAGCCTTGAACACTTCCAGGGATGGGGCAGCCACAGCTTCTCTGGGCAACCTCACAGGGATGTCTCATCACCCTCACAGGGATGATTTTCTTCCTAATTTCTAATCTAAATCCTCTCTTTTTATTGCCCACCAGCTTTCCTTGAGCTTTGAAGTTTCAGCAATGAACTTCAAAACTCAACAACCAGTGGAGGATGTTGTGTATTCCAGAGAAAAGCAGGATCCAGGGCAACCTTATTGCTCTCTACAACTGCCTGAAAGGAAGTTGCAGAGACCTGGGGGTCGGTCTCTTCTCCCAGGTAACGAGTGACAGGAAAAGAGGAAATGTCCTTGAGATGCAGCAGGGGAGGTTTAGATTGGATATTAGGGAAAATTTCTTCACAAAAAAAAAAGGTGATCAGGCATTGGAACAGCCTGCCCAGGTCAGTGGTGGAGTCACCATCCCTGGAAGTGTTCAAAAGCCATGTAGATGTGGTTCCTGGGGACATGGATTAGTGGTGGACTTGGCAGTGCTGGGTTTGACAACTGGACTCAATAATCTTCATGGTCTCTTCCAGCCTTAAGTGATTTTATGATTGTATTCTGTTTCTTGCTAAGTTTAAGAAGTAGATGGAACTGCTCAGTTTGGCTATTTTCTTCTCCCTGTCCTGTAATCTTCATTTCAAATTCAGCCTCTTCCACACCCAAAAGGTGTATCCCAGTACTGCTCTCTGTGTTGTGGACAAGACATAAGTTGCATGTGGAGGTGACATCCTTTGTCAAACCAAGAAATATATTGGAAATGTTGGAAAGTCATGTTCACATCCACCCTTTTTGTCAGCCTAGACTGCTCTGCCCTCCTGGGAAGGATCTAGAAAGGGGTGGATTCACTGCAAATATCACAGAACTAAAGGTGGGATTTCTGCCAAGGATTGAACTGAGAGGAGCAGCCCATCTATTTCTGTGCATTTTGGACTCCAGTATGGAATTGTACTCTTAAGGGATTCTCCAAACTGGCTAGAAAGATTCACAGTTTATTTCTGAGCACAGAATAAACTGAGTCTATCTATAGATTTGGCTCAAAACTGGAACTCCCTGGGAATTCCACTGAAAAATCCCCTCCGTTTCCTTTTCAGAGATAATTATTTTGAGATGGAATGAAACTCTAATCTCCTGTGGAATGGGAACTCTCACACTCAGTTTAGATGAAGTTGTGAAGGGATTCCCTTTAAATCTTTTTCAAGCATGTCTGAAGCTCTCTGAGGAGTCTGAAACCCAATCTGCCAGCTCTGGAAAAGATGGGAACTGGAATAGTCCTGGAAATCCTGAATAAAAGTCAAATGGGGTGCTGTAGAAAATTGGGGCAAAATTGATTATTTTTTCCCATAGGAAAACTGTTGATATTTCAGAAACTCAATTTTCTCAGATGAAATAATTCTAGTGAAAATATCAGTTATATATTTATAAATGTTATTTTTTTGTTGTTGTTGCTATTTCTAAGCACCAGTGCAGGTTAAATGGCAATGACCCTGCTATCTCACATACAGAATCATAGAACCTCTTGGGTTGGAAGTGACCTCAAAGATCATCTCATTCCAACCTCCCTGCCGTGGTCAGGGACACCTTCCACTAGACCAGGTTACTCCCAGACCCATCCAACCTGGCCTGGAACATTCCCAGGGATGGGGAGTCCAAAACCATTCTGGACAGAGATAAATATGAAAAGTTATGCAATCCCACTCATCATGTGATGGAGTCTAGCCTCCCCCCAAAAAAACTAGTGAAAATTCTTAGCCCTGACATCCATGATTTCACTCAACACACAGAGAAAGAGGAAGAAAACTCACTTTTTATGTCCATGTTGAATGAGAGACATTCCCCTGATTCCTGCCATGCCCTTACCAAACCATCCATAAAACAGATATACATTTGGAAACAGGTCTTGCTTAAAATGTTTGACCATAAACTGCTCAAAGAGAACAATTCCTTTATCTTGTCAAAGAGTGCAGGGTAGTTTGCTCGCAACACAGAAACATGGATGATCCAATTCCCCTCTTCTTTCAATCTCCTTCATCCCTCCAGCTTTCCAGGTTCTGCCTGGATACACCTTCTTAGTCTGAGCCCATTCTTATTTATCAGCCCCCCCTACAGTGGGGGACAGCAGAGCAGGCCTGGTGTTGTAGCTGTCTGTTATTCTCACTCTTTGTTAAAGCCTGACCCTGCAGTGAGACAAATCTAAACACATTGTGCTGGGATAAACCCTGGCTATTCAGCCTCAGCTGAGAGGAGCTGGAGCAATCTCCTGTTTTCCTCATGCTCAGGACCGATCAAAAAAGATAAATTCTTAGCTCTGGCTGCCAGACAGAGTCTTAAAATGCCATTAAACCCGGGGCTTTGCTTTGCTTGAGGTCTGTCAGTGGATCAGTTAAGGAGCATCTGAGTAGCAGCTGAAATCCCCTTTATAGAAATATTTGCTGTGCAGCCTGAACAGAAAGTCAGGCACCAGGAATTTTTTGCTGTCCAGTTCTCCTTCCCTGCGATTTTGGCTCTTTAATCATTCATTTTCATGGAATCACAGAATCCCAGAATGGTTTGGGTTGGAAGGGACCTGAAAGATCACCTCGTTCCAATGCCCCTGTCGTGGGCAGTGAAAACTGCCTTTTAATTTTAATGGGCATTGTTTGGTTTTTTTCTTTTTTTTTTTTTTTCATTCACATTGATTTTATTATCCATATCAACAAGTTACATACAGTTTTGATTCAACACCTGAAAAAATAATATATCCTAATCTGCTTATTTTAATGGTGTCATTTATCTTAATTCTCACAGGGACAATACCTCTTACAAGGATTTTGAAATACAATATATTAATTTTATTTACTGTACACCTGATAAGTCTGAAGTGTAACCACATTTCTTTTTTTTTTTCTTCATCTTATTAGAAGAATGACACATCTGGAGAAGTAGTACTTATTAAGTCATCTCTTCATTTTAATATCTGCCACTTTTGCTGTATAGTATATGCAGAATAATTTAAACAGCAGCAATTACCAAGCAAACATCTTTTTGCTGCAATACTTTGCAGCACGGTTTGGCTGCTTCTCCTGAATGAAGAACTGTGGGGTTTGGGGGTGATTAAGTAACTACTACATCTTATTGCTGAACATGTCCATCATTCAGTAGGGTTGTGTCTCTTTATTGACTTCTTCTGGACCTATCCAGGTTACTCCCAAAGAGTTTCCTGACTGAGGCCTTAGGTTTTTTTGAGCATTTTTGAACAGGAATAGCCCTCCTTCAAAGCCTGCAGATGTTCATCTGACCTTTCTTCCACATTGCTACAGGGGTGGATGGAGCACTCCAAGTATGTGCTGTACTTCTTCTTGATACCTTTTGAAGCCGGATAGTGAAGGACACTCCATGCATGTGACTGTTGTTAGCACTGGTGTCTTTCCACTGTGGTGTGTGATCACTCTGTGGCCCAGCTGCTCCTTCTTCCATGTGGATGAGTCAAGAAGCTGGAAAATAAGTGGATAACCAGCCTGAGATTCTCTCCTTTCTACACTTTCACAGCACAACCTAATTTTAGCTGCTGCTTCCACACCCAAAAAGTTGGGATTTTAGATGCAGTGGCTGGTCTGGATCATTTAAATGTGCCCCACAAGGAGAGGGGGACAGAGGACACATTTCCAAATAGATGGGAGAGGTACCAGGTGGATTGGGAGTGGGTGTTCCATTCTGAGCATGGAAAAGCTGGTATTATGGGGAGGAGAAGGCACAATGGAAAAAAAGAGGCCTTCTAGCATCTACAGGGAACTACAAGAGAGCTGAAGAGGGACTTTTCACACAGTCATGGAGTGACAGGACATCGGGGAATGGCCTTAAGGTGACAGAGGGCAGGTTTACATTAGATGTTAGAAAAATTCTTCCCTGTGAGGCTGGTGAGGCCCTGGCTCAGGTTGCCCAGAGAAGTTGTGGGTGCACCATCTCTGGAAGTGTCCAAAGACACTTTGGATGGGGCTTGGATCAACCTAGTCTAGTGGAAGGTGTCCCTGCCTGTGGCAGGGGATTGGAATGAGATGATCTTTAAGGTCCCTTCCAACCCAAACCATTCTATGATTGGGTTTGAGCTGCGTGGAGTGAGACCCTGAGGAGTGGGATGTTACATCTAAGCCACTTCCAGGAAATGGGGCATCAACAACTTTCCTGGACAACCTGTGCCAGTGCCTCACCGCCCTCACAGGGAAGAATTCCTTCCTAATATTCATGCTTCCTCTTCAAAGTGTTTAGATCTCATTGGGGAAACCCCACGATTGCCCATTTCTTGTCTTGTTCGGGTTTTTCTGTCGACCAAAACTGCCAGAAACCTCACAGAAGTAGAGTCTGTCACCTGAAATCCCTCGTGTTCTGTAATGATCTGGCCTTGGGCAACAGAGAAGGACAAGACAAGCTTCCTTCAGCCCCTCTTTCCTGCCATAATCCCAAGGAGCAGCTCACACGTCAGGAGCGTTTCCATGGTTCCCATGTCTGGAACAGACTGTGTGTGGTTCCATCCCGTGCATTACTCATGACAGACACTGATGTTGGGGTGATTCAGGTGGGCTTTGGGAACTGGGAGTGATTATCTGAAATTATTTGTGTTTTTTTTTTTTTCCCCACTGTTCCAACATACATTTTGAAGTGGAAAGTCACAGGGAGCAGATGAAGCGTGAAAGGAAAAAAAAAGTGTTTCTCTCAAGAGCAGGAAAAAAACAATGGGATGGGGTGAAATACTTGCAACTTGAAGCTTTTTCCATGCTCAGGTGGAAAACTCTGCCTGAAACAATCCTGTGTCCAGGAAGTGCTCCTCATCCTTTGCATGAGTAGATGGAAATGGAGAACAGAAATTGCTTTTCAAAATCTGCTGGAAATGGAAAGATTTCCCCCCCCTCTCCCCCCTTACTTTTTTCCTCTCTTACTTTTTGTAAAGTAAGCTTTTCAAAATATGTCTGAACATGCATTATTTCCCTTAAATAAGTAATTTTAAAGGTCACCTACTGGTTTGGGGGCTTTTTGGAGGGTTGGGTTTTTTTGTTTGTTTGTTTTTGTTTCGTTGGTTTGGTTTTGTTTTGTTTTGTTTTGTGGGTTATTTGGTTTGTTTTGGTTGACTGAAGGTTTCTAAACTTTTTTTTTGTTTGCTTTTTTTCTGGGGTTGGCTGATACTGCTTCTTTTCCCTCAACAATAAGAACTTTGTCAATAAATGGTTTTTATAGGACTTGTCAGTGAGTCCAGACTGTGAACTCTTTCCTTCTTTACACATAAGCCCAAAAAAAGATCTTTGAAAAAATGTTTTTGAGAGAAAATTTCAAGTAGCTACAATGCTTTTTTTATTTTTTTTTCTTAAAATAAAACCCCAAACATCAAAAAAGCCAAAAAAAGCCTATCTAAAATCCCTCCCAACCTGCTTAAGGGTGTTTTCAGCAAAGGGCCATCATTTGGTTTGGGTTGGAAGGGACATTAAAGACCACCGAGTTCCAACCCCCTGCCATGGGCAGGGACACCTCCCACTAGACCAGGATGCTCCAAGCCTTGTCCAACCTGGCCTAGAACACTTCCAGGGATGGGACATCCACAACTTCTCTGGGAAAGCTGTGCCAGGGCCTCCTCACCCTCATAGGAAAGAATTTCTTCCTAATAATATAATAGTTAAATAATACAATAATATAAACTAATAAAACAATAACAAAATAATATCTAACCTAAAATATATCCATAAGAGATGTCTGATTTGCATTTTGAAGGTTCTTATACAGGTTGGCAATTAAGATGGATGTGACTCGTTGATGTTGTTGGGAATGGAGGGTGGCAGGTTGAGACACAGCTGCAGGTTGCACGTGGAGCACAGGGACCAAACTGCACTTGGTCCTCAGCAATCCAGTATTTCTTTTATGTGCCCTGAGGAGGGTCCTCCCTTTCTTCTTCTACTTAGTAGGGAGAAAATACTCTTCTCTGAGTGAGGCTGGAGCTTTATGCACTGATTTTGGTACCATACACCAAACACTGGTGTTGTCACATTTCCTCCCAGTCTGGATGCGGCTGAACACGTGAGTGCATCAAAGCAGAAACCAAGATGGAAAGAGAGCTCCTTTCCTGCTGCATCTCCTGATCTGAGTGGCACCACGTGGTCTGTAATGACCATCTGTTGATTATTTCTCTCCTGAAGATTGATGGATGTGATTCATGGCCCTTTCAAAGCAGGGCTGCTCCCTGACGAACTGCAAGAGCCTCTGTGAGCGCAGCAGGAGGGGGTGACTTTCAAAGCAGGGAATGAAAGAGTGACAAATAGATCCAGATCTTCCTTTTTCTTTTTTTTTTTTTTTTTTTTTTTTTTTTTTTTTTTTTCAGAGATCCTTTGTGCAGTCTTACCAAAAGCCCTGGACTCTTAGTGGGGTCTTGTGGGAGATTTTCCTATATTTTTTTTTTGAGCTATTCATGTGACAAATAGTTGCACGCCACTTTTTGCTGCTGGGGTTGGCAGGACTTGTACAAGACCCTGGGATAAGGGTAGATTTAGATTAAATAATAGGAAGAAATTTTTGACTGTGAGGATGGGGAGGCACTGGAACACTCTGCCAAGAGAAGCTGTGGCTGTCCCAACCCTGGAAGTGTCTAAGCCAAGGTTGGGTGGGGCTCTGAGCAACCTGGTCCAATGGAAGGTGTCCCTGACCATGGCAGGGGGGTGGAACTGGACAATCTCTAAGGTCTCTTTCAATGCAAACCATACTCAGGTTCTATGGAAAAAGAAAGCCAGATTTCCTATAGCAATCCCAGAGCTTCCTATGCCTGGAATTTTGGTAAGGTGTGAGAAAAATCCCCTTCTGCTGGAATCTGGTCTGAGCCCTTCATGGAGTGTTCTGAGCTGGGACTCCCAGGCAGCAGCTTCCCCTCTGAGACCCCTCAGAGCCTTCCCTTGGGACTTTATGCAAGAGATTTCAACTACATTTCTCCTGTTTCTAGAACAGAAATAATAGTTTCTTAAATCACTGAAATGTTACAAAGGCAGAATTGCAAAAGAAAATTGAAAGATGAAATTGGAAAGGTAAAACTGAAAAGTGGAGTTGAAGGATTGTCTTCCTTAAGAAAAAACCCACTAAACAACACAAACAAGAAAGCAAACAAACCAAAAAAGAAATCCAGGAAAAAATATCAGAAGTTAATTGCTGCTGGAAGTAACTTTTTTGCAGCTCAGGCACATGATGTCTCTGTTTACTCCCAGGATGGGTGGAGGATAAGCAACAGCCGGATAATCTGGAAATTAAAGAAAGAAAAGTCAACAAGTTGAAATGATGTATTGTAGTCATTAGTAACAGCACGGCAACATCCCAGCTTTCAGCGCATTTCCAAATGCCCATTTTCTTATCATAAGGATAATTTTCTTACCTGTTCTCCCCAATCCCTTTGAACAGTGATGCTGTTCTGCTTCCCCTGGGGTGGCTCTTGTGTTATTGCTGAGGAGGGAACAATAAGAAGATAACACAGGCTTTTGCAGAAACAAATCTCACAGGCAGGTTTTCCCTGTGGAAGATGCTCCAACCACTACGTGCCTCAGGCAAAGCTTTTCACTGACCTGCTGTGGAGAATTGCTCTGGAATCCCTCCACCAAGGAGGAGAGGGCTCTGAAACACAGAATCAGAGAACGGGGCAGGTTGGAAGGGACCACACTGTGTCATCTGGTCCAACGTCCCTGCTCAAGCATCCCAGAGCACATGGCACAGGATTGTGTTCAGACATTTCTGGAATATCCCCAGTGAGGGAGACTTCCCAATCTCTCTGGGCAGCCAGTTGAGGGGTCACTTGAGGGAAAGCTTGGTTGTACCTTGCTTTTGACACCCACACTTAGCTCACTTCCGAGCTCTGCAGGCAGGTCTGCTACCAGGAGAATCTTTATCTAAACCTCTGGTGGCATCATCAAGCAGAAGACATGATGCCCATTTCTTCCTTCAAGGATTCCACAGCCTGAAAAAAGCCATAACATCACCTACTCAAGGGACTAAATTTGTAGGGACTAAATTTATACATCATTTTACCTGGCTACATGGAAAGATTTTCTCCTTGCCTTGGTTGGAGTTGGGAGCATTCAGATTTTCTCTGTAACACTCTGACGTGGAGAACAAAAAAGACACTTTAGTGGAGACACCCAGTGTGATCTGGTACTTCATACACATTGGAATGAGATGCAAAAAAAAAGAAAAAAAAAAAAGAAGGAACGCTTGGACCAGAAAGAATCATATCCTAGCTCTCCGCTCAAGGCAGCTGTGGAGAGGCAGTGAATTTTGTTCACATACAGGGAAAGGGCCTCAATTTGCTCCAGGGGAGGTTTAAATTGGATAATGGGCAGAAATTCTTCACTGAAAAGGTGGTCAAGTATTCCAAATACATGTAGATGTGGTGCTTAGGAACATGGTTTAGTGATGGACCTGGCAGTATTGGGGTAATGGATCGGCCCCCACTTGCAGCTTCCTGACTCCACCCAGGAAGAGTTTTGGCATTTTCTCACTGTGCTGGATTGCTGGGCAAGAAAATATTTGGTGGGATTCAGTGGCATCAAATCCAGAGAGCTGCACACAAGGAAAACAACAGTTCCAACCCTGCGTGCACAGCGATGGGCTCTGAGCTGATTATTGCTACCCAGGAATGGCATTTGGTTCTTGTAATGAACAGTTGAATGAAATTATGAGCTCATTGCTCTGTGGCAATCAGAAGAGGAAATTGAATGTTAAGGATTTATTAAGGAGGGAATAGAAAACCAAACAGAAATCATCGTGATGCCACGGAACAAGCCCATTTTGGACCCGCTCCTTGAATGCTGTGTGTGGTGCTTGTCCTCCCCTCCCAAAAGGCTTTAAAGGCCTTGGGAAAAGGCTCAGAGAAGATGCCAGAAGGATGGGAAGGAACAGCTGCAGCAGAGGAGAAAAGGATTAAATAGATGTGTGGATTTCAGTCCTCAAAAAGACGTTTTGGGGAGGGGGTTTGTGAGGCTAAAATGGTGATGGGTGTGGAAGGAGGGACAGGGAAAGGAGTAAGTTCTTCCCAGGCAGTGTGGGGTTGAGCTGTGGCATTCCTTGCCATGGGGCAGTGCTGTTTCCAGGGAAAAACTCATGGGGAAAAAAAAACCTATTGAGGTTTATTAATACACTGTGCAGTAGCAGAGTCTGCCTGCCTCGCTTCTGTACTCTGTAACCACTCTCAGTTCAGACATGGGATGAAATTGTTTTTTTGATCAGACACAGTATTTTTATTTTAATGTACTTTTATTTAAGGTTTTCATGCTGAATTCTCAAAGATTTATACAGTCACAGCTGACTTTATTAGGTAGGAAAGGAGAGGAAAGTCTCATTGAAACCACAAAAATTATTTATTTGGTAAACAGCAGGAAACAGAAATCCCACAGAAAAGTGGGAAGACAGAGCTGCATAGATAGCTTCTAAAAATGCAGTTATTGCTATGAGAGGACATCATCCAATCTATGGATGATAAATAGGGGAGAGAGGAGTTGATGAGAATGTCAAAGTAAGCTTCTCCCATGAAAAGCTCCAAGGAATCAGTAATGCCTGTAATATGAACTGGTGCCAGGCCTCTGCAGCAGAGCCAGCTGCAGGCAGAATAACCTATTTAAATAAAAAATCCTCTCTTTTCTCACTTTGTGCCCTGTTAATAATAACAATAATCATTCAGGTTGGCTTGGACAGCCTTAGAACCAGTGAAGCAAAGATTTAATAGGGTTCCAACAAGTCTAGATTTTTTTTTTTTTTTTAATATACTTTTTTTCTGCAGTGTGCTCAAGGCTGTGCTGCTTGGCTTGCAATAACATCTTACATATCTGGGAAGGTGGGGGAAGAGGAGTTTCCTGGATCACTGTGTCAGCTTCTCACCTTACCCATCACACCTTAAAAATCAGGCATGTTATGACCCAAAGGGTCTCCCTCTCCCTTTCTCCCTCTTTTAGACTTTCACTTCCACTCCCATTGGATGCCTCCTTTCGGGATATGATCCAGCAGAGCTCAAGGACTGGGTGTTTTCCTGAGTTTCTGTGTCTTTCTCTCGCCTGAAATAAAGGTCAGTGAGTCACAGCTTGTCCGGGGAGGTTGTTGAGGACACAGATATGTGCCAGGTTAGTGGCACTCTGTCCTTACATGCACTCACACGGATAACCTGACAGGAACACACATCTGAGTGGTTTCTTGCTAAATTATCCCCTCTTTGATTAGATGATGCTTTTCAGCTTGATTTGCGGTTGCAGATCCGGAGTTTGCAAACAATAAGCATCAAGTGTCAGACAGCGAATTAATCTTGGGCTGAAATATATTGCCAAGTGGAAAATGCTTGTTTTTGCCTTTATTTTGCACTGGTTTTATGTCTCTTGCAATTTGCAGATGGCAGCTCTAGTAGCTTTTCTTGCTCGTGGCTCTAAAACCAAAGAGTTAAAATCATAATCTCCTTTAATTTCATAAGCAAATCAACAAGCAGATAAAGTAAAATTAAAAAAAAAAAAAAAAAAAAGAAAGAGAGAGAGAGGAAAACAAGATATGCTTCTGGCGACAGAGTTGTGCTGTGGTGGATTTGAGTTAGATGGAAAAGTCTGCTGGCTTCCTTTGAGCAATGACTTTGCAAACCCTCCTCTTGGGGGAAATAATATCTTTTTGCTCTTTTATGGAGCTTTTCATCCATCAGTTTATGAAGGAATAAGTACAAACTATTGTTAATGAGGATAGCTGGGACTCATTTGTAGACTAGGCATTTAACAGACAAATTAGAGAGCAAGTTCTGTGCTGGGAAGAATTTACAACATTGAGAGGCAACAAAGATGAGGGATGGGAGGTGACAGAAGCCAGCGGTAGGAAACAAACAGTGGTGGCATAAATCCTCCCTCCACACAGCAGCAATCACAATCACTTTGGTCATTTATTGACATGCCCACAAGGACTGAGGAGCTTTCCAGTAGGGCCTTAAAAATGCAGGAGCTGGACATTTAGGGAGGAGATCTGCGATGAGACACGGAGGGGAAGTGAAAACCATTTTGCCATTGCAACCACCACCACCTTCAGCCCGAGGTGATGTGCCCCCTGCAGATGTTCCCACTGCCCTCTCAGAAGACAAACTCCTGCTTATTTACCCATTTGCCTGGGTTAAATCAGGCTTACTGAGCTCGGTTCATGCTCACTGGGTCCACACAAGATGGATGTGGATGCAGATTGTGCACGTCAAGCTCTCCTAGGCAGTGTGTGATGTCCAAGCTGCTCCACAATAAGCTTAGAAAACACCACCTCAGCTCAGGGGGAGCCCACTAAAGTAGGAAATACCCTGACAGCAGAGGTAGGATTCGGATTTTTTTTCTCCTCTCAATGTCTGCCATAAGAACCACGTGAAAATGTGTCTCTCCTGGGAGTGCCAATATCTGAGGCCGTCACTGCTGGCTCCCTTTCAGGTCAAGGAAGAGTGAGTCAGCAGAGCCAGGGGCTCATAGGACATTAGTCATCTCATGTCCATCTCTATTTCATCAACCACAACCTGTCCCAGGCATCAGGTGAGATGAATCCCACCCCAGGACAAGCCGGCTCTGCTACCTTTGCAGCGGGGTGTGCCTGAGTCACCTTCTCAGGTACAGACACTGCAACAGATGCATTGATAATTCCCCAGAAAACTTCATTATCTTAGGTAATTAAACCCTCACTGCTACCACAAACACACCTCTGGCTGTACCCAAGTGGGATAATTTAATGATATTTATCAAAAGTCCTCCTGAGCTGCAGTAGAAATGTTTCTTGTCGTGAAACGTGAAACCTGTGCCTAGAAAATTCTCTGATTTTGATGGCACAGGTGCCTTTAACCAGAACTTTCAAGTTGGAAAGGAGACCCAATCATTTGTTTATGTGGGGGAAACCTGTAAATTAAGAATCCACCTTCTCTGTTCCTGGTTTTCTACATGTACATGAACAATTAACTGAAAAGGTCGCCTCGCATGGCACATGGGCAGCATTAAGGGCTGGTTGAGTGACCTGGGCATGACCACAGGGCTGGGTTTGTCCTTTCATTGTGACAATGCTGTCCTATGTCTTGAAGCTTCTGGAGCCAGCAGTGCTGGGTGGCTTTGGGGCCACTCATAGAATGTTGGGATGACATTGGAGAATGTGTTAGGAAGGCTGGCAGACCCCTCCTAATGGAGCTTTACTGTTTGTGCCTCTCCCTTGGGGTATTTTTTTCCATGCTCTACTGGATTTAGGCTCTGAACCATGTTTATCTTATATCTTGGCACAAGCAACACCTGAAATGACCCATTCCAGTGCCTCTACACCCAGAATTGCATCCTCAACCCACCACAGAACCAATGAAGTAAAGGTAATTTCAGTAACATGTGTGGACCAAAGACACTCAGGAAACATCTGAGCCACCAAAACTCAGCATTGGTGACCTAAAACAGTAGGAAGTCCAAGCACTCTGACTGGGGGGCTGGTGGTTTCCACCACCCTCCTCTGGAGCTTCCCAGTTTAATTCTCTAGTAATCTCATAAACATGAAAAGTTACTGGGTTTGGGTTATGTGAAGATGTTGATTGGATTAATCTAAATATAGATGAATAGTTCATGATCCATTATCTCCCAGGCAGCTGCTGAATTATTTATTTACCTTTTTTTTTTTTTTTTTGCTTTCTCCAGGTATGAAACTCATTTAGTTCAAATGGGCCCTGCTACCCCTGTGTAGCCAAATATCACGAATTTCAAACTAAATGCAGATTAACTTTCCCAAGGCCACTGAGATCATTTTAGGCCAGGAGTGAAATTCAGAATGTCCTACAAACTCAAGGGACAATTATCCACTGGCCCAACATTTTCTGTGTTTTAACCTTTAAATACAAGTGAGGTCCCAGTTTTACAGAAGAAAATGTCAAACAAAACAAAACAGGACCAAACTTTATCAGTAAAACAAAACTGCTGACTCACAGGTTTTTCAGTGGAAACTCAGTTTAATCATTTTGTTTTGCAGGAACGGGGTATAATTAGAGAACCAGTGAGCATGTAACTCTGAATTTATTATGCAAGCAGCTATGAAAATGACTGTCTTCAGCACAAAATGATTGAATGTCATTAAGAAGAGTGAATCCAAGGGTGAGACCCCAGTGGGATGCCCTCGCCTGGGAAAGCATAATTGGATAAAGTAGCATGGGGCCATGAAAACCCAATTTGCCTCTCTCTGATGCTTGCATGGACTTCCTCCCCACATCTCCATCAGCTGTGGAGCTGGGAAGTCAAATGAGGCAGATCAATCATTGGGATGAGCTCTGCCATATGTAGGGAAGCTATTTTGGTGCAAAACAAAACAAAAAGCAGTTAGAGCCACATATTGATGTTAATCTGCCCTTCTGCAGCTACCAACTCGTTCGAGCTGCTTGGGCGTTGTTGAACAAATTGAGGGCTGGTGGAGATAAAGGAATCTGCACACTTGGGGATTACTGATTCCTTCACTGAGTCACCTTCCAGCATCTCCTCCACCACTATCTGAGCCTGTAACCACAGAGATAGCAGAGCTCCCTGAACAGGCCAGGTCCCAAGAGCCAGGGGAGTTTTGAGCCTACAAGCTCAGCTGCAAGGACTGGTTTTGAGTGTGCTCTTAGCCCAATACCTCTGGGATTTACTGGGGTTTAGCTTGAGCCACAGTGAACATGGGAAGAATATAATCTGAGAGCTACCACAGCCTAGCTGACAGGTGGGAACACACTGAAAAGGCCACAGAGCTGAACCTTGTGCTTCTTAAAATAAGCATCTCTTTCAACCACATGGCTGGAAGGACTACAGCCACTGCTGTCCGTAGATGAGCATCGACTTGTTTCTGGACTCACAAGTCTGGAATTAACAGACATCAGAAGGAATGAGTCTGAATGGTCATTAGAGTAAATAAATAATAAATTTCTTGAAAGGAACTCTCGTGTGTCTTAATGAACCCCCTAATTTGGGGAAGTCGTTGGCGTGGTTATTGCCATTGGAAAACGATGGTTTCCCACAGCCTTGCAGTTGTTCCAGATTATGCATTGCTGATTTCCATCTTTATCCAGGGATTTATCCTTAACTGTACATGACCTTGTGAATTACAGGACAAGAGGCAATGCCTTTAAATCAAAAGGGTTCAGGTTTAGATTCAATATTAGGAATAAATTCATCCCTGTGGGGTGGTGAGGCCTTGGCACAGGTTGTGGTTGCCCTGTCCCTGGAAGGTTCAAGGTCAGGTTGGATGGGGCTTGGAGCAACCTGGTCTAGTGGAAGGTGTCCCTGCCCATGGCAGGGGGTTGGAACTAAATGATCTTGAAGGTCCCTCCAACCCAAACCATCTTATGATTCTATTAATGCATTTCTCAGGGCTTATGTATGCTCTTATGCAAACAGCATTAATATGTTTGCACTCTTTAATGTAAGTGTGCACTGATGCTTTTGAGCCAAATTACGTGAGTTCTTAGTCTGCAGAGTTTAATTTACTGCTGAAAATAATAAGGTGCTTTTCACCAGCACATAAATTCCCTGCCTGTTTGTTGCCTCTCCTGCAGAGTGAGGACACAGACACTTGTTAGTTTGAGCTACTGCTCCAAACTGTCAAATTTCTCCCTGGCCAAGCAGAAGGCAAACAAAGCACCTTCTGAAAGTGCTGCTTTTTTTTCCTGAACCCAGGCAGAATATTTTGGCTGATTTAGGACATTGATTATGCAGGGCTGGGGGCACCTTGTACCTTCATTTTATATCACTGCTGTCTTATCTTCTCTGCTCTACCTGTCCCTGCTTCCTTCTCCTGAAAGTTTTTGCCTGGCCAGGAAATATCAGGTGGAAAAAGCTTTCCTGAAGGGGGGCGGGGGAAGAGAAAAGATTCTGTCTGATCCACAAGTTTTGCTGTTATTTCATACTCCTTAAGCCAGATCCCACAAGTACAAGGTCAGTGTTTTCCCAGTCCTGTAATAATCTGGAATCAGAACGGTTTGCTAAAGACTTTTTTTTTTATTATTTGAGATATGAAAAAGTTGCCTCAGCCCCCTGTCTGTAAGGAACACAATTATTACCTTTGTGAAGAGAGCAGCTGGAGCATAATTGATGTTGAGCAATGTGATAAAACTGGCACAGTACTAAGCTCTTTGGGGAAGGGTTTGTCCTTTAGCAGTATGTTGATATAGAGTCTGGATGCTGCTGCAGTCTGAATGCAATGAATTAATATAATAGAAATGAGAGGCAATACACTTTTTTGGGGTTTTTTTTCCATGCAGAATATACTGGAAGAATATTTCTAGATTCCAGTTTGCTCCTGAAATTACTGATTGTAGTTATTCTGGCATGGAATATTGCCTAGTGGAAGGTGTCCCTGCCCATGGCAGGAAGATTGGGATTAGGTGATCTTAAAGGTCCTTTCCTACAGAAACCATTCTACAGTTCCATGATTGGTTCCATGAAACTTGCACTTTCACTACCAAAGTGTAGCTTTATAAAGGTATCAAATGAGCCTGGGAAAGGCTGCCCAGGCAGTTACGATTTCAACAGAGGGAAAATTGGTTGCAGTGGAGCAATAGAAAAAATAAGCAACGTGGTACATCCTCTGGAGGGGAAACATAATCCTAATAATCAACGAGAATCCATCACAAAGGGCTGTGAGGTGAAGTCCTGCTGGATTTATTTGGATTGAAAAAAAAAAAAAAAATGAAGCCTTGGGTAGCATCAGGCACGAGACTATTAAGAATCTGTGTGGCCATGGGAGAAGTGTTGCGGGGCTGCCAGGGGCTGCAAGATGCTTAAGAGACTCTGCTCTGGAGCCAGGCTGGGAGAGCAGGGGCTGTTCAGCCTGAAGAGAAGGCTCTGGGGTGACCTTAAAGCCCCTTCCAGTGCCTAAAGGGGCTCCAAGAGAGATGGAGAGGGGCTTTGCCCAAGGGCATGGAGTGACAGGACAAGGGGGAATGGCTTTAAGCTGAAAGAGCCCAGGTTTAGATTGGACATGAGGAAGAAATTTTTCCCTGTGAGGGTGGGGAGGCCCTGGCACAGGTTACCCAGAGAAGCTGTGGCTGCCCCATCCCTGGAAGTGTCCAAAGCCAGGTTGGACAGGGCTTGGAGCAACCTGGGCTGGTGGGAGGTGTTCCTGCCCATGGCAGGGGGTCAGAACTTGATGATCTTGGTCGCTTCCAACCCAAACCATTCCATGATTCATTCTATGAATGTGCAATTGTGGTCGCTGTGTTAACAAGGAGAAGGTCTCAAGAAGGAGGATGGATGTGGCCTGGAAAAAATTAGGTAGCAGCAATATAAAAAGATATGCACCTAATGGACAGTTGTTCAAGTTTAGTCATGAGGAGAGAACTGCAAAGAACAGCAGAGGTTTGAACGCTTTGCTGAATAAATGTCTGTTCAGTTAAAAAAAAGAGAGACTTTTCCTCACATATTTTTTGGTAAACAAACAAGCAAATGAGCTCTCACACTTTAAACTACCGAATAGTTCTGCATTCAGATTTATGAAGGATGATCGATCGTAGCTGGCAAATATCAACA
Source organism: Pyrocephalus nanus (assembly GCA_038380795.1). Taxonomy (NCBI): domain Eukaryota; kingdom Metazoa; phylum Chordata; class Aves; order Passeriformes; family Tyrannidae; genus Pyrocephalus; species Pyrocephalus nanus. The sequence goes on from CM076261.1 coordinate 94,536,919, forward strand.
GATAAAAGTTTGGAATATCTCATATGGGATTGTCTGGAGCAATAATTCTCATTAAACTTGCAGTTAATTTGAAAATTTAGCAGCAACAAATGACATTTTAAAAACTATTTTCTGTCACAGGCACTCTCGCAGGATAGAGGTAATTTAGAAAACAAATTTTATTGGATATTTTTAGTGGGAAACTCTTTATAAGAAAAAAAATAGATCATTTTTAGCAGATAATTATGATATCAGGATATTCAAGTGTTGGTATTCAAGGAAACACATAGACTGGAAGAGATATATCTCCTAGGGAACCCACTAAAAATACCTTTAGGATTATTAATGTTATAGATAAAGAAAATTAAAAGAGCAGTGACAGAATGAGAGCAGGTGGTGAAAAAAGAGGCCCATCCCCAGGTGTCTTCTAGAAAAGGCTAAGAAAATGACCAATTTGCTGTGGTAGATCCGGTGATGTGGGTATGTCTGGCCCTAAAATGTTCCCCTCCCTCTGATTCCCAGATTGAATCTCTGCCTTGCCTGGGTTCCCACCCCCAGCCAGAGCAGTGATTCTGCAAAGCAGCCAATCTGGTGTAAAATGGCACCTTTCACTGCTTTTTTAAGCTTCACAGGAACCCCCATTCCCATCCTCTTCCCTCTAATTTCATTTTCCCTAGAAAGGAAGGTATGGCATCTACAGGATCATCCCTGGTTTATCAATCTTTCTTTGGCTTAAGCTTTTCCCTGTCCAAGACCAAACCTGAAGATCAGAGTTTCTGAGAACTTTTGCCCTCCCTCATCTCCTTGATTCTGAAACCATTTCTTTGGGGGCTTCTCTTAGTGATGTCCTGTGAGCCACAGATGGAGAACCACCTTCAAAGACCTCAAAAATATGTTTAAAAAAAGTTTAAACTCTTTTTGACATAAGACCTTTCTCCTTAAAGCAGGACTAAGGGATGGGAGCACTGGGGTTTTCACAATGAGGAACAGTTAAAAGGCCAAGACACCTTGAAGGCAGCTTTTTGAGGTGTGACACTCAGAACCTCAGCTGGGTGAGAGAACTTCCCTGGGCTCAAAGGACTGGACAGGTATCCTTGGGCAAGACTGAATGTGTGTCTTGTAAGGACATCTGAGCAGGCTCCTCCTGCAGGTTCCTCTTGGATGCCCACATTCATTTTGACAGGATGACACCCATCACCCCTCTGTCAGTACTCACTCTTCACATCCAGCTTCACCAGCCTTCCTTATCTTGCTTAGGGAAATGTCATGTGGAACACTATCCAGAGCCTTTCTAATGCCAGCACGTAACCTCTGCTGCTTCCCTCCTGCTCCCAGACCCCATTACCCTGTCCTGGGAAAACAACTGTGATTGTCTGGCATAATTGCTTCTGATAAGCTGGAGATCTGGAGCTACCACAGTAACCAAGATAACAACACAAATCTGGGACAAGAGAAAACAACAGCAAGGGAATTCAAGCAGCAAACACCAGCTGAAAGAGTGGGAATTCTTGGCCAGTTGGAAGGTTACTGCACATGTTGTCTTACAGAGACCACCATCAGGTTTCATAGGGCACCCATATGTGCCACTGCTTTGGTCTAGATGGCTTTTGGGGACTTGTTTTTCTTGTGCTTGTTAAAAAAGACTCGCCTGGGGAAAACTGGGAAGAGAAATCAAGATTAAGCAGGATGGTTGCTGAAAGGAGAACCTAAAATGATTTCTCTGCTCAATCAACCTTATCAGTCCTTCTTCCTCCCTCCTCTGAATTCAGTTTTGCCATAGGGTTGTTATATTTTCACAAGAGATGCCCCCAAATCATTTTCCTTTTGGCCATATTCCCCCCCCCCCCCCTTTATTTAGAGACAAGAGCCTTGAGTCAGATAACGCCTTGCTTTGCCAACTACTCCATCACTCTCCAAACAGCAACACCCAGACACCCCCCTAGCCATCAATCCAACTGCGTCCCCCGCCTCCACCAACCCCGTCCCCTTGCCAAGAGCAAGAAGAGCTTCCCTGTTCCCGAAAGCCTGCCACTCTAATTTAACAGGTTTCTCGCAAAGTCTAGACATTTCCTGAATTGCATGCAAAAAGCTCCTGCTCCACTTCCAGCTCCATTAATCCTCCCAGCTCCAGGCCCACCAAGGCTGACGTTCCTCCAGCGGCTCGGGGTGAATTACAGTTTAAGTGACAACCGTGCAACTCCTTGGCAGAGGCTCCGTGCCCTTCGTTCCTGTATTTTTCTGTATGGAAAGGGAAAGGAATGATGAATTCCTTGGAGGTTGCTGCCTGTCCCATTACGGCAGAAATTAACTGGGCCGGGAGAGTTGGGTGCAAATTGGATGGTTTGAAGCACGGCCGGCTGATAGAATCCTCCTGCAAGGGAGTGAAAACTCTTAGACTCCCAGGGTGTCTCTGTTGACTGTGTCATAGATGTAGAAGATGAAAGGCTAATGGAGCAGTTAGAAAGTCTTTTGGTGCCTCATTTACTTTCTACAGAGCTTTCCTTGGCATTAAGTTCAGTCTTGCTTCCAGAGTCCTAAATAGAGCCATTTGCAAGATTTTCTTTTAAAGTTTTCTTTTAGATAAAAATGGCTTTTTTTTTCTTTCCCCCCCCCCTCAAACAAACAAAAATCACCACTGTTTGTAGTCTTCACATTTTCCTGGTTTCAGTGGTATCTGGAGAAGCCTTTTGAAAAATCCATCAGTACTCAATATGCAATTTTTCCATCCTTTCCTTCTTTCTGCTTTTCTTCATTCCTCTTTGCCTACTGAGAAAAATAAAAAACAAGTAAGAGAGGACCAATAAATTCTTACTCATACTCACCACTCTAAAACCAAGGACTGAATTAAGTCTTTTTTTGCCATAGCGCTGGAGTTCATGGTCAGTGGCTCATCCAGTGCTGAAGAGAGCAATGCCCAGGGCTGGACTGTTCTTCTTCATATACCATGTCACTGAATCATTTTAATTTTATTTAACCATTATTTATCCATTTTTCTCATGCTACTGCTGGTGGTGCACAAACTGTGTAGATCAGGTGTTGAAATCACCCCTCTAGAAACACCTCTTTTCCCCACTGATGATCAGTCGTTATTCATTATCTATTTAACCTATTTACTGTGTGATATTTACCACTTTACCAATATCTCAAAATGCTGTTTTTGTCATCACTGCTGAACAAAATGCCTTGGGAAGTTTTGCTGCTCTGTAGCAGGATGCACGAGGCGTCTTTGCAACACCAGATCAGTTTAATTGCTGTTCATCAGACAGGTGACAGCCACACTCCCACCCTTCCTGCATCTTCTCCCACGTGAGAAGGCTCCTCAAAAACTGACCCCACATTCAGTGCAACCATTTGCTCCATCCTTGAGAATTTTGGGGTGTAAATCACTCTGCCTGACCATTCAGTGCATTTCTCTCAGCAGATGTGCATTACAGTGCTCTTGCTTTCTGAAGGACTGCAGAGGCTTTGACACCCAGGGGTGATGTTAATTTTCCACCATTATTGTCATTCCAACGGGATAAAAAGAAATAGTCACTGTGCACTTTTTCTTAGGCATCATAAGCCATCTTCATCTATCACTGGGGTCAGATATCACTGCTATTTTTCCTTTCTATCCCAAAGTGCCTGGCCTTTTAATTGATGCCCTCATTTTTTGATTTTTCCTGGATGGCTTCTCAACACTTTGGATATCATTATTCAGCTCAGTTTTCCTCACTTTCCTTTTTCATTAAAAGTTATTACTTTTTTTTTTTTTTTTTTTTTTTTTTTTTAATCAGCATTTTCAGGTTGCTCACAGTGTGAGGTACTTTGTGTTTTACTGAATATCCTGTACAGTAGCATCAACTTTTACAACCCTGTGTCACTGGGGAAAAAAAAAAAAAAAATAGACTGTTACCTTGTCCTGAAGTTGGGCTTGATCTTGACTCACAGCTCTGCAGTGTCTCCTTGAGTGCTGCCACTGCCTCCTGCAAAGAAGTGAGGTCCTGGTGATGTTCTACAGACCTTCACCACAGGTTTTATTCCACCATAAACTCAACCCCTCCCCTGTCACATTTGTGCAGAGCACCCAGGACTGTTTTTTCTCACACATTTCTCACACACCATCAGTGCAAGAATGACATGGACCTGCTGGAATGGCAGGATGAGAGAGCTGGGGGTGTTCAGCCTGGAAAAGAGAAGACTCCTGGAAAACCTTATGGCACCTTCCAGGGCCTAAAGGGGCTCACAAGAAGGATGGAGAGGGATTTTTCCCAAGGGTATGTGGAGATGGGACAAGGTGGAATGGCCTTAAGATGAAGGAGGGTAGATTTAGATTGGATATTAGGAAGAAATACTTTGCTGTGAGGGTGGTGAGGCCCTAGCACAGGTTGTCCAGAGGAGCTGTGGCTGCCCCATCCCTGGAAGTGTCCAAGGAAGGGTTGGATGAGGCTTGGAGCAACCTGGTCTAGTGGAAGGTTTCCATGGCCTGGGGTTGGAATAAGATGCTCTTGAAGGTTCCTTCCAACCCAAACCATCCCATGATTCTAGGATTCTGTGATCTTCCCCACTAGCAGGCTTCCTGACAGGACTTCAGCTCCTGAGAAGTCAAACCCATTTTGGTGTTTGCTCCCTTGTATGGGATGTCCTGATTCCTGTACTGGTCTCCAACCCACAGTGGCCATTAGGATTCTCCAGCCTCTTCCTTCCATACTGCTAATGAGGCTGTTAAGGAGATTGATCCGACACTGATTCCCACTGTGGTCCAGCTGACACCTCCTTGTGACTCACCTTCAATCCCAAAGTAGGACACGCCGCTATTAAGGCTCTGGGTTTGGGTTCTGGAGAGCTGGCAGTTGTCCATCTCTCATTTATCTTCTTGCTGGGTTTGCACAGGGGATTTATTTCCTCTGAACTTCTTCTCCCTTGGTACAGGATGGATGGGAACACTGCCCTTCCCCAGAGAAGAATTTTTTTAGGGCGCATTTATTGAAGTTCACGTGGTCACATGAACATTCCCACACTGAGAAGAGGAGTTTATGGTCTGCTGACCTGCTGGCCAGTCTGGAGTTGCTTCTGTGAGATTTCATTATCCTGTGGTTTCTCAGGAAACAGCAAATAAGAATTTTTCTCACCTCAGGTACTTGTGTGCAGCACCTCATCCCCTCACTAGAGCTAAAGGGACCAGAGCTGAGGGTCTTCGTGAACTTCCTGCTCTAATTTTTGCCTTGAATTACTTTTGATTCCCAGGAGCTTGATTTTCCTATGTATTAGTTTAAAAAAAAAAAAAAATCAGTGCTTAATTAGGGACATCACTAATGCTTTTTACCAAAACTAAAATTTATTGAGACCACTCTGTGGGGACACAAGAGCCTGGATAAAGGTTATTCTTTGTTTTCCATGCATCCAGCAATTTTAAGCTCAGCAGTCTTATCACAGACAATACCAATTAATATCATGAGCTGTACTTCGTGTGAGACTGTTTCAAATGTCATGTCATTAACTGGCATATTAAATCTGCAAATTTCCCTTCACCCAGTAATTTTATAATTCTGTCAAAGAAAGCAATTTTTCATGCTGTAATTCCTTTCTCCCCCTTTGCATCCATCCCCTGCTGCTCCACACTCACCATGTGGCACATTTTATGGTGTCGTTGCTTCTCCCACCCCACAAATCTGTGCATGGGGCTCTCACCAGAAAAGCTGGACTGGCTGTGGCCAAAAAATAATTATTGTGCCCTGTTGATGAATAAAACTTCCCCTTTCTTCCTTCCAAGTCCCACACTCCAAGGAGTTTTCTGCTCTGAGCTGTCTCTCTTGCTCTGTGGCTGTTTAGAGGGGGAGGATGTGCCCTGGGAATGAGGAGGACATTGGAATGATGAGTTGTTGTGACCACTAGAAAATGCACTAAGACCTTTCCAATCTTACTTGTGTTCAAGGTCAAGGTTGGATGGGGCCTGGAGCAACCTGGTCGAGGGGAAGGTGTCCCTGCCCATGGCAGGGGGATTGGAATGAGATGATCTTTAAGGTCCCATCCAATCCAAACCACTCCAAGGTTCTATAATTCCATAATTCTACTTTGAAGATCAAAAAAAACCTGCAGAGGGATCTGGAAGTGGAGATTCTCACATGGGATTCTTCCCTATAGTAGAAGATCACATCCCTGCTTCCAGCAGCTGGCACCTTTAGGCTCAGATTCTCTAAAGACAGTGGGAAGCAAACTCACAGTTGATTTATCCTAATTATAGTAAAGCCTCCCAGGGTAGGTGGCCTTGCTGTGCTCATGCCCTTCGGGAAAGCAAGTAAAGACAGTGAATGTGTGATCAGCCCATTGGAAACCTACGACTGTTGATGGGAATTGGTTGGACTTGCTGACCTTGGAGGTCTTTTCCAACCTTAACAATTTTGTGATCCTACAATGATCCCATGAAATGTCTTTGCTAAGGAGTTGTGAGCCCAGTACTGGCCTGGATTTGCATTGATGGAGGGAAACTGTGGAAATGGAAACTTGGAGACTTGTCTCTGCTTCTGTACAGAGCAGGAATTGTCTTTACTCCAGTCACTCCACTGACTAATGTCAGATTTCCAGCTTCTACTTGTAGAATGACTCGGTGGGGAATCATAGACTGGTTTGGGTTGGAAGTTGCCTGAGAGATCATCGAGTTCCAACCCCCTGCCATGGTCAGGGAACCTTCCACTTCCCAACAGGGACCACATTACTCAGAATTTGAGCCAGTAACTCAGAAACATCATTTAAAGAGGTCTGTAGGAGCAGCTCTGGTGGCTCAGCCTGTCTCCCTTCCAACTCCCCTGTCCGTGACAGCTGGTGCTCATGAACGCTTAGGCTGAGAGCACAAAATGGGACGTATAAAGAGGTAATTTCTTACATTTCCTGGCTGGGAGTACATCTGATTAAATAAACATCTTTGTCAAAACAAATGGGGAATAAATTGAGTCAGTAAATGGACAGCCAGTCAACACAGACAGTGGAATTTAGGACATGATTCATTGGATCATGAAGCAGATTTATAAAAAAGGTCAGGTGACTCACTCCTTAAAAATGCCTATATCTCTTCATTAATTATTAAGACAACTTGCTTTGACATGTTCAGTCTCAGTTCTGAAGACATCTACAGCTACACGGCCTGAGCCAGACTCGAGCTGCGTGATAAAATCCTGCAGCGGTGAGTCTGTGGGATAAAATCCCGTCCTGGTGGGAACCTTCCTGAAGGAAATTTCACCTTTTTTCCTTCCCCTGGAGTCTTAAAAAGTATAAGCTTGCTCACCTCTCCCCACTCATTTCAGAAGCTGAGAAATTCACGTTATCTTTCCACAGACTTTCAAAACGAACAGCGCAAAAGTGTCATTTAATTAACAACTTGCCACCATCAGCAAGAGTTAGTTTGAGCAGAGCCCAATTCATTTTTGGAATTAGATATTCCTGTTGCAAACAAGGCAGCAGTGAGGGTGATCTACAGCCCTTGTAAATTTTACCAGTAATAATTTTTGATATTCTTTGAAAATCAATTGCGAGTTCTATTCGTTTACTCCCCTCGCCTCCCCCCCCCCCCCCCCCCCCTCAGATTTAGATCGTGGTACTCGGAATAGTTTTAATCCATTACAGGAATAATTCCAATTATCATTCCACACTGCTTTTATGACCTTTAATTTTACTGCCTTTTTTTTTTTTTTACCCCCCCCAGTGAACGGACAGAGCCATTGCCATGGCAAGTAAGCAAAGTGGATGTTTGGGAAGGTTTCAAGCCCACCCGAGCATGGGCAAACCCAACTTTTCCAGCTGCCTCTGTTCAGCCACCTCCATCCATCCATCCTTCCCACCTGTCCTTCTGACAATTCCTCTCTCCTGCAGGTGCACAGGGAGTTTGCAGATGGAGGGGGTTGTCTGGAGAAAGGATTTGGGACAGGCGCGGCCTCACCTGCTCTGCTCTCTCACAACGGGAGTCCAGCCGTGCGTGAAGAATGGTAATTACCTGTTGTAAATCAAGAAAATTCACTTTGATGCACGGACTTTTTATCACCCCTCTCTCTGCCTCTTCCCCCCCCCCCCCTTTCTTTTGGCAGGATTAATATTCATAGATATCTACATGGAGATGGGCAGATAGAGAAAGAAACTTTTCAGTGAGACTGCAAGAAATTGGTTGTGACTGTTGGTTGGAACACAGTGCTTCCAGGACCCCTTATGAGATCAGAACTGGGCTTCTGTACACCCTGGAGTAACCCAGAGCATTTTTAGTCTGACAAGCAGGACAAAGGACACACAATACGCCGGTTTATCAGTTGGAAACTGAGGCAGAGAGTTTTTAGTAAGTTAAGCTGATACTACAGAGGGTAGTGGTTCCACAGTCAATAAGTGGATTCTCACCTTCTTTACTCTCAATCAGTGCCTTCAGTGACAAGAACACTGTTAAAGACTGTTCCCCAAACCTTTTAAAATAACATCATGGAATCACAGGATGGTTTGGGTTGGAAGGGACTTTAAAAACCACCTTGTACCAACACCCCTTCCACTGGACCATGTTGCTCCAAACCCCATCCAACCTGGCCTTGAATGCTGTCAGGGATGGGATATAAGCAATGACATCCACATTAGGGACCATTTGAACAAAGTGGTTCTGATAAAATTTGGAAAATCCAGCTCATGTTTGTGGGGAAATCTCTACCTTGTCCTTTGCCTAAGTGCAGAGTCTGGCTCACTTCTAATCAGTGATTTTCAAAAGGTGAGCTACTGAACAGAAGGGTGATGCCTGTACCTCACCACACTTTTATTTATTAACTTATTTCAGATATATATTTATGGTAACAGATTGAAGGCTTTATTTTATTTGTTCCTCAAAAGGAAAAAGTGCCTCATTCATTCCCACTCATCTCCAACCTCCCCAGTCCTTAATTTTCGAGGTGTGGATCTGCTCTCTGCCACTTCCACCCCCAAATGTGCATTCCAGTGCCTGTCCAAACACTGAAATTACTTACTCAGAAGTCTCCACCAATCTTTCCCAAGGCAAAGCTGCACTGCACCTCACTCTTCACTCATCATGGACTCTTCTTATCCTCTTTTAGTTTCCATGATTCCAACCTTCTGCTCCTCCCATGGCTCTTGGGAAGGATTCTCCTTATCCTACAGCTGCTTGGGGGATTCCCAAGTCCTACAACTGTCCTCTGCCCTTTGGATTGCCATCCCTGTGTAGCTGTCTCAGGAATTTATCTCCCCTCAGATGGTCTCCTGAGGTGGGATTAACGCTGCCTGATTTTATGCAGGCACAAGAGACACTTGTGCATCCGAGCTGCTGATGAAAATTCTTTTTTGTACTTAATGGGAATTAACAGGTACTTTTGGAATATGGTCCTTCAGACCTACTTCAGAGTTCCTCCCTGGGGAGGTGGTGAAAGGTACTGAGAGATACTTGTGTGGCTGTAGGGTTGTCAGTGTTTGACTGAGAGAGGCAGTCTGTAGTGCAGATATCTGTAGTTAAATGAGATGAATGTTGAACCTTCTGCCCAAACAAGGAATAAATGCTGTCTCCCTCTCACATCTCTTTGGGGATAAGCTCAAATTGGTCTAATATATCCAAAACAAAGCCTTAAATATCCCTCAACCACAACCCTCCTGACTCGCTGGTTTTTAATGACAGATATCAACATCCTGCATATCTTCCGGACCCAAAACATGAGTGTCATCATCAGCTTGGACCCTGCAGGTCCTCACCCCGCAGGATCTCAGCTCTCCTATGGAACAGCTCTTTTTCATATCCCCCAGGGACTGTGCTGCACGTCCCTGCAAGTCCCACCACGTGCCAAAGAACGGGACGTGGCATTTGACTTACTCCTCTTGCTCTTCACCTGTCAGGACATAAAGATGGGATATCCTTGCCTGGAATAAGAGTAAGATGCTGAAATATGGAGAAGAGGTGTTGAGGAGGCCAAAATACCCTGAGAAGAGTGAGGGGCTGTTAGATGAGGTACAGCACTGGCCACTTGTGTTAGACCACGTCTGGATCTGAGCTGGACGTCTCTGTAGTGCCTTCTCATTATTGTTGCTTAATTTTAGTGCTCTTAAACAGCATTGGATGGGTGACAATTTAATCACAGGGAACACCCATGAATTTGTCTTGAACACTGATTCAGCCTCCTGTTGCTCACGGAGCAAAATGATTGACAGCAGCACCTTTTATGTCCCTCAGTCTGTAAACACACATCTTTTCACTGCAGAATAGTGTTCCTTTCCTTTCTGGACACTCTATGTAAGAAGAAAAAAAAAAAAGTAAAGTAAAAAAGTAAGAAAAATTTATTAAAAAAATAACTTTTCAATCAACACCATGTCCAGTTTTAAAGAGAGGACATTTGGTATCAAAATAAGAGGCTGCATTGCGGACCTGTGATCAGGCCAGAAGAAAACACGATCACCCAATTTTTGGATTCAATTTTAAGCTTCACCTTGTTTTTTGTGTGGTTTTCAGCTGATGAAGACAGACCACAAGGGAATATCTCTACCTTCTGTTGGCATGTGGAGTGGGTAGAAACCTATTAAGCAACAAGGGGCTTTGTTACATCAACAAAATAATTCCCTCATTGTAGAATCATGGAATGGTTTGGGTTGGATGTGACCTTGAAGTTCATCTACTTCCAACCCCCCATCATGGACAGGGATGCCTCTCACTATCAGGCTGCTCAAAACCCCATCCAACCTGACCCTTCAGGGATGGGGCATCCAAAACCTCTCTAGGCAACCTGTACCAGGGGTTCTTCACCCTCTGAGTGAAGAATTTCTTCCTAATATTAAATATTAACTTTCTTTTCTTTCAGTTTAAAACCATTCCCCCCGTTCCTGTCACTCCAGGCCCTTGTCCAAAGTCCTTCTCCAGCTCTCTTGGAGCCTCTTTAGGCACTGGAAGGGGCTCTCAGGTCTCCCCAAGCCTTCTCTTCTTCAGGTGACCACCCCCAGCTCTTCCAGCCTGCCTCCACAGCAGAGGTGTCCCCTCCTTCTGATCATCTTCTCTTCCACTGGACCCACTCTAACAGGTTCTCATGTGTTCAGGGCTCACACCTGGACTCAGCAGAAATATTTGGAATAGTAGAATACCTCTACCATGAAGTATTTGTCCAAATGTCAAAAAAACCACACAAATATCAGCACAAACCAGCGAAGGGGAGGGAAACCAGGCCCTGGGAGACACAGACCTGCCACTGCATTCTTGGTTCATGAAGCCTCCCCTGTCTCTGAGGTCCCTCCATGCCCTGCATCACTTTCTTGGACTGAAAAGTCAATCTGTTTCCCCTTCACTCCCTCCTTCAGCTCTGCTGGCCATGTGGAATTTCCTTCAGAGCTTGCTGCAGGCTGGAAGTGCTTTGGAGCTTTGTGAAACGGGCAGGCAGCAAAGCACTGAGAGTTTGACAGAACAAAGGAGGAGAACAAACAAACCCATTTTCCTATTTGCTGCTAAATGTCTTCCAGCCTCCAGCCTTGTTATTCTTCCCCCAGAATTAGAAAAACCCAGTTAACAGAAAGTGTACTTGCTCTTTGACAGTTAGCAGCATATTATTTAGATTGATATGGCAATTCTCTTCTCCCCTTAATAATACCACTTTGCATTTATATAGTAGCTGTATATGTATTTATATATCTAATTCTGCACTGGATAGCTAAGCTGGTGTTTGTAGAAAGCTCTCAAAGAAAGTGAATGTTGTGTTCAAGAGGCTGATATTCAGTGATCAAGCAGATCTCTGATCTCAGACCTACAGTTAACAACTCTGCAAAGAACCATCTATCTGTCAAGACAAACTGAAGGAGCACTTAAGTGCCCCTTCATCTGTAACAGAGTCAATAAAATCTACTTCCCAAGCCAATGATCCACAGGATAAAAACCCATCAAAAATCAAAACCAAAGCACTCATCTGCCAATCTGTGCTGAAGGATTTAAAAGAGTTCCTGTAGGACTATTTCATTGAATCAGAAAATCGCAGAATGGGTTGGGTTGGTTTGGTTTAGATTGGAGATCATCAAATTTTAAACTTCCCTACCAGAGGCAGGGACACCTTCCACTATCCCAGGTTGCCCCAAGCCTCTTCCAACCTGAAAACTCTCAGGGATGGGGTAGCCACAGCTTTTCTGTGCAACCTGTGCCAGGGCCTCCCCACCCTCACAGTAAAGAATTTCTTCCTAACATTCCATCTAAACCTGCTCTCTTCTAGTTTGAAGCCATTTCCCCTCGTCCTGTCACTACATTCCCTCACCAAAAGTGATTTTCAAATCTGATATTACATATTTGGAGGAGTGAGAAAGAGGAAAATGGAAAACACAGGGGTGAACAGTGAGTGCCAGGACAGACACAGGCATACAGGACTGAGCACAAAGCTCCCTGAAAACCCAACTTGAGCTCTCAGGAATGGAGAAACTACCTCTTCACTGGGTTTTTCCACATTTGATGCTCTTTAAAATGCTCTTTCACCAAAGAAGGCACTGACATTTTTGGTGGGATTTTTCACCTTCACAGAAAGTTATCCACAATTTTCATATACTGGTAAGTCTAGTTCCTCAATTCTGGTCTGAACTTTGGAAACACTGGGATGAGGCAGGTGGTGCAGTCTGTGAGTGATACAGCAGTAGAAGCTAGGTGTGCTCAGGCTTTTGTTATCCTGATCTACCCTTAAAAAAAAGAAAATTGGGTGCAGTGGAAAATGTGACTTTAGGATTTTGTAGCTACAGTGAGAATTGTGAAAGGTGAAAACATCTGACTGGCAGGTGGATGACACACAAAGCACTATGGAAGGCCCTGATACTACTTTAATCCAACTCTTGCCTTACTCCAGGGTCTCTAAGTCTCCTCCAGTGACAGCTCAAGCCTCTGCATGGCAATTATTTTCCCCTTTGAAAGATTAATCCCAATGAGTTTTGATTCAGTTGTGACCAAAATATTCCTGTGCTGAATTGTTCAAGGGATAAATGTAAGTCATATGTGTTAAACATGCATAGAAATTACACAATAACACACATGAAATAGAAATTAAATTCTTTACTGTGAGGCTGATGAGGCAGTGGAAAAGGTTGCTCAGAGAAGCTGTGGCTGCCCCATCCCTGGAATTGTTCCAGGCCAGGTTGGACAGGACTTGGAGTAACCCAGGCTAATGGAAAGTGTCCCTGCCCATGGCAGGGGGTTGGAACTGATGGTCCTGAAGTTCCTTTCCAACACAAACCATGCTGTGATTCTCTGAAAAAGTGGCCAGATTTGAGTTTAAAGTCATCTTCACATGCAGAGACTCTTCCCTTCTCCATGAGGTCCAGTGGAACTGGGCTGGCTGGTTTAGGTTCCCCCCATGCCCTCTCCCCCTTTATTCTAGGGAACTGCACCCCACAGTAACCAGGACCCCCTTCACATCAGTAAAACTTGTGTGCTTGGGGATCATTTTCAGTGTATTCAGGAGAAAATCTTGTTTGCTCTGTAACCAGGAAGAGTTCATAAGGCTGGGGAAGGATTCTTCAGTGTGCTGAGCATCCCTAGTCTGCAGCAACCTGTGAACACTGTCCATGGCCAACTTTTTCATCTCCTTCTGGGTTTGCTGGGAATTTAACTTGTTCCAAAAATAGCAAAATTTGGCAAGATGCTTCTCTGAGAGCTGCTGGGTTTCTCCTCCCATTGGCTTCCTTGTGACTGCAGCAACCACCTTCACTCCTGCTCTGGTTCCACCCTGAGCACTGTCCAAGGGAAGAGCTTTCAGGTCTGACTTAATCCTGTTTCACACCCGGGAGCTTCATCACACCTGGCAGGTACTGGGAATCTGGCCAGGTCAGGAGGTACCAGGGATGGACCCAGGCTCTCCCAGAAGTGTAATTCTGCAGCTTATAGAGCTGTGTGAGGCCCTGAGCATCACAGCACTCATGTGTTACCATTAACACTCCCTCCTGTCTGTTTGAGACCGTTTCCCCTTGATTACCTCCTTAAATCAATACTAATGGATTTTCTCAGAGGTAATTTTTTTTTTTCCTTCCCACTTTAAGTCCTTTTCTCCCCACCCCTCCCCACTACTTTCCATCTCTGGAAGCCCTGCCAGCTCCCCTCCCTTGCATCAAAGCGCTGTCTCATCACAGGACTGTAATTTATACGAGTTCTCCTGCCCGCTTTGCTTAATTGTCTCATTTGTAATATTCCATCCTCTTTCCTCTTTCAATTCATTCAGAATACCCACACTGGTTAAAATAAATATGTATTTTTAATTTTAAGCAGCCTAATCTAATTTTTGTAGATGCAGGATGAGTATTAATCGGGACTTCTGCTGAACCCAAGGCACACCAAGTCTCAGCCAGCAAAACAGCATGTGTGGCTCACTTTCACACCCCTCCTGTCACTATTTTTTTTTTAACATGCAAAGCTCTGAAATTCTCTGCCTGAGGTGCAGGTATTCAGAGGGCTTCCCAAACTCTCTGTGAGTGGTTAATAATCAAGGAGCAGTGGGAGCAGAGTGGAAGGCAGAGGGCTCTGACAGGCACCTCAAGATCAAGAAACACCCTGTTTTCAGAGGAGGCTGAAGTATTGCCTTTTAACATAAGACTTGCTTCCCAAGTGTCTCCCATGGACCATTTGCTGTATCCACCAGTCTTTGGGTCTTGTCTTCATCACTGATTTTATTCCACCCACTTGAAATAAACCCCCAAACCACTGTTTTGCTTGCTGTGCCACTACCAGTGAACCCCCACCAAAAACCTGTGACTGTTTCAATCAGAGAATCACTTAGGTTGGAAAAGACCTCTGAGGTCTTTTCAAGCCATTTCAAGGGACCTTCAGTTTACAAGAGGTTCAAAGTTTTCTTCCAACTCTGTATCAGTACTTTTCTTTGGAGTTTCTTCCTGTCTTTCATCTCCTTGTTGAGACTTCAGAGTAACCAAAGCACAAGGGAGGGGCTTAAACTCTCCTGGCTGTTCTCCTGGTGACTGACACCTCACCCCACTGCACAAAGGCCCCCCCAGACCTTCAAATCACATCAGCCCTGGGCCACACACCATCCAGATGTTGCTGTCAGGAGGGTCTTTAGTGGCCAAGTGCATTCCTACCCCATCCTGAAAACTCCCTGCATGAAAGTGATGAAAGAACTGCCCTTTGCAGAAGTGTTGGTGGAAAATTCAGAATAAGAATATGAGGGAATCTAAGGGAAATGCAGCTCCTTCCCCAGACCATCCATTTCTCTGTTCAACAACCCTGAAGGTCACTTTAACCCTTCCCTCATTTTTGCTGATGCAAGAAGGGAGGAAGATGCTTAAACTGGAGGGCGGGATCAGGTCTCAGGTACCCAAGTGATGATCATGTGATGGCTGTTCCTTCCTTACCAGGATATATTTCCCCCTCTCCCTGCTTCCATCCTTCCCTTACCTTCCCAGTAGCAAATCCCAGAGCTGAGTTCCCAGCATGCTAAAAAATACACCCCTGAGATGTTTCCAGCCGGTTCCCCAAGGGCTCCCAAAGCTCTCACTCGTGGTGGCAGGACGCCCTGTGGTGTCTGAGAACACAAGGGCTGGAACAGGGTCTGCGAAGTGTCAGGAGCTGGAATGATGCTCCTGCAGCCAGTGCCTGATCCCTTTAGCAGCTTCAGGTGGGCTTTGCAGCACCCAGGTGGGGGGTTGCTTTAAAAGACCTTCCCTGGACACTTGTTCCTGTTGTCCAGGAATTCACACAAAGCTGCTGAACTGTAATGTCTTGTCTGTGTTTACCCAGCTTTGCACTAAGCTGTAAAATTTCATGTCAGTGCATGATCCACTGAGACAAGAAGGAATTTATTCCAGAAGCAAAAAAAAAAAAAAATTTCTGTTTGCCAGAAAGTGACAAAAGCCTCCAGGATGTCCCTGATCCTGATTTATGCAGGAGTTATCCCTATTTTCTCTTCACCCTCAGCTCCCCAGGACTCCTCCCAAGCTGTTTTGGTGTGAACTGTGCACCATTCCCTGGAGGGAACAGGAGTAGCCACTGCACAACAAGGCAGATGTAAAACCAAACTCAGGGAACCCCTTCAGTCCACAAGAACAGGGCCAATAATTTTTAGGGTTTCACAAACGGTGCTGCACGTTTTTGGAACATCAGTTGTTGTCATGTTATCTCTCTGCATTCTATGGATACATTTTTCCTTCCCTCTCTATTTGATGTTATTTTACTGTGCTGAACACTCCTAGTGGTTCTATAAGGCAGGTGTGAAGGCATCTGAGCACTTTGACTCCCTCCTCTGAAAACGATCCCAAAGCCTGTAGTGGATCTGGGAGAAGTTCCAGGTGTTCCCTCTCTCTTGCTGCAATGAAACAGAGTGAAAAGGCTATTTTAAAAGCAATTTTTTGCCCCTGGGTTGTTTCATACACCTTAGGAGCGTGGATGAAGATCAACTAAAGGAGCCAGGTTTAAAGGATATTCCAGAGCTCCCGACTGTGTCAGTGCCCCACTGTGAACACGGTGACCACTGGGCCTCCTGCAGTTGTCCAGGAGATGGTCCTGAGGGGATTTGTTTTAGCTGGATCCCCCGATTTGTGGGCCATGGCACTGGGGTGAACACAAAGATCACATCTAGAAATGGGCCTGTAATATCCCACAAGACCTTTTGCCTCAGTTCAGGCTGTTTCTGAGTTGCAGTGACCAGTGTGACAGCTGGGGACAAGGGCTGGAGGGTCTAGGCTGGCATGGGTGACATGAAACAGCACTCAGATTAAAAAAAAAAAAAAAAAAGGAACAAAAAAACCAGAAAGGAAGACCTTTTTTTTTTTTTTTCCCTCCTCTGAGTATTTTGTGCAGGGCAGAATGACCTTAGTGCCCTATTTTACAGGCTGCAATAATGGGCACATTTTACTGAGTCCATGGGCAACCAGCCATCAGTCTGGTCTGAAGGTCTGGAGTCAAAGGGCAGAGGTGGCAAGTTGGAAAGTATCCCTTGTTTTGTTTACTTCCAGAGACACATCTCAGCACTCCAGGGGCACTATTTATTTCCTTGTGCTCAAGGGGAGCTGAACTAGAACTCGGATTTTTTTTTTTTTTTAATGGCTTTCTCTAAATAAACTTTCCAAAGCCTCAGCCCAGAAAAGGCTGTTATGTCCGTGTATTTTGACGAGACTCTCACTAATTCCATACAGCCCTGAGAAGAGAAACCCATTTAAAAACGTTCATTAGGAGAGCTGTGACTAATCTGAGCTGACCTAATTAACCCAAAATGTCCTGTGTGGAAATTGTTGTGGATGCTGAATAAAAGGCCCAGGCTGAATGCACAGAAATTTTCTGTCTGCACTTTCATTCCCAGGGAAGCAGTCAGTTTTTTAAGTGTTATTTCTGGATTGGTATTCAGGGCCTACACCTTTCCTGCAAGGAAAGCTAAATGCTTTCACCTCAGTGTGGAAAAAAAAAAAAAAAAGAAAATAGTTGTGCACTTGACAGCAACAAATTCTTTTTACATGTGGTGATATAAGCAGGTTTCATCCACGTGTGATGCCTTCACAGGAAACACTTACCCTCACAGCTCCACTTTAATTGGGAGAGATACAGTTCAATATAGTACCTGGAGCTTGCAGAGCTGGGTACAATTCCTTTTGCCGTTAAGAATAGTCATCCCAAAATAAAGTGGGTCAGTTGGACCCGGGAGTATCTTCCTTTTTTTTCTCCCACTGACTGTTCAGGGAAACTCTGAGCAATGAGCTCTGGTACAGATGTTTCTGTGATAGGTTTTATAGGGTGGGTGAGAGTAATCCTGCCCTAAATATCAGTTTTCAGTGGCTCCTGTGGCTCTCAAGCTGATGCTCACACAGGTAAGGGGGAATCTTTTCATAGAATCCCAGAATCATTTAGGCTGGAAAAGACCTCCAAGATCGCCAAGCCTAACCTTTGACCAGTCCCCACCTTGTCACCCATCCCAGAGCACTGAGTGCCACGTCCACTCATTTCCTAAACACTTCCAAGCATGGGGGCTCCACCACCTCCCTGGGCAGCCCCTCTCAATGTTTAACAACCCTTTCTATGCAGAAATTCTTCCTGATGTCCAACCTGAACCTCTCCTGACCCTCTTCTCCACGAGGGAGCACCTTGGTGGCAGAAGATCAGGGAGGTGAGAAGCAAGATGAGTTTTAACAAAGTGCTCGGTACCTTTAGGCACAAAGGGAACTGATGGAGTCAACAGAGATGTGTAAAAGAGTGTGAGGAAGTGACTTTCACAATGTTGTGTGTGATGGATACACAGAAAACTGCCCTGGGGATGGTGTAGGAGACCTTGGGCCATTGGTTTAGCAGAGGGGAACAAAAGGTGAGATTGGGCAGTTATTAAATAGAAAGTCCTGGGATAAAAATTAAAATTAGTTTTATTTGAGCAGAAAATGGGACATTTATGGGTCAATATCAAGGAGGAAGGATGAGATACCCTTTTGGAATGTAGCTGTCAAAGATGAGAATTTTTACAGGGTCCTTATTTAACCCTGTTGATTAAATCTGTGTCTGCAGTTTAATTTTCCCAGAGAAAAGTGGTGACAAGGGTTATGGAGACCCAACACCACATAAAACAATTAAAAAAACACATTAAGATCAGAGTCTAGAAATGGAGAAGAAACAAAATCTTAAAACAAGAAAAGATCTTAACCTTATAATAATAAATAGTGCAGAGAAAGGAAGCAGATGAGATAAAAAACAACAAATGGGCAGTCCCAGATCTATCCATTCCAAAATGATACAGGACATGCAAAGCTTAGAATATGCACATGAGCCTGGGACAGGGAGCAATGACTGACCAGGATTAGTTGACACCACTGCAGTTTGGGCTCTCCGGCACAAAATCCAGGCTGAAATTACTTTCATTTTTGGTAAGAACTAATAACCCTGTTACTGCAATAACTGACTAGAGGCACTTGCAGTGCTGAGTTTTCCCTCCCTGGTGTAGGACAAGGTGATGAACGAGGCTGGTTGGAGTAGGAAGCAGTGGAGGAGACACTGTGCAGGTATCGATACATCACTGGTGAAAGCCCCACAGCCACAGCCTCTGAATATTTTTGGGCAGACAGTCCTGAATCATCAAGTTATCTTGCTCCTCCGGGGTGATGCCTTTACAGGGGCATCACCCGCAGATAAGAGGTCTTCAATCCACAGCTAAACCCTCCTATGTATAGATGAGACTCAATCCCAGTGTGCAGATACCACTTTACATGTGAGCTGAGCATGTGTGAGTCAGGCTCCCTCGAGTTCATTTTTTTCCTTCAGGGACAAAATTGCAGAGGATTCCTGAAAAGAAACCCCATTTCTCATTGTGGAGTGACAGGGATGAGAAGGAGAATTGTGGGTAAATTCTACTATCTTGAATTTATATTAGGTTTGTTTCCCCCCCCCCCCCCCAAAGCTGACTAGATAAAAGCACCAAAGAAGGCAGAAGGATGAGATTCTGGGTTAAAAAGTATCACACAACACCGAGTCCAGCTCTTCCAGGAGTCATGGATGAGGCTGGCTGAGTTAAGAGATAAAGCTGAGCACAGTACCAGGTTGAGGAGTAAAGCAGAATTTTAAAAGGTGCCAGTCTTGAAGTCCTTGCCCCGTTTTGGTGTGGAAAGAACATCTGGATGGGCTGGAGGGATGTCAGGGGGATCAGGGCAGTCCTTTGTCATGGACCAAAGAGAGCAAGGGTCAAGAGACAGGCTTGTTCTTTGTTATATCTTTATCCTTTTTGTTTGGCAATAGCTCTTGTAACCTCTGCTTGGGGCACAAGGATAATAATGTTTGATTTAATCATACTAATAAAATTAATTCATCGTAATAGTAGTCATAATAATTAAATAATTAAATAATAATAATAATAATAATAATAATAATAATAATAATGTCACTATTCGTGATAAAATGTGAACTCCTAAGCCAAACTTTCCACTTAAAAACAAAGAACTCATTTTTCCTCTTTTCTTTTTCTTTTTTTTTTTCTTCTTCTTTTTGGCAATTTCTAGACAGCTGTTGTTGGAAAGTACAGTCCACTGTGCTACTTTGAGAAGGTGCAGTGGTTGTGGGAATGTCTCACAGTTGTTCAGTGATCTCTTTTTGGGTGCAAACTGTTATCTTTGCAAAGAAACCTTGATGTAATTGATGACACTTTTATACTGAAGATACATCAGCCTTTCTTTTAAAGGAATAATAAATGCAGAGCAATTGGGTTGTGCATAATCTGTATTTCACCTCTCTGGTCCTTTTTGGGCAAGGACTTCAGCCTGTCAAAAAGCCTAAACACAGCCCAGCATGGGCAGCTGAATAATGTAAGTGCAACTCCAACAACACTGTCAGGAAGCCTATAAATGACTCTTTCTGTGTTCCTTGTTTGCAAAAACATCTCATCTTCCAGATTTTCCCAGGTAACCTGAGGTGAGGATGCTGGGAAAAATAAGTATTTTGTGTTTGTCAAAGGAGATCATGTCTTCTCTTCTCTTCTCTTTTCTCTTTTCTCTTCTCTTTTCTCTTCTCTTCTCTTCTCTTCTCTTCTCTTCTCTTCTCTTCTCTTCTCTTCTCTTCTCTTCTCTTCTCTTCTCTTCTCTTCTCTTCTCTTCTCTTCTCTTCTCTTCTCTTCTCTTCTCTTCTCTTCTCTTCTCTTCTCTTCTCTTCTCTTCTCTTCTCTTCTCTTCTCTTCTCTTCTCTTCTCTTCTCTTCTCTTCTCTTCTCAAATGTCCTCTCCTAGGATCTCCTCTCCTCGAATCTCCTCGAATGTCCTCTCTCTTCTCTCTACCAGGTTCCTGCTCTCCAAGGTCAGTCCTCCACTGACAAGGACCAAAAGAACAAAACGTTGCACTTGCAGCTTTTTGGGGCAGGAAGTGTTTATTCAGTGTGTCCCATACAGGATGTCACACCGTGAGGCCCCGACCTGGTTGAGGCTGTCATGAGTAATATCTAAATCAGTATTAATCATCGTGAGCATCAGCCACCTTGGGATGAGAAAATGATTCATTACTCCAATCTGCTGAATTATTCACTCTTCTGGTGCAAAAATGGCATGAAATATGAGCTCTGAGGGTGTGGAGGCTTTTATCATGATAGGGATTTTATTCTGGTAACAGAGGTAAACTGCAGCTGGCGTAAAAAAGAAAAATTCTATCTGAAATTTGTGATGAAAAATGTGGGAGTATTTTTATAGAATAACGTTGTTTTATTAAAAATAACTCTTCTTTTGTCTACGCTTTTGCGTTCTAACACTGAAATAACTTAAGTCTTCTCCATCCAAAATCATGCTTATCACCATTCAATATAAAAAGAGTTAAAAATATTAAAAATTCAAAATTTCAATTTTTATAAAGAGTAGATTTTAAAAAAAATAGAGTAATAAATATTTACTGAAAATAAGAGTTTCCCTCTAAAATAAGAAATATTTTAGTTGACTGTAGAATGAGCATCAGGGATTGAGCGTTTCTTTAAAGATATTGAGAAATGTGAATAGGAAAATCTGGAAGAAATTAAATAATGAGAGTGTCAGGGAGCACATGGGAGAAATTTAATACCACCTGCACTAGTCTCCAAACAAAAGTTCTCCAGAAGACTCTCATTTGGTCAGAAAATTAAACTGCACTCAGTGAGATGATCTGGCCACCCTCACCCAAGAAGCCAGTGAGAACCCGAAGCACAGAAATATATTTTGAGGCATTTCTCTTTGAAAGTGAGTTTTAACTCACATTTTTTCCATTCATTTTGCCACTGTGGATCTTCTGGAGCGCCGTGGCTCCTGGTGACATCTTCATTTCTGGGATGATTCTTAGCCCTGATATTGTTATTCCTGTCGATAACAATGATTGTACCTTCATGTGTTCCGTGAGGCAAAAAAAAGAGAAGTGAGTTCCACACAGTGAGACATGTAATTTAATGCAAATAAAAGAGACAATCTCGTTTTGAGGGATCAAAACAAACAGTGTGAACACCTTTTTGTGCCAGTCCCCTTTTCAGCGGCTGAGCTGACGGGTACCAGTATTATCAGCACTGTTATCTCACACAGAGAGGTTACCAGTGCTCTGAAGACAGATTTATTTTGAGTAAATTATTGCATTTCCATCATCTGATCCTTGGATAATAAAAATCGCAGTAGTAGTTGTGGCCATTTGATATCTGTTTCTAATTCTAATATCATCTTTCTTGAGGGTGCTTTCGACTAAACAATATTGGGTTTACTGCCTGTGTAGGAAATAAAAGCACAGTACACAAAGAGCGATGTAAATTAAATAAACAGAACCAATAAATTGCCTCAAAACCTTTGCCTTGTTGGAAGTATTTAGGGATGTGAATGAATTAGGATATTGGTTTTCCTCTCCACCCCAGTTTTTCCAAAGGCTGCCAGCAGGGGCTACACCTTCAAGAATGTAAATGGATGCCAGCCTAATGAGATCCCATTAATATTATTAAATTACCCAGAAAACACTATTCATCACTGTAAACTCATTTAGCAGAGAAGAAACTCAACTGAATTACTGTAGGGTCCTTGGCAGTTCCCCAAAACTCGTGATGAATAAGGCCAGTTCCTGACAGCTTGTTGACACTGATGCTGCTCCCTGAAGCTCCCCAGCACCCCACCCTCAGACTGGACTTCAGGAGGATGTTTTTGTCTTGAGAAGAAGTTTTATGGAGAGAGTAGATGCACTTTCAAGAGGATGGAGACGAATGGGCATCCTTTGCCCTTTCTGTTCTGCCAAGTAGTCCCTCCTCACCTCTTCCCAGCAGGTGTTGCCCTTCCCACCGCCAGGTTCCTTCAGATTTCAGGGGTACAGATGGAGCAGAACAGCCACCCAGCTCCCTTCTTCCTCTGGAGCCCAGATGATGAATTAGCACAGAGCCAGCAGATTGATTAGCGTATAACTCATAAACCCCAGTGAACTCCTAGAGAAGGGCAGGGAGAGGAACCCACAAGGGAGAAAAAGAAACCTTAAATTAAAATCAGGCTGTGAAAGCACAAAGACAAAGTTCACCCTCCAGCCTAGGTGAACACCCCAGCATCAATCAACCTGCTATTCCAGCAGAAAGTATGGCATGAGAGAGAGGGAATGCTGGAGGGTTTTGTATGTTCTTGTGTTCTATGCAGTTGACTTTTCAGGGATTGTGTTCCCCCGTGCTCTCCCCACTGAACTTCCCAGGCATTCTGTGACATGCCTGGGACTGGTGGTGCCCACCCTTGGTGGCAGGACAGTCCTTTCAAGACCATTGTAAATCTCTGTCCAGGTAAGGACCAGCAGTCTTCCTTGATGAGATACTGATTGAAATGTTGGGGGATCTGCTTGGAAACCCACTGCTGCTACTTTGGGGAGCCCTAAAAGATCAACACAACCTCCTGTGCTGTTGAACAGCCAGATCCCTCTTTCTAGCTTTCTAATTATTCCAAGATTTTGTGGCCTCTGTGCTTTTCAGGAAAATTGTTCTCATTGAAGACATGCTCTGGACAGATCTAGTAGGCAAGTTTTTGCTTGAACTTATTCCCTTTTTGCTTGAACTTATTCCCCTCTAAGCCAAGTCTCTTCTAAAGACTTTTGTGTCAGGAAACCTGACTGGTGATAAAGAACCTGGAGGTGCTTGATTTCACTGAAATCAAGGCTGAGGGGCTAAAATTTGATCCGAAGGGAATTCCAGGGCACAAATCTAGGGAATAAAATTGCCAAAACATACTGTGAGGAAAAGCTGAAGTCTACGCAGAGGAGCAAGGGCACCCCCTGAGCGTGGCAAGGGGTGATATGAATCCATTTTTAGGGCAGCAACAAACCTTTTTCCACCCTTCCTCTTGTACTTGCCATCAGTGATATTATGGTGGCCAGCAATTACTGGAGCATTTGCAACAGTCACTTTTTGTGCTCACTCCCAGTAATTTCTCTCCCCAGTGAGCCTTTTCTGGAACACTGGGACACAGCAGTGACAAATACAGGTGCTCATCACCAGCACTGGCGTTTATTAGGAGCAGTTTGATATCTGGGCACAGTTTGATTCAGCTTGGCAAGGGTTTGAGAAGCAGCCATCTGAAAATGCCTGTCCAGGCTCTCCTCATCTCCAGCTCGCTAACTAATCATTGTAGGCCGGTGCTTTTACACCGAAACACATCTGGTGACATATAGAAATGGCGTGTGTAATTCACAACAAACCATTTGGTCCGTTTATCTGCTTAAGAGTGGCTCGCAAAGAGCTCCCAGTTTTCTGAAGAGCAGCACATTTGCCATACGCTGCCTGCCAATAACTCTGGGTGTGTAGACAGTTCACGAGCTGTTGGCTGTGAGCAGTGAGTGTTTTGGCCTCTGCCCATTTTGGAACGACTGCGCTGCTTTCATCTGTTCTTGGAAATGAACCTGTTCAAAGTCTGGCTGGTATTTAGGTGGGAGACTGCTTGGGAATCCTGGATGCTTCACTAACAAGCCAAAGAAATGCAGGTAAACAGCAGAAATCAAATCAGAAGGAGGGCACCCAAGCTGTGCTGATGAATGGGAATGGAGTAAATCAGAATCCAGTTGCTCTTAATTAATGCTCCAACCTCCAGGATCATTCTGTTCCCAGCCTGATAGCTTTGCCATCATTGTTGTTGCAGGGCAGTGTTCTGGGTGAAGATTAGCTAGTTAAGGGAAGAAAGAGGCTTAAAATGCTAATTTTGGCATTACTTAATAATGTCATATAACAACAGCGATGCTATAATTTCTGACTGCAGATTTCTCTCTGAGATCATGGTAACATAAACCAACCTGTGCACAGACATGGAATGGCAGCCCTCGATATTCGTGCTGCTGTCAAATACCAATGTATGACTCCCTTCATTTAGTCATCTGAATATCCACCACCTTTGGGTGACCATCTGGGACGACTCCTGAGTGATGTTTTTAAGCTGAGTTGAACGCTCAGTCCCACAAATAAATCAGGCATTGCATTCAGCTTCTGCAACAAACAGCCAGTTGAGGAGATCTGGCTTCCATTTGGAGAGAATATTAATTTTTTAAAAGGTTTGCAAGTAAAATGACAGCTGTGGAAACACACACTTGTCTCTCACCAAAGATGTCCAGGTTGGAAGAAACTCCCCAAGACAAAATGAGAACAAAAACTAATGGGACACAGGAAAAAAAAAAAGGATATTCCCACCCTCCACCCTTGTCAATTAATGTTTAAGTTTTGCCTGGAAGACTTCTGTGCTTGTTTGGAGGTGTTTTATGCAAAAGATCTCGATTCTGATGTAACCAGGGTGTTCTCATTATTTCTGTAATGACTGAATATAGCTAATTAGGTACAATTCATAGACTCATAAAAGCCTTAGAAGAACAGATAAGAGAATAAGAGTCATTAAGTCATATTTTTTGAACACTTTCTTAGATTTTACTGGTTCTTCCTGTATCAAGATCAGTAACACATGTTTACTGAAAGCATCCTGCCTGAGAAAGCAAATACATTTGCTCTGGACGCATCAGGAGATGAGATTCTGCCTCTTCCCTGGATAATTTGTTTCAGTGATTAATCACCGTTAATAATGTGTGCCTTTCCTCCAGTTTGGATCTTTCTGTCTTCACTTTTCTGCTCATGCCCTCTCTTTTGCCTTTTTCTGCCAGATTAAAGAAGCCCCAACACCCACAATCTCCTCTGATGCAGGCACGCCTGTGCCACAACCTGGGCACTGCTTTTATTATATATATATATATTTTATTTTTTTTTAATAGACAGCATGATCTCTTTATGTCTCATTTAATAAGGAAACTTTCTCTTCATCTTAACTTCGAGAGCAGTGTTTTCCAGAACCTCCAGTGACCTTTGGAAAAAGATCAGCCACAAAGTGACGCAAATTCAGCGATACCAGCTTGGCCAGCTCAGCCTGTAAATAGAGCATCACTTTTCACTCCCACTCACCTCTCCCCTGGTCACCCAGCCAGAGGCTGCTCTTGCCACAGCACTGTGCTGGGAGGTCATGGCTGAGTGACATTTGGCTCCCCAAACCCCTGTTTGCAGCCCCTGTGAGCTGGAAAATCACATTCTGCTCTGTAGGCACGGGCCATGCTCCTTGTTCCTGGCATTTTGTTGGATGCAGCTGCGTTTTGCTGGAAGGGGCACAGCTGAGTGACAGGCCCAGGTTATCCTACAAGACTTCCCCAGCCCCATGGCCCATTGCTGTAGCCAGTACTGGCTTCTGTAAGCTCTGAAATTTCTCTGTGATCCCAAGAGATCCCATCCCAGGAGACGTATGGAAACTTAACATTGCCAAGGTTGAACATCTGAAATAGGACAGAAGCGTTTATTCAAGGCTTCTCCTTCTTATTGGGCACCACAATGTAAGAAAAACATAAAGCTATTGGAAAATGTTCAAGGAGGGCTACAAAGATGGTGAAGGGGGAAACCTCATGAGAGCAACTGAGGGCACTTGGTGTGTCCAGCTGGAGAACAGGAGGCTGAAGGGAGACCTCACTGCAGTTCCAGCTTCCTCAGGAGGGGAAAAGTAGGGGCAGGAACTGATCCCTGCTCTGTGGTAACCCAAGGGAATAGCTGGAGCTGTGTCAGGAGAGGTTTAGGTTGGATATTAGGAAAAAGTTTTTCACCCAGAGGGTGACTGGGCACTGAACAGGCTCCCCAGGGCAGTGGGCACAGCACCAAGGCTGCCAGAGCTCCAGAGACATTTGGATAACAGCACGTGGTGTGATTTTTGGGGTTGTCCTGTGCAAGGCCAGGGGTTGGACTCGATGATCCTCGTGGGTCCCTTCCAACTCAGGATATTCCATAATGGCTTTAGTTGGAAATGGTTACATTTTTGGCATTCTTGGCTCCATTTGTATTCTGGTGTACTTAATTCACACTTCATTCCACAACCCTTAATTCCTGCCAGTTTGAGATTTCCCCACATCACTTATTCTTTCTGAAAACTTTAACTGTCCTTTTCTCTTTGCCCTCCCATCTGGGATTTCTAAGTAAATAAACAAATGCCAAGTAAAGTAATGACTAAAACAAGAGCACATAAAAAGGGCAAGTGCAAGGTCCTGCAGCTGTGTTAGAGCAATCCTGGGCATCAGTACAGGCTGGGGGGTGAATGGATTGGGAGCAGCCCTGTGGAGAAGGACTTGTGGATGCTGGTGGTTGAAAATTTGGACACGAGCTGACGATTTACAGCTCTGAAAGCAAATTGTCTCCTGAGCTGTATCCAAAGAAGTGGAGGTTGAGGGAGGGACTTCTCCCCTCCTCTCATGAGACTCCACCTCAGGTGTTGTGGGCACATGGACCTGTTAGAAACTGTCCAGAGGGGGCCAGGAAAATGGTGAGAGGGCTAGAATGTCTGATGTGAAGATGGGCTGAGAGAGCTGGGGTTGTTCAGCCTGGAGAAGGCTCTGGGGGCACCTTGTTGTGACCTTTCAATGCATAAAGAGAGCCTGGAAGAAAGAAGAAGAGAGACCTTTTATCAAGCCCTGCAGTGAAAGGACAATGGGGAATGGTTTTAAACTGAAATTATGTAGGTTTAGGTTGGATACAAGGAAGGAATCGATATATATCTATATATAGATATTTCCACTTGATATTTTCACTTTGTCAGAAAATTCTAATGGTTTTTTAATCAAACTTTTCCTGTCTTGATTGTGGACACTTGGCTTTTGACCGTCTAATAAATCATTCCTAAAACACTCTCAGTTTTCATTCACTAGTTCCTGTCTACACTTGTGTCAATTTTCTCTCAAAATCTTTCTCAGCTTTGAGAAATGAGCCCTTTCAGTACACAAAGCACATATTTCGTGTTTCAGAGTGTCCTTTTGGTGCCCATAATAAATGCAATCACCACAGGGAAAGTCACACCCAAAAGGGAGATGGAAATGATAAGTCCACAGTGTGGGGTTTACTCAACTTTGGATGAAATTTTCAAAAATTTCTAAATCACCTGGAAAAAATATGCTAGATCTGCTTAAGGGAGAGGTACAGCACAGCCAAAATTCCTAAAATTGTATGGGCAAGGCTGGTTTGCTGGTTCCTCTTTAACTCACTGAGGATAAAATTAAGTTCAAATTTTAGTCGGTTTTGAGGAAAGCATGACTGGAATGTATTTGTCGTGTCTTAAAATGAGGAAATTTGCTTTTTCTAATGTTTAGGAAATTCTAAAACATGCAAGAAATCATCAGGAAAGTGAAAATTGAGTGAAAGTAAGCTCTGAACAGTGAGAAACATTTTTTAAAAGCCCAAGTCCCCTTGCCTCTCACTGTTCTCTGGCATTCAAAAAGCCTTGTCACCAATATTTTCAGGTATCATCTGGGGGGGTTCAGTGTAGGAGTCACTCACAGATTAACTTGTCCTGCTTCTCTGTTTGCTGACAAAGAGCTCTGGACAAACTCTCTTGTTTGAACTGACAACATCCTCAGCACTGTATGCAAATCAGTCATTATCATACCATTAATATTTTCCTCAAGGTCATTTGAACAGAAATTATTCATGCAGAGTATCAGTAAATTACAGTGAAGATGGGTCTGTGAAGCCTTCTGTGTCTTCCCTCATTTTTTTCCTGTAGCTCTAAATGATTTCTTGGCCCTATCAAGAGATTTGATCATTTGTGACACTGAGCTTTTAGCTGGAGTTGGATAAAGCAGTGCTGTTCCTGCAAGGATGGGGGGGTTGTTTGGATTGAAGGCTGCTTCTGCTACCTGGAATACTGGTATATCCCCATCTCACAAACCCAGAAAATCATGTCCCAAAAGCACAGGAGCCACCACAGCAACCAAGTCATCCTTTAGTCTGTATTTATATTTTTATCCAACTAAGAGTTGTACCATTTGTTAAGACAGTCAAGTAGATTTCCCCAAGATCTGTTAGAGGTGGAATGATATCTTCATAGGGTGATTCATCCCACCATCAGCTGGAGGGGGGATCAGATGTGAGGAGAGAAGATGAGTCACCTTTAGAGGTGCTGATCTTGTTCTCTTGAGTGAGGAAGGAGCCCAGACCAGCGAGTGGGTCCCCACTTTGTGGTAGGTGTGATGAAGCCAGGTCTAATCACAGGCTGACTGCAGGTACCTGACACCTCTGTTATTAAACTGGTCCCAGCACACTCAGCTTCTGGGCAGAGTTGGTTGTGGACAACATGAAAGATTTGGTCTGTTATTTGGAGGCAATTTTAACACCCATGAAGATTCCCAGGACTTTCTTGTCCCAGTGACACAAAGGGTATCAGCTATTCCTCCCTGTTTTGTGTTTCCTTCAAACTTACCTCCTTTTCAGTCCTTTCCCTGCACTTCAGACAACTTTCACAGGTATTTCTGGTCTGATTTTTTTCTCTCCCAAATACAAGCTCTCTCTCAGTGCTTCTTTCTTGTCCTGGCAGCATCTGCAGCTCTGGGTCAGCTGTAAATCCCCGCTGATGGGTTCTAGACCGAGTCAGCTGAGACTGCAATTGTTCCCTTCTCATGACTTTTGAGTCTGTTTACCAATATAAGTGAAATCTTAAATAATATTAAGGAAAATATTAAATTCTCACAAGCTTGGGTGAAAATGGATGGACTTCCAGATAGAGGAGAGAGGCAAAGTTATGGTTCCAGTGGTCCTGACTATTGCAGACTCCAAAATAAGATTTCCTTCCTGTTCCCCTCTGGTGGACATTCAGAAAATCTCTTTTTGTCTGACATCCAGAAGGGCTGAATTCAAACTACAATTTTAGCATAATCCTCTTAGACATTATGAGATGCAGTTTCACAAGAAATTTGGTTTTAAAATTTCTCAGGTCCATGGAAGCAGCGACTTCCTCTTCATCCAAAGTTTTGAGCTTGGTAATTTATGAATTCCACTTCTTTCTCTGGGGGACAATCATAGAATGCTTTGAGTTGGAAGGGACCTTAAAGATCATCTACATCCAACCCTCTGGAATCATAACTGTGGACCACAGACCATGGAGCTCTACAGACAAAGCATTGCCCTCTCCTCTCATGCCACAGACAGTCTAATCCAACATTCTTCAGCTTTGGATCTCACATCTATGGGTTTGATTCCTTTCTGCTGCTTCAAAATTGAGAATATTTGACGGTGCTCAACCTGAAGTCCTGGTGGCCATTGTTTTATTCACATACCTCGTTCATAGTGGGCAATTCACTTGTTTGTTTTCTTATGTGTTTGCAGGTTTCTGTTTAATTTCTCTCCTCACAGGAGAGATGAGCAGCATTTACTTTCATTGCTGTGTTTAACACTTAAATTTGTGCTAATTCAGCTCTTCCCACCATGGGAGTAGATCAGTCTGGGCTGTAGGTGAACCAGCCAGTTTTAAAAACCACTGACTCTGTTTTCCTCTCTGAAAGTCTGCTTAAAGGAAATCTGCTATATTCATCTTTTAAGACTTTGTGATCAATCAATATGTTCTAATGCTTTTGAAGGGGAAAAATTAAAATCAGTCATTCCATGAAGAGAAGGGAAGGACTAACCATGCTGAGGGGAAAAAAAAGTACCTTAGCTTAATAGAATTTCTTAATATTCAGGCCATAAATAAAAAAAAAAAAAAAAAAAAAAAAAAGCCAAGGAATATTTTGAATCAGATGTGACTTCTGGATTTATTATAGGGTTTACACGGGAATTATATCACCTCCATTCAGTGTTTTCAGCTCCTGTGGCTGGGGAAGAGTTTAACCCACAAGGGCCAGGATGAGACAAGAACCCAATTTCCTAAATAACCAATAGGACCTGGTAACTGGTTTGTGGAGCTCTTGAGTTGAGCTCAGTGAAACTTTCAACTCCTGGCTCATTGCAGCTAATTCAGCTGCCTTTGAGCACCCCCAAAAGCGACTTGATGTGCTTCTTCTGGAGCCAGAACTGGTATATTGGTGTCCCTTGAAGGATTTCTTTCTTTTAAAACAGTCTTGCCAAAAAGAAAGTGATGATTTACATGCTGCGAGAGCAGCATTTTTCTGCCTTCTGGTGCACTGGTGTGTTCTGTTCACAAGAGCTCACACAATATTCCAATTGTCCAATAGGTCATCTAATATATTAAAAATAGTTTACTCCACTGCTATGGAGTGGCCTGTTCCCCTGCAGAGCAGGCACAGCCTGGGAGCTCTGGGTTTACAGCTCCTTGCTGATGTCTAAATGCCCATTTTTCTGCCTCCTTCGTACAACAGAATCTTTTGCCACCTTGGGACTTCTCAAAGGAAAGCTCCCTCCCTTCCACACAGCTTTATGGAATAATTAGGTGTTTTCAGCTTCTGCTTACAGTCCCTCACAGGTAAGGACCTCTTTAAGGTTTAAGGCAAAGCTTCCCATGGTCTCATGCCCCGAGCTTTGCTGCCTGAGCCTTCTGCTGGCGACATCTCAGATCTGAAAGCATTAGGATCACTTCTCCCCAGATACTCCCTGGCTTCTGGTTTATTTAGTGCGCCTGGATGGTTTTCTAGGACTCCATCCAAGGTAGTCTCTGACCTTGCTGGTCTTTCAGTTCTGTGTGGTGAACACAGAGCCCTCCAGAAGGACGTGGTCAGCTCCCCACACCTCCCTGCAGGATGTGCCAGGGGCACCAAGCCCCCCCACCCTCACCCTTTTTGACAGGGCACTCGTAGAGGGATGCAGCAGTGACACATTTTTCACAGACGCCTGTGTAAGGCCAAGAATAGGTTCTCACATTCATAAAATCAGCACAGCCTACCCTCAGGGAGGCGAGGAACTCATTTATTTTGCCTTTTCTTATCATTATTTCATCTGATCTCTCCTTTTTGTCCCTGAGACAGTAATGTGCATTTCAGCCGTGTCTTCCATTCTGGGAATCTCAAAGTACTCCACAACATGAGTGACTTCAGCCTCCTTCCACTCCAGCAAGACTCGTTATTTTTAAATTTCTCTTTCTGTATCACTGAGCCTGCTTGGAGAGCAATGCTTTTCTCCACACTGAGAAATAAGCCCTGTATTTTTAAGCAGAAAGAAATATGGGCTTAAACAGAAAACAGGCACAGTGGAGGGAGCAGATACCTCAGCTAATACTGAAAATACCAATCCAGTTACTGACAGCACTGCAGCAGCACAAACTCTGCCTGAGCTCATTAACCCTGGGCCCAAATCTTCACAAATTCATGGGGCAATTTGCTCTGCATTTTTGCTGGGTGGGCCTTTGCCCAAGAGCCGAGAACTTGGGAAGAAGAACCCGAGGCTTTCCTGGCAGGTGGTTTCCTTCCAGCAGTTTCAGAGCTTTGGAGGGCTTCTTGCATTAAAATTGTGAAAAAAACTCTTCCTCCACCAGTGAATTTTGTGGCGAGAGTGGATCATATCCTGTGCCAGGTGCTGATTATCACCAAGGAGTCGTAATACATGGCAAGATCTGCCTCCCATTCTGGATACTAAAGGAGAATTTCACAGAAAAACCCAGGAGAAAATGAGAAATATTAGAAGTCCTAGAGAGTTTCAGTTGTCTCCTATGCCAGGTTAGACTTTGGTGGGAATAACAAGTATTTCAGTATTTGTTTTCTGAAATTGCCAGTCAGTGCCTGCACTGGAAATTTTCAGGGTCAAGTGGAAAATAAAAATAAAAATGAGGCAAACTTGAGGGTACTCTAGAGTTAGGCCAGAATTAGGTATATTTCCTTACTTTGAAGCCGACCAAAGGTTAACAGTGCGTTGATTATTTTGCATGTGTAACAACATGGCACTGAGAAGCTCCATCAGGAGCCATCTGCATAAAGGGTTCACTCCTCATGTCTGACACCTCCAATTTCCTCTTGATGATTTTCACCCATGGCCCTTCATCATCTTGACTGTAACTGGAATGACACAACACAAGCCTTACCTGCTGTTTCTATCCCTTTAGATCAAGCACAGGTTTGTGACGGCAGTGAGAGCAATGAGGACTGAAATGAGATCGCTGCGGTGGCCGAAGGGCGTTTGCTGATGGAGACCCGACAAAATCCTCTCCCACTGCCAGCAGAGGAGGTTCCCTTCATGCAAGGCTTGTGTGTCACTTCCCTGCCTGCAAGTTACTGTGTAATTACATCATGGCTGGAAGTATTCATTAAAAGGCTGGAACCATTAGCAGAGGGAAGGAGGTCTCCTTTGTTTTGTGCGAAATTAGACGCCAGCGCGAGCCCCGGTTCTTGCTGCATTCATGTCCATAAATCAAAGTCAAGTATTTCATTAGAGTGTCTGCAGTGTATGTATATAACTCAGCAGCAGAGTGTCTGCTGAGCCCTAATGTGTTGCATTTAATTAACATTTAATTAGAGGGTTTGTTGTGGGAGGTGCGTAAGTATTTGCCAGGCGGTTCATAAACATGAATCCACATCTCGCTGGCTGGACATCAGTTCTTCTAAATAAAGGCTGCAAGTTGAAATCATCCTCTCAATCCAGGCAGATCTAGTCCCAGGATACCTCAAGATTCGTAAGTGACTTCAGATTTCACAGACTTTAGTTTGGTATTGGATTTCTCCTCTGGTTTCCTTGTACTGATCTACATATGCTGTATTTTAACGATCGTACTTACTCCTCTCTTACTCATTTGGGTGCTGAGTAGCTGGGTCATGCTGGAATAAATTATAGGCTTTTTTTTTGAAAAAAAAGCAAAAGTTTAATTTCAGGAAGAAAATTCTTGCCTTTCAGATCTGTGAGTCTGGAGGCTTTAAAGGTGCTGTGGCAGATGCCTGACAGTTCAGGCAGCACAGTCATTCCCATGTGCAAGGAGGGAACTGTGATAATTTTTCCCAGTAAAATCAGCACTGACAGGTATTTGGTGGCCTTTGTCAGAGCAGATGTCAGAGGGATGAGCTCTGATTTTTAATTGATGTCTGCATGCACATTTCTGTGTTCAATACAGGAAGACAACAGGTCACCCAACATCTCCTTTGGGGTCACTGGAGTGGACTCAGAGTTCTTAAAAAAGGTAAAGTACATCCAGACCAGACACCTGCTCCAAACAACCTCTCACGAGAGAAAATCATCTGACCTATGATGGATTTTTGCAATATAGGTATCTCCATATGAGCAAGTCACCCCAGAATCTCTTTACTGAGGGGGTGATTTATCTGACAAAAGGTAGACATCTGTCCTAGAGTGGACAGACCTATGGCTTTACTCCTATTGACTCTGTTGACTAGACGTCCCCTGCTGTAGGAAGCCAGAAAACCTTCAGGCAGACACATCAAGACAGAGAGCATGGATCCCATCAGCTGTCGTGGGAGACTGTGGAATCATGTTGGCTCAGGTCAATAAAGGGTGGTGAGACACTGATATAGATTTTCCAGAGAATTTGTGGCTACTCCATCCCTGGAACCGTCCAAGGCCAGGTTGGGCAGGGCTTAGAGGAACCTGGTCTGGTGGAAGGTGCCCCTGCCCATGGCAGGGGGTTGGAATGAGATGATTTTAGAAAGTCTCCTCCAACCCAAGCTATTCTGTGATTCCATGATCCAGGTAAATACACAAAGCTGGGGAATACAAACACCCTTCCCTCAGATATGATGACATGACCAAAACTAACACAGAGACCATTGCATGGAGAACCTTCCCTCTGAAGACTCTCAATTCTGGGTGACATGTTTCTATCCCAACCTTCTTGCACTCTCACAGGCTGACAGAACATAACTGTGAGCTGTATCTGCTCTGTCTCAGGGCAGAGAGATGTGCCCAGTGTTGCAATCAGAATGGGGCTGTGAAGTCCTGGGCTCAGCGCTGCGCTCATGGCTGCAGGCTCTTGGAAAATCACGACTAACCCACCTCATTTCTCCCACAGCTTCATTTCTGAGCGAGGTTTCACCTCGTCCTTGTCCTAGAAGGCTTTTACCCCACGCTGTTAATCAGCCACCGCTGTGCTCGCCCTGTGGTTGATGGGAGAAGTGACCCATTTGGAGGAGCTGTCCTTTCCAGAGAGCTGCTGTGGTGGGGACAGCCTAACCAACGTGACAGATCTTCTGGCTAAAAATAAAAGGAAAGAAGGAAGAGGAAAAGGGTTGGTTGGTTATTTCTTTTTCTCCACCTGACCAGCTGCCCAATGCTTTGCATTATGAAAAGCTGTTGAGGAGGGCTCAGCTCATTACTTCTCATTTCTGTGGATGCCTCTGTGAGAAATGAGCTCTCTGATCCTCTGCAGGAGGACTGGCTTTTCCTCTTGCATCCTGTTCCTGAATTGGTTGTGTTTCATTCCCAGTCCAGAATGCCAAGATAGTGCTGGGCCTTCGAGGGAAAGAAAAACAGGAGAGGAAACAAATCCTATTTTTCAAGTAGAGAGATGGATTTTTTTTTTCTCTGTAAATCCAGTGCAACTCCAGCACAGTGGAGGTGGGGTTGTATAAAAGAAGGGCAGAGGAGGAGCGTGGTGATGGTGTGTCTGACGTACAGAGCAGTTTCCTACCTGGGTTAGGGGGATTTAATGGACTATTAAAGGCCAGATCTCAGCTGGCACAATTTGTGTAGCTCCCCTGAAGGTAATGGAAGCCAAGGCTAAATCACACCCCTTAGGGACCAGAGGACCACTGAGCTGAAGGGTTTCTAAGGAATGCAGTTCAGTGAGGTGAGGCAATGGATGCGTCTGGCAGGAGCGTGTGGAAAGCTGCAAGCTGTAATAAGCTCTCCACACCCTTCATTAAGGCTTCTCCATCCCCCCAGGCAGTAAATCCCTGAGCCTTCCCCTCTGCTTGGAGTTTTGGCACCCCAATTTTGTGATGGTGATTCGGGTCAGCTTCCCCCAGGCCCCCAGGTGTAATCTGAATTACACCACCTGTAGGTCGGGCTCTCCTGGTTTGCTACTGGTGGGGCTTCTCTTGGGAATCAGAAGAGGGAGGAGAAGGAGGAGGAGGAGGAGGAGGAGGAGGAGGAAGTAAAAGTCAAGAAAACAGCAGGAGTTTGATTCATTTTGGAGATCACTGCGTTGCCACTGATCAAATCCAAGTGCTCTCCTCGTGTGTTAGAAAAGATTGCTTCCATCAATCTCCGGGAAGGCTTCAAGTTGAACCCCCCTGTTTCCAGGTGGCTTTATCCTCTCAGAACTGGGACACATGTATTTTTCTAAGTTAGTTTTATACATCTTCCTTCTCCTTTCAGCTTCCTCCCACAATGTGTAGGAGAAGGCCCAGCTACAGGTGCTGAATTAACTTCCACAGCAGGGTTGCCTTTTTGTTCTCTCCTCTTTGTGTCTCCCCGTTTATTTCCCAGATCAATAGAAAGTTATCTTTCTCTTTATTGTTTCATATTAATACCTGACCTACAGATAAGAAGAAAAACATGACAAGAATGCAAGGGAGGGAAATGTGATTCCAGAAGTGGCATTTGAAGAGTGTTCAGCTACTGCAGCAGCTGCTTTCTCTGGGTTTAGGCATCATCTCTTCCACAAGGAAATATTATATATTTCAACTGAGTACATTTTATGGTTGCTGTGGGATCAAGAAGGGGGAAAGGCAGACTGTCACTGCTTGTTGTGTGACCACTTTTCAGAGCAGCAGGTCTCTGCCGCACACTCACCGTGCTCTATCAGCACAACTTGGCTCCTCATCAGTTTACATCCACATCACCATCCACTTCACTGTTCACTGTATTCCCATGGATGTCCTGCAGATTTCCCACTGTGAGCTTGTGGACGACATGGGATCAAGATCTCACAGCTGTAACCATTATGTCAGAATATTTGACACAGGTGTGCCCAGAGGTGGAGACGGGAGAGGGGCTCCAAGTGATGGGACTGTGAATGTGCAGCCACACTGAAGCCCATGTTCACATTTGGCTCCTGCTTCCCCTGTCTCTCTAAATCTAATTTTTAAATCTAAATCTAAATCTAATCCCAGCCAATCTTGCAGTTGCCTCTGTCCACAGGAGCAATCAATCCCTGTGATCCATTCAGTGGGGGAAAACCTTATCTGGAATAGTTTTTCTGGAGGAAAATACTAATTTTTTTATTTTCAACATTGAAATTTTTGCATGACTAATTCTCACACTTATTTTTGCAGCAAATATATTGTTTGTCTATCAGCAAAAATTGAGGTGGTGGTTCCTGCTCGCCAACCTCCACAATCATTGTCATTTATACCTTTGCCTTCAGGCAGGTTGCTGGACTCCAGGAGGCAACTTTAAGAGTGGGAGGAGAAGGCAAATAAGCAGGTATTCAACCATGTGGGCAGGCACTGCTGAACTAACAAAACCCCTGCCAAAATGGAATAACTTTGTAAACTCTTAAAGAAGAGTAAGGAAATGGAAAAGAAAGGAAAAAGGGAAAAGAAGAAGAGGAGGAAGAAGAAGATGATGAAGAAGAAGAAGATGAAAAAGAAGATGATGAGAAGAAGAGCAAGAAAAAGATGAAGAAGATGAAGAAAAAGAAGATGAAGAAAAAGATGATGAAGAAAAAGAAGAAAAAAGAAAAAGAAAAAGAAAAAGGGAGAAGGAAAAGGGAGAAGGAAAAGGGAGAAGGAAAAGGGAGAAGGAAAAGGAAAAGAAAGAAAAAGCCAGCTTGGCATAGGGCATGATTACTTGTCAATCTGCAAGATGAAGGATCTTTCTTGGAGAAGGGATTTCCCACTTTCAGTGGTTCCACCTGCACTGTGAGACAGCCACTTCTGCCCCATGCATCTTTCTTTATGTCCTCTCAATCCTACAGGGGTTATTCATGACCCCACTTGCACTTCAGCCTGGAATTTAAACCCCTTGACTGATCCCTGACATCGATCCTGTCCCCACAACCCTTTGATGCTGCTTTGGGGCAGACAGAGCTTGTTTTCCAGATTGTGAGCTGGCTCAGAAAAGCACATATTTAATGTGGCTTTCAGTTGGCTTTTCAGTTATATTTTCCTTCGGAGCGTGGCCATCCATCCAAAGAAACTGAATTTGCTCCAGTTCTTCGGGACAACATAAAGCAGGAAGGCTACAGAACAACCCAGTGTCGCCCCAGGGAAAGGAGCTGCGTGGAAAGGGATTATTTTTCCCAATTTGGCCTTGGTGATTTACCTGCAAAAGGCCCCGCTTCAATTCCCGTGCCTCCTCCCAAGAAACAGCGAGGTGAAATCTACCCCAGGCTCGTGCTTTGCTTCAGCCACAGATCAGTCTCAACAGCCACTTATTGCTCCACAGTTTACTGGGAAAAAAAGGAGCTTTTCCCTTAATTATTTCCTCTCGTGCCTCCGAGAGCTGCAGGAACGAGGCACACAGAGGCCCAGCACAAATTATCAGTGAAATAAAAATTGAAACGTCTGTTTTCTCTTCTGTGATCTCGGAACTGAAATACTCTGTCCTCAGTGAAATACTCTGTCATCAGTGAAAAGACGTTTTTAATCCCTACCTTGATACCTCTTTACAGGGCAACTGGGAAGTCACAGCCCCCCAAAAATTTTTAGAACCACTTCGAATTATTGCTGTGAATTTGTCCCAGCATTCACCAGTTCCAAATTTATTGCCACATGTCAGCCTTTAATGTAACTCCCCCCGGCCCCCACGTTGTCAGCAGCCTCAGGTGTGTGGAGTGGCTCCATGAATCCGTGATAAATGTTATCCATTACTGGCAAGATTGTTTCTTGTCTCATTGCAGGTGGTTTCACTACAGAAATGCTTCCACTAAAACAGAGGTTTTATTTATTTATCCCAGTGATTTCTATATCTTCACAATTTCTCTGGCCAGTGCACTTTTCCTTAATTATTGGTTATTTTTAAAAAAAAAGTTGTTCAAGAGAAGAAGAGAAGAAAAGAGAAGAGGAGAAGAAGCGAAGAAAAGGAGAAGAGAAGAGAAGAGAAGGAGAAAGAGAAGGAGAAGGAGG
Source organism: Pyrocephalus nanus (assembly GCA_038380795.1). Classification (NCBI taxonomy): domain Eukaryota; kingdom Metazoa; phylum Chordata; class Aves; order Passeriformes; family Tyrannidae; genus Pyrocephalus; species Pyrocephalus nanus. The sequence continues at coordinate 94,575,493 of CM076261.1, forward strand.
AGGAGAAGAGAAGGAGAAGGAGAAAAGGAGAAGAAGAAGGAGAAAAGGAGAAGGAGAAGGAGAAGGAGAAGAAGGAGAAGGAGAAGGAGAAGGAGAAGGAGAAGGAGAAGGAGAAGGAGAAGGAGAGGAGACTCATAGAATGGTTTGGGTTGGAAGGGACCTTAAAGATCATCTAGTGCCAGTCCATGGGCAGGGACACCTTTCACTAGACCAGGTTGCTCAGAGCTCCACCCAGGCTGCCCTTAAACAATTCCAGGGTTGAGGCATCCACAACTTTTCTGTGCAACCTGTGCCACCCTGACTGTAAAGAATTTATTCTTAATATCTAATTTAAACCTACTCTCCTTCAGTTTGAAGCCATTTCCCCTTGTCATGTCACTCCAGGCCCTTGTTAAAAGTCTCTCTCCATCTTTCCTGTAGCTTCCTTCAGGTAGTGGAACCCCAAAACCTTCTCCTTTCCAGGCTTGAACAAGAAGAGAACAGGGACACCCACAAAGCTAATTTTGATGCACCCAAAACCTCATTGTGCTCCATGTTTGGCTAAGAGAGATTCCTCTAACTGGGAAGGAGCCCATCCAGATAAGGCTTTAAGTTTGGAGGAGGAATTCAAACATTAAGTGTGGGGGGGGGGGGGGGGGGGAAAGTGTTTTTTTTCTGTGTCATTGTGTCCTGGATGGAGTTACACTTTCAGGAACTGGAACCCTGCTCAGCAGCACACCAGTTGTCTTTTGTTCTGTGCAAAATTAGTCATTAGTGAGAAACTAATTTTAGGTGTGTTCATGTTCGTGAATCTCAGTGAGGTATCTCAGCAGTGTCTCCAGTCCACCCTTCAAACTGAGAAGCAGAAGGGTTGTTATGTTGCAGCTAATTAACGTCTAATTGGAGGTAACTTGTGGAAGGAGCCTGAATATGCCCCAAAATATGCGCCAAACATTTTCACTAGGTTCAAAGGTCACTTTTGGGGTAAGGTGGAGCAGCCTACCTGGTAAAAGTCCCCGTCAAAACTACCCCTCTGTGCTCTGCAGGTTTCTTCCACCCTTTGTTTGACTTTTAAGCAATCTTAGTGATATGGTAACTCTTCAAAAGACTTAATGATCTCCCCATGACTACTCTTGCCCTAATCACATTTATTCTGGATTTACACCTACCTGAAAAAGCAAAAGCCTGTGTGGGAGAGCTGTGAAGACATTGGTGTCCTATAACGAAAAAGACCTAAGAAGTTTTGGTGAGGAAACTGCTGATGGAAACTGATGAGGAAACTGCCCATAAATCATAGAATCATGGAATGATTTGGACTGGAAGGGAACTTAATAAGGATAATCTAGTTCCAAAGCCCAAACTTTTAAAGGTAAACATCCTCCTGCAGTTCATTCCTGGCTGTCCTAGGCTTAGGGATGGCACATGTTTGCCCCTTCTTGGTTTTGCTTGGATTATGTTCACCTAATTTTATCTTAAAAGCTGAAAGAGCCACAGGGTGTCTACTGTGGTTTGGAAGAATTTATCTCACATTGGCTGGGATGCTGCAGGAGCTCACCTGAGCCCCATGTGATGAACTCTGCAGAGAAAAACCCAAAGAGCTGGGGGTTCTGCTCCAGGACTTGTCTGGCCTTCATGTTATTTCCCCTTCAGAGTGTCTGGCAGATACGACGACGCTGAGGGGGCTCTTGAGTTCAGCAAAGCAGGTGGTGATTTTACTGGATTAGTGCAGTTCCTGTAGGTGCTGGGATTGCACACAACTGAGAAATCACATCCTACCTGCTTCAGTTTTCCCAGCCATCTCCTTTCTGTGCAGCATTTCTGCCTAGCACTGGGTTTGGGTGTTGCTCTGAGTTGCTGAACAGCTGGTCTGTCCCACATCTAAGTGGGCCACCCTCCACTCTAGTTAAAAAAAAAACCACCCTGAATCAGAAGAAGGTGCTGCATTCACACCTCTGTCCTCATTTCAGTTTGCAGGGGTCACTTGGACAGGTCCCTCTGAAAACGTCTGAACAAATATTGCTCCTTTCTCTCCTCTGTTCCTGGAACAGCAAGGATTCACACCCATTCCCATCACATTTCCTGCCATTCAGTGGGCACTGTGGCTCTGCCTGCGTGAGTCCTTCTGCAGAGCCATGGAGAGGAAGGGAGAGAAGCTGCTGTGTTTTCTGTCAGATGGAGTTTACTAAATAAGTGTAAATAAGGCTCACAGAGCTGTCCAAAAGTTTAAAAGGATCCAGCCAGAAACAGCAAGTTGGCAGGGAAAGCTCTGCTCAGCAGCATCACCCTGGCCAGCCAGTTTTTATTTGGTTTTTTGTTGTTATTCTTTTCTTTTCAGTGGCTGAAGCAAAAGCTGATGGAAGAAAATGTGCATAAAGGTCCAGGAAGTGACCTGGAAGTGAAAAAGCAAGAAGAAAGGCTCTGAAGTTGTTGGATCTCAGTGATGGGCTGGACTTTCTTTACTCCTACCTTTCCTTTTATCTGTGTGTAAGGTGCTATTATTTTTGTTTGCAGAAGCTCATCTGACACTCAGATCCATTTTGTGACATGTTTTTTCATAAATGAATGTCAGTGGACTTCTTTTTTTTTTTTTTTTTTCTGTTGCCAGAAATGGCTTGGTGTAAGTTCCTCCATCCAAAACCTTTCCACAAAGACTTTTGGAAGGATGCCAGAGATCACTCTGGACATGTGCTGGAGCAGAGGGGCTTTGATCCATGATCCCAGATGATCTAAACCTGGAGCCATCCCTGTGGGCACAGTGTTATCCACCAGCCAATATACAGAGACACTTTTATGTAGTGCTTAAATAATAATGAAGGACATATTGCAGCCCTCTTAGACCTCTCAATAGGCAGGGACTTCTTTGAAGAGACCAAAGAGTTGTCAGAGAGAGTTTGTATTGAATTGCAGTGTGTCTGATATAGCTGGGACTGCAGAGGTTAACAGATACTCTCATTAAAATTCAGTTCTTTAAACTGAAATATCCTGAAATCTGCTGTGCTTCACACCACATGAAAGTGGGTGTAACAGCAATGAAATAAGTTGGAGTTCTTCTCTGCTTAAAGTGTCAGGCAATTTGCAATGCAACATGCAATATTTTGGTGTGAAGACATCAACTGGCCTCTCCCAGTACAAACTGGGCACAGATTTAAATTTACACTGGCCAAAGACCTGGTCTTGGGAGCTCAGTAGTTTGGGGGCAATGCCCAAGAACCCAAGTGCTCCCAAGAGGAACAGAAACCATCAGTCAGGGCAAAACCAAGCTTTGAGCAGCCCTTTGCAGCACAGTTGCTTGGTTCTGCCAGCTCCATGCATATCTATTTATAATTACAACTCCCCTCAGTTAATCGTGTCAAAAATGGCATTTGTACCTCTGGAAACAGTATCTGATGCAACAATCTCTGCAAAACTGTTAATCCCAGACGTGAATCCCCGAGTAGACTGATTACGCCACTGGCAGCACAAAATAGGCTCAGACCTTCCATTAATCACTGCACACAAACCACAGCAAATTCTGAGCTGAATTTAGATGCATAAGAACATTCCTGGTACTTCAGGGAATAATACACAGACAGCTTCAGACATCATGTGAGTGGGTAGCTGCTGAACACAGAAGACATCCACTAGCTGGTGGTAATTCGTGAACCAGAAGCTCCTCTTCGTTTTCTCATTTGCTCATGTGGAAGCAGTTCACGCAGAAGCAGTGGGGCTGGAAAAGTGGAATATATTAAAAAGAAATGGCAGTAAAGGAATATTTTGCTAGTAGTTGTCTTGCCCTTCCCACCCAAAGGCTGCCCAGACAGGTTGTGCTCTCGTGGCACTGTGGATCGGCACCCATGGGACTCAGAGTTCCCACTGGGGTTTTGTTCAAGAAATAAAAATGATTGGAGATGCCAACTGAAACCACGACATGACTCAGAAACCCCAGGAAGAAGTGCAAAAGACCACGCAGAGAAGCTGAAATGACTGTTAGATATTTCCATTTGGTTGAGCCTTGGCCTTCTCCAGTTCACCCGGGCAGGGAACAAGAGAGTATTTTGTGAGGAAATAAAACCAAAAACCAACCAACAAAAAACCCAAAACAAACAAAAACAAACCAAAACCAACCAACCAAAAAAAACCCCATACACCCCTCCCCCAAAAACAAATAAAAAAACCCACATCAAAAACATCAAAACATGAGCAGCTTCATTTTACATCTCACAGGAAAAATTAAAAACCAGCAACCCCATCCCTGCAAGTGTTCAAGGCCAAGTTGGATGGGGCTTGAAGCAACCTGGGCTAGTGGAAGGTGTCCCTGACCTTTTAGGTCCCTTCCAACCCATTCTGTGATCTTATAACTTTCTTCTTGGGAGACAACCCACCTGCTGCCTCCCAAAACAAGTCCTGTAGAAGTTCAAGTGATACCTCCCTCTGAGGTCTTCTCCCGGTTGACAGTACTGATGGGGCAGCAGTGTGGGTCTTTCCCTGGGCATGGTGAATTTGGAGGTGGAAATGTAGGCAGTGAAGCAGCACAAGGGCATCTGGGTGGAGTCATCAGCAACATGCAGGAGTTGCTTTCCATCTGTTCATTTTTCAGGCAACCGTGCTGCATCCTTGAATATCTGTCCCTGCTGGTCCTCATTACATGCTGCTCAATTGCTTTGGAGACAAAATAGCAGTTTCTTAATGCTCCATCTCTCCTCCTCCCCTTTTCTGCTGCATGTTTCTGAAATTAAGCTCAGATTTTAGCTCACAGGATGATTTATTACCATTTTCCAATGGTCAGCCTCCCCCTCATTAAGTAGATGATTTACCAGTAGCTTCACCCCTCAGGGAATTAAAGCCTCCTGCGCTGAGTGGGTGATGTGAGGGTCTTTCTTGGAAGTGAAAAAGTCCCCAGCTCGGAGGATTTAAAACTTAAGGGAATCACTTAAGGGAATTTTCTCTTTTTCCAAAGGTATTATGGGCTGTCCTCACCAATAGCTCAGTGCTGGGTTAGGACCTCGCTGTGGTCATTGTGGTCCAGAGACTTGGGTTGAGTCACTATCCCTGGAGGGATTCAAAATGTAGATGTGGCACTTGGGGACATGGTTCAGTGGTGGCCTTGGCAGTGCTGGGTTAATGGTTGGACTAGAGAATCTTAAAGGCCTTTTCCTACCCAAACAATTCCATGATTTTGCCTTGCTACCAAATCCATCCTCTCTGGAGAAAACGGCATCCAAACTGCACCTGAGGGACTGGGACTACAAAGCAGCCGGAGAGCTCAGAGTGGCTGTATTCTGAGAGCTTTCTTGGCTTTGTCCACGATACAAATGCTCTGGAAGATGAAGGAAACCAAGGCAAAGGATTTAGGAGGCAATAAAATGGAACACATACACTCAGTGTCACAGAGACAATCATGGAATCATAAAGTCATTAAGGTCGGACAAGACCTCCACGATCTCCTCCACCTACCAAATCCAAGTAAATGGAAAGTTATCCCTGTGGTGATTTTAAAAGTATGCTCCCTATTCCTGTGAAAAAACAGTTCAGGATGATTCACAGCACACAAGGCGTTTCCACCATCGTGAGGCCAACACAAACATGCAGCTCTGTGAGGTGAGGCAGGATTTAAAATCAGTGTTAATGGTTCTGGTTTGTCACAGTCCAGGGCACCAGCTTGGGACCAAAGGGAGCAGTCCCCAAAAATTAATGCACAGTTCAGTGCTTTTTGTGAGGGCTCCTCCTGGGCCACTGTGGCTCCAGCTTGTCCTGGGGAAATATTGCCAGGGAGGATCAGATGGAGCAAAGAGCAGCTGGTGTGAAAAGCTTGGCTTTGAGAAATGGAAACAGAAACGTGTCAAACACGTCTGGGAGTTCATTCCCCAGGCTGGAAAACGAGATTGAAAGAGGAGACACAAATAACCTTTGCATTAAGCTGTCCTTGCTGCTGCTGGAATCTCCTGCTGGAATCTCCTGCTGCTTCTATTAGACAGTCTTTGATGAGCCTTGGAGCTGTGGAAAGGTGTTTCCATAGTGGGCACAGCTGGTTCTGTGCAATAAAGCTCCTGCCTTGAGGGTTTGCTGCTTGTTTTTGTGATTTTTGCTGTCTTTCCCCATTTTCTCTTTGTCTAATATAGAAGAGGCACCTTTCCAAATATCTGTAAGAAGAAATCAAGCAGAATATGGATGGTTTTGCAGGTGCATTTGCCTCCTTCACAGCCAGATTTGTGGTGTGGAGGGCCGAGTTGTGTTGGGGAGGTGGAAAAGTCACTTGCAGGTAAACTCTCAGACATACTGTGGATACATTAGAGCCTCCTTCTGCCCTCTCACCTGACCCCTGCTCATCCTCTGAACCAGATAAAGTCCCTTTTCCAGAGTGTGGGGGCCATGGTGCAGGTGGTGAGGTAGGTCAGGACCAGCTCTGCCTGTGACTACTGGCCCAGGTTGGATGCAAAGAGCTCTGCAACTCCAGTGGGAGTTCCTACAAAACATCTGTGCTGGTTGTCTGTCTGTCTGTGTCTGAGATCCTCGTGGTAGTGATGCAGGAATGTCTGCATGCTTCCTCCACTCAGCTGTTTGGAGGGAATTTCGAGGGAGGTGGAAGGAAGAAAATAAGGAGAGGATTTGTAAGAGAAAGGAGAGAGATCAGGAGAGGCCTCGCAGCAGCCTGTCAGCTGGAAGTGGCTCTCCTTGACATCTTTCTGCATAGATTCTCCTCAGCATTCAAATTTATTGGCCTTTTGATATCTGCATAAAGTTTAGTGTTACATGAAACGATGCTCCATATCCAGAAAACGAAAGCAAAATGCAGCCCATCAGCACTGCCCAAGGTAATGAAATCAGACAGGTTTGTTTTCTTGTCTCATGGAATATTTTGAAACAAAGAAACCCAACAAAACAAAACAACAAACGTTTATGTAAACACCACTAAACTTTCCAAATCTTTAAGGGAAGGGAAACTGATATCAATTATGTGGTTAGTAATCCTCTCAAAAGATGATAACAACAGGCTTAGTGACGTCAGGCCTCTCTGCTGTGGTGAAAAGATATTAAAAAGCAATAATAAACAAGAGCAGATCTCTACCTAATTCTGTGCTCACTGGGACAGAGGGAGGCAGATTATTGTGCTTCAAGGGTTTGCTCCGAGGATAAACCGGAGAGAAGGTTTACTGCACTTATTTTGGCTAAAACACTGGTGATGTGTGAACCCTGACTCTCACCAGATGCATTTGTCAACCAAATGCTTGTCACAGGCAAAGGAAAACCTTCCCTCGACTGTCGGTGCGTGGTTGCTCTCGGAGTTTTATTTCTCCTCCTCAATTCGCCGTGCAGAGTTAATTAGGAAAATTTGCATTGTTCTGCTTCTTCTCCCTCACTGTGAAAATCGATGTTTTCAGCCCGGGGATAAGGAATAGCAAATGCCACATATGCTTATGCAGGATCCTCTGTGTGCTCTTCAGTTCTCCTAACGAGAAGTAGGATGGATCTGGAATCAGATTGAGGAGGATCCAAAACCAGGGAATGTAAACAGGCAACGTCAGACACACAGGAATAATAATGGTGATGTAACACAAAAAAAAAAAAAAAAAAAAAAAACGAACCAAAATAATCACAGCAAATGAAGTGTTTATTTCCAGAAGCAAAAATATTTGTAAATCAATTTTTAGTGACATAAGCGATGTCAGTATCAGGAAAGAAAACCTTTCATGTTTGTGTGATTAAATAAATACATCAGCATATATAGTGAGCTGGGAGACTTATTGAGCCTCAGTTTTATGAGAAATTCAGTATTTCCAGTATTTTTTTTTCACTGCAATCTGAAATATAAATCTAAGTTTTGATTTTTTGCCTCTCGTGCTTTTAAAAAAAAGCATCACGTTTTTTGGTCAATGAGAATATATCACTAAAACTATTTCAACATTTATTTTTGTTTGACTTCTAGTATTTCATTTTTACCAGATAAAGCTGTAGAATATGGAATTAAAATAAGAAAGTGAATATAAAATTAAACGTGAACATAAACGCGAAATAAAAGAGAACATAATAAATAAGCTTCTACCATAAAATAAATCAGAATAAACAATGTATCCTAAATATATATCTCAAATGGAATAACTCTAACAACTAAATGCTAAAATATATTATGCAAAAGCTGGTTTTAAGCAACGTTGAATTGAAAGCCGTGCATTCCTCAGGAAGATTGAGGTTTTGATGACTTTGCAAATCATGACGGAAAATGTTTTGCCAAAACCCTGCAAAACGAGGCTAATACATTTTGAAAAGCATATGTTAAGAAGCAGTTTCAGATGACATACTTGGGCCAAATGGATAACAAGACTATTTCCAGCTAATTTCAGATGGGGAAGCAGATGGGGCTGTTTCTCGCCGTTAGACTTCTGTGGTCACAGTCTCTCAAGGGCTGAACTTGAACATCTGAGCCCTTGTAATTATTATTATTATTATTATCATTATCACGACTGAAAAGAGTGTGGCCAGGTCTGCCACCCTGACTTCTATCCCACTGTGCAAAGTGCAGGAAGGTTTTACCCCTGCCCAGAACATCCATAGCCCATTAGAACTACAGGTGAACCAACCACACGTGTGGTGCACCTCACCCAGGTTCAGAGGTGGGGTTCCCTTGGAAGCACCTGGAAGTTTTGCACCCTTTGAGAGTCCCCAGGGTGTCTAAGGGATCTGGAGAGGGCTGGCAGAGCTTAAATAGGACCTTACAGAAGATCTGAACAGAGTCCCCTATCTTGACCTGCTTTGATGCAGCCCAGGACACAACTGTCTTTCAGGGCTGAAAGCGTGCCTTGCAAACCATGTCTAGTCCTTCACCCACCAGTGTCCCCAAGTCCTTCTTTTCAGGGCTGCTCTCAAGCAATTCACAGCTTAGTTTGTGTTGATACTGAGGATTCCCTTGATCCAGGTACAGAAATTTGTTTGGCCTTGTTGTGTTTCATGAGGCTCATCATGGACCTACCTGTGTTACTGACCCCTGCGTGACAGCTTTCACCCTGAGGTTTTCTGGAACACTGATCAGATGCTTATCTGGCTCTGGGACCTCAGGGAGATCAGCCATGAGTGTTTCCAAAACAGAGAGCACATGATATCTTGGAATGGCCTTTTTCTTATGACACCACAAAAAAACGCTAACATTGGGTGACTGGAACCAACAGCCACCTGAAAGACTTCGAGCTTTGAAATGCTGCCTTTGCTTACACCCCTCCTTTCCCTCAAGAGATGATGAGTTGGAAGCATCCTCCAGCTGGGAAAAAAACTGGAGGGAGACCTGAACATTTCATTACCTACAATTGCAGGTATCACATTGTACAATCCCACTGGAAGTTTCACTGATTCAAAACCATTTAACTGCACTTGAAAGGTGGAGTGGCAGGCAGCTAAACCTCAGGATACATTTCAGAAATGGGTTTTTTACCTTGATTTTCATTTTTAACATGATCACACTGTAACTGTCCATCTGTCTTAGCCGACTGTCAGTCTTGGTTCTCCCTCCTAAAACTGTTTCTGTCTCCTTGCCACTTTCAATGAGACTGAAAGAGTCACTCAAATTCCCAAGAATTTGTTCCTAGAAATGAAGAGAGGACTGCAACTGTGGGGCTTTGGAAGGCAGGGTTTAGGCATGAAACCAATTGCTCTTGCCCTGGTGGCACATCAGTCAGTGTGCCCACACTAAAGGCTTTGCTGCCTCTCCTGCTTCTTGTTAAACTAGTAGTGAGGGCACATGAGAGGGGCTGGAGACAGTGTGGGTGGGAGCTAAAGGGTTATCAGGAAGAGCTGGAGGGATTTGGGGGAATTTCAGGTTGTGGAGGCCTGGAGGTGTTTGGATCTGCAAAGTCAATGAGTTGCCAGACTTGGGACTTGGGAAGGTCCTTCGTGTATCTCAGTAGGTGAAGGTGATTCTTTACATGAGAGAGCAGCTGAGGCTGCTGTGGTAGGATTGTTTATAGGGTATTGTGCACACAATTCTGTAGAAAATGTGTCTGCTTTTAATCCTGCTGCTTATAAACATTTGGGTGGCTGATAACCAAGAATATTCATTGTTCCCTTCTCAGAACTGAACACTGGTGAGTGTTGCACCCTGGTCCACAGGGCTGTCCATGTTGATTTGCCTGTTGTGTTCATTTGTGCAGCTAATGGGAGTGTTTTCCTAATCAATGCTGGTAGATTCCTCTTTAATTAATATCGATGAGTTGGAGAAAGAATAGAAAGGACCACAGGCAACATTTCCCCACTGCTGAGCGTTTGAAGGCAGAAAACCCAGAAATCCTCATCCAGGGACATACAATGAAGACATTCAGCTGGACTTCTGTTTCCATACAGAAAAAAGAAGAAACACTCCAAAGTCATCGTGTAAAAACAGTAAAGATGCATTAAGAAACTGGGAATGCTGAGAAAAAGAGAGAATTTTACAGCTCAGATGATGCTTCCCTTTATTCCTGACTCTTCCCTGACATGCACTGGCACCAGTAAAAGCTCTGCTGGGTAACTGGGGCTGTGACATCTCCCTGGCCTTGGAACATGGACACCTTTGTATAACAAGATTCAGTTGGCTTCAGCAGGCTGCAGTGGGCTGCCCATGGACAGAACTCCTTACAAGCAGAAATAAACACTGTCCAGGGTGTTCTCTGACAGGAAAACTTCATGTTCACATGTCCCAGTCTCTCCACAGCACAGGGCTGGTAAAATAACACTGATTTTTCCCTGTTGGCTGCACAAAGAGGAGATCTGGCAAAGTGTCCTGGCCAGAATAGATCTGTTCAAATGAAACCACCCTGACAGACAACATCCTTCTGAAAATTTAAATTAACTGTTTTTCCCCGCCTAATAATACCAATCACTGAGCCAAATTCTTGGCCGTGCTTTCCCTTTGTTTCTTTTGTTTATTTAATCTGATTTAATTTAATCAACCATTTTGTTTTTTGGAGCTGTCTTTATGAATCTGTTTAAAAGCACCGAGTGCTAATTTGGGAACAGAGATTTTCTGTCCTCTTTTGTCTCTTTTTCCTCCTAGTTTGCATTCCTCCTAATGAGGTGCAAAGATGAGAGTTGAGAAGATTCTTTTTCATGTCTCTTTTAAGAAGACCAGTCCAGTCTGCTTGAATAAAAACTGGTCAAAAATTAGTTGAGGGCTTCAGGATTTGCTTTGATGCAAAGTGAGGCTTGTCCAGTGACCTAAGGCAATGTATTCCCCAGGGAAAAAACTTGGAGGAAGGAAGGGTTCATGTCCTGTGCCCAGGAGTTGAGCCACCTTTCCTGGCAGTCAGATTTTCTCTCTAGTTTATCACAGCTACAACACCACTGCAAATAGGGGATGACAGAGACAGCTCTGCTTCAGCACTGTGAGCAAAATCGTAGAATAATCAAATACAAAATGGTTGGAGTTGGAAAGATCCTTAAAGATCATCTTGTTCCAACCCCCTGTCATGGGCAGGGACACCTTCCAGGTTACCCAGAGCCCCATCCAGGCTGGGCTTGAACACTTCCAAGAATGGGGAGTCCACAGCATCTCTGGAAACCTGTGCCAGGGCCTCACCAAAATCAGAGGTTGTTATTGTGAATGATGATGGGTGAAGGCTGAAGAGGGGTTTCCATGGGGAGAAAGGAGGTTGAAAAGAAGGACAACCATGGACAGAGGGCTGAAGGGACAGCCCTGAAAAGCCAGGGTGGTCTCTGCTGTTTGGGTGGGCAGGAGATGTGAATACAGCAAACACTGCTGCATGGAGGGGCTAAAAGGGAGGATTTTTGGCCAATCTCTTGGATTATCACTCAGCAGTGGCCACTGTGGCTTTTCATAGTTCTGGCATAGAGGGGAAAAAGTGTATGCAGTGATGATCCCAATGTTTGATTGTTCCTGTTGTCCATCCCACTCTCCTCCTTCAGGCAAGACAGGGCACAGCTTCAATGCAGAGGGGGAGGGTTGATCTCAGCAGCACCAGGGAAGAGGACAACATTCAGAATGACTCTTCTAAGCAGATATCCTGCCTTGAGACCTTTGTCTCCTGCTCTGCATCATCAGTGGAGGGCTCAGGGTGGCTGCAGTGCAGAGGCAGGACAGTGCTGGGAGGGAGTTTTACACCAGCCAGGCTTTGGGTAACACAAGGTGAGAGTCAGCACAATGAGTCTCTGATTCAATATCTGACTTGACAGGTCTGAGAACCCGGAGTGCTCCCCAGCCACAGACTAACCAGGTCCTGTCAGCTGGCCCAGAGTGAAAAATTAGGGAGGTTTGCCTGGGTATCAGTGAAACAAATGGGGCTTATCAGGGACTCAAAGGTCAGAGCTTGTCACTTGGCAAAGTGAGTATCAGATGGGAGTAACTCAACAGAAGCTGTATGAGGAGATACAAAAGAAATAATTTGCAGTGTTGTTCACAGTGTTTTCCTTGCCTGTGTTTTGGCAAATCATCCTCATCTTCCTTTTAAATGTGGGAGGGTGAACCCTAAACAGGACACCCTAAGGGATTGGGGTAAGTGGTGACTTTATTATACCCATTAATTAACAGTTTCATCTCTTTTGAGCAATTCTAAACCATACCTGATTTAAAACAGCTGCAAACTTCCTTTTCATAGTATTATTTATTACAATTTTCAGACCTGCCCTTATGTTGCTGCCAAGCACACTGAGTGACACAGCAAAATCTCCACAGAAATCCCCTCTGTGGGCATTTTTCTTCACCTTAGTGCAGAAGTTATCAAGCCATGGAGCTGGAAATGGTACACCTACAGTGGCCCCATTACCCTCCCCATTGAGTCTGGTAAGAAAGGCGTAGAGGAGCCCCAGGAATAAGAGGAAAAAAAAGTGTAAGGGGCAAGGAATCCTTGTGACATGGCTTTCTTCCTGCTCTTTCATATCCCCACTCCCTCCCCATCTCCCCTGAGAGGCAAAAATCAAAAGAGATGAGATGTCCCTGCTCTATTTTCAAAGCTTTCCACTTCAAAGGTCTCAGGTTGCAGCAGCTGTTGGTCATCCCCAGGCTTTTTAGGCAGGACAAGGACACAGGGAATAGCGTTTAAAGAGGGATGGAGATGGCAAGTACCAGCTGGGGAACTCTGGAGAGGAACAAATCAGGGGGAAGGATGGGCCACGGGTGGATTTTAAGGTGAAGCCAACAGAAAGGGGTGAGGGGAATTATTTAGATGGGATAGAGGTCTAAGGAAACCAGATGGGGTAGGGAAAATGGAGGGGAAACAGGAGAAATTCCAGGGGACAAATAGAATTATGGGAGAGGGACTTCTCTTGAACTTCTGTACCCCCAGAGGACCTCAGCATCTATCCTTACATATCATGATTTTTCTCTTGAAAATCCTACAACTCATTCTGAGAGGTTAGTCCTCAAGATAAGGGTTCTGGCATCATGAAATATTCATGTGCTTTCCTGTTTTGTCTGAACTTAATCTACATGGACACTGCTCCCTGAAAAAAAAAAGGCCTGGAGAACAGGAACTCCAACCAAAATAAATTTGGGACCACAAATCAGACATGTAGAAAAGTGGAGTCAGCATCACCTCCGAGTTCCCCAGCAGAGTCTGACCATCTACCTGTTTGCAAATCATAGAAATCTCTGGAGAATTCCTGAAGTTATGGCTGCCCCATCCCTGGAAGTGCCCAAGGCCAGGTTGGACGGGGCTTGGAGCATTCTGGGACAGTGGAAGGTGGGGGTTGGGAATGAGATGATCTTTAAGGTCCCTTCCAACCCAAACCACTCTGTGATTCTCTTACAGATGAGGCTAAAACCAGCTTGCAGCAGAAAGCCAAGCTCACCTTTGAAGGTGTGGAAGGTGCACCAACACTTCCTCCTTGATGTCACCAATTACAGCAGAGATGTGGTTCAGGTGGTCCCCAGTGACCAGTCCAAAAGGCCCTTGACAGAAATCACATGCCATATGTGGAGGTGGGAGCTAATGAGGCCCAGCTCTGATTAAATGCAGAGCTGGAAAGCTCTGTTAATAATGAATTCATTCCTTATCATATGAGAAAAGTAGGAATTTATAACACTCGCTCACTATTTTTGGAGGATTTAAAAAAAGTCACAACACTTGAAATGGTCCCAAGTCCTGTTTCAGGAATGTGAATGAAGTATTTCATTTTCCCAAAGCAGGAACATGCCGTACTTAGCATTTCCAATCGGAGTTTATTTTAGCCTAATTTATTTTCAACAGCTTTCCCCTCATCTTGAGTGCTCTGAGAAGAGTTAAAGATAATGCATTCCCACTAGAGACAGGGGATAAAACAACATCAGCAAAAAAAAAAAGAAAAAAAAAAGAGAGATGTGTACATTGAATCAATGCTCTTAGAGCTGAGATTTCAGCCAGAGAAGTGGAAGGAGGAGGGCTGGAGATTCCAGGTGTGTGAGGTGTGTTCTCCTTGGCAAAAGGGCTGTGATGGGTATGTGGTGAAAACTAAATTTATTTGTTGGTGTGATCACAAAACATGACTTTGAAATTTCACAAGTGAAGGGCTCAACAGCTCCAGTCAAATCTTTGGTATTTAGGGCAGCGCCGTTTTTATTTGTGTCTGGTTAAAAGGAAAACAAAATAGAGAAAGGAAAAAAAAAAAGAGATGTTTTCTATGATTTTTCCTTTGTGCCATTTCCTTCAATAAGATGGAGGTGAATTAGAGATTTTCACATAATAATTACCTGTAAGGGACAGGTTAGATCCAAATAGACTTTGGCTAAAAAAATGTTGTGGTTTGTTGGTCACAGTCACAGCTGAGACTTTTTGATAACTTGTAGCCTTTCTGTTTTTGGGAGTCTCTTTTCAGTAGGAGATCTGGAGATGATATTTGGATCCAATCTCACTGTTTCTCTGTTTACTTCTGTCTTTGTCTGTTGTTTTTTTTCCTGGAAATACTTAAAAACTTAGGCAGCATCCTTCTTTTGTTATTTGCTGCTCCTCCTGGAGGACTGCTCACACTCCACAGCTGATTATGACAAATGTTCCTGGTGGAATTAATATAACTGTTATGTCTGCAAATTGTCAGCTTCCATCAGCTTGAAATCTAAGTTTGACCTACTTGTTGTAAAGGTTTGATACTCCTGTGTCTTTATAACTCTTCCAGGATTGCCTGGAAAGCCTGGCAGATGTCAACAGTGAGAAACACAGAATGGTTTGGGTTGGAAGGGGCTTTAAAGATCCTCTTGTTCCACCCCCTGCATGGGCAGGGACACCATCCAGGAAGACACCTCACATCTGTCCCTCCTCTAATCTTCTAAGGTTTTGCTTCTGACACAAACCATCACATGCAATGCCTTGACCACTCACTGGTCACTAATGTTGCCTGATATTATTTCTTTTTCATTACTCTATTTTTTTTTTTTTTTTTGAGATTATTTCTGTTTGTACTTTCTCCTTTCCCACTTGGCAGCGCTCAGCAAAGAACTCTTGTAGGAGCTATGACACAAAACCCCTCTCCATTAATTCCATTCTGGAAGCCTTGCTCTGTAAAAACCCTCATCAGGGACCAAAGGCTGCTTACTCACCATGCTTGTTTGAGATGTTTGAATAGATGCAGCATCTTCTTGTGCTTTGAGGACTCTGCAAGCGAAGCAAAGAACATGCAGTCCAGGGTAAATAGTTGAGATAACAGCTCCTAGGCTGCCTTAATGTGAGTAATAGAGACAAGGATTTAAAGCATCAGGAATACATCAAGGTTAAGGACTGTGGAGGAGCTCTTAGAACAAGTTATTTGAGCTCATTTCTGCTTCTCCTGCTCTGTCCTGGGCGTTTCATGCTGTATTACACAAAGAAGTCAATGGTAGAACAGCATCCAGTGAGTTGGCCTTGATTCAGATATAAACACAGGAGTAACTGGATGTCCTCAGATGGACTGAATGCTCCCCCTCCCCACCTCCTTAACCTGCTGCCTAAACCACAGCAGTGACCTGCATCTCTGCTTTGAGTGAGGTATGACTTCCCTGGACCATGGGGGGACATGAGGATAACCAGGCTCCCAACCTAGAATTGAAATTAATGTACAGCTTTCACCAGAGTTTTCTTTGCAAAGTGACTCAGAGCAGAGAATAGAAACTCTGAAATCATCGCTGTGTAAAAGGCATGGTATGGAAATGCATTCTGAGGCTGCCAAAGTTCCAGCAAACCTCTATATCTCTCAGGAATGGGTGATATTCTAGGCAGGAATTCATGGTATTTGCCAGTGAGCTGTTCATAGAATCCTTGAATCATAGAATTGTGGAATCATAGAATTGTTTAGGTTAGAAAAGATCTCTGATTGAATCATCTAGTCCAATTATTAACCCAGCACTGCCAAGCCCACCACTGAACCATGTCCCCATCTACATGTTTTTAAATCCCCCCAGGAATGGTGATTCCACCCCTTCCCAAGCTTTGCCTGGAAAGCTCTGTGGTTTTTTGTGTGTGTGTGGGTTTTTTTTGTTTTTTTGGGGTTTGTTTTTTTTTTTTTTTTGGTTTAGTTTGGTTTGGTTTGGTTTTTTTTCTCCAGATTATCTACAGCTAGTACAATTTCCCTGGAAGAAATGTTCAACACAAAGAAAATCCAAGGGGGACGGGAATGTCCATCCAAACACAATTTGGCTTCTGCAATCCTGCCCTTCTGTTCCGTGGTGTGGAAAATTGTGATGTGCTGGAGTTAAGCTGGATGGAAGTTCTGTATCAAATCACGGAAGGGATATGGAGAAGAAACTAAACTCAGCACAGAGACCTCTCTCCACACTGCTAGATTCATCTGAAATAAAATACCTGTGCAAGCCATGTCATGCCAACAGGGCAACCTCTCCTAGCACCATTTTTAGGAACCTCCCTTCCTGCCCTGTGGGACTTGGATCTGGGGGTTCCTGAAAATCCTGGAAGGTGGGGCTGCTGGACATGTCAAAAGCCTGGTTCAGGTTAAATAACCCAAATCTTAGCCCTGTGTTTTAGTCCCACTGCTGTTCCATCCACCACTGATTTTTAAAAGGCGAGGGTGAGGTGAACCTCCACTGAGCAGAGTCTGTTGATAGCAGAATTTCTCAATTTAAGGCACCCCCCAAATCTCTCAGATTGTGGGTTGGTCTCTAACTCCAGGAGGGGTCCCAGTGCTCTCTCCAGGCTGCTTGGAGGTCTCTTGCCTCACTGCACAGCAGAGCAGGGATGGTGCTGAGCCGTGCCAGGGATTCTTGGGTGGTTCGTCCATCACAGGGACCACCCCGAGGCTGTGCTAACAGGCCCCCCTTTTCCTGCCATACTGAATCTCCCTCAAAGCCATGCACAGAAAATTCCTCATTCCCACCCCACCTCCCTCTCTCCACCACCTTGGTAACCATCAAAATGCTGTTTTGGTCACCAACCAGCAACTCTTGTTTGGGGCACAATAAAGGATCCAACAAGGGGCTTAAACACTTAAATGCTCCAAACCCCCCACTCACTGCAAGATGTTTGCGTGTCCTTTATTACTCCAACTCCTTTTTCCCTCTCTTGGGTCCTCCCCCATTCCTTTTCCGCCCAGGCATCTTGGTCCCCTTTGTGCACAACATCCTTTCCCTTTCACTAAACCAGAAAGACCCAGTGGGGAGGCGGATACAGGAAATGCTGCAGGCGGGTAAAATCCATCCCTTCCCTGTAACACTTGAGCTGCTGGCAAGGGAAGCTACTGGCCTTTTTTTAATTATTTTTAACATATATGGGGTGTGTTTTCTGTTTCTTTTTCCCTTTTTTTCTTTTTTTTCTTTCAAATTCCTCTTTTCTGCATTTCCCTTGTTGTTGATTTGAAAACTACTGACAATGATACCTGAAAGCAGAGCTTCAGGTTTCCTGAAGGTTTCCACTTCCTAAGGTTTCCTTTTCTTTACTTTCACAAGTGTCACACACAAACGTTTGAAGAGGAAGGGGAAGGATTTCACGCTGTTCTGTTTTCTTCATTCACACGATGCCCACCAAGCTCCACACAGAGATCTATCAAGCAGTCCTGCTGTGACTGAAGTCACAGAATCATAGGATGGTTTGGGATGGAAGGAACCTTCAAGATCATCTCGTTCCAACCCCCTGCCATGGGCAGGGACACCTTCCACTAGCCCAGGTTGCTCAGAGCCCCATCCAGCCTGGCCTTGGACACTTTCAGGGATGGGGTAGCCACAGCTTCTCTGGGCAACCTGTGCCAGGGCCTCCCCACCCTCACAGGGAAGAATTTCTTCTTAAACACACCATGAAATAGTTCAGATCTTGCCTATGAAAGGCTTCCCAGACGTGCTCATTAGCACTGCAGTTGCACTCCTGAGTTATCCCTGTGTGAGCTTTGTACTGACACCTGGGATCAACTTTTCTAACCTTATCCCTGGCAACAGGCAGGGATTTCTGTTTTGGGAGGGTTATGCTCTAAGCTCATAGTTGTTCCCATTAGGGATGGTTTAGAGAGACAGAGTCTGGGCTGGAGAGCAGTGAGAGAAGAAACATTTTTGCTATGGGAAACTTCAAAAAAAAAAAAAAAAAGCCTCATGCAACATCTCCTTACGGATTTTTCTCGGGTCCGGGTGTAGGAAGGACAAGCCTTGGTCCAAAATTTTGGCCGCTCATGACACCAAAGGGGGTCTGAGCAGCAGCCTGACCTTCTGCAAAGATTAATTCACAAGCCTGAAAGCTGGAAGCATTTCTCAGGCTGGTAAGAAACGCGAGCCAAAGCATTCCTTGTCCGGGCACAGAACCGTGTGTAAAATAAAACTAAAAATAAAATAATTCCACCGCCCAATCTCCCAGTCCCAGCTGCTGCCCGTATCACAGCAGCCCAGGCCTTATATCTCAGTTCTGATCTCTTCTGGTGGCTTTATTTTCCCCTTCTCCAAGCCTGCATTGTCCTGCACCTCTCCCCAACCCTCCGTTTCCAGAGACTTGTGATAACCATTGCCTAGGTAACAGCATCTTGCCTGGTGTGTTTTACTGACTGCAATGGCTGTGGGGGCGTGTGCTGTGCCTGCATTCCCGGTGGGATAAGAAGTGGAGAGCCGAATACGGTGTGTGGGAGAGGAACTTCTTAACACTGATTCTGCCGCCAGCAGAGGGAGGAGGAAGGTCAGCTCCTGGCACCCCTCTGGAGCGCTGGGGAGATGCTGCCCTGGTGATTAAAGGGGGTTTGTTTACTTCTTGGCGTCCTGGTGAGAGGGCTGGGAAGGGAGACACTTGCAGGACTTTCTGCCCAGGATATCCTTATCTAGTGTTAGTTATGCCTGGCTAAAGTTTTGATTATTCAGAAGCCAACTGGTGGGGAAGCTGATTGGCACTTCGTCCATGCCTTGGGCTTCCTCTGGAGCGAGCTCTAAATCCAGCAGAAAAAAAAAATTAAACACCACAAGATCCATCTATCAACAAAAATTGAGAGAAGGATGACCAACAGTCCAGCAAACTAATCTAAGAAATGTTTTTCTGCTGCATTAAGGGTTAATTCAGAGCCAGAGAATGTCAAAAAGTCTGTGTGTCTCACAAAACTTCCTCAAAGCATTAATTTAGGGAAGTTTGGATTTAATTCCACTAATGTGTGGACTGGAAACCAGACAAAAAAAGGAAAGCAGAAGGTCAGGTGTAGCACAGAGGATGGAATAGAAACAGGTCCCATGGAGGTTTTAATTATCTTACTTATAGAGGCAGCTCCTAACATATTCATGACTTCTTCTTTAAAGGTGCCTGAAGCACTAAGGGTTGAACCAAGGAGCAAAGAAAGAGAAGTGGATGGGAAGGCTCAGAATTTAGAAGTGGTGGCAGAAAAGACTAAAATGAGGTTGTATGTGGGGACATAAAGAGGAATAAATTCAAACGTGTCTATGTAATGTCAAAGAGAATTTAAGAAGCAAGTCACACTGAAAGAGATCTGGACTTGCAAGGATAGAAAGTAGGTGGTGATTCAGTCCCACAACTCAGAACTTGTGTCAGGGAAAAGGAGAAGGGAAAGGCACTTGCTTTCCTACCACCTTTCCATGGACCTGCTGCTTGCAGATTCCTTGGAAAGTCTGAGGTCAGTGGGTTTATGTTGCCAGACACCTGAAAAAGGTCATAGAATCATAGATTTGTGGAATGGTCTGGCTTGGAAGTGACCTTAAGGTTCATGTAGCTCCAACCTCCTGCCATGGGCAAGGACACTTTCCACTAGCCCAGGTTGCTCCAAGCCCCATCCAGCCTGGCCTTGGACACTTCCAGGGATGAGGCAGCCACAGCTTCTCTGGGCAACCTGTGACAGGGCCTCCCCACCCTCACAGGGAAGAATTTCTTCCCTATATCTAAATCTGCCCTCCTTCAGCTCAAGGCCATTGCCCCTTTTCCTGTCACTCCAAGCCCTTGTAAAAAGTCTCTCCCCAGTTTTCTTGTAGGATCCCTCCACGTACTAGAAGGGCCACTGAAGCCTTCTCTTTCCCAGGCTGAAAAGAAATCAAATTTTGTCAGCCTTTCCTCCCAGCAGAGTGGCTCCATCCCATCTTGGTGCCTCCTCTGGACTCTCTTCAACAGCCCCTGGGTGCAGAGCCAGGAGGTTGTTCTGCTGCAGCCTAGGTGGGAGCTGTGAGGAGCACTCACCAGGCACTGGAGGTAAAGCCAGGACTCTCAAAACCAAACTATTTTTCATCTGCATCACAGCTCCTTCCCGGTGCCACAGCAGGACAACGCCTGACCTGTGACTCCTTGAAGAAAGTGCAGCTCTGCTTATCAAATTCGGCTGCTAGAGTGAGGAGCTGATCAAAGTGAACTGTTCTGCTGCCAGCCGGGGTCTTCCCTCCACTAAAAATAACTTTTCATAGCAGGGAAAGGCTTTAAAATATTGACATGAGGGGCTCTGGCCTCTGGTAAGGACTCCTATCCAATGTAAAGCATGGAGCTGGCACAGGACAGCATTGGCAGCTCCCACCTCCCTCCATTTGGGAAGGTGAAAAGGGGGCCTGGAGAGGAAAGGATTCAAGACACCAACACTTGTGAAAAATAACCAGAAAAATAAGACCCAAGGGAAAACCAGCTGAGCTCTGGACACTAAACCGCATTTTCCAGCACAAAGCCAGCTCTGTTCTTCTCCCTTTGCCTCATCTTCCCCTCTTCCCTCTTTTCGAAGTTTCCTCTTTACCTTGACTTTTCTCTGATGATTTTAATTCCTTTCTCTCCCCTGTGCAGAACTTCCCAGCCAAAACCAGTGTGTCAGAGGTGGTGGGAGAGGGTGGGGGAACAGCACCAGCCACCAGAAAAGAGCACTGAAATGATTTTCCAGTGCAAGTTGGAATAACTCACTGTAGTGTGCACATCCATCCTGTGGAATAATTCCCAGCTCAATAACTATTGGATATGAAAGGAGCAATGTAAAGCTCCCAACTCTTCTCCAAATTTTGAACTCCTGGGTGGTGTTCCCCTTATTCTTTGCTTTGCTTTTTATTTCTCCCTATTTTTTCCCCCCCTTTTTCTTCCTTTTCCTTTTGCCAGGAGTGGAACAACTCCAAGCTTTCCCTCATCAGATTTGTGCCACTCGAGGCAGCAAAGAAGGCCTCAGGGTATAAATCAACACTGAAGTCCTTTATGTAGGGAGGAAGAAAACAGCTTCACCATGTGCTCACAGCAGTGGAAGGAGAACCAAAAATTCCCTGGAATTAGTGGTTTCTTTCCCTTCCCTCTCATTGCATTTTTGTTTGTGTTGCATGGACGTCCTGTGGTTTGCAGCTTGTACACTATGAGACTTTTTTCTTTGGGGATTTATTGTTCTGAGTAATAATGTTTTGGGGATTCTGGTGCTTTCTGGATCTTACGAAGGCTGGAAATGAAAGGAAGTTTATTAGAGTGTACAATTATCAATTATCATCCTAATTTTTTCTAACCTGGGAGCATTTGGGAGCTGTAAACACACACAAAAACCTCATTGTGAGGCTCCAGTCTGCAGTCCAAGGGCTCATGGCAGGGGCAAGAGGTGCTTTAACTAGTCAAGTGATGGAATCCAAGAGATCACTCTGGTTATCAATTTTTTCCTGCTAATTATCTCTTGCCCATCACCCCTCTGCACCTTTGGTGTTCCTTTCTCTGGCCCCAGACCTGGAGGCATTTTACCTCATCCTTCCTTCCTGATTTCTTGATAACCCCATATCAAAGCTCTCCCTTTCCACTCAGTGCTGCATTCATACACCTTCAGAGCAGAGACTGAATCCTCTGAGGATTCCATTAGTGGTGAGGTGAGAGGACTGGGCTCTGAGCAGTGGATGAAGTTTTAATTCAGAAGTTACCTGTTAGTGAAATAGAGGGGGAAAAGCGTAGGGATAATCCCCATTTTTCCCAGTTATTTTCAGATTACTGATCAATGGAAAGGGCTGATTTTCAGCTGCCTTTTTTTTCACACAACTGACTTGCAAAAACAGGAGGAAGTAGCAAGGATGGGGAGAATGATAAATGGGATTGGGCTGGAGTGGCCAGATATGGGATGAAGTATAACAGGGGGAAAAGGAAGCAAGAGTAGGATGGCAGAAAGAGGGAGCAGCACCCAAGGTAGGAAGAGGAACTCTCCTGGTCCTAATTTCCTGGGGAAATTTCCAAAGAAAAAGTAGTTGGAATCACAATGAATGCCCATTTTATCCATAGTGTGCTGGAATCGCTTGTGAACACTGAAAAGGGAGTTTGAGATTCCTGTAGAAAGAGCCTCAGCGTCTCCTTTTCAGGGCAAAGGACTTCACTGACTCAGAAAATCATAGCTCTGGGTTCCTGAACAGGTTCCCTTGGCCCCCAAAAAGTGATGTTTTGGTGAAGTGAGGCAGCAGGTGAGGCAGAGCAATTGTCTTTCTCACTTTGGACTCCCTTATGCTCCATTATCCTGTGACAGACGTGGCTGGGGAGCTGAGAGGGGCTGAGCCGAACTTTTTCCTGCTTCCGAACGAGGGAGAGTGAGTAACACCCGAAACCCTGATGTGCATCTGTGGGGTAGAACCGGGTTGGGGGGTGTAGCTGGGGGATAGACAACCTCTCTCCTCACTCCTGTGGGGTGTGCATCTCCCTCTCCCACTCCTCCCGAGGTGCCTTTCGGAGCTGCTGCTGTGGCAGGTGAGTCAGTGTGACAGCTCAGACACGGGGCAGCCCCCTCAGCTGCCGAAATGCCAGCCAATCTGCCGGCAGGCTCGGAGCCCACTATTACAAACGCATTCTTCTCCTCCCTCCCCTCTCCTTCAGCTGGCGATGGTGAGTCAGTAATCAAGGTTCCTTTGTCGTGGGGTGGGCTGTGGGGGAGCTGCTGGTGGGGCAGGTTTAGCTGCATCCTCCTGCGGGTCTTTCACTCTGCCCCTTCCCCTGGCTGAGAAAGCCCCACCAGCTGCAGCAAAGGACAAGACCTTCGAAGAAAAGAGTGGGGGGAAACATCCCCACTCTGAATTTTAACGTTCTCCATTCTGATTCACAGAGGTCTGAAACAGAGACCAAGATCCTGCCCCTGCTAATGACATCTGTTCAAAAAAAAAAAAAAAAAGCCAGTGGGGGTTAAAAGGGGAATTTTAAAATCCCAGCAGCTGTAAATACCAAAGTCCTGGGAGCACGTGGAGGAGTTGGTGGGCAACAAGAATAACGTCAGTCCCTTTGTTTGGAGCCTCTTTGCTGAGGTGGGCTGGGCTGCACGCTGTGGAAAATATGACAGTAACAAGGAAAGGAGGGAGGGGAGGAGGGGAGGGAAGGGGAGGACAAGGCAGGGGGTGCAGGGGGGCTGAATTCTCGCTGCTGGCTTGGGAAATGGGAAACAGAGCCCTGGGAAGAGGAGAGAGAGACAGGAGGACTGCCAAGGGGAAGGGAACAGCTTGAAGTGAGTTGGGGGATGACGTGGAGCAGAAAATCCACCAGTTCCTTCTGTGTGATCCCTCAGACACCTGTAAAGAAGCTTCTCCATAGGACAGCCCAACTGCTGTTGGTGTGTTGGAGCAAAGGACAGGGCAGACCTGAGCAGCCAAACAGATGCCAAGGGGAGGGCAAAAGCAGAGTAAATGCACTGGAACACATCCCTGGGTTATCCCACACCTGGCAGAGCTCAGGGACCTTCTGAACAAGAGCTGGTGTGGAGGTACCAGGCAGCACCACGTGGATTCTTCTCCTGTGAATTCACCCAAACACTTCTTAAATACCAAGTACCAGCAGCAGCATCCAGCAAAGAGCTTCCACAACTTAGCACAAGTTGCACGATAAAGCCCCTCCTGGTGTCTGTGGCTTTCTCCTCGTATCAGAAGGGAGATTAAATGATCATCCCCTTTTTCAGCATCTTTGGGCCCCTCTTGATTTTGTAACCTGCTTGTGTTTCCCCTCAGTCGTCATTTTTTTTCCAAGCCAACCTTTAACAACCCACTGCGGTCTCCCCCACACTGCAGGACACCTCATGACAACTGAAGCATCAGTGGGGTTCAACAGGGCCTTGATGTTTTGTAGGTCCCCACAGGGTGGGCGAGGTGGCAGAGACCTTCCCTGTGTGCCAAATCCAGCACGAGGGTGATCTCCCTACAGGAATCAGCATGGGAAAACTGCAGAGAGGGAGCTGTTGGATAGGATGCAGTCAGAGAAGGTGTGGTATGAAACACCACTGGTCCCAAGATCACATGAATGCTCCTTCTTCTGTTCCAGCTCCACCTTCGAGCACTCCTTCCCACAGTTTTCTCCGGGTGCATGCCCATGGCTTCGTGTGAAAATCCATGTTTTTAGGAAAAAAGGAGAGCAGTAATTTTTCAGAGCTTTCAGGAAACTGTCAGTTTGTGACTTCACATCTGGCTGAAGCTGCTCCTGCCCTGCAGCTGCCAAGGACGTGCTGTTCTTCCCATGGGTGTGAGCAGAGGTGGGATCACCCTTTCCCTCTGCTTCTTCTCTTTGAGAACGGGTGGGTTTTTCTGCTGGATCAGTGAGTGGAGCAGTCATTATGCATGAACACACTTCCTTCCCAGAGCTGCCATGTGGGAGGCCCTCTGAACACACCACCAAGGGCACTGGAGCAAGTGGGACTGTCCCACAAAACCAGTCTCTGATTTCCTCAAGCTGGCAACAGTCTGCACCTTCCACTGGTGAGTGATGCTGAAATGCTGGAGGAAGGTATTGCAAGACCAAACCTTTTGATCAGTAAAATCCTCTGGATTTGTCTCTCTTGATTGACCTAGGAACATGATCAAAGCTTTCCTCTCAGTCGTGAGCCTTCATAATACCTTTCTGATTCTACCTCTCAGACGTGGGCTCCTCCTTATCTAATAAAAGCTGACATGCAACAGCCCCTCCTTTGGATGGGAGCACTGAGCCTCCTCCAACTCTGTGTGTTTGTCAAGAGTTACCTGAAATAAAGAATTCAGAATTTACTGGGGAGAGAAAGAGGCCAAAATAACTTCAGTTTTACCAGTTTGAGATGGGTTTTCCTGGGAAGGTGAATCTGAAAACGTTGATTCAGTGTTCAAGGCCAGGTTGGAGGAGGCCCTGAGCATCCTGCTGTAGTGGGAGGTGTCCCTGCCCATGGCAGGGGTTGGGACTGGATGATCCTTAAGGTCCCTTCCAACCCACACCATTCTCTGATTCTGTGATGTTGAAGGTGAGAAGGGAATATGGATAGAGAAGAGAATAGTGGATCTGCTGTAAAGGACAGCAAGGACTACCCAGTACAGTGACCACAGGAAGAGTTCAGAAGGAAGAAGGGAGCAATAAAATGGTATTGCTCTTGCTGGTTGGTGTGGAATAAAAGGATTTGAGCTCTGCAGGAAGTTTAGTGAGAAGGGATGAGGAATAGCACACCCTCCATAATAAAACTGTTTGCTGGCTGCTAAGAGGTGTTTGACTCTGTTCAAGGGGGAAAATTACACTTGCAAGATTTTCTAGCACTGAAAAGAGTATTTTTATTGCAGTATATTTTTAGTTAATTGTCTATTGATTTGCTTTTTCATTCTTGAGAAAAAAATTAAGACACAATTGATAGTTTGCTTACTTTACTAACTTCTGCAACTGCTAAATTGTCCAAAGCAAGAGGAAGGCTCTGATGGAACATTCTCTGTGTATAGATCTGAAGAAGAGGTGGTGGTTTTTTTCATCCTCTATATAAAATTATGGTAACATATAGCTCACCTAACCTCACTTGTTGATGAGAACAGACCAGTGCACACTTATGCTGAATAATATCATGTTCCAGTGGTTACCAGTGACACCAAGACAATAATGGGATCAGATGCTGAGTGGCACAGCTCAGGGGTGGACCTGGCATCGATTTCTTCTCAGTTTGTTCCTTCAATTAATTGTGTCTTTATAGACCTAGTATGTATTTTTTCCCTCTGCTCTTTCATCTCAGATGCACACACTTGAATTACCTTCTCTGTTATTTCAGTGTCATTTTCTGTATGTTACTAAAATGGAGCAATGAACATGCTCTGGAAATCGATATTTGTGTTGGGAGCAGGATTGGGTGAACACACCCTGCTCCCCAGCTTCCCTAAGGCTCACAGGCAGTTTTTTAGGTCCCCTTTCAAGACACAGGAACTATTAAACTTCCAGGGTGTTTGTTGTTGTCTTCCTCATTTATAACATTAAGCAAAATGTGCTTTGCGCCACTTGAAAATACTTAGTCAGAGATAATTCCTTCCCAAGCATCCTGCCATCTGAGGAGACAAGATGAACACACACAGAGGCAAGGATGGGAAGATTATTATCCTTTTAGTGGTGAGGATTTGAGGATTTTGGTAGGAAAGGTCAGGATCTTTCAGGGGTGACTCAGCCCAGCTTAAGTCTGAGTCACTTCTCATGCCCATCTCTCTTTTTGGAACACCGAATAAGCCAAAGACAAAGCGGTTCCTCCCATAGACATCTCCAGATGCATCTTCAAAGATTGGGTCCTTAATATTTGTGTGCAACTCAGTTGTGTGAGATGAAAATAGGCCTGAAATTTCCTCCAGGCATCCCTGTGTGTCTTTGGGTACTTGAACACCTTCACAGCTCTGTCTTGAACCACCTTGAAAGATGGTGACAAGAGACTGTGTGTTGGAAGCCAGTGTGGAATTCTGATTTTGTGCATAATTTTTACCCATTGAACAGTTAAAAATGTTCAACATTATTCCTTTTTTTTTTTTTTTTTCCCCTTCTTTGGCTGGAATCATCATTTGTGTGTGTTCATCCTCCTAACACCCTCAACAGAGCTGCTGAGCTTTTTATAGAGATCAATAAAACTTGAAAGGTGGAACAACTGTGAGTTTCTCAAACCCTTTACAAAAGGTTTGCCCAGGACTGGGGTCGCTGACCCCTTTGGGGTGATTGTTAAGAGGATAAAAGCCCAGGCAAAGATAAAGACAAGTGAGTTTGGGAGAGAAAAGGGGATTTTGCAACTTCTAAGGCAAGAAAATGCTACAAATGTTCAAGCCACTGGAAAGGTCAGAGCTGCAAGTGGCATAAACACAGGGGTAAGTCAGGCTGACAAGGAGCAAGGGCATAAATTGATATATTTTTGTGCAGGGAAGAGAATGAAAGGATTGGGAAAATACTTGGCAAAGCAACTGATGGGTGGATCCAGAGCTGTATAATAAAGATTCTGTGTGTTTGTGTGTGTGTGAATATTTAAGGCTTCAGTTCCTGATGTACATGGATACTCTAATCCAGGTACTGATTTAGTGAGGGGAGAAAGGGATGTTCCTGGGAGCCCTGATGTGTTTAGCAAAATTGGGAACCAGCACAATTTACAACCTTAGGATCACAGAATCCTGGGATGGTTTGGGTTTGAAGGGACCTTAAATATCATCTCATTCCAACCCCGCTGCCATGGGCAGGAACAACCTTCCACTAGACCAGGTTGCTCCAAGCCCCATCCAACTCAAAACCCCAGCCTTGTGTCCCTGCAGTGAGGGCTGTGACTGCCCCTTTGCTCACCAGATCGCTGCTGAACTATTTCCAGCTGCGTTTTAGGAGCCTTTTCCCTTCTCTTCCTTTCCCTCGGTGGCAGAGGCATGGTCTGCACTCAGATAACTCACCTACTCCTGTGGAGGAGCTCAGGAATCCCCCGTGTGTACCCGTGGCCAGAAAGGTGCTATGAGAAAATTAGAGCCGTCATTACCTAAATAACATTTGGGATCATAACAGTAAAATGTGATTTGAGTCAGCTCTCATAAGCCTGCCCAGAAAAATTGAACTGACCCCACCCATCCTCACCACGTTGCTGTGCAGGAGAACTTGGCAGTGCACACCCAGAGCTCCTGGTGCTGAGGAGAAACAAAGGTCATAACTCCAGACACCCAGACCATGAGTCCTTACACATCATTAAAGGGATGGGGGTGGAGATAATAGACTTACCACAGGGGCAGATGGCAAGAACGTGGCAACCAGAACACGCAGTTTGATGTTGTGCAGAAAAGCAACTTTGATTAGTTGAGTTCAGCTCATCATTCAGTTCCCAAGCCTCAGCAGAACAGGCACCAATCCTTGACAAATTAAAAATTCTTATGTGGATGGGAGGGAAATGAGGGTGAACTTCAGGACCTCCAGCAAAGCTGAGATGAATTTCAGGCAGTGGTTCAGACTCTGGGCTATTTTGCCTGAAATATTTCTGCTTCCACAGTGCAGAGCAGGGCTCCTTGGAATGGAGCACAACCTGCCCTGGGCATTGCTTGGGCAGGAAATTCAGATCATACTCTCTTGAAAAATGTAGACCTTGGTCAGACGTGCAAATGTCAGATCTGGAGTTGAATTCCTCTAAAATTTCAGAGTGCCCAAATTTGGGATTCTTGGTTTGCTCCCTTTTACAGAACAGGTAAGGCTGAAGCTTCTGCCTCCTCCTGACTCGATGCATACATGAAAATTGTTTAATTTTTAGGGTTTTCCAAAAATATTACCAGGAGGTTTAATCATAATTTTTACACAGCCAAGCATTTTAAAGCTTCGGTTTCATTTTTTAAATTATTATTTTGTGCATGTTGGTAAAAGTAATAGTTTCAAATCTGCTTTGAAACAGGCTCATTTGAAAGTGATAAACATGATGCCTTTTGGAAGGATGTAAGTTCTCATAATCCCCTAATAAGTGTCTCTGTATGGAACATTTCTGAGAATACTCTTTGTACACTTATTGCCCTTTCACTCTTCTTTCCCAACAGTGAGCTGAGAAGGTGAGTCAACAAAAATACATCCTCCAAAGAGCTGATGACCTGAACACGTGCTGATTTTGAGTCTAGAAGACATTTTTTTTGTTTGTGTGATTGTTCTAACTTGACCTGGATAACACATCGTCTTCTTAGGTACCAAATGTCACAGTTACCTGGACACTCATCTGGTGCCTGCAGAGGAATAGAATTACATATTCATGCACTACATGTAGCTGATCCACAGGGACTTCCACCACCATTTGGTCTAATGAGGGAACAGCTGGATTGAAGGAGGGTGCACTGTGGAACAGAAGAAATACATTAATTATGAAGCATTTTCATCAGCTGAAGTCCTGCTGATGTGCCACGTTCACATTTCCCTGAGAACCTGGAAGCTGCTTCTTCTTCCCCAACTCCATTGAAGACAACACCTGATATTCTTCCAGTGCTTAATGAAAATTGTCTTCTGGTTTCTGTTCTTCCCCCAGAGTTGCCTTCTGTCATTCCTTTCTTATCCACCAGTACCCCAAAAAGTGCATTTTAGGAGAATAACATTCCAATCTGTCTAGTAGCCCTCCAAAGCTACAAGGCAACAGGAGAAAATAAATTAATCTTTTATTTTACCCTTTGACTTCTTTCTGGCACTTGTTCTTTTACTTTATTATACTTATTATATAGATTAATGATTTAATATATGTTATCTTTATTATACTTTAAAATATTTCTGTTGATTACGATTACCACCTTCACAGCCTCAGGACTTTCCTGAAGCTCTCCAGATTCAGCCCTGTGTTGAGAATTCAGGCTGAAAAGCCCTCAGTGGAATTTCTTGGGCAGTTACTTACCCGGGGAAGGTTTGAATCCTTGCTGGCCTGTGATGTGTGATACAGGCAGCAAAACAAAGTGCTCGGGACCTTTCCTCAGATCTTACCGACAGTGCAGCTTCCTGCAGTTTCCCCCAGAGCAAACTGTGTTTGCAAAGCTTTCCCCAAACCTTTAAAGCCTTCCCCTGAATATTTTGATGGGAAAAAGAGGCCCCAGGACAAGCAGGCTGCCTGTTGCACAGACAAGAGGGATTCGAGTGGCCCCGTGGCCAAGGCAGACTTTTAAAATCTGAGTGACCTTGAGTGGTCCCGGTGTGCTGGGAGTAGGCTCAGCTGTGTCTTTATCTCTAATTTTCACAGCCCCATCACTTATGGGGCCTGAGTCACCAGCACATGAATCAAGAGCAAAAGTCTGGTCGTGGTGACCCAGACATGTCCTGCACAATTTACCTGAAACGCTTCTCAGATGACCCCAGGGTCTCCTGCAGGCAGTGCAGCCACAGGAGTCCTCCATCCCCAAGACCTACTTTTTCTTGACTGTGTTGGGACTTAATGTTTCTGAAGCAGAAGACCAGGTTCTTAATTTCAGTGCCTAATTTAACTCACCCTAGAGTCCAGGGAAACTACTTGTCTTACAGCCTTCAGGAGGTGAAATACATGGAGTCTCTGCAAACCCTTTTTTTCTCGGGATCTGCACTCTCATTTCTGTTTACTTTTTTCCATTTTGAGCATTTTTTTCTCCTCTTCTTCTTTTTCAATAATTTCTCTGTTATGCTGCAGAAGGGAAGCTTTGAACATCGACCCTATCCTCACTATATAAATTACAAATTTTTTTTTTGCTTAATTGACCCCTAACACAATTTCCTCCTGTGTCCTTCCCATCAAACCTGGAATTTGACAGTGCTGTTTTATACAGCCCTTTGGGTTCAGCTGGAAAGGGTTGTCATGGGCTCAAGTGCTAATGACTGCCTGGAATCACCTGTTTAGGAACTGCTCCTCTGAGGGAAAAGTGGGTTGGTTTTTTAACAGAGGAAGTAGGTGAGTGCCCCTCTAGGCTGTCAGACGACGGATTCATCTGCCCTGGTGTGGGAAATTGTCTGTTTTCCCTCCTGGTCGTGAACCCCTCACCTGCAGCTCTTCCACCCTTCAACAACTTCTGGGATAAAATGCTGACTATCTAAAGGGATGAGTTTGACACACCAGTGGCCAGGATAGCAAAGGGGGTTTTCCACGGGTTTTTTTTAGCACACAGGAATGTGTTTTAGCCTGGAGTGTATCTTCTGGCTAGTGCAAAAAGGAAAGGAGGACACCCACTATTCAAGTACATGGGAGTATCTGTACAAGTCCCTTCTTCAGCTTCACATACCGTGACAAAGTGTTATTAATCTCATGAAGAAAAAAGCTAATTCTCTGCAAGTATCAATGTCCAGCTTTAGTAGTCAAAAAAAAGACCTTTCTAGCCTTTACTATGTTAGCTGCCTCTCTTCAGTGAGAAACTCAAGACCTGAAGACTCAACCCCTGCTTTATAAATGGGATAAAGTTTTCTGCTCTACAACAAGAAGTTTAACCACCCTTCAAGTTTTTAGATTACTTTTGCATTTTAGTTTTGCCACTCACTTGGTCTTCAGTGAGTGCCTTTGCACCATTTGAACTAAAGAAATTAAACTTCTGTTGCTGTTTTGAAAGGAGGGGTTGTTGGTGATAAAAAAACAAGTTCAGTGCTTGGCAAATTTGGCAGAGCTTCCTCTCACAGAAGCACCTCTGCAAGGCTTTAGGGAGTGTTTCTGTTTAATCTTGAACACCCTCTGGGGTTTTGCACCTGTCAGAAAGGTGTTGGGTTATGAAAGCAGGAGAAGAGGCAGCACAGAAAGCTCGCTTGTGCTTGGCCCTTCCCAGCACATCTCTAAGAGGGAATGGGCCAGGTAGGAAAACATTGTATTTTCTGCAGGAATGACCTGTAAATATGGAAATGAGTAAGAAAATTTCAGGAGTGTTTGGGGAAACAGGGAAAATAAAGGCACTCCATTTTCCCAGTGAAGTAATTGTTGGCCACTTCTGAAAATGTATTTTGATGTAGCATTAATTGATTCTCACATTACAGCTCATAGATTCTAACTTGGACACATTATTAACTCCGTGCTAAGTGCAGACAGACAGATCTCCCGTGAATAAATAGCTCCTGATGGGTTGATCTCTCTGTGTCATCAGCATTAACCATCTGAAACATCTCCCTTCAGTCACCTTGTCTGGTGATATTCCCACGACCTGGAAAAGGAGAAACATAACCCACACTTTTTCTAGAAGGGGGAGAAAGAAGACCTGGGGAAGTAAAGTCTTGTCAGTCTCACCTCTTTTCCTGGCAAGATCATGGAGCAAATCCTCCTGGAAACTGTGCTAAGGCACACGGAAAACAAAGAGGTGGTTGGTGACAATAAACATGGCTTCACATGGCTTTAAGATGAAGTAGGACAGGTTTAGATGAGATATCAGGAACAAATTCTTCCCTGGGAGGGTGGGGAGGCCCTGGCACAGGTTGCCCAGAGAAGCTGTGGCTGCCCCTGGATCCCTGGAAGTGTCCAAGGCCAGGTTGGACAGGGCTTGGAGCAACCTGGGCTAGTGGAAGGTGTCCCTGCCCATGGCAGAGGGTTGGAATAAGATGACGATTTCTAAGGTCCCTTCCAACCCAAACCATTCTGTGATTTTATGATTAAACCTCTTGGCAGCGCACAATTTTTTTGCTAAACCATAAAAAAAAAATTAAAAAAATGCAAATATGTATAAATTCAGTAGAGAACCAATGAGCTGAAAGCACCCACTGTGATTTCACATATCACTGAATAGGATAATAGCAAATAGCTTCATTCTTTATTCTGAATGAGAAGCAGGTCTCATGCCACGGCATCTCCCACGAGCTCAGAAGGTGCCCACAGATCAAAAGATAAGGTGAGTGGCAGCTCACGACAACCTCAAGCAAAGCATCTGAATTTTTTTGGAGGTGGAGGAACATGTCTTTTTTCCAAGCTCTTTGTCACCTGGTTCCTGGCACTCATGGAAAGACTGATCCCATTCACAATCATGTCTCACTGTTCCCCCGGTGCAGGTGGACCCAGGGAGGATTTTCAAGGTGTTATTTTCATCCCAAGCAGCAGAAGCAAACAGTGTTTAATGCAGAGATGATTGTCCTGGGGCTCATGGAACATGTGCAGCTGTCCTTTCTCATTGCACTGATGTGCTTTTTGCAGTCACAAACACCCTGTGATAGAAGGAGGGAAGGATTTGTGGTTTCTGGTAGAAAACCCCTCTCCCAGCAGATTATTCAGAGGTCTTCTCCTGGATTGACTGTTCTCCTGCAAAAAAAGTTTTTCACAGTATCTAAAGATTATTTTTATTGTCGTTTGGGTTTGTTTTCTCTTTCAGACCTCCCTGAAGGGTTCCTACAGCTATTAGCCATTTGTGGTGGTAACATTGCTGGTGTAGCTTCCAACTAACCTTGCCAGTGATGGGGATGGAGAGGAAATGGAGAGAGACTGCAGGTAGGGACAGAAAAACAGCTCAGTGGAGATGTACTCTGTGTGGGCTGTAGGACTTTACTGAGTTCTGGAACATAAGGAGGAAAAAATATCCTCTTTCCTCTAGCCCAGAGATTCCCAAGCTGTGGGTGTTACGGTACACCTACCTCTGAAAACCTTCCCCAGGCAGCTGTCTGCAGAAATTAGAGCCTGCAGAGAACTGCAAGGAGGAATATCTTGAGCATGGTGGCACCAGATTGTCTCATGACTTCTCTGCATCGTTGGTTTGTATCCATCTGTTGTTTCTTGCCTCATCTTTCATCTTAGGGAAAGGGACTTGGCAACATGGCCCAGGGATTAGACCTTCATCTAGGGAAGAGATGAAAGCAAAGTGTAATGAGAGGCAAAAACAGAAGTTAGGGATGTTGTCAGCCTGGAATGTTATCAGGAGTGAATGTTATCAGCTGAATTAATTCGCCCTCTCCCACATCGCTGTTAAAGGGCAACCAGGGCTTGGGCTCCTTCTCCGTGAACTGTTGGATTGTGCTGGTGATTTCCTCTGATGGCTTCTCTAATTTTGAACAAAACCTGGAAAAATACACCCTGCCTTCGAAGCTTATGTTTCTTTGGTGGAGAAATATATGCCTTGATGTTTCTGGGGGTGTCTGGTCAACAGCTCCCCGTTGGGCCCTCAAGAGCTACCGGGCACAGCACGGCTGTGAGAGGCTGGGTGCCCAAACCCTGCTCCTCATCCCAAAATCGACCTTGGCCACCTCCACAGCCCCTAAAAATGACCCTAAACCTGCAAAACATGTCAGAAATCAAAAGAAAAAAAACCCTCAAAATCGGACCGAATTACACTTTTTTTTTTTAGGCAAGAAAATT
Organism: Pyrocephalus nanus; assembly: GCA_038380795.1. NCBI lineage: Eukaryota > Metazoa > Chordata > Aves > Passeriformes > Tyrannidae > Pyrocephalus > Pyrocephalus nanus. Next base: position 94,609,681 of record CM076261.1, read on the forward strand.
GCCTTTTTTTTTTTTTTTTTTTTTTTTTTTTTTTAGGGAAAATTACCCCCATTTCTGGTGCTTGGCCCCAAATTACCCCTTTTTTTGTTGGGTTTGCACCCAAATTGGCCCTTTTCGTTTAGCCAAAAATTTGCCTCTTTTTTTGGAGCCCCAAAATTGTCTCCATTTTTACTAAAAAAAATTGTCTGTTTTTTGTGTCGTTCCCCCCCGCCCCCAGTGGCTCACACCTGTCTTTAACACCAACTCAGCTGTGGAACAAAGGTGCTTTTTAGCCCCCAAATACCCTGGTTTAGCCCTAAATTTTGGAGGGGGGGGTTTGCTTAGGCTTTAAAATGGGGGCTTTGCCCCCCAAAACGCAGCAGGTCTGTCCTCTCATCTGAAACACATCTATGAGTAACAAGAGTGGGAAATCCCTGTAAAAGGGTTTTCCTTGTGTGTTCAGTCACTTGCCTGCATGTACCTCACCCAGCAGAGCATTCCTGTCTTTGGGAACAGCAGCCTTTGTGCATCTCAGCACAGGGGAAGATTGATGGATGGTATTTTAATAATGTCAAATTATATCCCTCTCTTCTGTTATACTCTCAGGTTGTTTTACATATAATAAGTATGAGACAGGCTGCTGCAATGAGTCTTAGGATGTTTTAATTTTGGCTGATTCACTGCATCTATCGTATTTTGTTGTTTTCAGAAGGAGATATTTGGGAGATTAAGACTTGTGGCACTAAATTAGCCTTGGTGGCAATTCCACAGAGAGACCTGGGAATTGTTTTGACACGCTGAGAAGAAAGAAGGTGACCTGCACAATTATGTCTCCTGAGAAATTAAAAAAAAGAAAATAATAATCTGGTTATCATTTTAAGGCAATCAGCCCTCTGTGGTGGTGTCCTATATTTTTATTGGTTTCTTGTTCAATCCCAGCCTTTGATCAACCACAAGCCCAGACAATTCCTAACTCAGGGCTGACAGTGGACGATCACAAAGCCCTCACTCAGGGTCATGTCCATGTGTTTACAGTACTTGATTCAGCTCCTGCTCTTTGTTCTCCTCTGGAGGAGCCTGACATCTGAATTCCTGGCTGGCAGTTTTAGGAGAAAAAAATAAGAACTGAAAAGGTCATAGAAGCTTGACTTCTGCTCCCCAAAAGGTCAAATACAGTAATGGGACTCTATAAAGAAAAAAAATTACATTTCTCTTGCCTTCCCTACCAGAAATGTGGGAAACTAGAGGATTTGTAGCTTTTGGATGTGTCCTGGGAAGATCCTTCTGTAGTAGAAATATAGGATCACAGAATGTTTTGGGTTGGAAGGGCCTCAAAGACCACCCAGTTCCAACCCCCTGCCATGGGCAGGGACACCTTCCACTATCCCAGGTTGCTCCAAACCCCGTCCAACCTGGCCTTGGACACTTTCAGGGATCCAGAGGCAGCCACAACTTCTCTGGGCACCCTGTGCCAGGGCCTCCCCACCCTCACAGGGCAGAAGTTTTTCCTAATATCTGATGTTCCAGCTGTGTGGATCTGCTGGAAGTACACAGAGCAGGATGTGTCCAACATGCTGTGGATCCATGGGAAAACACCTGCCAACCAGCAGCGGCAAGGAAGTGGTTCCTGGCCCCTCCAACAGAGCCCAAGTGTTGTATCAGGTAAATAAGAGTGGCCTCAAAATTCTTTGAATTTATAAAGTGATAAACAGAGAATAGGGGTCAGGTTTTCAAGAGGATTTATAAAAAATTTCTTTGCGAGTTTATGAGTGAGCAAAACCAGCTTATGATCTTTAAAATGTAGTGAAAGCAGAGTTAAACAATAACCTAATTTTGTGTTCATACTTCTATCATGAAGCCCTGTTTTCCAAAGGCATTCAGGTCTGGGAATAGCATCGTGCAGGGGGAAGTAAGGCAGTGGGACATCAAAGTTAGAGCACTGACTCTGTGTTTGTCATAGGAATAAAGTTGATTTTGGTGCAAAAGTCAAATTCATCAGAGAAGGATGCAAGCCATATCCATCTTTCTTTCCTCTAACTCAACAAGAAAGCTGACTAAAGAAAAAAATAAAAAACAGAATGAGTTAAATATTTAAATGTGAATTTCTCCCTCCTACTCCGCTCCAGAATTTCCAGAGTACAGAGCTGTGGAGGTTTTACTTTTGCTACCTGTCCAGCTAATTAATACCTGCCAGTTTACTTTTCCCACTCTTGCTAATTTTGGACTGCTATTTTATTTAAAAAAGAAAAAAAAAATAGAGAGAGAAAAGGGAAAGAGAGGAGGAGAAGGGTAAAACCAGTTGAATTTCACCTCCTCTGACAAAAAGAATGCAGGTCTGACGTTAATTCAAATATTGAATGTGTTTCCAACTTTCCCCACATTTTTCCCCCCTGTTTTAAGGATTTTTATGCTTTTTAAGGCATGCTATGCACAATGAGCATTCTATTCATTTTCTCCATAGCAACATGTTTGTATTGGCTCCTTTTTCCTTCCTTTTCCTCCTGCTGACTGAGGGAAGTCTGTCAGTGACCAGCTCAATGAAGTGCCTTTATAGGCAGCGTTAAATCCAGGGGTGAGGCTGTGGATTTGTGTTTGCAGCAAACAGCAGATGCAAACGAGTCCTTGGTGCACAGTGACAAAGCAGATTCCTAAAAAAAAAAAAAAAAAAAGTGACAAAGGGAGTTCCTCAAGTTTCGGTGTGTTTGTGTCTTTTTTTGAAGTCAGGATGTGCTCATTCTTGCAGGGCTGAGTTTGAGCCAGATGCTGTTCCTTGTAGGCACCCTGACAGATTACAAGAAGGGTTGGAAGCATCAGAGGAAGGCAGTGGAGCTCATCAACATATTGCTGGCAGCAGAACTGAAGTCCTTCTCCATTCCCTCTCCATCCTTCCAACTGATCATCTGTAAACGAACGATAATAACCCGGGGTTGAGTTCACAGTCTGGATTTATGGGCATGAAGTAAGAATTCATCACTGCTTGAGTTCTATTTCTCTGCTAGAGAAGAAGTAGCCAAGGCCTGAAAAGAGCAATTAATGTTGATGTATTTGGGTGTGCAGACAGAAATAAACCCCAGCACCTTGCCAAGCCATGGGTGACCCTGGAGTAAATCAGAGGAGCAGGAAAACAAGGAACACAGATGAAAACCCCGTGCCTTGCTGGTGTGCCAGCCCGTGTCAAGCTGGAGGGCTTTGAGGCGGGTCTGACGGGTCCACAGATGCAAGATAATCCAGGCGACTCAGATGCTGTGCACAGAAGGGAATCTCTGATACCAGCCTTCTTCCCTCTTCCAGCTGGATGAGTGTTCATCCCCCTGTTGTGATGGTGGGCACGTAAGAATGACATCCAACATTTTAGGGACCTTGTAGGTCAAGTCAGACCCCTTGATTCTCTTCAGAAGCCAGTGTGGAATCAAGGCAGGTCTGAGACGTGCTTCAATTTAATTTCTATGCCTATAACTTGACTTCCAAAAGTCCAAGAGATCTGTGGCAGGTAAACCATTGCAGATCTTTCCCTCACTGTCAGGGGCATTATTGCCTTTGTAACAGCAGTGCCTTGCAACTACAGCACAACAAGTGCTTTGGCACAGCTGGTTATCAGACTGGTAACATCCCCGTGGCCGGGCAGTGAGGACTGACCTCATCTCACACAGTCAGGATGGTTTTCATCTGATTTGTCCTTAGGGATGGGATTTGTCCCACTCTCCGTGCATTTCCACAAGGGAAGTGGGCACTGACCAGTTCAGCCCAGGCTCTCTTTCTTCTCACAGGACAGTGAATCAGGGGCACTGATGAAGTTCAGGACAAGATTTGGTTTATCCTAAAGTAGCTGCTTCTCTGTGGTTTGATGAATCACATCCCTACCCTCTCTGAATGTGCTGACTAATTCTCCATTACTACGGAGCATCTGATGGAAACACTAAATATGGGCAGCTTAAATTAGAAGGGTGGATCCCAGACAAGTTGTCTACAAGCCAGGTAATGGAAACACTTGTAAACAGCTCCTCTATATCTGCATCTCAGAGTGTGATTAAACCCATCCCACGATAAATATGTAAAGAAGGTGAGCAATCATCTAATGGAAGTGTCCACCTGCCTTAGTACTGGCCAATGGCTCAGTTTTAGATACCCAGGACCAGCTGAGTTGAACTGGACTCTGAAAGATGTATCTTATCATATCTCTGCCTGGAAAAGTATCTCTTAACACTGATGGATCCAAAGCCTCAGTGTTCACTCTGGGAACGTTTTTTCCAGAAATTCTCCAACAGAAAAAGGATTCAGCTAGGCTTTTCCAATATTAAAACTCCACCAGGTGATGGTGCAACACATCCTCTGGACTTCATGGAGATTCAAAATCACTAGGACCTTGAAAAGATGATGGACAACAACCAGGAACCACTGGCTGCTTGTGGCAAAGCACTGTGCAAATGCCATTCCACCTGGGTGGAGTTTGTCCTCTCCTTTACTTTCCACAGCCTGCTTTGGAGAAAACCAGAGAAAATTTTTCTGTCTGGGGAAAAAAAAAAAAAAAACAACTCCCAAAACCTTCATTCTTGTTATTAGAGGCTTCTCTTTTTTGTTTCAATGTTCCTATTCCTGCAGCAGGAGCTTAAACCAAAACTCACTGACTTCTGTAGGGCAGAAAACACCTTGTTGTGTTTACTGCCACTTTGTACCAGATTCCTGCCACTGACCTTGATGGGAGAACTCCTTAACCCACTTACTGAATCCCCAAGTCATCCTGGAGCCAGAGAATAACAGTTAATAAAGTGCCTGCCAGGTTTCAGGGTGTTTTTAGCTGACCTGTATTTCAACTTGTTACATGATTTGCCGTGTAAGAAACACCCAGGGGTAACACTCCTGATGCTGAGCACGCTGAGCTGGCACTGGAGTACAACACCGAACTGCTGTCCTACCCCTGATCTACACCTGTGAAAATGCAAAGGGGGGGAGAGGAGAAAGGAAGAGTAAAGAGAGAGGGGGGAAAAAAAGTAGGTGGGATGGGGTGGAAGGAAAGACGGGAGAGAGGAAAGAAGGGAGGAAGGGAGAGAAGAAAGAAGGGAGGAAGAGAGAGGAAAGAACGAAGGAAAGAAGGAAGGAAGGGAACTTAAGGAGAAAATGAGAGAGGGAGGATTCAGCTGCTCAAGCAGGGCCACCTAAAGCCAGTTTTCCAAAACTATGTCAGATGTCTTTTGGATGGAGATTTCATGAACTCTCATGGCAAGTTTTTCCAGTCCTCAGTCACCGTCACCATAAAAGTGTTTACTGAAGTTCAGAAGGAAATTCTCGTGTTTCTGTTCCTGCCCATTGCCTCTTGGCCTGGCACTCAAAAGACCTTGGAAGGGGCCTTAAAGACCATCCAGTTCTATCCCCTTGCAATGGGCAGGGACACCTTTCACTAGCCCAAGTTGCTCCAAGCTCCATCCAACCTTGACACTTCCAGGGATGAGGCATCCACAGCTTCTCTGGGCAACCTGTGCCAGGGCCTCCCCACCCTCACAGGGAAGAATTTCTTCCTAACATCCCATCTAACCCTGCCCTCTGGCAATTCAAAGCCATTTCCCCTTATCTTGTCACTCCAGGCCCTTATAAAAGCTCCTCTCCAGCTCTCTTGGTGCCCCTTTAGGCACCAAAAGAGGCTCTAATGTCTTACCAGAGCTTTCTCTTCTCCAGGCTGAACAACCCCAGCTCTCTCAGCCTGCCTCCATAGTACAATTTTTTAAGTTTCTTTAAACATTTTGCCCAAGCTGAATTCTGCTGTCGGTGTCACAACCAGCTCCTTCTTCTCGGTGCAGCTGTGAGAGCCCTGCAAGCTTTGCACTTGCAGTGACACAATTGCTGCTGCTGCTACCTGGCATTTCCAAGCCTCCAGGCTCAGCTGAAGTGACAGTGTTGGAAAGGCAGTGTAAAAGAGAAAGAAGAAAGTTGACAGCTCCTTAAAAGCTTCGTACAAATAGGACAGTGCTTGACATAAGGCTGTTCCAAAATCAGTCACTTGGACTTGATTTGCAAGGCTTGCAAAAAGCTGCTTGTTGCCTGGGTTTTGCTGGGAAAGGTGCTTTGATTTGGTACCTCTGGGTTTAACATCCTGGGCAGATGCCATCAGTAAAAAACAGCTTCAGCTGAGCGGAATTAGAGCTGAAGAACAGAGAACTGTCTAAGAGGATCTGGCTGCAGCATTTTCAACTGCAAATACACATAAACAGACACTCAGGGACTGAAAAAAAAGCACTTTCTGGGACTGAAGAGGAGATCACCAATGATGCATGTCCCAGTGCCCTTCCTTTGTGTAGTCCCTTAAAAAAAAACCCAAAAAGTATAATTTTGTTATTTCTCTAAAGGCCTCTTGTTTGTCTGTCCTTGTTCCTACCATTTAAGTATCCGGGAATTCGAGATCCTCCTTCCCAGCACCACTTTCTGCTCTGTGGCTGAGCACAGTCTGGTTGCCCCATTACTGAACCACCTGAGCATGAAGACATTTCACAAGTGTCTACAACATCCAATAAATCATCCTCTGGAAGTTTCTGCCTTCCTTTGGCCACGATGGGGGTAGGGGGGAGAGTCCAGCTGGGATGAGACACTTAGGGAAGAAACACAGCTCAGGTGAATCCTACACTGAAATGACCCATCACAGCATCATGTGAATTGGAGGTGCCAGCCCTCTGCAGTGCAGTTGGTGCCTAATCTGAACGCTGATGCTCCCCAAAGGTTGTGTCTTGTCAATAAGGGAGGTGACACGTCTTCTTCCTGACCTGTGCAGAAGAGTAGCCAGTTGTAGCCACTGCCTAACACAAGTGATGCTACAGAATCACAGAATCATTTGGGTTGCAGAGACCTCTGAGACCCTGAAGTCCACCCATTAACCCAGCAGTGTCAAGGCCACCACTTAACCATGTCCCCAAGCACCACAGTCACACGTCCTTTAAATACCTCAGGGGACGGTGACTCCACCACTTCCCTGTGCAGCCTCTTCCAATGATTGGCGGCATTTCTGGTGAATAATTTTTTCCCAAGATCCAATCTAAACCTCCCCTGGTACAGCTTGAGGCCGTTTCCCCTTGTCCCATCACTGGTGAGGTGTTCTCAGCAGAGAAGTGGATGCTCTTTGCTGAATATGTTGTTCTTGCTCTGATGTAAACCAAGGCTTGCAGAGGCATCCCTTCAGGAATGCTTCCCCCTCAGAAGATTGAAATTTTCCATGTTTTTTTTCCAATCTCCTGTTCCCCAGACTGCAGAGATGTCTAAACCAGTGTAGACAGAGAATAAAGAGTTTCTAGAATAGGTGCCTGGAGTTGGATTTTTGCAGTGGTTTGGGAAACCCTTTTGGTTGCTGTTTTCCAAAGCAACTCTGCAAGACTGGGAGCTCCTGGGAAGCTTTGGGATTAGTCCAGACATGACTGACAGAGAGACCAGAATGAGCTGAGGGTTCTCATTACCACAACAACAACAAAAAATGATACAAACCTTTAAGTGAGAAACCCTCAAATCAGAGGTACTTCAAATTAGGAGATAAGATAATAGCAGTCAGGGTCACTTCCTACCCTGGAGGCCCTGGCACAGGTTGCCCAGAGAAGCTGTGGCTGCCCCATCCCTGGAAGTGTCCAAAGCCAGGTTGGACAGGGCTTGGAGCAACCTGGGCTAGTGGAAGGTGTCCCTGCCCATGGCAGGGAGTTGGAACTGGATGATATTAAAGGTCCCTTCCAACCCAAAACAGTCTGTTATTCCATGCTAAAATATGTTCTAATGTTGACCTGCATCGATTCTTCTAGTCTTGTAATGAGAATGGAAATAGATGCCGAGCATATAGCAGAGTAAGCATTAAACCAAGGGTGGCTGCATGGAAAATTCATAAATAATGGAGGAAATTTCGCAAACAATCACTGCCAAGCAAGGCAGGGCTGTCTGCTGGCCCCACAGAAAGACAAAGACATGGCCCTGGGCTTGCTCAGGAGGAGGCTGGTGGTCTCCCTGAGCTGTGATGGAAGGACACAAATCCCTCTGGACCATCCCTGTGTCAGCAAGAAGCAATGGGCCCCCTCTGCAGGTCTCATCTCCCCCCAGGGTCTCTTCCAGAGGGTGGATGAGATCACCCCTTCGTTCCCCAGAGTAGCAACTGCTGATTCAATATTCCAATAATCCCATCCCCTGCCTGTCAGTGTGCAAACATTCCAGCCCTCGGCCGTGCTGAGCAGCGGTAAATCATCTGTGTGGGAGAAGGCTGCGAGGGAAAACCAAACCTTGTGGGGCAGAAGCAGGTGGGCGATGAGGGGAAATTAAAAATACTCCCTGCCATCTTGCTGATGCCTTCACCCTCCTCGCAGGGACCTCTCTCCCCTCAGGGCTTCAGCCTCCCCACGTGGGGGATAGTGAGGCCAATAACTCATTTGTGTACCTTGCCGTGCTAAATAAGCACTTCCAAAACCACGCGTCAATGTCAGGAGCTGGAAACAGGAGGAACAAAAAAAAAAAAAAAAAAAAACAAAACAAAACAAAAAAAACACCACTGGGACTTTCAGGCAACTGTCTTCTTTATAGTTCTGGAGGGGATTAAACTGCACATTTAATTGCTTTGATATATATTTGTCTTACATGAATGCAAGACCCAGCTGATCTAATTGGCTTATCCGCTCCGACGTCGCTGACAATGGGCCTTAAACCGCACACAAATGACCGTTAAATTATGAGCTATCAGGGAGATCTGCGATTGGATTTGGGATGTGAAATCAAATGAGGGCTGGGAGAGGCTGTTATTTTTTTTTATTTTATTTTATTCTTTTATTTTTGTATTATTATTATTTTAAGCAGCCTTATTATCTCTACGAGAGCCTTTCTCGGTAGACGAGCGTTCCCCTTGGAAAATCCATCCCGGAGCTGCTGTGACAGCAGCAGAAACCTGCCGAATTTCAATTAGTGCTTGGGAGAGGCTGATCCCCTTCCCTGGGCCTGTCACTTGCTGAGACCCAGTGAAATCTTTGCGCTTATTTGTTGTTCGGAGAAATTTGAACTCCTGGCAGCAAAAAATTCGAGGCAGCCGTAAGGCTGGTACGATTTGCAGGCAACCTACTCGTTTTTGGTTTGTTTTTTTTTTTTTTTTGTCGCTGTTTTCTTGGACTCCTGAAGATCCCTAAGAGCAGGAGAGGTTTTCAAGTGTTTCATGGGAAATGCATCAGTAAGGAGATGAGGGTTGTAGTTTGCTGCTCTCACAATTCAAGACAGTTCCCCCACTGAATCTTGACAGAAGACTGGTTGGGGTTTTTTTTTTGAGTTTGTGCTCAGACTTCTAAATTAAATATTTATACAGCACCTAAAACACAGAGGACTTGACATGTGCTGGAAGGCTCGTTTCTACAGTCGAAACACAAAGTATCCTGAGATGTTGTCTTCAGTATGGGTCACCTTTTAGTTGGCCTGCTTCACCCAACCTGCCTTCCTGGGCTCAGTTGAGGCTGGAAAGGTCTAGCAGGAAAATCAGAGTGGGAATCCACATTTGTGGACTGTTAAATAAGACCACACAGCAAACAGCAATTGAGGAAGGGAGATGATAACACCCCTCAGGAGGACACAAGGCCAGCCAGGTGTATCACAGACACCATTTTGCAGGACATTAATGTGAATTGTTTTCCTTTTCTCACCTCCTTGACAAAGCTCTGCCACTTTTCCAACGCTGACTGCCCCTAAGGAAGCCAGATTATCTCGTGTCCTTCATCTCCTCTCACAAATTGGCTCACTTTGCAAAATTCATGGGCAGTCAGGGCAGCACTTGGGCACATATGGAAACACTGCTCATCTGTCCTGTACTCAGTGGAAAATGGGAGGATTTGGGACTTGTAACAGGAGCACACCTTTGTTTAATCATCAAAGTGATACCCAGGCAGGAATAGATCCACTGCACGAGATGCTGCCTTCTCAGGTGTCTTTTCTCGGCACTTTCAGGAAGAAATGAACCCAAAGCAGAACAAGAAACACAATATAAAGGGGGGCAGGATCCATCTCACCTGCCTGACATGACTCTGGGTACAGGCAGGGCCTTGGTCTAAGCTATTGTTAGATTAACAGTGAGATCAGCTCTTCCTGACAGTGATTCCAGCCAGACCACCGGGGTAGGTGGAACAGTCACCCTCCAGGAGAGGTCAACTTCATCTCTTCTCAGTATGGAGAAGAAAAGCCTCTGAGAAAGCCTCACTGTGACCCTCCAGTACTTACAAAAAAAGAGGGAGTGTGAGGTTTTACATGGGCAGGAAGTTATAGGACAAGGAGGGATGGTTTTAAACTAAAGGAGGGGAGTTTTAGATCTTCTGTCAGCAAGAAATTCTGTACTGTGAGGGTGATGAGGCCCTGGCACAGGTTGCCCAGAGAAGCTGTGGCTGCTCCATCCCTGGAAGTATCCAAGGCCAGGTTGGATGGGGCTTGGAGCATCCTGGGATAGGAAAAGTGTCCCTGCCCATGGCAGGAGCTTGGAACAAGATATCCCTTCCAACCCAAACCAATCTCTCATGATTCTTCCCACTGACTTGGGAGGGTCTCCCAGTGACTAGTTCCCATGGGACATCTGGATTTTCAGCTCCTCAAAGTTCAGTAAAGAATTCCATGACTGGAAACTCGTTCAAAACTCTGTGTCTGCATTTCTTTACAGATAAGAAAAATCAAAGCTTTCTCTCCCTGTCGTGTGTTTCCACTTGGTGGATGACATGAAAGTTTCTGATCCTCCAGTGCCCCTCACGGAACAGGCGTTTGTGAGAAGGGAGTATCCATTTCACAGGAAGTTTTTAAGGAGAGCGATGACAAGATTAATTTCCTACTTCACACAACGACTCCTCCATTAGGAGCTTCTTGAATATTTAATTATTAATATACATTATTAAAGAACGCTGTGGGATTCATGGACACACGTGGAGTAAGACACACCCCTAAGGTTACAGGGAGTCTGACAACTGCAGAAATGTGCAATATTTTTCAAAGTGGAGAATTTAGCCCTGAATTTGTGAATGGATGAATTTTTCACCCCACTAGGAGTTACTTTTCCCTGATTTTAGACAATTTTCAGATAAAGTGGCTTCTTTATTCTGTGCCGTCTTGCTCCACTAGTGACTTTAAAATTAGGATCATGACCAGGATAAGGGGACTGCTATTCTTAAATGCAGGTTGGCATTTATAGCCCCACCAACTTTCTATAAGCCAGTCAAAAAAAATCCAGCTGAAAGAATTTTGTTGGAAAAAGGTAGATCCCAAACTGGTAGAAACTCCACATGAATTTTTGACGAGGGGGTTGATTTTTCTTTTTCATCCACAGAAAACCAAAACCGAAACATTTCACTTTGCTCTTCTCCTAAAAATAGACCCTTCCTTTTTTTTTTTTTTTTTTTTTTTTAATTATTTTCTTTTAATTTGAACTGATGTTCCATTTGGATATTTTTTTTTCAGCTCTGCTGAGGAAACACATTATAAAGCTTGAAAACAACATGAAGAAATTCATTGTGGGCGAAAGACAACATTCATTTAAACTCGGATGTGCTGGGCTTGCTCCCTTGTTTGTTTGTTTTCCATTTTCAGTTAGCTGCTTTTCTTTTGTTTTTCTTAGCCTCATTTCAGATGTGCCTCCAACTTATTCATTTATTTGCTTACCTTGTGGAATTGGCAGCAAAAAATGAAAAACTAGTTATTCCCATATCTCTGATTAGGAAATAACGCAGCACAATCAGTGCCTGGAGGGGTCCAGAAATTGCTGTAGATCTCCAGATAACAGTTTGATATAATTGAGAATAAGTAACAGACATGATAGAAATAACAATAGAGCAATAATAATGAAATTAATAATAATAACAGTAATAATAGGGGCAAGAAGTTTGCCCAGAGAAGCTGTGGCTGCCCCATCCCTGGAAGCGTTAAAGGCCAGGATGGGGTTTGGAGCAACCTGGGATAGTGGAAGGTGTCCCTGCCATGGCAGTGGGGGTGGAGACATTTCCACTGGCTACCCAACACTCTGCATGTGTTTCACAGTTATATTTAGTCTGAAAGTATCTGACTCAACAAGTAGGAAAGATTCATCTTTACAGATATGTATTATTCTGATGAAGGCAGACACTGAAGGTTGAAATAAAATCTATTGTTCCAAATTCCTTTGGAAATTGCTAAAAAACCCAACACAAACAAAAAAACACATAGTTTTGTGACCTAGTGTTGTGCTTGCTTAAAATTTCTGATTTGAGTTCTCATCTGATTTAGTGATCAGCCCTTCCTTCTATAAGTCAGCCCCTTGCAAGTAGAAACAGCCACTTCTCCTTTCTGTGCTGGAAGTCACACGTGGGCACCCTTTTAAACATGCATGGGTGAATTTGTTCTTCATGGATTTGTCTAAATCTGTATCAATGGAAAGACATCCACTACGGAAAACAAGAAAGGTGCATCACCACCACCCACTTACCAGCTGTGCAGAGTTTCTGTGCCAAAAGGAGCATATTTGCCCAAAAACAAGGTCGTGCTCATGTGCACATGTGGGGCTGTTGCTACAGCAAGGCCGTTTCTTTGCCAGTTGAGATTGTTTGAGGGTTTATTTTCTGACTGTGAAGCACAATCAGGTTCATGCTGCGAAAGGCTGGAACAAAGATATATCTGCTTTGCAGACAAAGGCCCCTGCTCTTCTGTCTTTATCAACATCTCCATCAGTCACCATGACCAGCATTGCACAGGGTCTGAGCCCTCTTGGGGGAGTGTAGGAAACCCAGAAAATAAGTTTGGCATTGTTTAAATTGTGATATATTCTACAAATTTCTGTCCTGCCTGTGCCTTCCTTCAGCAGAGCTTCAAGGAAGGCAGAGCATAAACAAGGACTTTGCCCCAAAACCTTTACAGTGTGCAGTGTCTGACAGCATTAAATGGCTTCAACACCATCACACATGTAAAAACATTATAGCTATGCTGTTGGACAAAATATTTTAGGGACTTCCAAGTTTTCCATGCAACTTGAAGTTAAGAAGCTAACTAAGGGAAAAGAAAGTGGAGTCAGGGAAGGAATATGCAGCTGTACTGAGTAGGATGTTCTGAGTCTCTTCCAATTATTTCGAGTCATTCCTACACTCTTGTGAAGTTGCTGATCTGGGGAGTTTGGACATCTCTGGAGATGCTTTATTCCCATTTCACCAAACATTTACAAGCTCCTGGGCTTCCTCTGGCAGGGCTGCATTGGAGTCAGTGATAAAGTCATAGAATCTTAGAATTATTGAGGTTGGGAAAGATCTACAAGATCATCAAGGAGTTGAAGGAAAACTGGTGTGGTTTCTGGGACAAAACATCCAGAAATGAGTGTTCTTATGTGCCTACACAGCAGCAAGTGCAGAAAACCAAGGCTGTGCCTGCGAAAGGTACATGAAAAATTTCTGTGTCCCTTGAAATGGGACACATTTCTCACCCTCTACTTGAAATTAAAAAAAATCAAGTGACACGTTTCTCATGTCTCTAGCACCAGTGGATACCTGAGGATGGGCTTCAGCCCGTTCTGTTGATCCCAGACTTACACCTGTCGATCTCACCCCCACCCTCAGGCATTCTCTGTCATCCTGTGAGACTTTTGTGCTGTGAGGAATGGGAAGATCAGGAAGGAAATCAGCAATATTTGTCAGTAAATGTGAAGTTTTATGCAAAAGCACTGTTATTAGAAAGAAAACAAACAAACAAAAGAAAACCTGGTTCATTGTATTCTAAATGAGCTTTTTAATAGAATGGTTTTCTCCAGTGGAAATGTAGAAAGGAATTTATGAAGGGGGAAAGGACAGATTTAATCAGCACATGGGATTTTAGGTTGTGTTGCCCAGTCTGATCAAGGTGAGGCAGGACTAGGGACACAGCCAGGAGTGGCCCCAGGGTTGTTTGCTCCATCACCACACTTCTGGACCTGTTCATCTCCTCAGTTCCATGATTCCTAGAGCAGAGAAACAGCAGCCTTTCCCTACATAAATGGTTCTAATGTGCCTCCTGGGTTGCCTTCCAAATTTTCCAGCAGCCTCCAAAGGCTGTGTCTAAACCCAAACTCTCTCTAACCAGAGTGGGAGATGGTTCCTACACTTTGTGGCCTCCCTGGGTATGGTGGAACATCTCCTTGAGTATAAATGGTCTTGCTTTCCATTGAAGGACATAATGAAAATAATGAGTTAGGTTTCACTCAAACTCCACCAATTGCCTTCATTTCTAGCAGTAAAGTGGCCTGTAAATTGTGAGAGTCATTCAGAATAAAAAGGAAAAATTAAAAAACCAAAAGGGAAAATGCCATACAACAGTTGCATGGCTTGCATATTTTGAGGTTAACATGACTTGACTGTGTCTCTTAAGCTTATTTAAACATTTAATTTTGTTTTCTTGTTCTGTCCTCGAGTACATATGGATTTCACAGAGGTTTAACAGGACAGAAGAAAGTTCCTCATAATTGAAACAGGCTTTCTGCATGTCAGGATGTTTTGTTCAACACTTTGAGGGAGAAAAACATGCTCTTTCTGCCTAAAGTGACTTAATTTCAGATTAAAGGGAACAGCTGTGAGGAGGGAGAGAAGTCTTCCTTGGAGGAGCATCACCAACAGAACGGTTGCTGAAATCCGTTTGAAGGGAACGACCTTGAAACTTTATGTTTAATAATACAGAGAAAACAGAAGGACTCGTGCATCATGAATCATAAAATCATAGAATCATAGAATCACAGGATCAGAGAATGGTTTGGGTTGGAAGGGACCTTCAAGATCATCTACTTCCATGGGCAGGGACACCTTCCACTAGCCCAGGTTGCTCCAAGCCCTGTCCAACCTGGCCTTGGACACTTCCAGGGATGGAGGAATCCACAACCTCTCTGGGCAACCTGTTTCAGTGTCTCGACACCCTTCTAGCAAAGAATTTCTTCCTAATATCTAATCTGAGCCTACCCTCCTTTAGTTTAAGACCACTGCCATTGTCTTATCACTCCTTGCCCTCATCCCAAGTCCCTTTCCTGCTCTCTTGGAGCCCCTTTAGGCCCTGAAAGGGGCTCTGAGGTCTCCCCAGAGCCTTCTCTTCTCCAGGTGAACTCCCCCAGCTCTCCCAGCCTGGCTCCAGAGCAGAGGAGCTCCAGTGGCCTCCTCTGGACTCTTCCCAACAAGCTGATGCCCCTCCTGTGCTGGGAAGCCCAGAGCTGGATGCAGCTCTCCAGGTGGGACCTCACCAGAGCAGAGCAGAGGGGCAGGATCTCCTCCCTCACCCTCTGCCCACTCTGCTTTGGATGCAGCCCAGGACAGGGGTCAGTGTGTTCAGAAGTGTCACTGGAGCTGCAGAACTTCTGAACTTTGCTGGAAGGCTTTGCAGAGCCTTTGTGAGCACGGGGAGCGCCGAAGGATGAGCTGAGTGCTGGCACCACGGGGCTCCACAGCCAGGCTTGTCCCAGCTGCTCTCAGTGATTTATGGCAGAGGACTTGATAAGCCATCTGATAAATGATTCCTCCATTATCATAAGAAAACGTGGCCCAGCATAGATTATAATTACAGCTGAGAGAAAACAAAACAAAACAAAACACAAACAAACAAAACAACCGCAACAAAACCAACCAACCAAAAAAAAAACCAAAAAAACCCAAGAAAACACCAAAGCAAAAAAAAATGTTATCAAAAACCCCAACAAAACCAACAACAACAAAAAAAAACAACAAGAAAACACCAAAACAAAAAAAATCACATAAAAACCCCAAAAAACCAACAACAACCAAAAAAAACCAAAACCAAAAAACCCAAACAAACAAATACCCCAAAACAATGACAACAACAAAACAAAACAAAAAAAAACAAACAACACAACAAAAACCCCCAAACATTTTCACAAAGGTTACAAGGCTGAGTTTGGGTGAATGGTTTATTTAATCCTAATTTTTTTTCCTTATCTTACTCAGGATTAATCCCACCTTCCACTGAAGGGCTTCCAAGGTAGCTTCAGTAAGCTCTCCATTTTGGGATAAATCTGTTTTACATATGTTTATGTCAAGTGATCTACACAATCACATGATCAGCCTTTGGTTCTCACATGAATGAAAATCTGTGGTTTTCCAATCACTGTATTTGACCCAAACACCCTGAAATCAAAGGAACACATCCTGAAAAGGTGCTGAGCACTCACCAACTCCATTGGTTCCTGTGAGAACCTGGTAGCACTTGATCTTCCAAGAATTAGGCTTGGGAGATGATTTGAAATGTTTCAGTCTGAAAAAATGAGATTGTAAACCACTAATGTGTGAAATTTTGGAGTTTTGGCTTGGCTTTGTGGGGTTTTTTTCTTGTGTTTCTGACATCAGTGAAGAGCTGACTTGGATCCATGTATTTAACTAAATCAAGTGGAGTTCAGTCCCTGGGTGTTGGGAACACGGGGGCAAGGAGATGACTGTGGTGGGTTCACCCTGGCTGGGTGGCAGATGCCCATCAAAGGCACTTTTTCTCTCCCCTCAGCTGGACAGGGGAGAGAAAATATAAAGAAATGCTCATATGTCAGGATAAGGGCAGGGAGAAATCTCTCACCACTTACTGTCATGGGCAAAACACACTTCACTTGGGGAAATTATTTTGTTGCCAGTTAAATTGGGGTAGGGCAATGAGAAATAAATACAAATCTTCCTAAAAAAAAATCTTCCCCTTCACCTTCATTCCTGATTTCCTCTGCTCCACCATGAGCATCCATGGGCTCACAGCTGCCTCACCACGGGCTGCAGGGGAATTCCTGCTCCAGCACCTGGAGCACCTCCTGCCCCTCCTTCTTCGCTCTCCTGGGTATTTTCAGGGCTGTTTCTCTCCCATATTCTCACTCCTCTCCTAGGATGGAGTTATACACATCTTTTTTTTGCCCTATCACCTTCTTAAATCTTAAATCCCAGAGGTGCTGCCACAGACACTGATGGGCTGGGCCTTGCCCAGTGGCGATTTCATCTCGGGGCTGGTTGGCATTGACTCTGTTGGACGTGGGAGAAGCTTCTAGAAGCTTCTCATAGAAGCCCATCCCCCACTGCCAAAAGCTTGCCAGGCAAACCCAACTCAACAACCCACAGATCTGTTCATTTACTGGCTGGGATTATTTTTAAATTCCTTTTGGAGGTGCCACGTTTTAGTGGGCTCGTTGGCTGTGTGGAATTTCAAATGTGGAAGGAGGGAGTGTTCCTGATGAAGACTTTTTTTTTTCCCCCTCCATTTCAAGGTGTTTTCATTTAACTTCAGATGTAAGACTCATTTCTTCTGCTGCAAGAGGGGAGAAGATGTGAGTTTGCCCCAGCTCTAGGCAGAAGCATCAGCAGATCTGATGCAACACCAGTACTTCAGTTATTAAGAAGCTTCAATTAATGAAAAGCTTTGATTAATAAAGTCCCTTCACTGTGTTGCCTCAATAAACCAAATACCCAGCAGGAAGAGAAAGAAACTTGCTATCAGTTGCTAATTCCATTGATAGGGTTCTTATTTGTCTTTGGGCACAAGGATCAGTTCATTGATACTGGACATCAGCGTGTGGAACTCTTTTTCTATAAGAAGGAGAAAAGAAGGAAAAAAAAAATCCCAAACATTGTTGCTTAAGTATTATTTTGAATTTTTAAAGCTAACCTAGTGATACCAAAGCAATAGCAAAGGGGGGAATATGTATTGAAATCAAAATCTTTTGACTAGCCTGAACTAAACTCACATTCACACGCTCAGCTGCTGGTTTGTGAAAGTGATCCCGGAATTTTGAGCTCATTTCAGGCTTTTGTGACAGTCACTTCTTCAACTTTTTCTTCCAGTATGGAAAATTGTTTTTCTTGTTCAGCTCTCCAGGTATCATCCCTGTGAAAGGGGATAGACAATCCTATACAACACAGAGGGGATTTTGCATTTCAAGCTCTGTCTGCCAGTGCTCAGGCAAGGAGGCTTTTCTTGCTTCCTCCATTGATTTAGGATTCTCATTCTGAGCGCGTTGTAACTACAAGGAAATGAAATTCTCTCGCTTTCTGCTAAAATAAGAAGATTTACTCGGGGAAACAACTCTGTAAATACCACGTACTGCCATCTATGGCTCTGCTCGGGAAGCACATTGGCCGGGAGAGCCCTGCAAATGAAGCTGCTTTACATCGGCAAAGAAACCCTTTGTTCTGACCGAGGCTTTAAACAAGTGGCTCGAAGCTTCCAACAGCTGTTGCGGAGAAAATGAAGTTCCCGGGGGAGGGGAATCCCAATCCATCCCGCCCCTGCCAGTTTGGTTGCCAGGGTCAGGAAGAGATGCTCGGAGCGGGGAGAGGAGTTGCAGGTGGGCAGGAAAGCACCTGAAGAGCAGCACAAAGGAATTCCAGCCACTCCAGATGGGGAATCGGCTTCCTCAGTGATCCAATTTAAATGCCTCTAACTCTAAAAACCTGCAGGATGGGGAATAAACAAGAGGAGTTAGAGATGTGCACGAGCCTGCAGGGCTGTGATCTTACTGGCATCGTGGAGATGTGGTGGGATGGTCCCTGTGACTGGATTGGGATGAATGCTGTGACTGGAGTGTTGGAATGGAAGGGCAGAAGCTCTTCAGGAAGGACAGGCATAGGAGATGAGGAGGGGGTGTCACCCCGGGTGTCAGTGACCAGCTAGAGCATGTGGAGCTCATTTTGGGATGGAAGAGGAGCTGAAGGAGAGCTTATGGGTCAGGATTAAGGGAGGGCAGAGACAGGTGACAGTAGAGTGGGGGTCTGCTGCAGGCCACCCAACCAGGAGGATCTATGGGGCTTTGAAAAACCTGGCCTAGTGGAAGGTGTCCCTGCCCACAAGGAGGGGTTGGAACAAGATGATCTCGAAGGTCCCTTCCAACCCAAACCGTTCTGTGCCTCTGTTACTCATGCTGAGATTATTATTACCATTGCTATTTTTAGAGCGTGTTCAGCACTTTCCCTCTTGTAAATAAAGTTTCTGAAGAAGGATAAGGAAGAGCTGAGCAGTTATTAGAGAAATTCTCTTTATGTGGCCAGTCAGTTTTGGCTTCACTAGCAATTTGGTGTCAGTCTGGGCCAAAAGTGCACTTTGATTTTACCCTCACACTCTTGGTCCTCACCCTCTGGTTCCTGAATCTTCACCAGCTTTTGGCCTTGCCTAAAGGAGGAGGGATCTCTCTCCCCCCATAGTCTGGCCAGAAGTGATGTGTAAAGCTCCTGTGATCCCCACAGGATCAGGGAATGGACACGTTGAAGAGGTGAGGGGGAAGAGGTAAAGGAAGCTGGAGCCCCAGTGACTGCAGGTGGTCACTGTGGAATGGGGAGGCAGCAGGAGGATGTCATGAACATCTCCTCCTCACTCCTTCTGTTCCTAGTCAGGGAGTGGGGAAAGAGAAAAGCTCAGGATCAGTTCAAAGCTCTGGAAAAAGAGAAGAACTGGGAATATTTAGGCTTGGGGCTCCATCACTCCTTCCTGCTGCCAGAGCCAGCACCACAAATGATTTCAGGGTGAGTTCTATCCTCTGCCCTGGATGATCCCAGAGCTTTGGAACTCTGGTGAGTGGCTTCTTCACCAACACTGCAGTCACTCATCCAAGCTCCATCTACCTGGCTGTGTGTGCTGGTGCTTGTTCCCCCCACTAGGACTCCTCTTTTGGGCCCCACGAAGTTGTCTCCTGATCCTGGTGTGCAAAGCAGGTTGGTTAAGGGAGTGGGCTGGAGTTGGGATTTTCCATGCTGTCACTTGGGAAGCTGGGACTGCTGCCCTGCCTCACTTTACAACTCTGGAAAATGGGCTTAATGCTAAACTCCCATTTTAGGAGAAGCCTCTTTGCAAGTTGTCCAAGAATGGAGGACTTTGAGCCAAGACAGTCCTTGAACACAGACAGTTCCTTCACTCAGTAAATACAACCTGTGGGAGGAGGAACAGGACTTTCCTCCCTTGCCCTTAGGAGAGGCTGTGATTGCTGGGTTTGACATGTGATGACATGAACATTAACACTCCTGAGCAGCTCCTGCCAGCAGAAACCACAGCTGGAAACAGGAATGAAAAGTCATTAGAAATGTGGATAAAAAATTGATGACAATAATAACAACAACAGCAACAAAAGGGAGGTGGAAATGACAAGCCAGCAGCCACGTGAGAGGGGAGGAATGGGAAAATCCCTTTCAAGTCCTGTGTAAAGCCGAGTTATTCCATGTTACCCTTCAGCAGAAGGATGTGGCTGGCTGGAAATTTGAAATGTTTAAGCAGATCTTTAACCAGACACAACGCAAGGTGCTATAGATGTAAACACAGTGGTATCTGTTGCTGGAGGGGAAGTAAACTGATTACTTACAAGCTGTCCTCCTTTGCACTTATCCTCTTCAAACACATCCTCTGGGAATCTCAGGCATTCCTTTTTTTTTTTTTTTTTTTTTTTTCCTTTCCTTGCCATCCCCATTTAAGCCTCCAATGGCTGGGGCTGCCCCTGGAAGGAGATGGCTCTTCCAACAAGCTGAACTCAGTTTCTCTGCATTGGAATTGTGCTTCCAGCAGATTTTAGGGGCAGATATATCATTCCAGCAGCACCACAATCCTACCTTTCCAATGTGGGAGGTGGGAGGACAGAGTTAACAAACCTAAACCAGCTCTGAGCAGTTCCCAGCCCAAACAGCCTATTTCCATCTGCATGAGGTGCTTCAAAAGAAGGTGGAAAAACTGGGCAGATAAAAAATGTTTTTCTCTCTCTCTCACGTCTCCCTCAGGTACTTTGTAGTCTGAGACCCACTTAGGCCCCTGAAGGAGCTTAATCCTTCTCCCAGAATCTGAGTCCCAGAGGAGCTGCATTGATCCATGAATATTCCCATCCCATTTTTTGCTCTTGACCAGTGTTGCCTCTGACAACAAGAGGCATCTTCTTGTGCAACAAGTGTGTTCTAAATTCAAAGTGTTTGTAAGGGTAGAGGGTTTGTTTATCTCTACTGAGTTTGCTGGGGGGGAGGGGGGAGGGGGTTTGACAAAGGGAAGTGGAAAATTCCAGCTGGATCCAACTCAAGCTTTTCAATCTCCAAAGCCCAGACAGAAGACAGACAATGGACAGAGGCCACAGAGCAGAGAAGAGAATGATAGTTGTCCTTTGGTTGTGTTTTTGGACAGCAAAGCCAGTGGATGTCATAAAACCCACCCAGCACCTCCCCAAATGCTGTCATGGGTGGGTTGGCCTCATAGCACCACCAAGATGGTCTGGGGATGGTGTGTCCCAGAAGATGTTGGGCCTTCTAATCCCTGCTTTTTCTATTCCTGTCTGCTTCTCTTTCCTCTGGGAATGACAATGGAAGGTCCTGGTGGTTCCCTGGGTAACTTCAGGAGCCATCACACCATGCTGTGATGGGACAGAGGTTGCCAGTTTGGGCTGAGCTGAGGCCTTTTGGTCATTTCTGCACAGTTTCAAGCAAAACAGGGTAGGGATCTCTGTTCTAAGTCTTTCTGTGTCATGAATAAATCATACAGCCCCAGGGTTGGGCAGGGTGGTCCCTGCAAGGCCCCTCCATGGGGAGCAGGGGAGCCAACCACAAAAAAAAAAAAAAAAAAGGTGTCCTTATATGTGTTTTTTTTAAGAGTACAGACCATTCTCCCTGTGGATTCCATGCTTTGGTTGTGTTGGCAGGATGGAAGGAAGGGTATATGTCTCCCCAAAGGCAGATTTCTGGGAGACCTGATGTTTTGAGAGCACCTCTTGCTCTGTAAACAGACTTCCTTGCTCTCCAAATATCCTACAGGAGTGGATTTCATGGATCCTTCCTCACTTCAAAGATGTGCAAAACCAAAAAGAACAGGTGAGTTCTTGCATTTGGTTACCTCAGCCCACTGCAGACCCCAAATCCTCACGTGTCCTATTCAGTGTTGCAGCTCACCCTCAGTTCTCCCCAGAAGGGCACACAGTGAGAAATGAGGAGCTCAGATCTCTCTTCATTTCTAAGGCATAGGTCATGTTTCCCCTGTTGTTAAGTGAGGGTCTGGGGACTCACAAACTTCTCTACTTAAGTCTGGAAGGAAATGGGCTGGAGGGAAATTTTTTAGCATCTTTGGACAACTCTCTCAGGCACGTGGTGGGATTCCTGGGGCTGCCGTGTGCAGGGCCAGGAGCTGCACTCGATGATCCTTGTGGGTCCCTTCTAGCTCAGGATATTCTATGATTTTATGATCCATTGCACTGAGTACAGTTCCCCATTCCCACAAAGATGTGCTTTCCATCACTCCCCATCGCAGAAATGGGGACTGAAAACGGGGTTGAGTTTTGTCGGGGGGGGGCACTTTCTGGCACTTCTTCCTCGTGCTGAGCTTCTCTGCCCTGCAATAAAGGAGAGATTCCCGGCTGCACCTTGCTCTGTCTGGCCTCCCCAACCACAGGACAGGGAAGGTGAGTGCCCCTCGCTCCCCTCACCACCCCAAAAGCGAGGCAGAGCTGCCCCAGGGGGCTCACAGGGGCAGGACACGCTGCCTGGGCTCCTTTTCCCAAGCACCCCGTGTTTCCCTCGGAAGCTTCCCCCTCTCCTGCTTGCACCTGCCAGGGCTGGAGAGAGAGAGAGAGAGAGAAGCTGGAGAAACAGAGAAGAAATCCCTGTGGCCCTCGGAGGAGCAGGGAAGCCTTATTGCAGGAAAACAAACTCCCGAAAGGCTGGAGAGAGAAAGGGAGAGATTTCCATTCGGAGCATGCACGGCGCTAATCCAGCATAGCCGCCTGTCGGCTGAAAACACGCATTTCAGGCCCCAGCTGCCCCTTTGCTCCAGTCCCTGCTTAACTGGAGATGTCACAGATGCCTTTGGCCAGCGATGCTGCAGTGCTGGCTGGGGATGAGGAGAGGCGGTTCGCTGCGCTCCACCACAGCCAGGGCTTGCTGCTCAGCTCCCCTAAAGGAAGGATTTTCCCTCTTTTCTCCTTCCCTGCGAAGTTTTTTTGGGGATACAAGAGGTTTGAAGGTGTGGAAATGGGGGTGAAAGGGCTGGATGAGGTGAAGGGAAGGGAGGAAAGGGGAAGAAGGCCGTGGGAAGGGGGTGGAGGTGCCCTGGGAGTCCCTGGGGGGGAGAAAAGGGGTGCTCTTCACCCTCCCTGAGGCAGAGGGATAAAGGTTGATGGCAGATAGGATCTTTGCCTCTGTCCCTTGGGCAGATCTGTGCCCTCCACTGTTGGGGAGCAGCAGCCCCGGGCAGGGAGGGAGGTGATTTTGCCAGGGAAAGGGGTTGGTTTCCCCCTTTTGAAGCAGAAAAGGTTAAAGACAAGGGGCAGGTCCTGAAGTCTGACAAGATTCTGAAGACCCTCAGCTCTTCCCCCCTTCTCGAGCCTTATCCCTCTCCCTCCCACTCCCTTCTCAGACCCTCTCCTTTGCTCGGGAGGCTCCTCATTCCCGGGAAACCTTTCCCAGGCTCTAAAACCGGAGGCAGCACCTTTAGCCCAAAGCTGCTGGGGTGCAGCCTGAGCCTTTCACCCCAGCCCATCTCCTCCTCCTCCTCCATCTGCTCAAACTTTCCCTCCCCCTCTCACCCTCCTGCTACCCCTGGGGTGTTTCATGGATGCGATATCCCCCCCCTTCACCCCCTCACCCCGTCCCCCCAATATTTTGGGTTAACGGAGCAAGGAGCTGGGGAGGATGCCAGGAAAGAGGTAAAAATCAAACAGTTATGAAAGGGTTAATGGCTGTTGCCATCTCCTGCCCTGGTGCAAAGCCACGGCCAAACCGGGGTGCTGGGGGAGGTCCCCCCAACACCGCCCTCCCCTCCATCACACACCCCCCCCTCTGCCTGCCGGGCTGTGGGGCTGTGGGACCCTCCACCCCGGTGGTCCCCGCCGCCCTGTCCCGTGTGCCGTGCCCCTCTGCAGGCTGTGAGCTCCAGGAAGGCTCCGGGGGGGCAGTGGGAGAGCCCCCCAGCCCCCCTGTCCCCGCCGGTCCCCAGGCAGCGCCGAGCCGCGTCTCTGCGCATCGCTCTGCGGGCGAGCGGCACCTCTCCGCGCCGAGCCTCCGCAGGTTTTTTTGGGGGGAGCGGGGAGGGGAGCAGAGCCCTCGCCGTCCTCACCACCGCCTTCCCGGCTCCCTCTTCACCTCCTGGCTCCCCGCTTAGGGCTAAGCTGTCCCGGGGAGGCTGCGCTGCCCGGGCTCCAGCGCGCTCCGGCTGTCGCTGGGCTCCTCTGCTCCATCCATCTATCCATCCATCCATCTATCCATCCATCCATCCATCCATCCATCCATCCTGTAGGCTAGCGGAGCATGCCCGATGCGATACCGTGTCAGTTCGGGTCCTTGCCTATAGCTGCCTGTTTTACAAAGCTCCGATCCGTGCCTGTGGGTGTGTATGTGTGTGTGCATTTCATCCCTCCCTCCTATCCCTCCCTCCCTCCCTCTCTCTCTCTCTCTCTCTCTCTCTCTCTCTCTCACTCTAATGTGTGATCTGGAAAGCTTATAAAAGCCTGATGTAATCCTTAATGCAGCCCCTGGCTACAAAGACTGGATCTAGTTTCACAGAGAGAGATTCAGAAGCAGAATTTAAAAAAAGAAAAAGGAAAAGAAAAAAAAAGAAAAAAAAAGAAAAGTGGGGGGAGAAGAGAGAGAAAGAAGGAAAAGCAGACGAGTGGATTTTAAACAAACATATCTTTCTGAAGAAGACCATTCTCGCTCCTCGCTGCTGGGAAAGCTACTCTGAACCCTGCTGTATTTTTTTTTTTTAATTTTTTTTTTCCGAAGGAGAAGACTTGATTGTCTGCTTGGATCTAATGATTTACTGGCTTTTAACTGCGTTTTTCCTCTCTCCTAAGGATTCCTCAAAAAACGGCTTAATTAT
Source organism: Pyrocephalus nanus (assembly GCA_038380795.1). NCBI lineage: Eukaryota > Metazoa > Chordata > Aves > Passeriformes > Tyrannidae > Pyrocephalus > Pyrocephalus nanus. The sequence goes on from CM076261.1 coordinate 94,634,398, forward strand.
TTTCGGCTTTTCTCTTCTACCTGCCTGTCTGCAGAGACACCAAAGGTTCTCCCTTCCTTTCCCTCCCCACCCCCATTTCTTTTAGGATTTTTCCCCCCCTTTTCCCTTTAATAGATACATATATATATATATATATATATAAATGTGTATGTATATATATATGTAGAGGCGAGAGTGGAGGAAGCGGAGGGAGGGAGAGCTCTGCCATCCTTTGGACTTCACGCGCTGCCCAATGTTGGGCTGGTTACCCCTGGATATGTTGCTGGTTTCCATTTGGAATTTGACAAAGGGAAGAAGGAGGATATAAAACCTGGGGAGCTCGGCAAGGTAAGGGGCTCCCGGCCACCCTTCCTTCTTCCACGGAGGGGAGGGAGAAAAGGGAACGCGACTTCTCCGGGCTGCGCTTTGCCTGGAGCGCGGGGGGGGGGGGTCTGTCTCCATCCCCAGGGGAGGCAGGGATGGGGGCAGCGCTGGGCACCCCCTCCTCTGGTTTTGCCCCTGGAAACATCACCTGGAGGGTGTTTTCGTCCCCTCAGCTCTGCAATTTGGACGGATGGAGCACAATCATTCCCTGACATGGGAAGTTTCAACTTTTGTGCATGCGGGTCCTGTGGGCAAACATCAAGCGGTGGAGGAAAATATTGATGTCTGCAGGATGCGGAGGGGGAAATGCAGTCGTGTCCTGGGGAAAGCAGCTGGGGATTGGGTTGTTTTGGGGAGCGGGGTGGGGAGAAGGCAGCCAGGAGAGGGATGAGGAGCGGGGAATCGCGGCAGGAGAGCTGCAGAGCCAGCCGGGGCTGAACTGCAAAGTGCTGTGAAGCCGCGGTGCCTTCGGGGGCAGCCCTGGGGTCCGGGACTCCTCAGCCTGCAATGTTGGCAAACAAAGTCTCGGAAGGACAGGCAGCTGCCTGCCCCGGGCGTGAATCTGCCCTTATCCCAGCTCCTTGCCTTCCCCTTTTCCCTCGGAGAGGTGTGGGGGGGGGGGTGGGGGGTGGAGGGTCTTTTTTTGCTTCGCCGCTTGCGTGGCTCCTACCCAGGGCTGGAGGCAACGGCTGGGGAGGGGTGAGCTGCTGATGTGCCCCCCCCCCCAAATGCCATTTATCAGCACTTTGCCTCACACTGGAGGAGAAAATGAGCCTTTAGCCTGTGTAGAGCTCGGAGTACGGCACAGATGCACAGACACGCACACGCTGCTCCCGGAGCTGTGCTCCTGGGGGATGCTGGCACCTAGGCACGGCTTAGCTTTTCTCTGAGGATGGGGTTGGGGGGGTGGCGAGAGAAGGAGTCTCCATCAGGGATGCGTAATTACAAAGCATCTTGTTCTGAATCACCCTGTGTGGGAATGAATCGCAAAATTTGTCTCTCCCTCTTCCCCCACCGCCCCCTTCCCTTTCACGGCCTGACATTCGCTGATGGAGGGTGGCTGTTGATGCATCTTCAGACTTTCACAGAGAGGTGTTTCAGCCATGGCTCTGCCAAGGCTGGAAGGAAAAGGGGGAAAGCGGGATGGAGGCGATCAGGTGGATGTCTCAAAGGGACTTTTCAGCCTGGCTGTGCCCCCGGTCCTGGCTGAGAGCAGCAGCGCTCCCCGAATCCAAGGCTCGGTTTTCAGATCAACTCTGCCAGGTACCTTCGGTTGTGACTCACACTCAGGTCCTGCCCTGGCCACGGGAACAACCCCTGTGAATCCGCTGCACAGAGAGGAGGTGGTAGGGAAGGGAACATCAAGGCAAGGTCAAAGGGATGGAGGGCAAAAAGACACCCCCCCACTTCCATCCCTGACCATCCCATCCCTTCGGAGCCGGGGCTTTCCAAGGCTCAGGCTCAGCCCACCTCCAGCACCGGGTCTGGCGAGTGCCAGGGCCAGCTGACAGCTGATGGCTGAGGGAGGAGGAAGAGGAGGAGGGGAAGGAGGGGGCTGAGGAAGAGCGGAGCTACTTTGACAGATGCCCAAACCAAACCTGCCTGTGCGGCAGAGCGAGAATCGCAGCGTCTTCAAAGCCTCCCTGGGAGGGAGCCGGGGGTGCTCGGGGAGCAGGGGGCACCTCCCCAGCCCCGGTACCTGTTGATTAGCGATAGGTTTGCTCTCACCTGGCCGTGCAAAGCCTGAGGGAAGCCGGGAGAGATGAGCCCCCGGCACTCGGCGGAGTTGCCTGGTGACCTCCGCGGCGGAGCAGGGAGGGCTGGGTGTTAATGATGATGACTCTGCTTTGGCTGGTGCTGAAATATCTGTATTATCTATTATCAGCTGGGAGACGAGGCTGGAGGCTTCGCAGAGCTGGGATCTCATCCAAAGTCCGGGCTGCTAAAGGAAACAAACAACTCCCCGTGCATATTAAGTGGGTCCCTAATTAATTAATGACTCATTAACCTGGGTCCCACAGTCCTTGCTGTGCGGGGGACCTCGCTGAGGAAGAGGAAGGGGGTCTCAGGGAAGAGCCAGGGAGGTTTTTACCCCGGGAGCGTGCTGAGGAATTGCACCAGCTCTCAGCCAAGCCGCACTGCCAGGGGACAGGGTGGGCACGGCGCTGAGCCGGGCATGGCACAGGGGACAGGCAGAGGGCTGGGCAGGCAGGACATCCTGTCTGGGGGTGCTCAGAGGGGCATGGGGAGCACGGGGGTGCTGGGCCAGGGGCAACCAGGGGACCTCCGTGCTCTGCTCTGTGCGATCTAGAGGGGTCAGGATGCAGCATCGCTTCTGCTGTACAGGGAGAACGGGAAGGCCAAGAAGAAACTGGATGGGGTAAAGGCACAGGCAGGGTAGGAGCGGGACCCCTGGTCCTTTCAGCAGCACTTGGGGTGGTGTTGCAGAGCCCTAGGTGCAGGGATAGGGGCTTGGACACCCCCCACCCCCCCATAACTGACCACTAAAGGTGAAGAGGCTCAGGGAAGGACTGGCTGCAAAGTGCAGGGGTTTTCTATTTATGAATTTTCTCTACCTCTCTTCTCCTTACACGGGGGAAACTGAGGCAGGTCTGTGTGCCAGACCCCATACCCGGGCTGGGAATTGTGTGTGTGTGGGGAGACACTTCTGATCTCCAGTCAGACGTCAAAGAGCTGCCACAGACACCCTCCACCGTGGGGGGAGCACCCCCTCATCCCACTGTTTTGGCACCCCAGGGAGACCCGCATCACCCTCTGCCCCACAGGCCCTCAGAGGTGGCGTGGGACACTCACACAGCCCTTCTCTCCCTTGCATCATCCCACAGGCCCCTTTTTCAACCACCCCAAACTCAGCAACACCCCCTCCCAACACACACCACACACACACACACACACACACACACACACACACACACACACTCCATCCTTCCCACAGCATCGGGACCGCGGGGCGGGAGAGAGGCTGGGAGAGGATGGGGGAGCATCTCAACGTGGTGTCAGGGTCCCCTCCACACCTCTCCCCGGTACCATCCCCGCTACCGGGGGGGCTGTCGGGGGCGGCCGGGGCTTGCGGCGAGCGGCGGGGAGGTGGCGCTCGCAGCCCGGCTATCGCCGCTCGCCGCCCCCGGAGCGCTCGGATGCTCGGCACAGCCCGCGGAGCGCTGCTCCCCCTTATCCCACCCCTCCGCCAAAAAAAAAAAAAAAAAAACACCCACCAAAAAACACCCCCCAAAAAACAACACCACCCCACCTGCACGGCTCGCAAGAAGCGCTGCCTCGCACCCCGCACCCGAAACACGCCGCCCACGGGGTTTGTGTCCCACTCTCCAGCATCACCTTCCCATGGACTTTTAGCCCCCCCACCCACCCTGCGCCCCGTGTTTTGCTTTTTTTTTTTTTTTACCACACTCCCCCAACACGTTTCACCCTCCCCCTTCCCCCCAGTTTCAGCGTCGTTGTGAAAACAGAGGCTCGTTGTGCTGCCACGGGCTCTCCATGGGAGTGCAAGTGGTGTGAGCAGCTCTATCACCTCCGTGCCCAGGATTTGGGGAGGGGGGCAGCCCCCAGCTCCAAGGGCCTGCTGGGGGTCCTTACACCATCCCTTGCTCCCTACAAGTGTGGGAAAGGGATGCCCGAACACTCTGCTCCTGCGAGTCCACCCGTGGTGGGATCGTGCCCCATCATCTCTCCCGGGAAGGGGAGATGATGGAAGGGATTCCCGCAGTGCCTGTGAGGCTACAGACGGCTTTTCTTTGCCCCTTTTTTGGGAGGGAGGGAGAGGGGAGAGCAGCGTGCTCGTAGATCCAGATTCACCTTCTCCCGTAGCTCGAGTGCAGCACGCAGGAAATCCCCTGTCATCGATACCTGTTGCAGGGGATCAGCTCGGCTCATTAATTAGCTCCCGGAAACCTGCGCTGGTAAACAAATGAGTCAAAGCTTTTCTGCGGGGCTGATCCCGGGCTCGCAGAGCACCGGATGCCACCTTTCTGGGAGAGGTGCAAAGAGAGAGGAGTATTTTCTTCAAGATGGATGACAGGCTGTCTCTGGAACCAGCTCGCCTCCTCCCCTTGGAGAAAATTCCCATCCCCAAACGAGCCTTCCAAGGGAAGGGAGCTGGCACCTGGCCTGGGGGTTTGCAGAGGAGTCTTGGTGTCACAGCACATGTCAGAATGGCTTGATGTTGTTGCCCGTAATGAGAACACAAACTAACAGAGTGTCAGTTTATGCGGTGCTTTATTCAGGGCCCGGGGTCCCTGTGGACTCCTGTCCCAAGACAGGTACCCAAAGACCCACATTTTGAACGCATCTTTTATACTATTTTCCAAGCAAGGTTACATGATTGGTTTTACATTTCACAGGAGACATAGCAGTTAAACATAAACTTACATATCATTCAAATATTAATCCATTTACCTAACTGTAAACACCGTGTAATTAAATCCCACCACCAGATTACATCCTACCTCTAGTTGCAAATTTCTTTTGTTTGGTTCTGCCTGACTTATTGTTTCTTTTTGGTCAGCACAGCTTTAATGTCTAACCAGTCCCAACTTAGCTTCGGGCAAGCCCTGACTTGTCTCTGGCAGGGCCTTTCCAGGCTTATGCTCCAGGCAAACCTTGACCAAGCTGCAACAATGTGGCTGCAGAGAAAGTCCCCATCACACCCCAGTGTTCACCCTCCACAGGATGCTCCCGTGTCCTTCTCATGGTTCCTTCCCCAGTTTCCCTGGGCTCTCTGCTTGTCTGAGGTTTGCAGAAGGTGCTGAGATAAAAGAGGGCAGGAGGGTGGTGCTTGTGCTTGGGTGAAACTTGGCCAAGAGTTAAATTGCTGGTGGGGGTTGATGTCCATCCATATATTTGGGATTTGGGGTCTGAAGCACAGGAAGAAAGGGGATGGGGCACCTTTTTCTCAGCCAAGGTGGGGATTGGAGGGATGTCTTCCAGGGGAAACAGCGTTTCAGTTTTCCATCTGCACTGGAGAGGCAGGGGCTCCTTTTGATTTGAGATGCACTCCTATCCTTTAGATTAAATATTAGGAAGAAATTCATCCCTTTGAGAGGGGTGAGGCATTGTAGAGGTTACCCAGAGAAGCTGTGGCTGCCCCATCCCTAGAAGTGTTCAAGACAAGGTTGGACAGGGCTTGGAGCAACCTGGGCTAGTGGAAGGTGTCCCTGCCCACAGCAGGGGGTTGGAATGAGATGAGTTTTAAGGTCCCTTCCAACCCAAATAATTCTGTAATTCTGTGATTCATGTATGGCCCCCTAAGATCCCAAATCCACAGGGGACGAGCCCTCTAAGTCCCAAATCACTGTGACAGGGCCAGCACAGACACTATCCTGGTCCTCAGCGACCTCCAGCATCCCAGTGTTGGAGGTTCCATCTGCCTTTTAACCCTTCTTAAAGCTCCTTCTGCCCAAAAGGCAATTGTTCCACAGCCCCACTCCATCCCTGACCCAATATTGGTTGCATTTTATTAGAACATAAGAAACCATCAACTGGAAGCCCAACTTGTCTCTTGCAGAGCAATCTGGCAGGGCAGCCCACGGGGAGAGCATAATTCCCTCTCTCTTACATGCTCTCCATGTGATATTTGGCTCTTTAATATGGTTTGCAGAGTGCTGAGGCTACAGAACACACCAATAAAAAGGAATAAGGGAAAGGAAAATGAGCAGTAAATGAAGTCCCTTCAGAACATCCATTTGTCGTCGCATCTTGGGCTTAGAAATTCCTTGCGGTGCCTCTTGGAGCGAGGGGTTTGTATTAGTCTGATTATGCTGAGATAATCTGTCATGTTGCTCCAGGAAGCTCTGAGGGAAGAGTGGGGAAAAAAAAAAAGAAAAAAAAAAAAAAAAGAAAGGAAAGATAATATTTTAAATCAGAGGGCTGCTGCTAGATTGGTGACTCTGTCTGGCAGACACACATCACTGCCCCCTTTATGAAAATTTAAATTGGTTACCTCTGTCAGGGAAAAATGAGAGATTTGCTGATTTTAATTTGTTGAAGCGAAACACCCCCTGCCAATATTATCAGAATTAAACCAGCGATGGTTTCCTGCTCTCCTTCTCCTACTCCCTCTGCATTTTTTTTTCTGAAATATCCCTTCATAAAACATTGATTAAGGAGTGACCAGCTGGTGACAAATGAGCTGTTGAAAAGGCAGGCTCTGTGTGTTTGGTGCCCTGCCTGATCCCTGGGACAAGGAAGACCAGGGAAAGGAAGTGGAATCTGGAGGAAGAATGGTCAGAGCCCTTGTAAGGAAATCTAGGAAGGAAGGAAAACTACCTGTTTGGAGTAGCTGGGGGTAAAAATGGAAGCAGATGGATGCAATCTTATGTGGTGCACTGTGTGCTGGCTGATGTGCATACATGCAGCAAGATATATAAAATATACAAAATTCTCCTTCCAGTGAGCATCAGTTTTAAGTTGTTGGTTTACTCCAGGTAGAGCTGCTGCTCTCTGGCTTGGTTTGTCCTGAGAGAAGGACACAGGAATCCTGCACATATCCAGGGCACCATTTTGTGCATACACCAGTAGATTTTACTGCCAGCTCCTTCTCTGAACATCTCGTTTTTTGGTCAGAGGCAGGTCTTGTGATACCTTCTGCTATGATTTCAGCACTCCCACCTTGCATGCTCACCTTGTCAGCTGCCTGTTTGCAGGCTGGCCTTGCTAGATGGAGGTGTTCCCTCAGCTTTTCTGAGCTCAGCTGGCCAGGAGCAAAGTCCTTGCTGTTTGCAAAATGGCTCTTTTCTTTCCTCCCTCTGTCAGTTATTAGGAATATCCCATCCCTGGCAGATGTACCTATTCCATATTCATTGAGAGTGAGCAGAGCTCTCTTTCTCTAAATGCTTTTGGGATGGGGGTCATGATAAATAGATCCTAAAATAGATTTGGAGCTGAAACTCTTCGTCCAGTCTGCGCTCCTGTCTTCTTGTGGATGATCATTTAATTCTACAGCTCTACAAACCACTGGAAGTTTGATCTCCCCAGCATTAAACCCCATGGCTTGATTTTAGAAACTGCAACTCCCGCTGTGGACCAAGGACATCCTCACAGGGCTGATCTCATCCACTGCCAAACCCCGTGGTCCAGGCCAGGGGGTCAGGTCACAGTTAATTAAGACATTGGTCCCTCTGCACTTGGGTGTTCTCATTTGTGAAATGGGCATGGCCTGGATCCCTCCTGCCCAGGGGGGCTCCGTGCCAGCCTTCAACTGGATGTGGTCAAACAACATTTCCTTTGGAATTCTGAGATGAAGGACACCAGCCAAGCACCAGGAATGAATTATTCTTCCTGTGCCTTGACTGTGAATACATGTCCACCCTTAAATCTTCCTCCTGAGTCGTGTTTTCTTGTCCTTTCTCAGTTTTTATTTTCTTGAAGCCTCTCCAGAGCCAAAGCTTTGGAAGTCTGAAAATCTCCTATACCTGCCTTGGGTTCCCTCTGGATTAAACACATAGTTTTTCCAGGAGACCTTGTGTAACACTGCAAAATGGCCCTTTGTGCAGTCCAGCACACATTGATATGCAAATGGCTTAAGCCTGGGGTGGGAGCCTGGCTTAAACTGGATGTTGTTGAGCAGGAATCTAACAATGGCCATCTTCTGGAAACAAACATCTGCTGGTTCCTGCAAATGGAAGTCGATACACCTTCAGCAGGAAATCTGTCCCGGTGGGGTCTTTTGTATTGAGAGCCCTGCTGGTAGATTTATTCATTGTGCAGGTCCCGTTCCCTTAACAAGTCAGTTATTCATTGGCCATTGCTCGAGGGTGTGTGGAATTTATGGTCATAGTCCTGTAATCAGATATTTTGCTATAGAGGGCTTCACCACCGTGGAAGGTTTGAATAAATCAGTATGCAGCAAAAATTGATTCTCTCACAATCTATTTCTGGACTCAGCTCCTGCTTTAAGAGTGTTTTCTCCCTTCTGGAACCACGTTATTAAAACCTTTGCATGTCTGTGCTGTGGTCAGCTCTACCAAAGCTATGGCCTAGTGCCCTGTGTGCAGACAGACCCACACTTGGGTGGGTTTTCTGGGCCTGATTTTTGTTCTGAGATTCTTGAGATACATGCTGTTGCCATTTCCCAGCCAAAAAAAAAAAAAAAAAAAGAAAAAAAAAGGAGTTTTTCTCAATCACCTGACTTCAGCATCTGCAGGTTGGAAAGAACTGCTTGAAAAGGCTTTAATCAACTGCCAGTGAAGAAAGGGAAATCAGATTTTGAGTAGCTGCACTGGTGCCTTAAGTACCAGAGCTTGGCCCTCTAATCTCCACTCCTCAGATGTTGTTCTACAATCTGATCAGCTCTATTGAGCCAAAACAAGGGTTAATTGCTAACAAAATGCTCCTCACCTTTGTGCATACAAAGGAAGGGGCCAAGGTGAGCACCTTGCTTTTTGGAGCTTATTACAATCTTGCTGCCTGCAGGTGAGGGCCAGGGACTTTGGTTCTTGTAAGTGCCCAAGAATACCTCTCTGTGAGGATAAAATTCCAGCAGAGCCTCTGCTTTTTATGGCAGAAATCAGGGATGGGAGGAGAGGAAAATCTCTGTAACCTAGCAGCTTGTGCAGCTGCTGTCTCTTAGGTCGCTGGTGATGTTAAATGTGTAAATGTCAATGAACCTCTTCCCTGAGCAGGGCTGAGCTGTCTTGGCACTTCCACTAGGGATGGAGCTTGGCAGTGACATGGTTAGTCAGTGGTCAGACACGCTGCCTGCCTTGCAAGTGTTGCCTGAGGCACAGCGTCTTTCTAGGGAAACTCTGCTGGCTCCAGGGGTGGGTTTTGATTTAGGGAGGGTGCGTGGCAAAGGACATTTGGTGCCTGGTCTGCTCTGGTGAGGGCAGCCAGCCCAGAGGGGTGTGAGGCTGTGACAAGGAGCGTGGAGATTGTTCTCACAGAGCATGTGAGCAGGCAAACCAGCAGGTGCTTGTGGGAGAAGCCATATATGGGATGTACATGGGAGAGGCCCCTGAGCGGCCCTTGCCTCAGCAGACTCATGGAATGTCCAGAGTTGGAAGGGACACACAAGGATCATCAAGTCCTACACACAGGACAACCCCATGAATCCCAGCATGTCCCTGAGGGCATTGTCCAAACACTTCTTGAGCTCTGGCAGCCTTGGTGCTGTGCCCACTGCCCTGGGGAGCCTGTTCAGTGCCCAGCCACCCTCTGGGGGAAGAACAATTTCCTAACATCCAACCAAAACATCTCCTGACACAGCTTGAGGCCATTCCCTCAGGTCCTGTCACTGGACACAGATAACACTGCCCTTCCAATCACCCCTTTTAGCACTTGCAGGTCAGCCATGAGGGCAAATGAAGGAATAAGTAAATAGTGAATGCACATTTGCTACCTATCCTCAATACTTAAAAAAACAACAGGGACAATGTCAAACACTGTCTGTCCTGTGGGACTTGCTGGTTCCTGCCAGCTTGGGGTTTTCAGGTGTGTTAACAGGGATGGCAGTGCTGTCAGGACTTCCAGATTCTCCAGATGGGGATGATGCTACTACCAGCAGGAGAGATGGTGAGAGGGCAGAAGAGCAGCAAGGCTGAGAGGGCAGGGGGGAAGCCGGGAAAGATCCCAGCAAAATACAGGAGATGTCTCAGCAAAATAGTTTGTAGATGTACCCAAGGCATCCCTCAGGGAAAAGACAACTGCCTGTCTTTGGGAAGTGCCTGCAGGCATGGAAATGCCACTGGAAGTTGTATGCATTCCAAACATTTTCTACCCCAGATTGTGAGATGGGTTTGAGGAGCTGATTTCCAGAGGTCCCTTTCAACCTCAAGCACCTGTGATCTTGTGATGAGACACAAGTGCTGCAGACTTTGATGCCCTCAGTGGACACAGCTGCCCTTGGGAGCTGCCTGTATGTGGTGAGCTGGAGGCCTGCAGGGCATTTAAAGGTGATCTGGGGAAAGCACTGAAGGCTCTTTTGCAGGACAAACTCCAGGGTGGGACTGTGTGACAACACCCTTAGGGGTGTCCTTGTCAGAAAGGAGGAAACCTGGTCAGGATTAGGGGCTGGGGGCTGAAATCTAAGGCTGTGATGTGTTTTGAGTGAGAGAAAAACCTTTTGTTACTTCATGAGACAGCCTTACTACCCCTCAGAAGTAGAGACTTTCCCTATGTTGGGAGAAAGCCCTGGTTTGATATCCTGTTGACTTGATCCCAGTTTTCCAGACAAGGCCCTCCTTGGTAAGTCCATATCCCTGCATCTCCCTGGGGTCTTACACTGATTTTTTTGTCAGGGCTGTGGCCAGTAGCAGTGCTGCAGCATCTTTGATCAGAAACATGCACACACCTTGCCCTGAGATGTGATGCCAACATTCTTTTACTCCCATTACTGAAGCCTTTCCCTGAATAATTTCTTCTGTTGTCCTGGGAAAAGCCTTGGCTTGTTCTGCAGTCAGGGGAATTTTTTGGGATGTGGAAAGGAGGGATCCTCCACTACAAGCTGAAGCAGCTCCTTCCTTGTTCTGTGCTGCTGGTGGGTCCCTCCCTTGCTTGGTCTGGCTCTTGACTTCTCATTAGTGGAAATGATGTTCACAAAAGGACCTCTGAGACCATCCAGGAGCTTCTGGTGGGATGTGCTGGGCATGAGGGAAATGGCTGGGAAATCCAACTGTGATTCCAAACAGCTTCCAGCCAAGTGCAAGGGGTATTTGTTGGCTTGGAGCTCATCTCAAAAGTCTCAGGGAAGTGAAACAACTTTCTCTTCCCTCTCCTGAGTAGGTCTTAAATGTTTTTATGGAACTCACCACATTTGTGTGGGGAGGGGAATGTGGGACAAAGCGCTGCTTTTTCTCACCTCCCTTCCCTTGCCCAACAGGGTGGTTGGATGTAAATAGGACACGACTCTTCCCAAGCCTGGAGCTGGGTCACCAGGCTCTGCCTGCGTGCAGGTGACAGTGCTGGGGCGTGACAGCAAAGCTGGTGCTGAATACAACTTCCATGCCCAGCTAAACCCACCCCTCAGATGCTCCACGCCTTGGAGCTGCCTTTCACGGGGACCCAAAACTCTCCCTGCAAACCTCCTGTTCCCATAAATGCAGTTTTATGAGCTGTGAGGTGCCCGGCCACGTGGTTATTAAAACCCCAGCCTCCCACCTCAAATTACAGCCCAAATGCTGTGTTTGTTTCCCACTTAATGCCGTCCCTCAGAGGGTTTCTTTCAGTGCTAAGCCCTTTTGAAGTTGTTGTTGATTACAGAGCAGGGAGCGTAATCTCCCCGTGGAAGTTGTTTGTAGCTGGGGAGTGGGGTGGAGGGAAGGATATCAATCACCCCAGTGCAAGTGTCAGAGATGGGGTTGGGAATTAGGGGTGCTGCTCAGCCCTCCCTTCCCCTCAGTGACCCATCCTGCCACTCACGTGTCCTGCTCCGAAAGTGTTGGTCTGATGATTGCTGCAGCTCCTCAGGCAGTCAGACAACTGGGATTTCAAAGGGGTTTTTAGCTGTGCAAGTTGGCTTCTGGTCTGGGAGGTGATTTTGGTGGTGTAGTTATCTTGTCCCAGCCTTCATCAAACACTGGCAGCTGGGACTCTCCCCGAACCCTAATTTAGCATTTTTCTGGCTGTTCCCTGGGTCATCAACAGAGCAAACCATGTAAACTTATTATTCTTTATTCCTTCCCAAATTATTGCCTGCTGTCTCTGTTTTTCTTGGTGAGCCCTTTCGGGTTCACATCACTCGATCACCATGAGTTGCCAGCACTGAATTTGGGCATGGCCAGTGTAGCACAGAGGCAGCTCTTTGATCTGTGGCTTAGGTGAAAATTTCCACGGATTAGATGGAAAGTGAATCATTGACAGGCACGAGGTCAACACCTGCTGGTCTTATGATCTTTGCTCCATCTCCAGCTCAGCCCTTTTCCTCTGTGAAGCTCCCAGACAGCTGTTACTCCCTTGAACTCTTTCTTTGAAGCCTTTCCTAGGTATTTTTACCCTCAGGAAAATCCCAATCAGGGTTAGGGAAGTTGGTCCTCTTGGATATAATGGGGTCCAACTCTTAGTTAGTGCCTCCTGGTGTCACTGTGGAAGAAACAGTGAGGGGGGAGAGCTCTAGGTGACAAAAATCTGGTGTGCTGACAACTGAATTTTAGAATCATGGGATAATTAATGTTGAGAAGTAACTTTGAGATCACCAACCACACCTGCGGAAAGTCCAACTGCAGTTTTCAACTCTTGAAGTTGTTTGGGGGTTTATTTATTCATTAATTTATTTGGAGACGAGGACTCTTGCTGGTGGGTCTTGTTCTCCAGATGTTCTTGACCTTGATCCTTGACCTTGACTGCAGGTCCTAGATGGCTTCAGTATTGGGATTTTGCCAAATATTAGCCATAAACGGCTTTGAAATGGTGTCAGCCCAAAGCTTGGTGTTTTTGCAGTGATGTGATAGAGAGAATTAGGAGGTGGAGGACACCAACCCAGCCCAGCTCCTGCTGATTAATGGCTGCTTCTCTTTATTTCATAGGATCTGTAGGGGAGATTCCAAAAGTTATTGAGGCTCCGCAAAATATTAACTATTCTTCCCCTTTTAGCTGCTCTCTTGAGTCTGATCTTGCTGTTTCATAGAATTATGGAATCCTTAAGGCTGGAAAACACCTTTAAGATCATCAAGTCCAACCATCAATCCAGCACCACCATCGTGTTCATCATTTAAACCTTGTGCTCAAGTGCCATATCCATGTGTTTTTTGAACACTTCCAGGAATGGTGAGTCCACTCCCTCCCTGGGCAGTCTGTTCCAATGCTTAACAACCTTTACAGTGGAAAAAAAAATCCTATAATATCAAATCTAAACCTAATGTAAACCTCTGATGGATGTTTGTGGCTCGCAGGGCAACACCAGCCCAGTGCACACAGAGAAGAGCCAGGCCTGGCAGCATTTTTTTTTTTTTTTTGGTCTAAGTTTCAGTGACTTTCAATAGCTGGGAAGTCTCTTGGCTCCTCCTTTGCACCACTTCTCAGTTTGTAATGAGGTAACACTCCACTGACTTCCCTGAGCATCTGTTTCATCCCTGGCATGGGGGAAGTGATTTTCCTCACTGCTGTGCTGACTGGAAGTGGAGCAGCTTCAATCCTGGGTTATGATCCTTGGGGCACTGAGTCTCTTGCAGGCTCAGGGAGCTTTTATCCACAAACACCAACCTGTAACCCAGCAGTGGCTTGGAAATCGTATTTCCTTCTGAAACAAAACCTGACGATTTCTGGCCATTCAGAAGCATTCAGGGACATCCTAAATAGTGTCCTCTGGGCTGGATTACAATGTCTTTTGTATTTCAGCTTCTGTTGTATTATTATTGGAGCAGAGGGATGGAGGCACTACATGGGTAATCAGGCTCTTCCACCTCTTTTTTCTCCACCATGATGGCATTTTGCTGAACCCCAGGGTATTTTCCAATCCTCTCCCCATCTTGTGCTAGAGTTAGGGCTTGGTAAACCAAACAGGGAGAGGACCCAGACCCAAAAACTGCCCTGCATTTGTGCAGATAGTTTAATTTTTAGAGGTGTTTTTAGAACATTTCATTCAGCCCCTCTCTTTCCCATCCCAAGACTGGTCACAGTTCAGAGGAGAACTTGTCCAGGGACTGTTCCCAGCAGAGACATGAGTCACCTTCTTTTGGCAGGGAAAAGGGCGAAATTCCCAGCTCTTCAGTTAACTTGTGTTAATTTTAAGTCAAACAGCAGCCCCAGGGCTGAGCTGGGTGGAGTTGCCTGTCTGGGGGCTCCTCTCTGTGCTATAACATCCCCCTGCAACAATGGACTTTCAGAGCTCCACAGATCACTGGGGGAAAAAAAACCAACACATTTAATTCTATGGTAAGGTCACTTTTTACTTAAAAGGGACAGAATGGATTTAATTTACAAGCCTCTCCAACTTTATGGCTTGCATTTAGAGTTATATCTATTACGTAGTGCCAAACACGTATTATAAAAATTGATTCCCCCCTTTCTCCTCCCCAGATTTGCTGTGTCAGGAGGATTCTGATCCCGTTTGCTCCGAGCCAAACAGATAGACTGAGGTAGATCTGAACGTCAGGGGTGACATCTGTGACTGCAGAGTGCAGGTTTATAGGGAATGGAACTGGCCCAGATCTATTCCTGGGTGTTTGGGAAGGAACGTGGTTTCTGCCACAACGCAGGAGAGGAGGGCAGGGCTGGAGTCTGCAGGGAAGATGCAGCTCCGTGCAAGGGGTTAGTAGGTTACCTGATGTCGATGTCTTTGTGTGGGTCTCTCCATGGTAATGTGGTGAAGGCACATCCTCTGCCTTCAGCAGCAAAATTGAGGCAAGAGACATAATGTTCAGAGGAGATTAAGGAGAAGAATTGGTTTTGTTTTGTTGTTGTTTTTTTTTTTTAATTCCAGGAAAGCTTTTAAACACTTTAAAGGCTTTTTGCAGCAGTGAGAGTGAAGTTGGAGAGACACCATCGAAGTGAAGAGAGGAAACAGGGTGACAGCAAAAGCATTTAGACCAAATTTATCAGCTCATCATCACTCCCAGCACCTCAATAGCTGGTGCTGGAGCCGCATTTTGGCCTTTTCTGATTTAAGTGGTCACTTTGCAGAGCAATGAACCTCAGAGAAGGGCAGACAAGGAAAGCCAGCCCTTGTGAGGACAAAAGGAATCGTCAGGATCTGCTGTCTGAGCTCCTGTGGACAGGGATGGCAGGTTCATCCCACAACTGCAAGACTGCTCTTGTGGTGGGAGTTGGGTGAACTGGTTAAAAGGATGTCTTACCTTGATTTAGAGGCTTATTAGAGGGAGATTTGAGCCTTGAGTCAGGGCTCTGGCAGGAACTGGGAGCCTGGGAGCATCCCTATATCACAGTCCACTCTCTGGGATAGCAGCGAGGGGGGATGTGCCTCCCTCCCCTGCAGATTCATGTCTTGAATGACAGTTTTCTATCTCTGTTATTAAGTTGTGCTCATAAAACCCTTCACAAACACCCTGGACAAGCTGTTAACTGCCCTTTTAAAGTTGAGCTGGGGAAAAATGAACCACATTTGCCTAAACAGAGCCTTGGCCATGCTTGATGGAGTGACTGCAGTAAAACCAGAGCTATAAATAAAACACATGTGCCTGTGTCCACTACAGTATTTCCTGAGAAGACGTCATTTGCTTCAGGACTTCAGTGAAATATCCATATTTTCAGCCTCAGTTTGTATTAATTAGTGTATTTTTTTAATTTTTTTTTTTTTTTTGGGGGGGTCATGTTGAGTTTTGGTTTGTTTGTTTTTGTTTTGTTTTTTGCTTTAGTGTGGGCTGGAGCGTCTTCTCCAAAACCTGCAGCCAGGGGGGGTTTAACTGTGAACTGTACAATCTTCTTTGAATTTTGCACGGGCCTGAATGGAGAAATCTGTGGCCTCACCTTTGCTCTCACAGTTATGAAACACAGTCAAAACGCAAAATCTGGAAATTATGAAACTGGGTCCCTTCAGATCCCGAGTTGCTTAGAAATCTTCCTTATTTATTTATTTATTTATTTATTTATTTTAATCTGGAATCTGAACTCTGGTCAGCCTCTCCACTTGATTCAACAACCACAGCTGGGATTTATTTATTTATTTATTTTTAAATTGCTACTTATTTTTTAACTTGAACTGTCTTATTATCACATAACTTAAGGAATTCTGATTGTCAGGTATTGCCAGATCCGCCCCAAAAGTATCCAAATCTGAGGGCAGAGGTAAATCAGAAGGGACCAGGAGATTACCAAGCAGTAATAAGGACAGAATCCAGTCTCCATGGGGAGTGAAGTATTTGCCTCTGTATCTTTTCTTTCCGTCTCCAAGGAGCTCTGTCTCTCCAACAGCAGCATCTTAGAAACTGAAAGCAGCAGTTCACGGGGAATGAAGCTCTCCCTGGCACTGTAGCCACATTTATCAGCATCCTGGCTGCAAAGGACATGTAATTTAGGTTCACTGGGCACGTGGAGATCAAAAATCTGATTTTTTTTTTTTTTTTTTTTTTTTTTTTTGCCTAAATTTAGGCAACAGAAAGGCATCAACGGGAAGTTTGGGCTTGAAGGTGAGATTTAAACGTGGGATAGAGTCTAAGAGTCATGCCTACGTGGAGAAAAATAATAAAAATCTTGTCCCTCTGCTGTAAATAAGTGGGTTAATGTTTGAACTCGATCATATTAGAGGCCTTTTCCAGCCTTAATGATTCTTTTATTCTAAATATGCATGTGCTGGAGAGGGTAATGACTGCAGGAGGAACATCATGGGATAATACAGGCAGGAGAGGTTTAAGGGTCAGTCTACTCAGAGGGATCATTTCTCTGGGTTCAGATTTGCCCATGTGCAAAGATTTTGGCATTTTAAAGGGGGTAGGAGTTAGTTCAGCAAGTTTCTTTTGAGTCTCTCAAATATCTTTGACATGAGGAAAGTAAGGCAGGAGGGAAGGAAGTGCACGAAGAAGAGGTTTCTGCCCCCAGTTTTGTGGTGTTCAACACCCCCCAGAGGTTTACCAGGAGACTGAGGCTCAAAGGAGGAGGAGAGGACTCCAAGAAAGCTTGGTAAGGATAGAGTAGAATCATAGAAAGGGGTGGAAAGGACCTGAAAGGTCATCTAGTTCCAGCTTCCCTGCCATGGGCACGGATAAAATCCTAGGATGAGAAGAGCTGCTGGGCTTGTACCAACTAATCTGAATGTGACCTGTCTCGTTAACATCATGCTAAACCTCCTCAGGATGAGGTTTCTCTCTCTGGAATTTGCCCCGGAGCCCTAAGATATCTGTATCCTTGAGGATAAGAGATGGGGGACCTTAAATTAAAAATGAGCAGACAAATGGAAGCTGAGACAAATGAGAAGACAAATCTCCTGCCTGCAGAAGGCAGATGTCAGGTCTGTAGGACGTCACTGGAGTCCTTGAGCTATTGGAGACTTTAATGTGAGGTTAGACCAGAAAACTTTCCCTTGGCTGCTGATGAGTCACCAAACACCTGAGAGGAAACAGGGAGGATGGGAGGCATCTCACAGGGTGGAGAAACACATTAAAGCAAAGTCCCCCTGCCGTGCTCAGCTCTAAAGATGGAACCTACAGGGCTGTGGAGATGTTTCCATCTCTCTCCATTTGATGTAGAAGGGCAGAACCGGAAGGACACTTCCCAAACCCAGCTGCCTTCCCAGTGAACTCCACCTCCACAGGGAGATTTCCTTGTTAAATATACAAGACTGACAAGCCCTGGACAACCATTTTTCTGGGGGCTAAAGCCTCAACCTAGGTATATTTTTTTTTTTTTTCCAAATCAAGCCTGTTTATTCTCATGGCATCACTGCTATTTAATTTGGCATCACTGCTATTTAATTTAAAGAATTTTTTAATTCCCCTGGTGGTCCCTTGGCAGAGTTTTAATTATAGCATTCTAATTTTCTCTTCACCTTCCATGCACAAAGCCAAGTGCACCAGTGTCTCCTGGTAAGTCTCATCTCCTCCTCCTCGTCTTAGTGAGCAATCTTTCTCACTTTTTTAAACCCAAGCACAAAAATACAGGTAATATATTAGGTATGGCCAAAGATAGTGTCTTCCCTATATTTGGAAAGCTGGAAATATCCCCCCCCAGTGTGTCCCAGATTGATATGTTGCCTCCTTTCACAGTGTGTTGTTTGTTTTTATCCAATCCGTATCTCGGTCTTCTGATTTTTTTTTTCCTGCTCTACGGGAGTCGCTTCACTCTTTTTTAGCTTTCAGCTTAGGAATGGCCCCATTTTTTAACTGTGACACTTTTACTCTTATGTTACACCTGGGGAAACTAAGGCAGAGGCAGAAAAGCTGCTTGACCTTCACAGAGGAGGAGGCGAGACTTGCCAAAAGCGGTGCTGAGGAGAGAGAGACTCGTTCAGCCCCCGTGAGCACCAAGGCTTTGTCCTGCCATGACTTCCCTCCAAAGTCCATGGAGTCAAGGTTCAAATGCCTCCCTGTGGGCAGGGGATGCCTCTACCAGGCAGGAATTATTATAAGGAGACTGGTTGTTTTTCCAGCTCCTCAGCCTGCATCCTACATCCCCCCCTCCCTCCTTTGCCGGGACGGGGATGAATGGGAAGAGAGAGAGACTCTGAGTGGACTCTGTTCTCCAACACCAGTCGCTGCTGAATTTCAAATAACTCCCCAAACAAAACCCAAACAAGCAGCCCCTTGTGTTCCTCTATCTCCTCTCTCTTTGGCCTTAGTCACCAGGCTTGGCAGCCCCGCTGCTCCTCTGTGGCTCGTCACATGCAGGGCAGGGGAGGATGGGCCGCTTTGTCATTCTCCTTTCCCTTCAGGGGTCTGAAACAACAGGGCCCTTTGCCTTGTTTGCTTTGCTGGGGCAAAGGGAGCGGGGCAGGAGGAAGGAGGAGGGTGGTGTAGCCCCTCTGGAAGGGTTTTTAGTCAGCGGCAAGGTGAAGGTTTGCATCTTCAAAGAGCGACTGCCACCGCCTGTCCTTGTCCCCTGCTGCCTCCCTCGTGCTGGTGATGCCTGGTCCCCTCCTTGTAGAGGGAAATGGGAAGGTGCTGGATGCTGAGAGATGGAGGGAGAGGAAAAGGTGCTGTCCCATGACTGGGGACAGAAGATCCCTCACGTTCCAGGGGGATTCTCCAGCTGGCAGGGCTGTGTCGGCTGCAAAAATCAGTCCACACAACTGGCTCGGCTTTTGCCTTAAATGCAGGTTGTGGTGAAAAGGAACA
Source organism: Pyrocephalus nanus (assembly GCA_038380795.1). Lineage (NCBI taxonomy): Eukaryota > Metazoa > Chordata > Aves > Passeriformes > Tyrannidae > Pyrocephalus > Pyrocephalus nanus. The sequence goes on from CM076261.1 coordinate 94,653,453, forward strand.
GCAGGACAAATCTGTCTGGGAGCTGTGATTTGTCTCCAGTGCTCATCTCATCCTGAGATTCCTGGGGTGGACACTGTTCTCCTGGTGCTGATGTGTGTAGTGGAGTGGGGAGAGGAAAAACACATTTCCTTTGATCACCTGCACATCACTGCTCTCCAAAGCTGCTGGGGCATGGCAGTCGTGGAGAGAAGGCCAGGATAGTCCATGAGATCTGAGCAGAAGGACTTTGAGGGGTCTCAAGACCCCTAAACTGACTGTACTCACTGTACAAGATGGGACTTGAACTCCTCTGACCTGCAGGGAGAGAACCTCTCAGACAGCACAGTGGGGTCAAAGTTATTGCAGGCTGGGGCAGCTCCTTCTGACCTCTTAAATGTTCAGCAGCCAAGCCTGATAGACTGGGACAGTGTACTCTGTTTTCTGCCAGGAAAAAAAAAAAAAAAAAAAAAAGGGGGATTTAGCACTATTTCTTTCTCTTGTGTCTTAGACCAGAAAGGGCCTCTGTGCAAAGCTCACTCAAGATGCACTGCGAGTATTTGGCAGCATATTGTGGTGTTGTTCACTCTGCTGTGCTCAGGCACAGGTCTCAATTCAGCCCAGCTTTCCCTGGATGCTCGTCCTGGCAGCCCTCTTGGAGTGGCCTGACTTCAAACAGCAGGACATGACCCCTTGCTTGTGATAAGGGATGTTAACTCCTGACCTAAAGAGGGGAAAAAAGAGACCTGAAGCTTAAGGAAAGCCTGTTCCAGTGGTCTGAGTAAAAACCAGATGGTTCCTGTCTGTGATCTATTGACCAGAAAGAGAAAAATCATTAACAGCCGAAGATTGTCTGTGAGGGAAAGCTCAAGTGAGAGCTGGTGCCTTTGCAAAATCGTGGGAAGGGTCAGGAGAAAGGACTCTGTGTTGTGGATAAATGTGAATCTCCCCTCTGCAAGGCTCCTCACTGCAGCTTTTTTTTTTTTTTTTTTAATGGGAAAAACAGCACCCAAGGCATTGTTTGTGCTGTTAGTCACCAGTGCTGAGTGGATCATGGGGAAAATACACAAGTGAGGTGTAACTGGGGGGGGGGGGTTTGTGCTAAAATTTGAGCTGAGCATGGGAATTCTTGGGTGAGATTCAATGGCCTTATTCTGCCTGAGACAAACTACATGAGCATAAATGTCTCTTCTGCCATTATATATTTCTACATTTTATATATATATATATATATAAAAAAACAACATGCAAGATGTTTTATTAGAAATGACCATGACTAAATACTCTGACTAAATAAATTTTAGTGTTTCCCTTAAGGTGAAGGAATTATCCCCCAAAAATTCCTTGAGAATCATGCTTTGGACTAGTTGATTTTTGCATCTGTTGCTCTGCATCCAACACTAGTTTGCTGCTCTGAGGTGCTGCCTCTGTGTGATGCTCCACTGCTTTGGCAAGGATTTGGCTTTTTCCAGTTTTACTCAATACTCTGATTTTGACAGGGAGCTCCTATTAATAAATCTTCTGATATATTCCTACATATGATCTTTATGGCTGACTATATATATATGAAATAGGGAACACCTCCAACTGGGAGTGGTGGGGAAGGAGTTTTTTACTGCTAGGCAACCACTTGGAATCCAAGGCTGCAAATTGTTACTCGGGCTATGACAGCTCTCTTAACCCCTGAGCTCTTCTGCTGAAACTGGGAAACAAGAGGCACTTGGAAATTAAGGGGAATTTCACTGGTTTCAGAGACAAAATTTAAATCTCTGCAGTGTGGATTCTATCCAAACTGAGTGGGGAAAAATAACTGATAACAATTTCATAATACATAGACAATTTAACAATATTAACAATAGTAGTTTCATTATTCTTAATAATAACAATAATAACAATAAAAACCCAGCTGGTTTAGTCTCCTTCCTTCCTTCCTCCCTCCTTTCCTCCCTTCTTTCCCCTCAGTCCCCTGGGGAAAGGTTTTGAATCTTTGGGAACAAGTTTTTTTTTGTTCAAAACACCTTTAACTCAGAACCAATTTTTAGCCACCGATTTTTGCCAAGCTCTCTTTGACTGCCACATATTAATGGCCCCTTCAATCGAATTCTATATTAAATTATATTAGATAAAGCAGAGAACATGAATCATGGTCATTTCACCCATAAAGTGGTTCAAGCAAGTCCACATATAACATGTAGAGGCAGTTTTCTGAGCTTTTTAAAGATGATATATAATGGTTATACATTAACACTTCCAGATACAGATTTTGGGATTCCTGAAGTCTTCTTTCAGCCTTGAGTGAATATGTTTGTGCATCCTTCTCTACTCATGTGCTTTACACAGACTTGTAATTCTGTTCCTTTTGTGAGCAGCTGATCAGAAGAAAAAGATGCCAAGGGCTGATACAAAATAAGGTGGTTTTTTTCACAGCGGTTCAGGCTCTGGAAAAGTTCTCCACAAAGAAATAATTCTTTAACTGGTGATTTGAGAGTCTTGCTCCTCCCTCATCACCTCCTGAGCTGCTGAGAGGTTGAGATCCCACAGTCCTTGAGATCCAAATCCTTGTCACCAGAGGGAGGCCTTGGGAAATGAAATAGTTGACTTTTGCTGATGAATGTTTTTACCAAAGGTTTTGCTAATTGCTGAAGTATTAATGAGTAATCAACAATATAAGCTGTCAGCAGCAAAGAAGGAAAACAAGAGGCGGTAAATTACTCTTACAGCTGCAAATCTGTTGCCTGCTGCTCCTCCTACCCCCAGCCCAGGCCCACCAGATTTATGAAATCTGGAGACTTTCCATCTGTAGAATAAGTGTGATAAGAGAAATTATCAGATGGTGGTCAGAGGAGAATGACTGGGATAATAATAAGGAACTAGAAGACTTACAGAACATGTTGTTGAAGGCTGCATAAGAATCAATTTCTGAAAATGGGATGGGAAAAAAAATATTGGATTTTCGAAAAGTAAAATAAAACAAAAGTGTAGCAAGGCACAAGCTGCTGGAATGGCAACAGCGTTTGCCATGATGAATGCATTTTTCATTTTTCCCTACCTGGAAAAGGAGATTTTTCTTTCACTTTAGTGACTTCTCCATTTGTTAAATTACAAAGATTAAAAACTAGTTGCTGTTAGCCTAAATAGCCCTAGTGCCACCCTAAACAGCCTTACTGCTAAGGCTGGATGTGTGGAGATTAAAAGAGCTGCTAAAAGGTTACTTACATTACTAATTACTATTTGTCATTAATGGCCAATCAGAGTGTGAAGAATGACTCTGTATCTTTTCCTCCCATGACCTGTACTAGTGAGTCCCACTGGCTCTTTACTCAGATGAAAGATTTTCCTTCAATCCATCTTAAATAACTACCCTGTTAATGTCCTGGAGGATCAGGCAGAGAGATTGAAGTTCTGTGTGTTCCTTTTCCTCTCAGTGTGAATTTGTGATAGTTAGAATTTGTCTGCTGGGTTAGAAAAAACAGCTAAACATTAAAAAAAACAAACTTTGATAGGTTTTGATCTTGTTCACTTGGATGGTGAAGCAGCATCTCTTCCCTGCTCATCTAAATAGAGGTTTCCACACCTCACATAAGCAAAATCACAAGAATTCCATATAAAGCATCTGTGGCCAGGAAAAAAAAAAAAAAAGCCCAAATGGAGAAGATTAGTTACCTCATCTTTCATCAGATGATAATGTGCTCCTGCTCCAAGACTTCCAACTCCCACACTTGCAAAAGGTGTTTTGTGGCAGCAAAGATGATCTGAGGGAATATGAGAACCAAATTTTGATCTGCAGACTCCTTCCAAGGCAAAACTCTCCACGAACCCAAGCTGTCTGGAAGGATGACTCAAGGTTGACACTGGCCAACTCTAATTTTATCTGTTTGTCTTGCTTTATGAACAGTGTTGGTGCCTGGCTGAAAGCCTTATGAGAAGAGGTGACTTGAGAATTTATAGCAACTTATTTGCACATCCTTCTGCACTTCTGCTTCCACCTACAGGTGGTCAAAATGAGCCAAAAGCCACATCTGGAGTTCCACTATCTCTAAGTTGCTGTTGATGTTGCTTTAAGTGCCCAGGTAATTCTGGCAGGAGAACTGAAGGCCATAATTTGTCCACCTGTTGTGTGAAGGTGCATTAATTCAGCCTCTCCATGGAGTCTGTAACTCCATGGAGAAAAGAGGGGTTACAGACTGGTTGCCTCTTTTTTTTACATCCAGGTTTGCCAGGATGTAGTTCCCCCATGTACTGAATGGACACCTAAGTGAAGGATTTTGTCACAGTTCCTTCCCCAAAACTCTCATGAGCACGTGGATGCCTTAAAAACCCTGCAGCCAAAATAAATAAAGCCATAGAGGACTTCTCCAATGGAGAAACCATGAATTTTGAGTCTCTGAGTTTGTCCACCAACAGGGACTCCTCAATCCACCTCTTTTCTTTAGGACACACCCTATCTCCTCGTTGCCTCTGCAGAAAGGAGATCCCTTTAAAGCTGATGTTTGACTTGATCTCTGAAAGCCACTCCAAATCTCCCGTGTCTGCTTCCATAGTCATTTCTGTGCTATGAGGTCTCCAAAGATGCTGAGGATCCTTCCAAATATTAAAATATTCAGTACTGATCACTTGCAGCAAATATGTGTCGTGGATGAAGGGTGGGAGAAGGTTCCACACAGGATGGAGAACAAGGGGGTGACACAAATGAGATTTGATCCATCCCTTCTTGTCTGCAACTCTCTCAAGGTTTGAGTCCCTCCTGCAAATCCTGAACAGGGAATGAGGGAGAAGAGCTTTTTTAGGTGCCAGTGGTGACAAGGGGAACGGACACTCTCGGAGGTTGGCAGAATGCTGACATTTGATAAGCTGCAGTAATGGAAAATTACAGATCTTGACCTCCCCTGGCACATCAGAGGACGTACCAGCACAGAGCCATCCCAGGGGAGAGGAGCTGTGACTGCACCTGCCTCCAAAGGGCAAGGAGAGGACAAGCCTCATGGGGGGCTGGAATTCCTGGTGCTGCCAGGACAGAGGGTGTCCTTTTGTCCTTGACTGGGTCACTGGGATGCTCTGCACTGAAGTCTGAATTGCTTGTCCCTTCCGAGATAAATCCCCTTCTGTGATGACTGTTTGTTGTGGCCCTTCCTATCCAACACATGATAAATGCCACTTTTGTCCTATTTATTTAATTTTTTTTAAACCTTCCTGGTCACTTTAGAATCAGTTGGGTGTTTAACCTGGCTCTGCTACATTTTCTGAGAAGTGGAGAATCAAAACTCTCTCTCCTGTGCTCATGCTGATGGTAGGGCTGTTCCAGTGCTTTCAACAATTTTTGTGAAGACAAAGACCTCTTTTCTGCATTTAGGAGAGTGTCCCATTCCTGAATAGCCATTCAGAAACACCTCTCACTGCATAACATCTCTATCTGCTTTCATCGCTGATAACGTTTATTTTTGCCTCTAAAATCACAACACATATCCTTCTGTTGGTACAGCTTTAGATTTGTGCAATTACTGAATGTGGCCATCGATTCAAATGAACCTCTGACCCGTTCCTTCTCACCCTGACTGTGGGCTCTTCTCTGATCTCGGTTTTTCCCTTTGATTACGCTCATCAGTGGCCTTTTTGTGACAGTGAAAACAAAAGCTACGTGACAACAAGCCCAGGAAGACAGAAACGAGCTGCTCTGTTCCTCCTAAGCCTCACCCTCCTTGCTGAGCAGAAGAAGCAATCAGTGGATTGCCTTCAGCTGGAGGGGTCTGAAACAGAGCATCAGCGGGATTAGAGGGGTTTAGGGGTCTTAGGATAATTGGTGGTGCTAATTTCCTATGCTGGAGATATCCAGCTGAGTGAAGATGCTGCAGAGGGAAATGTACTTTAGAACAAAGGAAAGGCAGCAGGATGATGCTCAGGAGGGGTAAAAAAATGCAGGAGTCAGAGTGGCAATATAAAAGGATCCCAGTGAAGCAAGATCTGTAGCTTTGGTGGAAAAAAAAAAATGTCCTAGAAAATGCCATGCATAAGGCTTGGTGGAAAGTGGCAACTCGGGGTGGAGGAGGAGGAGGGGAGAGAGGAGCAATGACTGAAGGCTCCGTTAGTAACCCGAATTAAGGAGGGGAAGAGGAGCCTTTTCTTGATACTTGGGGAAAGAACAACAAATCTCTGCCCTGTCATGTCTGTGAGGAGGGTCTGTAACCTCCTTGGATTATCTGATATCCCACGTGCACCTTGATCTTACCAAGGACTGAGAACAGGATCCACAAGTACCTGCCCATCTCCATGCTGGGGCCATCAGAGCTTGAACAAGGTTGGGATTGGGAAGAGAAAACAGGCAGAGACTGGAAAAAAAAAAAAGAGTATGGATGAAATATTTGAGGAAAAGTGTTTCTATTGTCCAAGGACAGGATGGATCTGTGATCTTTGGGAGGTTGAAGATTATGCTGCTGACAGTGAAAAACGAGAGAGGATACAATGAGCCTCTGAGGGCTCCCCCACTGCCTGAACATGTGTCAGGGGAGCTCCAGGTTGGATAGTAGGAAAAATTCCTTCCCTGAAAGGGTGGTCAGACACTGCAAGGGACTGCTCAGGGAAGAGGTGGAGTCACCATGCCTGGAAGTGTTCAAAAAACATGTGGGTGTGGGGCTTAGGGACATGGATTAGTGGTGGACCTGGCAGTGCTGGGTTAACAGTTGGACTCGATGACCTTGGAGGTATTTTCCAACCTTAAGGATTCAATGAATCTATGAATTGTTTAGACAGGATGAAATAAATCTTTCCCTGGACTGGAAGGACATGTTAAATGGGACTTGCAAGTCCTTTCCCACTTCAGTGTTCCTGACTCTGGAACTAATCCTTCCCCTCACCGTTAAATGCAAAGATGACCTTGCACAAAAGGAAGATCTTCACTGATTTCTTGCCTTCCCATTGTATTCTCTAAGTGACATCCTCCACCACTGTGTTCAAAAGCTCCCAGAGTAGTTAAAAATCAGTGACCTGGGGCTTTGGAGATTGGTTATAGGCTGAGCTGCCAACTCTCAGAGTGGTATCAGAACCTTTCTCAGGTGCCTGCTTGGTCAGTCTTGCCCTTGTACAGACAAACTTTATCCCCCCAGGTCAGGCTTTCCTTAGTAGTGTTAAATATGGTGGGTTTAGGGCCACCAAAGCATTTTCTGCTAAAAGAATAACCAGTGCTGTGGCCCAGCCAATAGATTTTTTAAACAGCCCATCTTCCCACTTGCTGTTTTATTGTGATTTGTTGTAGTTCTGTGGATTGTAGGGGTTTTCCCCAGAGAAAACCCATGTTTTTAAAGGCTTCCTGTGGTGCACAGAACAAATTCTTAGTGGACCCTCCACAGCTGCAGAATTCCAGATATAGACCAGGCCATGAATTTTAACCTTCCAGCCCCCTGAGTGTGTTTTTCCCTTTAATATTAAGAACAGCAGAAACTTCTGAGCCAGCTTTTGTCACTCAGTCCCCCGGAAACGCTCCCATGAGCTCCTAACAGGAAAGAGTTCAGCAAGCAGCTGGTTAAATCCTGCAGAGGCACGAGAAACTGTCTTAAACAAGAGGCACAAATGCTGAAACTTGGTGAGCAGAACTTCTCTGCCTCCATCTTCAGGGGAGTGAGAAGGATAGGGCATGATTAACTTATGAAGAGCTCACCGAGGCGGTGTCAGGAGCTCCAGCAGGCCCTTGTGAAGATGGGAACTGCCAGGGCATGAATTTTTAACATCTGGGCTGCATTAAGATCTTAAACGTGATGGGGACTAAACTTAGAGCCTGAACTCTGCTGCTATTTGTGGCACAAGCCAGAGATGGGTTTAGAGGGAAGGGAGTGGAGTGATTTTTAAGGAGCTCTTGTGGGGAAGCTCCACTGGTTTGGGGTGTCAGTCCAAATTAGACTATTTCCGGGTCTCTGCCTGGGGTCCCCACAAAGCTAATTCTGTTTTCGCCTTTAAATGCTTCCTTTGCATCCATCACTGCCCTCACCTGATGGTCTGTCCTCACCCACCCTCATGAGATCCTTCCTTCTCCCAGGCCACCTCTGCCCATCCTGTGTTGGCTGCTGGTCCCTTCTCTTCCCTGCTCTGCACACACCACACACCCCTCTCTGCCATCCCCAGGAGGAAAACTCCTCTGCTGTGAAACCAGGAGCTGGCACTGGAGGGAAACAGCACTGAGCAACTCGAGTTTTTGTGGGAGATGGCCAGCTGGAGGCTGCCATGGCAACAGCTGGATTTCCTCCATCCCTCTCACCCTGCTTCCCTGCTGGTTATATTAAAACGACAGCAAAAATAACAGTTGCAGGGAATCAAAGGAACCCTCATCCCCCAACAAAATCACCTGGCCTCGTTACATGTTTTCCCAGTGCAAATCCCTGCCATCCTTGCTGCTGGCACAACAATACTGTGGTTGTTGCTTGTAGATGACAGGCAAAAAAGAGGTTGGTTTGCTTCCCCTTGATGGGCACAGCCTTTCTCTGTGCTTCTTCTCCTGTGGTCTTTGAGCTGAGTGACCGAGCCGGGGGTAAAAAATGTCTTTGGAGATGGCCATGACTTTTTGGGGCAGAGTCACCTGGGAAAGACCTGGGTTTTGGTTCCAGGAGAGGTTCCATTGGTGCTGTTTCTCCTGTGACAGCTCAGAGGACAAGCCCAACTCTTTGTCATGAGGTTGTTCCATCAGTTGTCACATAGACACGTGAAAGTCCTACTTGGCATCACCCAGCACAGGTTAGAGGTTGACTTGCTGTCTGTCCCAAACTCAGGAAAAATCTGACTGGTTTGCATCTTCCAGGGGTCCGCCTTCATCTCTCCTATGTTTTTTGGTGGTTTTTTTTTTTTTTTTTTTTGTTTGGTTTTTTTTTGTTTGTTTTTGTGGGTTTTTTTTTTGTTTTTTTTTTTTTTTTTTGTTTTTTTTTTGTTTTTTTTTGTTTTTTTTGTTGGTTTTTTTTTTTTATGAGAGGGCCTATGTGTTTTTTTCTCTCTCTTCCCTTTTTGGCTCTTTGCCTTGGGAAGCACCAACATTTCGTGGAACATGGAGTAGAGAAGAAATTCCCCTGGATAAACAGGAAACTCACTCCAATTGCAAATTGATGTTTAACATTGCATCACAGGAGAGTGACTGTCTGGGGGTGCTGGAGAAGCACAATCATTCAGGCTGTGCTGCCATACTACAGACCCTTTTATTCCCAGCATTCCCTGCCTGGCACAGCTCCTTTAAGTGGTGGAATGTGCTTCCAGGGTCTGCTCACTACCAAAACTAGAGAGCTGCAGGAATCATTGTCCTCCAGGTCTGGGGTGCCTGAAGATGCCCTCAAAAATCCAGGTGGGCTGGCATCCCACCCCTGACAGTGGCCACAGTCTATACCTTCATGGACAAACAACAGATTCTGTCCCAATCTTTAGAACTCAAATGCTGAATTTAATCACTGAAGCACAGGAATGGAAATTCCTTCCCTGAGCCTGCCAGCAGTGATAATAAACTTGAGTTTTTTCATTCCCTCATACGTCTTCAAGCTCACTCCACACTTAACATATCCCCAGGGACCTTCCTTCAGACTGGAGGCCTTGAATTGTCACAGTAGGTCAGATTTGGGAAGACTTCAACCTTGATTTCTGAATGAAGCAGCATCTAAGAGACAGCTCAGCAGCTGTAGCAGCTGAGTGGCTCTGTCCCAGTCATTGAACCTCTAGCACTGGATATCATCTGGGAATATAACCCATGGACAGCCAGGCCTGTGATGCAGTCCAAAAAAAGTTCTCCTAGTAGCAAGATGCCCTGGCTCTCCTTGAGTCCCAGCCTGACCAAATTTTCAAGTGGATGCTGCTGAGATGTTTGATGCTTTAGCTGCTACTAGGGCTGAGCCCTTTTTTGGGGGGACAGAGGGGTTTGTTCACTCAGAGAAGCAAGGAGTGATAGGCACATACACAGGAGGATGCAGTGAATTTGGGGCAAGGAAGCTGAATTTCAGCTTTATCTTGAGGATATCAGACTGCTGAGCTCCCGTATCCTCACTTAGTTTCACGCTGTTTGTTTTTCTCCACCACCCCCCCTCCTTCTCCTCGACAATTAACTTTGCAATTAGACTTAATTATATTCAGTAGCTACTGAATGTGTCCTGTGCCCCAGTTGCTGCTGATGGAGAAGTGCAGCAGTGGAGGTGAAAGATGCACAGTCAGCTCAGCAGAGCGTTCAACAGTGATTCACACGTCCTCTGCACGGGTGAGAACAGGGATCTCTCGCAAATCCTCGGTCTTGTGATTTACTCATCCTCTTTCTCCCACAGCATTTCACCTTTCTGTCTCATTTTAGGTGTCAAGCAACCACTCTTAAATGTCAGGGAAACCTGGAAGGATCCCTTGAGGGGTGTTTTCTTTCCCACCATAGGTGGCAAGTCTCAGGACAGCATTATGCAACCAGAAAGCTGGTTTCGGAATGAATCACAAACCCAAGGTGCAGCCTTTGTTAGGAGAACATGATGTCCCTGCTCTCTCAGTGTCCAGGGCACACAGAGATCACCTCTGAAGCTGGCAGACCTCAAAGCCAAGTTTTGTAAAAGGTCTTTCTGAGCCAAATGTCTTCTGGTGTTATTTGACTCCAAAGTGGTCAGAAATCCAGTACCCAATAACGCTCTTGGGGTACCAGAGAAGGACTTTGGTGGTGCTGGTGGATGAGAGGCTGGACATGACCTGGCAATGTGCACTGGCATCCCAAAATGCCAAATGTGTCCTGGGCTGCATCCAGAGCAGTGTGGGGAGAAGGTGAGGGGGAGAAATCTCCCCCTCCCGTGTGGTGAGACCCCACCTGCAGAGCTGCCTCCAGCCCAGGGGAACATCACAGGAAGGACATGGAGCTGCTGGAGAGAGTCCAGAGGAGGCACCAAGGTGATCAGAGGGATGGAGCAGCTCTGCTGGGAGGAAAGGCTGGGAGAGCTGGGATTGTTCAGCCTGGAAAAGGCTTCAGGGTGACTTAACTGCAACCTTCCAGCACCTGAAGGGAGATGGTGAGAAAGATGGAGAGGGACATTTTCCAAGAGGCAGGGCAAGGGGAAACACCTTCAAACTGGCAGAGAGTAGGCTTAGATCAGATATTAGGAAAAAATTCTTTACTCTGAGGGTGGTGAGGCCCTGGCACAGGTTTCCAAATGTCCCATCCCTGGTGTGTTCAAGACCAGCCTGGATGAGGTTCTGAGCAACCTGGCCTGGTGGAAAGTGTCCCTGGCCAAGGCAGGGCATTGGAAGGAGATGATTTTCAAAGTCCCTTCCAACCCAAACCATCCTGTGATTCTGTGATTCTATGACTGGTATTATCAGTGCCCTTCCTGTGCTCTGGGTAAATGGCATTGTAAAAAGAAGGTACACGAGTCCATGCTGTTCTTTTGCCCAACATCCACTTTCACACCATGTATCTGTACCAGAGATATCAATGACTCCATCAACCTCTTAACTTCTCTATTAACACAGCACATGTCAGATGGCTTTGTGACTGTTAGATGACTATAATTTCCTCTTGAGAGATTCATGGCAGTTTTCCTTCAGGGAGGATGGGGTGAGAAGTCATTTTTCCAGCCTGTGAGGCAAAGTGGGGGTTGCTGCACCTCTGGGAGAGAAGGATTTTGGTTTAGCACAGCTCTGTGTGGAAGCTGCTTGAGGGGCAAGTGTTTTGTAAAATCCGGATACAGAGAACCTTTGAAATAGAGGTTCAAGGTCTTGCAGGAAAAATATATTTGTAGATAGGACGTTTTTATTGCTGGATAACTATCTGAAGAAATAAATATGGGTGATTCTTGCTTTTAGATTCCCCAAAATCCCCCAAATTTGTATGTTGGTGTAGTTGACCTTTAAATGTGCCTTCCAACTCAAACTCAAAAGGAATCACAGAATAGAATCAGAGAATGGTTTGGGTTGGAAGGGTCCTTAAAGATCATCTCGTTCCAACCTGCCACCATGGGCAAGGATAACACCCCCTGGGTCAGGTTTTTCAGGGCCCCATCCAGCTTGGCCTTGAGCACTTCCAGGGCTAAAATAATTCTAAAATAACAATGGTCATTGAATAGGAGGAAGGAGGTTTTGCTGTGAACATCAGTCTGCTTCAGATGATGTTTGCAAGCTGCTTTGGTTCCTTTATAAGCATAACCTCCTGATTTTGAAGGACAGTGGAGTGGTTTCTCTGATTTTCTGGATCAGAGCCTTCATTCCTGGATGACTGATACTTTTATAGCCCAAAGGCAAGTAGTATTCCCTGCAGTAAGGCAGAGACCTCGTTTTCTCCCAGGAAACAGTCTCCTAAAGACAAGGATGGAAGGTGGAGCAACAGCAAACTGAAGCAGTAGCCCTTGAGTGCCTGACTGTTCTTGTTCCGTGAACAGAGAACATCATCTTGGGCTGCCAATGTGAATTAATTTTTAATGCATAATACCTCCCTCACCACTTTTTCCAGCTGGAACTTAACTAAACAAAGTATCTCTCGAGATAAAAAAAAAAAAAAAAGTCAAAAATCTCAGCCTTTGGGTCAATTTGCTGGGAGCAGAGACATCACTCAGATGCAGAACGTTGACCAAGCGCTTCCTTGGGTACTTTATCTGGGGAACCTCGGGGGAAAGCTGAAACCTCCCATCTGCCTGGTGAGAAATAGTGCTCAGAAAGATGAGGAGCCCGGTTCTGCCCGAAGAAACAGTCCCTTCTCGCTTCCAATTAGGCAGCTCATGTCCTGCATTGTCAGAAAGACAAGGAATAGATGGAGAACGTAGAAATTTCCATCCTGCTGCTCCCTCTTCATCCCCTGCAGTGAGTGAAAACTTGATTCTTGCTGAGAACTTCTCTTTTCTTTCATCTCTTCTCCTGAATCTTATTTATTCAGTACCTTAGCAATTAAAACATTGTGTATGGTAAAATTATTTTTTTAAAAAAAGAGAAATACCCAAAATGTAACCATACCACGTTACCAGAGGAAAAGAATGGCTGGGATTGCCATAAATAAGGCAGGAGTTCATGAATAATTCAAAATTAGAATATACTTGTTATTGTAAAGAGTTATACAGCTAATTATAGTCTATAGCCATCGCTCCCTCCAAAGCCCTGGCATTAATCACTGCAGGACATGCCAAATATTTCACTAAAAACAAAATATTGGGCTCCATAGTTCCCTGATGATCAGCAGGTCTTCCCCTAAGAGATTTTGCTGCTCTTCGGTGGCTTCTGCCCTTCGATCATGGTTGGAAAGAAATTAAAAAGGCCTTTCACTTAACAGATTTGTTCATCTCTATTAGTCCAATTGTTCCCTACAGACTTTTCCCAGAGCTGTTCCAATTCCCCTGGCACGGAAAGGGCTCAGGCTTCCACTGCTCAAAAAAACCCAGAGACTATATTTCTAAGATTATTCTTTTTTTTTTTTTTTTTTTTTTTTTTTTTTTTTTTTAATTCTGATTTCTGTTTACTATTCTGATTTTTTTTTTTTTAAGATTTATCTGTATTCTCTTCAAAAAAGACTCACATCCTGCACAGAGGTGAGGAGTTAAGCACATTGTAGAGCAACATCTTTCAGGGAATGTGGCTTCCCTGTTGGTTTTCCTTTCAGATTTCCCTGTGAGCTGCAAGATTTCTGGGTTTGGATATGACTTCACTAGTTTTAGGCTATTGGCAAGCGGCAGATGTTGACTAGACATGAGCTTGGAACTGGAGATGTTTAAGGAATGAGCTCCAGAAAATCAGAATACGCCAAAAGAACTGTCTGTAAAAGGAATTTTAATGAGAATATTAATCATGAAACTCAGCAAAGAAAGTAAAATAATGTAATAGAAATATTTCATGAGAGAAATGCAAAGGCAGTATTATTTCTATAAAAATTGACAGACAGGGAGGAAAATTACTGATATCTTTAGAAGTTTGAAGAGACTAAGGAAGGATAACAGATGGCCAGCCTGGTAGGAGTAAATCTTTCCCAAGCTTCAGATATTAAGTTGCAAGGAAATGAGGGGGTTTTTTCTACCTGCAAGTGGGAACCTCAGCATGAACACGAGTCCAGTGCCAGCAAAACTCTGCTCAGGGGAAGAAATCACTTATGGTCCAGTCTCTGGCATAAGATTTACAGTGTGTTGTATCACTGCAAATAGCTGTTGTCCTTGGTCAGACTAAATCTAACTTCCAGCCTACTTTGAAATATGAATCAATCTGATATTGCTGCGTGGAAGAGGTGGGAGGTGGGGGTTTTTTTTATTATTTTTCCTTCTACACTCGCCCATATCTTTAATTCCTATTCCCCCTGACATCTCTTTTCGGCCTACCTTTGGCTGGAACTATAAGGCATAAGATTTGCATTCCTAAAAATGTATGGAGAGGTCTCCAAAAAAATCTAGTGTTATTATTTTTATCGTTACTGCTTCCACAGAGCGTGAATTTTCTCGGAGATCTTCAGATAAAGCCAAGAGTTTTTTAATGTCTGTACAGCCCATTTTATGGGCTTGCTCGATCCACTGGACTCCTGGATCACCCTAAGAGGTCTCCTGAGGGGCAAAGAGTTTCTGGGTCTGTTCCAAGCTCCTCTGAGTGAAAGAAAAGCCCTTGGTGTGCTCCACATCTCACCCTCTTCCACCCTCTTGGGAATTCTTTTGGGTGCTGGAAGGAGCCTCCCCCAGGTGAATTTCTGCTGCACATGGGGCACAGAGGTACCTGGAATGACCTAAAATCTCTACTATTTGGTTGAGCTTCCAAGATGGCAGGTAGGCAGGTGTGGTCCTGAAGGCAAGTAGCAGCCACCCTTATGTGCAGGAACAGAAATGGTCTCTTCACCTTCCCTGACTTAACTCATCAAGCCCTTACTCATATTAGCTATGATGGGGGAGACATATGAGGTAAATTAAGGTTTATCTCATATTGGAGATAAATTTATCATATTACCTTAGACCCCTTCCAGATTTTAATTCAAATTATTTCACGCTGAGAACTCTGCTCATTTCATAGTTATCTGCCTATTTGGGGAAGAAAAAGGAAATAACCTCCAAAATATTTTACAGAGGAGATAATCTGAGCAGTGACTGGCTTTTTTTTTTTTTTTTTTGGGGGGGGGGTGGTAGGGAGAAATCACTGTATTGCATGGAGGAGAGGAAAACTGGGCATGCATTTTACATGACCAGGTTATTTGAGAACACGACAGCTCTAATGAGAGAGAGAGATCATCTTGCTTGTGGCTGTACAGAGTGGAGGTCAGACAGCTCTGAATTAGCAGAGTCATTAATATTCTACTACAACACAGAGCTGGAAGGGACCTTCTAGGTCATCAAGCCAACCATGTCATATAATCCCATTTGAGAAGAGAGGGTGACATTGGAGGCTGAGGAGGGGAGAAAATGCATGTGGAGACAAAAATTGCCAGAGTTGTTAACACGGAGCAGAGACAAGGGATCTGTTTAAGGAGCTTGAGGGAATTACAGACCTGACTGGGATGTCCTGGAAATTTCCAGTGTTTCTGAAGTAACTTCTGTGTTCCTTGCTGTGTTTGGGGAGGAGAAGCCCAACCCTCCACTAAATATCTTGTGTTATCAACCTTCCCAAAGCAAGGAGAAATGTTTTCCTATGTGGATCAGTGCAAGATTCCAGGTACAGAGCAAAGAGGGGTCCAACCTGCCTGCTCTTGGTGCCCTCAGCTCTTCCTGGAGCTCAGGGCGCTCAGCCCTGCCGTGATCATCCCTTTTGGGGTTGAGATGTGAAGGACACACAGCCCTGACTGTTTCTCAGGTATGGATGCAGGAGGCAGTGTCCTGGAGCAGGGAATCGAGGTGCCAGCTTTCCTGCCTGGGAATCCCACTTGATTCACGTCTCAGCTTTGCCTGAGCAGAATTTTAATTCCTCTCTCCCCCTTTGTTCTCATCCATGTAACGTGCTCAGATAATTACATTTCTGTGTCTCACAGGGATGTTGGGAGGTTTCTCTAACATTTACCAAGTGTTTGAAGAAGATCTTATGAAGGTAGAGTGCAAGCACCAGAAGCTCAGAGCAGTCCTGACGAAATCCTTCCTTTGAGCAACGCACACAAATTCAAATTGGAGCCACGACAAACATGTTTTAACAGCAAAAATTAATTAACTGCTGCAGCTGCTTCCCAAGGGAAGTGGGAGATTTTCCATTGCCCAAAAACCTGTAAGTTAGAGCTGCCTGTCATGTTGAAAGACAGGTTCTACCTTAGATGCAAGTTATTTAGTTCAATGCAGGGATCACTGCAGATGATAGAAATGACAACACTCTGGATTTACAGAAGTTTTATCACTGTATTTATTTGCCTTCACTCTTTTCCCCCTTTTTCTACATTCTGCCATGCCAACACTGCACAGTTCTGTTTCTATTTATACCTAGACCTCAGACATTAAATAGAAGAGTCTTTAGGGAAACAAGGCTCTCCTCTCTGATCCCTCCTGGGTGCCTTGACCTTCATGTGTTGATGAAGTTGGAAAGGACCTTCCCCTTCCCCTCTTGCCTCCTCATGATATCTGTGTGGGATTTCGCACAGACTTCCATCCCAGGGTCTTCCCTTTGGGGTCTAGATCTAGATTTGGCAAGAAGGGTTTTGGCAATGGATGGTATCCAAGCATCAACCATTCTTGAGCATGGCCAGGTGCTTTGGGCTTGTCTCCCTGTCACCTCCTTGTGGAGGAAGGCAAAGGACCTTCTAACAAGAGTGCCTTGGTCCTATGTCATATTTGCCACTCCTGACTACAAAAGACATTGCCAAAATTCACATGGAATTCTCTCTTCTTCTCTCTTGTTTAGACTGTTTTTTTGTGCCTCAAAACCCAATAATACTTTTATTTTTTTTCTATAAACCCCAAATGGTTCTCAGAGACCAAGCATGATTTGCTGTTTATGTCAAATTTGCAAAGATGAGTTCCTCCTATGCAACATTCAAGAGAAGCATCCAAATAACCAACTGGTGGGCAGTGTCTTCTACTGTGATGGATGAATTTTTAGGGGAAGAAAAATGGAATTATGCAAACAATAGACAGGTTTTTCTTATTATTAATTTAAAGGTGGTTATAACACAAACTGTGATAAAGCAGATTACAGAGGTCACCTTTGTGCTTGAAGGTGGGGAGGGACAAGCGGTTCACCAAAAAGATCCCGTCTGAAAAATTAATTTGACGGTGATGAGCCAGTAAGTGCTCCTGTAAATACCATTTTCCTCGATTTTTAAAGAACCATTTTTTGGTTTCCAGACACACAATTCAACACCGCGCCAACTGGCAGCTTTGGTGTTTAAAAATGGATTGTGTCGAGACAAGGTAATACCCAGAGGCAAATGTGCCGTTATGAAAGAGCTGTACAGGTTTATATCAGAGTCAAAAAAAAAAAAAAAAAAAAGGGTTTTTGTGACTGTCAGGAGGCAGGCAAAGGGCAAACCTGGATCTCATCAACGCGCTGAGAGTCTGCAGAAGTCAACTTGTGTCTTGTGGCTGCATGGGCTGACTTTCAAAACCGTGTGAGCTCCGAGGATGGAATCTTGTGTTCTTGGTTTCCATTTTGTTCAGGCTGGAGGGGGCTTGGGGAAACCTGGGCTGGTGGAAGGTGTCCCTGCCCATGGCAGGGGCTTGGAATGAGATGACCTTTAAGGTCCCTTCTAACTCAAACCATTCCATGATTCTGTGATCTCAGTTTTGGGGGGTGCTCAGCGTTCAAAGAATTTTGATGAATTTAGGATGGGATAATTTTGCAGGGGGCATGAGGAGATTTCCTAACCTATGTCAGATAAAGGTGTTTTAAAGATGTTTTGTGCTCCTTGCTGCTGGGCAGAGCAGAGAACAGAGGACCCCTGAGGCCTCACTACACAAACCCATTTGAAAGCCAGGAGGGAAGATGATGATGTGCCATCTGTGTGGAGCAGAGCAGAGAGCAGAGAGCTTCACTCAGCAGTTTCTGAAACAGTCCCCTAACTCAGACTAAGCAGGAGAATTAGACTCAGTCCAATTTAACATTTCCCAGTGACAGAGAAGCATCTGCCCCTCCTGTAATTAGTTACCACAGTTTAGAAGACACACACACACACAAAGAGATTTTATGTCCATTCTGAATTCCTATTTCTGCTACACAGCATGAGAACCCAACCCTTCCCTTCCCCTTCCCCTTCCCCTTCCCTTTCCCCTTCCCTTTCCCCTTCCCCTTCCCTTCCTTTATCCTTGTAGCACTGATGGAAAAGGGTGGGAGTTGTTAGATGTGCCAGCCAGGTTGATAGAGAGGCTGGATATAACCTGGTTCCTGGTATCATTTGTTCAAACCCCATCTATCTTCCTGATATTCTTGAAGGGATACTGGAAATATCCGTGTTCTCTCTTTTCTTCGTGTGTTTTTCTGGTAGAGACAAAGCCACCTTCATCCCTTCTCTCCTTGGCCTCTTTCCAGTTACCTCCAGTTCTTCCATGCATCTTAAGTCCACTATTCCTTGTCTTGGGCAGCAAAGAAAGTGAGTTTTTTTCCTTTTCAGTGCCATTTTTTGCCTCCACAAATGAATATCAGGGAAGAAAAAGGGGAGGTATTACCTGCTTCACCTGGATAGCCAGGCTGTAAGTGTTGGCCAGCTGTTTCATGGCCTGGGAGGCTGTGAAGAAAGACTTCAGAGAGATTTCTGGATGTGTGGTACAGTCATTTACAATCCCTGAAGGTAAAATTCAGTGGTTTAGATGATCTTTACCAGATTTTTGTGTCAGGCTTTGCCCTCAGATTTTCCTCTTTGAAATAGCCTGTCCACTCATTTCCTTCTATATTGTATATTTTTTTATAAACTCCAGGGTTCTGTGGCTGTTCTTTGGACTGGCTGCCAGAACCTGCTTTCTGCCAGCTGCTTCCTGTGGGGTTTTTTGGTTCCTAAAAAGGGAAAGACCATCATCTTCCAGTTGTGCCTTTTCCTGAGACGAGCCCTCACTGCAATACACAACAGGTCACATCCTCCCCACGCGGCATCGTTGTCATGAAGGGCAAAGAGCACCTGATCTCCACCCATTCCAGCAAGGAGAAGTTGTGCAGAGCGCAGACTCAATGCTGGGAGAATGTGAACCTTGTTAATTAAAATGTCAGTGACTCAAATCCCCTTAAGGTGAGAGAGTGAGAGAGAGAGAGAGAGCTGCATTTTTTATTACCATTGCTGTTAATGATACAGTCAGATGGTACCTTGTAAAGGCAGAATGCACTTCATCTACCTTGACAGGCTCTGCCCACTCTGACAGATTCCTCTGTGCCTCATGCATGACTCTTCCAGAGAATCGTGGAATAAGGCCAGGAATGGAGAGAAAGTAAAACAATAAAAAGGCAGTGCTTTTATTTTTAACATCCTGTTTGGCTAAAAGAGAGGACATGGCCTCAAGCTGAGCCAGGAGAGGTTCAATTGGACATCAGGAAGAATATCCTCATGAAAAGGGCGTTTAAGTTTTAAAAGGGGCTGCCCAGGGAGGTGGTGGAGTCTCCACCCCTGGAAGCATTCCAGAATGACTGGGTGTGGCACTCAGTGCTCTGGGCTGGTTGACAAGCTGGGGATGGGTCACAGGTTGGACTGGATGATCTTGGAGGTCTTTCCCAACCTTAATGATTCTGTGATTATTCTCCAAATCTTGAACACGATATTGGAAATTAACAGCAAGCTCATAGCAGAGGAGGGACAGCCCAGAACAGGAGGAAAGAGAGTTGGAACCAAGAAGGAAGAGAAGTAAAGCTGGGAAAAGGCAAAGGTCACTGCTTCAGGATGGGTTCAGAAAGGGTGATCTGTGTCTTATGACTTGAGTGTTCTGTAGAAAAACCTTAATCAGCTCTCACACAATTGGAAGCATCAGCTCCTCTGCCCTATTTCACCCTGTCAACTGGGGTATTGTAAACCTGCCCTTCTTCTCTTTAGAGAGGGTGGAGAAAAGAACTGTGAAAGGAAGGTCTTTAAAAGTATAAAAGAAGGGCTTAAAAGACATGGCTAAAACTGTACCCCATGTCCTCATGTACTTTGCAAATAGATAGGGCCACCTCCATGGCTTAAAGTAACAGGCCCAGTGAAATCGTGGAGCTAATGAGACTTGAACCCCGGTTTGCCTCTGCTTTGCCAAAGGCAAGCAATGAACAGTGGATTTTCTAGGGCAGAAAACACTCAGGCTTTCTCATTCCAGCTTGGTGGCATAACCAGGAGGTGACACTTCTTTCACAGCTACTTAAGCACCTGCAAGATCTCACTGTAGCACTAAGCAGGAGCATCAAGAGCTGCAGTGAATGCAAATGCAGCTCCAAGGCAATGGGCCTGTTCAGGTCCCCGAGGTACAAAATATTTCAGCCAGGACAGTGTCCATGAGTCAGGCTCCAGCGGTTCTGATTCCACCTGGGAGCAGTTCCCACAAAGGCCAGCCAAGTCATTAACAGTCTGTGGCTAATTGCCTGTTGTAAGAATGGCACAAAGCACCTTTGCTTTGAGATGAGCTCAGCTTGAGCAGTGCTGCCGGTGCTAAATGTGGTGGATTTAGCCGGGATTTATCTGCTGTCTTGGTGTTGTTATTTGTGGCAATTCTGCTCAAGGTGAGCTGAGAACTGCTCTGCTTAAAAACCTCTCCTTGCCATGACCTGTGCTCCTGGTGAGGAGGGGATTGGCATGAGATGCAGAGGGGAAACTGCCCCAGCAGCCTCTGCACGTGGTTTGCTCTGGCAGCTTTGAACGTGCAAGGTTTCCACGAGCGCCAGGTCGCATTTCTGGGGAATGAGATTGTCTTTGGCTGTGTCAAATTGTGACTCAGCAGGTTGTAGTAGCACATCTGATTGTTGCAAGAGAGGAGGAATTCGACCCCGAGCTGCAGAGATGAGTCTGAGGAGCAGAGCAAAAGCTGCACGAGGAAGCAGAGGTGGAGCAGGAGACAGACCCCGAGGTTGTGTTGACGAACAGGAGGAAACTTTTAGGGGTTAAAGTAATTTCAGAATCGTTTCTATCTAAGCAACAATTTCAGAATTGTTTCTATCTAAATCTGTCTAAGAACATTTCTGCACTGGCATAGTTGTAAGGGAACAGTCCTGGACAGATCATGTCACACTTTTGGAGCATCTCAGACGTGTCAGGATGACGTCTCCAGGCAAATATAGACTGATTACAAGGACAAATTATTCCTGGGCTCAACCAGTTCCCTGCTCTGGGCTGTGTGCATGGACATGTTGGGTGTTCAAGGCCAGGTTGGATGGGGCTTTGAGCACCCTGGTCTAATGAAGGTCCCTGTTCATGGCAGAGGGTTTGGAATTGGATGGTCTTTAAGGTCCCTTCCAACCCAAACCATGCACCTTCCACTGAAATTTAGTGGGGTTATTATTAACTCTGGTAATTAGGAGGAAAACTCTGCATGTCATATTTATTACATTTTATAGTGAAGAGCACTGCAAGGCTGTGACTTTGTACTCCAAAGGAGAGGCAATCTTGTCAAAACCCTATGAATTAATATTTGTTCCCATTTAAAAACAAAAGCAAACCAAAACAAAACAGCCCCCAAAATAAAACAAAACAAAACCCCTGCAGATATCTAATTATTTTGATTTCTTAATCTCTATTATTAACCTCTCACACACCAGACATGCTCAGTGCATGGGACATTAATCCTTTCTGCTGAGTGACCCACGCTTGAGGAAACTGCTGCTGTATGAATAAATAGTAATAAGCACACTGAATATTTCATTGTCAGGAAGAACAGATTCGGGAAGGGAGGAGAATTAACATGTGCTGGTTTTTACCCTCACACAGGAGTGTTTCTGACAGCAGGACTGTCGTGCACTGCCCAAGAAGGAGCAGGAGCAGCGATTTGTGACTGCTCTGACTGACATCACCAACTGGTGTGGCACCCAAATGGCTCTTCTTGCTTTTTGTAATGAACGTGACATTGAAAAAAATTATTACATTCACCAAGAAAAAAAGAAGCGAAGGAGTGAAAATAACTAATAATAGTGATGAAATACTAATCTCTCAGTAGGGAAAAATACAAATTATATTGCACCATTACCTGGGGTGGACCACTCCCTAGGGACTCACATTACAGTTTGGACAGTCAAAACACTGAAAAATGACAACTTGGATAGTCTTCCCTGGCCTGGAATGAGTAGAAAAAAATAAGTTTTGCTACAAGTCTTGTCCTTTTGGTGCCCTCTAGTTTATTATATGCATGATTTGGTCTGATACCAGAGCATCAACAGGAGTCTCTTCATTAAAAGTTTGTCTAAAAAATGTCTGGAGATGTTCTGAGAGGAGGGAGGGGCAGCCTGTGGTGGCTGCAGTGCTGCTGGGATAACACTCTCCGTGACAGAGTAACAGAGCCTGTTTTCCTGCCCCCGAATCACAGCTTGCTCTGGGAGAGATGCACATTCCCTGGAGCAGCACAGGAACCTCTCTAGAAAGCCACTGCTGTTTCTGGACTGCTGCCTCATCTTCCTGCTGGAGAGTTCCTCTCCTGGCCTGTTAAATCGCTGTGCTCTCTGTTCCTCTCCCCATGGGCTGGTTTCTGATGGATGGCACTGACACGTGCATGGATGTGGACTTCCCTCTGAGTTGATGGGTGACAGTTTTGGGGGTTTGGGTTACACCCAGAGTGCTTTGCTTAGGAGGCTGTCAGATTAGTATTAACTGTCAGACAGATGATGGAGCTCTCTGTGTAACGATCCTGACAGCGTTTCTCTGGCTGTCACTGCCGAGATGACTCCAGGACATACAGAGCAATCAAATCCCTTGTCTCCATGATATGTGTAAACACCCTCAGCTCTTCCCCTTGCACCAGAAGAACTGAATTAGACCTTTGGACTCTCTGAATTGAGAAGAAAAGTGAAGAAGAACGAGGTCCAAGATCAACCATCTGGAGAGAGGAATAAGACACCAGAGCGCCACAATAGCTCTGACTTGTACAAATTACTGCTTTATACCTGATACTTTCCTTTTCTGCCCAAGACCTCCTTAAGGGGTGAAATGCCTTATGTGTCCATTGCAGGGCTTTGTTTGGGAAGAATCCTCCTCCCTCCCCAGCCTCCCGAATGACTCAATAATTACTTTAACTGATTCAAGGCTCCCCCTCAACCTCCAACCGCCCCCCTCTCCACCATTCAACTTTAACACAAGACCACACTGTTTCTCGGTTTCCAATGAGCCCAAAGCTATTCAGGCCACTTGTTCCTCTCTGAAAGGAGCTGACAGAGCTGCTTTTGTGCAGAGGCAATTTTGGATTTAATTGGAGACCTACTGGGGGCAGGGCCGGGGGGGGGGGGGGGGGGAGGGAATGGGGTCACTGGGTCAATGTTTTGGAAAGATCAACTCAAAGGAGAGTAGTCCAAGGAGAAAATCAGTGGGGTTTAGATGTTTGGAGAGAGGTTTTGCGTGGGGCTGTGTAAGGGCAGTGCTCCCCACCTTCCAGAAATAACCATGATACCTATGTGGGAGCAGAAAGCAAACAGGGTCAGGCCTGGGGCAGGTGGCTTTTATGGTCATTCTGAATCTGTAATGACAGATCCCAGGGTGCTTTCTCTGCAGGGATCACAGAATAATCCAAGCCGTGGTTGAAGGAGGTCTGATGTCTCAAAGGTCACTTGCTGCAGTCCATCCCCTTAGGTCAGGCATTCATCATGCACATTAAAGGAGCTCAGCTAAACTCCCTTCTCCAGCTCTGCATCCCTCCCTGGAGATAAGTTCAGCTTCAGCCCTGTCTGTACCACTTTTGGGGCACAGTTCATGCTGGCACCGTGACTGCACCACGGGAAGGGAAGATCTTTTTTTTCTAGTGAGGCACAAGGAAAGTCACAACAGGCTTTGAACCAGCACAGTCTTGCTGTGTAAGGGGGCCACAGATCATCACCCACATGAAAAATGGGCCTCAGTGAGGCAGCATAAAAGCAGTGGGACTCTCCCACTTCACTGCTCATCTTTTTGGATGTCCCCACTTTCTCACCTGACAAAGAAATATATATAAATTAAACTGGAAAGGATTGTATTGATTGTGCTGCAGAAAAGCCAATATAATCCTGGCAGAGCCAGACCACAGTCCAACAGAGATTCAGTAAAGCTATTTATGAAAAAAAAAAAAAAAAAAAAAAAGACCTTTTTTTCTGTCTCAAAAGCCAGAGGGACATGACTTGAGATACAATAGGTAAGGCTGCTTTGAGTGGTTTAAAAAATTCTTCCTCTCTACCCCTGTCCACAGCACGCTGAGGTCACCTCCCCTCTTCTCTTAACAGTCCTGGTCCCTGCTTCTCCATCAGAGTGATGGCTCTCCATCTGCTGACCTAACTTTGTTTTTAAAATGACTGGGAGCACCAAGAGTGGTGGGACCATCTCCTGTTAAACTGCTCCAGGTTGGTGACAAGCGTGGAGTTGACAGTGCCCTTGTACAGCTCGGAGACAGACACCTGCTGGGAGCATGTGCTGGAGGGGGGGAGTGATGCATAATTTAGTGGTAAAACAGCAACCTTGCTATTATCCTGATGGTGCACTCCAAATCCTAACATCTCCTGCCAGCTGCTCCGGGGAGGAGCAGGCTGGCACTGCTGAAGGGGGGTGACCAAGAGGAGCTCCTGATTTTTGTGAGGGCATGGGGAGGTGACCTCAGCTGAGTGAGCAGAGGCAGAGTGAGAAGCTGTTCAGTCAGGGTAGCTACACCCCTGAGAGTTATGTTTCCACCTGACACCACAACTTTTCTCTGCTTCTTTCTCTTCAGGGCCTCTGGCTGCACATCCCTCTGGGATGCTTTTGCTGCCATGTCACATCATCCCTACGGACCACAGATCCAGGTTTCCTCTAGGGAAACAGGGAGAGTTGTTTAAAGGTGTCAGAGACCCACTGAGTTACATTTTTATCAGCAGTTCACCAACCCTGCTCCCGCAGCATTAGTTGGGTTGAAGCAACACAGAGTGCAAGCAACCTTTGCTCTATTCCCACTACTTACTTGAAAACAAACAAGGCTGACATTTATATGGCTTTAGACAGCCTGGGTTTAGCACTAGGTCTGTTCTCAAATTCCTCTTGTGTTCCTCTCCTTGACATCTGCTTGGTCTCAAACTGCTTGATTCCAGGATGGCAGCAGTTGGTGGCCTTCCCAGGCAAGAGACAATGGTGTTCTGGAAGAGGTAGAAAACATCTGAATGGGGGTTTAAAGAGCAACCTGGTCTAGTGGAAGGTGTCCCTGCCCATGGCAGGAGTTGGAATGAGATGATCTTTAAGGTCCCTTCCAACCCAAACCACTCATTCTACGATTCTGTCCCCCCAAGAGCTTGAAGGAAAACATATATCTGTACATTTCTGCTCCCAGGGGGTATAAGGATACTGCCCAAGCCCAGGAAGCTGCAGTATTTTAAGCCCCATTCTGTGATGCTGGTTGCAAGAAAACAGGAGTGGCTTTTGTCAGGCATTTCCATGTTGGTATCTTTCCTGAAAATATCTTTGGAGCATCGTTATGGGCTGGGATTGAAAACAGAACCATAGAATGGTTTGGGTGAGAAGGGACCTTCAAGATGATCTCATTCCAACCCCCTTCCATGGGAAGGGACACCTTCCACTAGACCAGGTTGCTCAGACCCTCTTCCCGCCTGGCCTTGAACACTTCCAGGGATGGGGAGTCATCACAACATCTCTGGGCAACCTGCCCACGAAGATGGCAGCAGGAAGGACTTGCTAGACCAGGGATGTATGTGTGGAAACTCCTGCTAATCCATCCATCATGTGTTGGTAGCTGTGGGACTTCCTCGTGCTGCTCGAGGCTGGTGGTGCCGATAGTTATTAGCCCAGTACAGCCACAGCACGTGTGAAGAATTCCATGAGCCTGCTGGATGCAGCAGAGGAGAGCAAGGAAGTCTGTCCACCTCCATCCCCGTCCCCAGCCCCACTGAGAGAGCAGTTACTGCCAGCTGGGCTCTTCGTGCTTCACAGAAGTCAGTGATGGTCCAATGGTGCCCAGACTCGAAAAGCTCTGACGTCCAGTGGCTTTGGATGGGGAGCAAGGGAGGAAGGACAGGGTGGCATTCCCTTCTCCAAAACTTCCTCTCCCAAGACTGTCTCTATAAACAAATAAAACTTTGCTAGTTACCTGCAAGGGAATGAAGAGAAGCAGCAGTGCTGATCCAAATTATATATTGCATGATCAATTATGTATTGAGCTCACCTGAAAATGGTTTTGTTTCAAGAGAAACAATTCTGCTGTTAATAAACCAAATGATCACCTGGATTTTCGAGACTAGGATGTACCACCAGCTTATATATCTCTACCAAGACCAGGGACTGCCACAGAAAGTATAATTAATGTACCTTTAGCACTGTGAAGGTGTTTGCTGCTCTATATATACACCTCCTAAATATGAGTCCAGGTACACCAAAGCATGACCCCATCATCTCAACTAATATTCTCTCACTCAGATGCCAAGTTCTAATGTCCAGGCATAAGTATGAACAATCACCAGGGCTACAACTGCTATTTCCCAGTGCTGCTCCATCAGTATTTAATCTGCTGCTTTATAGAGCACTGTAGGAGATCCCCAGGAAGGAAAACAGCTGCAGCCAAGTTCTGCTCCAAAAAGTATTTTCAATTGAGAGGCCTATTAATCCAGGCAATAGGCATTAAATGACGTAACAGAGAAGCTGGAGGGCTGATATGCCCTTCTACCCAGGGTAGGAAAAGTTCTTTTTTATGCCTGGGATAGCTGCTGTAAAAGGGAGCCCTACAGGAGTCTGAGAAATTTGTTCCAGGATTATTATTTTTCCTTCTTGAAGCAGCAGCTGCTGGCTTTTTTTTTTTTTTTCCCCTAAACCAATATAATGCATTTCTGTGCATATATAAACTTATTTACATATGCATATTTGCATATATATTTACATATAAAATGCATACTTGTGTATTTATATGTAGATATATTTATATCACAATGCATTTCATTTCTTTGGTTGTTGTAATGATTGTTCAGCAATCCATAGGTACAGGGAGTGATTCTTGGGGTTGTCCTGTGCAGGCCCAGGAGTTGGACTTTGATGGTCTTTGGGGGTCCCTTTCAACTCAGGATTTCAACTGTGATTCTGTTGTTCTGTGAGATGAGATGGCAGTCAGTGCAAAATAAGCCTGGAGCTGTATTCCCTGAATTTCCAACCATTTCCATTCAGACTCTTTCATTCTTTGAGCTTGCAAAGAGAGACACATCCTCCAGAGAAGGGCTGGAAGGCTCTGCGAGGAAAATTGTTAGCTTAACCAGCAGGAAGGAACTCACTTTGGGGATCCTTGTGAGACCACCCTGAAAAACTTGTTCCCTGTCTCTGTGCCTGAAGTCCAAGTCTGGGATGTGGACAAAACAGCTCTGACTGCTTCCCTGAAGAGGTGGTGAACACCCATTTTTGACTTGCCTTCTCTAATCTTTTATCCCTGTATATTGGGCTTTTGTTTTTGCACCTCTGCCTCTCCAGCAAATGAAACCTGAGATGAGGTGTTTGGTGTCTCCCATGATAATAAGATTTAGAATCCCACTGGGTATGTGATGTACTGATTTTTTCTTGCTTTTTTTTGGTTTTCTGTCTTTGAAGAGGCTGGGTAGGTGAGCTGGGATGATATCAGTGTTTGTCAGGTAATAATTATCAGGTGCTATCAGAAAGCTGTTCTCACCTTGATGTGTTGGCAGGGGGTAAACAGTGATAACCCAACCTGTTCACCCAGCTTGGAATCACTGAATAGTTTGGATTGGACCAGATGACCTTTAAAGGTCATGAAAAGGGGTATCTTCAAGCTGATCAGGCTGTTCAGAGACTCATCAAACATGATCCTGAGTGTTTCCAGGGGTGGGGAATCTACCAGCAATCTCTGGGCCACCTGGTCCAGTGTTTCACCATCCTCATTGTAAAAAAGTGCTTCCTTATGTTTAGTCTGAATCTCCCTCTCTGAGTTTAGAGCCATCACCTCTTGTCCTACCACTACAGAACCTACTAAAAAACATCTCTCCATCTTTCTTAAAAGCCATCTTCAGGTACTGAAAGGCTGCAGTGAGGTCTCCTTGAAGCCTCTTCTCCAGGCTGAACAGCCCCAGCTCTCTCAGCCTGAGAGATCCCCAGAGCAGAGGGGCTCCAGCCCTCTGACTGTTTTTTTTGTCTCCTCTGGAGCTTTTTCAATGGGTCCATGTCTTTCCAATGCTGAGGATCCCTGGGGTAGACACAGTGCTCCAGATGAGGGTCTCATCAGAGTGGAGGAGAGGAGGAGAATCCCAAAAGCCCAGGGTACAGTTGACCTTCAGGGCTGCGAGCGCACATTGGCGGGACCTGTCCCACTTCTCATCCAGCAGTGTCCCTCTGTCCTTCCCCACAGGGCTATTCTCCATCCCTCCATCTCCCAGCCTGTATGGATGCCAGGGGATGACCTGATCTATGAGCAGGACCTTGCACTTGGCCTTGCAAAGCACAAAATGTTAGGCCTCAGTCTTTGGAGAGCTTGTGTTTATGACCCCATTTTCTTCTGGGATCCCGATCCCTGAGAGCTCTAATGCTGTTGAAGTCCATATGAGCACATTCACTGATTGGGTTTTGGAAACAGAAGCAGCAGATGAGAAATGTTTCCCTATTTGGCTCCTTGTCCTTCTGCAGTCTATGGCATGGGAGGCTTGGAAAGTTATTTTTGACTCTATATAATGGACACTTCACACAGGAGACTAATTCAGTACTTCTATAAAAAAAGAAGATAAATAACAGCAACAAACACCAGAAAGCTGAAATAATAAACCATCTGACTGGACTGGCTGGTCTGCAACTTGTTTTTCTCTCCTCAGAATGGAAGTACAATCTTGTCTCCTCCATCTCCACACTCCCTTCCCTTTCCTTTCAGACATGTTGATTCTTCTTCATTCAGAAAGAAATTCCTATTGCCTAAAGTTGTTTTTATTTGTTTGCCTTAAGTGACTGCATCACCTGACAACTTCCTTTCATCACCTGCCAATTCCTTTTACAAACCTGTCCCTTAATTGCTGCTTAGACTTCAGATGAGCTTTTGTGTAACCACTGCTTGGCTCCCAGTCCACCCTGAAACCCACGGGCTTTAATAACAGCACAGCATGATAAGAATATTACTTGTAAAAGTGTTTCTTATCCCACGTTATGAATGAACAGAATACAAAGAGTTGTGCTCGTTCCCCACCCTGCTGAAAGGAAATAAAACGGCAATTTTTCTAAAAGGCAACTCCTCCACCTCCCCACTGATTTGTTCCTTTGAGTTTTTTTGTCACTGCAAACAAACTCTGATTTGTGTTTCTGTCGAACATGCTGGCCAGTATCTTCTGAATTGGTCAAATATCAAGTGTATGCTGCCTGTTTTCCAGGAAAATGCCGGTTGAAATTGCAGTATTATTTCCTTCTGGAGAAATTCTTGGTATTTCTTTCAAATGTCCAGAAATAACACAATTTTAACCAGAGCAGTTGTTGCTGTGATCCATGTAGAGAATCAGTGGAGAGGTATCCACCTTTCTTCTGATTAATCATGTAGACTCTTCATTATCTCTGTTTTCCAGATTACTACTGACTACTTAGGAAGCATAAAAACTTATTTTTATGGAAGTATCCACCTTGAAAAAAAGAGATAAAGTTAGGAAATTGGGTGCCTAATGTTAAAAAACCCATTGGTTTCAGACCCTAGGATTTGGAAGCAAGGGCTGAGAGAGATCTATAGCTCTCATACATGCACAGATATTGATATAATCAGACTCTTTAAATCAGCAGTTTTCCAAGATATTAGTGTACCTAGCACTGTGCAGTATCATTAGCTGGGAGATGAAAAGGGGAGATAAGCTCTCTGGCTGTTGGCCAAAACTTAGTCTAAGCTTTAAGAGTGTAAACCATAATTGAGGGACATAAAAAAAAATGAATATCTGTTGGTGAAACTCGGTCCATCCTGGTTCAGTGTGCTGAGACAAGCAAGAAAGGCCTGAAACTCCTCTTCCAAATAAATGTGGAGGTTGGGCTCAGGAATCCTCTCAAAGTAGGTTGGTGGGGTAGCTGGGGATGGAGAAACTGAAAACATGGCTATACACCACCCCCCCACCCATGTGTGATTCACCTTGTGCCAACTAACGCTGCTCCACGTCTCTGACATCCTAACACCAGAATATTTTGGTGTTTTGGGACTCACATGGCTCATGGAATACCTTGAAACCCATGGATTTATGAGAAAGTGCTCTACCATTTATTAATCAACTTGGAAGTGTTGGACAGGGCTTGGAGCAACCTGGTCCAGTGGAAGGTAGCCCTGCTCATGGTATGGAGTTGGAATAAGATCTTTAGGCACTTTTTCCAACTCTTCGCCCCCCCCCTCCATAGTCAGTATTCTCCCTTCCAGAGCCATGCAGAATTGCTACAGATCCCAGCTCCTGATAAAATCTTAATGGCTGGAATCTTTGTCCTTCGGGATGAGGCAGGATAACTGCATTTCAGGTGCCCCACTGCTTTCCTAGAATTTCTCTGAGCATGTTTCCTGCCCAGACTCTCCTCTCAGGGCACAGCTTTCAGCTGCCAGTCATGTAAAAAACAGTGTCAGACCAAACTTCTGTGTTCTGGACCAAATTTGAGCATGTAAATTTTATATTTTCCTTGGCTCAGGATCTGAGTCACCTTCCTGAGCTTTGTCCTTCATTGTGCTCGTGCTGAACTGAGTTTTATATCTGGTTATTACTTCAAGTCAAGATGGAGTTTTGATTGCTGCATCTTTTATTAGCAAGAGTTGCAGAGGTGCCGTTGCAGATTCACTATTCATCTCTAGCATTTTTTGGCTGCTTTGAAAGGATCCTCTGATTTTACAAGCAGAGTTAAATCTCCATCTTAATACAGTGGGTGTGAGGCTAAGAAACCTAAGAAGTTTTCCAGTTCAGTCTCATCACTAAGGAAAGTCAACCAAAAATACAAGTAAACCATAACACAGTTTTTTGGTTTTGTTTTTGGTTTTGTTTTATTTATTTTGTGATGGTATGTGGACTAATGACTCAACAATAAAGCTGATCACCCAGGCCCTATGATTTTCCTTCTATCTCTGCTACTAAGCCATAAGCAAGTCACCCTGTTCCCTATGTATTGTTTAATGTAAAGGGTTAATATTCCTGCCTCTTGGATGTGCTGTGATGGAAGAAGTCTCCCTGTAAGTATAATGACTCTTGGTTAAGCCAGGTAGATGTAACCAGAAAACATGGTGTGGGTTTTTAAACAAATTGTAGGATTTTTGTGTGTTCACAGGGACAACTTCACACAAAATCAATAAACAGTGTCTGTCCTGTGCAGGTTTTTGTACTGTTGTGATACTTCTCTCTTACACAACCAGTTTTGTTTTTAGTTAAAAATGTCCCACACCAACTGGGAACCCCCAAATTTATGGATAAGGAAGCTGAGATAATGTTAAAAAAAAAAAAAAAAAAAAAAAAAAAAAGGGGAGATTTGAAATGAGACTCGATGCAAAAAGCTGTCAGAGGTCTCCTGGGGCTTGACAAGCTTTGAACCCCTTGATTTAGTTTGTATTAGTTTTCAAAGACATGCTATGACAGCCAAAAGTTCAGGAACAATGTAATGTCTAAGGCCATCACCATTAAGGAGGTAATAAAGAGGAGGATCCCACCAGCCTTAAAATCCAGGACTCTGCAAATGGCTGATACTTGTGAGTCACTTAAGAATAATATGTCCTGCAGGAATAGCTCAGATAGACAGGGACACACCAGCAAACCATAGAGCACCTCATGGATGATAAAGTATAATAATTCAAGGCTCATTATGAAAGGAACCTGTATGGAAATAATCTCAGTTAAAAGCAGAATAAAAGAACAAAGGAATCAGCAAGTACCCAGAAGGGTCATGTAGGGCACCCTCCCTTGATATGATTAAATAGACGAATAAGTGAATAAGTAATAATCTAATCATAAAAGGGGCCAGGCAAACTCAGCATTAAACTACCAGACTAGGCAAGTTTTTCATTTGTGACCAAATGACCTCATATTTTTTCCATCTGCTTCTATTAAGCAGAGTCGTTTCTTCCATCAGTGCAGTGGTGAAAAAATTTCTCCAACTCTTCAAGGGAGAGAGGAGTAAATGGTTTCTTCTGGGAAGGAAGAGGGAGAAATTAATTTCCTGACACATTCTTTCCTAAAAGCAGTGAGAATTTTGCTCTTAATTTCAGGGGTCTGTTGGGGGAAGACTGAGGCCTGGACAGAATAGGGTTGATCTTCCGTGGTGGAAGATCATCGCTTAGGACACTCTGAGGAAGGCTCAGTGCCCCACAATGTGTTTTTTCATGGACAAGACAGCCAAGGCACAGACCTGACCTGCCCAAGAGCATCCAGGAAGCCACAGACCTGAGAATCAGGAACAGTCTCTGATCTCCTGCCTCTCAACACAGTTTCCAAATCATTATCTTTTCTTGAAGAGGAAAAAAACACATCTTATTCACATTTCTTTGGTCACCCTGTTTCTGCTGGTAGGATTAGGGTTAGGATTTTGACTCACTGGGTCTGCATGTGTCCAAAATACAAAAGCTGATGCGTACTTATCCCAAATTTTGTGGCACAGTTCCCAAAGCTCCTGAGGGATATTTTGACTCTCTTTTGAGTGCAATCCATCAGACTGCAGCAGGATGATGTCCACTGGTGTCCTCAAAACAAGCTGTCTGGGGATGAAACCAGGTGGATACTGAAAGGGATGTCTGGCAGAGTCTCCTCCAATGCCTCTGAATCAGCAGTTCTAAATTCTGAAGAGGAGAGATGGGCCAAAATTACGTGTTGTCCCCAAATAGTGTGTCCTGTTGGCACTGCTTGAAGCAGAGCATTAGGCTTTTCTGGGAGGGTGTTTTTCTTCTGAGCTCTGTGATGACCTGGTGAGTTCCAAGCTGAGATTAGGACACTGCTGATGTGGAAGAATAAATAAATGAGGGTTTTTTTTTTCTTCAGTCTACAGAAAAACTCACAGCACTTCTACAGGTCTCCTCCAAAAGCTGTGGTGGTAGAAAGGTGCCCATGGGAGTGGGAACTTGTGATTTCTTGATCCTCTTGAAGCTCAGAAGATTAATGGCAATTCTGATACTGCTCCCTTGCACTCAAAGTGCTTGAAATGTGTTGTTCAGCACAGAAAGTTTGTCCCAGGGCACAGATTTCGTTCTATCCAAATATCTGTTACAAAGACTGAGTCGGTGAATTTGGTGCTGTGCCTCTTGGCAGGAGGAAAGCACCACACAGAGGCTGTTCAAACATTCATTTATTTACAGAATAATTGCTGGTTATTAACTGGTTAATTAATAAAGATTAGATGCAGTGGTGGGGGAGAGGAACTTGAGATTAAATAAAGTTTGGCAGCAGTGGTGGGTGGTGTATTATAAAGGTTTGTAAATGTGTGGAAGAAGAAGAGGAAATTAAGTCAAATTGATCATGGGGGAACAAGGGAGTAAGATAAGTAGGGACAGGCTTAGCAGGACAGCCCAGAGCTTAAAAAAAGGAAACAAGACAATACCTTCTAACCAGCTCCAGCTGGTGAATAAGAGCAGTGCCTCACCTTGCAGATTGCAAGTGGAATGTGGATTGGGTTTCCCATCCCCAGGGCTAATTGTGGGCAAGCAGATGCTCAGCTGAGTTGAGAGATTAAGTCAGCACGGAGCAACCCACAGGGTGTGGAGGAGAGACTTTCTAGACTGTTCCCAATAACTGGACTTTTCTCCCCTAGAGCTCTCTCTGCCCCAGGATCACAAAGCATTACATAAACCACAGTTGGCTAAGTTTTTTGATAAGGTTTTCCTTTCTTATTTGAAGGAGTGGGTAAGGGTTATTAGCTTTGTTCCACCGATGAGGAAACCAAGGCACAGAGAAGTCAATATACCTCTACCCACAAATCCCACTGAGAGCATCCCCTGGCTGCTGAGAGCCGTGCAACGGATTCTGGGAGACCTGCCAAGGCAGCCAAGTGCCAGGATCAGTGACTCACGTTGTGGTGGAAGGGGGGGAGAGGGATGATTTACACCAGTGCAGTCCAAGCAATCAGGGCTGGGCTGGGCTCCTGCCATCAATGCAGATGCACCAGTGCCCTGGACCCACTGCTCCTCCCAGAGACAGAGGCTGGGGAAAGAACCAGGCATGAAATCAAACCCAGGCCTTGAAACCACCATCATCCCCCGCCCATAAAGCCAAAGTGATTCGGCTCTTTGGTGAGCTAAATCACTTTTAGGAGGCTGCTATCATTCTCTCCTGACTGTTTGAAGGCTTGCATTCTTGTACCACTCTTCCTGCCTCTGTGCCTCCACTACAGTTGGTATTAAAACCAGTAGTAAATCTTGTGTAAGCGCTGATTGCTGGAGTTAAAGCCCTTCATACTCTTAGCAGGGGCTCACATAAGGCCGAGGAGAATGCAGATGTTTTGTCCCAGGACAGCATCCAGCTCTGGGGTCCCCAGCACAGGAAGGACATGGACCTGTTGAAGGGAGTCCAGAGGGGGGCCAACAGTTCCCAAAGCTCCTGAGGGATATTTTGACTCTCTTTTGAGCGCAATCCATCAGACTGCAGCAGGATGATGTCCACTGGTGTCCTCAAAACAAGCTGTCTGGGGATGAAACCAGGTGGATACTGAAAGGGATGTCTGGCAGAGTCTCCTCCAATGCCTTTGAATCAGCAGTTCTAAATTCTGAAGAGGAGAGATGGGCCAAAATTACATGTTGTCCCCAAATAGCGTGGTCTGTTGGCACTGCTGGAAGCAGAGCATTAGGCTTTTCTGGGAGGGTGTTTTTCTTCTGAGCTCTGTGATGACCTGGTGAGCTCAAAATTTAGACTGGGACACTGCTGATGTGGAAGAATAAATAAATAAATGGGATTTTTTTTTTTCCCCGGCCTACAGAAAAGTACAATTAAGAGAGACAGAACAGTTTGTTTGCTGTATGGGTATAGGGGGAACTGTGACAAAGAAAGGAAATAAAATGTTTTTCTGGATTTACAGGACAAAAGAAGACATTAGCTTAGATGGCAGTGCTGGATATCCAAATTTGACATGGCAGAGCTTTTCCTAGAGAGAGGGGTAATGACACACTGGGCTGCTGCGGTTGGAAAGCTTCCAAAAAACAAATTGGAAGGTCATTCTAAGGGATGATTTCTGTGAGGTGAAACACCTCTAGAGGCAGGAAGTCCACTGAGTTATAGAATCATAGAATGGTTTGGGTTGGGAGGGACCTCAAGGATCATATAGTTTGAACCCTCTTGCCATGGGCAGGGACACACCTTCCACTAACCCAGGTTGTTCTAAGCCCCACCCAACCTGGCCTTGAACACTTCCAGGGATTGGGCAGCCACAGCTTCTCAGGGAAATGTGTTCCAGGGCCTCACTACCCTCACAGGGAACAATTTTTCCCCAATTTCTAATCTAAATCTGCCCTCCTTCAGCTTAAAGCCATTCCCCCTTGTCCTGTCACTGCACACCCTTGTCAGAAGCCTCTCTCCAGATGGTCTAGGTAGGTCTGGAGATGGAGTAGATTTCTCCCTGTGTTGTCAATAATTCAATGTTCTTCAGCTCTGGGTTGTTTAAGGACCTGGGAAGTTTCTGGCCAACTCTCTAGTTCCTAAAATAACATCCCTACATTATAGATGCTTCTTTTGGACAAACCTTTACTATGCTTCTGTGATTTTATCACAGCCAAGGAGCTCATTTTGGTCAATCAGTCCGTATCATTCCTCAGAAAATGGTTTTCCACTTCCATGTGCTTTCCCCCTGTGCTGCAAATTTTTAGTAAGGGTTTTAAACAAATGGGAAAAAAAAAAGAGTCTCTTGAACAAGCTGTTGAACAGCTGAGTCTGAGGCAATCACATTACATGTTGGGTTCATTTATTTTCTAGGTAAAAATGTTTCTTAGAGGGTTTGTTTTCTGGCATATGCATTTTTCCAGCATAAACTCCAGGTGTTGATTGGTTATTGATTTCCAGGGAGCAAGCAATTTCCTGAAATAGCCCCTTGCTTGTCCTAGACCCTCTACAGAGGGAAGAAAAGACTAATAAAGGTGATTCTTTGGTGGGGGGGAGGGTGTTGATATGGGTTATAATTGGTCTTCATTACCAGTTCATCGACTGGTTTGTTAGATCATTAATCGCCCTTGGTTTTGATCTGGGTCATTAACTAACAAACTTGTCATTAGCTGCTGGAAAATGACCAGCTCTTTTTTTTTTTTAGGATTATTGCACTGAGCAATCACTGCTGTTGAGTCCCAGAGGGTGGGAGACAAGACTCTCCAGAGCACTCTTTGCTGGTTCATTGGTGGTGTATGAACATCCAGCCAGGCTGTTTCTTTGTCAGGGATCAAAAGCTATCTAGGATGCTGGCACAAGGGTTTTTTTGTTTTGTTTTGTTTTGTTCCTTCACTAGAATCATGGAATTGTTAAGGTTGGAAAAAACCTTTAGGATCATCAAGCCCAAGCCATTAACCCAGCGCTGCCAAGGCCACCTCTACACCACGTCCCCAAACACCACATCTACAAGTCTTTTAAATCCCTTCAGGGATGGTGACTCAACCACTCTCCTGGGCAGCCTCTTCCAGTGCTCGACAACCCTTTCTGTGAAGAAACTTTTCCTAATATCCAATCTAAACCTCCCCTGGAGCAACTTGTGGCCTTTTCCTCTCATCCTGTTGCTCGTTGCATGGAAAAAGAGACCAACCTCCACCTCACTACACCTCCTGTCAGGGAGTTGTAGAGAATGATAAGGTCTCCCCTGAGCCCCCTTTTCTCCAGGCTAAACAATCCCAGTTCCCTCAGATGCTCCTGATAAAGCTTTTGCTCCAGACCCTTCCCCATCCTCAGTACCCTGAACTTCTAAACAGAGGCATCATCTGACTGTAAGAAAGGAAACTCTCACTCTCTGCTTCTTTGTTAACAAACAATGAGTCACTTTGAAATCACATTTCTTGGCTGATAGGATTGAGTTTTTCTGGTTTGTACCTGCAGAAGGTCTTTGGTTGGAAGTTTATTTTCGTGCCTTTGGAGGGTGTGGGACTGAAAACTGTGGAGATTAAAACACACAGTAAAAGCAAAAAGAAGCTGGACTCCATCCATCCTTCCTCAGTAGTGTCTCTCAAATGAGATCTCAGATGGCAGAGGAGAAATCTCTCAGTTTTACTGACAAATATCACCAATAGGGTTGTTAGTATAAGTTTCCCTTGGATTTCCTGCACGCAAACATCCAACCTGGTTAGAAATTCAGGAAGGACCCCAAAATCCACCAAGGAGCCATGAAAAGGAGATTTCCTTTTCTCATTATTGATCCAAACAGAAAGTTGTGGGTTTTTTTCCTCATTGGTCCGAACAGGAATCAAGCCAGTCCTCTAGAAATGAAACTCCCCATTTTTCATTCCAAGTTGCCCCGAGCCAACTTCCCACCATGGCACTTCTCCAGGACACAGAGGAGTTGAGCTGTTCTATCTCAGCTTTCCCAAGAAAGCAGATCTTGCTGTAAATAGGTTCTCCCAGAATGAAAACCTGGATCTTTCCAGCACTGCAGAAGTAACTCCCTTTATTTTTGGTAAAGCTGGGCTCTTGAGGAGAACCTAGTCAACAAGCAAAATTAAATGGAATTCATGCAAGCTCCTGTATTAAAAGTGTCTGCTTCATTTTACAAACATTACTGATGGAAAAATCCTGTTCCAGCTCAAAATCTGGGAATTCAGTCCCACTGTCACACTGGACCCACTGCCTGCCCCCATTCCCTGTCCTCACTCCCTTCTTTCCTCCCCAGGAATTCCATCACGTCAACATCCTACTGCCAGCAAGGGAGATGTGGAGATGAGGGATGCATCATTTTTAAGAGTTTTGTGTCTCCAGGACAAATTGTAACGCTCCAAGTCATGTTTTTATGAACTCCATGATAATAATAATAGTAACATCCAGTAGGGAGGGAGGGAGGGAGGGAGGGAGGGAAGGAGGGAGGGAGGGAGGGAAGGAGGGAGTGAGGGAGGGCTGTGTCTGCACACAGCAGACACCGCAACACAATCCCTCTCTGCAGAGTGTCATCTGTGCTAATGCATCCCCCCAAAAAAAAGGCTTCATATCCGATTACAGGCTGTCAGGAGGAATGCAAGGGAACTCCCTGGAAGAGAAGTACTCGGGGCTGCAGCCTCTCAGAGTTCATCAGCCAGGCAATGAGTCGAGGCTGATCCGTGGTGCAGCCAGGAGCCCACTGAGGATGGGGGGAAAGCAGGGCCGGTGTTTGGGCAGGTGATGTTCTTTTTTCTTCAGCTTAAAACTGGGTTATTCATAGCTTCATCCCTCTTCCTTATTTCCCAGCCTGCCTTGAGTGTTTTCATATGTAACAGTAAAATCCATGGTCCTTTAGCTCCCTGGAGGTAAGCTGGATGTTTCAGAAGGGCAATGATGAGCAAACACAGTTGGATGCTGTTTCCAGTTTTAGCACCCTTGAGGTCTTACAGGAAGGTTTTAATCGATTTCTTGCCCCAGTTCTTACAAGAAAGTTGGGTCCCTTTAGATCAGCAGGTAATTATCTCACAGATTCCACTTGACCACTTTTGATGTTGCCAGAGACTTAGGGATGTCTCAATAGGAGAAGCCTCAGCTCACCAGAAGGCCCAGCTCAGGACACTTGGGAAGGTCTGGCCATCAGGAAGAGCTGAGGTCTCTTCTTCCAAAATCAGCCTTGCTGTGATTTCTGAAACCAACTACCCAAATGCTTGGACAAAGCTCACTCCTTGTAGAGGGACTCCAGGAAGGCTCATGGCATTGAGTCCTCAGTGTTAACCATGAGTGGAAGGGAAAGAAATTCCACTGATATTTCTCAGTGGATCTTTTCTCCATCCATTCTCCCAGTCCTTCTTCAAGTGGATCCGACCAAATGACTTTTGCCTCCCAAAGAGGAAAATTATTTTCCTGATTTTTCCTGATTATTTCCTCCAGATTCTGTGAGCAATCCTTCCGACTCTCCTCTCTCCCACCAGCTAGCCTTTGATTTCCTCTTCTGTAGGTTTGTTTTCAGCTTTTGCCATGTCCTGACAGCATAAATGAGTCCCAGGGATCCACAGGAGATCTTTCTCTACATAAACAGAGCATTTGGGACACAGGATTCCCCCTTCTTTAGCTACCCTAAAATATGGACGTTTTCATCTTTGGAGATGGGCCAGTAAGTCCCAATTTTAACCCGGAGTTTTAGATGTTCCATTCCTTGTTACTCAGAGAATCCTCTGCCAATAGCAGGCGTTGTATCCGTTCAGCTGCATTTATCTGTATCCACGCGCAGGTTTGAGCAGCCACAAATCCCCGGGGTATTAAAGGATCCAGACTTTTCTCAGCTGATAATTTATTGAAGCAGCATCTCAGCGTAACGCCAGGCCTTGTACAGTTATTGGTTCTGGCAGGGCTTGCTTCGTAATAACTTGATCTGCTTCCTGCTGAACCAGAATGGAATCGACTGGAGGACAGTGGTGTGTTTTCTGGGAGCGCGGTCTCGCACTCCGAGGATCCCAGAGCACTCAATAAAGCAATGAGTTAGGCTGGGGAAGGAAACAGAAGTGCCAGCTCAGCTGAGCTTGTGCTTGACACATTTGGGAGTTTGGATTTATTTTACTTTAATTTCTTTTTTTTTTTTTTCACGTGTCAGCTCCAAATTTCTCTCCGTGTGCTTTTGTGCTGAGGTGCCGTGGAAGCGCAGCCCTCTTGGACAAGGATTCCCACCTGAGGTGGGCAGGATGATCCCATCCCCTTCCGTGCTGTTTTTCCTGCAGGGTGTGCATCAGTCTTCCTCCCTCCCCACTTTTCCCGGTGCTGCAATGCAGTGTCAGCGTTGGTTGCAAGCCCAAGCCCTAGCACAGAGTCTGCCTCTGCCACAGCCTCCTGGCTCTGGGGAGCAGCAGGAAAACACTTGGCCCCTCTCTCGGAGCTGCTGCAGTCTCCCTGCATGCTCCAGGAGGGAAAGGAGGGCCAGAGCTGCAAGGGGGGAGTGAAGGGCTCTTTTGCTTTTTGTGCCCACAGTGTCACTGCTGGACAAGGTGAGAAAGAGCAAAAGTAAAAGCCAGGCTCTCTGTCAGGGTCTCCTGTGAAGTTTCTTGGCGAAAAAAACCCACTCAGAAAATAACCCACGGAACAAAACATCTCCAATTCTTTGGCTGGATTTTTGTCATAGTCAAGAGGAATCCTGTTTTTCCAGAGGATCTGGGTGAATCTGGTGCTTGTGGAGCATGGCCTCTCCACCCTGAACTTCTTTGAGCCTTGGCCCAAAATCAGCTCATTTTACAGCAAGAAATTCAAGCAAGACACCAGGTTTGAGCACCTCTGCAGTGCCAGGCACTGAGCCATGACTCTGAGCTCATCCCTGTGCCACTGTGCTTGCTTCCAGGTTTCCCTGGCACGTTGTGAAAATTCCTAAACCATTCCCCACTCAGTGGCTCCAGACTGAGAGAGGCTTTCAGAAGAGCAATCTGTGATCTGCTGCACAGTTTGGAGTTTATCAGACATGGGATCTCACCAGAGATCCTTCCTGAACATGGGGACCAGGCTGGAGACTTTGCCAAATGCTGATCCAGCCTCACGGGCTCAGTCCATCTCTTGGGATCATCCCTTACCTTGCAACACCTCTGCTCTCCAGGAGAGATGGGAATTTCGAAGGCTGGCTGTGCCTTTGAAACTAAAAAACTCCATAACATTCGTGCTGGATGAGACCAGTGGTCCATGGAGCTCATACCAACAGCACAGAATCATGGAATCATTTAGGTTGGAGAAGACCTCTCAGATCATCAAGTCCAACCATTAACCTAACTCTTCCAGGTCCACCACTAAACCACATCCCCAGGCATCACATTTACAGGTTTTCTAAATACTTCCAGGGATGGTGATTCTACCACTTCCTTGGGCAGATGCCCATGAGAAGAAAAAAAAGGAGTTAAGTACAAAGGAATCCCACCTTTTATGTACACTCCTGACATCCAGCAGTCACTGATTTAAGGATTATTATTTTTCTCTGATTTGGAACTGTCTGAAAAAAACACATTCCATAACCATGGATCAGTTGTGCCTCTGGGAATCTATTTAATCCTTCTTGGGGCCCACCAGAACATTTGGTCTCCGGGGTTTGCCATGGGAATGAGTCACAGTGTTTAACTGGTGTTCCCTCTCCAGGATGTATCTCCAACCCACCTCTCCTGTTGGTTTTGGGTTTTTTTTTGGGGGGGGTTGTGATAATGGCAGGTAGAACTTCATTGTCAACCTGATTTCAGCTGGGCCTGGGCCATGCCCCCATGAAAGTAATGAACAACAGGAAGAACCTCATGAGAAACTGCACCAAGTGGTTTGATTGCCCAGTACAGGAGATGAACTGGCAATGAAAATTCCATTACTCCATGTAAACATCAAGACAAAAAAGGAAAAATCAAAGGTAAAGGAGTTCTGTTGAACTGCTTGTTGCCATGGCTACTGCATCATCCAGAGTATCCAGGAGCCACACACAGGATTTCACTCCTTCTCCAACTTTTTCATTCAGTTTCATTTTATTTTATTTTATTTTAATGAATAGGAAATAAGAGGGGAAATGCAGGAAGGGAGGACACCGATTGCTCTTCCCAGTGCTTTAAAGCACAAAAGTGCTTTGAGGCTGCTGATGAGATAATTGTCTGTTGTCACCTGTGAGATCTCTCTTGTTCCTGAGACAAGTAACTTAACCCTCTTTAGAGCTTCTGTGGAACAACATCTTTCATTATCACTGACTTTGGAAGGGCCCAGGGGTGTCCAGGGCATTGCACCTTGAGGAAGGTGGGATCAGCATGGATAACCCTCTTTCTTGTGCTCTCTGGGTAGCCAACTGTCCTGAATCAAGTGGTATTTTGGGGATAGAATGTAGAATTAAATAGAATAATATTATTTTCCCACTCTAAACACTGTAGCATTTCCAAATGCGCTCCTTAAAAGCTGACAGGATTCCAAACTGAGGGTAAGGACCCATCTTCTGGCATCTCATCTTTCCATTCAATGTTTTTTTCACATCCTTTGAGTGCCAGTGATTTTGGAGATACCAGAGCCGTGAAGATTTTGGGAGGGCTACTCAGCAATGTTGCGTCTTTATTGTTAATTTTCCAACACTAATCCAGGTTTATGTTGAAATAATTGATCAATGATGAAACCTCTTCTCATGGGAGGCTGTGCAATATTACACAATAATACAATCTTTTAAAATTATGAGAACAGTGTCTCGCTAATCTGATTGCTATTGGCCAAGCCAAATAACAGAAAAAGTGTAATTACAGTAGAATTATATTGCAATTAAAATGTAGTTACACTGTGGTGCCTTTTTTTTTTCCACAATCAATAATTATTTCTGTTGATATAATAAGAACAGTAACTGCGTGAGTGAGTGGTTTGTGTGAGCTCTCTGGTGTCCCTGTGCTACCTGAATTGAATATGCAGCACTGCAGTGACATTTACAGTATTTATTCTCAGCCACACCGTGAACCATCCAGTCCCTTATTTTCCAAAACACGAGGGGGTGTGTGCAGTTGTGTGTCCACATATGTAAAGCACTAACACATGCAATAAGTCCTATAATTACCAATTATATTAATGCATTATCATACAATTAAATTGCAATACTAATATATATTGTAATGGAGTGTAATTATATTACATTTGTATTTGTGGTATTAAAGCGTGTCAGAGAACATACTTATCATAATTACACTGCAATTGCTCTTTTACAAGAGTGGAATTACAGTCACCATATTATGAAATATGACAGTATTATCTTTCTATATTATTTGTATTAAAGTACAACTTAGAGGGCCTTGCAATCAGTGTCTGCTTAAGAAGAGAGTGATTTTCCACCGGTGTCAGGAAACAGACCCACACTGAGCTC
This sequence comes from Pyrocephalus nanus, assembly GCA_038380795.1. Classification (NCBI taxonomy): domain Eukaryota; kingdom Metazoa; phylum Chordata; class Aves; order Passeriformes; family Tyrannidae; genus Pyrocephalus; species Pyrocephalus nanus. Next base: position 94,696,219 of record CM076261.1, read on the forward strand.
TAGTGAAGGACTCTGACTCAACAACAAGATTTTTGGCACATGGTCCTGGTCTGGAGTCTGGATCCCTATTTTGAGATCCAGCTTTGGTATCCCCATAAATTGTCTTCAGCTGCTGCTGAATTTGTCCGTGGAAGCTCATGGCTCCTCCCAAAGCCACGGGGACAGCAGTGGCTCTCAAACCTGCCCATGAAAGCTTGTCTGCTGGTGCAGGACTAACCTAGACACTTTGGGACCACAGTGGCTTCTCCAAAACCATGCCCTGCTGCAGATGCCCATTTCCTTCCATGGACAGATCAAGAAGCCTTGGGTGGACAAGCTCAGATTTGCATCTTTGTCTTTCAGTCACCTAAGGAGAGTCCAAGGCAACCCTTTGAATAATTAGTGAAAGGTGTCCCTGCCCATGGGTTGGAACTGGATGATCTTTAGGGATCCTTCCAACCCAAACCGTCCAATGACTCTGTGATCTTCCAGGTGGTCCTGCCTACCTCTTAAACATCAAAACCCCAATGGTTGGAGCATTATATCACCAGACTGAAACCCCCATTTTCCCAAGTCTTACACAACTTGTGCACTTTTCCTTTAAAAAGCTTCAGGTAAAAAGCACTCCATAGATTCAACACATCATAAGTTCTAGTGGCACAATCTACTTCAGCTTTTCTTTCTGGCCCTGAGATCTTCCTGCATCCTCCACTGGGTCGCTTCTTAGCCTGGAGAGGTCTGCAGATGAGCTAAAGGTGTTGAGCAGAGGGGCGGAGGTGCAACACACATTTACTTCACCTGCAGCTCCCACAGAGAGCCTTGGCAGGGAGGAGTTCGTGATGTACTGCAGATTCACCTTCCAAAGTCAAAATGCAGGGCTCTCCTAATGAATATCCATTGCCATCATTGTTTATTTACTGAATTAAAATCCTGGTTCCTTGAGGAATGTCTGTACCCTCAGAGCTTGGGCTGCCAAGGGCGGAAACAAACAACCTGAACCAACATTTACCTTCTGCAGTATTTATGATTCACCAAAACAATTGCTCTTGGCAATTGTGCAAAGCAGGAACTTTATTCCAGTAAAAAATTAGTTGGACAAATATACTGCTCGGGCAAGAATGTGTCTGAGTGTGTGGGCTCCTTCCAGGATATTCAAGGAGCTCCGAGCAGAGGAGGATGAATCAGGATGAATGAGCCAGAGAAAAATCAAGAAGATGCATAAAAGAGGTCTTTACAGCTGCATGAAAACAATATGTAGGCATTCAGCTCAGGAATAAAGAGATGGGTTCCTGGTCCCACTGACGTCAGTGAGGCTTCTTGGATTCAGTGAATAACTTTGGATCTATAATCAAAGACGGGCGGTACTTAATTCCAAAGAAAATGGCTGCAAATTATACAAGTAGATTCCCACACTCTTTGAGTTCCATCTCTAGCTCCATTTCTTGCCAGAGGCCTCCTGAGACATGATGTCCTCAAGATATCAACTCTGGAGCTGCTGAGCTTCTTCTTTTTCTCATCCTTCACCCGTAGTTTTACCAGTGACAGGTTTTTAAAATTCTGGTCTTATTTTTCCCCTCTTTGTCAGCCCTGCTTTTTAACCAGCTTTTGGAGATTTCTGGGCTCACACAGAGAATCATCATTATTTGAGTCATTTGAGAAGTGAATAAAATGCCACAAATTATACATCAGGGCCTTCCCTGTGGGCATGGAGCAATGGAGAAGATAAGCAAAGGAGCCTTCTGCCAGGGGCAGACTGAGTTGGTGAGGAGAGATCTTTATCCTGTCCTAAACATTCTGAGCAATTCAGAGGCGTGGGGTATGTTCAGGGTGATGTGCACAGCTAAACTCCAACTGAGAATACAATGCAGAGAAATTAGATTCCTGTGATGGGTGGGGGAGGTGATGTCTGCAGTTATATTTCAAGCTCAGCTGATCTTCACCGTCTAAAAGTCCCATTTTCCATTCATCCATCTCCCCACAGTGATGCTAAATTTCTTCAGTCAGAGAGCTGGGACACTCTTCCCTTTTGTTTTTTTTGGGCTGTCATTTCACTGAGCTTCTCTCTGAGCCTGTGAAGTGAGGCAGCATTTCTGCCTGGTTGGTTTTTAATTGGTATTAGTTTCCAATCGATCAGATCTCCTAAATCATAATCTCAGGAGGTGCTGATGATGCTTAACATCGGTTTGTGTGTCCTTATCCTTACTGGTAACTCATGAAGGAGGATAAGACTCACCTTGCGGAGGGGTTGTGATCTAAGCAGTCATTCCAGTTTCCACTTAGAGACTGGCTCTGTATCGTTTTGGTGGGAATAAACCAGGACTACCATCAGTGAAAACGATGGTATGGACTCTCCATCCCTGGGAGTGCTCAAGATCAGGTTGGATGGAGCTCTGAGCAACCTGGTCTGGTGGAAGGTGTCTCTGCACGTGGCATGGGGAGGTTGGAACTAGATGGTCTTTAAAGTCCCTTCTAACCCAAAGTATTCTGTGATTCCATGAAAATAAAATAAAAAAAAATTTGAAAACATGGAAATTGTAATGACACAGTGACTCTCATGTTCCTGCTGTTCCTTCTTGGTTGATAGTAGAAAGTGTTGCTGAGGTTTTTTACAAGTTTTCCAGGGTCTATGGTTGACTCTCCAAGTTCACTGGTCTTTTTCCTAAGTAGCACATGCAGGGAAAGCTCCTGGTAGGGCTGGATTCAATCCAAGTCTGTGAGACCAAAGACATTTCCAATAAAGCACAACGGGGGTCACGTAACTGCATTTTCTCGCTGAAACTTTGTTCTGCTGAAAAATCTGCTGCTGACTTGTACCTTTATTACCTGAGTTACACAATATCCTTCAGGATCCCTTGGAATGGCAAGGGCTGTAGAACAGCAAAGTAGCAGGATTAGCTGTTTGCCACAGCTCCTGCCCAGGATGGCTGTGCTTTCCCTGTGGCAGGTGGGACGCAGGAAACAAACAAGAATTTCACTCGGTGCTGTTAAGAGTGAGTGGGAAGACAGGACCACTTTCACCAGGGTCCCTCTGACTGGCGTGGACCTGAAACAGCACCATTTCTGCTCAAAATAGCCTGACACAGGCAGAGACATTTTGTTTTTTGCTGAAAGCAAACAGAGTTGCTAAGAAACGAACGTTGCGGAGATGGAAAACCCACAAAAGGTTTGACAGTCGCCGAGCGGTGCAGGAGGGGTGGAGTGGCTTGGCAAACGTGGCCACGCAGCTATCCCAGAAGAGCCAGAGGATTCCATGGTGCTTCCAGCAGGAAATCCAGAATTTGCTCCTTACGTCTTGTCTCCATCACGCACGATGGGGACTGAGAAACCAGAGATATAAGAGGGACAGGCCCTTGTGATCACAGAATCATGGAATGGTTTGGGTTGGAAGGGACCTTCAAGATCAGCTCATTCCAAGCCCCTGCCATGGGCAGCGACACCTTCCACTAGCCCAGGTTGCTCCAAGTCCCATCCAACCATGGCCTTGGACACTTCCAGGGATGGGGAAGCCACAGCTTCTCTGGGCAACCTGTGCCAGCACCTCCCCACCCTCATAGTAAAGAATTTCTTCCTAACATCTCCTCTAAATCTGTGTTCTTTCAGTTTAAAGCCATTTCCCCTTGTCCTGTCACTATCTGCCCATACAAAAAGTCCCTGTCCCTCCCTTTTGTAAGCTCCCTTATGGTACTGGAAGGGCACAGTTGGAGCTCCCTGGAGTTTTCTTCAGCTTTCTCAGCCTGCCTTTGAGCAGAGATGCATATCTTTGTGGCTCTTCATGAAGTCATGTCTGTGCCTCCACCAGTGATGGCTCCTCTTCAGACTCTGGTCATGGTGCCCCATTGTGATGAGGGGCAGTGACCATGTTTTGGTACCTGTGGCTACAAAGGAGGCAGCTTTTCCCCCTCACTTTGCCCCAGATTTTAGCTTCCTCAATTTCCTGTGCTGGAGAAGAGATCTTACATTACTTCCTCCCCAGATGACAAACGACAGATTGACTGCACCCTAAAGGTGGTGCTCGTCACGTTCGTGACTGCGTGCTTGGGATTTCTCCTTGAACGCTGCTCCCAGAGCAGCTTGGATGGAAAAGATGCCTGAAATATGAGACATTCCAGGGATTGCTGTCCCCTCCTGGGGCAGAGTGAGTGCAAAACCACGCATGATCACTCCCTGTAATAACCAAAGAGCCATCCCTGCTCTCCAGTGCATTGGTGTTATTGTTAGGTGTGCTCCTCAGGAAGGTGGGATTAGGGGGAAAAACACGAAATATTAAAATAGAAGACACAAGCAAAGCAAACTAAGGCTGAGCCAATCCGGCTAATAAAGGATGCCAGGAGTTGGTGTTAATTTGTGTCTGATTTAAAGTGCTTGGTGGGTGGAGAGAGAACAGCCCACAAGAAGCAGCTGGGCTCCTTTTCCATCCCCCAGCCCTGCTGTTGGAGCGGCGTGGTGGGGGAAAAGAGGAGCTCACAATCAGGCGATTCATCCCCACGCTGTCGCACTGTGCAAAGGCAAAGGACAAGGAGGGAAGGAGAGAGAGAAAAAAAAAAAAGCAGAGATCCAGTTCTCATGAAAATCATCGGCAGCAAACGCTGTGCCTCTGCTCATCCAACCAGGATCGACCCACCCTATCCACATTTACCGGCTTTTTTTGGGATCTGAGTGACAAAAAGGAGATGGATAATTGCTTCTCCTCACCTGGTTGTTCTGGGCAGGCATGCTGAGGGATGAGGGGAGTGCTCTGATCTGCCCTGGTGGGGCTGGCAGGGCTCACAGTCTTCTCTCAAGGCTGAAGTTGGTGATTTATGTGCAGAGATGGGTAAGAGACACAGACTCCCCCGCTGACGTGGCACCGATGCAAAGGTTCACCCGAGCCAACAAAGGTGATACCTGGATTTGCTCCCCATGGGGAGATCAGAGAGTTGGGGCTGCCCAGAGAGGTTGTGGATTCCTCATCCCTGCAGGAATTCAAGACCAGGCTAGATGGGGGCCTGACAAATGGCAGGGGGGTGGGAACAAAGTGGTCTTTAAGGTCCCTTCTAACCCAAACCATTCTGTGATTTTCTGACTCTCTGATCTCTACCACCCCTCAACTCTTCCACATGAGAGAACACCCCCTTTGCTGTTCCTGTCCATTCACTCCCTCTGGGGCTGCATCCATCCTTGTAAATAAATGAGGGATTAAATGCAGGCACGAGTGTGGTCCCATGATCATCCAGACCGTTTATTACTTCCACGCTCCCTGGTGAAGTTGTGGCCCAAGACAGTGCCAGGACACAGTGTGGAAAATGCTGGAGCCAAGGGACTCTCCTGCAGGTCTGTGGGATGAGGCCAGCCCCTTCCAGAGGGGAGGAGGGCTGAGGTGAGTGGCCCAAGCTGTGCCATGCCTGGTCCCAGAGCCAAGGAACAGCCCCTGCTCCCCATCTTCCAGTAGCAGAGACGTAGCCCGTGGAGACAGACAGTGAAAGGGCAAATTAGCATTTATTTGGCACATGGATTTCTGTTCTTCAGGAACAAAAGGAGGGCCATCTGCTCATTGTGTCTGGCACGAGGTGGGGGCTTTCATTTCCAACCAACCTGTGCTGGATTCCAGCCTGCAACTCGATTTGGAGGAGCCTCAGGCTCTTCAGGTATTGCCTTGGGAGACTGAGGACTTCCACTGTGCCCCTCTGTGCTGGGTCATCCTGCCCTCTGGGCAAAAAAAGGCAGTGATCCCCATCTCCTGGCACCTTCCTAGAAGGGCTGCTCATCTCCCCTGCATTTCCTGGCTTACTGAGGCAGGTTCCTGGGATGCACAGGTTTGTCACTGCAGGGATATTCAGGAACACCTGGCTCTGTCCGTGCTGCTACCCCAAGGTGAGCTTTCCTTAAACAGTGCTGGGCTGGAAGCAGGAGGATGAGGCTCAAAATATTTCTCTGGAGGAAACTGGAAGCAGAAGAATTGCGGGCACATGGCTTTGTAGCTGAATTCCCCTCCAAGGTCTTGGGTCTTGGATAGTAACCTAAATCTAAGCCCTGTTGTCTGCAGACCTCCAGCTCCCCTCCAGCTCTTCACTCCAGTGCTGTCTGCTTGTCCTCCCAGCTAGAAGTAAACAGTCAAACAACTGAAGGAGCCTGTGAAAACCACAGGTTCTGCTGTCAACCCTGTGATGAAGCATCAGCAGAGCCCATCTCAGAATAAATATAAACCATTCTGCTTCAGTCCTTCATCTTCATCAAGGCTGTACACAGACAGCTAACTAACCCCAGCCTCAAACCAGCACACTCTCAGTGCTGCACAAATCACTCCATAATGTCCTCCATCATTTCCTGTGACTGAACAAAGCCAAAGAAAGTGAGAGGAGAGGAGTGCTTTGCCTCCCCATAACCCCCCTGCTTGCCCCTCACCACTAAGCCATCCTTGCCTCCCATGTCACATTGCCCAAGGGTTCCTGAAGAGAGGACTGAAAAGGGGGAAAATCATACTTCTGTCTCATTTATGCAAATCCTGAACTGCTTGTCATGAGACTGATGGATGAGATGCAGCTTGTTAGAGCCTGTGCTGTGATTGCATCCCTCTGCCAGCCTCTCTGCACTCCAGCATCCTAGGATTTGTTACAGGGGAGCCTAGAAGGCGGTTTCTGCCCTGAGGTGTCTGCAAGGAAAAGGGGGATCTCCGAGGGCCCTTTTGCTGTTCATCATGTTTAGCTCAGGCACAGCAGTACGTGGATGTGGAGATGACACTCCAGAAAAACTGAAGTCAGGGCAGACAACCATCCATCCCAAGGACTGCTCTCCCAGGCAGGACAGTGGCTCCATGCAGGACACAGCAGGGTAAACAGGAGGACATGGATCAGGCCAACTCATTTGGGTTGGGAGGTTTAGCAGCGTGGATGTGACTCCTGACACTCCATTTAGTTCATGGACATGGTTTGTTTGGCAGTGTGGGCACACATCTTGTGGCTTTGGGGTGGTATCCCTGTACCTCTCCATAGTAAATCCAGGAACAGATATTTAGGGAAGGAACAAAGATCATGGAATCATGGAATAATAGGGTGGACTGGTTTGGAAGGGATCTTTAAAGGTCATCTACTCCACTCCCCTGCTTCCATGGGCAGGGACATAGCAGGGTTTGGTTTGAAAGGGACCATCAATATTGTGTTCCAACCCCCCTGCCAGGGGCAGGGACATCTTCCACTAGGCCAGGTTGCTCAAAGTCCCATCCAACCTGGTCTTGAACACTTCCAGGGATGAGGCAGCCACAGCTTCTCTGGGAAACCTGTTCCAGTGCCTCAGTACCACACTCACCATAAAAAATGTCTTCCTCATATCCAGCCTCCAGTTTAAAACCCTCCTCCAGTTTAAAACCCTCTCCCCCTGCTGTGTCACTGCAGGCCTTGGTAAGCAGCCTCTCTCTTTCTTACAAGACCTGTGTGTATATTGAAAGGCTGCCATAAGCTCTCTCTGGAGCCTTCTCCTCTCCAGGCTGAACACCCCCAGCTCTCTCAGTTCTCCAGCCCTCTGGTCACATTCCCGGCCCTCCTCTGGATCCACTCCAGCAGGTCCATGTCTTCCTTGTGCTGGGTGCCCCCAGAGCTGGATGCATTGCTCCAGCACTGCTCCCCAAAGAGCAGAGGGGCAGAATCACCTTCCTCGACCTTCTGGCCACTCTTGAGGATATGGTTGTTTTCCTGGTCTGCAATTCCACATGGCCAGCTCACATCCAGCCTCTCATCCACCAGTATCCTCAAGCCCTTCTGTTCAGGGCTGCTCTTCATCCATCATCCTCCAGTCTATATATTGATATCAGGGATTATCCTGACCCATCCAAGACCATCTGGAGGAACAAGGAAAGGCCAAGGGAAAGGCAAAGAAGAGGAGACACTCCGAGCCTGCCAGCTGCATCCAAACCATCATGCCCAACAGCAAGGGATTGGCTTGTCCTCTGCAGATCCCCTAATCCATTTTGTCACTCTTTTAGACCTTTAGTCTCCACAGCATCCTGTGGCAACGAGGTCCCCAATTGAATTATGGGCTGTGTGAAAAACTACTTCCTTTTTTGCCTGTGTTCAGGCTCTGGGGTCAGCGGGGATGGCTCTCTGCGTCATGAGGCTTAATTCACTGCTGCTCCCCACGTCCCTCGAGGGCCTTGGAGACAAGGGGCTGCAGAAATGCATATATTTATCATTCTTTTTCTTTGTAAGTTCAGGTTGAAGGCTTCTGCTGCTTCAAGGTCACAGCTGGATCCAAAACCATGGGAACTCAGGGCTTTAGGAGGGATTTTCTACATCTGTTTCTCTCCACCTTCAGGGGCTGTGCTCAACTTGGTGGGAAGGTTCCACACTCTGCTGAAGCTCAGGTATTTCTACCCTCCCCATGACGCTGGGAAGTTCCCTATTTCCCACATTAGTGTGGTATCAGAAGACTCCAAAGTCCCTCATTTCAAACTGTGTGGAAGGAGATAGAACCTCTCCCATAACTAGAGCAGTCCTGGAGTTCAAGTTCTCTTGTGATCCTCACTCCATGGACAGTGAAAGTAGGTCTGGGAATGGTCACAGTTCCAAAAGGACCTATATTTCAAGTGTCTTTTGCAGCCACAGCCTGAATTTCCATCTTCCTCCTGCTGGAAAATTGCAAATCTGAGCAATAGTGTCTTATGGTCCTTCTGTGTGCAATTTAATGACGTCCTCACTGGGCACTGGGAACTGAGAGCCTAAAATTATGAGCTGAATTCCTGTTGTCAGAAGGGGAAATGTTCCCAATCCAGTTTTAACTTTGCTGAGATGGCAGCATTCAAAAACAGCACGGTGCACCTTCAGGGTTGCTGGAAAATTGGACCCTGATGTAGTTTTTCCTTCTTTTCCCAGCTGCTGCCTGGGAAATCTCTCCCCACCCTTGGAGTAGCATCAACGTTGCTTGTCTGATGGGGAAACTGAGGCACAGCCATTGAGGGAGAGCACAAAGCCATAGAAGGAGTCAGAAGAAGAGCATTAAATCTTCCATAATAAATCCTCCACACAGCTGGGGCTGGTCCAAGCTTCTGGTTGAGGTCATCTCCTGCTGCTGGCCATGCCCAGCCACGTGAGGAGCTTGGAGAGCAGGAAGGTGGAAATCAACTTTCCTGGTTCTGGGAGAAGCACTGGGGTTTGAGCTTGTGCAGATCCAACTCCTGAGCAAAAGCACATACTTGGGTGTTCATCCTCTTTTCTTTCCCTTAGGTAGCCCAGCTCCAAGATGCCACAGGGCAGGCAAAGTGTCAGATCCAGTTGTTATTCCATCCCAGGGGTGTGGGCAGATGGGGCAGGAGCAGAGTTTCAGGTGTCTTGGCCAAAGCACCTGGTTTTCCTTTATCCTTTGTAGCCACCTCTGCACCAGTGACTCCAGAGAGCCGGGATACAGAATCAGGAAACACAGAATGACTTGGGTTAGAAGGGACCTTAAAGATCAGCTCATTCCAAGCTCCTGACATGGGCAGGGACACCTTCCACTAGTCCAAGTTGCTCCAAGCCCCATCCAACCTGGCCTTGGACACTTCCAGGGATGGGGCAGCCACAGCTTCTCTGTGCCAGGGCCTCCCCACCCTCCAAGGGAATAATTTCTTCCTAAAATGAGGCCTGAAACACTGTCCCCTCACTGCCTACACATCTCAGGACACTTCCTGGCGAGGTTTTGGCCACGGCCAACAATCATCACCCCAGACCATGCCAGGACACGGCTCAGGAGGGAGCATCAAACACTAGGAAAGGCTGTTCTGCTTCGGGGATGTGCAATTTAGCCACAGGAACATGAGATATGTCAAAGGCCTTGTCCTCAAGGGCCAAAACAATGAGCCCTGATGTGTGTGATTTATATGGGATGCATAAGTGAACATCAGGATGTGCACTGAGCTCTGCCTTGTGCTTGTGCAGCCCTGGGAATCACAAAGCCCAATTCTGGCTTTGCCAACCATCTCTCTGCCTGTGCAAGCCTGAGCTTCATCAGGCACACACAACCCCTCCCTAAACATCCCCTGGCCCCAGGGGGCTCCCACTTAGCTCCCCAGCTAATGCCAGTGCTTTTAACCTCTATCTGAATTCCCAATCAATTGCATCCCGCTCCCCAGCTCAGATGAAAGTGGTCCTGCCTGGTTTATGCCACTCATTGGGATGACCTTGCCCTCAAAGGCCCTCTTGTGTAACCCTCACAGCCAGGAGCAGGGTGGGAATGCAGGGAAAGAAACCCCAGAGGGCTGGCTGTGAGCACCAACAGGCAGGATAACGAGGCAACAGGGGAAAATGGGATTTTTCTAGGAGTTGCTGGTGTATTTTTCAGTAGTTTTTCTGGCAATGTGTGGTGCTCCTCAGGTGGTACCACTGATGGGGAGGGTTGGGAACTTGGGAAGGCAGAGGGTATGGGTGATGCTGGCATGGGGGAAGGCTGATCCTACTGGGATCAGAAGGATTGTGAGGGTGAGGAAATGCCTGGGAACAGTGTGGAGCAATGACCAGCCTGAACTCACAGCAGACTGTGCTGCAATCCCACAGTTAACTGGGATTTAAGCCTGTTTCCCTTAAACTGAGGGAGAATGAGGCAGAGGAAGATGTAACATTATGACCTCCATCAACAACTCTTCAGGCCCCTTGACTCCAACCCATCCCAGTGTCATTCAGTCCTTGAGAAACTCCCAATCCTGGTAATCCTCCCAACAGGCCATGGAAAACAAAACAAAACAAAACAAAACAAAACAAAACAAAACAAAACAAAACAAAAACACTGCAGTGGTGCAGGGGGGAGCTGAGGACAAACACAGCTGCACAGCAGGGTGAGGTGATACTTAGAAGACACCAAGTGCACAGACAGCATCTGTCTGAGGCTGTGCTGGACCCAGCAGAAGGTGCTGCAGAGCCCTGAGCCCCCTTCCCTGGGGCAGCCACATCTGGGAGCAGATGGAGCACATCTGGCCCTCCTTGTCTGCCAGGCTTTTCTCTCCAGAGGTTTTACTGGATTTTACGGTCCAGTCTTTGTGCTCAGCTGTCTCCTGATCCCAACTCACTGGGAAAATCACCCAGAGCCAGGGACTGAGCCTGACCTGCTAAAACTTGGGAGTTTTAGCCTTGAGCCCATCTACAGTTAACATCATCTGGAGCAGAGGCCTTGGTCTTTAGGTTAATCTCATTTTGGGATGAAATCCCGGTTGGTTGGACATGCATTACCATCTCCAGCACTTTGCTGGAGCTTTTCAGATCATAGAGAGCTAGAGAAAAGCAGGAGATGCTTCTTCCATCCATCTTTTCGGGTGGGAAAACTGAAGCAATGGATTGGCAAAGATGCTTAACTCAGAGTGTGCACAAATCCAGGACTCAAATCTGGCCTCTGGATCCCCATGATGACATCTCACCTCTGGCCAGTGTTGAAGGAGATCACAAATGGGATGGTCTGGGGTTTCCTCATTGTGCTTGAAAGCCTCTTGGGGCATTCCAATATGATCCATTCCTAGATATCACCTCTCAGCCTGTTCCCCAAATCCCCTCTTCCAGCCTTTAAAAATTGCAGTAGGACTGGGATTCTGCCCCACAAGCCAATCCCCATCACAGAATCAAACATTTCCCACCCTGTTCATGCTGTTCCTGCAGGCTATTACACATCTGCTGCAGTCTACCCCTAAAGCAGATGCCATTCCAGCTTGGAGTTGAGAGAAACTGGGGATAAAGGGTGCTGCTGTGTATATATAATTTATGAACAGGGCAGGCAGGTGAGATTCATGCTTTGTGTGCACTCAGGAGACTCAGACAGAGCAGAGGGCAGCACATCAGACTCTACAGTGGTGCAGCAAATATTCCAGGATGTGAGAGGTCCAAGCAGAAACGTGTTTTTTTGCAAATGAATCATAGACTAACAGCATTTTTTGAGCTGGAAGGGACCTTAAGGATCATCCAGCCTCACCCCACTTGCCATGGTCAGGGACACCACATGTCTGAGCCCTTCTCGACTCCTCTGTGTGTTATCAGTTCACAGATGCCGCCGTGTTTTTCCAGGCATTTCCACTCTGTTTTTTTCCCCTCACAGAAAGAAAATTTCCAAGCAGTTATAGCATTTTTCCCCCCTTTTAGCAGCTCCTTGTGAATAAGGGCAGAGCAAACACTCCTTTCCCGTGTTTTCTCAGGGTGGCAGGGGACTGAGCTTTTTGGGGCCAGGCAGTTTTCTGCCTCTGGCAAAAGGGATATTTTGTTTGATGCCTGGGGACCTTCTTACAGGGAAATGCGAAGCCCCAGGAAAGGAGGATTAGCTTGATGAGAGTGGTTTTCACCCTGCTGGGATGTCAGCCATGTACCAAGGTCAGGAAAAGGAAAAGCAGAGGGAAGCAAATCTTGGACAGTGGCACATCCAGAGGCAGTGGACAGGGTGAGGGGAGTTGGGACAAGGCTGAGGCAGTGAGAACAGATCAGGCAGAGAGTGTTGGGGATGGTCCCACAAGCAGCAGTAGGAAAGGATGCCCCTTTCTGCAGTCTTTTTTATCTTTTTCCCTCTTTTTTATTTTTTTTGCCATGGAGTGGTTGTGTGTGTTTGTGTGCATGTCTAAGAGTGCCCTCCATTGGCCACATCCAGGCTGCTGCTCCGAGGAGCAGGACCGAGGGAGGTGGTGGATGCTCAGCCGGGGTCGCTGCCCTTCCCATGTGGGAGGAATGTGCGTGATTCACCGACTCTGCAGAGCAGGGCACATTCCAGCACTGCCGGGAGCTCCCGGGTTCCTCCTGCTCGGGCAGAGCTGAAATCCCCGTGCTGGACACAGCTGGACACAGCAGTTTGGAGGTGTCCACCTGGAAGGTCTTGGTGGGACAGGGTGAATTGGCACCTGGGACTATTCAGGTAGAGGGTGAAAGCAGTTTTAGGCAAGATCAGGGCATACCCTGTTCCCTACTCACACACCCCATGCTGCCTGAATCCTCAGGAGGGGCATGGGGTGTGCCTGGGCCATGCAAAGTTGTGCAGAATTCAAGCAGAGTGGTGGAAAAACTCCCAGCTTCAGACCTGGATCATCTTGATTTATCTGCAGGAAGATGATGTCCACCACCAAACAGCCCTCCATGGTGGTCTTAGGGCAAAGGTTGGACTTGATGATCTTGGAGGTTTTTTCCAACCTTAATGATTCCATGGCTTGAAGGCTCAAAAATTCACTGGGACTGGAGCAAACTGGATGCCCAAACCCCTTGGACAGAGCAGGTGCCAGGAGTGACCTGTGATTTAGTCCTTGCCTGGTTTTACTTTAGGCTGTGAGGATCTGTCTCAGGTTGGGTTTCTGATCCAAGCCTGCTCCAGTGGCTGCCAGAGTGGGATGGGAAATGCTCAGCAAGGAGGTAGAAAAAGTTATCAGGGCTTTGTGAAGGTGCAGGAGCTGTGCTGGGGTTTCATAGCTCCTCGTGATCCCCTTCTTTGTCACCACTAACACCTGCTCAAGGAAACCGAGGCAGAAGGACAATTTGGACCTAAATTCTTTCTGGGAGTTGCTTGGGATGACAAAATGCCTCTGCCAGAGTCACACACACAAAGACAATTATATTTTTGTCCTTCGGTTTGTCCTTGAGAAATTCAGCCAAGGGACAGCCCAAGGTCACCTGCTGTCCCCAAGCTTTACTCTGCCAGACACATCCACCAGGCACAGGACTGGAAGGAAAGGGAAAGGGAGGTGGCATTTCCTCCAAGCTGGAGCCAAAGGATGGGACAAAATTCCAGAAATAGCCAGGCTACCTAGGCACTCACTGTGACAACAGCCATGGGAATATGGACAAATTTGACTCTGTGCCATAGGAACGTGAACTCCAACACTGGAATAATCTGTTTTTTCATGCATTTAATATCACTTCCCACTACAGCTGCAGGCTGTAGCCTATGGTTATATGTCCCCCTTGGGAATTTCTTTTTTTTTTTTTTTTTTTTTGGATTAAAGTGCAGAAGCTGGATCTCTGCTGAAATCCAGCAGCCACTCAGCTGCTCATTGCACCTTCCCTCCCTGACAGGTGGGTGTGGAGGGGGATTTTGCCTCTCCACTTGTGCCCCGAGTAAAGATTCCCACTTGACCAAGGATTTTAGTCAGAGGAGAAAGAGATATGTTCATGTCCCTCGTGGTGAAACCTTCCAGATGGGGCTGCACTGAGGGGAGATCAATTCTGAGGTCAAACACCCGTAACTCGGTGTCCCATTATCGGCTCTGCTCAGATAAAGTTTCTTGGCTTTTATGGTGCTTTTCCCAGGGAGGGGCAGTGAGGGGGAAGGTGTTCTGTGCCCACCACACCCTCACACAGGAGCAGGTTGGTTGGTCGGTGAGAAAAACAGAGTTTGGGCAGAGCAGGAGCCTTGGGCTGAATCCCAAGTGCTGGAGTTGCAATAGGGACTGGATTTCAGAGCCAACCCTTCCTCCTGATGATCTTGTTGCTATGGAGGCACTGCTGGCTCCTGCTTCCAACTGGGAAAAAGCAGGTTTCTTCACTGCCTGGACCAGAGGTTAAGGTGACAGGGAAGATGGAGGTACTATTTACAAGAGCATGTAGTGGGAGGACAAAGGGGCAATGGCTTCAGACTCACAAACGGCGGGTTTATGTTTGATATTGGAGAGAAGTTCTTCCCTGTGAGGGTGGTGAGGCACTGGAACAGTTTTCCCAGAGAAGCTGTGGCTGCCCCCGTTCCTGGAAGTGTGCAAGGACAGGTTAGATGTGGCTTGGAGCAATCTGGGATGATGGAAGGTGTCCCATGGCGGGGGAACTACACTAGATGATCTTTCAGGTCCCTTCCAACCCAAACCACTCTATCATTCTATAATCCTCATGTGTCCCTTCAAACTCAGGATATTCCATGATTCCATGATCCCTGCCTGGCTCAGCAGTGTGAAGCCTGGACAGATTTTGGCTTTGCAAAGGCTTGGAAACAGCGTGAGCTGCTCCAGCATTGCCCTGCAGAGAGGTAGAGAACAACCAGTGGCCCCTTGCAGAGTCTCAGACAGAGCAAGAGCTTTTCACTTCACAAATCTGATATTTAAAGCATTCACAGTCATTTTCAGGCAGCCCCTCCTGCTAACCAGGATGGCCTCTCTGCAAGTTTGTAGGATGTGTGGCTGATGCCTGTTGTTTTCACTGCAAGCAAGACCAGCTTTGCATCTACTCTCATCCCTGAAAGCTGGCCCTGGAGGCAGGCAGGAGTCTGGCAGGGGGAGATTTGCACTGTGGAGCTTCGTAGGCTGCAAACCAGTCAGGAGTGGGGATCTGACTTGTAAAAAATTTAAGTGCAAATGCATTTGGACTCCATGCTGATTAGTGTCAGGTCTAACACACGCTCAGGAATCTGCTGGCAGGGGCTGCAGTGATTTGAAGCTGGGATGAAACACAGTTTGCATATAGCAGATTCTGACTTTCGAGTTACCTAACCCTTTCCTTCCCAAAAAAAAGATTTTTTTTTTAAGAAAAGAGGAGATACAGGGACAAATCTTTGATATAGAATGAGAAGAGAAACCAAGGGGTGAATGTGGCAATGCATTTGGCTTCTTATCTCTTCCCAGATGCACAAGATGGTCTGTGGGCTTCTCATTTCTGATTTTTCAGTCTCTCCTGGGACTGGATTTAGCTCTGCCTGAGTTGTAAATTTGCTGGGATTTTGTGTGGCTGCTGTGAAAGCTTCCTCTGTTTGCAGTCTGGGGAGGCAGAGCCTGATGTGGGGTGGGAGATGGCAGGACTGGGGAAGGGTGGTGTGAGCAAGTGCTGCAGGGTCAGGGTAAGCATCACCCAAGGGGGAAACTCCTGATTTTCTCTACCTGGGGTGAGTCAAGAAGGCAGGGAGGACTTTCACTCTCTGCAGATGCTCCAACCCTGAATACAGTACCACAGGCTTTGGGGTGTCCTGCACAGAGGGGTGAAAGGTGATCAGGCAGCTGCCTGATGTGGGAAGACCTAAAATCTGCCTCTATTGCCTTTTCTTCCTTGTACTGGGTGCACAGCTCCTTCCAGCCTCCTTTCTGGCCTCAGGGCTGGGTTACCAAACAATAACTCCCTTCCCTGCATCGGTTTGGTGGAGAGGAGAGAGAAAAGGTGACAGAAGAAGAAGCTAAAAAACAAGTGCTGGGGAGAGGAAGGGAGGAGGCAGAGCCCAGCTTCCCGTGCTGAGCCCACCCTCTGCCTTGAGCTGGCTCCTGGTGGGATGGAGAGGGCTGGAAACTCCTTAAACCAGAGATCAGTGGTGTGTTTGCTTTGTGGAGATGGTTAAAATTCACTGCAAAGGCTCTGCTTGGCTCAGCAGAGGGATCTGCACGGGCAGAGGGCATGGGGGAAGCAGGGCACAGATATGTTTACCCCCAGCACCAGTCACTGTTGGGCCCCCCATGGGGGTTGGGACATCCCAGGGATGGGGACACCCCCACACTTAGCATGGGGACAGTGATGTGGGACTGCACCTTCTCCCAGCGAGATGTGCTGGGACTGGGGATGCTGCGTGGATTCTCAGCCTTGTGAAGGGTTAATTAGAACAACAACAACAACAAACCACCACCAAAAACCCCAAATCCCAAATCTCTTCTCTTTCTCTCTCCTCCTCCTTCCCTTCCCTGTTGTTGTTGTTTTTTTCCAGGTGTTCTTTATGGCCACAGGAGGGAGCTCAAATCCAGACATGGGAGGATTGGCTTGATTTCGGATCCAGAGCCTCTTAAACTCGCGCTTTTCCTATAAGCTGGTCCCTGTTATGTCCAGGATCTGGCGACTGCTTGACATTTACTTTGAGTTCCAGAGGACCAGAGACCTAGGATGAGGAGCATTGGATCTGCCCTGAACCTGCTTTTGGTGTCTCCACTCTACTTTGTGTGGACCGTGGTCGCTCTGGACCTGGCACAAACTCCCTGCACCACTTTGGTCCAAGGGAAATTCTTTGGGTACTTCTCCTCCTTCGCCGTCTTCCCGCTGAACTCATCCCTGTGCTCCTGGATTATCCAGAACCCCGACCCCCGCAGGTACACTTTGTACATGAAGATCCTCAAGCCCGCCGGCGTATGTGACCACCAGCACATCCGCACCTACCAGTTCGACTCCTTCCTGGAGTCCACCCGCACCTACCTGGGTATGGAGAGCTTCGACGACGTGCTGAAGCTCTGCGACGGCTCCACGCGCTTCGCCTTCCTCCAGTCCAACAAGCAGTTCCTGCAGATGAAGCAGACGGCCCCTCCGGGGGTGGAGACCTGGCCCGCCAGGTGGAAGCCCACCAAAGCTCAGGAGAGGGACTTCTCGGTGGAGTACCTGGTGGTGGGCAACAGGAACCCCAGCAAAGCCGCCTGCCAGATGCTCTGCAAGTGGCTGGACGCCTGCCTGGCCGTCAGCAGCAGCTCCCACCCCTGCGGCATCATGCAGACCCCCTGCTCGTGCTCGGGAGGGGAGGCCCTGGATCAGGCCAGCGAGGTCCTGGGGTTCACCAGGAAGAAGGAGGATTGCTACAAGGATGGGATTTACTTGGAGAACTGCGTGAGCAGCCCTAAGGACGCCAACGGAGCGGAGTTCCTGGGTGAGTGGAGGGTGGCGGGGGGTGCTGGGGAGGGAGGGAGGGCTGGTTGGGCTCTGCTCTCTCGGGTCTCACACTGTCCCCATCACTTCTGTGTCTGTGGATGCTCGGCATGAAAACCTAACTTCCTAATTGACAGGCAGGCCAGGTAACCCTCTTTAGGAGCCTGAGCCTGGAACTGCAAAACAGCTTCCCCTGAACATACCCCAAATTGTTTCATTCATTCATTCCCGGGGCTTGTGCCTTGCTTGTTTGACTCCTGCAGCCTCTGAGCTTCTCTCACCTGAGGGTGAGCAGTTTTCCCACGTCCTAGAAAAGGCAGGATCCAAGCTCCCTCCTGAGGCAGGCTGCACTCAGCAGCCCCATCAACCCATTTTAATTTCTAGGGAAAACTTAATTCTGGGGTCTGGTTCAAGGGAATGGCAGCAGAAGGGCACACTCGTTTTGTTCCCAGCTTCATTTCCCTTTCCACCACGATGCTTCCATGGGGTTACTTGATGTCTTTGCTGGGGCTCATTCCTTGGATGTTTCATTGGTGTCCCATCAGTGATCTTGAGTGTGGTGTGGGCTGGAAAGGGGGAGGTGGAAGAGGCATGACAAAAAAGGGCTGTAAATAAAGGTGGGATGATCCTGAAGTCTGATCTAGGCATTGGTCTGGGGAGGGAAATGCTCCTTCCACACCTCTGACATGGCCATGGAAAAGCAGAAGGGATTCATCAGGGGGTCCAACAGCAAAGCTCTTTGTTCAGTAGCTGTGTCAGGTCTGCCCTGATGTGTTTGTTCTCAGCTCCCACCCCACCTGCCAGCACACAGGTTATGTAAAGCAGAGGTGTGATGCTAAATAGGAATTGGGGTGGCAGGGAATGGAGCCTCCAACTCAGCAAGGTTCAGGCCCTCACTGGCCCTCACCTCAAGGTCTCATCTCCTTCAGGTGCTGGACTGAAATGCCCTCTGCCACCAGCAGAAAGTTGGCATCTGCCTGGGTATGGAATTCTGGGCTCTTGCCTGACTTTTGCAGCCACCCCTGTTCAGGGTGGAATTCCTCAGGGTTGAGGGGAAGAGGCTAAATTGGCTTTGCAGCAGGAAGGAGGTGGCCAGGCACAGGTCCAAGCTGTGCAGTGTGATTCTCCTGCAGAACTGCAGCCTGGCATTAGCAGAGAGATTAGTGTATGACCAGGTACTTGTGCTTCCGTCAGGGTGTTCTGGGGGAGGTTTTGTTTCTCACTGATCTGTGAATCAATACATGGAGGCAAACGGCCCAGCCATAAATCCTGCAAATTAGTTCTTCAGCCCTGCCTCCCTCCCCTGCTCTGAGCACACGGCTCTCCAGATTTTGGGCTCTTTTTCTATTTTTTTTTTTCTTTTCTTTCACAATGCCCTTTTCTCCTGTGTTAGCAGCCCGTGAGGAGCAGAACCTCTGCTTCCTCCTCGGAGTGATGAGAGCCCTGTTCAGTCAGATGCCCTGCCTTGGGTTTGCTGATTGGGTGATTTATGCATTCCAACCCAGCAATGTGACCTTTTTCCCTGCAACCAAAGGTGAAATTTGAAATAAGATTTCCAGCAAATCCTGAAGCATTCAAGCTTAATATTGGCTTTTTGTGAGGATCCCTCCTAGCCCAGCTCGAGTGCCTGAATGTTCCCAGCAAGTAAATATGAAAGAGGCTCAGAGGTGGCTGAATCAAAATCCTTTCTAGGTGTCAAATATTTGTGGAGTAGAGATAATTTTTTTTTTTTTTTTGGTGGCTGCTCACATCTGCTCCATATTGAAGACACGGAATTATCATCTCCACTGGTGGGTTGCCATCCCCACAGAGAGGATGCTTGCAGGGGGCCAGGCCTCTCCATGTGCTGCTCTGTCTGTCACTGTGTCTGTTTTGATTTATGCAAAGGCTCGATCAGGAAGATGGAGGCGAGATCCAATTTGGACAGGGAGTCAGCAATCCCTTAACAGCACTTGGTGGGTGGAATATTTTGATAGGGTTCCTGATTTCCAAGTGCTGATGCTGGTTATTGCAGTCACTGCTGTTCTGATTGTATTTGTAGCATTTTTTTTTTCCCCAACAAGCTTTTTTATTTTTATTTTTTTCCCCTCTCCTGCTGCTTTCTGAGTCATTTGTTGTTTCTGGGCCTGTCTTAACGCTTTCATCTTCGAACAAGTGTAGATGTGTGTGAATGTGCTAATCCACTCTGATGACTCTGAAGGCACATAAGGAATGGGGAAGGTGTCCCTGTCCATGGCACAGGGATTGGAACTGGATGATCTTTAAGGTCCCTGCCAACCCAAACCCTGATCCTGTGAATTCCCAGATACCACCCTGAAATGTGAAGCCTGACTTTTCCTAATGTGCCTTTTAATTCCTTGGATATTTCCCAAGCAAATGGAGTGGGTGCAAATCTACTATGGGATGTTTCCTTGGGTTTAGGTCACAGCCTGGGGGGTGAGATCCTTGTGAAAAGCTTCACTCCAAGTGGATCCTGTTGTTCCAGAGCCACTGGGACACTCAAAAACCAGTCTGTTTTCAGTCATGGGCAGTGATTTCACACCAGGTTCAGGTTCACAGGGATGTTTGTGCTCATTTATGAGGGACTTCACAAAGAAACTGCCAAAGTGACCCTGTCTTATGTGCAGCATCTGTTCTTCCACGTCTGGAGGTAGGAGAGACTGCTCCAAATTTGTTTTCCTGAGTTTGGTGGGACCCTCTTTGCTCTCACTGTCCCACATGGATTCTGAAGAGGTTACAGCAGGCAGTGGTGGGTGTGAAAAGAATTCCTCAGGGTGCAGAGGTGCCAGGAGATGTTTTGTTGCACTGTGGACCAGCAGAACACGATTGGAAATACATTTTCACCAGCAGCCCATCCCTCACATCCCTTCCCTCCTTGCAGGAGCTGCCTCCAACTCCAGGAAGGCTCCCTTTGGGAATGCAAGTTGGCTTTCCTGGAATAGCTTTGGGGTAGGAGACCAGGGGACTGAAGGAAGGAAAACTTCCTGAAATGCTGGGCATGGGGACTTCACCAGTCTGAAAGTCCTGGTGACCCTGCCAGATGTGAGCTGGCTCTGCTGTAATCAGAGCTGGAGCTTTAACAGGGCTGGTGATGAGACCCTGTAATGAGAGAAGGTTAAATGTGTGCTTAAGTGCTGTGCTGAGTTAGGCACTTAATGAATGTCTAATTAGTCTTGTCTCCACATAATCTGTTCCTGGAAGGCCCTTGCAGTGCTGTCACATGTTGGTGGCCCAGAGAGATAACCAGCATGCTCTGGTCCTCCTGCTCTTCATATCTCCACATTGGAGGGATCCAAGGTGTTTGCTGCCAAACAGGGCTAAATATGTCCCCCAAAACAAAATATTTGCTTCTTGATGAATTAGGTGGGTCCAGGGCTGGAGGGGGTTTTATGATGAATGAATAACTGTATCAAGATACTGCTGGTCTGAAATTCTGGAGATTTTCCTGCCTTTTCTGCTCTTTGGTTTTTGGGTTTGTTTTTGTGGGGTTTTTTTCATTCTTTTGCTGTCCCCGTTGCTCTGAGCAAAATCAAACCCTCTTTCCTCACTCATGCCCATCACTTCACTTCTGTTTCATTGGTGATGTTTCACTTTCCAGCCTTTAGATGTTTCTTCTAGCTCTGTCTGATAGATTAAAGTGTCTCATAGCATCTGGAGCAGCATTTAAAGACATTTCTTGACCTCTGCTGCATCAAGTAGGCTGGACTCCACGAAATTCTCACTGCAGGACACATCCTCCAGGCCTCGGTCACTGCTGGGAGGCTTTGCCTCACACTTGACAAGTTCTGCTGGTCAAAACATGATGGATCCTCAGCAGGACTGAGCTCCTGCCTGGACTTGGGGCTGAGTGGCTGCTGGATGGGGTCCGTGGTGTGGGAGAGGAGCCTGAGGCATGGAAACACATGAATGGACTCCCATCCTCCCTGCTGCAGGAATCCTGTTGTGTGGCACAGCTCCCCTCCCCTTGAAGGTCCCCCAGGGCAGAAACAACTTGCTAAGTCATTTCCTATGTTCCAGGTGAGCCTTTAGTGGCCCTGAAAGCTCAGAGAGGGATAAAGATCTGTGAGTAATCGCCCAGGGGCAGGCTCTCAAAACTCTTCTTGACATCTTCAGCTCCTTATGACACATGCTCTGCTCCTCCTGGAGGAGTCCCCCGGGCCCAAACAGCAGCTGAGCTTGCAGAGAAAGGCGTTTGGCTTTGGTTTTGCCTCGGTTTTGGGTTTGCCGACCAAAGGAAAGGGCAAAGGGAGTTGTTTAATGGAAGAGGCAAGTGTGGGTAACTCCTCCCTGGGTGCTGGAAAGTGAGTTCTGATTCAGTTTAAACACTTGGATCTCCATGACCTGTGCAAGCCCTGCCTGTCCCACTGCTCTCCTTTGGGATAGTGAAAGGCCCTATTGGAATGGAATGGAATAGAATTAGAATA
The DNA here is from genome assembly GCA_038380795.1 of Pyrocephalus nanus. Classification (NCBI taxonomy): domain Eukaryota; kingdom Metazoa; phylum Chordata; class Aves; order Passeriformes; family Tyrannidae; genus Pyrocephalus; species Pyrocephalus nanus. Next base: position 94,718,102 of record CM076261.1, read on the forward strand.
GGATAGAATAGAATATTTTCAGTTGAGAAGGACCTCCAATGATTATCTAGTCCCACTGCCTGACCACTTCAGAGCTGACCAAAAATTTAATTAAGGGCATTGTCCAAATACTTCCTAAGCACTGACAGCAAGGGGAAATCGACCACATCTCTAAAAAGTCTGTTACAGTGTTTGACCACTCTCTCAATAGAGAAACCCCTCCTAATGTCCAGCCCACACCTTCCCTGGTGCAGCTTTGAAGCATTCCCACACATCCCATCACGGGATCCCAGGAAGAATTAGGGACGAGCACAGGAGCACCGGAGTCTCACAGTGACAGGGCAGGGATTCCCGGTGTCTGTGCCACTTCCAGCACTAACTCCATTCATGCAAGTGGCTGGATGGAGGTGGGATGGACTAAATAGAGCAAATTGAAGCGATCAGTTCCATTGTGAACCCCAGCAGCTGGTGGACACGGTCACAATGCAGGAACATCAGCAATTACCATCTCAATGCGCTGTTGTTGCAGCGGGGAGACTAAAGGTGGAATTTACATCCAGTTGCTGAGGGAGTTTCACAGGCAACTACTCCCGTTATTGCAAAGAGGGGACTTTTACGGATAATTTAATGAGTGGCAGCCTGGTGAAAGGCTCAGCTTTCCAGTCTTCCCTTTTTCTTTTTTTTTTTTTTTCTTTCTTTTAATTTTCTCTTGTTTAACATCCTCTCATATTCAGGACCCATAGCAGCTGCTCCAAAAGGTTTTGTGTGGGAATACAGGGTGAAATTCGGATGCAGGGAAACACAGACACCAGATTCACAATTGTCACATCTGTAGTTTTACAGCTATAATTGCTGAATGTGAGGATGGTGCTGCTGAGGTCTCAGAGGGAGGGTGCACAGAGGGATTCTTGCTCACTGTCACCACCCACACTAAATATCTGACCCTTTTCACCGCCCTCCCTGAATATCTGATGTATTTAGATAATGAGAGTGGGCTTAAAGATGGAAAACATGGTCTCTAAGAGAAACTGGAGCCGTGGAGTTTTTCAGGTGTTCAATTCACCTTTGCAATGCCTGAACTCCGTGGGCTTCCTTGGCACTGAGCTCCCTGTGGTGGATCCCATCTCTCATGGGGGACAATCCTCTCCCAGGTTTCCTTGAAAGGGAATTTTCCCTTTTTCAGTGCCGGTTTCCTCCATCCAGGTGCATCTCCCAAAGATTGTGGGTGAAGCCAGGACTCAGCGGAGATGACACCAGTCTCAGTTGCCTTAGGGATTTAGGAGACAACAGATCCAGAAGGGGAGAAGGAATCTGATCTGTGCTGCTTTCAGTAATAAATTCACTCATTTAGCACTAAATTCAGTCATTGCCCAGAGAAGCTGTGGCTGCCCCATCCCTGGAAGTGCTCCAGGCCAGGTTGGATGGGGCTTGGAGCAACCTGGGCTAGTGGAAGTTGTCCCTGCCCATGGCAGGGAGGTGGAACTGATCTTGAAGGTCCCTTCCAACCCAGACCATTCTGTGATTCTCTGATCTTTAACAGGCTGGGAGCAGTGGCTTTTCCATGAGTACTCTGGGAGTGGAACTGGGTGCTCTAAGCCACAGAAATCTCCTCCCATGTTGGGCAGAGCAGTAGATTTCACACCTCTTCCAGAGCATCACTAACCCCTCTGCAGCTCATCTCTCTCCTCCCATATCTTCCCATTCTTATAATCAGTGCAGTTTTGACAATCTATTTGTGCTGATTCTGTTTGCTGTAAGTCCCACATCCCCCAGGACAGTCCTTGGGATAAATAGATTAGAAAACTGGATTGGGATTCTCAGCCAATATCTTTAACCTGGGGAGGATTCAGCCACTGTGCGTCCCTGGGGTGGCTCTGACAATGTCACCTCGAGTCACTGAATCTCCTTTTGGCACAATCTCCTCCTGCATTTAAAGCAGGCAGGAATCTGATACTGCTATGCTGTATTTCATCCTTCGGCAGGGTGAGACAACCAGGCTGGGAAAAGAGAGGAAAGGACGTCCTTTAGCACATCAGAACTGCAGATCTGTTGAGTTTAAATATATTTCTTTGTGTTCCCTGGCTGTGGTTTCGATAGAGCAATAATTGCCACACACCTCATTAAGCTGAATGCTCTCAATAGGTCTTGAGTGGTCCGTGTCATTAAACAAACAGTTATTGGCTTGGGATATTCCCGGTGTTTAGAAGCAGGAAGGAAGGGAAGGGACCTCGGCGGGGAAGGGGGAGGTTGAAAGCTGCATCTCCAGCCTCCTGAAGAAAATGAGCTGCCCTGGCAGGGGCTTTATCTGCTTGGTCCCACTGTTTCTGGGGCAGTTTGAGGTGTCTGATTCCTCCCTGTGTCCTAAGGCAGGAACACAATTCCTGGTGCAAGTCCTTGGCTTTGTCACCTTGCCTGGATGAAGTGGGGGATTCCCTGATCTCTGCCAGTCTGTGTGTTTGGAGTTGGGGCTCTTTTTCTGGATGGCATTTGTTAGTAACCCCTGTTTGTTAGTTCTGGGACAAAGGTTTGGGTACCTTTTGGTTGAAGGTGCCCAACCAGAGGAAGACAGTGAAGTTCATCACATGGTACTGAAAGCAGGAGGAACAGCCAAGGCCATGGGTGCTTTCACTACTTTTACTGGTTCTTCTCCTTAATCTGAAGACAGAAGGACCAAAAAGCAGGTTATTGGCCCCTCAGCTATTGCTGAGACCCTAGGACTGGTGCAGAAGAGGAGTTACATAGGGTTTCTGCTCCAGGATCTGCTGGAAGCTGGGATAGGACATGGGCTGTGATGGCTCCACCACATCTCCCTGTTTAATCTGTTCTACCAGATTAATCCCATCCACATGGAAGGTGTTATTCAGCGATTCATATGCCATCCCATGTGCCTGCTGGAGAAACTGAGGGTTAGTTTTGGTTTCACCTTCCCATTACTTGACTAAACTTGCTGTTTGTAACCAAGACCATGAACAGAACCCAATTTCTGCCAAACCCCTGGTCAGAAGTAGAGGTGTGGAAGAAAGGCACTGCAGGGCACGTGCCATGGTGCAGGTTCAGGTTGTCCCCTAAAGACATCTTGTTCCAGCCCTCCTGCCCAGGGCAGGGACATCTTCCACTATCCCAGGTTGCTCAGAGCCCCATCCAACCTGGCCTTGGACACTTCCAGGGATGGGGTGTGAGAGACCGAAATGCATCCACCACCTCTCTGGGTAGTTGTGCTTGATGGTGGCAGTGCTGGATGGCACCAGTTTGCTCTTGGTTTGGACTGGGACTTGGTTGGGATTGGGACTAAGTTATCTCTGTGGAGCTGGACTAAAGAGGCATCTGCACCAGCAAAACTGACAGATGACTACTAATTTCTGTCCAAAATCCCCTCCTCCTCAGACCATTTCTTCCTCCTTTCTTTGGTTTGCTGGCTTTGGCTGTTTATTTATTTTTCATTTTAATGTTCTGAAGGACAAAGCTTCCTGCTGTGCTGTGCATTTTTGCCAGGCTCCAGAAGAACATGTCTCAGGGAGCTCTCCTGGGCTTCAAGTGAGTAACTTGTGAGCATCCCCGTGAGGTTGTGCTCCATGGGCAGCCATCCACTCAATCTGTGGATGCTGCACAACTAAAGTGTGGAGAGTCAGGTTCAGTGCCAGCATCACTGTGCCAGGATGATTCACACTGGAGGGGTTCATGGTGTTTTCATCACAATCCAGCAATGCAGCATCTAAACCCAGCTGACCAGCACCACAGAAATGAGATGTTCAGCCTTGCTGGCCTCCCCAAACACTCCTCTTCCATGTCTAGGTTTTAAATTCTGGGGTTACCTTCTGTAATTGGCCTGAAATTTAGCTACTTCCCGTGCATTAGAGTCACGGACTCACAGAATGGCTTGGGTTGGAAGGGACCTTAAAGGTCATCTCCTTCCAAACTCTTTGTGAATGGTGGAAAGGATGAAATCAAATTTCCTACCACGTGAAGTGCCACATTCCCCCACTGCAACAATCCCAGTGAGCTCCTCTCACTGCTGCTCATACACAAATCCTTCATAACCCTCATCTTCCACCAATGCCTTTGGGATTGTCCTGCTGCCAGCACCCCCCTGGGTCTCCTAGATGTTTTCTGGACAGGTGCATCCAAGTACACACATAAATGGGTCTGGAAATGTGGGAAATGTGTTCACGTGCACAGCTACTGCACATCCACACCCCTGCAACCCCCACAGCCACGTGGGGACACGCAGGACACACCTGTGAACGTCTCCAGGAGCTGAGACCCCCATGGGAAGCCCCAACACCAAGCAGAGAGATACAGGCCACGCTGCTTCCCATGCCAGAACATGTCCCTGGAGGCCCACAGAGTGCCAGCTCACTTCAGGAGCAGGAGGCTGACTCACACTTCATCCTCTCCTTGTTCCTTCCAACATGTGCCATGAGGCCTATCTGTGCTTCATGGTGCATTTCAGAAGAAGCTGGCTTTGTTTATACTTGTGGGATTCTTCCCATGGAAGTAGGATTGCTGTTAATTCCCCCCTAGAGCCAAAGCACACTGATGATGGATTCCCCAGAGTGGCTCGATGGCTTGGTGGGAAAGGACAATCTGCATGGCTTGGCATTTTGAGGGGACAAGGCAAGGACTTGCTTTGATCAGACACAGGAACAGGCTTCCCAGGGCAGTGGTCACAGCACCAAGGCTGACAGAAGCATTTGGACAGAATTGGCTCCAGAAGCATTTGGCTCCAGAAGCATTTGGACAACACTCTCAGGCATGTGGTGTGACTCCTGGGGATGGTCCTGTGCAGGGCTAAGGGCTGGGTGTGATGATCCTTGTGGGTCCCTTCCGACTCAGCGTATTCTGTGATTTGGTGTTTCTGTGACTGATGGTTTGAACCACTCCCAGGGACCACCAGCTCTTCCTCCAAGCTCTCTCTCTCTCCACTGCCTGATGTGTGGCTTATCAACAAGAGATCTTAGAGCATCTCCCCCTGCCTGCAGCATTCACACTGGTTTTTGGGGGAGTTTCACTGGAGGCTTGTGGTTTTGGAGCCTGTTGGCTGCTCCTCAGCTCCTGCCTTCCCCACATCCCAGCCCAGGCGTGGGTACCTGTGCACCAGCCCCCCTGCAGCACGTGCAGATTCATTCACAGAATCCCAGGATCAGCTGGGTTGGAAAAGACCTCTTGAGATCTTTGCACACTTAGACATCTGCTTCTGGCTCCCACATTTTCCATTCCCCTCTCCAGCTTTCCATCTTCAGGGCTGTTCCTCACTACACCAAGACCCTTTGATAGGCTTTTGAGGAGCGAAGTCACTCTGAGGGACGTCAGGATGCTGAGCTGCATCTCCCTGATCCTTCTGAGTGTCAGAGCGGCCTCGGTGCAGAGGAAATTCGTGGCTTTTGTGCTTTCGAGGACCATCCTCACTTCAAAAGGCAACCCTGACAGAAACTACAGCTTTGTCTACCTCACATTTTAATTAAAACTCCAACAATTCTCCTTCGCCCCCGCTCCCTCCCTCCCTACCTTTCCCCATCCCGATCCTCTCGCTGCAAATGAACAGCCAGTGTCACCTGGGGACAAAGCATTAATTCAGCAATTAAATAATTGAATGCTCCTCTGGCAAAATGAACTATCTCCTGCCTTTCTTGTGTTTTACCACTTTTTCTCCCCCTCTTTTCTTTCTCCCCTCTTCTTTCTTCTTCCCTCTGGTGAGATGAGGCTGCCATTCTTGAAAGCCATTTTAAATATTCATGTTTTAATTAATGGACTTTATTGCATTAACTCTATGTAAGGTAATAAAAAAGGCTGCCTGAAGCACAACACACTTTTTTTTTTCTTTTTTTTTTTTTTTGGGTTGTTTGTTCTTGAAAGGGGACTGAGAAATAAAAAGCTTAATGTGTTTCTTCAACAAATATTAGAAAGATACACAGAAATGACAGCCATGGGTCATTTAGCCAGCGGGGCCTCCACAACCCTCACGCTCCTCAGTATTGTGGAGCAGGATGTAAATCCATGGGAATCTTGCAGGGACTGGTTCCTTCAGACGAGCACCAGGTTCTGAAACCTGGGCAGAGGAGGGCAGTGGGTTCATCCAGAGGATTTGTGGGTGGAAATGGAAGCAGAGCTGCAGGGATCCAGTTTATGGGGAGGCTGGAGAGGGACTTTTCAAGGTCATGCAGTGATAGGACAAGGGGGAATGGCCTTAAGCTGAAAGAGGGTAGATTTTGATTAGATATTAGGAAGAAATTCTTTACCATAAGGGTGGTGAGGTACTGGCACAGGTTGCCCAGGGAGTTTGTGGATTCCCCACCTCTGGGAGTGTCCAAGGTCAGGCTGGATGGGGTTTGGAACAGCCTGGGCTAGTGGAAGGTGTCCCTGCCCATGGCAGGGGGATGGAACTGGGTGATTTTAAAGGTCCCTCCCAACCCAAACCATTCCATGATTCTCTGACTCTGTGATCAAGGGCCCTTCAGGGCTGTGAGTCTTTGGGGCTGAACAAAATCTTTTGCTGAACCTGGAAACCGAACAGGATGTTTTTATCTCAGATGATGTTTTCGACAAAATAAAACAGAGGGAAAGTTTGGACCAGTCCCCTTGCCCGGTATTTCTGGGTTGAAAAACCCAAATATTGATTGCACATTTCTGCACTGGATCTTGCTTTTCTCCAAGACAAACAAGCTGATAGAATGTAGGGATCTGTGAAACATCTGGTATTGCCAGTTATGTATTCTTGCCAAAAAAAAAAAAAAGGAAGAAAAATAATGTTAGATGAAACTTCACTCCATGTGGGTGTTTTCTTATGGTGCAGCAAGCTGAAATTAGTTTTATATTCTGAGTGTGTCATCTGTGCTGCGTGACATGGGCCCCTACACCCAGTTTAGCTCTAGTCTTGTGATGGGAGGGGTCTAAGGGTGCTGGTCCAGAACCTTATAGGGAAGCCTAAGCTCTGATCCTGCATCTGCCCGTGACCTTGAAGATGCCAAGGCGTTTGTGCACGTGGTTTTTATCGTCCATTTATTCTTTTCTTTGTTTATTCTGACTCAGATCTTGAGAGCAGTTGGCACTTGCTCAGCAAACAGATGTACAGGGCCCAGCACCAGCAACTCCCCGAGCTGTGGTGGTAGCTCTTGGTAAGACTGGAGAGAAATAGTTATAACAGTTAATAAATACTCCAGTGGTTGCTGTGGTTAAACTGGGTCAAAGAGTTAGTTCTCTTTCAGGAAAAGCATCAGCTCACAAAGGGTGACACCCTGGCATTTACACTAGAAAGAGAGGGAATGTCCAGCACTGAAGGAGACAGGTGGGTGGCACAAAGAAAATATCTTTAGTCATCCTGTGCAGGTTTTCAGTGCTTCAGTGATAAACTATCTTGTGCCCTGGGGATGTCTCTATCCATCACATTGATTACTCCATTTGCTATCTGCCTAGTGCTGATTTTTTTTTTCATCCTAAATCAAGGAATAGCCAGAGTTCACCCTTAGCTGCCAAGGTGCAAAGTTGAGGTCACTCTGCTGAGAGCTGAAGGGCACTGATTTTACACCAGGATGAACAAGGGCACAAGTAGGTTGATCTTGGTAATAGGTTCTCTCGTGGAGAAGTCTCCATTCCATCTTCTGAGGGTGCTGTAACCTCTGTGTGGCTCCAGTTTTGGAGGTGAAAAGGCTGGGCTGCTCTTTCTTGAGCTCTGCCTGGTCATGGCTGGGCCATCTGAGAGCTGTGAGGGGGCAAGGCAAGGTTATTATCTGATAACAGACCCACACTTCTCCCTCCTGCATCAGCAGAGCTGGAGGGGGTTAAACAAAGTAGCTGGAGAGGCCAGAAAGGGGAGTCCAAGGTGCAAATTCTTGCTCAGTACTCGCAAAACTTCACTGACAGCACTGTAAGGAGAAGGAAAGCTCAGATTTGGGCAGATCATGGAATGACAGGAATTCATTTATGAGCACAGATGTCTTAGGCTGTGTCATTCTCCCAACTCAGTTTGAGCATAACCCTCGTTATTATCCCCGGGACAGCCCCTCCAGTAAATGGTTTGCTGATCTCTTTGAGAGAGGAGTTTTGGCTTTAAATTTCCTCCCTGTGAGCAGAGGAGGAGCTCAGCCCTTGTCCCATGTTCTGCAGTGACTAATTCCAGCTGTCCCCAGTGGAGACATTCACATCCCAGCAAGTCACCCCGAGCTCCCTTCTTAGTCAGCAAAGAGCTGCTTGTGGTGGGTGGTGGGTGTGAGGGCAAACTTTGTCCTCTCCCAAAATAGAGGGAAGGAGTCAGGATCTTTAGAAAAGGGACTGATGAGTGATTTGGAGGATCAGTGGTGGTTTTGGGTGGCATCTTGGCTCAAGTGCAGCCTTGTCCCTGTCTCAAACCTAAGTGTCCTTGTGTATCAAGGTCATCCCTGGTAAAAGCCACCTGATCTTGCTGGCTCCTCTCCATCCCCCTTCCAGGAGAGGTTTTAATGTGGGATCTGTCTCTAAGGGCTGGAGAACAAGATCACTGAAGGCAGGGTATTGATGTGCATCCCAGAGTATTCCTCCTGCTGAAGCTGTATCTTTGCACAGCACTGAAGCAAACAAAGAAATCAATAATTAAAATTGAAAAAGAGGCCCCCAGTAAGTCTAAACCTTTGGGAGGTTTCCCATTTCGTGGTTGCTGAGATCTGCCGTTCCACCACGCTCAGGAAGTCTTCAGGTTATTCTCCTGCCTGCCCCATCTTCATGAGCACCCTCAGTCCCTGCCTGGACGTTGCTTTCCCCACCTTCTGATCACTCCCTTCCTTTCAAACACGACCTCTTACCAAAAGGATGCCACGAGGAGAATTCCTTTCCCACCCTTTCCCATGCCAATCCTCATTTGGAGCTGGGCTCTGGCTCACAGAGCAGAGGAGATGTTTCTTCATCTGGGTTTTATGAGATCCCTGGGAGAAGGGGGAAGTTTGTGCTGACACACCTGGCTCTGTTCACGCCCAGTTTGGACCAGCACTGGCAGCACTTTCAGCCTCATTGCACACCAGTTTCACTCTGCAGGAACATCTGGGACCAGCTCACACAGCCCAGTCCACCAGCCCCTCTTGTGCCCCATCCCTGGAAGAGTCCAAGGCCAGGTTGGATCTCTGGGAAAGAAAAAAAAAAAGGGATGAGTTTTAATTTGGATCCACGAGGTGGCCCAAACCATGGTGCAGCCACCCAGCTGTCAGAAAGGAGACACGTGGAAGGTGTCTCCTGGCAACAGCCAGGTTGGGGTCTGGTTAAGCTGCCTGCAAAGCCCCAGCCCTTGGCTCTGCCCCTGCATCTGAGTCACCAGCCATCCCTTTTGTTTGCATTTCATGTAGATCTTGTTAATTAGCTCTTTCATTCCTCTAATTAAATGTAAATGCAGAGTGGATCATTAAACAGGGGCGCAGGAGCCCTCTCTGAACAAAGCAGGTTTCAGCTGGAGGAAGAGGCACAGGAAGCAGCTTTTCCTCTGCCCTTTTCACTCCAGGTCTCTCTGGTAGAGATGGTTTCAGTCCCAAAGGAGCTTCCCTGCTCTTTTGCTGCTGAAGGCCTCCCCCTGTGGGTGTGAAAGGGATTTCCTGGTGACAACAGGATGCTCCAAGACCAGAAGCAATGAGCCAAACCTGGCTGCCTTCCCTTTGCTTTTCCAAGCCCTGCTTCTCCTGCCTGATTCTTCCAGATGGATTGCCTTGATTCCTGCTTGGGTCCAACATCACCAGGGAGGTTAGAAGCAACTTCATCGGGTGCCCTCTTGGCGCTGCCAACCCTTTGTTGTGCCAAGTCAGGTGGGATGGTCTTCATGGTTTGGTTCTGCCCTGGAAGCACCATCCTGTCCAGGATTAAGGAGGGTTAAGCCTTGCCTTGCTGGAGCCTGTCTCCAGTGCCTTGTGCTTGGCAGAGCAATGACGCAGCGTGGCCGGATCTGTGGGCGATGGGAACAGATGGAATGGGCTCTGAGGAAAGCAAAGCTCTCCCTCCTCTCGGGGAGTAAAACGATGTTTTCTTTCCTGCAGGGCTCAAATCTGTCTCTGGTGTGCTGCTCTTGTCCACCTTAGGGCATTAAGCCTGAGATTTTTCAGTGATGATCAGTGTTGGATGCCCTGGACCCTGCTGGGGGGTGGGTGGAGTGTGGTGTTTGTCCACGATGCTTTTCTGGGGCTCAGCAGATGTTCTGCATGAGCAGGAGTGACCTGGACCTAAAACTTCTTGGGCTTCAAGGAGCTGAACTTGGTTTCTGGCCACTGGGTCTGAGAGCAGCTGGATCTGCTCCTGGTGACCTGGGAGCAGTAGGGATTTGGAGGCCATTTAGAGGTGGACATCTGATTTTCTGTCATTACAAGTGCTCCAGAGGATGAATTTCTTTACTGTGAGGTCGTGAAGCAACAAAATGCCCAGAGAAGTTGTGGATGCCCCATCTCTGGAAGTGTTCCAGGCCAGGTTGGACAGGGCTTGGAGTAACCTTGTCTAGTGGAAGGTGTCCCTCCCATGAGAGGGGGATGGAATTAGATGATCTTTAAGGTGTCTTCCAACCCAAACCATTCTATGATTCTATGAGCACAGCTCCCCAAAACATGGACACCCAGGGAAAGGGCAGGTGATGCATGTGCAGCCCCTGGTGTGCAGAGTGGGGTGATTTGCCATGGATAAAAAGGGTCTGGGGTGTTGGATGAGAGGATTAAAGCAGGTTTGAGGCCATGTGTGCACCTTTGGGGTCGCCCCATAAAGCTTAGGGACAACAGGAAGGGACTGAACCAACTCAGGTCAACGTGGCTGTGGGGTCTCACCAGGAGAGACAGCTCTGCCCTCCCAAATGCCACAGCTCTGCCCTCCCAAATGCCACATCTCAGCCTAGGACAGAAGCTGCCATTTGGTTAAATGCTGCAGAAGGAATGAGTTTGTCACATTGAATCAGCGCAGCAGGAAGAACTCCCAGACCCCTCAAAATGACCAGACCTCCCCTTCAGCCCTCAGCATCCCGGGAAGCCACAGCCCCCTCTCCCTGCAGAGCCTGGGCCTGTGTCACAGCCCATAAGGCTTCCAGGACCGAGGGGTGAGCTCAGGTCACGGGGGAGGGACTGGCTGGTTGGATTTCTTTTTCTGCAGGACACGGTGGGGGGAGCGGGAGCGGCTTCTCCTGGGCTTTGCTCTCTCCTGTGATGTGCTGGCCCCGGGGGGGGAACTGAGCTGTTGTGCTCTCGCATGGCCTGGTGGGATAATTATCAGGGGGGGTGATGAGCCCAGGGAGGATCAGCGGTGCTCTCCCTGCTTCCAACCTGGAGGGGAGCAGGAGGAAGCAGTTGACCTTTTTTTCTGCTTGGCTGTGCCGTGACTCTCCGAGCAGATGCTGCCCTGACTCTGGGACACAAGATCAACTGGGAGCTGAGCTCTGGAGCCAGGGCTCTGCTAATGCAGCCTCTCCAAGGGCTGATGGGACATGGCATCCAGCCCCTTCCAGCCAGGAGAATGCTTGGATTTCACCCCCCACACTGCCTCTCCCTGGCCCCACTGCTGTCACAACCAGAGAGAGAGGATTCAGGTCTCTGCTCGTGGATGCCCAGTGTGTCTCTGGACAAGAAGTGTAACCTCTCTGTGCCTCAGTTTCCCCACACGAATAGAGGATTTCAAACTTCCCTTCCCTTCCCTTCCCTTCCCTTCCCTTCCCTTCCCTTCCCTTCCCTTCCCTTCCCTTCCCTTCCCTTCCCTTCCCTTCCCTTCCCTTCCCTTCCCTTCCCTTCCCTTCCCTTCCCTTCCCTTCCCTTCCCTTCCCTTCCCTTCCCTCCCCAAACCTTCCCAAACCTTCCCTTCCCTTTTTTTTCTTTTCTTCTCTCTTTCTCTCTTTCTTCCTGGGTGCCTTTTTCCCTTTCACACAATCAGAGAATCATTAGGGTTGGCCTTTTTACTGACCCATTCCAGAGGCAGCAGGAATCCAAGTGCAAGGATATAAATGTTTCTTTTCTTTCCAGAGTCTCAGATGGATATGGGGAAGAAATTCTTCCCTGGGAGGGTGGGGAGGCCCTGGCACAGGTTGCCCAGAGAAGCTGTGGCTGCCCCATCCCTGGAAGTGTCCAAGGCCAGGTTAGACAGGGCTTGGAGCAACCTGGGGTAGTGCAAGGTGTCCCTCCCCATGGCAGGGGGTTGGAACTCCAATTCCTAATTAGACACAGGAAGATTTTTTACACCCACTTAAAAAGTTTTCTCTAGAATTCCCTGACTTTTTATTTTTCTAAACCCTCTAAAAATCTCCTCCCAACTCCCCCAGCAGTCACACACTTCCAGTTCCTGTCTTCCTGCTCCCCCTCAAAACGGGTCTAGCAGGAATGTCCCACACAGAACATTAAGTACTAGCATTTCCCCCTTTCACTTAAAAATACAGAAAAACCTGGATGGTCTCCTAGAAAATTCATCTTGAGCTCAGGAAACAACTTAAATATTTCAATACAAAGTTTTTTAGGGAACTCTTGCCATCAAATGCCTTGGTGAGACCTCTTTGCTCTGTAATGTTCCTTAGGTACATCCTCTACAAACCAGATGTTCTTGCTAAAAATCTTTATCCACTGAAATCCTTGACAAGTAAGTTTAACCAGTATTTCTGGAATCTAGTGCAAAAGGTATTTACTTAAAAGTTCTATCCTAGAAGTGCTAAAAAGCTGTATTAAAAATCTACATAGTATGGATCTTAAGGCATCGCTGCTCCGTGCTGAGTTCTTTAGTTCTGTTTTTTTTACTGGCACTGAATTTTTAGGGGGTTTTGTTTGTTTGGGTTTTTTTAATTTCTTTTTTTTTTTCCATTTTTCCTACTCCTGAGCAGGCTCCTAGCACAGAGGCATCTCCAGCCTGGAGATCCTGACTGCCTGGGGTATCAGAGTTGTGGAGCGGTGACCGCTGGAGCGTGGCTGTCCCCACACCCCGCTGTGCAATTGGCAGCTGGCGTGTTCCAGAACCAGCTGCACTTTGGTGCTGGGTAAAATAAGCTTTCCAGTCCTCCTTCCAGCACAGCTGTGCTGAGTGGCTGCCCTGTGAGCCAGGGAAAGAGGCAGTTCAGGGAAAAAAAAAAAAAAAAAAAAAAAAAGTCATCTTATTCATTACTTTTGAAACTCTTGTTTGTCTTGTAAGGTCTTCATAGCTCTTCCATGTGCAGGTTTTTAAGCCTCACCCAGGGTATTGTTTCAGGATATTTGTTTATTTGTTTAAGGTTATGTGGTGATAGGAAAATGGGGAATGGCCTTAAGCTGAAGGAGGGCAGGGTTATTGGGAAGGAATTCCTCCCTGGGAGGGTGGAGAGGCCCTGGCACAGGTTGCCCAGAGAAGCTGTGGCTGCCCCATCCCTGGAAGTGTCCAAGGCCAGGTGATGGGGCTTGGAGCAACCTGGGATAGTGGAAGGTGTCCCTCCCATGGCAGGGGAGTTGGAACAAGATGATCTTGAAGGTCTCTTCCAGCCAAAACCATTGTATGATTCCATGATTCTGTGTTAGCTGGGGATTTGGGAAATGGTTTGGAACTTCTACCTGAAAAGCAGAGTCCAGATGGAGCCCAGGGAAGGGACTGTGGGTGTTCCAGGCTGGGTGAGTTGGAGGGCCCGCTAGACAGAGAGTGACTTATTCTTCCCACTTGTCCCCAAGCTGAGTGATGTTCCTGTAAACTGATGCACAGAGAAAGAGCACTGATAACAGCTGAAAATGTGCATCATTCCTGCCAGCTCCTGTCGTGACAGCTGCATGCCTGCTTTCCCTGTTCCCCCTCTAAAGTCATCTCCTGCAGTTCCCCAAACAGGGTTGGGGATGCAAAAGTCTGACTGAACAAGTGTGTCCCCCAGACCAGTCTGAAATGTGCTGTAACACTGGGAGCAGCCTTTAATTTGGTATATCAAGACTCAGGAATTAGAACTGCTTTGGGATTAATGAGTCCATCCCTAGGGCAGGAGCTACTCAACCCATCCCTAATCCTTTCCCCCAGTCACTCTCTAATAAATCTGTTCGAAAGCCACCACATTCTTTCCAGACTTATTCCTATGTCTTATGGGTGTTTGGGATTATCAAAATTCCCGTGTTGGATGGGGCTGTGAGCAAGCTGGACTAGTGGAAGGTGTCCCTGCTCATGGCAGGGGGTTGGAGTGGGCTGATCTTTAGCTCCCTTCCAACCCAGGTGCTCACTGTGAGATCAACAACTCTCGAGTGCATCTCTTTTTTCACAGCCTCCTTTGTGCTGAGAACATCTCAAAGGTGGCACAGGAGGATCTTCCTTTCTCTCCCACTGAATGGTTGCTGGAGACTGTCCCTGCTCTGGTGCAGGAGCTGCCAAACTCACAAAGGAACACAGGAGTTATTTGCAGCACACAAGCTGGGAACAGATTAAACCTGACAACTCAGCCACAGAGCCTTCCCCAGGCGAGGAGAACATACAGAACTGAGTTATATTTCCCCTCTTCCCCAGCAGCTGAAAGAAGGATCTCCCCCTGAGTTTAACTGGTTTTAACCCTGTTCTGCAGCCACTCTCTAAACAACCTCTCTTGCTTGTGAGCAAAGTCCCTCAGCTCTCATCCTTCATGGTCATGACTTGATCATCAGGTGGGGACTGGGAAGAAAAATCCTTTCTGCCTGTTGGAAGGGGCTTTTCCCACTCTCAGTGTTCCAGCAGCAATGGAGGGAAATGCTGCCTCAGTACTTTCCCATGCTTTGCAGCAAGTGATTGCAGCCTCCCAAGACATTTTCCCAAAGTGGAATGAGTTGAGAGGTGCAGCAGGAAGGGGAGGCTGTGTTGCTTTGGAGGTCAGACGAGACGCTTCCCCAAAAACAAAGTTTGTGAAGGATGGAAAAACCCCTTGGCTGCAGCACTGCAGTTATTCCTGACTTGTCTTAAGCCATCACTTTGCTGCAAAGCTTGTGAAAATACTGAGCCAGCATCATCCCTCTCCCTCCTTTGCTGCTGGAACCTTCAGACTGGGAAAGACTCCTTCCAACAGGCAGGAAGGGTTTTTCTTCCCAGTCCCCACCTGTGATCAAATCATGACCATGAAGGATGAGCACCAAGGGATCTCATTAAATAACCTCTCTTGCTAATTAGCGAGATCCCTCAGTGGAGATCGGGAAGAAAAACCCTGTTGGAAGGAGTCTTTCCCAGTCTCAGGGTTCCAGCAGCAAAGGAGGGAGAGGGATGATGCTGGCTCAGTAGTTTCACAAGCTTTGCAGTCAGGAATAACCAGAACTGCTGCCACAGCCAAGGGGTTTTTCCATCCTTCACAAACCTTGTTTTTGGGGATATGTCTCATCTGACCTCCAAAGCAGCACAGCCTCCCCTTTCTGCTGTACCTCCAAACTTCATCTGAGTTTGGGTGAATGTCTGGGCAGGGTGATAATCCCCTGGTTTCATGGAGCATGAGGGCAAAGGAAGGCCAGAACACAGCCAGTACTTTGCCAAATCTTTCTACTTCACTCCAAAAAAATTTGCTCTGATTTATGGAGAATTATGGCCTTGGAGCCTTGATTCCAGCTCTTCTCAGCTGTTGGAGCTTTAGTGAGGGTGCAGGCCCCATGACCCTTATTTCTCCCCCGGGTTCATCGGGATGTAGGGTGATGTTACACAAAGTGACCATTTCTCCTCTCCAGTGTCCCAGTTTAATGGTCTAACTGGTGCTAAGGACAGACTTTCAGGACAGACTGACTCTCTTCCTCATCCCCTAGACAGGCTGATCTCATTAGAAATGGTGTTTTGGAGCTCCCCTAGGCTGCAGCCTGCCTGGGACAGCTCACATGGAACAGGGCAAATGCTTCCCTGCTCCTGAGCTCTGGGGCCCGGGGCCATCCTCAACCCCTGAGTGATCTGCATCGATTTCCTTCCCCCGGACACCACAAAGGTTCCCCTTTGCAGATCGTTGTCTCCTTGGCAACTGAACTACATCAAATCACCACGGTCTGAAACTCCTGAGCCTGCGGAGCGGGCTGGGAAGGAGGGGGGAAGGCTGTGGGAAGCCCTGGTCCGGCTGGTGATGTGCATCGTGCAGACAGACCCGCCGCCTCCACTGCCACGTGTCGTGCCCCACCTTCCAGCTCCTGCTGCAGCTCCCCTGTGTGACAAGTCCTGCAGCACATCCACCCCTTCCCGACATCAGGAAAACCGTGGTTGGCTTTTCTTCCCCTCTCCCTGTTTGCTCCAACTTTGGTCTTCTCTCAGCGTCACTGGGCTGTTTACCTTTCCAAGCCTTTCTGCCCTATTTTGGCTTTAAATCACAATCAGCATTTCAGCAGAGGGAAATGGTACAAAACAAAACAGCAGAGTGGATTTCCCCAGAGAAAATTAATCACCCTGCTTCAGGCATCTTTTCCCTTTCCTTCTCGCCCACCTCCTGAGTCTGAATGTTCTCTTTACCTTCCCCTGCTGACAAACCTTTCTCTTCCAAGTTTGCCCCAAATCAACAGTCCCCTACAGTCCCTGTCACATAGAACACCTGGAACATCTGTCCCCAAGACCAGGGAGAAAAAGGACCCAATCATCTCGAACTGGAGTGAGCGTAGAGTGGTCCCATCTTCTCCATCTTCAATGGTCAGGGCAGAGGAAGGAGGAACCTGATCAAAACATTGTATTCCTTTTATTTTAGTGTGTGTATATATATATTAAAAAAAAATATATATATGTGGGTTATTTTAATTACTTTTTTTTCCTTGCAATGATAGTCTGACTTCAAGAGGTGGAAGACAAAATGGGCAGAGGTGTTTAGGAGTGCAAGGAACCCAGGTCCCAACTCCTGATGCAACTCCTTTACAAACAGCACTAGTTGGAAGGACATCATCAGACAAGAGTTTTCCCCTCACTCTCTGGCAAAAAAAAAAAAAAAAAAAAAAAAAGTCAACATTTGCATTTAAATAGGTTTTTTTGCTACTAAACAGAGGCATGTTACAGAATAGCTGCACAGAGATAAAGATTCCTTTAAGAGAGAGAGAGAGAGAGAGAGAGGTGGGGGGGGAAATCCCAACCTCAGTGAAAGCCCAGCCCATCTCCCATGTGCTGTCAGCAGAGGAGAGGTTATTTATGCATTTCAGAGGGTGCCTGCTGGGATATAATCTAGTGCTCTCAGGGGCCTCTGCTTGCTGGAGGTGGAATTATAAGAATTAAAAATTACAAGCGTAAAACAAGGCCAGTCTAAAATGAAATATCATCCAGTGGGTGTAAATAATTCATGGACAAAACAACCCTCCTGGGTCCCCCCATTGATTAATCTTCCTCCACAGATACAAAGAGGAATAATCTGCTGGAAGGGTGTTTGAAAGTCTCCAGGATGATTTCAAGGGTCTGGGGTAGTTTAGGAGTGGCTTTGGGCCCTGAATGGCTCCGTGGGGAGGGATGAGTGGTGACACAAAATGGAGTTTCCTCTGATAATAAAACCCTTCTCAGAGCTGAGCAAGAGAGCAGAAAACACCATTTGGTGGGGGGGAAAAAAAAAGAATTAAAAAAAAAAAAATCATGTTTTACTCCTGTGCTCCAAGCAGTGAGCACCAGTAATTTAACCTGCATGTGCAGAGATCCCTGAAGGACTCAGCAAGACCTTCTCTGGCAAATATTTGCCTTTCAGCACAGTCAAATCCATTCCAAAAGGGAAAGGCTTGCTCTTAGGAAATGTTTTTCTAGATCTGCTTTGTGCACAGTGGCCATGCCTGAAATCAGAGGGACTCCTGTGGCTCTCTCCTGCATGGAAAAGGGGTGGGAAGGACCTGCCAACCCCACAGGAGCGAAGTTTGGGACCATAATGGAAAATTCAGGAGGAGAGCTGTCTGATTCTTGAGAGGAAAGATGCTCTCAGCTCTGTTCTGAGGGCTTGGGGACGTGTTTTAGTGCTGGACCCGGCAGTGCTGGCTTAATGATAGGATTTGGTGATCTTAGGGATTTTCCAGCCAACTCCATGATTCTATTCCATGATCCTAAATCCATACCTCAAGCATCACCATGAGAGACAGGACCAAGGCAGATTTATCTGGGAGAGCTTGGCCACACAGGAGGAAAACAATGATTGCCCATCATGGACCTGTGGATCCATTTGCTGGAGGACACTGCCAGCACTCAGCTGGCCCAGAAACCAGTTCAGCAGATTTAGAGAGTAAAAAGATCTGTTCATGGGGATTAAAAAATAAAGTCACAGAATCATTTAGGTTGGCAAAGACCTCCAGGATAATCGAGTCCAACCTTTGGCCCATCCCCACCTTGTCACCCAGCCCAGAGCACTGAGTGCCATGTCCAGTCATTCCTTAAACATCCCCAGGGATCGAGACTCTAAACCTGATGTCCAACTTGAACCTCCCCTGGCACAGCTTGAGGCCATGACCTCTCATCACCACCTCTGAGCAGCAGACACAGCACACATTAGACTTTTCCATCAGTGTTTTCATCCTGGATCCAAATGAGGCTCATTTACCCACAGCTTATTTATTTATTTATTTATTTATGTAACAGAAAACTTAGAATCACAGAATCATTAGAGTAAGAAAAAAACCTTTAAGATCGTCAAGTCCAACCATTAACCAGCACCACTGTGTTCATCACCAAACCATGTCCCCAGGTGCCACACCTACACACTTCTTGAACACTTCCAGGGATGGTGATTCCACCACTTCCCTGACCACACTTTCAGTGAAGAAATTTTCCCTAACATCTAATCCAAACTCTCCCTGGTTAACTTAATCCCATCTTATTACTTGTGTTGCTCCTCATCTCTCCAGTGTGTCTCTCTGATAAAGTTTTTTGGTGTTGCTGGAATTTAAGTGCTAGACCAGAGTGTTTAATTCTGGGAGGGTCACACATTTTGGGTGATGTTTTCAATAGCATGAGCAGCTGTGTATGGATGAGAAACGGTGACAAAAGGGGGCTGGTTGGAGCTTGGAGATGAATTTTTGGATGCCTAAAGGAAAAAAGTCCTGTTTCCTACACTGGCAGAAAAACCTATTGTATCTGTTGCTTCTTAACCATTGCCCTGTTTGGCTTCTATCTCATGCACATGTCCCAAAAATTGCAGGGTACTTTCCCATTTTGTTTTCCAGTCAGAATAAATAGAGTGAGGTTTTTTCTACCTGCATTTTGTAGTAGCAAACACTCCCTTGATTTCTGTGGCTCTGCAAAGCTGGTGAACCGGTAAGAAAACATTTCCCTGCAAACTGATTCTTGAGACAAGAAAAAAGGAAGGTGGTTCGTTGTTTTTTTTTTTCCCCCTCCTCTTTAGGAGGAAGAGAAGAGCCACAGGAAACACTGTTTGGATGCTTAAAGAACTTTGAAAAAGAAAATGAGAAAGGAAATAAGTCAGTGTTTGAAAGGAGGGGACATAGTTCTGGCTACTGGGATTATTCATTCTCCCAGGAAACATAAACGAGCTAAACAAGGAAAATGCCATGCAGAGATCACACATTGTTTTTAAGGACAGGCCCCTAGACATGATCCCCTCTGCTGAGCTGTGACCCAGCTCCCAATCAATCTCCCCTTCCTGAAATGTCACTAACCTGCACTTAAGTGCAATAAGACTTCCCAGCCTAATTGAAATTCTGAGCCAGAGTCAGGAGACATTTGCTTCAAGTAGTGTTTTAATTGTCTGCTCCCCAGGCTGGTAACAGAATATTTTGAGCCTTGCATTATTCAGGGAGACACAAGAGCTCAACCTTTCCCTTTAGGTTTGTGCCCCTCCTCTCCTGGGTTTCTGTTCTGTTCTTTATTTGGCCTCTGCTCACGCATTCCCTGCGTGTATCCTCGTGTGCCTGCTCCGCCAGGGATCAGGAAACCTCATCCAATCCATCTGCTGGGAAGGCAGCTTTTTTGGGTTTAACTTATTATCTAGAAATAGATCATTTCTGGGAGGCATGAGGCCAAAACCAGAGCCCTGGGCCCCTGTAGCCTGGAGTTATCTTTTTCCTTAGCCCTAAGGGGACTCTTTCTTCCCACGTACTTGCCTTTAAAACCTTCCCTGTGCCATTTGCTGTAACCAGGAGATCAGTCTGGCACAGAGTACAGGAAAACATAAACTCTCTGTGGCTTTTCCCATGAGCTCTGCACTGAAGCCATGACTAGAAACTTGTGCATGAAACTAGGTGGAACTCATGGAGGTCACCACAAAGCCTTGGATAAGGCCAGGAACCATCAGGAAGAGGTAAAATGAGCCTTAATGATCATCCTGGTCTCCTGTTGAACCCCTGTCAGCCTTGAGTGCTGACCCCAGGGTTTGCTTGTCTAGGAGGCAGTTTGGAAGGGCTAAGAATTGTTGGCATCCTAAAAATGCCCAACCTGGACTCAGCTATGCCATCATCTATGGACCAGAATCAAGCAGAAGATAAACCTGCCTTACCTGTCTTATGTTGACAGGTCCAAAGAGGTGGGTTTGGTCACAGTCCCTTTCTGGATAAGTTTGGGGCTGAGGGGTCTGGTGGAGTTTGGGCTCCACTAGGTTTACTGAAATACACACACAGGGCCGTTTCCAGCTGGGATCTGTGTCTGGATGGGACAAAAAGAAGAAAACTTGTCTTTCCTCTCCCAGTTTCAGCACCCTCCTCATATTTCTCATCATTATTAGAGACTCCTCAACTTAGAAATCTGAGAGAGCAGATGACTCTTCCTAGGTCATGCATTAGATTTCTAGCAAGGCTGACCAGAAGTCCTGAGTCCTTTGGAGCTGCTAGTCCCTGCCCCTTCAGAGGGCACAGCTCCTGCACCTCTCCACCCCTCAGATGCCCTGGTTCCAAATTTATGTGCAAGGAACACCCGGACATCATGTCCTGCATGGAGACTGCCAGGTGGACAGTTGGATGTGGCTGCGAGTCAGCAGGCAAGGCACCTAAATAGAGCGAGTTCACCACCTGCCTGCAGCAGGAGGGCTTGTTCCTCCTCATTTGATACAGGTTTGGCTTGTGGGTCCTGCTCATTTCAACCACTGGCATCTGTCAGTTCCCTGTGCAATGATTTCCCTGACCAAAAGACATCCTCGATGTCTGAGGAGGCCTTTCTATAATCAACAGAGAGAAATGGGCATTTCTAAGGGGAGATTCATCCCACTCTAAAGATGGTCAAATAGATAGTCTATCCTCTCAAAGTGCTTGTTTTCCTCCTTTAATCATGAAGTGCCCAGGTGGACACATCTGCACTTCTAAAGCCACCTGAGATGTTGCTCACCCTGGCGATGCTTTAGAGGGGTTGTCTGATCTCTCAGTGAGCTCAGAATATAGATCAAGCTGCTTCTCTCTTGCTTCCCTCTAAATCTTGCTCTGCAGGGAGAATTGGCTCTCTGGAGGGTAAGAAATTGTGTTTTATGTGTAATTGATTTGGATTCCTCAGAGCTCTGTTCACCCGTCGATGCCCAAACGGCCCAGTCCTTCAGGCTGCAGAGAAGGAGGCAAGAGCTGTGCCTGTTATTCATGGCTTGTGTACTCACTCTTCCTAATATAATGAACTCACAGTCTTTTTTTTTTTTTTCCCTTCTATTTTTTTAGGTGTAGCTTCTCTGATTTCTCTCTCTCATTCCCACACATTCCCACGCTGCCTTTTGGGAAGGGCTGTGAAGAAAAACAAGGGCTGGCAGTGTTGAATTTAACACATCTGGACAGATTCTTCTAGAGGGTGAAACCTCTTCCCATCATCTTTTATCATAGTCTAATTTTACCATCACCATTTGTTATGCAAAGGCCCTAATTAAAAATATCTCCCCCCCTCCAACAGACACCAGAACAAGCTTAGGCCTCCAAATTTGGACCCTTTATTTTTGTTATGTAAAGTTGGACCACTTTAATACCCCCCCACTGAAAGTTTCTTGCAGTTTTGGTGGCAGTAAATGGACTGCAACTCGCTTTTAGACTGTTTCATCCCAGGCAAACCCTATGGGAAGTGTGAGGAGCATTTTGCTGGGAAGAAGTGGAGATACACAGATACTTTTGTCTACCAAGGTGTGCTACCCAGGGCACAGTGGGATGGAACAGCAGATTGGGGATGGGTATGAGCCAGGTCCAGGTGTGCAGGGCTGAGATATTTGCTTTGGTGGCAAATTCCACATCTAGAAAACGCTGGTGGTGACCCTTGTGCTCAGGAAGTAACTAAAAATATCCCACAGATGTGTTGTGCTCTGTAAAATCCACAGATTGTGCCAGATCTACACTTGGTCTTGCTTAACAGCTCGGCCAGTAGATGTTGCTCTTGGCTCACACTGACATGCTCAAAAAAAAAAAGGTTGTATCCACCCTGAGATGTTTGAGAACCCTCTGAAGCCAGGAAGTGCAGATCCATCCATCCTTCACCCAGCTTTCTGCTTTTGGCCATCGTGGAAAATCCCAATGACCACGGAGAAAAATAAAATAAGACTCAACTCTTCAGACAGCAGTGACCTGTAATTAGTGGGGATAATTGTTAGAGGTTGTTTGCCTTTTGTGAAGTGAGAATTGCTGGACAGGCAGGCAGTGCTGGTTGCTCCAAACCCTGTCCAGCCTGGACTTGGACACTTTCCAGGGATGGGGCATCCACAGCTTCTCTGAGCAACCTGTGCCAGGGCCTCACCACACCCTGAGTAAAGAATTTCTTCCCAATCTCGTCTAAATCTCTCCTCTATTTCTTTAAAGCCATTCCCCTTTGTCCTATCCCTATCTGTCCATGCAAAAAAAAATCACTCTCCCTCCTTTTTAAACCCTCTTTTAATTACTGGAGGGCTGCAAGGGCGGTTATTCAAATGGGATTTAGCCTTGGTTCTCATTTCATGGTGTGATATAGGAAAGAGAGTCACCTGGTGTAGTGGTTCTTCCTTATCAATGATAACCCAACAAGTCCTGACTCCCCCGAGCACCAAAGATGACAAAAAGGGAGAAAGGGTGGCAGTGAAATCTCCCACCATCAGTCTCCATCCTCTGCATCTCCTATGGATTCATTTACACTCAATTTTGGGGGAAAATACCACCCTTGGTCTGTTCAGAACCCGCCCATTTGTGCAGAGAATTTTGCAGCTCAGGGAGGTTTCTCTGCATTTCCTCACAGAAAAAAACAGCAAATGCTCATGATGATGTGCAATTAAGTAGGGTCAATAATTTGTAAAGTAGTCTGAATCTCTGTGTCTCTGCTAATAAACCCCCTCTTCTCTTTCCTCTCCACGCACATTCACCTCACTCCCTCTGTAGTGGCAATCACAGCAGTAATTAGCACAGCCCAATGCCAGCTCTCAGGATCAAGGACTGTCTGTGACTGTTTCACCCACAGAGGGCCAATCCCAGAACAGCTCTCATCTTACTCAGAGCCTCTTAAAAGTGCTGGAATATAAATGACAAATAGGCATAACAGGAAAAAAAAAAAATCATTTACAAACTGCTGGGTAAATGCTGAGCCTTCGTGGCATCTGCTCCTCATCTGTGCTGATGCAATCTCTCAGTTCTCTGCCTTTCTTTTCTGAAGCAAGGCCTCAGACAAAGGGAATTTCCCATCAGATTTCTCCCTAGAAACAAATGATTTTAAGCCTTTAAGACCTTGATCTCTCCTGGATGAAGATTATGGGTCTGGGGGAAGGGATCAGCAGGCTCAGGGTTAAAAACTGCCCATGAAGATGCTTTCATCAGGGAAAAGGTTTTCATTTAGTGGTGACAACAGGAGAAATCAGAGGGAGGCCTCCCCTGGAGCAAGGTAACCTGTCTGCTCTGCATCAAGACATTATAAAGGACGAGAGCTCAGCTCCTGTTTAGGATAGAAACACAGGGTTAGACCACAGGTCTGCTGCATGCAGGGCCAGGTGAATTCCATTTGGCATTTCCTGGTGCCACTCTGGGGCTTTGAAGGGACAGAGCAGACATGTGTGAATAATCCCCACTCACCACTGACAGAAAAGGTGGTGACTTTGGGAACAGTTGATTACAAATCAGGCTGAGAATTGCTTTATTCGTTCTAATCCAGGGGTCTCTAAAGGGTCTGGGAGCAGATTGCTGTGCCTGCAGTCTGTGTTACAGTGCCCCAACTTCAGATTCCCAGCAATGCCTCAATGCACACACCACACCTCAGCATCAGTGGAGAGAGATCAATATTAACCTCATCATTATAACGCTGGAAAAGGTTGATGATATTGATTTCTTGCCCTCGGTGCTAAAGCATGTTGGAGGCCACGTGATCACGATCCCAGATGCAGAACTGCTGCTGCTGGTTCCTTAAATTGTCATTAAGCAACCCAGAAGAGCTTTGGGTGCCTCCAGTGGTTTGAATGTATTGCTGCCTTCCTCTGGGATTGAAGAAATTTAGGAATTTAGGAAGAAATTCTACACTGAGAGTGTGGTGAGGCAATGGAACAGGTTGCCCAGAGAAGCTGTGGCTGCCCCGACCCTGGAAGTGTTCAAGGACAGGTTGGACAGGGCTTGGAGCAACCTGGGATAGTGGGAAGTATCTCCACAGCAGGGGAGTTGGAATGAGCTGATCTTTAAGATCCCTTTCAATGCAAATCATTCAATGAATCTACGGTTTTATGATCCCAAATCCGAAAGGTGTTAAAAGAAAGGAAATCTTCAAAGGCATTAAGTGTTGTAGGATGGAAAGTATAGAATGAAGCTGAAATCCTGAAATTTTTACTGAATCTTGCCTTGGCCTGGGCTCTGAGCATCCTGGTCTAGTGGGAGGTGTCCCTGCCCATGGCAGGGGGTAGCAATGAGGTGATCTTTAAGGTCCCTCCCAACCCAAACCTTTCTACTATCCTATGATTTAAATTCCCATGATTTATCACTCACTTTGGCCAAGTGATCCGTTCTGCCTGTCCCCCTCTTAATGAGGGGACTCAAAATGAGGCAGAGGCAGAAGCTGCACACAGAGACAAGCATGAAACCTTCTCCCTTCTGCAATGGGAAACGCTGACAACATGTCAGGGGAAGAGCTCCTGACGACAGCCGGTGCCCAGCAAGGCAGGCTGGATGAGCATCTCCCCATGCAGGATGAGTGCAAGTGACAGCTCTGAGAAGGAGGGGACATAGGCAGGAGAAATTCCTGCTGACAACTTGCTTGTTCTCCAGCCTCCCTCAGAGGTGCACACACACACACACACAGACACTCCAAGCCCTTTCATGTGGTTTTCAACCGCCCCCATTCCCCTTCCAGGCAAAATCCACATCCCTGACATCTCTGCGCGGAGAGGGTTTGGCTCTGTGTGTCAAAACATCATTTAAATGTTTGGTTTAGGAAGTGCCAGGGTGGCTGTCTCAGTGTTGTGCCGGAGTTTGTGTTTCTGGCTCTGTCTTGGGAGCAGTTGTTGGAGCCAGGACTGCTGGGAGCCACAAATTACTGTTTGCAGAGCAGCCTCTCCTTGGCAGAACCGCTCTGAGAGGGGGCTCTTGACTCCTGGCTTGTCCTCCCGTGTGATTTTCTCTGTGTCCTGCTGTAATATGCTTACCTTAAGAAAATTCAGCTTCTCTCAGTGCTGTGTGGAGATACTGCAGGCGAGACTTTCAGCTTTACAGCCCCTCCCCGGTTCACAGTAATAGCACAGCCCTGCCTTGCAGAGCTCCTGCTTTGAGAAATGTGTCTTAGCTCGTGGAGGATTGAGAAACTGTGGTCTTGGGGACCATAGAAACCCTTCATCTGGAAAGGCTGTTCAGGAAAACGAGATGAAGTTGCGCAGGGGCTTGCAAAGCTCTGCGTGTTACAACATTTCACGGCATTTATGGGTTTATGCAGCGCTCTGCAAGTGTTTTATGGGGGAAGACTTGAGGCTCTTCGAGCCAGGCAAGGTGGAACATGGAATCATCGAATTGTTTAGGCTGGGAAAGACCTCCCAGGAGCACCAAGCCCGACCATTAACCCAGCACTGCCAAAGCCACTGTTAATCCACGTCCCCAAGTGCCACATCCACACATCTTTTAAAGACGCCAGAGCAAATTTCACAAATGCCCTACTTTGATTTCCTTTTCCGAACGAGCTTTTACGAAAACAGAGAGTGACACTCAGATCAGCAAAGGTTTCAATCATCTCGGGCTGCACACCCGGATTTTAATGTGGTCACGTACATCTCGAGGTGCAGGGACACTCACGTGTCCGTGCTGATCTGGCCCCCTCTGTGCTCTGCACCACAGCAACGTGGGGAAGCAAACAGTGTGTGAACTCAGCTCTGGTGTGATTTATGCAGCATCAGAGAGGCTGAGGGCGGGCAAGCACTTCGTTCCTCCCCGGTGGTGCATGCTTGGCTTCCTCCTCTCAAGTCTGCTCTCTGATATTTTGCCTGCTCTGCTTTGAAACAAGTTAAGTGATTAGGCCTCCACGGCTTTCTTATGGCAAGATTCTTCCACGGTTTTATTTGATCTCCTGCTCCAGACTAAACATTCCCTTTCTCATTTCCCTGCCCACCTCCCCCACTATTTCCACATAAATAATCTCTCTTTATCCCCAGTGTTTCATTTGCAGGGATTCATGTGATAAGCATGGCTTTATGCTGGGTTTCCTTGAAAGCTGCACACTGGCCTCATTTCCATCCTCCTCAAGTGACTTTCAGAACAGGGGGAGATTGAAACTGGTCCTAAATGTTCATCCAAATTGGTCCTTGTTGCCTTTATTTGCGGGGGCTTGTGGATGCTGTGGAAATCAGTGACAGCTTTGGCCACCTGCCAGCTTTGAAAGATCTCATCACTTGTTTGGGTGCCCAGAAGTGAGTGGCCTGAGCAGATTTGGGAAGGGTGATGGGGAATACTGGCTTGACCTTGAGCTGCCTGTGCTCTGAGCATGTCTCCATGAAGGAGAATCATAGTAATAAATTTAAGGTAGGAAGAGGCCAAGCAACTTAGAAACCATCTTGTTGGTCAGATCAGGGTGTTTTTGGCCCAATATCCTCTCACTAACAGTGGCTACCAAGGGAAAACAGCAGAACAAGGCAGACATACAACATCCAGCCAGCCTGAAAGGAGGGTGGGGCCATGTGGGGGCTTGGCATCTTCTCCCAGTGACAGGACAAGAGGACACAGCCTTCAGCTGTGCCAGGGGAATTCATGCTGGATATCAGCATGAATTTTTTTACTGAAAGGGTCGTCAAGCATGGGAATGGACTGTCCAGGGATGTGGTGATGGATTCACCAACCCTGGAAGTGTTCAAGGAATGACTGGACGTGGCACTCAGTGCTCTGGACTGGTTGACAAGGTGGGAATCAGCCAAAGGTCTTTTCCAACCCTAATGATTCTGTGACTCAGCAACTTGCAGCTCCGAGATTTCTGAGCAAGAGCTGCTGGTTTTGTATCTCTTAGCGTTTGGTGGCTTTGTCTCTCATGCATTTCCCTGCTTACATTTTGTATTCATAGAAATTTTGGTACCTTTTCATGCCGTGACAGGCATCACACAGTTTGACATCACTCTGTGTCTGTGGATTGTGTCCTTGGTTTGTCCTGCCCCTGCCTCCTGCTGCTTTCATTTGACACCCCTCCCCTCCCAATATTGGAAAAGATAATGAGCAGCCAGTTCCCTGCTTACCTTCCCCTGGTCACTTATGAGCTGTTAATGCATGTTTATAATTTTTCCACCCTCACCCATCTCCTTTCCATGGACGAGAGTCAAAAAAATCATAGAATGGTTTGGGCTGGGAGAGGCTTTAAAGATCACCCAGTTCCAGCTCCCTGCCATGGGCAGGGACACCTTCCACTAGCCCAAGCTGCTCCAAGCCCTGTCCAACCTGGCCTTGGACACTTCCAGGGATGGGGCAGCCACAGCTTCTCTGGGCAACCTGTGCCAGGGCCTCCCTACCCTCACAGGGAAGAATTTTCTCCTAATATTTAATCTAAATCTACCCTCCTTCAGCTTAAAACCACTCCCCCTTGTCCTGTCATTGCATGCCATTGTCATGGATGATTTTGCCTTTTTAAGGAGTGTGGGGTGGTTAATTTTTATATTAATGTGCACAATCTACAAACCAGCAAAGTGTTACATGGGGTTTATTTAGGAAAGGGCAGAGAAGGAGCCACTGGAGCAAATCCCTTTTGCTGCCAGAGACTTTCCACACATAGGGCATGAGGAAAGGACATCCTCCTGGAAGGTTTTCCTCCTTTCTTCCACAGAAGTAGCAAAGTCAGTGTGTGACTCTCCAGGGAAGGATCATGGGTTTGTGCAATAGAAGGCTGTCTTCAAGATAGCCCCTTCTGGACTTGCTCTTTTCCAGCATAGTAGGAAGGAAAGTGATAAAGCAGCAGCTCTCTCACTTCCCCCACTGCATAACAAATTTAAGTTTCTGATGGTTTTAGACAATCTCACTCTCAGTTGCCTTTCTGTGCCATTTCCCCTATTTGCATAAGAAATAACAATTTTTTTCCCCACTCATTTGCTAACTGAGGTGATTCTCAGGCCCTCAGACACTGTGATATAAATCCCACTATAAATACTCCCAGTGGTAGCACACAGAACCATGGCGATTTTTTTGGAGCCTGGGCATGTTTTTCGGACACAAAACGCCCTGACCTGTGGAGCTGGAGAGAGCTGCCAACAAAATGTGTCTTCAGCTGGGGTTAGTGGGAGGCTAAATCCGAAAAATCCAAAATGGGAGGCGGATGGAGCGTGTCAGCAAAGCCCCTTTTGCTCCGTCGACTGTTTTGAGTTGATTCCTTAGTTTTTGCTGTTGTCACTGCCATCTAATTTAAGGCATTGCTGTTAAATTAAAAGGCATGATTGACTGACTGGCATCTGAGACACATTGCAGCTGTCAGCTGTAAAGATAAACTCTGGATCAGGATGTAAATCTTCCCAAAGATCAGGGGTGTTTGGACGAGGTGTCTAAGTGGAGCCCTCTCAGTTAATCTGTTGGAGGAAAGACCTCCTTCTTTTGGCATCTCTGCTTAAGATTCAGAGCAAGAAATGCCAAATATGAGCTCGATTCCGACCATCTTGAAATCTTTTCCATTTAACTGGAGAATTTAAATGCATTGGGTCAGCCTTGCATGAAAACTAATTTGTTTTAGTAGGTGATCATGATAAGAACTGACTGTGGAGGATCAAAAAACTCTTTAGGAACTGGATTAAAGGCCTCCCTGGATGACAGTCTCCGTGGCTCTTGAGCCAGTCCCACGAGCCTCAGGTGCAACAGCAGCTTTGAAAAACTCCTGCCAGGAGCCAGGACTGTTCTCCAAAAATCAAAACCACAAGCTAAAGCTCACCCTATGATTGAGGTGACAGCTGCTGGTTGTGATGGGAACCTCTGGAGCTGGAGGCTAAAGGGAATAAAGGGCAAAGCGAGAGGAGCCTGTGGATCTGTGAGGCTGGAGCTGAGCAAGACTTCCCTAAGTGGGAAAGGGCTGGGGGTGTGACCTTCAGAGGAGTCAGTGCCTTTGAAAAGCAAAGCCCTTTATAGAGCAGTTGCAGCAGACTCATTATTTCTGGATTAAGGACAGATGGCAACTCAACCCGCATCGATCAGCGGGGTGCAGCAGTTGGCGGAGAGCTGATGAAACAGGAACTCCAGGGGCAGGAGGGACTTGTCTGCAAAGGGTCCCATTGACTTCAGTGAGAGCCTGGGCTGTGTTTCATGTGGGTTATTCGCTTCTCAGCACCAGAAGGGTCTCCTACAATGAAATGTAAGAAGGGGCAGAGCAGGGAGTTGTGTGGTGAGCAAGGGGGGCTGAGTTTCCTGGAAGGTGGGGAGTCTATGAGGGTTGTGTCAGGTCAACAGGCAGAGACTGGGGGATGAACTGAGTGATGGGGCTCACACCCCACCTGTGTCTCTTCTGCAGCATCTGCACTGGGCTGAAAGCATCTGTGGGTTGTGGAGCTCAGCTGCAGATCATTCCCTGAATAGAATCAAAGAATCCTTAAGGTTGGAAAAGACCTTTAAGGTCACCAAGTCCAGCAGTCAACACAGCACCACCCCCATGTTCACCACTAAACCGTGTCCTTAAGTGCCCACAAGTTCTTTGAACACTTCCAGGGTTGGTGACTCCACCACTTCCCTTGGCAACCTATTCCAATGCTTGAAAACCCTTTCCCTGAAGAAATTTTTCCTAATATATAATCTAAAGCTCACCTTGGCACAACTTGGGGCCATTTCCTCTCCTCTTGTCACTTGTGACCTGGGAGAAGAGACTGACTCCCCCATCTGGCTACAACCTCATCTCAGGGAGTTGTAGAGAGTGAAAAGGTCTCCCTTCACCCTCCATGTCTCCAGGCTGAACTCTCCCAGCTCCCTCAGTGACTACCTTGTTATCCAGCCATCCCTTTCCACCAGCCAGATGCTTTCAGAGTGGGCAGAAGAGCCCATCGTTGTACTGAGGGCACAGCACTTTTCCCCCCCTGAAAGGTGGGATGGGAATAACTTCATATAATAGACCCTTAACCACTTGTTTACAGCTCCACTAAAAAAGACAAATCACCTGAAACAGTGAGTGACTAGACCCAGGAAAGGAAGGAGGATTTCAAAAGGTTTATCTGACAGCCAATAAACAGGATAAATAACATGCAGCATTTAGTTTGTCAGGACCATGGTACAACCTGATGATAAAAAAGGACTGCTCCATAAAGTGGGGAATACCTTTGTCTTGGCTATAAATGTCTGTGTTGATTTAGGAAGTGCTCTGGTACTTCTCTAACTTCTCTTTAGTACCCACAAATGGGATGGAAACTGAGGAATAAGG
Source organism: Pyrocephalus nanus (assembly GCA_038380795.1). Lineage (NCBI taxonomy): Eukaryota > Metazoa > Chordata > Aves > Passeriformes > Tyrannidae > Pyrocephalus > Pyrocephalus nanus. The sequence goes on from CM076261.1 coordinate 94,748,603, forward strand.
AGAGGAAGGGAGTTATTTGTGCTCAACCTCATAAAGAGATCTCATTACAGTTAAAGATTGGAGATCATGATGGTTTTTATCTTGTTTTGACTTAGTTCTCCCACTGCTGAGGATAAGCACAGTAAGAATAACCCCCTTCTACTCCACTCTGGTGAGACACCCCTTGTATTGCTGATCCAGCTCTGGGATCTCCAGCCCAGGAAGGACATGGAGCTGTTAGAGAGAGTCCAGAGGAGGCACCAAGATGATCAGAGGGATGGAGCAGCTTTGCTGGGAGGAAAGGCTGGGAGAGTTGGGATTGTTCAGCCTGGAAAAGAGAAGGCTTTGGGGTGACCTAATTGTGGCCATGAAATACCTGAAGGGGGCTACAAAAAAGATGAAGAGAGACTTTGGAGAAGAGCATGGAGTGACAGGACAAGGGGGAATGGCTTCAAACTGTAACAGAGTAGGTTTAGATTGGCTATTGGGAAGAAATTCTTTATTATAAGGGTGGTGAGGACTTGGCACAAATTGCCAAGAGAAGCTGTGGCTGCCCCATCCCTGGAAGTGTTCAAGGTCGGGTTGGACAGGGCTTGGAGCAACCTGGGCTAGTGGAAGGTGTCCCTGCCCATGGCAGGGGGTTGGAACTGGATGGTCTTGAAGGTCCCTTCCAACCCAAACCATTCTATGATTTAAGAAGTCAAAGACTGGCACCTGCACTATCCCTCTCTCTTTTCTGTAGTGAGACCAGGCAGCACCTCTTTTTATATATTTTAGGAGGTCAATGTTATCATAATGGTTTCTATCCTGAAATGCAGACCTGTTTGAATAACCCATCATCAAACTGGGGACAGCACAACATCCAGTGAATCTTGGTAACCAGTGTGTATTTTACTTACAAAAACAATATAAAATAACCTCTGAAGACACTGGAGCAATTGAACATTTTGTCTCAAAAAACCATCCCAAGGAAATAAATCCTAACTCCACCCAAGGCTTGTGTGGAGGTGCTTTCTGCCTAAACTTAACCCTAATCTGCAAGGGAGTGAGAGCAAAGAAGGACATCCTGAAAAGAGCAAGCAAAGTGTTGATTATCTCCTAAAGGTGTCTGGTTACAGATATCCTATTGATCAGCTCAAGCCAGGCATCAGGATACCTCCCATTACACCAGTGGCTTCTCCTGTAACTGAAAAACAATCTGTGTCCCAGCAGGAAACAGGAGAGACAAGCCTGTTTTCTCAGTGCTGTTTAGAAAAGGCACAGAAAGTGACTTCTGAGGGAAAGACACTCCTCTTCAAGGTCAAATGTTCGTTGTGTGCCAGTAACAGCTCCATCCTCGTGCTGCTGCCAGGATGTCTGAGCTCCTCGCTGGCAGGCTCACTGCCCTCCATTTCCATCCTGCTCCATTTTCCCATGTTATTCTCATTATTAAGTATCTGAGCAGCTTCCACGACCATCACCAGTGTGAATGTTGCTGAGCATGTGTTGATTTTCACTCTGTCTTGGGAGGAAAGAGTGGTGGTAGCAGAGTGTGAATTCGTGGCTTTATGCTGTGCAGCTGGATGAATACTGTCCCATCCCTGAGCAAGGGGGTGCTGATGATGTTCCTGTACTCTGATTTGGCACCTAGTTGGGCTTGTTTTTTCCAGAGGGAGCTGGTGTCCTACCTAGGGGATGCAGGGAGCAGCTCAAAGCACAGCCACGATCTCCACTGCTTTAGAAATAGCAATAGAGGGGAGGCTGAGTCAGCTCAAGTGCATCATCTGCATCTCTGAATTCTCTGGCTGTTAGCAAGGGGAAAAAAAAAAAAAAAAAAAAAAAAGGGGCTTTATTTTGTTTTTATTTTAAAAAGCAGCATTTGTCTTTTTTTTTCCCAGTGTTTCCTGCCTTCAAAAAACTGCATCTTTAGCTCATTATCCTTCTCTGTGCCTGGGCACAGCACACAGCTGAATTTCCTGGACCCGAGGCATCTCCAAGGGTAGCTGTGGGTAATGAGAGAATTCACAGCACGAAAAGCAGCCATAGGAAAGTGGCCACCTCTGGGATGAAGGGCCACCTCTGCTTCCCCCCCACGAGGTGGACAAACGATGGAGCAGAACAGCCAGGCAGCTGAGGCTTATTTTAGCAGATTTTAGCTTGCTGCACACGGGCCACAAGGAGCAAACAGACCACTGAGGGATGTGACAGCTTATCCATCACCTGAAGGGCCTGGATGATCCCCTGCTGACTTTTTACAACCCCAGACCCAGCTTTGCTTGGCTCCCTGCAGGTGTTTTAACTGTGGGAGGCAAGCCAGATTCACATGGTCTTCACGGTCCGTCCTGCCATCAACATTTACGGACGTTCCACCAGGGCTGGTTGTTCCTGGCAACAAGCTGGGAGGATGCAGGGTGGAGAAGCTGCAGAGGCTCAGCATTTCCCTTCTGCAAAGTGGCAGGATCATCCCTGCAGCAGGAGTTTGGTGGATCCATCCCCTGCCTGGGCGGTGACTGGTGGTACAAGGGGGAAAAAAACCTGAGTGTTGCTGACACCAGCACTGAGCATGGCTGGGAGGGGAAACTTAAAAAGCATCTTCATCTCATGGTCCTCACAGGTTGCTCCCCAGGGGTTCTGCAGGGGTGCTGGAGGGGGAAATCATTCCCCTCCCAAAGCTGTCCTTGAGAGTGGTGCCTCTCTGTGGCTGGTCTGCACTGTGGGGAAAAGGAGCAGCCTTGGGTGGTAGAATTCCCACCCTTATCCCTTCCCAGCTCCCTGGTCTTCACACAGTGTTTGTTGGGGGGAAGAGGAAGGAGACACAACCTCACCAATGCTGGATTTGCATCCTGAAGTGGTTTCTCCTCGTGTCTTCTGGGGTTAGAAGACAACAGGACACAAAATGGACAGAAGGTCTTGTGAGAGGGGGCTCCTTTGCCACAGGAGGAGCAGGACTAGTTAAATCATAGAATCATAGAATATCCTGAGTTGGAAGTGACCCATAAGGATCACTGAATTCCGGGACAGCCCCAAGAACCCCACCACGTGCCTGAAAGTGTTATTCAAACGCTTTTTGAGCTCTGGCAGCAGGAATAGGGAATAACTGAATAAAGGCAATGCTTCTCAGTTCATCTCTAATGTCTTGACTTTCAGGTGGTATCAGTCTCTTCTCCCAGGCCACCAGCAGTAGGACATGAGGGCACAGCCCTGAGCTGTGCCAGGGGAGGTTTAGGTTGGACATTGGAAGAAGTTCTTCACAGAGAGAGGGATCAGCCCTTGGGATGGGCTACTCAGGGAGGTGGTGGAGTCCCCATCCCTGGGGGCGTTGAAACAGAGTCTGGACTTGGCACTTAGACAAGGTGGGGCTGGGGCACAGGTTGGACTCGACCATCTCACAGATCTCTCCCAACCCAGTTGATTCTGTGACTCTGTGACCTTCTGGGCTACCCCGTGGTGTCAAGTCCTACCACTTTCAGAGAACACCCGAGTCCTTGGGGCTCGGCAGCGGGCACACCGCGGGCTCCGCCGGGCCGGCCTCACCTCGCTGTCCTCGCCGAAGCTGACGGGGCTTTTCTGGATTTTGCCCAGGTGGTTGGAACTCGTGGTCGGCTTGGGGCGACTGCACCAAGGACTGCGGGGGAGGCCTCCAGACCCGCATGCGCTCCTGCAAACCCCTTCCCAAGGAGGGCCTCGGCTGCGAGGGAGTCCTGGAGGAGGGCCGGCTGTGCAATAGGAAGGCGTGCAATAGTAAGTGCAGGCATGTTCCCCTTCGCATGTTCCTCTCTCTGCCCGGGAGGAGGAGCTTGGCCTCGTCCCTGTAAATGACTCCGGGACGCTCCAGAGGCGCCAGGGGAGCTGCTGAAGGGTCGTGCTGGAGCAGCCATCCCAGGGGAGCATGTGGATACGGCTGTGCATGGCCCTGCCCTGCCCTGCCTGCCTTGCATGCACACCTCGTCCGACACACAATCCTGCAGATCCAGAGCCCTTCAGCCCAAACATCAGGGGTTAATCCACAGGAATTTATAAGCAGGCTTGAATCAGGTTTTCATGTGCTGGTGGTAAATCTGCCTCCCTCCTGCAGATTTAAAGCAGGAGGCCGAGAGGGGTTCTCTTCTGCTTCTTTTTTGCTTCTTCTTGGCTCCTTTTTGCTTCAGTGCAAGAGCAGCAATCCCGTCCCTCTCTTTTACAAAATGAAACCCCACAGGTGCCAAGGTGTGGAGAAAGATTAGGGAGACAAAAGGAAGGGATTGAGTGAGGCAAAGGCTTTGGTGGGTGCTCCACTCTCCTCCTGTAATGAATCCTCCTTCCAGGTCCTCTTCTCCAGGGAACAGGGGGACAGATTGTCAACACCAGTCACATATCGGTGGGTCGAACTGGTGAAGCTCCAGCACTTTTATCCCCGGTTCTTCTTTTCCATCAGCTGAGTTGGGAGGGGGACAAAGAGGAAAAACCAACAGCAGACTCAGCTCAGCTCAGCAAATGCAAGCAAATGGCTGATTATGATTATTCCCTTCTTTTTATTTCAAATTCATGGTGGAGAATGTTTGAACAATTCCTCTGACTAGTCAAATAACTAGGGAAAGTTCAACTGTCTTCAAAGGCTGGGAAGTATCTCCTGATAAAGGGGAAGTTCAAATAAAAGGACATAAATATATTCCTCTAATAAGGGCTAAAATGATTTCATGCATATTTTAACATTTCTATAAATTTAAAATATGTTGCAATTAGGCTTTCTTTTTTTTTTTTTTTTTTTTTTTTCTTTAATGAAACCTGGGATACTGAATTTCCTCTCCTTGACTCACATTTGCTGATTTCCTTCTGAGGTTTGCCCACACAAGGGATATTTAATCCATGTCCCCCAGGCTTGCTGGTGACTTTGTTGTTTTAACAGAACTGTGGATTGAGGTAGTGAGGGTGGGAGTGCAAGGACAGGGGAACTGGTCCTGAAAGACACTTGTGGGACTGAAAGGAGCTGGAGGAAGGGCCACATCAGTCCTGGTGGGCAATGGTGTGAAGCAGAAGAAGGTGGAGATGGCACTGAGGGTGGGTAGAGGGGGCTCTGCAAGGGTGGTCATTGTTTGAACGTGGGGCCACAAGGGACAACAGGCAGAAAAGCTCCTTAGACATCCCCTCATGTGCTGGACAAACTAGGGGGGACCCAGGTCCCCAGATTCTCTTTGCAGGACACCCATCCTCATCCTTAACCATCTTCCAAGCCCCTGTTGGATTCTTTCACATCCTTCTCAGACTTTGGCAGAACGGACACTGTTTTCCAGGTCCAGCCTCACCAGAACTGAGCAAGAGGCATAACATCTTCTCTTGATCTTCCCCAGGGATGAAACTTTGGCTCTTCTTCATGAGAGTTCTGCTGAGGCTGTGGTGGCAAGGAGGGATGGAGTGGGATGGTGGACAGCCATGGAGCCTGGAAGTGTGGGTTGGATCTCCAGCTCCTCTCCTTGCAGGGAGTAGAGCAGTGAAGGATAAATCCTTCTTTACTCACTGGTTACTCACTCACTTTTCCAGAACACAACACTGAGTAAAGCCAATCCCAAGTGCAGCAAACCCTGATTGTGCCCCAAAGGGGCTCTGAGTCAATAAATTATTTCACTCTTGTTTCCCTGTCCCCTTTCCATTACATTCCCAGTCAACTCCTGCTCCAAATCACAATGAGATCAGTTCAGCTGAGATTATTTGGGAAGAAGGGTTCTTGAGCTAAGTGGAAAGCCCTACTTTGGAAAGAGAGGACACCCACAGACTGGGGCAGCAAAAACTGGCTTATTCCTTTGAAATAAATAAGTCAATTCCGATTAATTGTCCCAAGAGCCTCTTGGGAGACAAACTGCTGAGCCCCCTTGTGATAATTCCATGCTGGAAAACATTTGAAGGAAGATGTGAGCTGTAAATCTTTCAAGAAGACTTGCCCATGCACATCTTGAGATCTCTGTCCTACCTCAAAACAAACCTGGATCTCTTCACACCTCCCAAAACTGTGCATTTGGCTCTGAACTCACCTCTAAAAGTGAACCTTGTTGCCTTTGCCCAAAGATTTGCACTTCTGACCTAAGAAAGGTTTCTAATTTTTTTTTCGCACACATCTTTTCCTTCTCTTTTGCTTTGATCTGCGCCAAAACCTAAGAGGATTTAAAAGCAGACTAGAAATCCTGTTTTAAATGTGTCACTGTTATTTTCATATTGACTTTAGCTCATAGATTTGTTAGGGACGGGTAGGAACTTCGTTCTTCCACTGGAACTGTTATTTTCCTAAGTGTTCACTATATATTGCAGTTTAAATAAGTTCAATTTTGTTTTAATTAAAAAGAAAGAAAAAAAAAAAAAAAAGAAAAAGAAAAACTGGCCAGAAGAAGAACTTCATCCTAATTTATTCAGCATTTGAGTAGCTTGTAATAATGCCTGAGCAGCTTCTCAGGTGTTGTGGAGTAGCTGAGATCTTAATTTTCCAGTACAAAAACACCACTCTTTTCCTTGACCAAAAGGTCCTGACAAAACAAAACAGGGATTAACACTCTGATATTTTCCTCTTTGCTGTGGAGATAAATTGAAACTTGTCCACTGAGAAGCTGCTGACCAAGCAGGTTGTGTCAGAATAACACAGATACTACCACAACCTTCAAAACAAGGGCAAACCCATCTCTCTTTTCTTTGACTTCTCCTTTCTTGCTTCTGCCAAAGTGCCTCCCAATTTGATGGATGATTAGCAAGAGTGTTGTAGCTGTTTATGTGGATCTCCAGCACCTAGGGCAGGTTCTCAGTGAAAACAGCTTCACTCAGCTCCCTGGAGCTGCTGAAGTAAACTCTGGTGGGAGATCTTTGAGGGTTTCATTGGTTTTTTAATCTTGCCCAGACGTGGAAAATGTTGTAAAGGGGTTTAGTCCTTCTTGTCACTCAGCTCCTCCCCCATGTGGACCTTCTCCAGGTCCTGCCATCCTTCCTTTTCCAGAAGGATCTTCAGCAGGTCCTTCTCTGCAGGATTGGGAATGTTTCCAAGAGGTGTCAATTCTGCCAGTTTATCACCAAAATATGGGCACAGGCACCTGGTTCTTAGAGGTGACTCTGAATGTATTGTCTGGAGGCCATGAGGGTTGAAATCAGTGCCCAGGGGTGGCTGAATGACTCCAAGGCACCACTTTCATGTGGCCTTTCTGTTTTTCCACTCATTCTGGTCACCACCTCTGCTGTTTCATGTTTTGGAGTGTCTTGCTGGATATTCTTCTGGCTAAATTTCCCCAGGGATACACCCCTAAGCCCAGTGACAATTGAGCCAGGTAAGTTTTCCATGGGTAAAACCCTTAAGATGTGACACACTGAGGAAAAACTGTATTGAAGGCTCATCCCAAACTGGAAAGGGAACTTTGTCTGGTAACACATCTTGGCTTTGGCAAAACCTTTTTTTTTTGTGGCAGCTCAAGAGACACAATCTGAATGATAGCACTCAGTTTTTAATGTAATTCTGATTTTTCCTTGCTAGAAGCAAAGGACCAGAGACTACACCCATAGAATGGGGCAGCAGAAACTGATTTATTCCTTTGTAATAAATAAGTTAATTCCAATGAATTGTCCCAAAAGCCTGCTCTTTGGAGACAAACTGCTGAGCCCTGTTTTGATGCTTTCATGCTGGAAAACTCTTCTTTCAAGAAGACTCTTCTCCTCTCCAGCACAGACAGGGGAGGTTTCCTTCATCTCTTGGATTTGGCCAGGAATTGCTGTTTTAGAGAAGGAAATAAAAAATGCCAACCCAAGTGTGGTGGGAAGTGCTTGCAGAGGAGTTTTCCAGGCCCTGTGGATAGAAGGGGACACCCACTGTGCTCCAGTGGCCCTTCTTGGCTGCAAATGGCCCTTCAGGTCCTTGAAGCTGTGACTGCTCAGAGGGTCCTCTCAGAGAGCCTGGATGGACAAGATCCAAACCAGAGTGGGAATGTCACAGGCCCAACCCTGGAGTGGGAACTCAGCAGTGCTGGAGAGACCCATGAACAATCAGAGATGTGGGCAGCCTGCACTTATTCCTGGGGAACAAGAATCCAAAGAGGAGCCAGCTGAAATCCTGCCATCCCATCTGGCAGAGGCAGCACAGAACCCATCCCTGACATTTATGAATATGCAGATGGGGAAGATGCATCTCCCCCCATGAAGGGGTGACCACATCCTGCCATCAGTGTGACACAGGCACAGTCCTGTCATTCCATGCTGGATTTTGGGCACACAGCAAGTTCCGGATCAAAGCCTGCAGCTGTGGGACTGTTAGTGGGGTGAAGGAATGCATGTTGCACGTGACATTCCAAAGGCTGAGCCTCAGTCTCTGATGCCCCTCATTTCCATTGAAAATAGTCCTTTTGCTGCAACCACCAAGCTGAAGTATCCTGGGCATGTGTAGGAGCATCTGCATCCCCTGCAGGCCAGGCAGGTACTCACTGAAAACTGGAAGAGCTCCTTGTCCTGTAGATCCTACAGATACCTGCTGCTGCAGGGACTTCCCCCTGTCCCCTCCTTCAATGGTGGTTCAGGCATTTCAAATCTGAGAGTCCCAGATCTCACCCAGAGACTTTTTCACAAGCCTCAGACGTTCAAATCAAAATGCTTTTGGGTGACTGCTGGTGTGATGATTGCCATATATCCAGTGGCCTCCAAAATGACCCTCTTCTACACCAACTAAGACCTTGGCTTTTAGGGGTTCTTGCTTCTGTCGTCCTCTAATTTACTCTTTAGCAGCTGCCAGAGGCCCCAAAAACTCCATAGCCCCCACCTTTCCTTTCAGTTTTACTACACTGAGATTCACTCACACCATTTGAACGTTTGGGGGATTTTTTTAAATAATCCTTTTCCACTCTTTGCCCTGGTCCATCCTTTCATTCCCACCATCCCACCTTGCCTGGATAATTTTCACGATCCTGCTGTTTGCTTTGCCTCTCCTGTTTGGGGCACGAGCACCAAGTTTGTGGCTCTTGTGAGAGAGGCCTGGATGTTAAAACCTTGGCCCACAGCACTTCAAAGTCTCTATTTTTTTCCCTTTGGTTGTGTTACAAGGTGCTATCTGTGTCTTCCTCGTGGCATTTATGCAGCTGGGATATAAATCAAGTCCAGCCTTGCTTTGATCCTGGAATTACTCGTCTCCTCTGACCCTGCTGTGGGAAGCAGGCTGCTGAAATCCAACCAGTTCCCCACTGCCTTTGTTTTTTTGGCCTCCACACCATAAAGTTCAGGTGCATAAAACCCACAGCAAAGCACCACCTGCATCACTTTCCCCTTCTTCATGAGGGACCTGGCAACTCCCTGCTTGGTTTGGAGTCATGGTTGATTTTTGTTTCTTCTCAAGGAAACCATCCAGCTTAAATCTAAGCCATGTCTGGTGTTAGAGACACATTTGTTTCCCTGCAGACCTTTTTCCAAGGGGAGACAGGCTGCCTGCAGCCGTTGGGGCACCCTGACATTGGAGGTCTGGAGGCTGTTTTTGCTGGGGGAGGCTTGGGACAAGCTGGAAGGATCATTCATTCAGCCACTAGGCCTGAGTAGCTTTAATTTGGATGAGAAATAACAGTGCAGACTCATCGTATCTGTCAGGAAGCAAAGGAAATCATCCATCTCCTTCAGGACCAGGATCAGTCACTTGGAGATGTCAGTAGCAAGGGGCCCAAATAACTGGTGAGAGGAGGCTTAGGGTGCCAGGGTGTCTCTTTTGTCTTTCCTTCCTTCTGTCCTGTGTCCTGTCTCTCTGGGCATCCATCCATCCACGCTCCCTGACTGCTTCTGGGATACTCAATCCCCAATTTTCTTTGTCACCTTCCTTGCAAAGCCATCTAAGCTCCACATCTCCTCCTTGGTGCCCAGCCCCACTTTCTCCTCCCAGACTAAACAAGTCTCTGGGAAGCCTCTGAGATTTAGTGCACGTGGAGGTTTTGTGTGCTCTTGTGGTTTGTGAGATTTCACGAAGAGGATGCAAATCAGAGCAGATGAAGGTGCGTGGGTATAGCCAGGGATGGGTGGTGGGAATGAAGCAGGGTTTGTGAGAATTCCCAAAAATGGGACTAATTTAAGTAGTCTCTGAAGCAAACTCAAAAAAAATGGGTATTGGAAAACTACTAAGAGGTTGCCTTTTTTTTTTTTTTTTTTTTTTTTTTTAATTGAATCTCACTCAGGAAAGTCCCATGATTTTTAGCTGAAAAGAAACATAGTATTTGAGGCATTTCTATTCCAATTAAAAGCCACATAAAAACAAGGAGTATGCAAATTCCAGGATGCTGGTGGTCCTGATGTCCAACTATCAGTGTCTTTCCCTTCAGGATGGCGGGGGGGTGACTGCCCCATCCCTCCCCTCCAGCCAGCAACCACTCAGTGCTGGGAGGGTTTGGAAGAGTTGATGTGTCCAGTTCCTTCATTCCTCAAGTCCTGCTTTCAGGCAACAGCAGTGGCAAATAATACAATTTCACAAACTCTTCCATGATCCAAACTGCTGAATATAAAGCTCCTGGCAGGGACTCTCTGAATCATTCCTCTCCCTCCTCTGCTTTCCCTTTTTGGATGGCAATAAAGACTCCTGCCACCACACTGAAGCTTCATTAACCTTTATTAATTTTCTCAGGGTTCCAGGATCAAATTTGTCACCATTTCATCTCTTGGCAGTTCATACTTCTTGAAAAGATGTCTGATTGTTTTACCTCCTTGGGGGGGAAAAGGTCCTCTGTCTGGTACTTGCTGTTTGGAAACAAATTGGCTGCCAGATCACAGATTACTCGGGCTCAGCTCTGCTCTCTGCTGTTCCATGTGACTCCAGTGGAGTCAGCTGAGCTCTCCTGATTTACAGCAGGCACTGCTTGTGGGTGGGATTTGGTGGTTGTTTCTCTCTTTGCTAGGGAGGGCACGTGTCAGGATTGCAGCACACCCAGTAACATGGAGAATGGGAATTTTAGTTTCCCCCGTAGCAAATTCAGGGCTGATCTGCACAGGATGAAAATGGAAGGCTGGCAGAGTATGGGTTTGGAAGAGCAGGGGTGAGAGCTGTTAGTCAGGAGTTAAATGCCTTTGATTCACAGTGGATGCATTATTTACCTTCTGAACTCAACACCGTGGTCTCCATGGGAGATTTCCAGTTAGGAAACAAGGGTCAGGAGTTCCTCTCTTCCACTGAGCTGGAAAGGCTCCCAGCCACAGCTCTGCTGGGACTTTGCTGATGCCAGACTTTCATCTCTCCTTGTTGCTGGTGACAGGGTATAGAATGTGACAAGGAGACATCCTTCTGAGTTATCCCTTTCCTTTTCACCTGCCCTCACCTGCCTGCTCCACTCAGCATTCTCTGGCCCCTCTACAGAGCATTTCTAAGTAGATCTTCGCTGCAAGGCAGGATTTTCCACCAATAATTACTGCCAGTCACCACCATAAACCTCAGAACGCTACTGGGGATGGTGGCGTTCAGTGCCAGCACTGAATCCTTCACGAGTGCAGCAAGGAGTACAGATATCCTGGAAAATCATTGCAATTAAAGACCAGCCATAAGGGATCATACCCTGCGTGGTCCCGAGCTTCACTGAGAAATAAGTGCAGGAGCTGCCAGCCAGCCCGAGTCTCTCAGGCTGGCTTGGTGCTAAATTTCGGGAACTACTGGTGGCCAGGGGTGTTGGGGTTGGCAAGCAGGTGGTGGTTGGCAGGTGGCTGTTGTTTATGCGTGTAACCTTTGTAGTGAAAGATCTTGCAGAGTGAACCAAGGTGTATTTACATGACCCATTACCTTGCCATAGCCAATGGACGCTATAATTCCAGAAGCCAATCGCTGAGGTCCACAGATAACAGAAAGCGAGAGGACCCTGACGATCTGCAGCACTACGGGTACCCTGCACCTCAAATAGGTAAGCTCTGACCTCCCCCAGCAGCCCCTGGAGCTGGCACTGCCTGCTCCCTGCACTCCTTGGCTCACTGACTCTCTCCACTGTTTCAATGACCCCTCTAACCATGACTTTCCCCTCCCCAGGTTACTGTGGGGGAAACTCTCTCCCAAAAGAATGCTCATCACCCAGTTTGTTCCCATTCCATCTCCCTGCAAGGGTTTTGTGTTGGTGCCATCGGCCAGAGAAGGCAAAAAGGGTTAGACACAAAGCCCCAGCGAGGCCACACATCTCACAGACTGCTCCTCATCCCCCCCTGCCTGAGCCACACACATCTGAGCCACCGCTTTGTGTGAACCATCTAAGCAGCCGTGGTTCATGAAGCCAAAGCTGACCTTACTGCAATGCAGCCTCTTTGCTGAGGTCCATGTCATGCCTTCACACCGAGTGTAGGAGAAGGCAAGCAGGGACTTGGTGAGGAGAGAACAGGATTGATCACTGTCACTGGGCCTTTAGTGCTGTGCTTGTAAGTTCTGCAGCAGGACCTCCCACTCTTCTGCAGCAGCAGAGGGTGGTGTGGTATGGGAAGATGGGAATGAAGTGGGTCTGGATCTGTGCCAGCTCTAATCTGCCCCACCCCTGGAAGTGTCCAAGGCCTGGTTGGGTGGGGCTTGGAGCAACCTGGTCCAGTGGAAGGGGAGTTGGAACAAGATGATCTTGAAGGTCCTTTCCAATTGAAACCATTCAATGATTCTGTGATTCAGTCTGGAAAGGTTTTGTGCTCTCCCTTCGTGGCTTCGTTCCCTGGCAGGATCTCAGGACATCACCGGTCTTGGGCAAAGCAAGGTGTGCTGAACCTGGCTGGCCACAGGTCACAATCATTGCCCAGTGACCTGGCAAGCATTCTGTGCTCTAGAAAGGCTTCAGAGAAGTGATTCCATTATGAGTGAGAGCGGGTCATATTCTGGTGTAGATCAGCTGTGCTCCATCCAACCCAGCAGGACTTTGCCATGGTACAGCAGGGATCAGTGTCAGGAGTCTGTGTGGGGTTGGAGGCTCTGGGTGTGATCAGGCAATTTTTGGGGTTGTGGCTTTCAACACGAGGCAGGGGATGGTCTGACTTTTCTTGCTACCCTCCACAAAACTGCTCCCTCCAGTGAGAGCAGCTCCACTGTCTGGAGGATCTGTGGCAGGTGGCAAAAGGCTGCAGGAGAGGGAGGACGTTTGCACCACTGTAATCTGGTGAATCTCAGCTTAATCTCTCAGTCGCACTTGGAGGAAGAGAGGGCTCTCCAAGGCGGGTCCTGTGATGTCCCCTGTTGTTCCTGCTCTCTGGTCTCAAGTGCTTCCTCAGAGCTCTGTTCCAGCCTGTAGCTCAGCCATCAGCTTCATAGCTTGGCATTTCTTCCTGCTGTGCAGCTGGCTGCTGGATCTGGGCTCAGTGACATCTCTGTTAACTCCCTGCTGTGGTGGGCACTGCTGGAGCATGGCTGCCTTAGGCTGTGCTATCCCTGAATGCAGCATGAGCTGGGAGATGTGCATTGTCCTGCTGCAAAGCTTCCCACATTCCTGTCACTGTCCCAGGAGCACCAGCTACAGCCAAGTTGTTCCAGGAAATCAGAATGGAGATGTAGAGACCAGTCAGAGGGTACAGTCCAGCAAGGGATTAGAGGGAATCTTTAGCTGGGGAAGCCAAAGCAAATCCCCCACTTTCCCTGGCTGTGGGCACAGTTTGCCAGGGATAAGCCATGCCACTTCAGCTCAAGGCTTAGAAAAATATGCAATACAAAAATCATGCCATCCAAAAAGGACTAGGGACGAGGGGACAGCACTGCCCAGCTGAAGAGCAGCATTTTCTCCTGCCAGCCCTTCATCTCCCTGGTGCCCAGGTCCTGCTGGCCCACAGGCTCTGGCACAGCCGTGGTGCTGCTGCTGCCCTCGTGTCTCTCCCAGCAATAGCACAGGAGCGAGATCCAGCCCAGCAGGTCCCTGGCACGGGCCCTCCCAGCTCAGACTGCTTCCAGGAGGACTTTGGCAGCAGAAGGATGCGAGCAGAGAGGCGTCTTGCACGGGGAGAGATGTCAGATTGACAGACAAGGCCACGGCAAAGAGGGCTCCTGGCAGAGGGCTGACAGGGATGTGCTGCTCCATTAGTGCCCAGGGCAGGAGTGTCATGGAGAAGCTGCAGGCACTGATGGGGACACGCAGCCAGCTGAGCTCAGTTACTCTCAGGGCTGGCTAGGAGCTGGAAAGGATCCTGGATTGCAGTGGTACATCCCCCTGGAGTGACATCCAGCCTGTCTCATTCTGCAGCACCTGCTGGACCCTCTCCAGCGGCTGCAGCTGGATCTGTGGGAGCAACAAGGGCCATCTTCCCGCTTCAGGTGGGGTACTGACCCCACCTGACACTCCTGGTCATCCGCAAGCTAGTCTGGAGCATCACAGGAATAATCAAAGGTCAACCCTGCAAAGGCAGCAGCTTCAGGCACATCACGATGGAGGGCAGAGTGAGGCCCCTTCTCCTCTGGGGGTGGAGACAAATTTGGTTGAGTGCATCAGGGGTTGGAGCACCTCTGCTCTGGAGACAGGCTGAGAGAGCTGGGACTGTTCAGCCTGGAGAAAAAAAGGTTCTGGAGAGACTTTAGAGCCCCTTCCAGTGTCTAAAGGGGCTCCAGGAGATTGGGAGAGGGACTTCGGATAAGGGCATGGAGTGATAGGACAAGAGGCAATGTCTTTAAGCTGAAGAAGGATACATTTAGATTGGATTTTAGCAAAGAAATCTTCACTATGAGGGGGGATGAGACACTGGCACAGGTTGCCCATAGAAGCTGTGGCTGCCCCAGCCCTGGAAGTGTCCAAAGCCAGATTGGACGAGGCTTGGAGCAACCTGGGCTAGTGGAAGGTGTCCCTGCCCATGGCAGGGGGTTGGAATGAGATGGTCTCTGAGGTCCCTTCCAACCAAATAATTCAATCTCTGGCAGGTCTTTTACAATACAGCACTGAGCTGTACTAGGTGGCTTTCAAGACCAATGAGCACAGTAGACTTCTTGCCATTACATCAAAAAAAAAAAAAACAAAAAAAACAAACCAAAACCAGGATCCACTTCTGGGATGAATAACTGGAATACGTTTCATCCAGTAATTTGTACTTGCTGCCATCTGACCCACAGGAGTGCAGAAATCCTTCTCAACCACGGTTTTGATGATGGGCAATATTCTGCTCCTCTTGAGTGGAGAATGAGACAGCTTGTCTCATGCCTGAGAGGGTCCAGAACTGGATCTCACATGGTCTGAAAATTAGTTGAATTTCTGCAAGGCTTGAAACTTAGTCTGGGTGCAATGTCCCAGCAGACTGAGATAAATTGCTTAGTTCAAAATGACACCAGACCCAAGGGAGTAACCAGCACTTAGAAAATAAACTGTATTGTGGGTTTAAAAGCCGGAGATTGGTGCAATGTGAGAGATGATAACTGAGATTTGCCTCTAAGCACAGCTATTTGTGCTGTGAAAGGGCAGAAGCCAGAAGTAATAACGAAAGGAAGGAGGCAGGAGAGGTGGAATTTGGTTCAAAGGTGCCATTCTCTTATCTACTGACACAGTAACTCTTGTCTGAATATGGAGATTGCAAAACCCCACCCGGGTCTGAGTGGGGTGGTGATGGGATGGCTGGGGGAGTGGGCTCTCCAAGCCGTGAGGTGCTGATGGAGGAGGCCTCTTTGTCTCTGCAGGCTCCCTCTGTCTCACCTCTGGACTCCCAGAAAGACTTTGGGGCACAAAATGGGAGTGTTTCACTGCCAAAATCCCCAAGCTCCTTGTCTTTGAGGGACTGGGTGCTCTGGGTGCAGGTGCTGGGGAGGTTCCTCAAGGCTGAGGGAGGGTATTCAACAAGAATTGGAAGGACACTGTTCATCCATGCAGCATCCAGGCAGGCAGGGAAGCAGGAATGGTTGGGATCTGTGGGCTAAAAAGGGATCTCCTGGAGTCTGGGCCGCTCTGGAAGGGAAATGCTGAAATGATGGTACCACAAAGGAAATTTGCTCCTGATGAACTTGGAGCGTCCCAGGACTGTCTGTCTGACAAAGCCAGTCCAGCTCCTTGCTAGAAAGGCAGGAAAATTACCAGGGAAATGCAGATCTCTGTGTATCTGGAGATCTGAGAGCTGAGACACAGGGTATGGGAACGATGTTTTCTTGAAGCCCCAAAGCCTCAAAACACACAGTGCCTCCCACACACCCCAGAGAAAGACCTTGGGCCATGACATCCCTGTAACTTGAAACAACCGGGCAGATTAATGGAACAAGACACAAAAGCAGAACAGTATTGAGCAACTTTGGCTTAATGAACAACAAATCTCATTATTATCATTACAATGGCATAGGTGGGGTAGGGAAAGACTCATCCTCACCTCCACCTCTTTCTACGTCCAGCCAATAAATGAGGGAATGAAAGCCTGTCCATTTTACAGCAAAGTCAGGTCTTCCTCTACACTTTCCCCCTCAACAGGCAGGTATTAGTTCCCCAGGCTGCAATTAGTGAGCATATATTTAATTCCTAACAGCCTGAATTACAGGAGATACTCAAAGCAGGCGTGCTGAAAAACAAACCAAACAACGTATGTAACTACCCAAAATCCCAATGAGTATCTTGATGAGGGACACAAACACTTCAAACCCTTCATAAAATTCCACAGCACGCGGAAAACAATAGTAAATAAAGATGCCACCTCGAGGAAAAAGCCAGACATGCAGAGCTTTAGGCAGCACTGGGCAGTTTGGTGGTCTGCAACCCTTACAGTCCCCATCCCAGCTCTGTGCTGACACTGCTTTTCGTGCAGCTGGTTTATAACTCTCCCCGAGATCCCAGGCCGAGATCTCCAACTCTTTCATGCCCCACGTTGCAGCTGGTCAGTTCAATAGAGCATCAGCTGTCCAGCTTTCTTTGGGAATGGGGTGGTGGTGTGGGATAACACATCCAAGTGCTGGATGCAGCCCAGGCTGTGCTGTCCTGTAACCCCCAAGTCCTGCTTACCTGTCTCACCCAGCTCTGTGATAGTTCTTATCTCATCCACAGTCTACCAGATGCATCTGTTTGGGACATGACACGGTGTGGTCTGATGCTCTGTAGAACTTGTTGCTAGAAGGGGATACCCCTCTGTGATGCATCAGAGATGTGCTGGTGTTTATTTGTGCCATATGCCTGTGTACTATGCATACCAAATGTTGCATTCCAGGTTTATCATGTGTAATTATTAGTAATCCATGGAAAAGCTGAGAACCCAAACAATGCATGGCTTAATTAAATGAGACAGAGCCAGCTTTTGTTTTTCATGTGGGGAAGAAAGGCATTTTGTCAAGGGTAGACTCATGCCTACGAAAACTAATGGAAAACTGTCCTTTCTCAGCCCATGTAACACTTATGGTGAATTATCTGGAGGTTGTGGCCTGCTGAAGCATCCCCAGCAGGGATATTAATGACAAAAGGACTATATCTCATTGCTTTTCACTCTCATTTTTTGCTCAATGGGGTATTTTTAGTTTCCTTTCCAATGCTGCCCCAGCAGGTAAGGAGTCAGTGGGACTGTGTGATGCCCTGGAAGAGTCAGCCTTGTCCTTTGTCACGTGCTCAAAGCAGATCTCCACAGGCAAAGGAGATGCTGAGAACATTCTGTGGGATTCTTTCAGCTGACCCTTCTCAGGAACAGTCATTTTCGTCTGCTCCTCCTCTGCCAATCTGCGTTGGCAGGGGCTGTGAGAAGGCAGGGAAAGGAGTTAAATCCTTAAAACTGATCAATTTATGGACACATTTGCTATATCTGACTAATCACTGTTGTTTAATTAGTGTTCTCTCTGAGTAGGTGTTACATATCCCACATGGTTCTGCAGTGGCTACTCCACCTCCTTATCAGTGGTGGAGCTTGTCCTGCTCAGTGCCTCGATGCTTCCACAACATCCTCAAACTGGTCAATTTATGGACACATTTGCTACATCTGACTAATCACTGTTGCTTAATTAGTGCTCTCTCCGAGTAGGGTGTTACATATCCCACATGGTTCTGCAGTGGCTACTCCACGTCCTTATCAGTGGTGGAGCTTGTCCTGTCCTTGATGCTTCCACAACACCCTTCCCTAATTTCTTGTGTGTTTTTGTGCTGTAGCTCTACACAGCACCCCCACACACACACACTTTAAAAAACCCCTTTAGCCCATTCTCAGCCCTCACTTTTTCTCACCAACCCCCTCACACCCATTTCTCACACTGCCCATCGGACGCATCGCGCAGCTCTGCAGACCTCCAGCGCCACGTGGGAATCTCTGCCCTGGAGATCCGGGGTGCCAGGGGTCCTCACCTTCTGCTCCAACCCCAACAGGTGACCCTGCAGCAGAGGAGTGGTCCCCCTGGAGCGTGTGCTCGACCACCTGCGGGGAGGGCTGGCAGACCAGGACCAGGTTCTGCGTGTCGTCTTCCTACAGCACCCAGTGCAGCGGCCCCCTCCGGGAGCAGAGGCAGTGCAACAACTCTGCTGTGTGCCCAGGTATCTGTGGGCACCAGGGGAAGGGAGGTGCACGGAGGATTGACTGCCTGTGGTACTCTCCACTGTGATACTTCTGGAAAACCCCGGCACGGGGAAGTTGTGGCTGCCCCATCCCTGGCCAGGCTTGGACGGGGCTTTGAGCAACCTGATCCAGTGGAAGGTGTCGCTGCTCATGGCAGAGGGTTGGTGTAGATGATCTTTTAGGTCCCTTGAAATCCAAACCATTCTGTGATTCTTGAAGGAAGATTGTTTTTGTTCCCTCTTCCTTCTCTTTTCTTCCTTAAAGCCTCACACAGACACCCTCGTCAGACCAAGCACCATGGGATGGGCACCTGTTTTGCCTGGTGTGGACAATTCCACGCTGCCTAAAGTCCATGAGCACAGGGCACCTGAAAGGCAGGTGCCCTCTGGGGTATTTCCAATATGAGGTGGACTGTGGAAGATCTTATCCATGAGAGTGATTACCCACAGGGAACGTGTCTCTCCAGCCTTAGATATCAGCTTTTCAGGGCGAGCTTAAAAAACCCCAAACAAAATATCAGTGAGACCCTTCCCTTGCCTCCATAGTGCTTTAACTTTCCTCCCCATTAATTTTGTTTTGGGAAAGAGAAGCACCAGCTGACTCAGTTGCTCATATTCCAACATTAGGCATCAGCAACAACCAGTGCAAAATCAGCGTGAAACACTCAGAATGTTGGTAGGTGATGAACTGAGAAATCCATCACCTCTGTTTTCATACTCCTTCTCCCACAGTTTTGATGAAATAGTACATTCTGGGGAGACTGGAGCCTACAACAAAGATGGAGAGGGACTTTCTACAAGAGTATGTAGTGAGAGGACAAGGAGGAATGACGTCAAACTGAGATTAGGTTTAGATTGGATATTAGGAAAAAATTCTTCCCTGTGAGGGTAGAGAGGCCCTGGCACAGGTTGCCCAGAGAAGCTGTGGCTGCCCCATCCCTGGGAGTGTTCAAGACCAGATTGGACAGGGCTTGGAGCATCCTGGGTTAGTGGAAGATGTCCCTGCCCATGGCAGGGGGGTTGGAGCAAGACAGTTTTTAAGGTCCCTTCCAACCCAGGCTATTCTACTATTCTATGTTTCTGTGATTATTTGGAAGATTAATTCTGTTAAAATGTATTATTCATGTCTCCTGACCAGCAACATCAGTGTCCAAAAGCAATTCTACAATGGTGAAACCACCACCTGTGGTGAAAACGCCATCCACGTTCTTTTCTGTATTTCCTTCTCTAGTGATTCCTTATCATGCTCCAGGCCTGATGACAATTAGCTTGGAACACCCTTTCCTGACACTGGGGGACCAGTCACTGTTAGAAACTGATGAAGGACTGGAAAAGTACCTGTTTTTTGGGGGGGTTTCTTCTTTTCTTGAAATGTTACTGATTTGGCATGTGTTTTTCCAGTAGAGCTGGAAGGAATAAAGTCCCTCCAGAGAGATCAGTGCACTCTTTTGATGTTTGGTCTCTAGAGATTGCAGTGACTAAACTTCCATAAATATCTTGGCCAGATTAGATTAGATTAGATTGGAGAAGATTAGATTAATATAAATTAGCAGGCTAATTGGATTAGATTAATGTAGGTTAGATTTCTGATTCCAGGAGTTACCAGTGATTACTTTGAGCACTGTTGGAGTTTGTTGCCCATTCTAGTTTACTCTTCCAATTCTCCCTAGTTTTGCCCCTGTGTTGCCACTCACCTATGACAGTAATCGAGGCTACAGCTTTCCTGAAAAGATATAAAATGTTGTAGCCTTTGACAATCCAGTGAGAAAATGTGTTGAGGGGCAGATATAAGGGTAAGAAGTGAAAAAATGAGAGCAATGGTGTTTCCTTAAATGTGGTGGGGGTTTGTACCTCTCACATTTTACTCAAAAAGTGATGTTTTACCTCAAAAATCTTAAAAAAAAAAAACCAAAAAAACCCAAACCACAAAAAACCTCATTCCTTTCTGCCTCCCTGGCAGTTCACGGCACCTGGGATGAGTGGTCTCCATGGAGCCTGTGCTCCTCCACGTGTGGGAGAGGCTACAGGGACCGGACCCGCACCTGCAAACCCCCCCAGTTCGGCGGCAACCCCTGCGAGGGCCCCGAGAAGCAAACCAAGTTCTGCAACATCGCCCTCTGCCCAGGTAAGGACAGTGACAGATTAAAAGCCTCTCCCCCCACCCTCTCCCAGCAGGTTTCCCCCCCCCCCCCAGCTCTGAAAATGCCCTCACACAGCCCAGCCAGGTCCATGGGGACTCTGAGGGAATATTGCACAGCCTGCACTGCCCCGAGGAGGATCCTCTGTAAGGAAAGGGCTCGCTGAAGGAGCAACCCAAAGGTGCTTTCTGGGGTTATTCAGCTCTGATTTTGCCTTCTGTGATCTCTCCCAGATGACACCTTACACAGGTTGGATCTATTTCCAAGGCCATCTTAAGCTTCTCACCTGTTCTCTCCATTGAGTGGTTTAAACCTATTTTGCCTGTGCTTATTGTTGTGCTGAAATTAATTAAGAGTTCTACTTGCTTGTAATATATGTGCATTAATTCACTGTATATGCAAGTTTAATTCACTATATATGGAAGTTTTCTCAGTAGCTGGTCCTGCTTTGGGTGCTGAGATGGACTAAGACTCCTGATGGCCTTCCCTGCCAAATTTTAATACTTTTAAGCACTTTTTCCCTGCCTCTAGATTTCACTTCCAGATGCCTCCTCCTGAGTTTTGTTTCTGAAACACCAGAAAGAACCTCAAGATGAAATTACTTTTATTACCTGGAAATCCCTTTGTGCTCCTGTGGCTTCCTTCCTCTGAACCAGACTGGCCCAGGATTTACAACAGAGCACCCCTTAATTTAACTCTGGTTGTCCTGGTGAACACGAACTGAGCACGAGGGAGCTCCCCAAAATTCCCTCCCTCTCCCAGGGTAATGTCAACTGACATTTTACCAGTTTAATGAGAATCATTATGAGACATTATTACGTCCCCGGAGGAGGAGAGGGATTGTGGGAGTGATGAGAACTTTGTGAAAACATTAGTGAGAAGCCTCCTGGCATTTCCCATCGAGTTTTCGCTCCAAGTAACTATCCTTGGATTTTTTTGGCTGCTGCCCAGAAGACTCTACTTGGAATGAGAACATCCCAGACACCAAATCGACTCTGTCATAAAAAAAGACAAATTGAAGAAGTCAGAGCTGGCACTGCTTGGGCAACAAAGCATACCCTGAGTTAACATTGATCCATAATTAATTTAAATACAAATAAATACGTGGAATGGAACAGCGGTGGAAAAGACAAGCAGCCCAATCAGGGGCTTGGCAGTGCCAAATGAGAGCGGCGTCGGGGGAATCACTGAAGCACAACAATGGGTGTTTGTCACACCAGGCACTCACAGTGCTCATTACCACCCTGCTCCGAGGGTTTATTACCACAGCTGATGAAAATGCTCTGCTGCAGGGACAACAGAGCCTTTGTTCCTCAGGAGCAGTGGGAACCACAGGCTTAGCCCCAGGTCCCTCAAAGAGGGAGGAAAGGAGGAAGGCAATGCCTGCCTCTGCATAGCCAGGCTCCAAGGAACGTTTCTGATAGACCCACACCGTGGTGGGAACGGTCTGGGCTGTGCTGGGGTGGAAAACCCTCAGGATCCTGGCCAAGAGGCATCTTCCCGTCAAGTGCAAGAGGCTGGTGTGGCCGCTGCAGTTTCTCCGTTGTTTAAAACGTCTCTGAAATTACAGCCTGATTAAATTAAAAAAAAAAAAAAAAGAAACAAATAAAAGGAAGAAATGAAGAAATAAACAAAATGAAACTTAAAAAAAAAAAAGAAAATAAATAAAATTACTTGTTCAAGAAGTGTTTGGACAACACCCTCAGACACATGGCAGGATTCTTGGGGTGACCAATGCCGGGCCAGTTGGACCCGAAGATCCTGATGGGTTCCTTTAAACTCATCATATTCTACAGTTCTGTGATTGTATCCCCCACTGAATGACCAAATTATGGGTTTAGCTCTTTTATTTTCCTGCCTCCAGATGCTGACACTTGTGGCAGCCAATCACCACTGCCACAGCAGTGGGGAGGCTGTTGGTTCATTCAACCTTTTTTTTTTGGTAAATGCAGCTTTTGTTGGTAAATGCACCTTTTTTCGTCAATGAAAATTTTAGTCTGATAAATACAATCTCAGTTTTCCAACACAAGGGAAAGTTAATGAGGGGCAGACATAGTTCTTATTAGGAAGGAATTCTTCCCTGGGAGGGTGGGGAAGGCACAGGTTGCCCAGAGAAGCTGTGTGGCTGCCCCATTCCTGGAAGTGTCCAAGGCCAGGTTGGATGGAGCTCTGAGCAACCTGGGCTAGTGGAAGGTGTCCCTGCCCATGGCAGGGAGGTTGGAATTGGATGATCTTAAAAGGTCCCCTCAAACTCAAACCATTTTAAGATTCTACAATTGGTTCATGGAAACTTGACAGCGCTGCCTTCAGTCAGAAAAGCCACGCTAATTTATACCTAGTAGGACCTTCTTTGTGGAGCTTTGGATCATTTCCAGAGAAGAATCACCTGTCAGACACCTCAGCTTGCATTTCCCCTCTTTGGGATTGATAAGCCCTGGCACGATGCCTTGAATTTGTGCACAATGAAAGCGTCAATCTTGGATTGCTAAAAACCAGCACCTTTTGGAAGTACCTTTCTGCCTGCCTGACTTTTCCCGCCTCCTGAGCCCCTCTGAGTTAACAGTTGTTCATTTGGATGGGTTTTGACGTTTTTCTTTACTGAGTTTTTGCAAACAAAAAGCTGCTCAGCTGCGATGGGGATTATCCAGGGCTGATGGAGTCCTTGCAGATTTCACGGGGGACCAGTTTGCATATATTTTACTTGGACAGGCAAACAAAGACAAAAAAAAAAACCCCAAACGAGCTGCAATGTGCTTTGAGCCGGAATTCAGACTTTTCAGGGATTCAGGTTGTATGTCTGAGTGAGACCTGGCAGCTAATGAGAGCTAAACAGAGCATGATGACCGCTGCTAATGAGCAAAAAGTGCTGCAGGAACAGCAGAGTGGGTGATGGATGTGTCGATCTGGGACCAATTAGGGTGTAACTGCCACACTTGGGAATGCCTCAGCCCTTACCACGTTAATAAGATGTATTCCTGTTTCTCTCCAACCCCGTCCCCATCGCAACCTCCCTCCTCTATTAAATTATCAGAGACACTGCTGTGTAGAGACACATCAAACCTGTCAGTGTTAATTCAGCTGTGAGAGAACTACACTGACCACACACACACACACACACACACACACTCTGCTCCTGGTCTCGTGTTGGAGCACACCTTTGCTCACACATTTCCTGGCTATCAGCTTGGTTTCTGTGAATGACATTGTGATTGAAGTTTTCTGCACGTGTTTTCATAAAGAACAGAGCACTGGGTTCTTGAGAAAGTTCTTTCCCTGTGGGCTCGTCCACTGCTTTGGTGAAAAGTGGGTTCCTTAAAAAAAACACACTGACTGCCCCAAATGAGAAAAATCCTGGTAATGTACTGATTCCTTCAAAGTGCTCAGTGGGAACACGATCCATGATCCATGCTTTGATGTTATGTTGGGATCAGCAATATTATTACTCTCGACTTTTAATGCTGGAACGTGTAATATCAATAATTTCAACTTCTCATGTTGGAACGTGTAATATCAATAATTTCAGCTTTTGTGGTGATGTGTGGTGTGTGGGACACAAAAATGGGAATGTTGTGGCACTTGCATCCTGTCGGAGCAAAACATTCCAGCTGGAGGCTGCAGAGGGTCCCGACAAACCACTGTTGCCAGGTTGCCCAAGCTTTTTTGGGGTGACCTTTGCCCTCTCTCACGCTGACTCCGGTTTGTCCCTCCCCTCCTTTATCCTCTGTAGGCGAAGGCTGGAGTGTTTTGCACGTTTCTCTTTCCAGAGGGAGCGATTTTCACATTCCGTTTGTTTTCCTTCTTTGGGCCACTCAGTGGACGGCAACTGGAACGAGTGGTCGAGCTGGAGCTCCTGCTCCGCCTCCTGCTCCAACGGGACCCAGCAGAGGACCAGGGAGTGCAATGGACCCTCCTACGGTGGAGCCGAGTGCCAGGGACACTGGGTGGAGACCAGGGACTGCTTCCTGCGCCAGTGCCCAGGTTGGTCACCAAGGAATTTCCTCTCTTTTTTTTCTCTCTTTTGTGAAGTTTTCCTTCGGGCAAGACTTGCACCATTTGCAGCAGTGGCGCAGTAACAGGGAGGTTTGGACCGTACCGACAGACTGCAGCAGCCTAAAATCCTCTTGTAAAAGAAACCTCTAAGACTCGGTTTGTGAGTTTTAGAAGCCAGGCATTGATTGATTCCAATGCCCTGGAAGGATTCCAGCATGCCCAGGCTGCCCTGGGGATCAGCTCACCAAAGTGCACACAGAGGTGTCTCCACTACAGCTTCTATGTCAACATTACACTGATGCCTTAAACTCTGTATTATATAAAACTTTAGCATAGCTCTTTTAGCACCTTTTAATACCTACTTTTTTAGCTCTCTAGGACCTTTTAGCACCTTTGTACAAGATTTCTGAAAATATTTAACGTTCCTTGCTGAGAATTCCAACAGACAAAGATTTGAGCAAGGTGAAAAACAGCTTATCTGGAGAAAATGTTAATGGAATAAGACATAACAAGGGGCACACTGCTTGATATAACCAAGTCAAAACTACTCTGAAGCCTTGAAGTCATTCCAAGCAGGACAGAGATGATGATGAGGAGAAGGACAGGGATGAAGGGGTGGTTGTTCTGGAACCACCAACTCAAATTTGGGAAGTGTGTCTGAGGGTGGGACAATGGGACAGGCAGTTTTAGGGCTGGGTGTAACCCCTGAGGTAATGCCCAGATATTATAATGAGATGGTATTATAAAAATTGTAAAGGCCTGTGCTGTGGGTGTGTGCAATATATAAAGGCACCACAGTTAAGGAGCTGCTTTCTACCGCTCTGTACTCAAAACTGTCCAGAGAATTATTTCTCTGATTTTAGGCACCAACACGATTACTCATTTTCAGTTCCCCACCTTCCTGTTACATATTCATGACATTTCCCACCACTTATTAACATATATACATATCCTTATAAAGTCTTTGGGGGGCTTCAGTGGGGGTCTTTGGTAGTCTTTTCCATCTGGAGCCCCCAAAGTGACTGCCTGGTGACCCTCTTGCAGATAATACACCTGGTTATAGAGTAACTGGGTGTTGCTTGGCTGCTGCCTTAGTTCCCTTCTTTTGTTTCTTTGCTTTGCTTGGTTAGTCCTTTCGAATCACTTGGCTCAGCTACAGGTAGTCTTTGTGGTACATTCTGCTGAAAAAAAATATTAGTTCTTGTTACATCTCAAAAATCTGATATCAAAATGCTCCAGGAGACCCCAGAGAGGTGAGTGATTACCCACAGGAAATGTGCCTGTTGTAACCTTGGATATCAGCTTTTCATGATGAGCTTAAAAAACCCAAACAAAATATCAGTGGGACCCTTCCCTCTCTTCCAGAGTGCTTCAGCTTTCCTCCTCTTTTTGTTTTGTTCCTCTTCACCCACCATTTCAAGGCTCCTGGTTATATTTGAAGCAAACAGGGAAGCATCTCCCATTGTATCTCAACTTTGAGCCTTATCTGTGACAAGGTCTGGAACAACCTTTAGTTCATGTCTATCTAAGACTTGTCACTTTACTCATCTATCTTTGAGTTAAATTAATAGTAATAACAGCAATAGTAGTAATAATAAGAAGGATAATTATAATAATAATAAGGGTGATAATAATAATAATAATGATAATGATAATAATTCCTGCTTTCCCTGCTTCTGTTGTTGGTACCTTACATTTAGAATAATCATCTTGTCTTCATACCATGGACTTTGAGCTCCAGCAGAGCAGTTTCATGCAGGAGAAGCAATGAGAATTAAAGCAAAGACCAGAAATGTGTGTTTCTCAGTCTGGCACCAGCTCTGAGGAGTTGCAGGTGCAGTTTGCACCTTTTTTTTTTTTTTTTTTTCCCCCATAGAAATCTTGGGAGAGGCCATTTTAATGGAAAAATTTTGGTCAGCTGGTGTGGAAAGTATTCTGAGCTGTAAAGAAGGCTTTGAACAACTAGAAACCTTCAAGATTGATCAGGAACTAAATTTTATTGGTGTGGCTCTCCTGGCCTGTTCCCTGCCTGTCCCTGAGTGCTCCTTTCCTATTAGACCATGGATTTGAGAAGGACTGCACTCCTGAGATGGAGAGTCCCTTTCTCTCCTTTCTGAGGGAGCAGGGAAAAGCCAGAAACATCTCAGCCTCTTTTATGAACTTCTCATACCTTGCTCAGGTGACAAAATACTGGTTTTTTCCATTCCACAAGCATAGAAACCTGTAGCTCTTCATCCTGGTCTACTGTTTCCTCAAGAAAGCCCTGTCCTCTCTGGTACCATCATCATCTGAGGTATTTAGCACAGGTATTGAGCTTTCCTACGTGATCTCCAGTGGGCTTTGGTGTTTAGGTACCTCACTCCTTGTTTGAATTTTATGGAGAATTTCAAGGACAAAAGGGGATTCACGAGTCTTTTTTTGGACAACTTTGTCCCACTGATTTCAGAGTTATCTCTCAAAGTAGTGCAGTTCCTATTTTCCACTGCACAAAAACATATCTCTAAAGAAAGCACCAGAATTTGGTGCTGTCCCTCTTCTTTCATAGTTTTCTTGTACTTCTTGGAGAAGACAGGGATCCCCTACCCTCCCAAAAGGAGTTCCCAGACCTAAGATGATGCAGTAAATCACAATTAAAACCCAAATAGTACGCAGCAGAATCAGGCCTTGTTCTAGTTGTGCCACTGAGTTGTTGTGATGCAGCAAAGGAGAAGGTTTCCCTACATTGCAAACTTGTTGTGAGGGCTAATGAACATTTTTATGGTGCTTTGATAAATGCCCTTGTTAGTGCAAAAGAAGCAGCACTTGGATAAATGTTACTGTTAACATAAAAGAAGTCACATTTCCACTGGATCCATAAAGATGGTGAGAGAAGATACAACTGAATGAGACAGCATCCCAAACCTCTTTCCAAGGCACACAAAACATCAGTGCAATGGAAACACCTGGAGGGAGGTTTATTTGATGTTTCTTCACGTTTTTTTGCCTAGAGGCTCTGCTGGTCTCTCTAAATCCCTCAGCCAGACCTTCTTTGGGAAGGCCTGTAGTTACACATGCATTGTACATCCCAGCTGAACTCCAGCTGTGGACTTTGCTTGGCAGGTGTGGTTGAATCCCTGCCCACCTGGAGAGTGTTCATGAGCACAGCCCTAAATCTGAGCCTGAGGAGAGAGAGAGGGCTGCTTTTTCAGGGAGTGAGGATACTGAGGAGGAACAGAAAAACACCCTTTGACTGTTAAAGAGCTGATGCAGTGGAAAAGGACACACTTTGATTTAATGTCTGTTGAGAATCAAAGATCCAAGGCAGGAGACCTCCCTTCCCACCAAGCCGTGCCCTGCTCACCCTGCGTTCCACTGCTCACCTTGAGACCTCTCCTCCTTGGGTTACATATTATGTTTGGGACTGAACAGGCTGTTTCTCTCCTGGTTTTTTTTTTTCTGTCTCCAGTGGATGGGAAGTGGCAGGCCTGGGGAGTGTGGGGCAGCTGCACCGCCACGTGTGGGGGTGGAACTCAGCGACGTGACCGTGTGTGCTACGGACCCTTCTTCGGTGGAGAGACTTGCCAGGGTCCCAAGGAGGAATACAAGCAGTGCAATGATAGAAAATGTCCTGGTAGGTACCCCAGAACCCCTTGTGGTTTGCCTTTTGGGAGAGGGAGTTTGGACTGCGGAAAGGGCTTTCATGTCAGAGAGCCAAATGCTACTGGAGTTGGGAGCTGGTAAGAGCCAACACATAGCATAGGTACAAGATACACCAAGGTCTTGACTTAATTGTTGCAGCATCCAGTGCAATCATGTTGATTTAGTGAATACTTGGTCAGTTCATCAGCCCAACCCTGGTGATTTTCAGCTTTTCATTGCCATAAAGTTGCAAGAGGAAAAGAGATGCTGTTTGGTAGCAAACACTGAAAGCAGGGTCTCAAGTCCATGAATTAGTTGAACACTCAGGGTGCTGCAGTTGTTTCCCACCATTTTACCTCTGGGAAACCTGCACACCTCTGGAAATATAAAAAAAAGACATCTCTGTCCACATCTCTCTGAGCCTTCCCAACCTCCCCCTCCTCCAGAGTGCAAAAGCTGAATGAAGGGTGAGAGAAGGCAAGGAAAAACCTGGGACTGAATGTGAAAAGCAAGCACAAGTGGGAATGTTTCTATCTGTCTCTCACAGACTATCCAGAGACCAAAAAAAGGCCTATGCACCATTTTGACTTTCTTTCTCAGTTTGAGTTGAAGCTCCTGGTGAAATTGCTGGTGGGGAATCAATGGCCTGTGTGATGTTGGCAGTCAGATTGCATCGATCCTAACAGGCCGTGAGTTTTGACTGAAAGGGTAATTAATTGTCAGAGCAGCTCAGTGAGAGACAGGAGGGGTTCTCATGGCAGCATCCTGGCATTCCTAGTGAAGGGGGGTGTCTCCCTACAAGACAGGAGGCAGCAGTTTTGATGCAGATGTTTCTGGGGGCAGATGTGACACGTGGAGGACGAGCTGACCCTCAGACTCCCTCATGAACTGCTCAAGACAAAGAGATGAAAGCCAAAGAACTCCAGCATGGAAGTTCCAGCATGTTTAGCTCGGAGATAACAGAGAGAGAGAGGCTGTGACAGCACAGTCACTCTCTCCAGCTCTGCTCTAATAAAAGACATCACCTCTCCTTACAAGCTGTGCCTCTCAATTAGCAGTGGCGTGTGAGAATCTCTTCTAACTCCGCCACAAAGCTCTCCCACACCACAGAAAATCTTAGCACAGGGTTGTCTGGTGGTGTCTGCAGAGTGATGCAGATTTAGATCAGCTTCAGTGTGTGCCAGCTGGGGCCCTGACAGAACAAGCCCAATCTTTTCTTCTCTTCCTGCAGGGGTTGATGCCTGTGCAGTGCTCAAAAGGAAAAGGCACATCTCAGGGACTGGGCCCTGCTAAGGGTTCACAACCAGAAGGGTCTCACTGCAGTTGTTAATTTGCAAGGGAAGGAAGAGGTGGGGAAACATCAGAGGCTAAAAATAAACCCGCTCGATTTGTTCTCCAGAAAGTACCAAATGCTGGCATGATTTGATTTGAACAGAAGAACTGAACTTAATTGGGTTAGTTATTAAAATCTCCCAGTGCAAATAGGTTACTCTGGTAAAAAGGATTTTGTTGTGAGGCAACATCAAAAAGAAAAAAAAAAAAAAGGAAGAACAGAGAAAAAGATAAAATTATTCTTTCCTGGCCTGGGAATTGCTCCTGCACTCGCTGGCAAGACACCACCAATCAGTGTATTTTTAAAGAGCATCTCTGATCCACAGCATCCCTCAGCGGTCCCCAGGGACACTGCAGGGGTGAGGAGACCAGCAATGCTTGACAGGTCAGCAGAGAAGAAAGGGGAGGATGGATCTGAACATTCTCCCTCCCTGCTTTTTGATGTGCTCTGCTGTTTTGTAGCCAAGGGTGGCAATAGAAGCTCCAACCCCATGCCCCAAACCCTTCTTTGAACCAGGAGAGGACCTGTGACCCTGGTCAAAGCACTGCTCCAGAAGAAAGGGTTTGGAACTCAGCTCCCTGCTCTGCCCCAGGCTCTCTGGGTGACCCTGTGCTGGTCATGGCTCAGGGATTCAATCAACCTGTCCTACAGGTTGGAAGCAAAACCGCCTCTTTTCCACCCATGTTCTGCCCCATCTACAGAAGTCATGAGCTGTTTGCACAGGGACTGGTCCTGTGTGTGCAGAGCACAGCTGGGGTCCCTCTTACCCTCCAGGGTTTCATTACAACAGTGATTACCCACAGGGGGACTTTAAAACAGAGGAAGCAGCATCTGTTTCCAAGCAGAGAGTGCAACTTTTTCATTCCCAGTGTCTACTGGGGAGGAATCCATCTCTGATCTGCAGCTGGGGCTGGAGCCACACACTCCTGGAGCCTGGCTGCAGGAGCAGTGATGTTGAGGCAGCTTGCTGGGTCTTGCATGAGTTCTTCGAAGAAGGAGGACTTGCCATGTCCATAATTTTAGATTTGAGCCTTGCCCAAAGCCAGGCTGGGCTCTGGGTAGCCCCAGAGCAAGAGTGGATTAAGTCCTGACCAGTTGTTGGCACTCACTCAGCTTCTTGGTACTTCACTCAGTAAAATTGGTAATTTTACTTGCACAATGAATAAAACCGTGATCAAAAACTATTAAATCAAGTTTTTTCTCCTCCCCACCCTCAGGAGTGACAAATAGCTTTAACAGCATCCTTGTGGCTCCCTCAGCTTTGCATGCTGTAAGTAATGAGTTTCTCAGCACAAAGATCTCCCGTGGTGAGTGTTTTTCTCCCAGATCCCACCGGTTCCACCAGCTCCACCCACAGGCAGAAGCATCTCAAAACTCCCTTCCAAAGGGCTCTTTCTGCGATGTCTCAAAGCCCATTTCTGCAGGAGGCTCCTGCACTTTGCAGCAGCGTTTGGAAACGAGCTGCTGATGGAAGTACAGCTTGTTGGTGATCAGATCTTCTCCCTGTGTCCTTGCACAGGATGGAAGCAGACAGAGGACCTGAATGAAGACCATCCAGGGCATATGTTCATCTGTCCATCTTTTTTTATTTCACCTACTTGTTCTTTCCTTCATTCTTACTCCGACTGATTTATGCCAAGCCTTGGTTTAGATAAATCCAAGCCTGAAGGATGGAAGACGTGGAGTCTGGAGCTATGAGGTTCCCCCAGAAAAGATGGACATCTGCCCATTAAAATTAAGAAATAAAACTCCTTAGTAGAGTGTTTTAACAGCAGTTTTCTTGCAAAGAGCTGCCACAGGGCAAGACAAATGAGTGAGTGGACTTTCCCAGGTTGTTCCATGGATATTGGTGAGCTAATCCTCGGAATGGTTGGATGCCCAGTTTTCAGACAGGCAGAGCAAATTCCAGAGGGTTTAAACGGCTTTGCCAGGGCCATGCAGGAGCAGCTGCAGAGCTGGGAGCTCAGCTCCAGACCCCCTGGTTCACACCACGGGGCCTTTCCCTCCAGACCCTGCTCCCATTTCCTCCTTCCATTCCCTTTTCCACGCCCTTGCTGAGGAGGGATCTTTACTGATGGAGTTTTTTCTCTCCTTGCAGAGCCCCATGAAATCTGTGACGAGGAAAGCCTTGGATCTGTGGTTTGGAAGGAGACTCCAGCTGGGGATGCTGCCGCTGTCCGGTGTCCCCGCAACGCCACTGGTAAGGGCGGCTCTGCGAAGGGGAGATGACCCACCCTAAGGAAATCCCTCGTCCTTTGTCTCCTGGATGAAGAGAACCTGGTTGTGGAAGGACAGGAGAAGCAGATGGGCTTCCCTCACATCTTTTGGGGCTAAATTAATTCTCTCTGGGTTTCTGTGTCCCTTCTCTGTTTAACAACAACATCTTGGTTCCTACCGGACAATTTGAGGTGGTTTCCATCCACCTCCTGCCTGGTCCTGGGACAGCTTTGCAATTAAGGGTATCTGTGGTGTGTTCTCCCTGTTAACTACAAATATCTTTGCAGAGCAGGTGGGGCTTTGTCAGAGCTCTCTAGACCTGGTTCTGTTTCTCTCCACTGCCCATAAACAAGCTGGTGCTTGAAAGCAGGAAAACCTGAATTTCATGGTCCAGTTGTGCTTGGGAAACACAGCACCTGTCTAAACATTTATTTGGGTGCTCAGGTCGATG
This sequence comes from Pyrocephalus nanus, assembly GCA_038380795.1. Taxonomy (NCBI): domain Eukaryota; kingdom Metazoa; phylum Chordata; class Aves; order Passeriformes; family Tyrannidae; genus Pyrocephalus; species Pyrocephalus nanus. The sequence goes on from CM076261.1 coordinate 94,780,682, forward strand.
GTCTGATCATGGGGGTGTGAAGTGATGGGATCTGGACATCCAGGTGTTATCTCTGGTGGCCATGACTTTGTGTTCCCTGAGGATTGTAAAGCAGGGCAGAGAAGGCTCCAGGAGACACTCTGGTGCTGAGACTTGTCCTCAGCTGGATGTTCCTCCCTCCCAGGCAGGAACAGAAATAAGGGCTGCAGTGTTAATAATGAATTTAAATGAATAAATAATGAATTAATTATGAATTTAAAGGTTTTATTTTGTTTGAGGGAGGTGGTTGGGCACAGGCCAGCCCTGCAACTCTGTTTGAATCAGCTTGGGACAGTTGTGTTGTATCTGTGAAAAGGTCACTGAATCCTTTAGCAGACCCAGCAAGTCCTCAGAGACTCTCCAAATTGCACCCTAATGGCTTGGGCAAGGAGATCCCCTTCCCTTCTTCCTCTCTGATAAGTCTGCTTTTTTAACTCCACAAAGGCATGTGATGATCACTGCAAACCCCCCTGCAGACTGGAGCTGAGGGAAGGCCTGGGGGAGGACTGAAAGCAGCTCTCAGAGTGTTTCAGCTGCCGCAGGGATGGTGTTTATTCTCCTCCAGACCGTGTGGGCAGCACAAGCCACTCTGCCTGGTTTAGTTGCAAATACCAGAACAAGCCACCTGGGGAGGCTCGTGGGGCTTCCCAAGCCAAGGAAGAATGTTGTCCTCCAGGCCAGGATTTAAAAAAAAAAACAAACCCTCCTTTCACCTTGACTAGCCATGTCCAGCTTGTTCATTTTTGTTTTCATGTCCAGTTCCTTCTGCTGCCGTGCAATAATAAAATGCAGGAGGAGGAAAGGTGATAAAAATAATCTCTCCTACATGCTTGCATGGGTTGTTCAGGCACCTGCAGGTGACTCTGATGTCCTTTGGACTGGTAGCTGTGCCTGAATGGATGCACTGACCAGTTCTGGGTGACTTCCATGGAATTGTTAAAGTAGAAAAGAGCTCCAAGATCATCCAGCCCAACCATTAACCCAGCAATGCCAGGCCCACCACTAAACCACATCCCCAGGTGCCACATCTACATGTTTTTTGAACATCTCCTGGGACAGTGATCCCACCACTTCTCTGGGCAGCCTGTTCCAATGCTTGACAACCCTTTCCACGAAGAAATTTTCCCTCATACCCCATCTAAACCTGCCCTGGTGCAACTTGAAGCTGCGTCCTCTTGTCCTATCGCTTCCCACCTGGGAGAAAAGACCGACTTCCCCCATGAATTCTTGGCTTTTCATCCTGTTTTCCTCACTCCCATATTTGCTTCTTTTGTTTTCCAGGGCTCATCCTTCGAAGGTGCATTTTAGATGAGGAAGGCATCGCTTACTGGGAGCCCCCAACGTACATCAAGTGTGTTTCTATTGATTACAGGAACATACAGATGATGGTAAGACAGAACAAGTCCTCACTCAGCAGATTTGGGATCCTCCCAAATGTTTGTTACGTGGCTATAGTTACAAAAAAAGAAGGAAAGGGACATTTCCATGTGAAAAGGAGATGCCAGCTCTGCCTTGATTTTTTCTTATCTTGTGATGCACAGACATTCCATGGACAAAGGATGGTTCCTTTCAGGATGTTTTAATACACATCTTGGCAGAATCCATGTTTTAATAGGTCTTTCATATCACATTATCATTAAGTATCACTGTGACTGTATCACTATTTTATTTATAAACAAGCATCTCACTTTTTGTTAATCTTAAATTCATTGCCGTGATGAATTTCTGCTGGTCTCCTGTGGTTTGCCTTTAGGAGAACTGCCCTCCCCTGTTCAGGGCAAGCCACAGTCTGTCCTAAAATAATTCCAAATTGGTTATAAGAAAAGAGGGTTTGGGAGAAAAAATATTGTTGTTAGCTGGCTTGGGTTATGAGCAGAAGAAACTCTGTTGTAGGACAATCTCTTCTGAACCTCCACACCACCTCTCCTTCATGGGCAAACAAAAAAATTCAGTTTTCTACCATTTTAGAACCACTTAGAATACACTTCAGAATCTATCACTCTTTCCTATCATTTTAAGAAAAACAGAGGCTCTCAGTCCAGCAGAGATTGTAAGATTGATCTCATCTGCACCCTGAACTAGAAGGAAGGTCAAAAACCTTCCCCCAGCAATTCCTTCACTGAGCTCATTAACTTGACTCTGGCTGTCCCTGAAGTGTTCGTGTCACGTTTCTTCTGTGTTTCTCAGACCAGGGAACATCTTGCCAAGGCTCAGCGTGGGCTGATGGGAGATGGGCTGTCAGATGTGCTCCAGAACCTGGTGGAAATCTCCCAGGACGGGACCAGCTACAGCGGGGACTTGCTGTCCACCATGGATGTACTCAGGAATGTGACAGAGATCTTCCGCAGGGCTTATCACAGCCCGACCTCTGGGGATGTCCAGGTGAGCTGGGAGGTCACATCCTGGAGGCCAAGGCCTGGTTGGAGGTGTGTTTGCATGCCCAGGGCTCCAGGTTTGATCACCTCCTTTTTTGCAGCTGATACAGCGCTGATGAAAAGCCACAGCATTTTTTTTTTCCCCGAGTGTCTTCCTGTATGAACAAACTCTCCCTTCGAGGTTGTTGAAAGGTTTAGAAACTGAGAACTTGAAAGCCAAAGTCACTCTGAGCTGTTTCAACCTGACAGCACTTTACTGTGGAGTCTAATTGATACAAGAACATCATTTGGAAGGGATTTCAGTCTTAATGACTAGAGGTAAAATGATCCTGTGGCATCGAGTACCTGAATGTTGATGTAGGGGAGAATGTCCTCAAGCTTTCTCATCCCTGGGTTTTACTTTCAGCAGCTGCACACAGAGCAGCTACAAGATATCCCCTTGGGATGGGTCATCACCCCATGGCTTGAAACATTAAACTGATCCTACAGGATCTGCAAAGAGAGGTAAAAACTAGAGAAAAAAAATCAATAGTCTTAAATTTCCTTCCTTCTCATAAAGTGCTGCAAAGGCCCTGCCATGCAGAGCACCCTCTGGATCAATCTCTGCTTCTCTTGCCTGGTAACAGGTCAATGAGGATCATAAGGGATATACTGGAAATGACAGAAGCAGTGGAAAATAGGATAGAAAAGAATCTGTGCGAGGGAAGATCATCTTTTTCTAATCAGTCCCTGACAGACATGGACCAGTAATAAATACAGGACATATTCCCAATCCAACCCTTTAGAAAATACAGCAGTCAAAGTGAAGACCTTGGGAAAAAAAGCCCTGTTGGCCTGGGACCATCCCTGGGACCTGTGGAATGCTGTGGGACCCTTTGGGAATGGGACCATGAGAACCCCCTCTGGGCATGGCTGGTTCTCAGATGTTCCTCCCACACCACAGGGTCCTTCCCAGCCTGGGCTGTGTTTGACTGACCACCTCTTTTGTTCTCTTTTGTCTCCCTTCTCCAGAACTTTGTCCAGATCCTCAGCAACCTTTTATCGGAGGAAAACCGGGAGAAATGGGAGGAAGCTCAGCTGGTACGAACCTTCAGCACCTTCTTTGAGAGGAAACTTGCTTTCAGCACAGGGTTAAGCCATGAGGAGAGGAATTTCCAAGTGTCTACATGATCTCCTAGCTCTTCTTTCCCAGAATCTTTGAATATTAGGAAAAGGTTCTTCCCCCAAAGGGTGGTTGGGAACTGGAACAGGCTCCCCAGGGAAGTGGTCACAGCACTGAGCCTGACAGAGCTCAGGGAGTGTTTGGACAATGCTCTCAGACACATGGGGTGATTCTTGGGGTGTCTTGTGCAGGAATTGGGACTCAATGATCCTTGTGTGTCCCTTCCAACTCAGGACACTCAATGATTCCATGATTCCAGGATGAGTTGTGTGCAACACGTATCTGTTTCAGCCACAGACCACAAAATGTCCCCATCCACCAATGCTCTTCCCCTTGGGTAAATCCTTATGATGAAAGAGCCAGGTCAGCTTCAGTCTCTGCATGGAGAACAATGGTGGATACCAAATTTTGGATAGTCCTCAGAGGTTGAGTTGGAGCTGATAACCCTGCTGGCTTGCTCTGATTCCACTCTTTCCTCTTGCCAAAGTGAAGAAGTGGGATGACATGGATTTGAGTTCCTGGCTAAAAAGCTGCAGGACAGGCAGGATTTTCAGAGTTGGGGTCTTCCCAGCACAAGCTGGGCATTGTCTCAGTTATGTTTTGTTTTATTTCTCCCCTCTCAAGGTTGGGGATCCTGCTGAATTCCCAAACCCCCATGCCTGGAAGTGTTAAATGCCAGGCCGGATGGGGCTTTGAGCAAGATGGTCTAGTAGAAAGTGTCCCTGCCCATGGCAGGAGTTTGGAGCTAAACGATCTCTAAATTCTCCTTCCAACCCAAGCCATCCATGACTCCATAAACAATTCTGCAGCTAAACTCTCACATGTTAGGGGATGGGTTTTGTAGCTGTGTTTTCTTTGGCTTTTGCCTCTTCTGCCCCAGTTGAACTCTCTGTTGTGGGCTCATCTCAGACCTATTTCTCATCCCTTTGCTATTCTTTTGACAAGCCCTTGGGCTGCTCAGTGCTGTCATCTCACTGCAGCTTTTGGGTACCACATCAGGGTGAAAAAGCTCTGCCTCAGACCAGCAGCTCTGCTGGAAGGTTCCATGGCAGCTCATTCCTGCCATGTCCATTTCTCAGTATTGCACCCTGGAACACAAACCCTCAACTTGCTCAACTCCCAAATGACCTCAGCTGGCAGAATAACCTGGACAAGGAATATATCTCAGCCTTTGTGAGAGGCCAGTCCTGTGGAAGGTGCTTGGAGAGGTGGCTCAGAACATGGCAACTCACTTTTAGTCAAGCTTTGCTGCCGAAAAATTCCTCAAAGTGATTTGGAAATACCAAACAATCAAGTCAAAATCAGCCCCAGAGTCCAGTTATATTCACACCAAACAGGGAAGGCCTCTGGGAAAACTTTCAACAGCAAGTGCTGGCACACTTGTTGGCAATCCAGAATGGGAGACAAGGACCTGAATGTATTTCCTTCGTGCAGCAGGAACTCTGTCAGCAGCTGAGCAGCCTTCTCTTCTCCCTGATATCTTGTCTTTTCCCATTGCATTTTAACGAGAATGATCTGTCTCCAGGTGGGATAAAGAAACATCTCAACATGTTCCTGGGCACACTGGCTCTAAGTGTCCCTGCTTGAGCAAATGTGTTGGACCAGATGACCTCAGAGATCCCTTCCAAACTAAACTCTACTGAGATTCTGTGATTCTGTAACCAAACCCTTGGTTCCAAGCCTTCAGGTGTGTGTACATATTTCAGCAGAGAGCAGAGGAGACTGTCAAGTTGTCATGACAACAGGGAAACCCTGTTGATGCCCTCAAAACCAGCTGCAGTAACTCTATGTGGCAGTTCTTTCCCACTGGCTGTCCCTGTGCAATCTGCTCTTTGCACCTGTAGACAGACACAGCCCAGCCTGCTGCCAACACCACCAGAACCTACGTGTGGATTGGGAATATCATGGGGAGGAGGTTTGTTTAATGGGAATTGAGAGCCCAGCACTTTAGAACAGAGAAATCTTTGTGGACAGGATGTCAGCAGTTTTCCACAGTCCCTTGTTTTTTCCCCTCAAAGCTGCTGAATCAAAATCACTCCTTGCGTTTCCCAGGATCAACCAATTCTTTTAAAGCAAAGTCTTTGCCTCCCAATTTGATCATTAAAAACAAACCCAACTTCCTCGTTTCCACATACCAAAACCCCCTGTGCCTCCCACTCTCCCAGGCAGAGATGTTGTTCAAGGTAAATATAAACCAAAACAACCCATAGAAGTACTCACAAAAGGGGTACTGTGCTTTTTGAGGAGATTGTGTTCACCATTATATGATAAAAACCTAAAATGCAATGGCCGGTGTAGCCTGGATTTAGTTTGACCTTGTGATTTCAATCTACAGTGGAATATAAAATATGCAGTCAAAAATAGCTTCCTCACTTACTTCTCCTCCTTGTGTGCACACCTGCTGTACTGGCAGGACTTCTTGATCTCATCCTGATACAATTTTAGTCTTACCAAGATTCCTTTGGCTTGAGACACACAAGGCCACCCTTGTGCTCCTTGTCCACACACTCGAAGGCTCAGCCTTCCTTCTCCTCCGTCCCATCCTGCTTGTCCCCAGCCTTCCCTTCAGCTCTGCTCAGCCACCTCAGGAAGGTCTGGACCACAGGTAGGAACTGGAAATGCTGTGAAAGGGGTGGAAGAGGAAAAGAAGGAGCTGAATTCTTCAGCCTCTCGTGGTATTTGCTAAGCTCCTGTAGGCAAATGTGAGGAAGAGACAGCACAGCTCGTTTTCAAGAGGATTATCTTTTATGGAATCTGTCACTGGGAAAAGAGTTATTGTTGAACAGCCTTCTGTGAGCCTGGGAAAAGAAGGAGAAGAAGAGTTATTGCCAATATCTTTATCAATGGGAAAACACCAGGGAAGAAAGAACAGACAGCAAAGATCCAAGACAGGTCCTGGACCACAGATTTGGTTATTTGGAGAGTGAGATCCTACCAGCAAAACAGGAAAGGAGCAAATCAGCCAGAAAGGAGAAAATCAGTCCAGAAAGGAGAAAATCAGTCCAGAAAATGCTTTTCTGGATAGGATTATGTGGTCTGGTGCCTGGGATTCAACATTAAACCGCGGATGTCCTTTGGTGTGGCTGCTCTTTGTGAAATGACAGCAAGATTAACTACCCTGGTGGAGGTAATGTTTTGTGGGCTCCATGTCAGTAGAGAACACACACATTATATATTTATATATATACCATTAAAAGTAGAGCAAATACATTTCTCAGGCCCAGTATCACAATACCTGAGCGTCAGAGAAGTCTCAGGCTTGGGAAAGGCTCTCAGAATTTGACAAAGTGCAAAGCTTCAGTACATCGACACCAACACATCTTCACTCTCTGGATGTGCAATTCCAAATGCCTCTGGCTTTGGGCCAAATACTCCAATCAGTGGGCTTGGAAATAAAGTAAGATGATTTTTAAGGTCCCCTCCAACTCAAACCATTCCATGATTCTTTGGTTCTCTGATTATATGGAAGTAAATACATAGGTTGTCTTCTGCTCCAGACAATCTCAGATATTTCTGTTTGCTTTAAAACATCACCCTCCAACCCAAGTTTTACCAATCTGAATGCCACATTTTTATTTCTTGCCCCTATTTCTAGGCCTCCTTTTAGGATTTCTCACTCCCCATTCTTCCCAGCTCCATGATACTCCCATTATATCCAGCATATGCTTCCAGTTCACGTGTGAGGGCTGGAATCTTTGCCCACAGAGAAACTCCTGCTGTGCTCATTAGTGTCTGATCTACTAAATATTGTCCCTCTCTTTGCAGATAGGGCCAAATGCCAAGGAGCTGTTCAGGCTCGTGGAGGATTTCATTGATGTCATCGGCTTCCGCATGAAGGATTTCCGGGATTCCTACCAAGTGACGGACAATCTGGGTGAGTGGATTTGCACTCCCCACGTCGGATAGAGAGCCCATGGAGCCGTTAATTACTGTGCAACATGTGTAACCTGGGCTGTGGGGAGGGAAAGAGGGGAGGCAGCAGGTGGTGCAGCACTGAAAGGTCCTGGGAAACACAGGGAGGGTCGTAAATATGGAGTGGCTTTTCTCCAAATAATTTAGGATTTCACTCTGGACAAGAGACGTCCGTGGAGAGATATCTAAGAGGTATCTATAGAGCCATGAATGGAGAACAGGCAAACTGGGCAGAATGAGTCTCTTCCTGTAATTTTTTTGAACACAAGAGCTGCACAGCAGCCAGTGGAGTGATGAGGCAGCAAGCAAACAGCAGGCAGTGTGTGATTCATCCTGTGTACACAACCCCAGCATGGAACTTGTTGCCAGAGGATGCTGCAGAAGCCAGAAAGTGCAGATGGGTTCATGATGGGATTAGGAAAGTGCACAAAAGAGAGGCCCACTGGTGGCTGTTAAAGTTGATGATCTGGATACAGCCACTGGCTGAGGAAGTCCTGCTGATTGCTGGGAGGACAGACCAAGAGATGTCTTGCTCTGTTCTTTATCACACTTCTTCTTAGCAGCTGCTGTTGGCCACTCCTGGAGATAAGATGCTGGAGCAGCCTGACCTCTCATCTGCCAGTTTTAGTGCAGGCAGGGCCTTTCCAATGAATCCCTAACAGTGCCACCTTCTTTCATGCCTAAACACCACCTGAGGAGAGCATCTCTCCTACAGCTCTCAAGATCCAGCCTCTCTGCTATCTGGTTCCCCAAAATTGCTTCCAATGATTTTTTTTTATCAGCCCATGTGAGTTTATTGAAGCTGGTTTGTTGACTGGTTTTATCTCTTGCTCCTCTCTAGTCCTCGGCATCCACAAACTGCCTGCGAACGCAGCGACCGACATCACCTTCCCCATGAAAGGCTGGAGGGGCATGGTGGACTGGGCCAAGAACTCAGAGGACAAGGTCACTGTCTCCAAGAGCATCCTGTCTTCAGGGCTCTCAGGTAGGCAGCACAGCCAGGGCACTCCAAGAGAAAATTCCTTCTTCATTTTCCAAGCGGTTCTTTTCATTCTTCAAATCCTCCTTCCAGCTCAGCTGGATTTGGTCACAAATGCTTGGACACCCAAAGCATTGATGGGTGTAAATAAGGCTCTCAGATATGGCCTGAACAAGAGTTCAACCTAAACTCCTTGCAGAAGTTCAGGAGCAGCCTCAGTGCCTGGATGTGGGTGTATATCTTGTCCTAAATGAGCAGCAAAAATAGGCAGACAATGTTTTAGGTGCCCCCCGAGACTGGATCCAAACCTGACAGGACCATCTAAGGGTAAGCAGATGGTGGTCAACACACCAGACTGAGGTAAGGGTCTGCTGCACAGACAAGCTTTGCTAGATTTGGGTGTTTATGGAGGTTGTGTGAAACTTCCTTCCTCCCAGAGAGGAAATTCAGAGGCATTTGTCCCTGAGGTCACTGGCTCCACAGCAGGGCACAGATATGAGCCACAGTGTGGAGATGGGACCTCTGAGTGCATCAGCCTCACTGCCAGCTCCAGAAGGAACCTGAAAGGTTCTAGGATGCTCTGCTGGGGCATCCATTCCCAGAAACCAATACACTTCAGGTGCTCATCTTTTGGCAGATAGACTCGAAATTTGGCAGGATTGAGCCCTGAGTTTTCAAAAGCAGGGCCCCAAGTTGGGCTGATTGCTGGGAAATTGGTGGGATTTACTTCTGGCACTCATGGCTTTGAGGGGGCAAACCAATGGCTGCTGTATCAGGATCTGCTGTCCTTCCTTAGGACAGAGGTTAGAGACTGGGAGTTGTTGCTACCAGAAAACCTTTGGACTCTTGTTGTCACACCAGGACCTCTTGTCTTGGCCTTCCCTACTGGGAGTGGAATCAACTATCATTACTACTTGGGAAATCTGAGGCCAGGAGCAGTTAAGTGACAGCCCCAAAGGTAAACAGTGAGTCACTGTCAGAGCAAGGATCATGTGAAGCTCTCCTTTGGTTTTGCTGCGCCTTGGAGACACCCTGATCTCCCCGGGAGAAGTTGGGGCGTGTTGGAAGGGTTATCACAGCTTGTGTGTTGTGGTACCTTCACCTTTGAAAGCTTTGGACAAACTGCTGACACCAGGCACAGACAGAGCTGATCCTGCCCTGAGGGTGAGGGCTGTCCTAAAAGTATCCAGTTCCTCCAGGTGCTGTTTTTCAGGTTTCTATTAGCAGCATCCTCACACAGAGCTGCTCTGGGGCCCCCAAGCTGCAGTGACTGTGCAAACAAAAGGTGACATCCACCCTGAAGAAATAACTTCCCATCAGTGCTCACCTCTCCATAGTTTCCTGAGTACCACCCAGGGCTCTTCTGTCTCTGTTTTGTTCAGTATCTTGTGCTGCTGGTATATTTTTCGAGGGTTTCCTTAGTGATTACAGTGGAGATGCACCTCTTTTAGCTTTGATCCTCACTTCCCTTTGGCTGCAGGGAGTAGGAGTAACTATCCTGAGCTAAGGGATGGAGACAGGCAGCTTCATGAGACCAGAACCAAACTCCCTCACTACTGGGAGCTGATTTTGGTGGGCCAACACTGATTTGTGCAGCTGGGTGATATAACTGCCCTGCAAGCCTGTCTGTCAGTCTCTCCCAGTTCTGTGTTCACCAGTTGTCCCCAATGGGCCCAGTTTGGTGATGTGAAAGAGGGACACGCAGAGTTTTGCCTGCCCTGCACTGATGGAGCAAACCCAACCTCAGTACAAGGCATGGGAGGAGCCTCAGCTCAGGGCCCTTCCCCAGGCTTCCTCAGCATTGCTTTTCACTTGTCCACTTGCTTTTTTTCCTTTAAAAAATCCATCTGCAGGGCTGCCTCTGCTGCTTGGGCTTTATCAGGGGAGCTCTTGCTTTTTGCAGCTGGGCCCAGCAAGGCAGCAGAGGAGGAGGAGGAGGAAAAGAGAAAGGAGGAGGAGGTCAAGTGATGAGCCCAGAGGTCACACAGATGATTCAGAGGCTCATCTGGGACCGTGGTCCCCAGGCAGCACATGAGTTTTGGGGTCAGACGAGGCGCAGTGGGACAACTCCCCTTCTCGCTGCCCTTGTCGGCCCGAGCGTGGCTCTTTCTTCTGAAGGCTTGATGACTCTGGACGGCTCCAAATGCCTCCAGGTGGCTGCAGGAGACCTTCCCACCCTGCAGAGTCGCCTGCTGGGGTACTGTCAGAGGGATTAGTGGGGTTTCTGAATGGGGGCAAGCACCGGGCTGGCCGTCTGGGATGAATGAGGGTGGATGCCGGGTCACCCCAAAAGGCACTGGGCCCTCTCTGGGGACCGATGGAGACCCGGTGTGGTGACAGCAGGCACTGCAATCCCACCACAGCCACTCTGGCATTGTCCATGCCCCACAGAGCCCCAGTCCTGCAGCTGGGGGTCCCATGGGGGCAGCTGTCACCCCGATTGTCTCAGTGCCCTTGTCTTCTTCCCTTCCCCGCGGTGTCCTGCAGTGTCAGACGACTCCTCCGTCTTCGTGGTGGGGACTGTGCTGTACCGGAACATGGGCAACATCCTCTCCCTCCAGAGGTAAGAGGGGCTGCCTGGCGAGGGTGGGAGGGCTTTCCTGCTGATTCCTCTGGCCGCAGAGCCCCGGTTTTCCAGGGAAAAAGCGAAGGTCACTGGGGGCAACGAGATAGTGAGAATATTTTGCCCCTCACACACACGGGCTGATGCCTCGCAGGCATCACGTGCTGGAAGAGCCAGGGAGGTTTTCCCCACCCATGTGCACCCAGGATAGGAGGGGAAGGCACAGAGCTGCTGCCTCATCCCTGCCTGCCACCCTTTGCCCTCCGGGCACGGATTCTCACACGAGGGATTTTGGGGGGGGGACGTGGACAGACGGGGGATGGATGCTCAGCTGTCTCGAGAGCTCCCGGAGAGCTGCCAAACCCGGCTGAGCCCTCGAGAGCATCGCGGCAGAGACAGGCTCGGGAGGAGAGCAGCAGCAGCAGCACGCCTGGCTGCACATGTCTACCCTGTTCCCGGCCGCTGCAAACTGCCTCGGGCACCGAAGCTTTTGTGTTCAGCGCTCCCCTTCCTTCCCTTCCATCCTCTCCCTTTTTTTTCTCGCTCCCTCTTTTTTTTTTTTTTTTTCTCCGAGACCGGTACTGAGGCAGTAAATTAAGCATCCTAAGGCACCTTCTAAATCTGTTCTGCACTGATTAGCGTGAGCCCATTTACCATAAACACCAGGGCATCTCTCCTTGCCGATAATCATTTAAATACCTCCAGATTTAGCGCTGGCAATGGCAAAAGAGCTCCAAGTGAGTGCAGGGAGGAATTAGCAAGTCAGCCAACTGTATTCTGTAATATCTTCCATTACAGCAGTGGGAATTAGATCAGAAGGGCAATAAACATCATTGGCTCAAATGATCCAGCAGTATTTCAGCTTTCTCTGGCCGAGCAGGGAATGAGCTCTGATAACCAGCAGCTGCAGCAGCCACAGCCTCCGAGCAGCATTCCCACAGGAGAGCTGATTTAAGATGTTCCTTAATTAAAGGACAGTCCCTCTTAAAAAAAAAAAAAAAAAAAAAAAAAAAAAAAAAAATCAGGAGTCTTGAATCACCTGTGGAGAGTCAAAGAAAAAGAAAAAAAAAAGAAGAGAAATAAAAGCAGCAGCAGTAAAGTACCTCTTACTTCACTGCTGTGCAAATGGACAGAGCATTAAAAAGGAGAATGTCATTAAATAGCCATGTAGCTGCCTATGGGTAAAAAATGATTCTGACCACAGAGGAGAGCTGCTATTCCTGGGTACACATAAGCAACATGGACCTAGATCCCGGGTTTGACCACACTGATTCAATGCAGAGTGATTTTTCCTCAAAGGGGAAAAAAAAAAAAAAAAAAGGAGATTTAACTCAGTGAACAGCACCAGCTGAGCTGTTCCTAATTGTCCCAATTTACCTCCCCCAGGCAGCAGTTCCTTCTCTGACTCACACATTACTCTGTCCCCTCGGATCCAGAGAGCCCCGTGGATCTTGGCAACTGTGACAGGGGAGATGGGATACACACAAAACCTGACTTTTCAAGGCCAGGAGGTGAGCAGAGCTCAGTCCCGGCTGGACAGTGCTGGACAGAGGACACGGTAGAACCACCAGCCTGGCACCTCCCAGCCCCGTGTAGCCAGCAGGGAGTTTAGAGATATTTGCACACTCTTTACAGCCTCTCAGGAGCCCTCTGAGCTCCTGTTCTAGCCCCATCTCCATGTGTTTTGTTTTCCTCCCAGAAGCTGGGCTGCAACTGTGCTTTTAGGAATAACGACTCATCATCTCCCTCCTGAAAGATCCCCCGTGATGCTGAGTCCTTCTCCTCCCCCAGAAAGCTGCTCAGATGCTTAATTACCTTCTCTGCTGGGAGCCTGGCTCTCATTTTAAGGCTGAATTTGTCTGACTTTCACTTCCAGGCACTGGGCCTGGTGACTGAGAAGCTCCTCACTCCTCAGACATGCTTTTGAACAGGAAACTTTTGTGTGTTTTTCCAGCATGTGGATCAATTTTCTGTCCCTGCTTTGGTGTTTCTTCATCTGAAACTGGAATTGAACCAGACAGTACAGTGGAATCCTGACAAGGAGGGGTGCACAGAGCAGATCTCTGCTTCATCTCAGTGGAAGGGACCTAAAAGACCATCTCATTTCAACCCCTGTGCCATGGGCAGGGACACCTTCCACTAGCCCAGGTTGCTCAGAGCCCCATCTGGCCTGGCCTGGAACAATTCCAGGGATGGGGCAGCCACAGCTTCTCTGGGCAGCCTGTGCCAGGGCCTCACCACCCTCACAGAGAAGAATTTCTTCCTTACAGCTAATCTGTATCTCTCCTCTTTTAGTTTAAGACTGTTCCCCCTTGTCCCATCACTATCTGCCCACGTAAAAAGCCATTCTTCAACTTTTCATGAGCCCCCTTCAACTCCTGGTTGAGCTGTGACCACTTGGCCATTAACCAATCTTCACTACACCAGTGACCTCTGTGTTCCTACAGCTTCCCATGCTGAAAAATCAGATGTTCTTTCTCCTTTTGCTTCAGTGCATCAATTCTCACCCAGTATTCAGCCTTCAAAAGGGTGTTTTGGTGTCATCTGTGTTGCTCATGCAAATACTCAGCAGCACTGAAGCAAGAGCTGACCCTCACAGACACAGCTACTAATGAAGACATGCACTGGTGGTTACCTTCCAGCAGATCCTATTTTTAGCTCCTTACAGCTGCTGCTCCCATTGACTTGCTCTTTTACTTTTGACTTGCTCTTTTACTTTTCCTCTGTAGGCTGGTAGTTGTGCTTTATATCTTTTTTTTTTTTTTTTTTTTTTAAGGAAAATATATTATTATTTTTCTTCTTTACCCAGTGCTATTGTTCCCTCTAGTGTTGTTGGAATAGTGGCTTTCTGAGCATCCACTTACACATCTATGGACAATTCCAAGTCATTTTTTTTTAAACCTTTTTTTAAATCTTCTTTTAAACCTTCTTTTTATTGTTATTGCTGTTGAGCAAGTGTGAATCTTTCCCACCTAATTCCTTTGTAAAAAGAAATTTAAAAGCCAGAAAGAAAGTGTATGATTTTATTAACAGCTGTGAGTTTGGTGGAGATTTGGATAGGGAAAATGTTCTTTTGCCTATGGGTGCCACGAGGGCTGGGAGCAGCCTGATGCTCTGCCAGCACCAATTCCTTCATGGCAGAGTTTTCAGATGCTGATTGTGAGGACCTTTTGCTTATTTAAACACAAATAATCTGCAGAAGCAGCAGGAAACACTGAATTTACATTTTTAGTGTCCAGGGAAGTGCCTGCAAAGAGTTTGGCTTTCCAGGAAGCAGGAGCACAGTCAAGGGAGATACCTCCTCACTTTCTGCTTCTTCCAACAGCCAGATCTCCTCAGGCTGCCAGATTTAATACAACATTTGTCTGGGCACAGACATTTAGACATTTATTTGAAAGGTTTGGCCTTTTTCCATCTGCTTTGGATGGAATAGGGATATGCACCAGTATCTCCAGCTAAGATCGTGGAATCAGGGAATGGGCTGGCTTAGAAGGACCTTAAAGCTCATCTCATTTCAACCTCCCTGCCATGGGCAGGGACACCTTCCACTAGCCAGGTTGCTCAGAGCTCCATCCAACCTGGCCTTGGACACTTCCAGGGATGTGGTGCCCCATGGATATGCTGCAAAGGCAACCAAGCCAACCTTTGAGGGGGAAAAGAGTGGCTTTGTTTTGAAAGCACATGAGATAACAGAACATCTTGGGTTGGAAGGGACCCACAAGGAACACTGTAGTCCCAGTGAGCTCTGTTTCCTCATGTGAGGGATAGAAAATGGGTCCAGGACTATTTTATTACTGGGATATATACAGCCTATAATCCCAACGGATTTAGGGAGTCAGTGAGGTTCATGAAGTGACAGATTCTTGGAGGAATAGATGTCGAGTGGCTGTGAGGGAGCTCCAAGGGCTGAGAAGGGGCTCCATCAGCAGCAAGTGCCTTTCCATGGCATTTGAAAGTAGTGGGGTCAACTCCTTCTGCACCGTGTACACCAAACCTTGTACCAACAGTGATGAATGTGCTGGGCTTCCCTGCTCCACAAAAAATCCCCTTTAAAACACCTCTTTCCCCTCTTCTCCTCAGGAACAGCACTGTTCTGAACTCCAAGGTCATCTCGGTGACTGTGAAGCCATTTCCTCGCTCCCTCCTCACCCCTTTGGAAATCGAATTCTCCCACCTGTACAACGTAAGTATTTCCCAGGACTGCACCATCCCACAGCTGTGTTTGCTTCTGCAGAGCAGGAATGTGTTGGTGCAAGGAAGGGGGTGGGATTTTCTGGGCCCCTTCAATCTCCCTAAACACTGCTGAGGTCCTCCACTGCCACCCTCTCACTGGTGTCCTGCTGTTGGTCACTGCCAAGGATGATTACAGGGGTCAACCTTCCAAACCTCCCCTGCTCTGTGCTCCTTGCACAGGCACTGCCAGGGCAGCAGTAGGGTGACAGCACAGCTGGCACAGGGAAGGTGGGCATGCTGGGTCCCAAAATCACACCATTTCATTGTGGGAGATCATGGGAGGATAATTTTGCGCTCCTTATAAAAAAAACAGGCTGCAACAACGATCTCCTTTGAGGAAGGAAAGGAGGGGGAAGGTTTTTTCCATTAATATTGGAGACAGGAATGTTACTGTTGTGCTCAGTGCTTCCAAAGGCAGCCTAAAATCCCCTCCAGGCTCCTCTGCTCAACTCTAGGCATGTGTATGGGATGGACAGTTACACACCCCACAGCCTGTTCCTGCTCTGGGTTTTAGAGGCCCTCCTGAGGCTCTACAACATGTAAATTAGATCAGTCATGCCTTTTCTTTGGACTCTTCCTGGAAGGGTTTTCCAAAGGGGTCTAAGACAGCTGGAGTCAGTGGTAAACCCCTTCCAGGGGGCTTCAGACACACCTGAGCCGCTCCTGAGGGGCTGTGGTTCTTCCCAGCGCCGTGTCCCACAAAAGCACAGGCTGTATTTGATCCACGCTCCAGAAGGGAGCAGCAAAAGGATTCTGTGTGAGGGGAGGAATAAAAGGAAGAACATCAGTAGGGTGAGTCAGGAAAGATGCAGAGTCCTCCCACAGGGGTGGTGATGTGGAACAAACTGAGGCACATTTTAGCCTCGCTTTTTAAGCCCAGGGTGCAAGAATCCATTCAGAGGACTGAGATCCACGACTGCCCATCTGGTGCATCTCAGACACACCAAGCTTAGGGTAGTGGAAGTTGTCCTACAGTGGAATACATCCCACATATTTCATTCTCATCACTTCACAAACCCCACAGACAGCATAACACTGATGTGTTTCTTTTCCCCCCCTCTCTTGTCTCCTGGCAGGGAACCACCAACCAGACCTGCATCCTGTGGGATGAAAATGATGGGTGAGTCCTGTGGGCTTCTCTTTGTTCTCATGGGTCTGCTTGATTTTTAGGTGAGATCACCACAATTTTAGCAGTGGCACGTCAGTCTGTCTCAGTCCTTGCTCTCTTCACTCCATTTTCTCTTTGCCCTGGCGGGGAGTGTTTCTTCTTTCATGTGTGCACCACTTCTTACTGACTTCTCTTTTGGTGCCAGTTGAGCTGGGTCTTGTATTTAAAGCTCTGCAATCAGGTGTATTCAGAAAAGTTCGTGAAGGGCTCTGTACCAGGGGAACCCTCCAGGGTTCAAGCAGAGATGTTCATGTTCCTGCTCACAGGGAGGAGTGTTTGCAGTTCATTTGATGCTCTGGACCTCTGTCTACGTTTTGCAGAAGTGGTCTCTTATTTTAACTCTTCCAGAAGTTCGGGATTTTCCCATACAAAGGATGCATGAATTGAGACCCAGGGCTGTGGGGTTGTTCAGGTTGGGTTTGGCACAGCAGTGCTTGTCTCTCTGCAGTGCTTCACCCTAAATCATACACCACAAGTGGGTTAATGCAAAATCAGAGGCCACTGTTGCAAATCTGGCCCGTGGTGGTGAAGTTCAGGTGATGTGAACTTCATGTTGTGCTGCTGTGACAGGGTAAATTGATTTTTTTCCTGGGGTTTTCCAGGATTTCTGTGATGACTGGTGCTGTTTAGGAGGTTTGGAGTGACGTGATTGTGGTCAGCAGAGAAAAAAACCAAAGAAATCCCAAGTTACCAGAAAGTGTCAGGGCTATAAAATCCTATATTGGAAGTAGTTGTCAAAGAATGTGCATCTGAGTAAAAAAAAAACCAACAAAACCAAACCCAACATTCTGGAAGTGAGCTCTTAAATCCTGAGTGAACTTGACAAGGATACAAAGTGTTTGATTTAATGGTGGTTTTACTTCATTGACTTTTGTATCTCAGTTTGAAGACCAGCCTGGCTTCTTCTCTGCCTGCAGTCACTTTCTCTCCTTGAGATCTCACACATTTGGCACCTACCTCTGCATTTATTATTATTATTTATTATTATTATCTGCAGCACCTGAAAAATGATTCTATTCTTCTCCTTTTATGCTCCATTAAGTAGCATATGTACACATAGGCGGGCAGCATATTTGCAGGCAGCTCACACTTCCTGATGGTCTGTGATTAATTTTGCACCTATGAGTGGATCCAAACAAAGCTGAAGGACCCAGAGGGTCTTCCTGCTTGTGAAATCACACCCATGTTGGAGCCTGGGGCAGAACTGGTCCCTCTGGCTTGTAGTGGGAATGATTCCATCATTAGAAGGTGTTTGAGTGCGAGTGAACCTTAAAGAAATTAATAAAGTTGTGTTTTATTTTGTCACCTGTATGCCAAAGAGCTGTGGGTCAGCACAGAGTGTTGTGTGTTGGTGGGGCAGACTCAGGAGGAGTTGGCCTGCTCTCCTAAATCTGTTATTTCTCCATGCTGGGATGGAATTGAAGGACTTGTACGCAAATCCAATTTTTGGCGAGTAAGGGCAGAATTTGGACTCCTCCTCTGCACATCTCGCCAGTTTTTGCTCTCTGCATCCTGGAGAGAGGGATGGAGATGTTCCCCTGCCATGCTCAGAGCTGGATCCAATCAGCTGTAGTCTGAGCACAAAAAGAACAAACTCCAGTTTGCACGTGGCTGGATCTGAGAGCAGTGATGGCACTCGAGGTGGGCACATATATCTGCCAGGGCTGGCACTGGGAAGTGCCTGGTAGGAGGCAGATGCAGGGTTGCCCAGTGCTCATCATGGGTTGAGAGCTTTGAATGCCGCTGATCTGGAGGCAAAACGTTGCCCATTTCAGCCCAATCACCTCTGCCTTGTGGAACCCCAGAATGGTTTGGGTTGGAAAGGATCCTGAAGGTCATCCAGTTCCAACCCACTAGACCAGGTCACTCCCTGTCCTGGCAGCTCTGCCTGCTCCACACTCCTGCTTAGCAGCTTGTTTGGCTGCCTGGTGTCCCTCTGGGAGTGCAGGACGTTAGGAATGCTTGCAGTCTTTAATCCCTACATCCTCATGGCATCAAAGAACGGGCTCCCAGCTCAAGAGCTGAGCCGGCAATTTCTTGGCAATGTGTCTGCAGCTCAGTTTTCAAGGATGGATTCCAAAATCCCCAGCAGATTGGTTGTGCAAATGTTGCTGCTGAGACTCCTCTCTGTGTGTGAGTGTGTGTGTGTGTGTATTGGGGAGGTGTGTGTGCTTTCCTGCAAGGGTTTTCAATCAACATTTACAATCTCAAGCAGTTGAAAAGTCCTAAATGCTGATGTCAGCAGATTTTTGCCAGGGGGGCAATGATCCAGTGATCTCTGGCAACAGGAGCTGCCAAGCTGTTTGTGCAATATTTTAAAGCTGATTTGCACAACGTTCTAAAGCTGATTTGCCACCACTTTTGACTCCTGGGAAAGTCTAATGAAAGAAAAATTATGCGAAGCCTTTTCTCCAGTCCTGAACGCTCACCTCAAACTTGAACAGCACTCCGGGGCTGTCAAGGGCTTTGCAGTTTTGGGTCACAGCTTTGAGTGATTTTTTTCCTGCTTGGAGCAAGGATTTTTAGGCTTCATCCTGGACCTGTTGCCTGGTATGTGGTGGAGATCATGAGTGGTAACTCCAGGCCAAGAAACCCTGAGGTTCAGCCACACTTCTGTGTTCGCTGTCTTTGGTCCCATCTTCTCCCTCCTGCCACTCACTTCCTTAAATTAGAGGTTTTCCCACTGATCCAAACCCCACCTGAATCCAGTGGATTTAAACCCTTGGGGACTGTGACTGAACAGGTACAAAGGCAGGAAACTCCAAGCAATCCTCACGTGAGAAGTCCTGCCTGTTCCTGCAGCCACCTGAGCTTTCAACCCCACCCAAACCTCGCCACAGCCACTTAAAATCCACAGGGCCCTGAAAGGTTGAACTGTAAAACTGCAATTAGAACAGACAATTAGCAGGTGACCATGTGCTTCCTCAAAGATGGAGATGTCAAACAGAGCACTTGAAAAAAAAAAAAAAAAAGAAAGAGGAAGAACCCCCGAGTGTTCATTCATTTGCATTTAGATGGATATTTAAGCTTGTACCATTAACAATGGGTTTTTGATTTATTAATCCCAGCCCATCTGAGTGACTGTGAGATTTGTGGGTGGCACCTCTCTATCTCTTTTCTCTTCCTCTTGCCCCCAACTCCTCATGTCACGAAACAGGAGGGGAGAAGATCAAGGGACTAATTTCTGTTGTGTTGGGTGCTGCAAGTGTGATTAATGAGCCGAGCACGGGCTGGGTAAATTGAAAGCTGAAATCAGAGAATGTTTTGGGATTCTCTGGCCCTCCTCCAAGGGTATTATTCATCTGGAGTAATTATTAGCTGCTTAGCCCTGGTGAAGTGAATACCCAGGCAGGATCCAGCCTCCTACTCCTTCTTTCTCCAGCTGGAACAGGACAGAGGGAGTTGATAGATCATCCATGGGCTTCCATGTTTTTGTGCATCACCACATTCATCTCCAAGTGGATCATTATAATGTCTAGGCATTTTAACTGATCTTAAGAGGCCTCCCAAACCTTCATAAATATTTGCATAAAAGCTTTTTGCTCTTGGAAGAGAAAGTGCCTCAGGAACCTGTGGTTTTAATTCAGGGACACTCTTAACTTCCCTTGGGAAAGATCATCTGTTCCAGTAATTAAAGCCTTTAACCTGCCTAGGAAATTCTGACTTCACTGTTTAGGAAGGTGACACAACACAGCAAGGTTGGATGTGGAGAACAAAGCCAACAGTGCCTCAGCTTGCAGAGCAAGGCTAAACCACTTGGAAACTTAGAGAATCCTAAAACAATGCTGAGAACAGCTGTGCTCATGGGCTCTTTTCAAGCAGGGACTGCTTGGGGTGTAGGGTGTGTGTTGGTCCTTTCAGAGGATGGTTTATGGGCTGTGGGGATCAACGGCTGGCAGGACTGGAGATGGTCACACAGAGTTACAATCCACAGGGAATGCTCTGCAGAGTCAGAGCAAGCTTGTGGTGGTGTTATTGTTTGTTTGGAACAAGTCAAAGAAGCCCAAAAAACATCCCAGAAGGAGCTATTGCCCATCAGGCACCATCATTTTTCCGTAGGGTAAGTGTGCTCTGCGGGATGTTCATGGTCCAGCCATCCCATGAGTCTTGCAGTGCAGCTGCTTTGCCTGAAATTCCTGTTTTCAGGATGTCTCATCTGCAGACTCCAAAGCTGTCTGAATTCCTGGCTGCATGTCCTACGTGATCCCAGGAAAGTCACCACAAGGCAGCAGGAGGAGCAGGAAACACTGTGAGCTCCATGGGCTTCTCTTGAATTGCTGAAAGCCTCTGATGCACTGGATGAAGAATAAGGCAGGAAGGGTTCTTTCCTATGTTTTTTGGGGCTTTATTGTGATCCCAGTCCTGCTGGTCTCTACCTGGCTTCCTTTGGAGGGAATTTGCAGGCCCCTTTCTTCCCCTGCCACCAGAAAAGTGTCACACAGGATTTGTCTTATCTACAACATCCCATGGACACGTTTTGCTCATCGCGTCAGTTAATTCATCTCTCAGTGCCTGTCTTTTGAAGAAAAGCTTTCTGAAGTCAAGGAACAGCTTCCCTCTCCCCCTGTCCATCACCCAGCACATTAATGATCCTGCCAGAACTGTAGATCAGGCAGTAACTCAGCTTGTCTGTGCTGGCAGAGATAAATGAGCCCCCTCTGATACAGACAGGAAGGGAAACACAGAAGCAGAGAACGGTTTGGGTTGAAAGGGACCTGAAAGATCATCTTACTCCACCCCCTGCCATGGACAGTGACATTTTCCACTAACCCAGATTGCTCCAAGCCTCATCCAACCTGATCTTGAACACTTCCAAGGGATGGGGCAGCCACAGCTTCTCTGGGCAACCTGCCCTCAGAGGGCTTCCCCGCCCTCACAGGGAAGAATTTCTTCCTAATATCTAATCTAAATCTACTCTCTTTCAGTTTCCCCTTGTCCTGTCCCTCCATCCCTTGTCCCCAGTCCCTGTCCATCTCTCCTGGAGCCTCTTTAGACCCTGCAAGGGGCTCTCAGGTCTCCCTGGAGCCTTCTCTTCTCCAGGTGAACACCCCCAGGTTTCCCAGCCTGGCTCCAGAGCAGAGGGGCTCCAGCCCTGTGATCATCTTCATGGCCACCTCTGGACTTGCTCCAGCAGCTCCACATCCTTGCTATGTTTTGTGTTCCAGAGCTGGAGGCAGAACTCCAGGTGTGGTCCCACAGCAGCCGAGTAGAGGGGCAGGATCACCTCCCTGGGCCTGCTGGTCTGTCACAACCCCACAGCCCCATGAGAAACCAGAGCTCTGCTCCCCCCTTTGGACCTATTAATGCCATGTTATGTATTAATTATATGTTTTTTTAATGCAGCTCTCCAGCTGTGGGGGAGCAGCATTGCCAGTGACATGGCCTGCATGTGATCCCGCTCAGGGTGTCTGTGCTGGTGTTTCCCAGTCCCCCTGTTCCAGCTCTGTTGCCCTTAACCAGTTATTATTCCCCACACCTTCAGTTCCAGCTCCAGCTGCAAATCCTGCCTTTCCCAAGTGCTCCCAGGGATGTGCTGAGGGGATGTCTGTGAGAGAGGAAAGGGCTGTGCTTGCACAGCCTGGCTACACAGGGGCATGCAGGGAGGTTAATCTGAATATTCCCATTAGTTCCCCTGTGTTAAACCCAGTTAAAAGTATCCCTCAATTCGGCCTGTCTGACTGCACTCACAGTGTGCAACCAGGCAGATGGAATTATGGTCCCAGGAGCCTTTTTTTTAGCCCTGGATGAGAGCAGACAAGACAGGGCAATGCAGTGAAACCCTGTCACACCTCTCAGAGCCTGAGGATTTATCCCCTGCTCAACCTGGGGCTGATGGAAGCACCAAGAAGAACACCTTCCAGGGGACTGTTTTTTTCAGGCATCTGCCTTATTCCAAGGACACTTTTTCCTGGGAATACCTTGCCACCTGGACTTCCAGGTGTTGCAGGGAAGATGTGGTGGATTCTCTTGGCAGAAAAGCAGCTGGCACCAGGTACCAGCAAAGCACAGGGCTGTGTCCATCCCTGTTTGGGAGAGGAGTCAGACTTGCTTGACCTTCTCTGAGCTGCTCCACAGCATCCAGCCTTGTCCATGGGATTGGGAAAGCAGGTGCTGGCTTATTCTCCCATGTCTCTCACAGCACAGGATGCAGGAGGAGCTGAGCAGCACAAAACAGGGCCAGCAGGGCATGGCTTAATGGCTTTTGACAGAAGGGAGAGGGGGAGAGGAGAGAGGATTCAGAGGCTCTGAATCAAATGGTCCCTTGGCTCCCTAGTAAAGGGATCAGGAATACGGAGGGAATACATGAATTCCCTTTGCAGAACTGGCAGGAGCCAGACAGTGACACCTGGAGGATGCTCCCACTGGGAAGGGGCTTTGGGTTCAGTGGTGTGGTTGCCAGTGCTCAGTGCTGAATGTGAGCCATGAGCTGGAGCCTCGTGGGGTTCAGGATGGTTTGTGAGTTCACACGTGACTGTGCAATGTGTTCACTTTAAAAAAAAAATATACGTGAAGGGGTATAAATGGGTGAAGGTTTGGGAACAAGTGAGTGCTGGTGGCCGAGTGTGAGAGAGGAGATGTGTAACTGTGTTTCTGGGCACAGCCAGGGCTGCAGGGTGCTGGTGGGGTGTCAGTGTGGGTGTGAGCTCAGGGGAGGGCTGCAGGTATCTGTAGGTGCAAGGCATTATTGATGGATGTGTTTATCTACGTGTATGTGCTTGCTTTTGGGCTCCTCACTACAAGAAAGACATTGAGGGGCTGGACCGTGTCCAGAGAAGGGCAATGGAGCTGGAAAAGGGTCTGGAGTGGCTGAAGGAGCTCTGGGAGTTCTTCCTGGAGAAAAGGAGACTCAGGGAGGAACCTCCTTGCTCTCTAAAACTGCCTGGCAGGAGATTGGAGCCAGGTGGGGGTCGGGCTCTTCTCCCAAGTAACAAGCAATGGGACAAGAGGAAACAGCCTCACCTTACACCAGGAAAGGTTTAGATTGGATATTAGGGAAAATTGCTATGGAAAGGGTTGTCAAGCATTAGAACAGGCTGCCCAGGGAGTTGGTTGAGTCTCCATCCCTGAAGGTATTTAAAGGATGTGTAGATGTGGCATTTGGGGACCTGGTTTAGTGGCCTTGGCAGTGCTGGGTCAATGGTAGGACTTGATGATCTTAGAGGTCTTTTCCCAGCTGAATGATTCCGTGATCCCATGTTATGTGTACATATTTGGGTGTGGACACCACAGAAGCTCAAGTTCACGTGACAAACCTCTGACTTGTCTTCCCTGCATCCCTGCCTGCTCTCCTGGAGCCGCCTGCCGTGGACATGCCAGGCAAGTCCAACCTGAATTGCCAGCCTGCATGAAGGGCCAGGCTGAGACTGCAGTGGCACAGCATAGGCTTCTGAACGTGCTGGTGGAGAGCTTTAGTTCACAGCTCCAAACTTTTAAGTGTGGGGATAAAAAATGAGGTTGGGTAAATTTGAAGCCTACCCTTGGTGTGCTCAAACTCAACAGCCAACAGGGTGCAGCTTTGGGACAACTTCAAGGCAGGCTCAGGTGCATGGAGGAGAGACAAAGACTCGCACTGAAGAACACTGAGCACCCTCTGTGTGTTAAATTCAGTGCAGAGCCACTTAATCTCCATGTACTACTTTGCCGGATTGATTTTATTCTCCCTTTATCAGCACAAGAAGGGCTGTCTGGTTCCAGAGCAGGGCTTCCCAAATAGTTCTGCCTCCAGACCTGCAGATCCTATCAGGTCTGCATCCTCGGGAGCATTGCTTGCCTTTGCTGGAAGCTGCAGAGCAGCCTGTGCCTGATGTGAGGAAGGTGGACCTCAGGTATCTCAGGGCCAGGGTTGTCCAAAGCCTAGCCCATCATCAGGTAGATGTTCAAGAAGGTTTATTAACCACCTGTCTCTGTTAAGAACACAAGAAGTTTCCCCATCAGGCTTCTTTGCTCAACTTGCTTGCAAGACTGAGGCAAGCTCAGGTGAACTTCTTAAAATACCTCATTTTTGAACAAATCCATCAACTCCACCAGCAGGCAAGCCAGAAACACAGCATTTTCACATTCACTATATGCTCAATATTGCTAAAATTCCATCATAGGATCGTAGAATGGTTTGAGTTGGAAAGGGCCTTCAAGATCATCTCATTCCAACCCCCTGACATAGGCAGGGACACCTTCCACTATCCCAGGTTGCTCAGAGCTCAATCCAACCTGGCCTTGAGCACTTCCAGGGATGGGGCAGCCACAGCTTCTTTGAGAAACCTGTGCCAGGGCCTCTCCCCACCCTGACAGGGAATAATTTCTTCTTAATATCTAATTTTATGTATTTTTCCCCCTTCCAGTCCCAGACACCTCACAGAGCTCTCACCCTCATGAGAAGGAGCCCATGGGAGATGGGCAGGGTGCAAAGACAGGTTTATGAGTTCATTCACTGCTGAAACATGATGGACAAGGTAGGGATGGACTGGTAGGATTATGGACAAGGTAGGACTGATGGATGTGGTGGAAAAGTGCTGAGAACTGGTTCACTGTAGATAAGGATGAGGAAAGTTTGCCCATATTTTTAAAGAGGAGAAAAGGACTTGTGCTCATTTTCACCTGACTGCTTGTGCACTGCACTAGAAGATGAAATGTTCTGCTGAAACTGCAGAGAAAAGAGGACACAGTGCCTGGGATACAGCCCTTGTCTAATGATGAACTTTCTGTGTGTCTGGGCAAATCAGTGTAAGCTTCGTGCCTCAGTTTTCCCTGAGCCTCCTGCACTAATGGCATCAGACAGCTCTTCTAAATGCCATGGAATCCAGGAGCCAGGAGCTCCTTTAAGGGGTAGTAAGAGGCAAAAATAAGTATTCTTATTTGTCACTGAGAACTGGTTACCTAAAGGTGAGCTTGGTGGCTGAACTGGTCACCCAAGCCAGAGGAGCTCACATTGTGTCAGCTCTGCCCATCATCCCTCAGTCCTGTGAGCAGCAGCAAGTGTTCCCATGGGAATTTTGGTCTTCAGGAGGTGGAATGAGACCAGGAAGACTCAGGACAAAATCGCTGTGAGCACTGAGGACGCTGTGAGACACCAGCCTGTGCATCCCACCCAGTGCCTGAGCTCAGGGTGGCCTCTCAACCATGTGGTAGAGGGGATTAAAAAATGCAGGGAGCACCCAGAGGAGGATTAGCAAAGGAAAGGAGCACCCAAACAACTCTGACAGCTGCTGCAGACCCACAGGGCTGAGCCCTCCTGGGAAGCCATGGGCAAAGCTCTCCCCCCAGAGAGGACAGATCCTCTGCGTCCTGACCATCAGATTTACTTGGATGCACTTGAACCCCCAGCCAGGAGCTGCAGAGAGGAAAACAACTGACACAGCAAGGTCAGGAAGCCCAATAACAAGGCCTGTGACGATTTCCAGACTTGTCAAGGCTCTTTCCAGGGCTTTGCAAATAACTTTAATTCAATTACAGCACTGACCCCCTGGAATGTGTGCGTGTTCATCTCCCAGAGCTGCCCCTGCCTTAGGCCAGAGCTGCCTCTCTGGGGGGTTTAATGCACGTGCGGAATGTTGGTGGGATGGAAAGACAGGCAGGGGAGTCGCTGCCTGTCTCTGAGGGAACAAATTCACCCTCTGCCAGAGCCTGGTGCCATCCCTGGAAGTGTCCAAGGCCAGGCTGGATGGGGCTTGGAGCAACCTGGGATGGTAGAAGGTGTCCCTGCCCACGGCAGGGGGGTTGGAACTGGATGATCTTTCAGGTAATTTCATTCTATCAGGGCTGCCCAAAGCCTGACCCAAAGCAAGAACCTCCATCTTCCTAGGGGGAATTCTGCTGGTTTGAGGAGAGTCTTGTTGCTGTGGATGGAAGCACAGGCAGCAAAGTGGGTGGGAAGGGCATCATTTTCCCCCATTATTTGGTGATGGATTCAATCCACCACCAGCCAGCCAGGGAGACAAAAATGGAAAGCGTCATAATTGCATTGATGAGTGATGGGCTGTCCCCAAAAGTGCTGCCATTTGAGGGTGGGGAGGGAGAAAGCAAGGCAGTGATTTATCCACTGTCACCAAGGATGAGCAGAGCTGAGCCACAATCAGCTCTTCTGTCCTTTCTTATGGCTGTGCTGGTGGCTTTGAATAAAATGAACTGTGTCCTGTACTGGGAGAACAGGAGCCCAGAGGAGGTGATGATGATCCAGGACACTGCTGCACCTTTTTTAGCTGTGGTTATTATTTATTTAATGATGGATAGAGCTCACATGTTGAATCTTAAGGAATGCTGAGCAACCTTCAAACCTCAGCAAGGCTCCTGACAACTTCAAGGGCACTCCAGGGGATTTGGCCTGGGGATTATCAATATGCAGATGGTTTTTCACCCCTAATCTGAGGCTGGGGACTGAGCAAAGGGCTGTTTTTGCAAAGGGCTGTTTGCTTCTCTTTTAGCTGTCACTGGGGTAATTGTGTCTTTAATCTTCCATGCAAGCCCAAGTGAAAGCTGCAGGAACTTATCACTGCTGTTGGGAAGTTTGCTGTGTTCAGGCAGATCCTTCCCAGTCCCCCTGTGTTTGTCAAAACTGTGCTGGAGAGTTCCCTGACATTTAACAGTATGTTCCAAGGGCCTGTTTAGTTACTGGCAGTGATGAGTGAGGCAGAACAGTGCAGTGCAAATTCCTAAAATCCAGGCAGCTTCAGGAAAAAAGTGTCTCTGGAGCTGCTGCACCTGGAGCCACACAAGGAGAGCGGAGGGAGCTCCCTGTGTCAAACACTGCTGCAGGATCTGGGTCCTGGCTGGGAAAATCATCCTTCACCTGCAAAGTTTCCGTAAGGGAAAGGATTTTTTGATGCCAGAGGTAGAATTTACACACACCAGCACATGGGGAGCCAGCAGGAGGGCAGGGATAGGGAAGGCTGTGGCACACACAGGGCTCTGCTGCAGCCCAGGAACCTTTGCAAGTCTTTAAAGTTGCACTGATTGGTCCCAGCAGAGGTTTTGCTGCTTATCCCCAAAAGAAACATCTCAGAGTGAGTGGGGAGGTGGAAAGTGCTTTGACTGAGATTCCTGGAACAGGGCAGGAAGGGGGGAATTGATTCCCAGGGGAGGAATCAACCTGCAGTTCAGAACTGGAATTAGTTCAGCACGAGGGTGCAGACACACAGGAGAGACCCCCTGTGCCCACACAAGGAATGGTGTGGATAGGATGAATGGAATAGAATATAGAATACAGAATATAGAATATAGAATAGAATAATAGTATAGCATAGTATAGTATAGTATAGACTAGACTAGACTAGACTAGAATTTTCAGTTGAGAGGGACTGACAGGATCATCTACTCCAATCCATTCAAGGTTGTCCAAAAGTTGTTTAGGGCGTTTTCCAAATGCCTCTCAAACACTGCCAGGCTTGGGATGTTTGGCCACCTCTCTGGGAAGGCTGTTCCACTGTTTGACCACCCTCTGTGTGAAGAAATGCTTCCTAATATCCAATCTGAAGGGATGGAGAGGTGCATTGCATCACAGTGCTCCCAGAACTATCATGTTTGTGGGACAGAAATTGTTTTGATTTTTTTTTTACCTCCATACATCTATAAAAAGAAATCCACCCCCACTCCTGGGAGGCTGCTGTGCTTCTCTCTACTCAGGCACCGGCATCTCAGAAGTGTTGTTAAGAAATGATATCATGGCATGGGCCATTTCCCTGCTTCCCAGTTCACTTCCACCCAATTCATTCAGCTTACAAGTGTAAAAGATGCTTTTGCTAATTGCCAGCTCTGCCAGCTCCTCCTGGGAGCTGGGAGGCAGCTGGGATTGTCCTGCCTGTTCCATCTCCAGCAGCAGGAAAGAGCTGCTGCCCCAGTCTGTGAAACAGGACTTACATGACTCCTATTACTGTCATGCCCGAGCATTTCACAGCCTTCAACGTGCTGTTATTGCAACTGGAGCTGAACAAAAAAAAGAAAAGAAAAGAAAAAAAAAATCTCCTTTTCTAGGTCACTTAACAGTTCTGAATTTTCTTCTGTGTTTGCCTTTACCCAGATGAGTGTTTCTGAGGAGTTTAGGAGGAAGCAGGGCTGGTCAAATGACGAGTGTCACTTCGTTTTTTGAGGCTTTCTTGGGTAAAATGGCTTCAAAACCCAGCGAAGCTGACAGGAACTCTCAGAGCATTTTCCGCTGCTCTGAAGCAGGAGCGACATGGGAACCTGCTCTCAGGTCCCCCTGAACACAGGGCTTGCAAGGAGCATTTATTTTTGTTCTCCTGACCCCCCCCCCCCCCCCCACCTCCCTCCCAGGGAAGCTTTCAGAAGAGGTGGCCTGGGAGCCCCCAGCTCGCGAGCAGCGCTCCTTCACTCTGACAAGGCTTGTCATCTCAGCGAAGAAAGGAAGATCAAACAGGAGGATGGAGTGGGAGCTGTCACATCCACTGTGCTTTTCCTGCTCACTTCAGTTACCCTTGGGCAGGTGAAGGCTGGGGCCAGCAGCTCCATCCCTTTGGTCCCAACCT
The DNA here is from genome assembly GCA_038380795.1 of Pyrocephalus nanus. Taxonomy (NCBI): domain Eukaryota; kingdom Metazoa; phylum Chordata; class Aves; order Passeriformes; family Tyrannidae; genus Pyrocephalus; species Pyrocephalus nanus. The sequence goes on from CM076261.1 coordinate 94,809,568, forward strand.
ACCTGTCTCTCCTCGCTGCTCGGTCTGTGGGGATGACCTTGAGTGACGAGCCAGCAGCCTGGGCAGGGACATTTGGAGGGGCTGGTGGTTTCCAACCCTTTTTTTTCCCCTTTCAGGACCCTTTAGCATCAGACTGAATGTTCTGATCAACCTAATGCCCTCTACACACACCTGGGCCCCCTTTGATTTGCAGATTCTCTCTCCACAACTAATCCGCTTTCCTCGGCAGCCCCACAAACTTCATTTTCTGCAAAATATCCGCTGTTTATTCCTCAGAGAAAAGCTGAGCAACTCCTATTTCTGATGCTCCTTTGCTTCTCTCCACCTTCCCAGCTTGGATAGAGAGAGCTGCAGCTCCTGGAATCTCTCTTTTACACCCTCCTGGCTCCAGGTGCCAGCTTGGCTTTCGGAGAAAGCACCCGGGCAACGTGCAGCTCTGAGCCAAGAGGATAAAAGCTCCCTGCTGGGAATCTGCATCTCGTCTGTGATGGTGATACCAGCTGGCTTATCCCTGTGCTCCTTCCCTCCCCTGGGCCTTGGGAAAGGCAGTGCCAGGAGGGTTGAGTGCGTTTTGTTCTTATCGGCCTAATACAGGAGATCTCAGCGAGTCTCGGGGGGGGACTTCTGAATTTCCCAGCTTGGGAGCTGTAGGGCCAATCCTGCTCCCTCCAGGCTCCCTGGGAGGCTGCAGCACAAGCCTTTGAGTAGCAGCATCTGGCTCTCACTCTGGGATGATGCTGGAACACGGAACCAGAGCCCAATGAACCCACGCAGGGCTGCAGGAGGTGCGGGAGCAGGGCTGTGGCCGTCCCTCTGCCAAGGGAGGAGGCAGAGATGGATGTGTTTGGCACTGGTATGCGTGCATTTTATTGCTGGGCACACCAGGGTGGATGGATGGACAGGAAATAAAGGACATTTCACCCCCAGGACTGTGCCTTCTGCTGCACAGTCAGCAATTCCTGCAGTAAAGGCCATTCCCGGTGCTGCAAAACCAGGGACAGGACAGAGGAGACATTTCTCAGTGTAAATTGCTTTAGCCAGCACAGTCATCGCTGGTGCTGCCTCTTAATTGGCAGGTATTTAATTAGCTGAGGAATATTCCGCATCTCCCCTCGAAGCGGGAAGTCGGAAATTCCCTGTGGGATGAATAATTTTCCCTCCCAAACCTGTCACTGCACCTCAGCTGAACCTCAGCTCATAAAACCCAGCAGACAGTGGAGGGTGAGTTGGCACAGATGCTGCAACATCTGTCCAGTTTGGGCAAGGTGGTGGGCTGGGGGTAGGGGTGTCACTGAAAGTGGGAATGGAATTGAATGGATTGGCATGAAAAGGAGAAAGGAAAGGAGAAAGAAAAGGAGAAAGAGAAGGAAAGGAAAGGGAAGGGAAAAAAAGAGAAGAGAAGAGAAAAGAAAAGAAAAGAAAAGAAAAGAAAAGAAAAGAAAAGAAAAGAAAAGAAAAGAAAAGAAAAGAAAAGAAAAGAAAAGAAAAGAAAAGAAAAGAAAAGAAAAGAAAAAGTCAAATCTACTGCCTGGGTTTCTTGGGGAATACTCTGTCCTTTCTGCTTCCAGGTGTACAGAGATACAGCAGGATGGGAAGGAGGGAGGAGAAAGCCTAATGTATAAATATTGGTGGAAATAGGTTTCCACCAGTTTGTATCTCTGCAAGGCATTTTCATTAGTAGAATATGGGTTTAAAAGGTTTTTTTGATAGCAATCCCTCTTTGCATGAGCTCCAGAGGGGCTGGCAGAGGTTTTGGTTGCCAGCACAGCTTTGGTTAAATACATTTGCAGCAGCAAAGCTGGGAAATGCCTCCCCCTCCTCCCCCGTGACCTGCTTTCCTGAGGAAAGCACAAGCAGATCCGCGTCTCTCCACTCAGCACCTGCTCCTTGTTCCTGCTCCGTGCACACTGCTGGGGTGCTGTGTCTGCAGGTCAGGCACGTCCTCCCTCCCAGACAGATCCATTGGCAGGGCAGAGCAGGAATCAGAGCAGACCTGACTCCAGTCCCGCTGCCCTCATGGAACCATCTCGGGCTGGCACGGCGGGGAAAATCTCCCGGCAGAAAAAAACCTCTGCCAACTTTGCAGCTCTGTGGCTTGGTTTGTGTTTTCGCCTCCTGCCTGTCCGGCCACGCTTTTCCCCAAGGCTGGAGAAGGGAAGTTTGCCCTGCTGCTCTCCAGTTCCACTGCAATCCTGAGCTTTGCTGCATCCCTGCACCCTCCCTGCTGCCGCGCCTGCCAAACTGTGACAAGGTACCATTCCCGGCAGCGTGGCTTGGATAGCTATCCAGCTTGAATCCAGCTGCCTCAGCGCTGCTCTGTTCCCGTCCCTCCTCAGGGATCTCACCCTCTCTCTCTGACTGAGTTCTGCCCACCAGGGAGATGTTTACATCGGCCACCCCCCGGTGAGAAAACATCTGATCAGCACCCTGGAGGGCTGGGAATGGCTTGTTCAAGGAGAGAGGGCAGCACGATCTTAAACATCAGCATTTATTTATTAGCTTTTACTCAGCCACGAGTGCTCCAGCCCCCTCACTGCATTAGCATCATCTTGATTTCCCACAGGTTTCCAACTCTTCTGCTCTGTGTAAATCCAAAGCAAAACCTCCAGATTCCTTCCTACACCCACGTTAAGTCAAGGCAGAAATCACACTGGTCCCATCGGAGTGGGATTTTGTGGTTTGCTTTGCATTTTATTTACCCCCTCCCTCCCACCCCAAACCCGTAAAGAACCAGCATTTAATGTGACAGGACATTTATAGTGGCCATAGGCACAGCATAGCAATGAGGAGGTGGTGAGCAGTGGTGCAGCATCCCTGATCCAGGATCCAAACGACCTTCAGGAACAGGCAGATGTTGCTTTCCGAAATTGAAGCTGGGAACGAGGGAGGCATTTCCATCCATTCCAGGAGCTGCCAGCTCTGCTTCACTTGGCTGCTCCGCTTCCATGAAGTGCTCATTTTGTGGAGTGCAGAGGAAAAGGAGGCCAAAGGGAAAGGAAGGAGCGAAGGAAAGCACCGGCAGAGGAAAAGAAGTGCAGCTGAGCTCACATTAACTAAACCTCCTTGTCCTCAGATCTGCACCCCTGTGTGTGTTTGTGTGTGTGTGTGTGCACCTGCCTCTTGCTGCTCTCTGAGCTCCAAATCACTCCTTGGGCCTGACTCAGAGCTCTCTGATGTCCAACTGCAGCCTTGAAGTTCATTTTGGCTTTAATTGTGATGTTTCCCTGAGGTTCTGATCATGGGACAACTGTGCTGGTGACACCAAGGCTCAAAGCTCTGCTGGGTTGGACCATGACAGACAGGTTAACACAGCCAGGTTGTGGCTTCCCCATCCCTGGGAGGGTTCCTGCTCAGGTTGGATGGGGCTTGGAGCAACCTGGTCTAATTGAAGACATCTCTACTCGTTGCTTTAAACCAACCCAAACCACTCCCTGCTTCTACGGCGGTCATTAACAAGTCTGTATCACCCAGGGGAGCCTTTCAGAATGTTTGAAACACATGCTGGAAAGGTTTCAGGGTTTAAAAAAATTAAACCCCACGACTTCAGGAAGGACATGGAGGGGCTGGAGTAGATCCAGAGAAGAGCATCGAGGCTGGGGAAGGGACTGGAGCACAAGTGCTGTGAGGAGAGGCTGAGGGAGCTGGGGGGGCTCAGCCTGGAGAGGAGGAGGCTCAGGGGAGACCTCAGCACTCTCTGCAACTCCCTGACAGGAGGGGGAGCTGAGGAGGGTTGTTTTCTGCCCCCAGGACAAGGGGACACAGCCCTGAGCTGTGCCAGGGCAGAGTTAGGTTGGACATGGGGAAGAAGTTCTTTCCAGAGACAGGGATCAGCCCTTGGGATGGGCTGCCCAGGGAGGGGGTGGAGTCCCCGTCCCTGGGGGTGCTGAAGCAGAGCCTGGACGTGGCACTCAGTGCCATGGGCTGGGTGCCAAGGTGGGGTTGGGGCACGGCTTGGACTCGACGACCTCAGGGGTCTTTTCCAACCCAGCTGATTTTGTGACTCTATGACCCCCACCCAGTCCCTCCACCCCCCCCTCCTTCTTGCTCTCACGGGAACGAGGTCTGGGATGCTCCACTGGAAAATGTGAGTGGCTCGTGCTAAAAGGAGGTGGCATCCCATGAGCGACCTTTCTCCCGGCGATCCCGGAGCTGGGATGTGCAGTGGTGCAAACTCCTAATGTGCCATGATGGGACGAGCATCCTCTGCACCCAGAGCTCGAGCCCAAGGGGGACCTGCTCCGCCTGCTGCAGTTTGATGGGGATGTTTGCTGAGCTCTCTTGCTCTGGGCTGTGAAGAGCCAGGTGTGAAAGGTGCACTCCCACTCCCAGCTCACCCACCGTTCCTTTGGAGTCACTCGGCAGGGGGTAAATTAGGCAATGCTCAGTGAGCAGACAGCCCAAAAGGGCTCAGCAGCTCCTCTGGCTTCAGAATAGTTTCAAAATACCCCCCCGAATTTGTTTGCACAATGCCAAGCCTTTCTCAAATGACTGCTTGCATCCTCTCTCTTTTACCTCAGCCAACACGGGACTTGCAGTTTTTTTGGGTGATTGCTTTTCCTCTGCTTTTAATGCCCCTTCTCAGCTGGAAACATCGGGGTGCGAGGCCACTCAGAGTTCTTAGGTCCAGATATAGCTGCTGTGATCCAGCTGCATCTGCGAATACTCTGTTCTTAGGAGATTTGTGTGGGTTTTGCGAAGTGCATTGAAGTAATTTGTACCTTTAAAGGGCTGCCTCTCCCTCTTGGTTACGGTTAATCTTTAATCCAGCATCTTCATCTTTGCCTGCAGCACCTTAATTTGGCTTCTTGATTTAATTTCTTTTACCGTCTGCTACCTCCTCCTATTCCCAGCCCCTCTGTCATCTGCCTGATTTATTTTTCTTTGTCTCTTTATCTGCCAGCCCTGTGCTCAGCCATTAAAATGTTCTGATTTAGGTTTCTGAGAAGCAGCACACCCTGGAGCTGCTGTTTTGGTGGCAGGAGAGCCATCCTTCTTCCCAACCTGCCCCTGGGGCCTCCTGTACTCTCTGAGACAGGGCTGGGACATTGGCAGCATTTGGGAAGTGCTGCTGCAGGTACACAAGAGCCAGGCTGGCTGTGTCTCCCTCCCTGACTTTGCCATGCAAAGTTGGGAAGAGCATCAGGATGGATTGGGCCATTTCAGAGAGGGGGAGGCTGAAAAACAGGGAGCACAAAGTGAGGAGATCTGGAACTGCAGCTGGGATTTGAAGGCTCTTTGTTCAGAGCTAACAACACACTTCTCTCTTCCTCATTGCTTTCAGTCATATGCAACAGCAGTTTTGGGTTCAAAATCGCCCAAGATGGGCAATCCTGCCACTGCCAGGGTTTGCTGTGAGCAGCCATGGGGTGATGGTTGTGGTCATTCAGCCATCCTTCTGATTCCCTGACCATCTTCTGTCTTCAGGACAAGAGGGCTCGGTCTCAAGCTGTGCCAGGGCAGGTTTAGGTTGGATATCAGGAAGAAATTCTTTCCAGAGAGAGGGATCAACCCTTGGAATGGGCTGCCCAGGGAGGGGGTTTAAGGACAGACTGGATGAGGCATCAGTGCCATGGGCTGGAAACCACGGCGGGGTTGGATCAGGGGTTGGACTTGATGATCTTGGAGGTTTTTTCAAACCTGGCTGATTCTGTGATTCTGATTCTGTTCCCCTGAGCTCTGCCTCAGGGCTTGTGTGGAGCTCTGAGTCCCTTTAGGCTCTGCTGGGATCATCCAAGAAGTTGGAAGTGCTGCACAGTGAACAGGACACAGATCCTGGGAATATCTGAGGCAGTGTGACCATACCCTGAGGAGAAAGTGGGATATCTCTATCCCAGGTGTTTGTATTGCTCTCCCTGCCTTTAATCCGAGTGCATTTGTACATCCTTGAGGAGCCAAAGGGAGCGTTTCCAGCTTGTTAACTGCTGGCTGCAATGTCCTACATTTCTTTTGGCATCTGGTATATTCAGCAAAAGCACTTACTACCTTGTTTCCCCATTCTTCCCAGGCCTTCCTTCCCGTGGGATTTGAGCATGGAGCTATGATGTCCAGGTGTGGGAAGCAGCGTGTTGTGCTAATGTGCTGGGTTCCTGGGGGGATTTTCCCCGAAATGTTTTCGGTACACACGACAAAGCTGCTGCTTCTCACTTTGGTGGATTGGATGTTTTTTGCTGTGTAACCAGGAAGCTTTTTCAGCTTCTCAGAAATGACTGGGGGGATGACTGGCTCCTGTTCAAGGAAGGGAATGAGGATTGCCCGGACCACCTACAGGTTAATGCCCGGTGTGGAGCCACATTCCTTTCTGAACACAAAAGTAGAGCCCCATCTTTTGGACCATGATCCAGTTTGAGAGGGAATAACTGCACAACCAGCTCTGGCACCTCATGGAAATTGGGAAATTTGGAAAGCTTGGAGAGTGAGCTGAGTACTTTTGTGTCCATCTGGAAAGTACACTCTGCAAAAACAGGCACATCCAGGAGGGTCACGCAGGGTGGTGCAACAGGTTGGTGACAGCCCCTTGAGCACAGTCCTGGCTCCTGCTCCTGCTCTGCACGACCTGCCACGACATTTCTATGCCAACTGTCTACTCAAGGACACCCCAGGAGCCGCCCCTGGAGAAAACCATCCTGTAAAGCCTGGATAAGCAGCTGGGAATGTCACGTGGGGGGTGGGAGGGAGGCAGATCCATCACTCACTGGTTTCACCTTGTCCTCCTCTGGAAAGGAGCCCTTTATGATAATGAGGGCAGCCATCCTACTGCTCATCCTTCCACTCCCCTTTTGTCCCAGGGAGACACTTCCCTTCACTCAGGAAAGTCAATTCAGAAGGTCCCAGTCCCTGCTTCAACACTTCCCCAGCAGCTCCTGGTTTCACCTTTTTCCCAAGGTGATCCTGATGCCTAATGAATTTAGGCAACACAGGGTTGAGTCACCATCCCTGCAGGGATTTAACTGATGTGTGGATGTGGCACTTGGGGACATGATGTGGCACTTGGGGACATGGTTTAGTGGTGGATTTGTCAGTTCTGTGTTAACAGCTGCACTCAATGATCTTAAAGGTCTTTTTCAACCCAAACAATTCAATTATTCTTTGATTTTTATTGTTCTGATACTCTGTTGAATCAGAAAAGATGCAATGGGGCAACTTTGCCCTCAAATAAATCTTACTGAGTAGATTTATCTGTAATCTTATACAATTTTTTTTACTTTATTTTACTTATTCATTTTAATTATGAATCTTATTTGTAATCTTATTTATAACTCCTATTCTACGAGTTATGGCCTGAACTTCTTACACTGGAGGGATCCTAGAAATCCTGTAAAGGTGCTTTTAGCTCTGGATAAAAATAACAAATTTTAGAGCAGAGGCCAAAGTCTTGGATGGATAAAATGTTGATCTCTTGTGTAAATAAACTATCTGAAAGGAGGTTGTAGTGAGGGAGGGTGTCAGACTCTTCCTGGGTAATAAATGACAGGACAAGAAGAAAGGCACTCAAGTTGCACCAAGGTAGACTTGAATTCTATATTAGGGGGAAATTCTTCCCAAAAAGGACTGTGAAGGATTGGAACAGGCTGCCCAGGGAAGAGGTGGAGTCACCATCGCTGGGAGCATTCAAAACACATCTGGATGTGGCACTTGAGGTCATAGTTTAGTGGTGAACATGGTGGTGGTGCTAGGTGATGGTTGGACCTGATGGTCTTAAAGGTCTTTCCCAACCTTAATTATTCTATGATTTTATAAAAGTAGTTCAAGGTCATCTTCTGCAGTCACCGACAGATGAGCCAACCTGGTGATAGCAGTGTTTGCAGTGTAGATAAATCTGAGATTTCTTTTTCTTTTCTTCCTTAAAGCCATGAAGCCATGAGATTACAGGAGCTGCAGGCTTTTCTGTTCCTATTTTACAGGGTTTGACAGAGGAGATTGAAAATGCCATCTTTTTAAAGGAAAAAAAATCCACAAGAAAAAAAAGCTTCCAAAAAAATTTTCAAATCTCATGATACTTCAAATCAAATTCCTGATCCTGAGCCGATGCTGTGGAAGAGACCAGATTTGTAATTATTCAGCAACCACTAGAATTGGGGTAATAGAATCATAGAATGGTTTGGGTTGGAAAGGACATTAAATATTATCCACTTCCAACCCCCTGCCGTGGGCAGGGACATCTCTCATTATCCCAGGTTGCTCAGAGCCCCATCCAACCTGGCCTTGGACACTTCCAGGGATGGGTCAGGAGGGAATATTTCCCCAGGTTCAGGGATCAGGGACTGTTGAACTGGTTTCCTCTGCAACATTTAATATTGTGACACCTCACATGGGCTTTCACATTTGTCTCTGATTTAAAGACCGAGGACACAAGACCAAGTGCCTTTGGTTTCTCCATTTCTCCTCCAGGTAGTTGATGGTTTCACATCCTCTGGATCAAAATTTTGGCTCCTCCTGTTCAGGACTGTTCAGTGGCTCGTTGGGCAGGGCTGAGGAGTCCTTGGGGGTCCACCCCAATGAAACATCTGTCCTGTGGCTGCCTTTGGAAAGGAAGTTTGGCAGGGAAGCACAGGGAATTTTGGCAGGAAAACTGCCATCACAGGGCATGGACCCAGTGGCCAAGTTCTTGTCTCCCATCCCACCTTTCCTTGTGCACTGAATCATGGAATGGTTTGGGTTGGAAAGGAACTTAAAGAATATCTTGTTTCCACCCCCTGCCATGGGCAGGGACACCTCCAATATCCCAGGTTGCTCCAAGCCCCATCCAACCTGTCCTTGGACACTTCCAGGGATGGAGCAGCCACAGCTTCTCTGGGCAACCTGTGCCAGGGCCTCCCCATCTTCACAGGGAATAATTTCTTCCCAATATCCCATCTAAACCTTCTCTCTGTATCTCCCAAGACCCATCCAACCTGTCCTTGACTGAGGCAGGTCCTTGGAGACCAAGGCATGGGGCAAGTTTCACCTACAGGTGATGCCTGACTCCTGGTCCTCTTCTGGAGCTCTGGAAAACAGGGATGAAAAAAAGGGGGAAATTCCTCCTTAATTATCAACCACAGCCTCTGGATTCCAAACTGCAGAGGCCAAAGCCCAGGAGGCTTTGATGGTGGGAAGCTCTGAGCTCCCTCTCCAGGGGGATGGCCTGATGAGAGTCATTAGAGCTCAGCATCAGCTGCACTTCTGGTGCCTGAAAAGATTATCTCCAGAGGATCTTAGGGGTATTTAGGCAGCCATATGCTTTATTTCAGTGGTAATATGTATTTCTTTGTGCCTTTTAACATTGTTTATGTTAATTAAGGCTTCAGACTGGATGATGCATATAGAAACCAACCTTGTCCCCTGCAAAATGCTCTAATTCAGTTATCTGTAATTATGGATTCACAGCTGGGGAAAGATCTTGCATTTCACCTCCTTATAACTTTGTCTTCCTGTCCCTCTTTCTCCCACACACAAAAACAAAATCCCAAACATTTCCCACAGGCCACCAACGTTTTATTATGTCACTATTATTTTAATCTTGCTTGTGTCACTTCTAAAGTAAATTACCCCAAAACACCTTGAATTAGGAGTTTCTGAAAAAAAAAAAAAATATCCCTGCTCTGGTTTCATTTTCTTTGCACCAAGCAAATGGATCAATAGTAGGCTTTTCTTTTTTTTTTTTTCCTCCTTTTTTCCACTTTCATTGTTTTTCATTAATTTAATAATAGTTGTTAATCTGATTATTGATCCTTTCAAACTGACAGAAAGTGGTTCTGTTCAGTGCCAGGTCTGTGCTGTTGGAGTAGAGGTGAAAAAAAGGGCATCAGTGCCAAGCAAAGCTCCTGAGACTGAGCCACCTCAGTAGCTGAGTGTGAAGTTTTATAGACCTGGTTTTTTTTTTTTTTCCTTTCTGGGAAGAAACCAGGAAACCCAGCACAGGGTGTAGGGGTGTATTTATTGACTCTTTACTCCAAATACCAGAGCTCTATCAGTGCCCTCTCACAGCTCTGCATCCATTTGCATCTCCTTTGTGGGCCTCTCATGGAATGGTTTGAGTTGGAAAGAACCTTAAAGATCATCCAGTTCCAAGGGCAGGGACACCTTCCACTATCCCAGGTTGCTCCAAGCCCTGTCCAGCCTGGCCTTGGACACTTCCAGGGATGGGGCAGCCACAGTTACTCTGGACAATCTTTGGCAGTGTCTCAACACCCTCATTGGAAAAAAATTTTTCCTTAAATGTAGCTCGAATCTCCCTTCTTTTAGTTTAAAGCCATTCTCCTTGTCCTGTCCCTCCATCCCTTATCCCCAGTCCCTCTCCAGCTCTCCTGGAGCCCCTTTAGGCCCTGGAAGGGGCTCCAAGGTCTCCCTGGAGCCTTCCCTTCTCCATGCTGGCCATTCCCGGCTCTCCCAGCCTGGCTCCAGAGCAGAGGGGCTCCAGCCCTTGGAGCATCTCTGTGGCCTCCTCTGGACTCATCCCAACAGGTCCATGTTGTTCCTGAGCTGAGGATCCCAGAGCTGGGCACAGCATTCCAGGTGGGATTTCAGCAGAGCCCAGCAGAGGGGGAGAATCCTCTCCCCCAACACTCTGGAGATGCAGCCCAGGACAGGTTGGCTTTCTTGCCTTTGAGCTAAATGAGGTTGATGACACTTGATTTCTTTAACTGAGTGTAGGAAAATTGCTGGACAATCAGTTGCTCCACTGGAGCTTCAGATTTCAGGTTGGGTGTAGCACCAAACTGGTGCTACACTTTGAATTCAGAGATGTGCAAGTTCAGGATTTTTCCAGCAGAATCAGTTTTGCTCCAGTGGCCCGAACTGACTTGCTGGATGGGTGAGATTTCCCACAGGATTTTCAGTGGCATAACTGAGAGTTCAGCCCAGCTGTGAATCAGTGGATTGATCACAGGAAGGGAAAATTATCTCCTGGATAACAGGATGACCCTTGTGAAATGGTTTTGCTGGTTTTATTTAGTTCTTTGGAAGGTCTAAACCAACCAAAGCATGATCACTGCTTTGGTACTGAGGGTGTCCAAAACATCCTGAGCAGCTGGAGTGTTAAAGATTGCTTTAAACCCATATTTAAAATAATATTTAATTAATTTCTGCATTTCCCTCTCCGGCATGAGATGCTTTGTGACTGTTTTAGCAGCCAATCAAAGATTTTTTTTATTTTACTTGATTTTTAATCAGCCTTTTTTTTTTTTTTTTCCTCCCAAAAGGTACAAACCTTTTCATGTCTCTTTTTTCCTGGGAAACCATCCACTTGTTAATTCAACCCTGAGGTCCCGCAGAATGACTCCAACACACTTTCTGCAGAGGAATGATTGCAGATCTTTTTGTGTCCTGGGCCATTGTGTAGAGCCAAAGTGTTTGAAAGGGGCTTCGGGGCAGCCTTTGGCTGGAAATGAAAATTGCTTTTGGGAATCCCACAAAAAGGATTAACTTTGACTTCATCTCTGGTTTGTTCTCCAAATTAATAATCAGTCTGCCAGCTGGAGCTGTGCCAAGGACTCACAAGACCTGCCTGGTTAGTGAAGGGGGAATGGCCCATGTGAGGCAAGAGGTGTCAGAGAACCACGGGATGGTTGAGGTTTGAAGAAACTCTCGGAGATCCATTGTGTTATTTAATTCTCAAATCTCTACCCCCATATTGAAGCCCCTCTCTCTGACCCAATCCACGCCCCTTCCCACAACAAAAGCTCCCGGTTTGTGCAGATTCCTCCTCAGAGCAGCGTTTCTCTGGAAGAAAAGTCCTCAAGCACGTGCTTAGCTCCTGTTTAAATCCACAAAGCAGTGCTTAATTGCTTTTTCGCATCAAGGGCTCAAATAACGTTGTAACATACGGTGAAACATCTCCTTGTGCAGCGTGGCTGGAATTACACCGGAGCTAAATCTGACCACAGACATCAGAGACACAGCCAGCTTGTCAGGTTTCCTGCTGAGCCCCTCCCCAGTACGATGGTTTTTACACCAGTCTGGTCCGGGGATTTCCACAACTCCTCTCTCGCTGGGTTGTAATCAGCCTCACTACACCCTGCTCTGATATTCTGCCCACGTTTTCCCTTTAGTAGAGTTTCCTCTTTCTTCCCTCTACCCCTGAGACTGCCTCAGAAATAATTCTGCTTCCTTATTAGTGTACCTGGATTCAATATTTGTGAATAACTCAAATCCTGCTCTTTTCCTTTGCCTCTGAGCTGTGAATGTGGGTTTCCCACTACAAACCCAGTGTATTTTTCTGCAGAATCAAAGGCTTTTCTTCTGCTCTGCAGATAAAGCCTGAACACACAGGCAGGCACACACACACACATGTTCCTCCCCTTATGGACCTGCTCATTAATATCCCATTTTCTTCTGCAGCTTTTAATCAGTTCCATGATGGATGTATTTTACATTCAGATACAAAACGTGACCTTTTAAAATATATCTGGTTTGTCATTTGAACTTATCCCCGTGAAATCATCTTTATGCTACAAAATTCAGTGTTTAGGATTTCAGGTCTGCCCTGAACTATGAGGCTTCAGGCAATAATTGGTGGTTGAACCTTACCCTACCAGGGCAGGATGGGATCTGCATCCAGGAAGGGTGAAACTCCCTCAGGTGCGTTTCCCTGGGCTATGGAGAGATGCCATGAGACCTCTCTCAGTGGCATTCCATGTGCCATCTGCAGCAGATGTTGCTGGACAAGCTCAAAACACTCAGAAACCATAAGTGGGACCACCCAAAAAAATCACAAGACCAACATCATTGTGAGACCCCTCCTGGAACTCTGTGTCCAGCCCTGGTGTCTCCAACATCAGGAGGATGTGGAGCTGCTGGATGAGTCCAGAGGAGGCCACAGGGATGCTCCAAGGGCTGACGGATCAGGCTGCCCTTGGGATGGGGCAATGCCCAAGAAACCTTTTGCTGAAGACTGATCTTAACCTGCCCCTTGGTGGCACACAGGCAGGGAGGAGAGGCTGGTGGCTCTTCTCTTCTGCATCTGGGTTCTCCCAACCCATCTCCCAACTACAACATCTCAAAAAGGTGCAGAGGTGTTCCTATCAAAGGGAATGCAGGGCAGTTGGGAAGAGGTAATTAGGCAGATTTGCAAAGAGGAAGGGAAGGATGAAAGAAAAGTTATTCTTCTGAGGGGATTAAAACCAGAGGAATGGACACGCTCTTTGGAGCATTTGAGTAGTTTAATGACTGGTAATAACTAATTAATTAATAATCACTGGTAGTAATGAGGGCCAGACTTTCATTTTCTATTAAATGGCGTGGTTGGACTTATTCTGAGGTGATTTACACCAAGTTCCTGACTCAGCACATCCACAGCCCCCATCCTGGATGTGATTTATAGCAGCTTCTAAAGTAAAAACTAGATGGCTTTGATCCAATTGATTTCTTTGAGTCCAACTCAGGATAAGTAAGCAGGCACCAGACCAGCTCTTTGAAGAGCAAAGGGTGGTTATTATAATTTTTAATTATATTTTTTTGCCTCGATATCTCTCTGTGCTCTTTTGCTCTGCATCTAGAAATGGATATCAGGCCTGTGCCAAGTGCCAAGTGTGGCTTTGGCCCTGGATAGATTTTATCCTGATCTTGCATTCAGTGCTGTGCTGTCAGCTTTTCTGCCATGGGACTCTGAGACCAAGAGCAGCATCCAGGGAGAGTTATTTGCTTTCTGATACTTTCCCTGGAGTTTCCTGTTCTCGTCGTCTCTCTGATTTATTTTTCTTTTTTTATTATTTTTTTCCCCACATTTTTATTTTTTCCTCTGGATGAGGTTTACTTCAGTTGATGTCTGGCCCAGATCTGTCCTAGTCTACTTCGAAAGCTGGGAAATGAGTAAAGCTGGACTTTGGGATGGGAAGTGATGTTGAGGCAAATGTTTTTCACACTTCTGAAGACAGCTGAGGTTCCTTGGGGCAGGGGGTGTCCGTGGGTGGGCACAGACCTGATGGTTTCAGCAGCAGAGCTCTGAGCATTTCTACTTGGTGTGAAAGGCTGCAAAGTTGAGGAGAGAGTTAAGGATGAAAGGCCAGGCTGGGAGAGCTGGGCTTGGTCAGTCTAAAGGATAAAAAGGCTCTGGGGAGACCTTAGAGCCTCTTCCAGTGCCTAAAGGGGCTCCAGGAGAGCTGGAGAGGGACTTTGGAAAAGGAATGGAGGGACAGGAGAAAGAGGAATGGGTTTAAACTGCCAGAGGGCAGGTTTGGATTAAATACTGGGAAGAAATTATTCCCTGTGAGGGCAATGAGGCCCTGGCACAGGTCACCCAGAGAAGCTGTGGCTGCCCCATCCCTGGAAGTGTCCAAGGCCAGGTTGGATGGGGCTTGGAGCACCCTGGGCTAGTGGAAGGTGTCCCTGCCCATGGCAGGAGGGTGGAACTGGATGATCTTGAAGGTCCCATCCTGCCCAAACCATTCTGTGATTCTTTAATACAAATTAAAAGCTTGAAAAATGTAAGACAGGGAAAAAAAAAAAAAAAAGGTGTAAGAATTTTATTCTTCAGAATGGTGAAAATTAATAAAAAGGAAAATTTAGAGTCTACTAAACCCAAAATAAATCCTAACGGTATTGGTTTGTTACTAGCTGGAAATGACAGATTTATTTATAATAATGCAGAAATTTCAATAAACTCCTGTATTCTGTAATTGGAAGAGAGCCTGGTTACTTAATCCACATCCCAGGCTAATGAAATACTTGTCATTACAGCAGCAGCTTGAACACATGCTATACATCATCTAATAAAGTGAGATGTGTGGAAGAGAAACAAGACAGAGCAATTTTGTGTGCAAGGATTTTAAAAGAGCGGGTTTAAGACTAATTGGGGATCATTGCTCTTCAGGAAAAGAAAGGTGGAAGGATTCCCAAAATCTGGAGAGAGGAGAATGTGCCTGTAAGAGCAGCAGCCTCACATCTGTCTTAGGCACAGTAACAAAACATCTGATGGAGGATCCAAAAATTAGGGGATTGTGGGTAATATTATGATTATAATTGAATAATAGCACACTCATTAAAACAGAGGAATTAATAGCAATCAACTTATGGAAAATAGATTTTGTCAAGCTAAATTAATACTTTCTATGAGAAACACAGAGCTGGTTGGTAGAGTCTGAATATTTGTCATTATTTGTACACATCATAAATAAGGCTTTTTTTTTTTTTTTTTTCCTGGGTGACAGTGAATAAACAGAACAACTAAATAATACAGATCTTGGAAACAGGAGCAGCACATATAGGGGAGTTCAGTTCTCCTCTGGGATTGGCCTTGGAGCTCCCAGTCCCTTCCAAGAAGGATGTTGGTAAATGGCAGAAGGTGGATGGGAGAGACCAGAGAACAATACCAGGACTTGGGCACCTCCAAGAGATGACCTGACTTAGCTCAGCAGGGATCATGGGAAGAGCTGCCCATCCAAGGAAGACAGATTTATATCCTAGAGATGGGTGGACATGGAACAGAATAATGGAATGGTTTGGGTTGGAAGGGACCTTAAAGATTATCCACTTCCAGCCTCCTGCCAGGGGCAGGGACACCTTCCACCAGCTCAGGTTGCGTCCAGCCTGGCCTTGGACACTTCCAGGGATGAGGAGCCCAGACATTTAGTAGGTCCAGACATTTAGAAAGCTCTGGATGAGCACCAGGGAAAAAAAAAAATTTTCTGTGTGTTGCTGTCAACTCCTACAGATAAATTAATTTGCCTTTTTTTTATTATTTTATTTTTGTTTTTAACCGTGAAAAATGCTTTAATCCAAGCCAGCAGTAATTCAGGAAGGCTCAGTGCCGTGAGTTACACAGGATCTGAGTAGATAATCACACCAGGATCAGTGGGATGTGCTGATGTCCCGTTCCCTGTTGGTTCCCAGCCCATTCTCCCACGGGGAGGTGAAGGGAGGCTCTATCTCGTTGCGTGAGGAGCAGGTCAGTGTGTGTGCACAGAGCCCAGAACCTGCCAAAAACTTGTCTGTAAGTCAGGGCAGTCTGCTGGAGTCAGCAGCACCGAGATGTCCAGGCCATCTGTGACACACCTAAGGCTGCTGAGCAGCTTGGCTCCATCTGGAGCTGCCGTGAGCTCGCTGCCGGCACCGCTCCTCTGAGGATGGTCAGCTGTGGAGAGGGGACATCTCTCACCCATGTCCCCTCACTGAGGGCATATGGCCCTTTTGCTCTGGCCCCACAGGCTGGCCCAGGCTCCCGTGAAGCCCAGGTTATCCACATGGATCCTGAGCTTCTCCCCAGCCCTTTCATTTCCGCACTTTCTGCATTTCCACTCCATATGTGGCCAGGAGAGGAGACTGGACAGGGCATGGGAGCAAGGGGTGGAAAGTGACTGTGCTTCTTGGGTGCTGACTGTGCTTCTTGGGTGCTAACTGTGTTTCTTGGGTGCTGATTGTGCTTTTTGGGGGTTGGCTGTACTTTTTGGGGGATGGCTGTACCCCAGCACATGAGACTGAGACTGAGATTCCACTTTTCCCTGGTTTAGCCCTTTGTGCTCGCTTAAACAGAAAAGGTTGAGGACAAGAGTTAAGGATGAAAGGCCAGGCTGGGAGATCCGGGCTTGCTCAGTCTGGAGAAGAAAAAAAGGCTCTGGGGAGACCTTAGAGCCCTTTCCAGTGCCTAAAGGAGCTCCAGGAGAGCTGGAGAGGGACCTAGGACAAGGGATGGGGGGACAGGACAAGGGGGAATGGTTTCAAACTGTCAGAGGGCAGGATTGGATTCAGTATGATATTCTCACATGGAGATGGGGCGGCAATAACTTTTTCCCGATTAAACCATCCCACCTGTGGGATGTGAGGGCAAACTTCACATGGAGACTGTCCCATTTATGACCCCTCCCCTGCTCTGCTGCTCTTCCCCAGCCTGAAAGGATGCCATGAGAAAGCAGGAACTCTGTGCCTTTGACCTCTTGAGGTCCCTGTGGCCATGAGACAGGAGCATCCCTGCCATGCCCAGAGCTCTGGGATGAGGGGGTTCCTGTCCTGGCCTTTGGTGACCCCGGGCAGAGACAACAGGGAGGGAACAAGGGGAAGGGTGGAGTCACATATTGGGGTTCATGCACATCGATATGGGGTGTTGAGCAGAGGTATGGGGGGTGTATGGGATGAGGGACAGGGCTAAGAGGGTGCAAGGAGTATATCAGGTCTGTTGGATGGGCCTGTGGAGTTGTGCATCCATATATGGGATTTGTGGTACTGGGCCATAGGGACTGGGGGGGGGATAGGTGCATTTGGGTTGTGTAGGATAGAGCTATAGGATTATTTATCCATCTGTGGGGTGTGTCACAAGGCTGTAGGGCTATTATGAGTGCCTGGGAGACAGCCAGAAGGCTGTGCACCCATGTATGGGGTAAGTGGGAGTGGGCTACAGGGTGTAGCCAGGGAGGTGTACATGGAATACGTGGGAAAGGGCTATAGGGTTAAGGAGGTGTATATGGCATATCTGGGAAAGGGCTATAGGGTTAAGGAGGTATATATGGGGTATATGGGAAAGGGCTATCAGATTAGGGAGGTGTATATGGGATATGTGGGCCAAAACTGTAGGATTATGGATCCTTCTGTGGGGTGTCTGCCACAGGGCTATAGGGTTATGCATCCATGGAGTGGGTGTGTGGGACAATGCTGTGCAATTCTGTGTGCACACATGGGACAAGTGGGATATAGGGTTAGGGAGGTGTATATGGGGTATGTGGGAAACGGCTGTAGGGTTAGGGAGGTGTATATGGGATATGTGGGAAAGGGCTGTAGGGTTGAGATGTATGTGGGATAAGTGAGACAGGGTTATAGGAGTAAGGGGGTGTCTGTGGGATATGTGGGGCAGCGTTATGGGTTTAGGGAGGTGTATATGGGATATGTGGGGCAGGGTTATAGGGTTGGGGAGGTGTATATGGGGACGGTGAAACCGGGCAGCCCAGGGGCTGGAGGAGGGGGACACTGACATGGGCGGGCAGTGATGGAGGAGTCAGACCAGGACCAGGACCAGGGGCAGGACTAGAGCTGCAGGTTCGGTGTGGTGTCGGTGGGATGGGGGTCGGTGGGATGGGGGTCCGATATCCCCCCTCCCGATCCCCCCGCGGCGCGGTGCCCGCTCCCCGCCCGCCCTGACGGCCGCTCTCTCCCCCTCTCCCCGCTCCGCCGCCCCGTCCCTCCCTCCCTCCCTCCCTCCCTCCCTCCCTCCCCGCTCTCCTCTCCTCTCCTCCCTCCAGCAGAGCCTCCGCCTCCGCCTCCCCGCCCGGCGCCTGGTCCTGGCGCGGCTGCCGAACGGTCCCGCTCGACGCCTCCCGGACCAAGTGTCTGTGTGACCGGCTCTCCGCCTTCGCCATCTTAGCCCAGCTCAGCCCCGACATGGTGAGTCCCTTCGAGGGAGGAGCGGAGGGCACGGGGAGGCGGGGGGGGACACATAGGGGGGACAGGGAAAAGGGAAGCGGGACGCGCGGCCGGGATGCAGCGGAGCATCCCCGGGTACCGGCGGGGGACGAGCCCCGAGCGCTGCTGCAGTCCGGGGTCACCGGCACCGTGGCGACACGGCGGGAGGCTTCGCATCGCCCTCCCCCCTTCCCTGCCCGGCCGCCCTTCCTCTCCCCTTCCCCCCGACCCTGAGCGCGGCTTCGGGGACGCGCACACACAGACACATCGCGGGTGATGCCGCGCTGCGCTCCCCGCGCCCTCCCATCCATCCCTCCATCCCTCCATCCCCGTGCCGTGCCCTGGGACGTGGATCCCGCTAAATTCAGGGAGCGACCGGCCCCCGCAGGCGCGTTCGCTCCCGTGGGCTCCCCCACGCACGGGATCTTCGCACGTGTCTTTTTTTTTTTTTGGGTTTTATTTTTTGGGGGGGGAGTTGGGGGGGGTGGGATCGCCCCGCTCCGCCTCCCTCCCCGCCGCAGCCCCCCTCGTGTCTCCCTTCCACGCCTCGGGGTCCTTCCCGCCGCCCCGCTCAGTTTTGGGGGGTGTGTGTGTGCGGAGGGGGCACCCCCCCCGCTCTGCAATGAGGGGAGCGTGGAAGGGGAGGAGTTGTGAAGTTTTTGGCCGCTGTCGGGGACGCGGAGCCGGTGCCGCGTCTCGGACGGAGCCTCCGGAAAAAAAAAAAAAAAAAAAAAAAAAAAGAGAGAAAAAAAAAGTGCGAGATTCCTAGAAATTAACGCTGGGCGGCTGCACCCTGAGTCAGAGCACGGGGAGGGTGCCAGGGCACTAAAGGCAACGTTGGGGTGGCCAAAAGAGGCTGCACAGGGTCCTCTCTTCCACCTTGTGCTTTTTAATTTTTTAATTTTTTTCTTTTTTTTTTTTAAGTAGTTCATCCTCTTTTTTTGGACAGTTCCCGGGTTCACAGAGCAAAGTCCCCCTCCCCTCCTCTACCTAAAGCTTCTCCATCTGCCTGGGCACTGGGAGTTACTGGGCCCTTGCAATTATTTACTAATTATGGCTTGCTTGTTAAATGCTGGCTTAATTCAGCAAAAGGGGAGGGGAAAAGAAGAAAGGAAGGGTGAGGGTGGTAAAGGAGAGGGGGGATCACATTTTCCAAGATGAAGGTTTGGTTTATTATTAGAAACACTAATGTATTTGGTCCACTAGTTACCATGGAAACAACATCTGCACTGAAGTGGTTTTAAAGACACAGTGTTGGTTGTGTTTGCCCGGGCCCCGTGGAGGCCCAGCCACCACAGGGCTCTCAAATGGGCTCTGGAGTGTCAGGTGGAGCCACTTTTGGGGGCCTGTTGAGAGAGGCACCAAGTTTCTGGTCTTGGTAGAGGTGCTCTGGTTGAAGGATGCTCAGAGGTGGGACAGGGAGCGTGTTCCTGCTTGGAAGGGGCCTGGAATGGGCTGGTTGCTTTGACATTGGAATCCCTGCACCCATCTTCTTCCATGGGTCTTTGCTTCCTTGTCCTCCCACTGTGAACCAAGTGGGCACTGTGAACCAGCCTGCTGGGCTGGTGCTCTCCAGGAGTGGGATCCAGCCTGCTGCAGGTGGACAGGGTGAGCTCAGGTGAGCCAGCTGGGAGCCATCCCCTGCCCTGGGAGCTCGCAGGGCCATGTCCTGCCAGCAGCAAGGCTTCACCCCTCACCCCAGGCTAAAACAGCTCAAGTGTCTGGCTCCAAAGTTTGTGTTGACCCCCACGGTGATGGATTGGATGGCTGAGCCTTGTCCTGCACGGGAAGGGCTCCAAGGTGTCCTGACAAAGTTTAGGGAGATTGCCTGGTTGGAGAAAATAAACTGGGATTTCTGCTGCAGGAGTGCTTCCGAGGCAAAGTCTGGAGTGAAGTGAGCCCAGATGTGCAGCTGAGCTGCTGGTGAAGGTCCCCTGCTGATCCATCCTCTGGGCAGAGGGTCAGGCAGTGTGGGAAAAGGAAAGGGAATCTTTGCCATGGCTGAAGCAAAAGTTTCTCTGATGGAGACTCTATGTTCACACAGTGCTTGGTATTGTTTAACTAAGCAGCTTGGGGACAAAATGGTTAATTTGACATGGCCAGATACTGCTGCTCCCTCAGCTCCAGGTGTTTGGAGTGTTATCTGGATAACACAGGGTTGGTGTAAGAATTTTTGCATCTGAGAGTGGGTTTGTCTGCAGGAGGATGCAGGTTCCTTCCCCCAGGCATGTTTTATTATATCTGCAACTAAACTCACAGCTCCTCCTTTGGGGTTTAGGCCTAAAATTACTTCCTTCGTCCTCCTTCCAGCTCCACTGGCTGGGTTATGTTTTCACAACTCATTTTTTTCCCTGCCTCACGAGCATCAGGATGAGTCCTTTGGCCATGTCTGGGGGAAAACTGGGGCTTGGATGTCTCCTTGGATAACCCTGCTAAGCAAAACCAAAGGTTTGATGATGCTGTGGAGCATCATCCAGGCTGAGCTCAGGTGAGCCAGCTGGGACCCATCTCCTGTCTTGTGAGCTGGCAGGCCCGTGCTCATCCAGGTCCTCATTTCCTCAGTTTCCTCCCCAAATCTCATTCTGAACAAGCCCACGTTGCCTCCCGTCCCCAGAGGTGGCATCTCGTCATCGTTGGTGTCTGCGGTGGTGACATTTATGGTGCCGTTTTTCATGTGCCTTTGGAGCTCTCAGGACAAGAAGCTCCGTCCGCCTGGGTCATTAATATTATTTATTGCTATAAATCTCCCTTCTGGAGTCTTTGGCCCTGGCAGTTTGAAATATTTGTAACCCTGGTATGGGCACAGCTTCTTTGCAGGGGAAAAAAAAAAAAAAAAAAAAGGCTGTGAGAGAGGATTTTGGGATGATTGTTGCTGCTGGTTCGGACTTGCCAAGGACAGTTTCCCTGCGCTGGGACCTGAGAGTTGCTCATGTGGCAGGGAAAGGAAGCGGTTTTTCCTTGATTTCAGTGGAGCTAGAGGCTGAAAATTCTGTGTTTTTGAATCACTTTGGGAGGCAGACATCCCTAAGCCCTGATGGAGCTGTTCAGATCCAGCTCAGAAGCTGGAGTTCAGATTTGTGTTTGATTTCCCTTGGATCCTGCTATTTCCAGAGGCAGCCTCATGCACTGGTTTGGCACAACTGCTGTTTGACCATCATGAAAGATTAAAACCTTTTAAATTAAGGAGCACAGAGAAGCATTTTGGGACTGTCTTTTCCTTTAGTTTTATACCCTGCCCAGCCTGGGAGGGCAATGGCATTGACATGCCGTGGTGCTACACCTGCATAATAGCAGTGCTAACAGGGAGTGAGGGCAAAGGCAAACTGCAGAGCTGCCTGTCAGGCTTGTGGTGGCGTTTTCTCGGTGTTTCTTGGCGATTTTTGGAGGTGGGAAGGGAGTAGAGCAGGAGGCTGAGGATGGGCAGGAGAGACTTTTACTCTTTGGCTGTCTCGTTTGAGTTTGGTCTTCTCTCTGGTGCCCACCTGCTTAGGAATGGCCTTTATGAAGTTAATCAAGCTTTAAAGCTCAGTTCAAGGCCAGGTTGGATGGTGTTTTGAGCAACCTGGTGGAAGGTGTCCCTTGTCCATGGCAAGAGGGTTCTAATGAGATGATCTTTAAGGTCCCTTCCAACCCAGACTGTTTGGTGATTTTATTATTCATACAGCACTTAGGACTGTAGTAAGGCTGTACAAAGACATCTCTGCTCTCTCTCCCCCTCCTTACTACCTTGTCTGCAGGGACAGGGCTGATCAGAATGAGCTCTGCTCTTATTTCTGGTGTTAGCAAAGCTTGAGAGCTGCTGGTGGCATCAACCCGTAGAGGTGCAGAGTTTGTTACGTCTGTGCTGAATTTTTGGAAGGTCTCACCTCTGTGTCAGTGTTTACTGACAGGCAGACCATAACCTGGGAGGGTTGTGGGGCACCTGGACAGTTTTGTGGGGTGTTTTGTAGCAGGACAAACGTGGGTATGCACTGGCAAGGCAAGTGAGTGCCTGCAATGAGTAGATCTGTGACACGACAGGAAATGGCCTCAAGTTGTGCCAGGGGAGGTTTAGGTTGGATATTAGGAAAAATTCCTTCATGGAGAGGTTTGCCAGGCGTTGGAACAGGCTGCCCAGGGAAGTGGTGGAGTCACCATTCCTAGAAGTGCTTAAAAAACATGTGGCTGTGGTCTTTGAGGACATGGTTTAGCGGTGCTGGGCTGATGGTTGGACTTAATGATCTCAGAGGTCTTTTCCAACCTTTACCAGTCCGTGATTCCGTGATTCTACATCCCAGGATGTTGCAAGAGGGTTTGTTCATTGTCACCTCCAGTTTGCATGACTGGAAGGCACCTTTCATGGGGTGCTCCCCACCCATGGGGACACCACCTTCTGAGCTCCCCTCTCAACTCTCAGTTCCTTTGTTCTTCCCTGAAATTGGGCCAAGCAGTTTGTGTTTGAAGCAGAGGGTGAGAAATCCCTCTTACCCTTTGGGAAATTGTGAAGTCTGGAGACTCTCAGTGTCCTTTTTGGTTGTGGGAAGGGAATCGACACCCAGATCTGATGTGATCATCCCAGAATATTTTGGGTTGGAAGGCACCTTTAGAGTTCTGGCTGTACCTTGAAGATCTTCCCTCTGAAAGGATTGTCCTATGCCACGGGAGGTCTGTGTACTTCATGGAGAGTGCACAGACACAAGGTGGGTTATTTTAAGCTCCTAAAACTCTGTAGGGCTCTGCTTGCTCAGGGAGTAGATCCAGGTTTTCCAGCAGGAAAGAAAAAAAAAATTATGTTGATGAATCAAATGTTTTGTAAGGGTGTCACAGTTCTGACAACATTTTGATGGAAAATTGTAGCAGTTTCACTTAGATAAGACTGGATAACTTTATTTGGAGGTGAACATTTTTAACATTTATATTCTTCCAACATTTATCACGTGAGATTTGGAGTTTGGATATGAACAAAGCCTTTTGCATACCCTGAGAACTGCCAGTTCTCCTGTTTACAACTGTTTCCAGGTTTAGTTAATAACAGTGCTGCTTTTTCTGCAGTATTAACTCTTTGATTCATAAGTTGGACTTTTCTGATGAAGGCAAGTCCTCGGTTTTGTTGTTGTCCAGCTGGAAGTCTTGAGGCATCAAAAGCACTGCCAGTTTGTACAGGGGTCTAGGGAAGAGTTTATTAGGCTGGTGTCTCGAGGTGTATTGGACAGGCTACAGCCAGAGCTGTTTTCATGACCTTGAGCTAATCACTTCCTTGCTTTCTGCTTCCCTTTCCCCAGCTGCAGCACCCTCGCAGGTGACATCCCAGGCTCTGTGCAGCCACATCTGCACAGTGCCCCGAGCCTGAAGGGTGCTACAGGAAGCACCAAGTGCTGTCATTTCCCTGGCAGAGCGTTAGGAGCCTCCTCTTGCTGGGTTTTAGCAAGAGCCGTGCCAGGGTGAACAGTGCTGAGCTGCGAAATATTTGGGCTTTTTGAGGTCCAAATCCCGCCCGAGCTCCCGCGCTCGTGCTGTTGGCACCTCTTCCTGCAATCACCCCGTCCTCTCCAGGATGCTGCTGTGTGTAGAGTGTCTCTTAGGAGCTGATTACGCCTCTTGAACTGGAAATACAGCCTAAGATTTCCTGGGGATTTGTGCTGTTACCGCTGAACTCTCCCGGGATGTGAAGATGCCAAAGTGGGAGCGGTGCAGGGACACTCCAGCTGGACTCCTGGTCGTCCCAGGAGAGCTCTGTGCTGGGATTGGGGAAGGATATGGTGTAAGTGCTGCTGGGGATTTCTGGGCTTTGCCCATCTCCTGCTCCACAGCAGGAGCAGCTGCTGTGTTTTCTCAGGGGTGTTTTTCCCCAAGGTCTGTGGCAGTCTGGAGGAGCAGTTTGTGATTCCGTAAATCACAAGCTGGGCTTTGCCTTGCTCAGCAGGGATGCTCCTTTCACTAAATCTAGTTTAGCCCTCCTGATAGAATGCGTGGATAGAATGGAGAAGACAAGGTATGAACCAGCTGGGCAGACAGTTTTCCCCTCCTACTCTCTCCCATAATAAGATTAGGAACGAGAGAGGATGTGTGATGCCCTTAGGTGGCCAAATGGGCCAACCCACAGTCTGACTGCCTCTTAAAAGAATTCCATTATTTTTCCAAAGTGTCCTCTTAGTAGAGGGGCTGGAGTGTGATCCTACATGCTGGAAATCACCTGCTTTTAAATGTTTGCTCTGTCAGTGATGTGAAGTCTGTCAGTGTGTGTTGCAGAGTGAATTAAGGCTAAATCTCATTGGAGTTTGGAGAGGTCCCGGAGTCGATCTACAGATGATTCGTGTCGGGTTTTTAGAGGAAGGGGATTACTGATAGAGCTTGTGGTGTGCCCCAGATGGCAGAATAACCCTGGGCTTGCAATTTTGATGGGAGATGTGCCTGCAGATTGCCCTTTCTAAATGCTGTTCACAGATAGCTAAGAAGGGATCCCATTAGTAAGTAAGTGATCTGTGTTTGAACACAGACAGGCAAGGAATGAGAGACGAGCGGGGTGGGAAATCCCTCTCAGTGCTGTGCTTCCAGCAGAGACAACACTTGAATATATTAAAAGAAGACAGGTAGCACAGAAGGTAATAATGGGAGGATTTGGCTCAGCATAATAAGCAGTCATCCAGCATCCCACCTCCTTCTCGGCTGTCTGCGGATTCAGCTGCCGATCCAGCCGGGAGTTCGGGAGACATTCCCAGCTGACAGCTTTCCTGTGCCGAGTTCCTCGTGGATTTGCCCAGGTCTTTAACTCCTGACTGAAGTCCAGGTGGTGGGATTGCAGCAGTGTGGGGTTGCAGCTCTTCCCTGAGCTCTGCACAGCCCTGGCAGTGACTCTCCTGCAGGCGAATGCTGCATCACCCTGTATCTCTCCATCTGAAGGCGATGTGGGAGAGGAACATGAGCAAGTGGCTGGGAGCTTAGAGGCTCTGTGGGATTCAGAGTGAGTTATTCCAAGCCAAATTCACCCTTTGGTGCAAAGGCAGGACTGGCATTAACCAAGTGACCCCAGCAGCAGGGCAGGGCTGAGGTTGATCCCTTGTCTTCAGTTCAGATTAAAGCCTCCCCGTGAATGTCTGGGATACTGAGTGTCCAGGAATTCCTGAGGGGTTTGGTGCTTATTTTTGAGCTGCAGTGCCTGATGGCTTGTTGCCATGAAAGCAGCTTAGGGACTGTGACAGCTGCCCTACTACCCAGCCACAGCACAGTGCTCTGCTAAAGGAGGTGTGGATTTAAGCCAGGACTCCCAATTCCCCCACTTTTCCCTTTCCTGAAAGCTCAGGAAGCAGTGTGTGCAGACTTGAGGGCCAGAAATGTGAACAAAGGGTGGTGAGAGGTACCTGTCTGGGGTGCTGTGTTTTGGGGCCAAGCAGGATGACTGGTGAGTTGTGGGAGGGTGTGTGGGAGAGGATGTGTCAGAGCGTTTGCTGTGGCTCCTCCTCGCTGATGGAGAGCAGGGGTGAGCTCTGCAAGATGTTTTGACTCCCTTCTGAAGGAGAAAAGGCTGAGGGGAAAGAGGATAATAGTCTTGAAACGGGTAGAAGGTGGCTGTGGAAAGGGAATAATCTTTCTGTGTCTGCTGGGGATTGGGCTCAAATTGCAGAGTGAGAGATTTAATTCAAGCACAAGGGAAAACCTTCTGACTGCAGGGAGAGTCAAGCACTGAGAGCCTCCATCAGCAAAGGTTGTCTTGAAGAGGCTGGGGGTGGCTTCAATGGCTTTGCAGGATGAGCTGGGCTCGTCAGGGCTTTTTCCACCTTTTTACCTGTAATTCTGTGAACCAGATCCCCTTTGTGTCTGCTCCTTGCTGTGTGTAAAGAGAGGAATGTGGCAGAGGGGCAGCACGTCTGTGGGAGTTGGAGGCGTGGGATGGAGGCAGATGGGAAAGCCAAAAGTCCCACAGTCTGTCCACAACTTCCCATCCTTAACTGTAGCTGTTGATCCATTGTTATTTATATATTTATAACCTGCTGTCTGGAGGTGTCACCTGGGAGGCTTCAGCTGTGGAGCACAACTTCAATCTGCTCCATGCTGAGCGAGCCACAGAGACACCCTGACCCAAAACAGGTGGAATTGGGCTGAAATTTCCACGTGAAACACAAGGATGCTCGGACAGAGGCGGGTGTGGGGGCCCGTGTAAACAGCATGAGGGCATTAGTCATCCTGATCCGCAGATCCTGCCGGAGTCAGGATTGCTCCGTGGGCTTTGCACCAGGCAGGGCTTTACAGAGGGGGGGGGTTTGAAGCAAGAGCACTGGGTTTTTTGGGGAGCTTCTCCCAAGGAAGGGGACGGCGTGGGAGCATCACAAAGGGGCTTGTTTGAAAATGGTAACAAGTGGGTGATGGAGGCTGGGCTTCCTGGGCTCCTCAGGGTGGGAGTCACAATTAGTGCTAAATGAGATTATCTTCCTCTCCAAAGCGCTTCAGGGACTAAGCACGTTGTGTTTGGAGAGTCAGTGGAACTGTTAAGTGTTTCTTGTCATTCTGGTGTAATTCTGCACCCATCTCCACGGTACTTTGGCCTGGAAAAGCCCTTCTTTAGGAAATTTTGACAAGCTGCTTCACCACTGAGCCTTTTATGCCCTGCCCAAAGGCTAAGGCTGCCCTTAAATTGCCATGCAGTTAAGGCATGGCTAAGTCATTATTATTATTATTTTACAACAAATGTCTACTCATTTAAACCCAAATTGAGGCCGTTTCTGAAAGGTTTGTGCCCTTCATAGTTTTGCTGTCTGTGAATGACCGAGTGGACAAACCTAATGGCAGGATTTTGGCAATCATTGAGGCAAAAACGGGCAATACGTGTGGCAAACAAATGTCAGAGTTCTAATTAGGAGTATCTGAGCTTGCAACTTCCCTCTCAGTGGTAGGACTGTCTAATGAAGAAAGTGGGATTATGCTGGGTGGGATAACTGTCAGTCAAAACTCAGTCTGCAGCTCGAGTGCTCACTGCCTACCTGCCCTAACAGCCACGAGGATGTACAGAATATATTCGAGAAATCTGTGAAAGCAAAATGACTCTGCTCTTTTCCCACAAGTAAGACAAGTGCTTTCATTTTTTCTTGACAAATGGTTCTTTTCCCTCTTTTTAAACATGGCAATCATGCCAGCCGTTCCCCAGACGGGGAATATCCCACTACTGGGGCCACTTTTGGGTTTGTTTATATCAGCTCAGAACAGCTGTAAATCCAGGGGCTGTTACAGCTTTACTTTCCAATCACTCAGCTGTGAATGAGTTGGGTGTCAGGGCTGGGAGCTGATTCCTGGAGTGCTGCTTTGGAGATCACTGCTCCATGGAGGGGGAATTGGCCTCAGGGGTTCCCCAGTGACCAGCTGTGTGTCGTACTGGGTGGGTGGGAACGTGCTGGATCCCGCGGATTCTTCGGATTTCAATGGGAGTAAAGCTGTCATTATCCCCATAAGAGCACACCACTCTGCTGCCAAATGGCTGAAATCCCTTCATCTCCTTTTCCAAGGTGAAAAGGAGCCCCTGGAAGCTTCTGAAGACTGGTAATGGTCTGGACACATGTTTTACTGCAAGGCTGTTGGGTCAAGCCCAGTTTGGGTCAGGAGCTGTTGCCAGTGCAGGGATCTTCAGTGATCAACAGTGAGAGATGGGAGCCTGGGTCCTACAGGAGAGGAATTGCATCTGCAAGGAATAATTGGGGTTTGTTCAGCCTGGAGAAGAGGACCCCCAGGGGAGACCTCATCACAGTCTGCAGCTTCCTCATGAGGGGAAGAGGAGGGGCAGGCACTGATTTCTGCTCTCTGGTGACCAGTGACAGGACCCAAGGGAAATGATGATATGTCAGAGGAGGTTTGGGTTGGACAGTAGGAAAAGTTTTTCACCCAGAGAGTGGTTGGGCACCGGAACAGGCTTCCCAGGGCAGTGGTCAAAGCACCAAGGCTGACAGAGCTCAAGAAGTGTTTGGACAACACCCTCAGGGATGTGGTGGGATTGTTGGGGTTGTTCTGTGAAGGGCCAGGAGCTGGACTCTATGATCCTTGTGGGCCCCTTGCAGCTCCAGATATTCCATGATTCTATGAACTGGATAAAGGCAGGGTTTAAGAGATACCTAAGGGGTGGCTTGTGCAGTCTTTGCCCTAAGTGTTCCCCACCTGTGCTTTGCATGAAGCTTTTTCTTGAGGCCTTCAACAGGCAAGGGGAGAGGGAGGGTGGATGTTTGTTCTCCAGGGGATATGAGCATCTTTGGCAAGAATCTTCCTGCAAACCCTGTAGCCTCTGGTGTTCCCCCTGCTCCTCAGCTGGGTCTCTCTGAAGGGCAGGGTGCACAGGAATGGGCAAGGAATGTTTTGGGGGAGAGCTGCTGGTCTGGCATCACTCACCAGCACCACACTGATAGTAAAACAAACAACGGGCTGTTTTGGAATAATTTGGTGAAATGCTGTCACCTGGCATGGAACCAAAACACTGCTTAAATCAGGATAAACACAGTCTGGATTCTACTCTCATTTTCCATCCCCAATCTGCCACGGACTTATTTTATTTTAGCTGTGTGTAAATCTTACCACATTTCCCTGCAAGGTGCTCAGAGCTGCTGCTGTGAAGCTACAAGAGAGGAGGGCAACCAGCTTCCAAATCAGCTGCAGGATTTGAATTGGTTATTCTCTGTGTAGTACACAGAAAGGGCAATTCCCAGCAGAAAGGAGCAGGAAAGAAGACTCATTTTTAATGTGCCTAGAGAGGATGTAGAGAGCATACAGAGAATATGTCCCTATGGTAAAATAATGCTAGTAATAGTAATAGTAGTAACAACGATGATGATGATGATAATGGTAACAATAATAATAAATTCCATGGCAGAGGTGGCTCTAGTGCTGTCCTGTAATTGTCCCTAATATTTAATTTTTATAATTCTCCCTGGCTTGTGCCAACCAGCAATGTCCAGGGCATGGATTGCTCCATGAATCTTAAAATCATGGAATCATTAAGGGTGGAAAAGACCTCCAAGATCATGAAGTCCAAGCTTTGACCGAACACCACCGTGCCTGTTAAACCACATCGCAAAGGGCCACGTCTGCTCCTTTTTTGAACCCTTCCAGGGGTGGTGAATCCACCACTTCCCTGGGCAGCCTGTTCCCAGTGCATAACCACCCTTTCAGTGCAGAAATATTGCCTGATATCCAACCTGAACCTCCCCTGGTGCAACTTGAGGCCATTTCCCCTTGCCCTGTCATCAGTTGCCTGGGAGAAGAGACCAACCCTCACTTCACCACAACCTCCTTCCATGGAGCTGTGGGGAGTGAATGTTCCACTAAAGCAGTTTGGACAGGACCCCTCTGTTTTGAATGTGAGTCTGTATGAACATCTGTATCATACATCCACAACAGAGTAGACTGTTTGATTCTCCTGGACTGGCAGAGTAAAACGAGGTTTGCTCTTCACTGCAGTGCCTGTGCCAGTGCTGCTGCACAGTGCGATTAAAGTTCACTTCTGCCTCCGTTCTCTCAGAAGCAAAGAGCAGATACCCGCAGAGGAATAGGCCATTTTGGTTATTACCAGCTTTATTGTGGAAAATGGTTTTTATTTTCCTCTTCAGTATGCTTTAAAGGGAAAGGCTGCAACCGAGCAAGCTTTCCATATGCATGAGAAGCAAAGATTTAAAAGCCAGACACTCCATCTGGCCAGCTCACAAACAGTTAAGCCTGGAGCTCTCTTCAGTCTCTCCTCCATACCTCCCCATGTTAATCTTGCACAGCAGAGAATGAGATGCTGGTTCTTGATTGTCCTGACGTAGCCCCAGGAACCCCCTGAGGCATTTCCACACTGCAGTGATCCAAGCTAAGTTAGGCTTTGGATGAGAGATGGAGGGCAGTATTATTCTCCTCCACTTCCAGGGGATCAAAACAGGCTCCTGAGAAGCTAAAACCAGCATTTGCCATCTAAAGCAGATCAGCTGAGAGGCCTTTGAGACAGATTGGCCGAAGTGGTGGAGCCACGTGGCCACAGTTGACCTGCAGGCAAGCTGGGAATAGACCCCCACTCTCCTCCATCTCCACCCCCACGCTCTTCCTTGAGGTCCCAGCAGTCTGATTCCCAAACTGCAGCCCACAAAAAGATGCCAAGTGACTCATAGGCTGCTCCTCAGAGCTCCATAAAACGGGGATTTCAGCAGCTTGGCCAAGCAAAGCCTCATCGGAAAGGGGACAGGGAGGGAATTAAGCACGATGTGTCTCAAGTAACGGCAGTGAGAATGTTTGGGGCAGAAGAAGAGTGGTCCTCAGCATTAGTATGAGCCTGGCCCATCCCTCCTCCACATCGGGTCTGGAAATCCGAGGCTCTGGGAGCGCGGCGTGGTCGCTCAGGGGTGGCAGCGAGCTGACCGTGGTGCTGATGACTGGCAGGTAGATAATGCGGGCTGTTAACTCCCGTAATTCCCTGCCAGCCCGCAGGAAATTATCCTGACAGTTCCCATTAAAGGGAGGCTGCGTGGCCACTCCTCTGCCCTCAGAGCTTCATCAGGGCTGTTTGCTAAACACAGATTGTCTTGAGAGCAGGCTCAATACCCACCGAGGAGCCGGCAATTGTTAATAAATAGCAGCGCGTTAAAGGTGTTCTCTCCGGGTGATTTTTGTGTTCTGTGATTACCCGGAATTGCCCGTTAGACCGGCTAAATTACAGGAAAGGGGGCCCTGAGCTCCACAAACGTGTTCTTGATAATGGGTGACTATTAGCTCTGACACGGGAAGCCTGTGGTTATGATAGAGGGGGAGCAATGCAAGGGAGAAATCCTCCGGACCTGCCCTGCAGTGGCAGGGGCTGAGCTCGGCAGGATGTCACATTTGCCAGGAAGAAGTTGGGAAAAGGTAATTTATTAAGGATGCCACTGAGTGACACCTTCGTGCAGACATCTCAAAGCCCTTCTTGGAGGTTGGAGGATGGAGAAGAAAAAGCTCTGAGGGGACCTTGCTGTGGCCTTTCAATAGATAAAACTTCATAAGTAAGATGGAGAAATACTTTTTTTACCGGGTTTTGTTCGAGATGGAGTTAAATTTCTCCAAAGCAGCTTGTGTGGGGCTGCATTTGGATTTGTGTTGAAAACAGTGTCGTTGATAATAATAATTAAAACAGTGATTTTTAATTATTGGTGAGCAGTGCTTACACAGCACCAAGGCCTTCTTTTTGCTCCTCACCCGACCCCACCAATGAAAACTCTGGAGGTGCAGAAGAATTTGGGAGAGGACACAGCTGGGACAGCTGACCCCAGCTGCCCAGAGGGATGTTCCACACCATATTATGTCACAATCAGCAGCTAAACTGGGAGGGTTGGAGGTTGTTGGAGGCTGCCATTGCTGACATGTAGAGACAGGATGAGGGGGAAAGGCTTCAAACTGAAAGAAGTTAGAATTATATTAGATATTGGGGAGAAATTCTTCCCTGTGAGGGTGGGTAGGCCCTGGCACAGGTTACCCAGAGAAACTGTGGATGCCCCATGCCTGGAAGTGTCCAAGGCCAGATTGGGTGGGGCTCTGAGCAACTGGACCCACACACTGTGAGCTGAGTTGTGTTGTTCTCACCCAGGTGAAGGTGTCGTGGCATCGCTCAGTACCAGAGTTCTAAGAGATACTGTTTGTTGCTGTGGATTTCTGCTGATCTTTTTATCAGTGCTTGTCCTGGTTTAGAGTACAGGTGCTTTACTATCCCAGTGAAGTGTTCATGTGAATGAGAAACCCAGAATCCAACCAAACAGGGATAAAAAAAAATCAGTGTGGTTTTTTTTGGCAGATGAGAAGAGCTCGTTCACCTCTTGCTCACTCAACCCTCCTGAGCTGTTCTCTTGCAGCACTGACATAGACCCTTTTGTTTAGAAAGCTGTTCATTCTGTGAGCACTGGTAAAAGCATTATTTTCCAGCAATTTTAACAG
The DNA here is from genome assembly GCA_038380795.1 of Pyrocephalus nanus. NCBI lineage: Eukaryota > Metazoa > Chordata > Aves > Passeriformes > Tyrannidae > Pyrocephalus > Pyrocephalus nanus. Next base: position 94,841,752 of record CM076261.1, read on the forward strand.
CTGTCTCCCTGCTTTGACAAGAGTTGTCCAACCAGCGGTGAAATCAATACATGTGGCTTAAAAAAAGCTTCTCAGGAATCAAGCCTTTGTCCAGTGGCACAGTAAAGTGGTTCCTGAGAATTCTTGGAGTAAATCACACCTACCTGGTCATGTTCTTTGTCAGAAGAGTGGGATGAGTCTCGTTGCTCTGAGCTCATGACCTGTGAGGAGAAGGAGATGGACTTGCTTGGCCTTGCAGGGATGGATGAAGGGGGAAATCTGATCACAACCTGAGGGTATCAGAGGGGCAGTTACAAAATTATAAAACTAAATTCCTCTGGCTTGTGCTTGATGGTTTAACAAGGGGAAAAGCCACAAAACCTTGGGAAAAACCCTGTCACCAGGAGAGTAGTGTAGCCCTGGAATGGGCACCATCAATGGGATGGGAGCTCTCCATCTTGGAGAATTCCCAAAGCTTATCCAGACAAAACCAACACCTGATATTAGGGGTAGCCTTGCTCCAAGCAGTAAATTGGATTGTAAAGCTGAAGTTGTCCCTTGCAACCAGTACTTCTGTAATTCTCTGACTTCATGAATCTTTAATTTCGGATGTGCAGGAAGTCAGGCTCAAGGCAACCATTACAGAGAGCAAACACATTTCTAAAACCAAACAAAGCCCAGCCCCTCCCCCCCACCCCCCCAAATTCCAAACTCATATGCCTGTGTTTAATTTGGGAGCATAATAAAGGGTTTAATTTTTCAGTGACTGTGTCGGTGTGCTGTTGTACCTATAAAGACTTTGTTCAGCTTTTCTCAGGATCAAGGATGGAGAAAGCAGAAAGAACAGTTTGTAAGGTCTGGGGCAAACTGCACAGCATTAAGAAATATTTTGTTCTAATTGGAGACTGTTTGACCCTGGAGCCAGAGCAGGGTAATGGAACAGGCACGACTCGAATGAAGCCGCTTTTCACTGCTTTCTGCAGAAAGCAAGAGAAGGAAAGAGAGAAATGCAGAGGATTTGAAGGGGGGGGGAGAGCCAGAGAGATGCATTAAGGGCAAGAAGAAAAGGCAGAATATGCCATGGGAAACGGCCAGAGGAAGGGAGACAAAGAAGGCAAAGAAAAAGAGCAAAAATTAGGGAGAAAGGAGGAGAAAAGGAAACAGAAAAGGAGAAGGAAGCAAGGTGAAATTGCAAAGGAAAGGAGGAGTGTCCTTCTGCCCTGCCAGGCAGAGCGATGAGGTGGCAGGACAGGAGCAGCCCCAGGCAGGAGCGCTCGTTATTTCCATCCTGGCTGATGTCATTGATTGCTTCTCCCCTCCCTTGTCATGCCTGGTGACAGAATCCCGGGAATTGCGACTCACAGTGACCTGCTCTGTTCCTGATTGGCCCAGGGAAAAGTTTTCTTTCCAGCTCCAAACCAGCACGGCTTCATCTGTGTTTCAGGGTGCTCCTGAAGAAGGTGGAGACCCTTTCCCTGGCCCGTCTTTTGCAGACAACCAGTTTCCCCTCAGCTGTGGTGCTGGGAAAATCCCATAGGATTGCTTCCTCTTTAACCTTGTGGTCTTTCTGTTGGCAGCATTATTACTTCTTGAATCAACCTTGTTTTCCCCCTCCTTTTCCTCCTTTAAGGAAATTTCTCTTGCAAGGCTCGGATTCTACAGCATCCAACCACCTTCTGTCAGGGGGTTTAATTAGTCAGAAGAAATAAAACAAATGAGGATTTGTTTGCCAAGGGCAAGAAGAGGGGGATGGGGAAAGGGAGATGGGCAGGACAGAGAAACCTTGATAATGAGGAAAGAAAGCAGGATCCTAAATTACACCGGTCTGAGGCTTTAGGACTTACTTAGGATGAGAAGAAATTGCCTCCAGTAGATTAGACATTGGGGAAAATTGCATCATGGAAAGGGTTGTAAAGCATTGGAACAGACTGTCCTGGGAAGTAGTGGAGTCACCACCCCTGGAAGTGTTCAAAAAACATGTGGGTATGGCATTTGAGGACATGGTTTAGTGATGAACATGGTGGTGGTGTTGGGTCGGTGGTCAGTCTTGCTCTTCTTTAAGGTCTTTCCAACTTTAATGATTTTGTTATTCCAAAAGGAGCAGCCAGTGTTTTTTGTGGTTATCCACCCTCATGATGCCAACAAAAATCCCATCACCAACCAACCCTTCTCTGTAGGGCGGAGGGATGAACTTTATGGCATCTCTTCAGCGAAAGTCCTTCCACTTGGCATGGCTTTTGTGAAAATTGGGTTGAAAGAGGAGAAAGGAAGTGCAGATCAGGGGCTTTCCTGGGGGAAGGGCTGCAGAGAGACACCAGTTATTGCACCAAAGTCTGCCTTCCAACTGGCCACTCCTCATTTGTGTAATGCCTCATCAATGAGCAAACATCTGACCTAGGAATAGCCCAGCACATGAAATCTCTTCCTTAGCTGATGGAGGATCTAGGATAGGGTTGTGGGTTATATGGGAAAGGAGTGAAAGAACCTGAGGTTTTTGGGGGGTGGAGGGATATCAGAGAGGATATGGAAGGGAGGGGAATTAGGGTTGCTGTGTTGAGATGTAGGGATGGAATCTGCTCATCCCTTAAAAACCAAACTCCGTTCCTTCAGTTACTCCTGGATGGTTTAGGAATGAGTTACGTGTTGGGCTTTCTTTTTTTTTTTTTTGCTCTAATGGAGCTCCTCCCCCACTTTTATCCAGTTACCCATGAAAAGTCAGTGAAATGAGACCTACTTAAATCAAATGTCACAATCGATGCTCATCCCAGGCCACCGTTTGTGCGATGTGAACTCACATCACCGTGAGCGAGGAGCAGGGAGAGGAAAAGGGTTGGGAGCAAGCTTGGAGAGAGAGAGAGCAAGAGCAATCCATGTCTGATCAGTGCTTTTATCCCAACCAGGCATCTCTGGGGTGGGACAGAGCTGCTGCTCACCTGGGATCTCCATGGGGGAGAAGCAAAGCTGTGGCTTCCTACGCGACGTTGCATCTGTCTCTCCCATACTTGACCCCTAAATCAGAGTCCCCTCCACATTTCAATTTATAAGGAGTAAGATATGCTACTTCAGCACTCACGCTGCCTGGATGATGTCCAATTTCAATTTTGTTTGATGGAAGATGAATCAAAATGTTGATATTTTCATTGAAATACTTCGTTCCTCCCCAAAAAAAAATGCTTCTAACCTTCCTATGAATATTTGGCAGGAGCATCAATTCTCAGGATGGAAAAACACAGTCATATGACTTGATGGTAAAAATTGCAGTGATCTAATCTCTGTAGAAGTTTAGGGGAAGGATCTGCAGGTGAGCTGAAAAAACATTTGTTCACGAGCATTTTGGGAATCTCTGAGTGGAGGAAGGTGCAGGATGATGCAGGATTGGTGAGGCTCAGCACCGAGTTACTCCTGCAGTTTCTGCACAACTGTTGTTAAATAAAAGGACTGAGAGATTGTTTTAAAGCTCCATAATTTCTGCCAGCTGAATTAGGACTGGAATCCAAAGCCTTTGTGTGTGTATCTATCAAGGATGGGGCCCTGATCAACCTGGTCTAGTTGAAGGAAGCACCCAAGATTTGTGGTTGAAAGGAGTGGTGAAAGTCAGAGGGTCCACAAGGACTTGCAGAGTTTTATTAGTAAATGACACACTTGGCATGGAAATTGGGATAGTTAGTCCCTGATCTCCTGGTGTAAGCACAGGGCATTCTGGATAAAGGGGTAGGGTGAAAGGGAAGAGGGAGAAGGAGATGGATTAAAGAGGGGGAGAGAGAAAGAAAGGAAGAAGCAAGGAAAGGGAAAAAGAGAGATCATCATTCCTGGATCCAGCACTGATCCAGCTCATGGGGTGTCCAGAATCCTGGGGTACCTGTCCAGGATTCATGGGGGAACCTTTTTATAGATAAATTTTCCCTGCTAATTTCTCACTTCCTAGGCAAATTAGTTGTCATACACAGACCATTCCTCTTGACCTTTCTGGAAATGGCTTGGAGGCTTCAGGTGGTTCTTCATTCTCCCCCCTTAGTGCCATGCCCCCTTCTCGACCTCATTCCTGCTCTTATCCTGCATTGTGCTTATCTCCAGGAGCCAGGGCAAGGATATTTGTCCCCAATGAGTTTCAAAATGTAGGGATTTACATCCTCACATTAATTAATCAGTTCCCCCTCATAACGTCTGAGGCACCCTTGGTCAACATAAACAAATAAGGAAGATCTTACCAAGTCCTTCAAAAGCCAGGGACAATTCAGCTCAGATCACTCTGTACCGGGGTTCTTCATCTCCTCTGCAGGGTGGGCTCTGTGGAGTAAACCTGTGGTGGCTGTGGGCCTTGAGTGAAGGGACACATGTTTGCTTTGCCCATGTGTTGAGCTGACCAGGCTCCATCTGAGCACAGCTCTGAGCCTTGCCTGACATATTTTGCCTTGCAGAAGGCTCAGTAGCCTGGAACAGAGCTGCCACAGCCTCGGCCTCCTGGCGTCCCGCTGACTGGAGGTTCAGGTTGAGCAGCCTCCTGCCTGCCAACAAAACAGTGCAGTCAGGTCCTTAGAGGACTGCCTGTTCCATTCCCAAAATTCATGCATAATTGCCTTTATTTGTGGGTTTTTTTTCCCCCTCGTGCTAAGCCCCTGCTGTGTCAGGAACCATCCCGTGTCCAGGAGCGAAGCGATAGGTGTTGGTGCTGTGCCGATGGAAGGGCAGCCCTGACTGGGCTCCCACCCCTCTGCACGTGAGCTGATCCCTCTGAACAAAGGGTCCTGCAGTGTCTGCTGCACGGTGGGTCTGTGCCTCTCTGCCTCTCCTGCCAGCAGAGATCACTGATGTGGAAATGAGCCTGCAGCAGGGAGAGCCAAGTGGGATCTGGATCCTCGCTCCAAGCTGAGGACAGGGTGAGTTTAGTGATATCAGGCTGGCAGATGTGGGTTGGCTACACAGTCACAGCCAGGCAGAGAACACTGTTAAGGGAGGTTACAGCAGGTGTTTGGTTGTGTCTGCAGGTCTTTGGTGTTCAGAACCACTCCAACCAGGTTTTCCAGGCTATATGATCCTTTTATATGAGGAGATGCCTTGTGTAGTAGTGTAAGAATAGTGAACTGATGGATGGTATGGCTGGATGCCTGGTCTCTGGGGAGGACATACACCTTATTTTTCCTTTGCTTGCTTCATTTCATCCTTTTCCAGGTGAATGTCTGTAGTTGGTGGAAAAGTTTCACCTTCTTTTCATCCTCCACCCTTCATCACCACCATTCCCAGAAGAGCTTATTGGTAACTGTTCCAATGCAGGCACTGCCTTCTGCTGTTGCCTTGTTAATTGTCTTCCCAGTTTCACATTGGATGGGAAGGGCCTGATCTCCTCTTGCAACCCACATTTGCCTTCCACGGAAATCAGAGTTGTTACCCAGAGTTGACACTGGGATGTGTGTGAGCACAATCAGGTTCAAAAAAAGTCTGGGCCAACCAGAAATAGATGCTGGTCTCCTTTCCTCCTTATTTGTTTGTACAGTGTGATGTGAAGGTCAGGTGAGTTGACACAGTGACAATTAGGAGGAAAGCTCTCGCCATGAAATTTTGCTGGTAGGACTGTTGATTTATTTTTATTTTATTTTTTTCTGAGCTTCTTCCATTTCTTTCTTTCTTTTTTTAATGTCTTACTTTCTCTCTTTCAGAACATGGAAAAGGTGCTGGTCCCTTCTGTCACGTTAATTGTAGGCTGTGGAGTATCTTCGCTGACACTTTTGCTGTTGATTATCATTTATGTCTCTGTTTGGAGGTATGGCTTTCATTCTCTTCTCTTCTCTTTTCTTCTTGGGGAAAAGTAACTGTTTTTTGATCTACATGGATCCTGGAGTGTTTGCCCTCTGGTTTTGGGTGTCTGGTGCCTGAGGAAGAGCTGTTTGGTAACGAGTGGGTCGTGCAGAAAGTCATCCTGGTGGCTTAGCTGGCATTGTTCTTTCCTTTCAGTGCCAGAGAAATTAGTAGAGTGAAATCAGTGCCACGACCCCATGTAGTCTCATTGTTCCACTTTCAAAAGCCTCTTGCTGGTTTAGATGCCTTTGTAAACCCCAGGAAACCTTGTCTGGGGTGAGGTGGACACGCTCTGCCTCTGGGCAGGCCCTTTGCTTCCAGGTACTGCTTTGATAACATCACAGTTCCCATGACCTGCCAGGAAAACATCTGGCCTGAAGAACTGACAGAAGCTTTTCAGGAGCTCGAGGATGTTAAACCACATCATTAAACCACATCACCTAAATAACTCTCCTACCTCTTAGCTATGTTTTACCTTCATCTGCAGATTCACATGGGAGCCCTCAGTGCATCCCATGGCACAGAGCTCCTGTACACACATAAACAGGTCAGGTGGAACCTAAATTTGTGTCATTTATAGAGGCTGAAGTGAATTTGCAGCAAAGTTTTATTGAACAAAGGCCCACATTGGCCCCTGCCCCTGTTAGACATGTGTTGGTGGACTGTGTAAGCCAGAGAACCCGAGATGTGCAAAGGACTTTCTCCCTGTATTGCCTTGAACAAGGTTTGAGTTTATCCCACGAGACCCATTCCTTTCCTAAATCCATGGCAAACATGCTGAGAGCTTCATGGCTCCACACTAATTAAAACAAAGACAATCAGGTGACTGACTGTGAAATGGAAATGGAGTGGCTATGGGGAATCTAACTGGATGTTACTGGTGATCCTTTTGGGAGAAGGGATCAGTCTGAGGCTCTTATTTTGTCAAGTGACTCTTAGTAAGGAAGGAAAGAGGCAATTCCATTCAGAGGTGTGAATTGAGATAACTTTTTCTACCAAGAAAAAGAGATAATTGAATTAACTTTTTCTACCAAGAAACAAGAGAGTAAAAAAAAAAAAAAAAGAGCAAAAATGCATTTTTTTTTTTTATTGATACTGTGACAGTGCATAGTGGCTGGTTAATTTTGGCAAGTGCTACGAGCTGAAGACTGATCATGATAACATTTATCTAGAACTCAGGTTTTTCCGTGCCTGGGGTATCATTGGATGTGCTCAAGTCCTTGTCCTCTCCTGCTTTTCCTCAGGCTGGGCAGCACTGAGCAGCGCTGGTAGGTGGCTTACTGGTGTCACTGGTGTCAGGATCAAGTGGAAAGTTAGGATTGGAGAGTAAAGTGCAAGTGTTTGAGCCTCACCCTCTCTCTCCTATCAGAAACAAGTTCAGGATCTGAAACCCAAGCTCAGACATGAGGTTGAATCCGTTTGGAGCGTGCCAAGAGTCATTTGGAGTAACATGGTGTATTTTTTTCCAGGAGCGTGCCCCCTCAATATTTACTGCTATTGAGCACAGTAAATTGCCTGACCTGTTTAAAATATACTCTGCTTAATTTCTCATTCCAGCCTCTGCCTTATGCCTGTGCCCAAAATGATCAGCACCAATGGGGGGACACGTTTATGGGAGGCTTGAATGGGTATTTCTGAGCTAGCCAAGGATGGACATGCATTTCCAAGTGATCCTGAGACCAGCTATATCTTGGTTAAAGGGCTCTCTATCCTAAGTCTCTTTGTGTAAATATTTGTAAAGCATGATCGAGTGATCTCTAGAATTTCTCTCTGGTGCGCTGAGTTTGTTCCATTTCTTCTCTGTAGATCATGTTTCCATGTTCTCTGAACTTCACAGCATTCCCGTGGCTGAGCCCTGAGCACTCTGTGTGTCCTTTTTATTTTAGGCATAGCTGCTGGACGTGAATGTGCTGTCCTTTTAATGGGCTCAGGAACCTCATACTCAAGTCAACGTTATCTCCTTGCTCCCACTTTGTTCTGCCCTAAATGTAAAATACTCCGATAGACAACAGGAGGAGTGCTTAGAAATGGAATTAGAAGTAGTATTCCACACAGGAGCGGTATCAAAGCGGTTCTTTTTTCACCATGAAGGGGAGAAACTCCTCATGTCCTGGCTGCCTGATCTTCTGTGGAGAGCTCTCACCCAGAGCTCAGCTGTTTTTGGGAGCTTTGGCCGGGAAATTTCCCATTTAGAACTCCGGACAAAAGCATCTGGAGCGTGCACACATAGACCCAGCTTGAGGATGAAACACTTGTGATGAATAAGCTCACTGAAGCTGACACTCTGGAAGCTTTCCCAGAATTTTGCCCAGCTAGAGTTTGTTTATATGTGTGTATATATATATATATGTATATGGGAAGCAGAAAGAAAGGGTGAGAAAGAGGGAGAGGGACACGCTAAAGAAAAGGGGGCAGAGGGGAAGGGAGGCGATCCAAGCTTTGGGAAAGGAATTTACCCTCCACTTCCCATTCAAAGCCCCCAAATAATGGCTGCCCCTCGGTGGCATCTACTCAGCCACTGGCATGAATGGCACGAGCTTTTTTGATGCAAGTGATCGCTTCAGACACGGCCAACTTGGCACAGGCTCCTGGAAAACTGGGAGTTGCTTCTGTTTGACGGCTGTTGGTGGCCTGTTGGTGGACTCACTCCAGTTCCCAGTAGACAGATGGTTGCAAAAAATCTCCTCTGCAGATGGTGCATCTCTGGCCTTATTAGCAGGCTCGACAGAGGGGTCAGTGACACAGTGGGCTGTGGAAGGGGAGTGACCTTGTTCCATCTCGGCAGCGCCTGTCCCGGGTCACAGCTGGAGGCACAATGTGTGTGTGTGGGCCACACGCTCCACCACCCATGTGGAAAAAGAGGGGCAATTGAAAGGAAAAAAAAAAATAGTAAGTTCCCCCTTGAAAACCGGCGTGAAGATGAAAAACCAGGGAGAAAAAAAAAAAACCCAACCAACAAACAGCTACTCAAGGGTCAGAACAGGTGAAATGACTTAGTGCTGTGTTTCTCTGAGCTCTGGTTTGGGCCACTCCCTCCGAGCAGCTCCTTTACACGGTGGTGTTTCAGGGTGTGTTTTCCATCCCCGAACTCATCGTGGTTCAGCGGCCTCTGGAGTCAGTGACCTTTCCATAGCCTGGAGATCGATGCCGGCTATTGAATAGCTCATCCACCAGCCCATCAGCATGTGGGCCCCTGTTCCCTGGCAGCAGCTGGGGGAGAGCTGGATCACTGGGAGATAACACTGGGAGCTTTTCTCGCTCCCTGCCCGGCAGAGCCTGAGGGTTGATTTAGTGGCTGTCAATGAGCTCTCCAGGGGCTTTTAACACTTGCTTCAAACCCAGGAGCTCTGCCTGTGCTGGGGGTGCTGAGGCACTCGGTGGCCCTGGTGGGAGGCAGCAGGAATGAGTAAGTGACTGCAAGGAGAGGGATGTGTGTACACACAGTGAGAAAGCAGGAGTGACTCAGTGTTTGTGGGAGCAAGGGAGTCTAATGGGGGCAGAGAGACAGACTGCAGGGTTTTCCCACTTTGTCCATCTGCCTCAGCTTGTGCAGGGCTTCCCCACACGGTGCAGGATGTGGGGAGCCTCTCTGGTGACCAGGGACAGGACCCGAGGGAATGGGGTGAAACTGTGTCAGGGGAGGGTCAGGTTGGATCTCAGGGAAAGGTTCTTTCCCCCAGAGGGTAGCTGGGCACTGAACTGGCTCCCCAGGGCAGTGGGCACAGCACCAAGGCTGCTGGAGCTCAAAGCGTTTGGACAACACTCTCAGGCGCATGGTGGGATTTTTGAGGTGGTTCTGTGCAGGGTCAGGAGTTGGACTCACTGATCCTTGTGGATCCCTTCCAACTCAGGATATTCTGTGATTCTAGGACCCAAGCCAGAGCAGAAGTTCCCTAAATTAGCAGTGAGTTTTTCCCTGCTTTTGTGGCTGAGCACAGCATATTTTGATAAGTAGACAGAATCCATATATCAGCCAGGGGGGTAGCAAGACAGAACCCTGGAGTAGCTCTGTCCTTGCTGGAAATCTGTTTTCTGGCAAAACCTATCAAGTTCTGTGGTTTTTTTTCCTCTCTGATATGAGCTCCTGACTTCTTTGGCCAGAGGGGCTGGGTAGTATTGATGATTTCTTTCTGTGGAGCATCCTGTGCTGGGGAAGAGGAAATGGAAGCAGAAAAGCAAGCATGGCAGGAGGTCTCAGCTTTCTGATTGAACTGAAACATAGCAAGGAAATGCTTGGGATCCAGGTCAGGCTACCAAGGAGGGCTCTGGAAGAACTGCCCAGGAATGCAGGATTGAATTAGAATGGTCAGACTTCAGCTGCCTTTGAAAGTGGTGAGGGATGTGAAAGGCACCAGGAAGGGTTTCTGTGGGTCCATCAGCACCAAAGGATTACCCAGGGAAGTGTTGGCTCTGTGTGGAATGGGGCAAGGAGCCCAATGGAGAAGGAAGTTGAAAAGGTGAAGGTACCCAGTGCCTTCATGGCCTTATTCTACTGGCAAGGGTGGCTCCCAGGCACCCAAATTCCTACATCCTGAGGCAAAATCCAGGGAAGAAAATACTCCCTGCTGCCAAGGAAAAGAGAGACAAGGCTTATTTAGGTTATCTGAACATTTGCAAATCCATGGGACAGAATGGAATGCACAGAGGGAGCTCTCTGGTGTAACTGTGGAGAGGCTCTGTCATCTGGGGAGGTTCCTGATGGCTGGAAGAAGGCAAATGTTACACCCACCTTTAAAAAGGGCAAGGAGGAGGATCCAGAAGAACAGCTCACTGGTCAACCTACACAGCCCCTGGGATGATTAAAGAGCAGGGAGTTAGAAAGGTTATTTCCAGGCAAAATGATGGACAAGGAAGTGACTGGGAACAGACAGCGAGGATTTATTGAGGGCAGGTTGTGCCTGGCTGGGCTGTTTCCCTGTTGTGGTGGGATGGATGGTTACATGGACAGTGGAGAGGAGTGGGTGGTGTGTATTTTGACATCACCAAGGGCATTAGCACAGTCTCCTTTGTATCCAGACCAGGGAATTGTGCACTGGATTGGTGGTTTAGTAGCTGGATGGAGTTCCTGCAGGACTTGAGGGCAGTGGTCAAAGGTTTGAAGCCTCATCAGGAACTGGTTACTTGTTGCTTCTGCTTGCTTTGGCCAGAGGTGGTTCTGTGGCCAATATTGTTTAATGTCTTCTTTACCAGCCTGGATGATGTCTGACACTCTTGTGTCCACATCTGGAACAGTTTGTCCAATACTGGACTTCCCCAATACAAGAGATGTTCAGCTCATTGGAGCAAGTCCAGTGGATGCTTAGGGGGCTGGAGAATGTGATGCCAAAATGTGTCACAAGCTTGGAGCAGGGTTGGCTTGGAGAAGAGGAGGCTGTTAAGGAGTCACAGGAGAGTGGAATAACTTGCAGAGGTAGGCAGGGAAAGGTCTTGAGGCAGCAGCTGCAGCAGGAAAAGATCCAGCTGGATATAAAGAAAAATAATCCTTCAGCACTAGAGCAGTTAAATGCTGCAATAAGTCATCCAAGAGAGGTGGAAGCATTTCTGTTCTTGGTGTTTTCCAAAACTTGATTGGACAAGACCTTGAGAAACCTGATCTGACTTTGAAATTATTGCTTTTAGGGAGGGGGGAGGGAGGGCATAGAATTGAACTGGGACCTCGAGAGGATTTTCCCCAAGCTAAATTACTCTGATTCTGTGATTCTGTTCAACGCCAGCCCACGTCTCGTTCTTTGGATGTTCAGGGCTCTGGAGAACAGGATGGACTTTCAGTGCATAAAGGGAAGCAGGGAGAAAGGAGAGCTTGGCTTAAGGAGGTTTAAGTGAGGAACAGTCTGAAGACAGCTGGATTATCTTCCCTTACATTCACATCCAGACTATACTAATTTCTCACCTCTTTTGACTAGAGGGGGCTTTTGAAGTGCACCAGTTGGATCATAGTGTTGCTCCACAGATTTATCACATCTCATTCCCACCAGGAGAGCGTCCACATCTCCTTTCCTAACCCCCTAGAAGCTGCTGATTGGAGACTTGATGTTTTACTTCACACAAAGCACAGATAGACTGATGACTCAGTACCCTCCAGCCACAAATGGAATAGGATCCAGGTGATGCACAGCACTGTAATGAGCCCAAGGAAATCAAGAAATCTGGGATCAGATTGGCCAGGAAAGGAACCAGAAGCAACTTTTGCAGGCAGTCAACCCAGTTTCTAGCTGAGCTGGGATCCTAAACCTTTTAGCCTGTTCTGGGATTGGGTGAGTTTCAGGGAGAATTACCCCTAAAGCAGATGTCCAACAGACTGAGTAGAAGTTCCATTCCCTGCTTTGCACCAGGAAATCATATCCTCACATTCATGTTTGTCTGAAAACAAAACTCAGAGGGAAGTTAAAATCAAAAGTTTTCCAGCTTTCATTAGGTCTAAAGCCCAGATTTACCCTTGGCAGAACACACACGTGCAGTAAACTTGTCCTGCCCTCCTAATCAGGAACCCAAAACTCTGCAGCCAAGGCACGGCCAGCCCACTCTCACTAAAATTAATTAATGAAATTAAATTCCCAGTATAAATAGTCACTGCTCTGGAATATAGGAAATAATCCTGCATTAGCCTCCAGGGATGAGCTGGTTGATTAATACATCTGTTTCTAATTTATATAAGCATCAGCACCTACTCTTCATTCATCTGGTATTCAGGCAGGGCCTTTGCTGCATCGCTGGGATAACTCACGTGTGTGAGTGCTGGTGTGGTGAGATCCCGACTCAATCCTGCAGGGCTTGCACTTTTCCTTTTTTTTTTTTTTTTCTTTTTTTCATTTTGTTAGGTGCATAAAGGTATAAAGGTGCCTTCAAAGAGATTTTTGCTCCACAGCCAGTGGTTTGAATTTAATTGTCGTGCCCACACCTCAGCAGCGAGTCAGGGCCGTGCTGCACGTTGCAAATCAGAAGTGACAAATCTATTGCTCCTGCAAGGTGCTGAAGGCAACAGCTTCCCAACTTAACATCCCTCACGTCCCAGACCCATGGCTGCACTTACGTGTTTGGCCTAGTTTTGGAGAAGTGTTTTCAGAAAAAAAACCCCAACAAACAAACAAAAAACCCCAACACAACAACAAACCAAAAAACCCAAACAAACAAACAACCAACAACAAAAAAAGCCAGAAATGCTTCTCCCTTCAGGATGCCTTGTTAGGTTAAAGGGAGGGGAATGCTGAACCACGCACACTTTTGTTGTGAAGGTGCATGTGTTTGTGAGCTGCTTCCATGGCCAGCATGCCTGTGGCTCTTCTTATTTGGGAATCTTTCCGTGTGTTGCCTGTATGTTTTTCTTTTAAGCTCCTTTTCAAGCCCCCCTTCCAAGTAGGCAGAGCTGAAGAAGACTTGCAGCACTCGACTGCCTTAGGAGCGGCTCAGACTTGCCTGGCCCCTTGTTTGTTGGCTCCCAACTCCAGCACTGACGGGGGATGGTGGCGAGACCTCCTCCCCCTCCCTGTCCCCCTTGTTCTTGTTTGCTGAGCACACAAAATCTGCAGGAAATGGGCAACCCCTGGCCATGGGGGGATAGAGCCTTGCCCAGAGCAACCTGCACCTGGTTGATGGGTTTTTTTAGGGGGGACTTGGTGCCTGTTGTAACAGGGTGGGTCTCCCTCCCCTCTTCTCTCGCTGCAGGTACATCCGCTCCGAGCGCTCCGTCATCCTCATCAACTTCTGCCTCTCCATCATCTCCTCCAACGCCCTCATCCTGATCGGACAGACCCAGACCCGGAATAAGGTGGGAGATGAGTCAGGCTTTGTTTATTTGTTTGGCTTTCCCCCTGATTTAGCACCGAAATGATCCGTTCAGGCAGCGCTTCCTCGTTTTTCCTCCATCTGTTAATTAGCGACATGTCAAAGGCACGGCTAAATGGCAGATTTCAATTTTCTCTCTCGCTCTCCCTTTGATAATTTGTCAGCATCCTCAGGGCTTTGATTAAAACCAATGTGATATTTTTGAATATCTGCCTAGAGTAGCTGGCACATGGCACGGTGAAGAACCGTGGTGGTTTGCAGGGCTTTAACCATTTTATTTCGAAACAAAAAAAATTACAAAGACAGATTGAGAAAAGGCTTTTTTTTCAAAAAAAAAAAAAAAAAAAAAAAAAAAAAGAAAACACCAAACAACCAACCTCTCAGTTTTACATTTATTTCTCCAGCAGTTTTAATACTCCGAGCTTGAAGCACTTGGCAGATGTTGATGAACACAGACACACAAACCCCACCTTTTTTGGAGCAGGAAGCATTTCCAGATGCCCTGTTCGGGCTGCAGAGCCACGAGGGGTTCAGGGCAGATCCCAAGGTGACTTGAGCAGGACAGGCAAGACCTGACGTGGTTTTCCAAGCCATGAGTACTGGTTGCACATCCATGCCCTCCCACGTTGCAGACCCAGCTGGAGGGGCGTGTGTGAAGCGCTTTCACGTTCCCTGTTGGTGTCTGGAATGACAAATCACTGCTCATCACCAGTGTTTTCCCGCTGTAAATTTTCCTGTCTTCCTGAATGATCCAACCATCCTAACTGTTTGGCCAAAAAAAAGTGAGGCAAGAAACCTCCTCCACGCCTTCTGCTGCCAAAATCGCAATCAGAAATCAAAAATCAGTTATTGCTGAACAGTAACCAGTGACCAGCTGGAGTTTTTTTTGAGCCCCTACTTTGGCAGCCAGAACTTGCTGTCACTGTTGGAAGCATATGAGGAATAAATTCTTCACTCTGAGGGTGGTGAGGCTTTGGAACAGGTTGCCCAGAGAAGTTGTGGATGCTTCATTTGGGGAAGTGCTCAAGGCCAGGTTGGGTGGGGCTTGGAGCAACCTGGTCTGGTGGAAAGTCTTCCTGCCCGAAGCGGAGGGGTTGGAAAGAAATGATCTTTAAGGTCACTCCCAACCCAGACCATTCTGTGATTCTGCAATTTCTGCAGAGAATCCAAAGGGTTTGGTGAATCCCAGAGACTCACTTCTATGGAGACCCCTTTGGGTTAGGGGTAGGTTGTTTTAGGGAAAGTTCTCCAGCTGCTTGAGTCCTGCGTGTGAGAGAAGTGTGGAAACAAGCAGCCAGACAACTCTGTTCCTGCCAAAGAGGTGCCCTTCACAAACTCACATCACAAAGCTGAGCTGTCTCTTGTGGTGCACAGGGTTGGCAAGAGGTGGAGAAAGGGTGACCCAAGCTCCTGCTTTCCCTGGGTGCATTGTCTGCAACCCCAAAGGCGTGCTGGGATCTTCTTTTCCACGGAAAGAAACGCTGAGGGAGGCTCGAGATGACAAAGCACGGCTTGCACCCGTGGTTTGGTTATTCCTCTTCACCTCGTGGAAAGAAGTGGATTCCTTCACCTCTCCCACCCCCTGCAGAGCACAGCCCAGGTTCTCCCCGGTGCTTTTTGCCCTGTTAATCAGGGTGTTCACCATCAGAGCTGGTAGTGGGGATTCGAAGCTCCCGGCAGCGATCGCACGAGGCAGATTAGCTCGTTGCACATACATATGCATGAAACACCATAAATAGAAAGGTTATTCTTGGATTTCCTCTCAGCCATCTAGTAAACAGTCTCTGGCAGGGAACAGAGAAAGAAAACTATACAGACAAGAAGCAAAGGGATGTAAATTAAGATTTTATTCACATTCAATTATTGATAATAAGAGCGTCTTAAAAGTGTCGGTGATCGATTAATGATTGCGGTCGCTCCTGGGGGGATTTCCATGGGATTGGCTTCCCTGGAAGTGTCAAGTTCTTCCTTGATTTCCATCCATGTAACCTCAAAGGCAGGATTCCACGCCCGGATTTGCTAAGCTTTTTGAAGATGAAAGGCCTGGGAAAAGGCTCAAAAAAAATTACAGTCAGCAATACTCTGATACAAAAGAAATGAGTGCTGTGTGAACAGGCTGTATCTCAAAGGCACGGCTTGGGTGCTGCAAGGGAACAGATTTCTCCTCTTAAAGCAAAACGAGGGCTAATGGCCTTGACAGACTGACAAGCCCTGCTAGATCTTTTCCCCAGCAGCTTGGGACATCATATCCCTGTGCTCAGCCCTGCATGGATGTTTATTTGTTTGCCTACAAGGAAGGAAAAAACCTGGAGCAGAGATTTTGCAGGAGCAAATATGTGGCTGCCCATCACTGGCCAAGTTCAGCTGAGGCGATGGGTTTAAACTGGTCCAGCTGAGATGTGCTTGTTTCTGTCGTCCTCCCATCCTTTCTTCTCCTTCCCTTTCTGTCAAAACTAAGTGATTAAGAAAAAACACCCAGAAAATGTGTCACTGTCTGGTGTAAAGTTGTAAAGCAAAGTTTTTCTCTCCCCTCTGTTAACTGCTGGTAAACTGGGAAGTACTGTGTTGGTTCATAACAAAATCAAAAAGATGGCATGAATGTATCAGAATATATTTGAAGTACCATATCTGATATTAGCGAGAAAATAACCCAAAACATTCCAGAAAAGCATCCTCTGTTTGTAACTGTTTTATGTAGGTTTGTAAGCTGATGAACAGGAACCACCTTTTTAGGATTCTTTTACAATGCCACAATTACTGGAAATTATCATATTGAGCCGTGTTCCTTGTCCTGAGCTGTCATCCAGAATCCATTTATAGGCACAACACCGAGGTTTTTTTGGTGTCAAATACAAATATGGAACATAAAAGACAGTTGCTATCTCAAAGAACACACAGCCTTGCTTTTATTCACAAGCTCCGATAACGTGGGGCTGTGCTGGCGTATGAATGGAGAGCAAGCCGATAAAATCAGGATAAAAGCCTCTCTGTGCATGAGAGCCCTGAGTTAAAAGATGCTGGTGGATGAAAAAAAGAGAAAGGTTCATTGACCGTAAACCCACAGCCCACATCTCCTGATACAACTCAAAGCAAGAGAGAAATCCTTGCCTAAAAACCTCCCCCTTCCCCAAATGCCTTAAGCCATTACTTTATCCAGAGTCACTTCTCAAGTCTCTTTGCTCTCCCTTCTCCTCTGGAGTTTTTTCCCATCTTTTTTCCTCCCCGAGTACATCGATTCACAGTTTCCAGCTCACAGATGGGGGGGGGGGGGGGGGGGGTGTTAAAAACTGGCTGAGTTAAACAGAGCGGCACCAATTTGCACCAGTGAAAGATTTGGCCTTGCTGAGTTAAAACAAAGACGAGCTTGTCAGCTTTCCAGTCCATCTCCCTGGCACTCCGGGATTGTTCTTCATAATGCATTCGCAAGTGCTTTCCCCAGTTTAATTTTAAATGGCTTAAGCTCCCTGCATTTTCCCTTGTGAGATTTCCCCACTGAGTAGAAGAGCTCACCATTATGAAATTCCCATTTATTGTGTTTTGTTTTTTTTTTTTTTTTCTTTCCCTTTTTCCCTGGCTGCTGGTAGTTCTGTGCTCTTGGACAAGCCTGCCCTCGTGTTTGCAGCCCTTCACCAGCCCCTTGGCAGCCGTGGTCTCACCCAGCTCTCACGGCTTAACTCTTTCACTCAGCTCTCCTTCCCCTGGCAGAGAAACCATCCTAACTGCCTTCCTCTGATTTCATTTCTGTGGCTCAGCTGCCAATGACATGGTGCTCTGCAAACCTTTTGAGCTGAGATTAGCTCATGGTTTAATGACTACTCTGCCCTGCCCCCCCCCCCCCCCCCCCCCCCCAACTTTCCCCCTCGAAAAGGTTCGTGGCAATGGTTTTGATCTTTTGGAAATTAAGTATGTCTTGCTCAAGCCAAGAAAGCACCAGGATGGAACACAAGCTCAGATTTCTAGTGGAAGGTGTCCCTGCCCGTGGTGGGGGTGAGTGGGAGCTAAATGATCTTTAAGATCCCTCCCAGCCAAAACCATTCCATAATTCTCTGATTCTATGACTTCAGTGTTAACCATGGTCTTATCTCAGAGCTCATGTTTAAGAGCAGCCAATTTTCATGTAGTACTTAAATTTTCAGCTTTGGTCCTTTGCTAGGTCAAAGTCTGTGGGGGAAACTGCCTCCTCCTAAAATGCCTTCTCATGTCCTGACTCCACGACCTTGCCTTCCAGAGCCTGGTTTGGAATCATCTCCCCGCGCCTTCCGCTCTCCTACGCGCTGCTCTCTCCGCCTGCTGCTCCTCTCACGTGTCTTCCTCTCCTCCTCTCTCTCTCCCCAGGTGATCTGCACGCTGGTGGCGGCTTTCTTGCACTTCTTCTTCCTGTCCTCTTTCTGCTGGGTGCTGACCGAGGCCTGGCAGTCCTACATGGCCGTGACGGGCCGGTTACGGAACCGCATCATCCGCAAGCGCTTCTTGTGCCTCGGATGGGGTGAGGATCCTGGGGCTGAAGGAGCACGGAAGGGTCCAGGATGCCCTGCTCTGCAGAGGGTGCTTGTGACCCTTTCAGGGGTTTCAGGAGGGGCTGAAGTGGTTACAGATAGCACAGTCCAGAGCCGTAAATTCTAAGCTCCCTCGCACAGAATGGATGAGCCGAGTTTCCAAAGGGTGTGCTTCGGGTGGTTTGGCCTGGGTTTGGGTCTCCTTTTCTCCTTTTCTCTCTCTTGCTGTCTTTCTCCATGTGGAATATGTCCAGTGGCACATGATACCAAGCCAGTGGCATGCTGACAGAGTGTGGCCAGCAGGATCAGGGCAGTGGTGAGGCCACACCTCGAATCCTGGGGTCAGATTTGGACCCTTCAAGAAAGACATTGAGGGGCTAGAACGTGTCCAGAGAAGGGCTGTGGAGCTGGGGAAGGGTTTGAAGCACCAGGAGCAGCTGAGGGAGCTGGGGGGGCTCAGCCTGGAGAAAAGGAGGCTCAGGGGGGAAACTTCTTGCTCCCTGAAAGGAGTTTGTAGCCAGGTGGGGGTTGGTGTCTTCTCCCAGGAAACAAGTGATAAGACAAGGGTAAGCAGCCTCCAGTTGCACCAGGGGAGGTTGAGGTTGGGTATTAGGAAAAATTTCTTCCCTGAAAGGAAGGTCAAGCACTGGAACAGGCTGCCCAGGGAAGTGGTGGAATCACATTCCCTGGTACTGTTCAGAAAAAAACTCGTGGATGTGACACTTAGGGACAGGGTTTAGTGGTGGACCTGGCAGTGCTGGGTTAATGGTTGGACTCGGTGATCTTAAAGGTCCTTTCCAGCCTTCCTGATTTCATGATTCTAAGGTTCTACACCCAGCCCAGAGTGGAGGGAGCTCTGAAATCCCGTCTCCATGGCAGCGGTACCTTTTGTAGACAAATAAACTCCGAGACTGGTGCAGACGCTTGTAACTAATTTTTCTCCCTCTGCCTCTGCCGTATGTTTAATTTATTAGCCCTAAATGATGCATTCTGTAGTAGAAAACAAATACAAACCCATAACCTGGGCTTTCAAAGCAATAACAAGTGCGTGTCTGAAAGGAGCAACGGAACAAAAAGTTGCTCAAGAACGAGGTGGCAAAGGGAAGAAAGGGAGGGAGAAAACGTGTCTGTGTCTGAGCTCTGTTAGCGCCTCGTTTTACTACTCAAGTCTTGCAGTTCACCCCAGGCAAGAGATTTCTAATGCTTACCAAGCACCCTGACGTGATTTATTCTGGCACATCAAGAGCCATCCTCGTTCCCAGCACCTGCATCCCTTTAAGTTTTCACTCCCGAGCTTTTGCTTACCGTGGAAAATAAATTGTGTTATTAAAACGCAGCGTTTGTGCGTGGCAGGAGCAGCATCAGCCACATACCTGCAGAGCATGGGCTGCAACGAGCCTGTGTGTGTTCATGCATGTGTTTATACCTCCTCTGTGGCTCAGGGAACATCAGGGATATCAAATGCAGCGGGCTAATAGCTTTTCTAGGTAATAAAAAAGGGATTTTTTTGTTTTTATTTTTTTTTTCCCTGATCTGAAAAAGCCGGGACAGATGGGCGTGTTAGCCAAGGGAATTTTGGATGAGCAGCATTTACATTTGTAGTCTGTACAGATTAAAAAAAAAAATATATATATATATCTCCCTACATGTGTAGAAGCTTAATTTGCACTGCTAGTAAAATGTAGTCAGCTCTGAACAAGGATGCACTGCTGATAAATGATGCATAATAACCATTTGGAGTAGGTTAGGACAAGGAATGAAGAACACTCTTGCCTATTAAGGCAGCAAGGGAATTTTGGATATTTAGCATCCTGCTGGACTTCAGCTGTAGAGCTGAGATTAATGGCACTTGTAAGAGGGAAGAAGCCGAAAATATGTTTTAAAGAGCATAATCTGAAATAATTAGCACAATTCACTTTGTCATGGGCTCATTCTCCCCCCTTTTTCCCCCTCCACTGCATATTAACATTTCTCTGAGCCCTTGTTGGATACGTCTTTGCCAAGTCCTCAGCTGCTGTCAGCTGGAGCTCATTGAAACTGCAGAGGATTTCATTCCGTGGGGTTTTTTTTTGGTTTTTTTTTTTTTTTTTTTTTTTTAAAACTCCTCTTGGCTGTGCAACTTTGTCTTTCCAGAAAAGACTTTTTAGCAATTAAGATTTTTAAGTTCTCATCGTTATTTTATGTTATTGATAATTCTTGTTTGGACAACACCCTCAGACACTTTGTGGTGAGTCTTTGGGTGATCCCTGTGCACGGCCAGGAGTTGGACTCCTTGATCCTTGTGTGTCCCTTCCAATTCAGGAGATTCTGTGATTCTATGGTCTAGAATAGGCAGATAAATCATCCCCTAGAAACAACTCATCATATTTAGCCCCAGTAAAGAAGAAACATTTTTGCCAGTATTTTTATGGCCATGTCGTAGTTTCCACAGTTGGGTCTTCAGCTGTTTGTAACAATAAAGGCTCCTGGTAGCTTTTAGTAAACATCTTTTCCAGTGGAACATGATGAGCACATGACCTGTTCCCCTGTTACCTGGAGGTACAAAACTCTTTAAAGGAGGTTTCAACCACATATATTTGGAATTGTGGATGTAAAATCTACTTTCTGCAGAAAGCCCCCAAAACCTTGGCAGTGACTGCCTCCATCACCCAAGGTGCAGGCAACACAGCAGTTGGGAAGAAAAGCCTTTAAAATAATCAAAGAAATAGATTAAAAATTTTATTTTTTTTACCTTTTTTTTTCATTCTTATCACATCTAACTTTGCTTAGGCAGCTGTCCCCAGGTGAAGGAGCACAGCACCTCTGATTATGATGCTCTTTGGTGTAACAACCACAGCACAGCCCCTACCATTAGCAATTGTGACTTGTACAGACCCACTTTCAGCACAAGTTGAGGCTTTTCCCCAGCCTTGGTGAAACCAGTGCCTGGATCTGACGAGTTCACAGCCTGAGCCCGTATTTCTGCATAATTATCACGTCTCAGAGAAGCACTTTGCGAAGAACAAGTTGCTATTTTTGGCGGAGTCTTGGCCAAATTTCCTCTTTCCCAGGGTCTCTTGCATCAAGCTGTGCTCCTGAAAATGTCCTTTCAGGGGTGGTGGTGCTGGGGGGGTTTCTTCTGGAGACCACATTGGTGGGACCACAGGGAATGCAGCACCCAGGGGCATATCCAGGTGAGGTGTGAAGGAGGGTTGGGGAGAGGAGCAATAGTCAGTTAAGAGAAAAAATGGAGGGAGAAGGAAAGGAGAAGGAAAATAGAAGGAAAGGAAGAGGGAAGGAAAGGAAAAGGAAAGGAGAGGGGAAAGGAGAAGGAGAGAAGAAGGAGAGAAGGAGAGGGAGAGGGAGGGAAAGGGGAAGGGAAAAGGGAAAAGGGAAAAGAAAAGGGGGAAGGGAAAAGAAAAGGGGAAAGGGAAAAGAAAAGGGGAAAGGGAAAAGGGGAAAGGGAGGGAAAGGAAAAGAAAAAGGAAAAAAAGGAAAAGGGAAGCAAAAAGAAAGGGAAATGTAAAAGAGACATCTTTTAAATCCACTGCCTGTTGAGTTTGGACTGATGACACGTGAGCTGTGCTTGGAAATCTCGTATAGGAAGAGATGCACTTCCCAGTAGGATAACTCTCAAATGCTCTAATTGTGGTCAGCTTGGCTCCCAGCTGGCTGTAGAGCCTCACTGCTCATCCATCTGGGATGGCTTGTGTGCCTGAGTGACCACCTTGCCAGCAGGATTATTGTCTGGACGCTGTGTCTGCACACCCCTTCCATCTCCAGGCCTCCTGCAGTCACCTGCTGTGACCTCTGCAGCTCAGGAATTAGGGTCTTGTCGAGGAGCCCTAATCCCAGCCGGCTACTGATCCTGCTGATTCCTAATGGGATTTGCCCATCTGTGGCATCGAGACAGCTTAATTCCTTGTGCCACAAGGAGGAGGGATATAAACAGCCACGTGGAGCCCTCCAGAGCTGAAGGACCAGGTGTTATCAGCCAATATCCAGGCATTTCTTTAGGGAAAAGGGATAGCTGGGCTGGGGCTGGTGAACCTCCACAGGTCCTTGAGTATGGAGGGATAAGAAGGATCAGAAGATGGTTAGGAAGATGTAGGGTTTTTTTGCTGGTTCTCATTGTACATGCACATCAAGGACTTCACAACCTCACAACATTTTATGAGTTTTAGGCCAATAACCAGCAAGTTGCATGATAACCAGCAGGTTTTCTTTATGCTCCTCCCTCAGATTTTATGGGAGCTTCTGTCAGTAGCATCGAGGCCATAATTGCACCCCTTATGGACCTGAAATACATTCTGTGTTGGCTCTCTTAGTTCATGATGGTCTGAAGAGAAACTGTGGTGTCCCAGCCACAGAATAACTTGCTTTTCCTCTGCCACACTCATGATGAAGTGTGTCTTCCCCAGGCCAACAGGTTTGTCTTAGTTCATCCCCCTTTTGGACCCAAAATGGAGCAGGTCTCTGGCAAGAGAAGTATCTTGTTTTTCCAAAAGGTCTGAAGCTCTTTTCCATTGTTGTTCAGAGAAACCTGCTCTGTTTCAGATCTTGGGGGACCTGTTTGGGGTAGGGGGAACTCAATTTTAGTTTCCTTTTCTCCTTCATCTTGGACAAGATTTAAACCTGGGTTGCTCATCACAGATTAGGTGCAAACACAGCTCCTGATCTTTGGCTCGTGATGGGTTGTGCCTGAATATTCCTTCTTTAGGAGACACCCTGATTTATTCCAGGCCAGCCTGTGTTGTACCTAAGAATAAAATGAGTAGATTTTATGCACCTGGGTGTACTGTGTGTCCCCACACAAGTGCTGAGCCCACAGCAGGGGAGGAGCTGATTGCAGCTGATGGCACTGATTTCATTAACAGGGGTAACGAGGAGGGTTCTGCTTTTGGCTCGAAAGGTCCTGAATTCAGTCTCTGCTGGAGACCCAGGCTGGTATAGATGGTGCTGGAATAACTCTGGTGGAAGAAAGAGGGATATTGAGGGGGAGAAGAGCTGCACATGTGCTTGAATGACCAATTTCCTCTTGTTTCATTTCCACAGGGCTCCCTGCCTTGGTGGTTGCCATTTCCGTGGGATTTACTAAAGCCAAGGGATATGGAACCGTCAATTAGTGAGTAAAGGAGCTCTTCCTTTTCTTCCCTTGTTTTATCTTCCATCCTTTTTGTCCAAACCCAGTCACTTACCCACATTAGGAGCTAAATTCTCATGTGCTCTTGTAAATTCCCCATGGCAAAGGGACACAGGGATAATGGGAGAGGAAGGAACATTCCTGCATCCCTGCCTCCCCAACCCATCATCTGGCCAAGCTGGATCATTTATTCCTTTAAAAACAAATATGCTGTTGTATATTTGACATTACTTCAATCTAAATATCTCTTACTTTGAGCTTTTTTAATATATTTTTAAGCAAAACACGGAATACCTAAAGTTTAGGATGTTTAAAAATTGAAAAAACACTGCTTTTGTTTAATGGTTTGCTCCATTGGTCCCACATTTTCAAAACAGCTCAGCTTGATTTTAGGCAGCAGAATGAGCCTGACTCTCTCAATCCAAGGTTTTGACAGCAACCTCAGTTTGCCTCTTTGACAAATTCTACAGGATTTGCCTTTGGGAAACTTTTATGTGCATGTAATAGGGGAAGAAAAGCAGGGTAGAAATAATGGAACAAGACTGTGCAAAGGCAAAAAAATATATTAAAGCAGGGCTGGGACCATTCAGAGCTGAGCATTAGTGCAACTTTAACTAAAAAGAAGGAGAAAAAGCAAGTGTTATTTTTTCACTTTGTTGTGAAAAAGCTTGAAAAAAATGTTGTTCAGAGTGACAGTTAAAGGATAATATTTTATGTACAATAAGTCAAACTCTGCCCACATGGGATGCACTGGCCAGGAAGGCTCTGGATAAAAGTTGGCTGCAGTAGGGAAGTGTTTGAGACAGGAGCTGTTGATGTGGAGGGCAGCAGATGAGGCCTCAATAGGCCCACAGAGAAAATGTCACGTGGAGCCTCCTGCTCTCCCTCGATTCCCACCACGTTCCTCACACCCACGGCCAAATGGTCCCGGCTTTGCATTCTAATTGCAGGGGAGTATTAAAGCAGCATTTTCCATTTGGTTTGCAGCCTGAATTACTGCAGTTTAAATTCCTGCCCAGCTCAGAGGACTCAGGAACGTGGGCTCCTCCAGTGAAAATCCAGCCACACGATTCCTGAAGCCTTTGCTGGCATCAGGATGCACATTGGACTTACCTGTCCCAGCTCAGGTGTCCTGGTGGGGAGGGATCCACTGCTTTTGTGACTCAGAGAACAACACCCAGCCTCGCTTTTGGAAGCATCCCTGAGATCCCAAATTCCCTTTAGCTTTCCCGTGCCTCTGCTCTTTCCTCCGTGCACATCCATGAGAACAACTCCCAGTGAACCAGCATGGGGGGTGGTGGGAGAGAGATCCTGAGTGTTTGCTGAGCCCTGAATTTATACCTCCCAGAGGGAGAACAGATCCTCTTCAATTCTATGTAGAAAGAAAGGATATGAAACAGAGAAATCTTTCTGGGAAATCCTGTTCAGTTCTTCAAATATTTTTGTGTATTTTGCTGAATAGAAACATTAAGGACTTTCCTGTCACCTTCACTGTTTGAGGGTTTTTTGACTTACTTACTCTCAGAAAGGACTTGTGAGGCAAAAATAAGTTTTCCTAGGAGCAGCTCTTTCCAGCCCTGGTATCCTAAACCCCTTAATTTGGAAGTTTTAGTCACCCAAGGCAACCTCTGCAGTCTATGCAGAGTAAGTAACTGGATTTAGTCACGTTTCCTACAGGAAGAGGAAAAGTCTGGCACTCTCCTACCCCCAAAATGTATTTATGGACCGATGGGAATTGGTGCAAAAAGCTTTGTGGCTCCTTCCCCATCAGTGTTTAAGAGCTCCCCCAGAGTTTTGTGGTCAGTGCTGACCACACAGAAGTGCCTGGGCAGGGAGGGGAGGAATGTGCAGGGAAGCACATCCCATTTCCCTGCCCTGCCCCACTGTGTGCCAACATCTCCCCAGAGCAATCCCCTCCAGACTGCAGCAAAGAGGGTGACAAAACCTGCTGGATTCCCGCTTTCCTCTGGGATTGGGACAACTGTGAGGTGACCAGCAGGCTGGGCTGACTTTCCAGCATTCCCAGGTTGTTTAACCACTCCAGCTCTGCTCCTTTTGCTGCTGATCCTCTGCCTCCTTTCAGCCCTAAAGTCTCTGTCGCTCCTTGCATCCAAGGGCTGGATTCCTGGGAGATGGCAGGGGGTTCCAGGGGATTCCCAGCAGGAGCTGCAGCCCAAGTGGCCCCATTTCCTAGTTTTGCTGTCAGGGTGCCTGTCACCAACATGGCAGAGGGGCTTCACGCCCCAGAAAGCCCAAGTTGGTCTTCAATGATCAGCTGGACTTCCATGATCCTTGGGGGGGTCCCTGGAAGTGTCCACGGCCAGGTTGGATGGGGCAATCTGGGCTAGTGGAAGGTGTCCCTGCCCATGGCAGGGGGTTTGGAATTGGATGATCTTTGAGGTCCCTTCCAACCCAAGCCTTTCTGTGATTCTGTAGTTAAATACTTTGTAATGCTGAAGGCACATGAACAGAACACAACCTTGGACCAAAGCTTGTCCCAGGATGTCTGTTGGTTCATGGCCCCTGCAGAAATGTGTGAGGTGGTTGCAAAGCTCAGAGCTGGAGCTCAGGAGCTGTTTTAGTTTTGTCTCTGGTTTGTTTAGGGCACTTCAAATGGGCACTGCAGGCTTTCAAGGCACAACACTTCCATCTTACAGAGGGAAGGAAAGGCATTAACCACAACACATCCCTCCCTGTGAAGCAGGGGGCAAGAGCTGACAGGATAAACCACAAGGGACTTCACAGTGTCTTTCAAAGCATCTTCCAACCCTGCAATTTTTGGGTCCTAAGAGCAGTGCATTAGCACTGTGGAGGTGGGCATAAAGTCAGACAGGGTTCTGATATTTAGCTGAGCACAGAATTTCACTCTCCACAGTGATTTTTTTTTTTTTCTCTTCCCACTCAGTGGTACAAAAACCCCCTGACATCCATCAATGGGCCATGGTCAGGAGAGCATTTTGTGGACAACTTCAGGTGTTGAAGGCATTGCAGAACTGGTCCTGGTGTTACAGACTCCCAGGGCAAAGCTGGTGGTAGGGACAGCGTGTGAAACATGTGACATGTCCTCTGGCTGAAACTGCCTGAAGGTGACTGAATCTTCAGGATAAGCCAAGGTGTCCAACCCCAGATTGAGAGAGGAGCCTCAAGCAGGGTGGTCAAAGCAAGCTTTCACCCAGTTTTATCCTGTCTTTTTGTTGTACATGGGCTGAAGCTGTTCTGTAACAAGCCAAACACGGCTGAGCAGCAGGATAAGGGTCTGTCCAGCAAAGGACTGGCCATGTCTCCAAGTTGGAATGCAGAGAGATCAGAGCCAGTGCTGAGTGTGGGGAGGTTGTGGGTGATGTTTAATATTTACCCTTTACCCAGCCAGACTGGTCCACCAAGTGGTAAGTTGGGAAGGGAGAGGTTCAAATTAAAAATTGAATGTATCTGCAGGATGTGGAGTGCGTGTCTCGTTCTCTGAGTGCTGATTCCCAGCAGCAATTCACTCAGCCTTTATTGCTCAGGACACTTCTGGAGTGCTGTGAACTCTCCATCTGTGATGAGGGGAGGAAGACACAAGGGGGCTTTTTACTTTTTATTATCTGAACAGCGTTTGAAAGGGCATTTTGGAGTTGTTTGGAGAGCTGCTGGGGCAGGGGAGAGGCTGCATTTCTAGTCTCAAACCAAGTCTGAGAGGTAATGGAGGTCTAAAGGACTTGCCACTGATCACCTCCTTGTATTAGGCTGAATGCCTGAATAATAACTCTCCTTTTAGCTGCTACTCCAGGGACTGACTCTGGCCCTCTAAAGCTTGACAAACAGCCTGCTAAAGCTCGAACTGAGTAATTGAGGTTGCAGGAACTCACATCCTTCCCCACAAGAGAGCCCGCCAAAAGTTTTCTGAGAGCATTTCCAGGACACAGCGAATTGTCCTGAGATTCCTGAGTGTCACTGCAGCAGGGACTCGTGTCACCCACAGGCACCTCGGCCTTTTCTGTGTTGATTTCTGACTTAACACTGGTGGGCCAGCCCTGATTCCCAGCTCTAATCTCAGTTATGCAAATGTGTTGGAGCCGCTGAATGTTGCGCGCAGTTTGAGGTGAGACCTGTTGCTGTTCGATGTGAAAAAGGTCTCAGTGGAAGCCAGCCCTTCACAGGGCCAAGACAAAAGCCACCCACCTCACGTCTGTGCAGTGGCAGAGCCACAAAAGGATCAGATGTTTTGCAAAGAGGTTTGGTTGTTTTTTTGTGTTGAGCACAAGAGCTGCTGTCAGTCAGGGGAAACGCTGCTGCTTCGAAATCACAGTCTGGGGCTGCTGAGCGTTGTTAAAACATCCACTTAACTCCCTTCCAGGGGTAATTTTATTTAAAAGATCAGTGGAGAGATCCCTTGGAAAACACTCTCAGTGAAATGCAAATATTCCTGTGCCATGTAGACTAAAAGCATCTCCACTGCCCTGATGTGATGCTGGGGTTTGCTGTCACTGCCCCTCCTCAGATATCCCTTCAGCCTTGCCTTTCCCTTGGTGTTATCCAGCACCTCTGACAGCCTTGGAAATGCTTGGATTGAGCACCTTGGGATGGAGGTCGGGCAGTCAGAAGGGATAAGGACCAGGGGGTTCACCTTCCCAAATCCTGGTGCTCAGAGGGGAGCAGGAGCTGCCACAGGAGTGAGAACCCTCCTTGCACAGAGTCCTCATCACTAATTCCGATGCAGGATGTTACCTCCTTCCTTCATCTAAACCATCAGTTGGAAGAGACCCTGAAAAAAAGAAAAAAACATCTCAAAATTAGAATGAAACACTGGAGGAAAAGGTGTGGGATTTAGGAGCCCTCTTCTTGTATTTAGGGAGAACTCCAGTTATTGCAGCCCTCTGGAGCTTCATTTTTATTCCCTCTCTCCTCAGCTGATTATTCATTTTATTATTACAGCAGCTCAGACAGTTTGTGACAGAGCAAGTTGCTATCAGGAAGAAATCAGAACTGATTAAATTAACACATTACAGGTTTAATTTAGACATAAACAAGACGCAGAGCATGGTGAAAACCAGAATGCCCTGCTTTCAACTCTCAATTTGAAATATTTTTTTGGGGTTTTTTTAGTGTCTTTTCACAAATTTTCACTGTTCTAGGGTGGAAAAAAATAAAAACAAACCAAACATTTTTTTTTGCAACTCAGAATTATTTCAAAAAAACATACGATTCTGATCAACAAAATTAAAATGTTTCCAGCAGGGCTTTTTTTTTTTCTTTTCCCTGGGAGCATCAGTTTGCTCCTGATGCAGAATGAAACCATCTTGCTGAGAGCAGGGGCATGTCACTGAATTACTGCAGGGCGAGCTGGGTTAAGAGCTTGGAGAAAGTCCCCTCTCCATTGTGGTTTCCTGCTCTTCTCCTGTGGTAAATCCACGGTGCTTTGCTGCTCAAACAGGATTACTTTGTCACACATTTTCTCCGGGGTTCTGCCTTGTCAGAGCGTGCAAACTTTCCCTGGGGTTGCTGACACAGTGTAAATTCTCGTCCTCCCTCGCCCTGAAGTACCAAGTTGATGTGGCCATGCCCTGATTTGCTGCATCTGCCGCAAAAATTGGGAATTTCAGCCCCTGTGCTGCTGTAACTGTGGCTGTTGCAGAGCCACAGGCTTGTTGAGGTGGGTTCTCTGGAGTCTTTTGGCCCAACCAGGTGCTCAAGAAGGGTGACCTGGAGTTGGCTGCCCCAGGAACGTGTCCAGATGGCTTTTGAATGTCTTGAAAGATGGAGACTTCACAATTCCTCTGCTCATGCTCTGGCAGTGCTCTGTCACTCTCACACTGAAGAAGTGTTTGTTTCCTGGCTTTACAGTCAAACCTTAAAAACAAAGGATCAAGGAATGGCTTGGGTTGGAAGGGACTATAAAGGTACCCAGTTCTACACTCCCTGCCATGGGCAGCAACACCTCAACCTAGCCCAGATTGCTCCAAGCCCCATCCAACCTGGCCTTGGACACTTCCAGGGATGGGGCAGCCACAGCTTCTCTGGGCAACCTGTGCCAGGGCCTCCCCACCTCACAGGGAAGAATTTCTTCCTGATATCTAATTTAAATCTACTCTCCTTCAGTATGAAGCCATTCCCCCTTGTCCCCCTGTTGGCTGCCCAGACACTCTGTGATGCTCAGCTTTGGGGATGGGAGGGAGGTGAGATTTCTCCTGCTGTTCTTTCACACCAGGTTTGTCATTTTTGGGATGTTGGTGTGCAGTGAGACCTGTGTGTGATTGAAGGTCTCTGTGGGGGACACCAGGAGCATGTTCATACTGGTTTCCTCAGAGATGGGATTCAGCCTGCACCCCACTTAGTGATGAGGGCTTTAAACTAAAGTTATCAGAGGAGGGGAACCTCAACCCATCCCCCTCCTGCCAGTGCCAGCAGTAGATGCCCAGAGCATGGAGAGGGGTTGCAGGTCAACCCTGTTGAGCAACACAAAGGATTTCCAGTAATTGGTTTAATCAGGGACCCATCTTGAATTCCTCCTCATGGCTGCCCAGACAATCTGTGGCTGCCCCATCCTGAAAGTGTCCAAGGCTGGGTTGGACAGGGCTTGGAGCAACCTGGGCTAGTGGAAGGTGTCCCTCCCCATGGCAGGGGGGTTGGAACAAGATGATCTTTAAAGGTCCCTTCCAACCTAAGCCATTCCGTGATTCTGTGATCTCCCCAGTGATGTCTCCATATGGGTCAGGTGCATTTGGATGGGGCAGTTCTGGTGCAGACAGTCCACGAAGCTCAGGATGTGATTCACCTGATTGGGTAAAGCTGCCTCACAGAATCATCCTAGATTCTTCTGGTTGGATCTCTGCTGACTAGAAATGTCACCAAGGGTGCCTGGGTCTGTGCTGGGCAATTTAGGAGCCTAAATTCCACCCATGGTCACTGGAGAAATAGGAAGTCCTCTTCAGGTTATGTGGTTATTTCCAGAGGAGGCACCAGCCCCCTCCCATTGAACTCCTTCCATAGGAGATTCCACTTGTGAATTCCCACCTTGCTGCTGTGTTTGTAGAATTTCCCCCAGCAAGCTCAAAGGGAGAATCCAGAGGAAGAAACTTCCTGCACTCCTGGACCTGAGCTCCCAGCAGAAATAGCGGTTGGCAAAGGAGCACGGGACAATTCCCACTCTTTCTACTCCTTTGCCTGAGTGAGCAGGACAAGAGCATCATCCTGCCAGCAAAATGATGCAGCTGCTCCCCAGGACCTGACCTGAAACAGAGCACTATCCTTAATTTTTCATGCATTCCCCTGTCAAATGCCATCTGCAGGCAGGTCCTCAGGGAAAATGAGCCTTTGTGCAAGTTGGGGAGAAATGAGAAGCAAAACTTGCTCTTTGCAAAGTCTGAGGTTTGTTTTTTTTTTGTTGTTGGTTTTTGGTTTGGTTTTGTGTTGGTTGTTTTTTTTTGCCACGGGGGGATCACCTCCTAGTCTGAACTCTGCCAGCAAAGGGAAGAAGCAAACATGTGCCTGTCAGGGTTGTTTGCCCCGGGGTAATTTCCTTTTCTCTCTTCATTTTCCAGCTGCTGGCTGTCGTTGGAGGGAGGGCTCCTCTATGCCTTCGTGGGACCGGCGGCTGCTGTCGTTTTGGTATTTAAGCTTGGCTGAAAGCTTTTTTTTTTTATTTTTCTCTTTGCCTTATGCCACTCTCCTCGTTCTCTCAACCCAAGAACGCCCCCCCTTTATTTCCACTCACAGGAATGAGGAGCAGAGTGTCAGAAGCTGACAGTTTGGGATGGGTTTGATTCTGGGATATAACGTGCCTCAGCTCTCAGCCTTCCACATCTGTCCTCACTGGTCTCCCCCAATGCCTCATTAATGCTTTTCCTTGTTTTTGCCCTGTCTGGATGGAAGTGCAGGATGATGGTGGAAAACTCTGACATGAACTCCTTCAGAAACTGCTGTCCCTGGTTGCTCCCAGACCAGGCTGTGCCCTCCCAGCCAGCATTTATTCCTGGTCTGTCCCGGCTGGCCAGAGTGTGGGAGCAGCTTCCTTGTTTGCGGGTGAATTGGAGATGCTCAAAACCAGTGCTGAGGGGGTTCTTAGTGACCCTAAAAGTGCCATGTTTGCTTGTCATTCAAAAGGAATGGCAGGGTTAAAGTCAACATTCCTAAATTCTGCCCCAGCCGCTCCTGCATGGTGGGAGTGTCCTACTGTCCCATCACCCTTGGCTCCAATGTGGCACCAACACCAACCTTGGCCAGTTATTTGGGCTAAGGTGCCACTCAAGACATGACATTCCTTTCCTCAAACCTCCCTGCTGTTGAAGCCTCACTGGCCATGAGAAATCCTGACTGTCAAGGTTGAAAGGCTCTGAGAACTGCGGGTCCTCCAGGAAATCCCTCCTGCAACAATTTCAGATGGGTTTAAATCCCTATTTGACCCCCCCACCACCACACAGGTGACAGCCTGGTTTCTCTCCAGCCCAGTGTTCCAGGCAGTGGAGGAGCTGGATGTCCCCTGAGGCTCAAGTGTCCCACCGGAATGGGGTTGTTGACACTTAACAATTCCTTTTTTTTGGGTCAGGCTTTTGTTTCCTGCAATGCCTGAGGGGGGGGGTTAAATGCCCCGAGGCGGGAGCTTACAGGAGAATAACTCCACAAAAGCTCCTGCTGCCTCTATTCTCACTGCTGTCACTGCACATCAAACCACCTTGGTGCCATCCTTTGATCAGGATGACAAAGAGATGAGCCAGTAGCTGCCCCTCCTCTGCAATAAATCAAAACTGGTTTCAGCTGAGGTCTTCCTTTAGTGTAGGATTGTGACACAGTGATTAGGAGGGAGGAAGCTTTGGTAGTGCCCAGAGAAGAGGGAGTCACTCAGCTGCCTCAAGGCATCTTGCTTTTGTTGTGCCAACGACAAGGGAAGTAATCCTTCATTTTTCCTTTGCATTTTTGGAGTGTGAATAAAACACAGGAGCCTCCTTCCCTTTGGCTCCTCACCCCATCAAGCAGGAAACGGAGATGTCCTCAAAGAAGGGTCAACACATGCAAAGGGTGGTTCATGCAGCAGGATATTAGGAAGTGGTGAATCATCTCTGGGGGTGTCTGTCCCTGATCAGCACCAAGACAGAGCCTACACACCTAGTTTAGACCTCCTGACTCACTGCTGGCTGAAGTGATGAATGAATATTGCCCAAGTGGGGCAGATACCCAGGAGCTTGGGGAAGGAGAGAGAGGAAAAGAAGCATTTAAAGCCTTTTTGTAAATGGGAGCCTGCAAAGAGATGAGCTCAACCAGCCACTCAAATTCCCACTGTGGCCTTTAGCAGAGCCAGAAATGGAACACGCAGTCCACCAGGCTGGACAGCTGTATGTATTCCATGAGCCTTTTCCTGAGCTCAGGTTGGCCATGCCAGTGGTGGAAGGACATCCCAGAATGACCAGGGACAGTCAGTCCCCCTGGCTCAACAGAAGGACAGTCAGACTCTTGCAGGGCTGGACAGGGGATGTGCAGCTCTGCTGCTCTCGGGGTGGGTTTGCTCCAGAGAAAATACAGCTGCTCTTGTGACACCTTGCACAGCTCAGGGTGGGGTTTGACTCTGAGCCTGAGCTTTTTCTCACCCAAAATTCAATATATAGATGTCCGAGTATGCACAGAGCTGACTTGGCTTGCAGAGACAGTTGGGACAGGCTTAGCCCTGGCCAGGCTGCTCCTGCTCTCACTCCTCCCAAGCCGTTCAAGCATCTCTGCACTCAGTTCTCCCAACCAGCAAGATTTCTCTATTACCTGTAGTAACACACAGCAACCTTCTTCCTCCTCACCCTCCCTCGTTATTCTCCACACTGCAAGAAGGCTTTTGGCTTGGAGAACATCTTTGCTTAAAATGAATGCTCTTAAGATGGTTGGCCTGCAGGGTCAGCAACGTTCACAGCTTGCAGTTAATCCACTGACACTGAATGGCTGCAGAGATTTGACCTTTATTCTGAAAAATCCCAACAATCTGAAAGGCAGAGCTGTTGGAAGCAGTTTTGCTCACCCAGCTGAGGTGGAGCAGCCTGGGGATGATTTTGGGCAGGTTGAAGGCAGGGAGAGGCTCCTGGTGGCAGGACAGAGTCAGCAGTGGCCAGGTCGTGGTTGTCTCAAGGAATCTCAGACTTGAGTCTTTGCTTCTGGATATTATCTCAGAGATAAAGAGGTAAAGCTACTCTGCATGTCTTTAAGAGTGGCTCTGTTTAGAAGCATATCCCTAACATAGGAAAGAACTGGAGCCAGGATCAGAGCAGGGTGTTGATCACAACGATCAGTGTGCTAAATGCGCGTGGCTAAAATGGCAGTGTGGCTAAAAATAGCTTTTAATTACTAAAACCATTGCAGAGCTGCTCTTTGTCACCTCCCCTGCTCCACAAGGATGAGGATACACAGCCCCAGGAGAGATCCAGCCACGCTTCAACCCCATCTTTTCGCCCCCCAAGGAAAAGTCTCTCTTGCACTCCTCAGCCTCCAGCACAGCAGAGAAGGATCAGTGATTTCCAAGTGCTCCCTCTGTCTCCAAGCACATCACTGGGGTTTGATTTCCTGCTGATCCTTGGCTGCAGTGCTGTGTGTCTGACTTGCCAGTGCTGTTTCTCTAACTCAGTACCGTGGTGAGCTCCAGAAACGGGCTCACAGCTGTGGGAAGCAGTGCCCTGACCCAGCAGCTGATGCAAAGGAAAATAACTGCGATTTCAGAGCTTTTTCCATGGATTCCCAGCTGTGGGCTCCACAGCACTGAGCTGAGCCGTGCCCTGCTCAAACCAGCAACCCAAATGCAGGAATTTTTGCTCGTTCTTTTGAAGCTGATTTAGGCATTTAGGCAGAGCAGGACATCTCCCTTGCTTTGGGCCAGGTCCTGCACGAGGTGCCCCTCAGCACCACCTCTGTTAAACTCACCTCAACGCACATGTGACTGTTACACATCCCCGAATTCGGCCTGAAAACATTTCCATGCAAGCCCCACGTGCAAAACAGCCTCGGCCACATCGTTCTGCAGCACCAGATGTTTCCCTGACAGCAAAAACCAGGAGAGTGTCATTTTTTTCCACCGTTTTTTTTTTTGCCTCCGTGAAGGGGGTGGTGCTCACGTGTCACTAATGCTTGGATGAGGTTTGTGGAGCAGATGCAGCTGGCAGCAGTGGATGCAGTTGGAAGGGCACAGTGAGGAGTTTGGGATCACTTTGCAGGACCTCAGCTCTCCATTTCCCTGTGAATATTTATGCCTGGTTGATGCAGACATCCATACTCTCACCCTAAGAAAAAAAAAAAATGGAGCAAGGGACTGCATGGAGTTGTCCTGCCCACTGATTTTTTGGGAAATGACTGGATGGCTAACCTATGTGCTGGGCCATCTGTAGTTCTTCTTGCTTAGCCTTGTAAATCTGAGCAGTTTACAACTTTGTCCTGGTTCCTGGAGACATGGTTCACCATTGGACTCGATGATCTTGGAGATTTTTTCCAACCTTAATGATTCTGTGATTCCAAGACCTTCTCTTACCTGCTGCCAGCTGCATTCTGCTCTCCTGAACTCACTGCTGCATGGCCAGGGGAGGTGGGACAGTGTGGGGAGGGGACAGAGGGGGTGGTGGCCTGCAGAAGTGTGACCTGATTTGGGGAAAAACGGGAAGAACTTAGTTTGCCAAATGTTGGGGGGTTTTTTTGCCTTCTATGCTACCAAGTTTGAGCTGACCCACTTGAGAACAAAACTGTGTGTTGTTTCTCTTTTGACAGGTGAACATGGTTATTGGCATTCTGGTTTTTAACAAACTTGTATCCAAAGATGGAATAACAGATAAGAAACTGAAGGAACGGGCAGGGTATGCCTTATCAATACATCTAAGTAAAGAGTGACAATAAAAACCAAAACCACCCAAGGTTGTGATCAATAACCAGGAAAGGAATGCAAAAAGAAAGAAAAAAAAAAGACATTGGAGATGCAAACAAAAAGCACAGTCAGATTTAAACAAAATGAAAGAAAAAAAACCCCACACAATTGATTTCATCTCTTTGCTTTGTCACTCAGTGCAGCAGGGACAAAAAAATCCAAGGAGCAGCACTGGGTTGCTGTGGAGGAAGGATAAAAGTTCATCTCTTTTTGTTAAAATGGCTTCAACCCAGGCTGATGCATCCTCCCAAAAATTAGGGAGAGCAAAGTGACTCTTGTCACTGACTCCCAGAGACAGCAGCTGGATCAGAGAGGGACTCATCACTGTGTGGCATGGGCTGTGTGGCACACAAGTCATGTCCAGTGGCTGGCAGGGGGCTGAGGGACAGCAAAGGGATGTGATGCTTTGAAGGGAAAGCCTTTGGATGTCTAGCAATGAACAGGTCAGGAGGTGAGTTAAGAACCTCTTGTGCAAGGAAAAAAATCTGCTGCCACCTGAGATCCTGTATCTTCTCCACGGCCTCCACACCAAAGCCTGGGGCTTGTGTTACCTGAGTGTTTTTGTAGTAAAAATCCAGGAGCTGCTTCCTCATCCCCCTGGTGCCACTGGGGGTTGGCTGGGGCAGGGCTTTCTGTTGGGTTCCTTCCAAACTCTGTTGACAGTGGATATTTTGCCATTACCAACATTCCCAGCAGGGAATGGGAATGTTGCTTCCCCTTTCATCTTCTTTTCTAGAAAGGAGTCTGTGGCCTGCTCACACTTTATCCCTGAGCTGTGCTCCAGGCCAGGGACAGAAATGGCACAGTGAGTCACATCAGATGCTCAGGTCAGCCTGGCTGATGTGTGTTATTTACCACTGCCTTGCAGAGAAACTGTGTCCTTACCTGCAGCCAGGAAGGGCAGGGATGTGTGACCTCATATATCCACTGGATTTATCCCTGTGTTCTTTATTGCTTGTGTTCTCGAAGGAAGAAGTTGTTTACAAAGGGATGAGGAGAGCAAGAGGTGTCATGGTGCCTCTTTACCACAGCTACAGCCAGGATCTAAAACCTTTGGAGGCTGGAGGAGAAGATAAAGGATATATCCTGCCTATTAAAGTGGAGGGAGAACGGTCTGCCTCGAGTCTCAGAGGGTGGCAGCAGATAATGCAGATGAGGTTCAATATTCCTGTCATTGCACTGTTGAGTGGCTGTGGTGGAAGTGGTTTTTAAATGAGTGGTGGCAGCAAAACTGAGGGTAGAAGCAAACTCCCATCAGCACCTCAAATCTTGTGTTCAGTTTTGGGCCCCTCACTTCAGGAAAGGTCTCGAGGTGATGGAACATGTCCAGAGATGGGCAATGGGGCAGGTGAGAGGTCTGGAGCACAAGTCCTGTGAGGAGCAGTTGAGGGAGCTGGGGGTGTTTAGTCTGAAAAAAAAGGAGGCTCAAGGGGGACTTTATCACTCTCCAACTCCCTGAAAAAAAGGTTGTGGTGAGCTGGGGGTCGGTCTCTCGTCCCAGGTAACAAGTGACAGGACAAGGGGAAACAGCCTCAAGTTGTGCCAGAGGATATTCAGGTGGGTATTAGGAAAAAAATTCTTCACTGAGAGGGTTGTGGATCATTGGAACGGGCTGTCCAAGGTAGTGGTGGAGTCACCATCCCTGGGAGTGCTCAAAAAACAAGTGGACGTGGCACTTGGAGTTGTGGTTTAGTGGGAATGGTGGTGGTTGGTTGAAGGTTGGACATGATGATCTTCGAGGGCTTAAATGATCTTAAAGTTGGACTTTTTCAACTTTAATGATTTCTATGATTTCTGTGAGGAACACAGTTGTAATAATAAGAGGAGACAACACATTTGGAGGATCAGAGGTATCAGTTGCCCCTGGGTTGAAAAGCATGGGAAGAAGTGACCTTGGTGCTTTGCTTTAAGCAGCTGCAAGACAAGAAGTAAGTGCTTTATTGTGGGTGATGCCTCCTTCACAAAGAGAGAACTCCTGAAAGTGCACAGACTGCAGGCAGAGTGTGCAGCAAGGTAATTGCACTTGAAAGTCAGCTCTGCAATAAATGCTTTATTGGATTAGCAAAGCAGAGAGTTGCTGTCGCTCAACCCCTCCCTCCCTAATCCAAACTGCTCACAGAGTGACCTTATTTAATGCACAGCAGCTGGTTATTGATCACAGAGTTGTTCTTTAAAAACAAAAGCTACAAAGCAACAACAACAACAACAAAGTCATTTTTTTCTGATGTTCTTTGTTTTTTCTTTCTTTTCTCTTTTTTCCCCCCTCTTCCGTGTCCGTGTGTGTGTGTGCAGCACTTTTAAGCCTTCTCTGTGCTCAATGATTTTGTTCTCCTTTCCCAAGTGCACCTGCTGAGAGTGTGGGAGCACTTTTGAGAGCCCTGGTGCCCCTTTTCCCTTTAGTTAACTTCCCAGAAGTTACTCTGCTTCTGGCCTGGGCTTGGGAACCGTGTTGGAAAGGTAGAACTGAAGAGAATCAGAATGAGCAATGGCCTTGGAGATGTTTGGATCTGAGGAGATGGTACAAAGAAACGTTGTGTTTCCTTTAGCAGAGGCAAGAAGTATGGTTCAGTGTTGCCAAAATTATAAAAAAGGGGAAAAAACAAAACAAAACAAAACAGGGGAAAATAAAGAGCTGCTGGATACTGAGAAGAGCCCAGCACACACAGCACAGATTGGTTGGCACACAAATACCTCAGAACAAACAGTTCTCATGAAATAATACCTGAGACACGATGGGGTTTGCCCCTGTTCTAAGCAGAGGAAATTGCTGTGATTAGCACTGTCACATCTGTCAGAAAACCTTGACTTCCTAATGGCAGGGACTTTACAGGTAAACCACAAAGCCAGGCTGGGGAGGGTTGGGTGGGATTGCCTGGAGAGCTGGAGGAAGTCACACAACTACCCCACCCCCTGTCCAGGAACAGGAGAAAACCATCCAAGGACCTCCCAACAGAAGGGTCTCCGTTGGTGGCCGAGGGTTTGAGCCCTGCTGATGGGAGGTGCTACTAAAAATGGCTGTTTTAATGTCAGGAGCCTTCAAAATGAGTTTTAAATTTATTCAGGCAGCGTTTCTTCCAGAATCATTTGTGTGCTCACGCAGCCAGGGAGGAAGAATGAGACTATAGGGTATATTCACCAGGGCTAATTTTAGCCTGCTGAGTTTAATCTCTCTAGGCTTCCTCTGTAACTGCTGGAGAGAGACAAGAGCCTGGTTTAGTTGTTTTAACTTGCCCCTTGGAGGACCTTCACTTCTTTTATCTTCCTGTTGATTGTAGGAACGGCTCCAGAAAGTTTGCCCCCGTCCCCTGGTGTGAAATATTCCCTGTACGACTGTCCTGGTGGGGTGTAACAGAGCTGGGCTGTCAGTGCATAGAGGAGAGAGTAATTGGAGAGATAATAACTCCATTAGAACAGGAAGGGATTTGGACTGCCCTCCATCTGGGAATGGTTCGTGTTGGAAGCAGCGCTCCTGCTCTTTGGGCTGTGCGTGGTGCAAAGCACTGCTCAATAAAAGGGAGCAAAGTCTCCAGGCTCCAGTGAACACACCAGATGAGTCTGGGAGCTGGTTGTGGATATTTAGGAAGCAGCAAAAGCTGAATTAAATGGTTGCCTCGTTCCCTGTGATTATTTCATTAGCTGCCCTTTCATACGTGCAGGCGCCAATACAAACCTGCTACGGAAATTCAATATATTAACAACCTCCTGCCCCCGACCAGAACAAATCAGAATATAAATGTATCCACATCTGTGCCTATTGCTTACAACTTTCTGCATAAATACACCCAACAGCAGCTACAGTTGTGTGTTACAGTTGGTCCTTTGGCCAGTTCTTTGTGGTTCAGTGTCATTCATGTTTTTTCTGGTACAGTTTTCCATCAAATTCCTCAAATCAATCTGCTTTTTCTTTTTGCTGCCTATCTCTGCCTCTCTCTGTCTCTCTGCTTATCTGTTCTTTGTGGCTTATAGATCTGTGGATAAGCTGTGTTTTTGGGTTTTTTTAAGGGTCATGCACTTAATGCCTCTCCAGACCCACTTTATCTTTGGTTCAGCCACTGGGTTTACACCATCCTTCCTGGAAGATATTTATCTCTGGACACAGGAGCTAATTTCCTCCGTGTCTGAAGGCTGAAAATTTCTGTGGGATGCCTTAGTCCTTCTTTTGGAAGGGAGTAATGACTTATGTCACTAATTAATTCAAAGACCACTTGATGGTGGGCCACTGGGCCCACTGATGATACTTTGTTGGTCTTTCATGGGGATATTTTTTTTTTTTGCATTGAGACTGAACACAGAGACATAAAAGTTAAGAGATGATCTGTCAAGTGGCCTGATCTCTCTCCTGGGCAGGGCAGGGCTATAAAACCCCTCGTGGTTGGGGCAAACACAATCCCTCACCAGCTGCACCACCCTCAGCCAAGGGTGGCACCCCCACTGTCCCCTGGCAGTGATTTCCTGCCTTCCCTGATACTGCAGGCACTGCAGGGAGGTCTGGGGGATGGTTTGCAGGCTCCTTCCCATTTTTTTAAGCCAGATCTGACGTGGATGTCCACCTGTGCACACAGATCAGAGTGCACTCGTAGTAAATTCTGGAAAGAATCAGGGCCAGTGCCAAGCTCATGTGGCTTTCCAGGCTCCTGGAGAAGAGCTGGCTTGTCACCCGAGTGGGTTCACACACATCAGCCCCCAAAAAATCATGAGGATACTCCCTTTAGCAGATTCCTGCAGCCCCTTATCCCAGCAGCCCACAATGCCTGGGTTGTTCCCACAGAAAAAGTGGGAGCAACAGATGTGGATTAATCTCAGGGTTCACCCCAAACATGTTCTCATCTGCAAAATGAGATATGAGAGAAGAAATGTCTCAGAAGTATTCAGCCAGTCCAGTTCCTTCCAGGGCAGGTTGGTGGTCTTACAAAACACCCAAGCTCGTGTTTAATTCCCAGGACATGAAGAGTCCCATTTGCATGTCCTTCCTCACAGATGGAGCAGCCAGAGAGTGGCCTCTCTCCTGGTGCCATGTGGGGATCCCAACCAGAGAAAATGGGTGATTTATCCCTTACATTGCCTTAGGAAAGAAGATAAGCAGGCACAGTCCCCACAGCCCTACTTCTTGCCTTCTACTGCACAACCCTGCCACCTTTTTTGTTTTGGAGCAAAAAGGCCAGGAGGGAAAAGAGCAATTTCTGAAAAGAAAAAAAAATACAAAAAATAAAACCCAAACGAAAAGAAGGAGATGGAGACTGGGAGAGCAGTACTGGTTTCTCTTCCCTGGGTGCCAGAGAGAGACACCCTGAAACTGGGCAAACATAAACCAACACAGTTCCACCCTCTCCAGCGGCACCAGCAGTCTCTGAATTGCACATTTTTCCCCCCCATTTCCCGCATCTGGAGTGGTACAGATGAGAGAGTTTTATTCCTGCCTGTCTTTTCATTTCTCTTCCCGAACTGGGTATGGTTGGTTGGTTCCCTTTTCTCCTTCCTTCCTTCCTTCTTCTCTTTCTTTTGGCTTCTCTTTCCCTTTCCTTTCTACGTTTGTGCTCATGAGCAAAGTGTTTTGTTTTGTTTCAGTCTTTTGGTTTTAATTGCAGTCAGATGGCAGTGCCCCTTTACGGGATGACGCTCAAATGTTCCAAGTGTGGAGTAGTTTCTTCTGCTGAAGTTTCGGCCACAGCCACCAGTAACGCCATGTTAGTTCCTCTAATTTCAACTTCTTTTCTTTCTTTCTTTCCACTTTCTTTGTTTTTGCTTTTTGTTTGTTTGGGTTTTTTTCTTTTAATTAATTCTTTTTTTTTTTCCTTTTGTTGCTTTTAGTTGGATTTATTTCCCTCTTCCATTTCCCTGCACTCACGGCCCTTGTTTGTTTTCTCTCCCTGTGTCCCTGCCCGCCCTCCCCACATTCCCCAGCTCTCCCTGACCTCATTCTGTGGGCCATGAGTAGTGTAGGGCTCCTCCTGCAGCATCCCTGCTGGAGCTGATGGGCTGGATCCATGAAAAGCCCTTTATGGCATGCTTAGATCTGAGCATGTGAGCAGCCCATGGAAGACAAAGGGACTCTGCATTTGTTGCAAGCCGTGTACATGTTCAATCCTTCCACTGAATTCACTTACAGA
The DNA here is from genome assembly GCA_038380795.1 of Pyrocephalus nanus. Classification (NCBI taxonomy): domain Eukaryota; kingdom Metazoa; phylum Chordata; class Aves; order Passeriformes; family Tyrannidae; genus Pyrocephalus; species Pyrocephalus nanus. Next base: position 94,882,888 of record CM076261.1, read on the forward strand.
CCTAAAGATGTGATTCCCAGTTAATTTTGGTGCTAGACAGGGACCTCAAAATCCAGCTTTGCCAACCACTTAAGCATCTGCTTGAGTGTTTTAACTCCAGAGGCTGCAGAGCACTGAGAATGGTTTAAGTGAGTTGGTAAATCACTTCTAAATGTTGGTTTGGTTTTTTTTTCCCTCTTATAAAATGTTAAAGTTAATTTTGGTACCTCGTAGGGCTGCAGGTCTGATTTGATAAGTGTTGACTGCCTCTTTTGGACCCCTGAAAACACTTGAAATTAATTCTCAAACTCTTAAAGTGTTTCATAGCTCTGAGTTACAAAAGTCAAAAGCTGTTAAATCTCTTCTTAGATGCCTCTGGAGTTAGTTTTTTAAAAAGTAATAAAAAAAGGAAAAAAAAAAAAGAAAAAGAATGCCAGAGCTTTGTTCTGCTGGAGAAATTGTTGCTATTTATATAGTTAGCTTTTTTCCCAAAGGTTAAGGTTGGAGGGAGGGTGATGAGGAAAGGTTTGTCTTCCTTCCTTCCCTTTTGGAAATTGCATGATCTGCATCATACCCAAGTGATGCTGTTACTTTTGATTTTGATGTCTGAAATAATGGATGTAAAATGTGTGAAAGGAACAGTCTTAGATTACTTGCAGTTTGAAGACTCCTGCTTTTAATTAATCTAAACAAAAAGAGGCAGCTGAGTGTCAAATCTCAAAATGCAGAAAAAGGAAAGAAAATCAAAGCACAAGAGTAACCTGGTCTAGTGGGAGATGTCCCTGCCCATGGCAGGGGATTGGAATGAGATGATCCTTAAGGCCTCTTCCAACCCACACCATTCTATGACTCTGTGGTTTTCTCTGTGAAATAAAAAACTAAACAAAATCTCATTTATTTTTCGTTGCTAAAGTCATTTACTCACCTTTTGCAACAGTGCCCAGCTGAGGTGGGGAGATGGAATTGGTCCACACATGTGTACCACGAGTCTGGAATTAGCAGGTCACTGAATTTTGGATTCCTGAGACTGCAGAGGAGCTAAATCAGCAGATTTACTATTAATGAGTTAGACTGTTAAATAGGAGAGGCTTTCTGTTCATAGTAAATTCATTTTAAAAGTTAAACAGTCTCAAATCCTTCTCTTGCACTGTCTGACATCAGTCTGTGATAAATCACATATTCTGATTCATCTCCAAATCAGACCAAAAAAAAAGAAAAAAAAAGGGATATGAAAGCCAGAACTCCTCTTCATCCTGCTTTTCTGATTTAAGTGGATGGAGAGAAACTGGAGGGCTCTTGGGAGAGGGCATGTCTTTTGTTCCCCAGCAGGTAAATCCCTCAGATGACAGGTTTCACTGTTAGTTCAGTGGTCTGTCCTGAAGTGTCCCACACTCTTGTCCTTGCAAAGGCACCACTTAGCAATCCATGGATTAGTTCCCTCAGCCTCATCTCCCTTTGTCATCCACTTCATTCTGCAGCTGAACTGTTGCCGTTTTTTTCCTCCCCCAAATCTACTGTTTGTCAGAAAGGCAAAGCTCTGATGATGCTTCATGCCACTGCCCCCATTCTGCTGCCCTTCATCCTTCCAGTCATTTGAGAACCTTTGCCACTCAGTTTTGGGGTCTTGTCGTGTGGATCATGTGCCAGGAGAATTCCTGGCTCCTCCCTGACCTGGAATGAGCTGTAGTGGTTTGGTGGGGAACACATCAAGGATGTTCCTTCCTGCCTTTTTCCTGCTGGGTTTGCTCATTCCCCTTCCAGTTTACCTCCCACGGCTTCCAGATGCTCATTCTGGGAGAGCATGGCTTGAAAAATACATCCTTTAGCCCATTTTTATTTGGCTTTTGGAAATTGTAGAAGTTTTGAACAACTGTTTGTGGTGATGGATATCTGAGTCTAAGAAAGAAGGGGACAGAGAAGGGGATGTGGAACTGAGGCAAAACAGGGGAAACCACTGAGGGAGAGCAGAAGGGAAAAAAATTTGCACTGGAAACTGTGCAATTTCTTGACTTAGGGATTGAAAAAGAAAAGTTTTGGATGTCTCTGACTTGTTAAGGGTTAGACAGACTGGACAGGTGTAGGTTAAAAACACCTTTCCCTTTAAGTTGTGCTGAAGGGGATGCTGGGCAGATTTTGCCATTGGAAGAACTCTGTTCCCACATTTCCTTCTGTTCACTGTTGCCCTGTAGGGTTCCCCTCAGCCTGTGAAATATTGGCTTATAATTAATTTGTCTTGGCTATATGTGAGAATTATTTTCTCTGAGATGGAAAACATAATGGCAGGGTCATGGCATGTTTTGGTATTTGCTGTGAATGAGGAGATCCACTGCAGAAAATAGGGACTGCTGATGGATGGATGGTTGGATGGGTGGATGGATGGATGGGTGGATGGATGGATGGGTTGATGAATGAATGGATGGGTGGATGGATAGAAGTTGTTGATGTCCCATCCCTGGAAGTGTCCAAGCCCAGGTTGGATGGGGCTTGTAGTGACCTGGGATAGTTGAAGGTGTCCCTGCCCATGGCAGGAGATTGGAATGAGATGATCTTGAAGGTCCTTTCCAACCCAAACCATTCCATGATTCTATGAAATGTCTGGACTCTCAAATTCTGACCATAGGCAATAGAAAGGCCCATAACTAAGGCCCTGGCACAGTGAGTTCTTCTTGAAGGCAACTCTCCCAAGAGTCAATGTCAGAGAGTCCTCATGACCTTCTCATCATCATCCCTCTTAAATCATCAGAAATTGTTGTGTCCAATCTCCCATCTAAGGGATTTGCCCTTTTTCTTGGCTCAAAGTCGTTTCAGGGCATCTTAGATATCGAGTTTTCCACCTGTATTGTAATTCCAGCACTGATGTGAGTCATTATGTCCATGCATGGCTGGCTTTGTGAAGGAGACTGTTCCTCAGGAGAGTGTTGTCCTCATGGTTCAGGGAATTTGAAATGCCCCCCCTGCCCTTAACTGGGAATAATACCTGGCCCTTGCTGGGACTGTCAGAGAACACCTTCCCTAATTAGGGAATAAGTGAATAATCCAGCACTTTGTCAGCTGCCTCATCACCTCCCTGTCTCATTTATCACAGGTTCATCATGGAATGGTTTGGGTTGGAAAGGACCTTGAAGGCCATCTCGTTCCAACCCCCTGCCATGGGCAGGGACACCTTCCACTAGACCAGGTTGCTCAGGGCAGTTCAGAGGCATTTAATTTAATTTCCTGGTTATGTGATTTTTTTTACTGCAGCAACTGAGAGAAGAATCATCTTTTGGGGAAAATAGAAACCACATCAGGTGTGGAAAAATCACATTCTGTGTTGCCTGGACATGAGCAGAACATGCAGAGTGCTCCGTCTTTTGTAGTTACAGGTTTCCTATCTTAGTTTTGTGGGTGTTGAGTTAAAGGGAGGTTCTCTGAAAGTGTCCCTAAAATTGGGACAACACTCTTGCTTTCAGGAGGAATAGTGTTTAAGTGCTGAAAAAGTGTTCAAGGCCAGGTTGGACAGAGCTCTGAGCAACCTGGTCCAGTGGAAGGTGTCCCTGCTCACAGCAGGGGGTTGGAATGAGATGATCTTTAAGGTCCCTTCCAACCCAAACCATTCCACAGTTCTGTGATTCTGTGAATCCGAGTTAGAGGAGTGCTAAAGCACAAGAAAATAAAGTGCATCCCTGCCCTGTGATTTGCCTGCAGCAGAACTGCTGGCACATGAAGAGCCATCCATTATTTTGAGTCCACCGACCTTCTCCCTTTCCAGAGCTCCTTCTGATAGCTGTTTCTGCATTATAAAGTGATTTTTCCTTCTGCTGCTGCTTTAACTTATGCTACTGCTGCTCTGTCAGTGTTGAGTAACGAGAAGAATTGATCACTTCCCTCTTTATAATGGCCCTTCACATCTTTATTGGCATGTCCTGTGTGTCCCCCTGCACTCGCCTGTTCTCAGGGTGCAGCGCTCTTCATCTTTCTTCATGTAGATCTTTGTCTCCAAACCCATTTATTTGCTCTCTTTCCATTGCTCTCCTCTAAGTGCCATCACTTCATGCTGCTTCTTTTGCAAAGATGAAGACTCTCAAGGCTGCCAGCTTGTGCTAAAGGACAAAACCAGAGCTAGTTGTTGTCATTTTGGCCAGAGGCTTCATCTGCTTGGGGTCAGAGCTGGGTCTGCTGTGTGCTTTCTTAAGGCTTAGTGGTGGAACTTGTTTCCCATGGTAGAATATCCCATGTTCTAGGGAACAGGAGCAGCTGAGGCAGCTGGGATTGTTTAGCCTTTAGAAAAGGAGGATTTGGAGGATCTTACCTGCAGCTACCTGAGAGGAGGTTGTAGCCAGGTGGGGCTCGGTCTCTTCTCCTCAGTAACAAGTGGTGGAACAGGAGGAAATGGCCTCAGGTTGTGCCAGGTTTAGGTTGGATAGTAGGAACAATTTCTTCACCAAAAGGGTTATCAAGCATTGGAACAGGCTGCCCAAGGCACCATCCCTGGAGGGGTTTAAAAACCACGTAGTTGTGGCACTTGGGGACATAGTTTAGTTTCAGCCTTGGCAGTGCTGGGTTAATGGTTGCACTTAGAGGTCTTTCCCAACCTAAATGGTTCAGGGATGAAGCTGTGGACAACCCTATGGTGTGGCCATGCTGTCACATGTCCTTGTAATTATATCTGGGGAGGAACAAGGTGACATTTCAGCTGTTCTGCTGAGTGACACTGGCATGTCAGGGTCACCTCACCATAAACCATCTCCCCTATTCCAGAGTGAATGATCTCCCTCATCCCCCATCTTGAGTGCTGGCATGGGTGGCACAAAGAAGAGGATGTGCCAGCTGATTCCTTAGTCTCAAGCCATACAAATCCTGGATCCGCTGATTGCAGCTAATCCGTGATGAAAAGCCATTTAGGTGATCACAGTGTCATTATGGAACGTCAGCATTTCATGTCACATCACATAACCTGATGTTTCTTAGGCCCTCTGAGTTATTCTGGAGGCTTTTAAGGATGCAAGTAGCTCCTAAAACAGGGACAGGTGGAAAGGTGGTAGAAGTGTGGGCTCTGCTGTGAATTCAGCTCACGGCAAGTAGAATTCGGGGCAGTCTCACAGAAAACCCACTTGCCTTGCCTTGGGTTTTCTTCTGAAATTTCAATCTTTATGGGACTGTTTTTAATGGAGGGTTTGGGGTTGGTTTTTTTTTTTTTGAGTTTAATCTTCCATAAATCTAAGCAGAGCTCTGCCAGTGAAACTGGAGTAAGTTCCATTCCTGTGACCTGTTGCCACCTGCTGCCTGAGAATAAAGATTATGTATTAAGTGTCAACCAACATTTCCATAACATCTTGTTGTTGAGAAGGTGAATCCCAAAGGGAGCAGAAATCCATACTCTTAGCTGGTGCAAGTCAGCACAACTCAGGAAAATCCTGATTTACTCCAGCTGAACATGTGGTGCAATATTGTTTTCATCATCTGAGCTGGAAGGGCAGATGATTTTCCCATCACCTGGTTGGAAAAGCAGAGATTTATGTGGTGATTTAAGGTTGCTCATGTTGGCAGCAGTAGGGAAGTCCATCAGGATGTCTTGACTCAGAGGGAAGTGGAACAGTTTTCCCATATGGAGGCACATGGATCAAGGGGCTGGAAGGACTCACTGAGTGCTTGTGAGGGCAGCAGGAGCTCTGAAAGGAGAGTTCTGGATCATTGCATTGCTCTGGATGACAAACAGTCTCAAGCAGTGCCTCCTTAAAGCAGGTTTTGAAGCCAGTGGATTCAAATCAAACCATTTGCTAAAGAGAAACGTAAATTATGTATAATTTACCTCCCCAGCAGCATCCCTTAAAACCCCAAATCCACGGTTAAATCTTGGATCCAGATCCATATCATCGCCAGTGTGAGTTTGCAGGTCTTTCCAAGAATGGAAAACCCGCCCAGGTTCAGCTGATGTGCATTCACAGGTCAGATCCATTCTCAGATGTGGTTGCCAGGTCTCTTGTTTGCACTCTGGTGGTAGCAGCATCCACATAAGTGTGTACTGAAAGTGTTCTGGAAGAGCAGAGGATTCCAGGAAGGAGAGTTGTCTGGTACAGACCTTTCTTAGCAGCTTTTATTGAATTGGATGTTTTCCCCCTTGCTGCTGGAATTGCTTCATCTACCCAGCCATGCTCTGGGAATGTTGTGTTTGGTGGTTCTTGCATGGAAGACACGTCTAGAGAGGTGCCTTGTGGACCAAACCTTATCTTTCCTTCTGACTTTTCTGCTTCTCTTGAGTTTTTTTCCTCCACTTACTACTCAGCCAGCTTAATAATGCCCCACCACAAATGATAGCAAAGGGAGATTCCAGTGTAATGAGGCAGATTCCAAGAGGGCTGAGGGAGAAATGGAGTAAGAAACTTCTGTTTGGGTGTTGTTTGGTTGAGGGCTGTCTGACTGCTGCCTTTTTTAATTTTTTTTATTTTTAAATAATCCTTTGAAGTGATAGTTCATATTGGACATTAAACAGCAGTGTTTTCCATCCTGTATAAAATTACAAGGTATCAGATTATGTCATGACCTTTACCCAACATGGGGGTCTCATAATGCTTGTTCTAATTAAAAAAAAAATTAATAATTCCACTTCCCTGATCCCTTAGGTAAATTATATTCCTTAATAATACTACTAAGGAGCATATCTGAGTCTGGACAGGTTGTAGAGATGCTGCTATCAGGGTATCATTGTGCCTATGAAAATAAACTGTCACTTCAGTGCGTGGTCATTACAGCAGAACTGATGTAACAACACTTGCCAAACCCTTAATGAAGCCAGGGGGTTATATCCTGATGTCCATCCCTGTATCCAAGCTCCAGCTTTGTCCAGGTAAAGCTCTCATGGAGCTCTGTGAGAGCAGTACCTGCATAACCAGCAAGTAAACATTAAAAACTTGCTCATAGAGCAGAGAATGGTAAGCAAGTCCCATGTAAGTACTGCAAAAAAAACGTGTGTCCCGGTATCTGTCCTGTAATTTATTGTGTCACCTGTATTTGTCTGTTAGTGTTTAGGTTGAGTTTTGCTTGGAACTCAGCTTTTTATTCAGCCTGTGCCCAGGTCTGCTCTGATTTGTTGGGGAAAACCCCACAGAGAAATTCTCCTTGGTGCACCAGGATGAGTGACATCTTAAAATCTCCCCAGCAAGCTGCTAAAATTGCTTGGGACCCCTTTTTGCTCAGATTGCTGAATGTCCAAATAGTGCATGGGAGCAGAGCTGGTTTCCCATTTCCAGGGCCATCCTTTATAGATAAAGTGGAGATTTGTGGGGATAAAGCACTTGTATTACAGAAAACTGCTTTGTCCAGTTGGGTGATTTGTGAATTAAGACATGGCTTGAATCTCAAGTTATTTTAACCCAGGATACCCACCCATGAATAAACTTATTTACAGTAATTGCTGAATATAGGGAAAAAAATATATTTTGAGCAGATCACAGCAGAAAGCAGAAAAATTTCTGCCCACAGGAAGATTGGGTCAGGAATCAGTTCTCCTGGTGTTCACGGAAGCAGCGTTGTAGGGACCATCAGCTGGAGAGTAAAGGAGCACCAGCAGAATGTAGCAGCCTCCACATCAGCTCTGAGCTTGTCTGTTCTAGTCACTCAAAGCTGTGACTCACGTCCCAGTGTTGGTGTCTTCCATGTGCTGTGGAAGTCCAAGTGTGTGTAACCCCAAGTACCGACAGCCATCGTGACAGACCAGTCTCTGCTGCAACTGTCCCCCCTTCCCTTTGGCAACCTCCAGTGGTCGTATTTTGTCTCCCTCCCCTCGGGGAACGCTGTGGATTAGTGGCAGAGTGGGAAGGGTGTGAAAGGGGGAGCGAGGTGTCCTCATCCTTCCTCCCCACCTCCAGTTTTCTGCATGTTTGCACCATTGGCAAGTTGCCCCTCCCTCAGAAACGTGTCACCTGTTTTGAGCAGAGTGAGTGTGCAAAGCATCCTCCTGCTTCCCTGGGAGAGGGGCTCAGAAAACATCCAGCATCCAGCAGATGTTTGCTGGAGGAGTCTTCTGCAGCCCCGTGGGATCGGGGGGCTGGAGGAGCATCCCCCCTGGAAGCGGGTGAGGCTAAAGCTGAGTTCTCTTTTCCTCTGCCTTGACAGGGCATCCCTTTGGAGCTCCTGCGTGGTCCTGCCTCTCCTGGCCCTCACCTGGATGTCTGCAGTCCTGGCCATCACAGACAGGCGCTCAGCCCTCTTCCAGATCCTCTTTGCTGTCTTTGACTCCTTGGAGGGCTTTGTCATCGTTATGGTCCATTGCATCCTGCGGCGGGAGGTGAGACGAAGGAGTCCTTCTCCTTCAGAGCCTCAACACATTTCCCATCATAAAAAATCACCTGGAAAATGTCCAGCCAGCCTGGCAACTTCTCTGACCCTGCAAACTTTTGACTTTGGGTGGATGGGTGACCACAAAAATGACAGTGACAGTGTCGGTCAGAGGACAGGAGGGGTGAATCGGTGCTTGTCATGCTGAGTGTACTGCAAAGTGGAATTTGGTGGGCAGCCTTAGGTTGTATAACATGCCAGGCTTAGATTGGATAACGTGTCAAGCTTGGCTTGTTGAACACCAAAATTCACGTTTCCAGCGTGTTTCCACCCCACCTCCAAAAAATGCGACATTAAAAAGATAATTTGTGATTTCAAGAGAGCCAAGTTTCACTGAGATTTACAGAATGAAAGGTGTGTTGGCATGAACACCCAGATATTCCAGCTGGAAAGTAAAGCCAGCAATAATCAAGCAAGGAAATTGAGGGAATTCTCTGCAGCATCCCCGTGGAGAATTCAAATGGTAAATTATATCAGGGAAGAAAAGGATGAATCTTTTATGTTTCTTTTATTCTTTTCATCCCACTGAGTGCAAAGACTATTAATAACAGAGACAGGAAGGGGCTTTTCTTTTTTTTTTTTTCAGAATTCATTTCATCTTCTTACAGCTCCTTTAAATTAAGTAAAACAGATTAATTCCTTATGTCAGGCCAATGAAATCAATGGAATTACACCAGTGGCTTGGCTGAGACTCCTTCCACTAACTACATTATAAATATGAGCCTGCATTTAACTCCCATTGCAGTCCCTGGGATTGTTTTTTCCACTGATTTCAGTGAGTTTTGGACCAGATATTTATCACAGGACCATAATCAAACTTTGTATTCCCCACTATAATTATTTATGCAATAGCATAAATAGCAAAAGATATTGCAAGCTGCAAAACAGAAGGCATTTTTATTCTTGATGTTATAAATAAAGCAACTGGAAGCAGTGATCCAGGACAGCTGGAAAACCTCGGAGCTGCTCTTCAGTAGTGAAATATGAGACATATAAACCATGTGAAATAAATACCTGTATGCTGCTAAATCCATGTTCTTTTATCTACCAACGACTGTTTCTTTGTTGGTTTTGTTTTGTTTTGTTTTTAATTTTAGCAGAATTTAATGCAGTTTGGTCTGCCTGACTGTGACTTTTGCCAATCCCTTTGTTCCTGCAGGTCCAGGATGCCGTGAAGTGCCGAGTTGTGGATCGTCAGGAGGAGGGAAATGGAGACTCAGGGGGGTCGTTTCAGAACGGACACGCTCAGCTCATGGTAGGGAAAAGCACCACCTGGGCTGTTACTGAGGCACCTCTGGGCATCTTGAACTCAGAACTGATGAACAGAGGGCTCTGTCCATCAGAAAGTCTTCAATCCGTGTCCTTTTTTACCTTTAAACCGGTGCTTGAGCAAACTTAGCCCTTGGAATAGAATCTTTCACACAAATCTGGTTGTGTTTTTTTATTAAATTGTGATGTCAAGGGGATTAAACTTAGACAACTGCATTTGCAGACATCTTGGTGAGATCCTTTCTTTCACAGAAAATAAAAAGCCAAAATAACACCTCCCAGGTCTTCCAGACCTTCTCTTCCCCACCACGCTGCCCTAACTGGAGTTAATTTAATACTGTTTTAATCACAGCGTGTTGGGTTCTTATTATAAAGATACTGTCTCAGAGGGATTGGTTTCTCTCCAAAGCACCCTTTGCTTCCTTGGGAATATAATTTAAGCTCTGTAAATCCTGGTCCTGTTGTGTAAGTCCCTGGACAAACAGTGTGGATAAGGCCACAGAGGAATAAGCTGTGGGGCTTCATCTCGAGCCTGCCTCGCTGTTTGGATGCAGTTGATACAAGAAACATTTAATTTCTGCAGTTAAGCCATCAGGAGAATCACAAGATTTGAACAAAAACACTCATTAATATTAGAACTCCATCACAACCCAGCGATGGTTTTTTCCAGTGCTAAGCAGAACACTTTGTGCTTGGGTGCAACAAGGTCTGACTTCAAACAGCACAATCTCCGAGTCAGGACATCAAGAGACGTTCAGTTCCACCACAGCCCGGTGGTGTTTGTTGAAAAACATGTTCTCATTTCACTGCCTAATCTCCTCCTTCTCAGACAGGTTCTCGCTCTGCCTAATTGTGTGTAATTAGAAAGGCCCCTCGTGTGCCTGGTGCTTTGGCCTCTTCAATAATAGACACCGTAATCACATCCAGCCTCGATCTTCTTTTCAATAAGTCATCACCCCGAGCTTTTTTTGAACTCCCTCTGTAAGATGTGCCTGCAAATTATTTATGTGACCTTTTCCCCACACGCCCTTCATGCTCCCAGCACCCTTTGAAGCTGTGGATGCTCTCTTTGTTATTCACCACCCTGAGTTTCAGCTATTTTGTATCTCTCTAAAATTCCCTGTTTTCATTCATTCATTCATTCATTCATTGCAAAATTCTGTGTCAGCCACAAGTTTTGTAGAGACATTACATTTATTCTGCGCTGGTGGTGGATGTTTTGAGGAGCTGAGAGCTCAGAGTCACTTTTTTCACATCCAGGCACAAAAAGCTCTGGGGTTGAGAAGGGAATGATGACTCCTCACTGATACTACTAGAGGGGTACAATGTTATTTTACAGTGACTGACTTGTAAAATAACCAAAGAAATCAAAAGCTTTGCAGGGTGGCAGTTTTTTTGCTGTTACCTTTTGCAGTAATTTCCAAATCTGCCCAAGTGGTGAAAAGGAGCTTAGCTGAGTAGAAATGTTTTCCACAAAGTCTTGTTGACTGGAATTAAATATAAACCTATCTTATATTTATTTATCAGCAAAACTGGTACAGGCATTCAGCTGCATTTTTTTCTGGAACTCCTATAGGAAAATGAGATTATATTTTTCTGTGTCATCCCATTTGCCCATTTAAATGTTAGTTCAGTGATATTTCTCTTCTGTTCTTTTCAGATTTCTTTGGTATCCCAAATAATTTGCCAAGGAATTAGCATCAAGAGGGTTGAGATGTTTCCTCAACCAGCTTTTCAACCACTCTTGGATCTCAACCTGCAAATATTAAAGTGTTTATCTGAGGGAGGGGGGAGGTGGAGATTTTTTCCCCATACTTTTCTTAGTATTTGACTTTAATCATTACAATTAAATGAAGTGTCTTTCTGAAATTATTCAGGAAATAGTCAGTGAACTCTCTGCCTTTTTCTAGTCTGCAGCTTTTCTGTTGCTCCATGAAAACCCATGGCCTGCTATGACTCAGTTTATCCAGTTCTTTGAAATGTTAACTGCCAAAAGCTTCAGAAAAAGAGTTTCACTCCTACTGGGAGAAGAAAGGAGTGCGGTTGGGCTGCACAGACCACTTGAAAAAGTTCCTCAGCCTTTGTGCCTGCAGGAACCATTGATATTTTTTTTAATGTTAAGAGTTTCAGAGGCAGAGACTTGTTTCCACTTGGGGTGACTTGGTAACAGATCACAGGAAAGCCCAGTGGGGATGGAGCTTTCTCAGCAGCCACCCCAAGTCTCTTTAATGAGTGCAGGGGAATCCACTTAAACTGTGTGTGGAGTGATGTATCTAAGACAGTTCTGGCCAGGAATCTGTTCCCTGTTTTTTTTAGAAATGTGCACAAACGTGTTCCAGGGAGATAATTTTAACCTGCAGCCGAGAAATCAGTGAATGGATGAGTAGATGAACCCAGCTGAGAAAAAAAAAAAAAAAAAAAAGTAACAGCTTTATCAGTGCTTGAAGTTCAAAAGCCACAGGTGAATAACAGTGGTGTGTTGTCCACATTTCATTTCTCCTCCACTGTTGTGGCAGCGGTTGTGTCCACCTCACTAATTAAAGTGGGGGTTTGCATTTTCCCCCTGGATTTCCTTCCTCCCTCACCTCCTTTCTTTTGACCACGTCCTCTGTGTTCTCTGTCTTTCAGACCGATTTTGAGAAGGATGTGGACATGGCTTGTAGATCAGGTGAGCACATCACAGGTGAGAATCAGCAAGTGACCTGGTTTGGGGATTGAACTAGGCCATTTTTTTTTCCCTTTCTGTTTTCTCTCTGTGTGTGTCTTTGTGCCTTGCATGTGCCTGTCTGGGTTGTTTGCTCTTATTCTCAACTCTGGCCAAGAGAAAGCAACACCCTTAATTTTCCCTTTGCTTATCCTATTTCCCTGCAGCTCTTTTGGCCCTTTTGACTCAGATTAAGCTGTGCACCCAAGGTGTTATTTTTTGCCAGAGAAGAGTATCAAGGAAGAAGGGGTGGCATCCATCTCTTCCTACTCTGATCCTTCTTTGCTCAAGCAACCCCTGCCCTAGGGGATCATACCAACCTCGGACAGCTCTGTGCTCAGGAAAGGTGTCTTTGAGAAGGTCTGGAATCTGCACAGCCTTCCCAACACTCCACCTGGCTCCAGGCACTTCTAGTGCAGTTGGACACTGCCTGTGCCTATGGAAGTTGGTCAGGTCTTTCCTTCTCTGCCTTCACCTTTCTGCTGTGTGTTCATTTTGATCCTGAAGATGTGCATGAGTTGACAGCCCCTTTCCCAAAATCCTGGGAGTGTCTGGATTCAGACACTGCAAGGCTGCCTGGATTCTCCTTTGCCACCTGTTCACCTCTGCAGGTTTTGTCCTCTCCTGGTCCTGGCATGCCTGACCTCGTGGCTGAGGTGATTTTTCTTACCCTTTGTAGATTTTTAGGTTTTCGTTTACCCTCCCAGGCTTCCCCCACCTCCCAAGCAAGAGAAATTCCAGCTTGCTTGGCACTTGCATATAATTCATATCCTCCAAACCAGGATCTTCCCAAGTCAAGGACAATACACTGTGTGTGTTCAGTTACCACCAATGCAAAGCTTCTTTTTCTCAATCTCTCTCTCTGTGTCTCTTTAAAAATTCTTCCTTCCTTCCCTCCCTCTTTCCTTCCTTCCTTCCTTCCTTCCCTCCTTCCTCTCTTCCTCTCTTCCTTCCTCCCTCCCTCCCTCCCTCCCCTGCCTTTTCTCTCTCTCCTCCTCCCTCTCTCCCTTTAAACATCCACCTGTCCTTTTCATTTATCTTATTCTTTATCTCATCTATCATTTATTTATCTGCTTCTAATGTATTTATCTATAATTCATCACTTCCATTCTATCTTGCAATCACTTCTTTATCTCTGTCCTCAGCTGTCTGTCTTGCTGTACCTGTTATTTATGTATTTCTCTCTCTGTCAACATTCATCCCTGTCACGGTGTTTCTGTGCATTGTCCATCACTGTCACTATCATTTATCTGTCTAATATCTATCCATATCTTATTTATCTTTTCCTGTCCTCCTCTCTTCCTCACTCCCTCTCCCTGTGCTTATCACAGTCACACTATATTTATCTCACTTATCCTTGTGATATCTTATTTCATGGTCTCTTTCTGTCCATTTATCTCTTTTCAGGGTCTGTCCATTTTTTTTTTCCTTTCCTGTTTCTCCGTCTCACACTGTCTCTAATTTCATTTCTAGCTGTCTGCCTCTTCTCATTTGTCTTCCTCCTTCTCTTTTGACACCAAATACTCAGTTCAAAAAAAAAAAAACAAAAAAAGCAAACAAACAAACAACACACACACACACAAAAAAAAAAAACAAACCCCCAAAAAAACAACAAAAACGTGAGAAAGGTGTGTGAGACCTTGTGTCTGACTTGAAGAGATGCTCAAGGCTGATCCAGGCTGTAAACCACAGCAATCCCTGAGCTCCTGCATTAAAGGAACCTTTATGGATCTCCTACCAAGTTTTTTTGCTCCCAAATCAAGCTTCCCAGGGGAAAGGAAGGAGCTGATTTGTTTCACATGACTTCAGGGCAGGAGACCTGAAGGAAACCCTGAAGTTTCACTCTTCCATATGGTGCATTGAATAATAAAAAATGGGCATCTGCCCACTGGTTTCTGGCCACCCTTTCTCCTGGAGGCACCATCTCTCATGTTATGATGGGTGGGAGATGTGGCTGATCCCTCTCACAACCCCCTCACGTAGATCCACCGGCAGGATTTGGTCCATGGCTCAGTGTCCAATGCTCACCCCACTCTGTGCTCGGAGATTACCAAGTGGAAACCTCTCCAAATCTGCTCTGTGCAGCTGATGGGAGCATGGAGGGGAGCCTGGATCAATAAACCTTGGTGACACTCCCAAGGGAAGGGTTTGACCTGCTCTGATTTATCCTCCGGCGATGCTGAGACAGTCGTGGCCACCCTGGTTACACTCGGGCTGTTTGGCTTTGAAAAGCTCTTGGAAAGCTCTTTTTATTCTCCTCAGTGTCCTTGTCATTCTGCTCTGCCTGCTCTTGGAGGGGAGCTCTCATCTTCCCCTCACTCCCACCAGGAGTTGGGAGGAAAAAATCAGCGTGTCCTCAGTCAGGTCCCACCTCTGTCCCAGCTGCTGGAGCAGCTCAGTAGTGTCAGGTTCCCACAAAGATCCTTCTCCCTGTCCTAAAAAAAAAAAAAAGATCTTTTCACCTCTTTTTTTATTTCCTGCTGAACGGGGGGAATGGGGAACATGCATTTTTTCCTCCTTTCCTGTGCTGAAATCCCAGGTAAGTAGCCTTCAGTCCCACCCCACGTTGTCCCTGCCCCACGGGCTGATTTCCATGGTTTTCCTGGTTTTCCATCCATGGTTGACATCATTATCTTCCCGAGGTCTTTGCTGCAGCCTGAGATCAGCTGAGTGATGGATTCTCATGCCCAGAAGAGGAGCAGATGTTTTGTTGAGTGGGAATGAGTGTCTGTGTGTGTGTCCATGGCATGTTCACTTCCTCCTCAGTTTAAAGTTGCCCTCTCTTTTTAAGGAATATTCACGTCCCTGCTTCCTTTCCCAAAGGGAAAATTTCAAATTGATTAATAATTAGGGCTCACAAAGCCTTGCCGTGTTTTTACTAGAATGTAAGATTTTTGGAGAGTGGTTTGGACTTTATAACCAATTTTGCTGTGTTTCAAAATACCAATTTATTGATGCTGAAGCTGCTCAAGGAAAAGAACAACCTGAAGTATTTCAGTGAGTTACAAAATAATAGATTATATTTGAAGGGAGTTGGAAGTGGATGATCTTTTAAGATCCCTTCCAGCCCATTCCGGGATTCTATGAAATCACTGATAATGCTGCATTTTTGGATTTTCTGAATCAAAATAATTTTATTTACACAAAGGCAACCTTTTATTTTAAAGAATTCTACTCCACAGGCCAGTAATATATATATTTCATATACAGATGCATATACTACATGTACTAAATATATAAAAACGTATTTGTTATTCAATATATTGTTATCAACATGACAATATTTGTCGCCTGGATGGGAATTTTGGCAACGGTTGGGTAGGAAAATTCCCTTTTTTCTTCCCTGTCTTTAGCTTTGCCTTCAGTATCCTGGATTTAAAATATAAAATAATTCAAAAATACAAATTATATTAGATGCTGTCCTGCCACCATGGGCTCTTCCTGAGAGGTGCAAGGGAACGTGCTGGCGTGGTGTGACTGTGGTCGTTGATGTGTTCGCCAAAACCTGGGTGAGGTGCTGAGGGCACTTCTCTGTCTCCCCAGTGCTGAACAAAGACATCACCACCTGCAGAACCTCAACCATCACGGGAACCCTGAAGCGCCCGTCGCTGCCGGACGAGGAGAAACTGAAGCTCAACCACCAGAAAGTGTCGTCGAACTTCAACAGTCTTCCAGCCAACGTCTCCAAGATGCACCTCCAGGGCTCGCCGCACTACCTGGGGGCCATCAACCTGAACGAGTTCAGCAACCACTCCCTCACCCTGAAGAAGGACAAGAACCAGCCGCCCAAATCCATCTACATCTGCGACGGGGACATCTTCAAGAAGCTGGACTCGGAGCTCTCGCGGGCGCAGGAGCAAACCCTGGACACCAGCTACGTCATCCTGCCCACCAACACGTCCACCCTGAGGGCCAAGCCCAAGGACGAGAGCAAGTACAGCATCAACATCGACCAGATGCCTCAGACGCGGCTCATCCACCTCAGCATGGCCACCGACCCGGGCTTTGTGGTCAAGAGCCCCCCCCGGGAGCCCGTGGCCATGGCGTGCAGCGAGGCCCAAGGCTCCTCCATGATCCAGCAGCAGCAGCAGCTGGCTCCACAGAGTATCTCCAACGAGTCACAGATTCCCAACAGCCTGTGTGACACGGGTGACTCAGGGAACTCGGGCGTGGTGTCCAAGAGCGAGACCGTGTCCACCCTCTCCATGAGCTCCTTGGAGGTGAGCGTGGGAAGTGCTGGGTCGTTCTCAGCCCGGGATGGTGCCCTGCCCTCAGAGGAAAGGGGAGGTTCCAAGGGAAGCACCTCAGGGGAGGTGCAGCCCTGCATGCAATGCCAGTGTTGTATTCCCAGGAGGGATCACTGGCACGGGGTGCTATTTTGGAATGTGATGTTTAAAATCTCCCACAACTTCCAAAGACAGGTTCCATTTCTGACTCAACTGCCTCTGGCTCTACAGGTGCTGCAGAGTCAAAGAAAAATGGTAGTTTGTCCAAAGGCTTCTCACTTAATGCAAGACACATGTCTTGCCTTAATTTTTCTCCTTCCATCTTCTGCCTCTGTTTCCCTTTTTGATGACTTTAGTCGTGACACAGATGGGAAACCCCAGGTGATCCAGGGGTAAAGTGTCCCTAAGGCACATCCCACAATGCTCTTGGCATCAGGGGGATGTCAGAGGTTTTGCACAGGTTTTGCATCCCTCTCCTTCTGAGCTTTGATAACTCATTTCTATTTCAAGGCCAGGTTGGATGGGGCTTGGAGCAACCTGATATAGTGGAAGGTGTCTCTGCCTGTAGCAGGGGGTTTCTAGATGCTCCTTAAGGTCCCTTCCAACCCCCACCATTTGGTGGTTCTGTGATTCATTCTAGGACTGATATTAGCAGTTCTCCCTAGACTTTAGATCTTACACTGAGTCTGTCCTGGATCACCTGGCTCTGTTGTCAGAGAGCAGGTCTCAACCACTGCTGTCCAAACTTCAGTCTCAGCTGACTGGTGCTCAGAAACTCCAGTAGATCCATTGGCTGATCTGCTGTTCCCATTCTGTGAACGACCTGAAAACTCACAGCCAGGAAAGAGCTTGACTTGGCCAAAATCCCATGCTGAGCCCTCCTCAAGGTGCAGTGGTTTTGGTAGAGATCCCTCAAGGTGACCTAACTGTGGCCTTCCAGTACCTGAAGGAAGCCTTGCAAGAAAGATGGAGAGGCACTTTTTGCAATAGCATGTGGTGACAGGACAAGAAAGAGTGGCTTTAGACCGAAGAGAGTAGGTTTAGGTTAGATATTAGGAAGAAATTCTTCCCTCTGAGAGTGGTGGGGCCCTGGAGAAGGTTGTCCAGAGAAGTTGTGGTTGTCCCATTCCTGGAACTGTTTAAGGACAGATTGGGTGAAGCTCAGAGCAACCTGGCCTGGTGGAAGGTGTCCCTGCCCATGTTGGGGGGCTGGAACTGGATGATCTTTGAGGTCCCCTCCAACCCAAATCATTCTGTGACTCTAAGTGGTTGGCACTTTCCAACATGAAGTGCCAGAGAAACACCTAGGAAGAAGGAAAAGGAGAAGGACTGTCCCTGTTTTGTCTCCTCTGGTTGTGTCAACCCCTTACTAACCTTTACCCTTCTCTTTCTCTCTCGAACACCCAGCGGAGGAAATCCCGGTATGCAGAGCTAGATTTTGAGGTGAGTACATCCCTTCCAGAATGTTCTTTCTGAGGGATAGGATGAGGAAAAAAAAGTGTTTTCTTTTCTTTCTGTAACCTTTTTTCTGCTTTTACCAAAGAGCTTCTTCTAAGGGTTTAAAAATGGTGGGTTGGAAGAGTTGTGCTGGGGTAACAAGGCTTAGCCCGTGCAGCTAAAAAAATAGGGGATTTTATTATTAATGACCTTAACAGAATGAGCCTGGGTGGAAAAACTGCTGTAGGTAGGGAGATGTCTATCCTCACACCTGAGGCACAGAGTAGAATATTTTGAAAGATCCAATCCATCACAGAGAGTCTGTGGGGCTCCTGAGAGGTAGTGCAGTGATCCTGAGTCCATCCTTCCCAAAAGGATTCTCATTTCCTTCTCTATCCTTGTCCCTTTCTGGGGAGGTCTCATCTGGAGTGCTGTGTCCAATTCTGGGCTCCTCAGGACAAGACATGGAGCTCCTGAAGAGGGTCCAATGGAGGGGGACAGAGATGATTAAGGGATCATCTTACAAGAAAAGGCTGAGGGAGCTGGGCCTGACTGAGAGGGGACCTCGTGCATGTCCATCAGTGTGTGCAGGGAGGGGGCAGAGGATGGACCAGGCTCTGCTCAGGGGGGCCCAGCAATGACACAAGAGGAACGGGCAGGAACTGATGCCCAGGGAGTTCCACCTGAACATGAGAAAAACTTCTTTGCTGTGCAGTAACCCAGCACTGAACAGGTTGCCCAGAGAGGGTGTGGAACCTCCCTCCATGGGGATATTCCAGACCCATCTGGGCACAATCCTGTGCCACGTGCTCTAGGATGGCCCTGCTGGAGCAGGTGACCCACTGTGGTCCCTTCCAAGCTGACCCAGCCTGACTCTGTGATTTCCCTTCACAGCTGCCACTTCTTCCAAAGCAGAGTCACATTGAGGGCCCACGAGCAGTTCCCTTAAAGCTGGAATCACTTCAGAGCTCCAGGCTGGGAATTTTGTCTGAAATTGAGGCCCCGTGGCACATCTAAGCTGCCACCTTCTCCACTTGTCTAGCCCTTGGCAGAGCACAAGGACAAGCACATATGGAAATCCATATTCAGTGTGCTCTCACATGCACGGGGAAGTTCTTACAGCAATCAGTCTGAACTCCCCTTCTGGGCAGTAGAAGGTAGAAGTGAAATGCAGATGGCTCAAATTTAAAAAAAAAAAAAAAAAAATTATGGAACAGTTTCTGGTGGAACTTCCTGAAATTCTACACGTTTGTGTATTTTTCTGGTGATTTACTGAGAACAGGATTTTCATGGGGTCAGGCATCAGTTAAAGAGGGTCAGTAAAGCTTCCTAGGTCTGTCTAGTAGAACACTGCCAGTCAAGCACAAGCTGTGCAGCATAAAAAGTTGGTTGTTGCAGGTTTAGAGTAATGACAGGGTCAAAAATTAGTAATTCTTACTTTTTTCCACCATGTCACCTTGAAAATAAAGGCAGTGCTACTCTGGGTCCTCAGGAAGTGTTGAAGGTATTTAATGCACAGCAGATTTCACCTGCAGGGAGACAGCTCTTGGATTTTGTAACTGTGGGAGGGGGAAGGAAGTGCTCCTCCTGAATTGGGTCTTGCTGACCTGTGGCCTTTGTGTTTGCTCCAGAAAATCATGCACACGAGGAAACGTCACCAAGACATGTTCCAAGACCTGAACAGAAAACTCCAGCACGCAGAGAAGGACAAGGAGTCTCCAACAACGGACAGCAAGGTCAGTCAGACACTTCCAGAGCCATCATCTCCAACAGGAGCGTGGGAAGCAGCAGGGAAGTTCAGGAACACTCACTGAACACATTCCCTTGGTTTTCTATCCAGGGGGGTTGTAACAAACACCACAAAGGACAGGGAGACTCTCAGAGGTGCCACCAGCTTGTCTCCTGCTCAGCAGCTCAGGAGGAGGATGTCTGTCCTCGTGTCTGTCCATGGTGTTGTCTGCTTTGTGTTTGTGTCTGTTCTTTGCCTTCCCTATCAGGCCATCTCTCTGTGCCCTGTATGTCCACTCACAGCTGGCAACTGGAAATGAGATGAAATCCGTGTGGAAAGGGGAGAGGGCAGGAGAGGGGGGACAACAGGAACCATCTACCCCATGTTATGGGGCTGAGTCAGAGGGCAAGGTGGCAGGGATGGGCTGTTTAGGAAGGCCACAGCGATGGAATTGAAGCTGTGGTGTTGGCAGCACGTTTTGTGGACTGAACCCTTATTAAATGCAGGTTGTTTGTGGCAGCTGATCACCACATCCTTGTGGTATGAGCATGTAGAAGTGGGTGAGTCCAGACGAGGACAGGATGGTGCTCTGAGGGCTGGAGCACCTCTCCTGTGAGGAAAGGCTGAGAAAATTAGGATTGTTCAGCCTGGAGAAGAGAAGGCTCTGAGCTGACCTCATTGTGGCCTTTCAGTACCTAAAGGAGCTGGAGAGGGACTTTGGACAAGGGCTTGGAGTGACAGGACTGTGATGATCAACAAAGGGAAGGGCTTTAACCTGAAAGAGTGAAGGTTTTGATGGGATATTAGGAAGAAATTCTTCCCTATGAGGGTGGTGAGGCCCTGGAAAAGGTTGCCCAGAGAAGCTGTGGCTGCCCCATCCCTGGAAGTGTCCAAGGCCAGGTTGGAGCAACCTGGAATTGTGAAAGGTGTCCCTGCCCATGGCAGGGAGCTGGAACTGGATGAGCTTTATGGTCCCTTACAACACAAACCATTCTAGGATTCCATAATTTACATGGTTTTCCCTCAACAGGAGCAAACTTCCAAGGAAAAGGAGACTTTAAGGAAGGCACTTTGAGGGAAGCAGCTTTTAAGGGGGGCAGAGATGTGGGAGTAGAACCAGATATCAGGACCCTGTGTAGTAAGTGCTGTAGATGATACAAATAGGGGAGGGCAGGCTGGTGGCACTTTCCACGTCTCAGCCAGCTGGGTAAGGACTGAAAGGATGCAGGGAAGTCTGTTGGCTCCAGCTAAAGGGAAAAACAAGTGTCAGAGCCAGATTGGCAGTACAAATTAAATTTGGGGGTTGCTTGCACTCAGAAGAGGGGCAAGGTGAGCTAATTATGACATTCTTGGTCATTTATAATCAAAGTCCCTCACGACAAGAAAGGCATTGAGGGGCTGGAGAGAGAAAGGGGCTGGAACATAATTCTGATGGGGAGAAGCTGAGGGAGCTGGGGGGGCTCAGCCTGGAGAAAAGGAGGCTCAGGGAGGACCTTTTTGCTCTCTGCAACTCCCTGAAAGGAGGTTGGAGCCAGGTGGGGGTTGGTCTCTTCTCCCACCTGTAATGATTCCATGATTTTAAGTCAGATCCAGGATGCAGCATGGCCAAGGTGGGGGTTATTTTGATGGCACTCCCTTAGGGGCAAGACCAGAGCTGAGAGGGTGATTGAACAAGAGGTTTAGTTTGGTTTTTAGGGGGAGCAGAGCCCTGCAGAGCCTTTGGTCTGTGTTCAGATCTCCCAGCCTCGCTGTGCTGAGCTCCAGAGGTGTGATCCCAGCAAATCCCCCTTTTACTGCCCGTGGCAAGGTGTCATTATGGGCAGCAGAATGGGTGGGATAGTGGATCCAGCAGGCAGGTCCAGATCAAAGGAGCCTGTGGTGGCCCAGAATGCCAGTGTTTCACTGGGCATCAACTCTCAGCTTTATTTTTTCTGTTATTTAGGATTGATGCAGCTCTAAACCCCAAAATGCTTACACACCATGTACAAGCTAATCTGTGGGATGTTTGCAGGAGGGTTTTATAGATTCAGGTGTCTTTAGCATTTCAGAGATGCATCTGTGTAGAATTAAAGTTGCCACTGTCAGCATCAAAGGGCTTTGAGCTGCTGAGGGGAGCTCTGAAGGTGGCCTTTGCATATTGACTGAGCCTTTTTTCAAGTTGGGATTTTCCCTGGGATCTAACCCAGGAGGGGGAGCTTGTGAAGATCAGTATTGACAAGACAGGAGCGGGTATTGGTTTAAAAACCTGCAAAGCAGCACAAAGCAAAATAAATAGCTTTTTTTTTTTTTTTTTCCCACCCCTTTTTCTACCATTTGCTGCTGAGGAAGCTGCTGGAACCTCCTGCCCCATCTCCAGCTTGCCCTGGGGAGGCAAACTGCAGATGCCAGGGATTAAAGTAACAACAAAAGAACGTTTTTCTCTTTTATGCATGTTTAGGTTATAAAAAGCTGGAGCGTTTCTTCTGGTGGGAGTGATAAAACAAACCTTAGCGTAAGTCTGGCTTTCACTTTGCATCAAAGAGCATTCCAGACCTATCCCAGCCCCTTCCATGATGTGAATCCAAACTCACCCCCTTCACCAGCAGGAAATTCCTTGCCTTGTGGGCATGAACAAGGTCCTAAGGATCCTGGGATACCCTTGGCCCCTTCCTCACCATGGAGCAGGAGGGATGTTTTACGGGTCTGCTCCATCTGCCTGCACTGCTGTTATCATTGATTTCTCTTTTAAATAAGCAGCCACAAAGTCAAGCTCCCAAGTCTCTCTCCAGCCCTGGCAGTTTCCCAGCCTGTCCTGGCAGCATGTCCCATTATCCTTGGTCCTTTCCAAGTTATGGTGCTTTTTCCTAATTTTCTCACTCTTCCTCTTTCCTCCTTCCCCTCCAAGGTCAGGAAGGTGCTGCTGAGACTTGAACTAAATAAAGTGTTGTCTGCACAACACAGACATCCTTTGGGAATTCCTAGGAAGGATGTTTTTAGGGATTTGGTTTTGATACAAATGCCAGTCCTCTGTACTCCAGCACACCGACCAACCTGATTATCCTGTCACAATAAATACCTAATTCATATCATATGAACTACAAAATTATCGGATTTTAAGGAAAGACCAACAGATTAATGGGACAAAGAAACAGCTTTTCTGTCTCTTTAGGAAAAAGGGTTGAAAATTCAACCATCACATGTGTTTACTGCTGAGAATTTCTCCAGGTTTGTTGGTGAACCATGAATTATAAGGGTTCTTCAGCAAAGTCCCAAAAGTGTGTCCCAGCACATGTATTCCTTCTTTCCAAGTATCCTGACACGTGGAAACTTGGGAGAAGTGTTAGCTCTGTGTACATTTGAAAGATAAAGAGGAATGTCCTCTGCTCACTGTCCCAGAGTCCTTCCTGCAGAGCTGGAAACCTAATCAGGGACTCAGAGGATCGTTAATCAGTTGAAAAAGATCTCTCAAATCAACCATTAACCCACCACTGACCACGTCCCCAAGTGCCACATCCACATGGCTTTTAAATCCCTGCAGGGATGGGGACTCCACCACTGCCCTGGGCAGCTGGGCCAGGGCTGGACAACCCTTTCAGTGAAGAAATTTTCCCAAATATCCAATTGAAACCCCCTCTGGCACAATCTAAAAACATTTTCTCTTGTTCTGTCACTTCTTACTTGGGAAAAGAGACTGACCCTTGCCTGGCTGCAACCTCCTGTCAGGGAGCTGTAGAGAGTCAGAAGGTGGGGAGAGGTTTGGAGATGGATTCTGCTTTCCCATCACCCCATGCCCAAGGGGTCCTAATCCACATCCCACTGAGACTGGGGTGTCCTTTCTTAGGCAATAAACGGCATTTTTTTTTTCCAGTTTATTACATGAAATCTATTCCATGTGACACTGAGGTTTTAAAATCTCTACCTCAACTATAAAATGCTCCAATTGGGAGCACCCTCAGCTATTCCTGGTTAAAATCACATGGACCAGAGCACACAGGATCCCACGTCCACCTGCACATTCCCCTGCAGCAGAGTGCAGGGGTCTCATAACAGCTTTAAGCTGAAAGAATGTGATTTAGGTTGGATGTAGGGAATAAATCCTTCCCTGGGAGGGTGGGGAGGCCCTGGCAGAGGTTGCCCAGAGAAGCTGTGGCTGCCCCATCCCTGGAAGTGTCCAAGGCCTGGTTGGAGCAACCTGGGCTAGTGGAAGTTGTCCCTGCCCATGGCAGGGAACTGGAACTAAATGGTCTTTAAAGTCCCTTCCAACCCAAACCATTCTGTGATTCTGTGATCTGTGGCTTCATGGACTAATCGGGGATGTGGACACTGTTACCCAAAGCTCATTTTTCAGTGCTGGAATTTGAGCAGCAAGATCTGATGGCTGACAGTTGAAAAATCCATATTTTAATGCACCTAGTAGATCTCTGTATGACCTTACCATGACCCCTTCAACTCAGGACATTCTACGATTCTGTGATAACTTTTTTCTCCCTTGAAGTCTTCAACTTCATAGAAAGCAAGAAAGGTGGAGATGATTTTTTTTTCCTTACTCAAAAGGAAGTTACAGGAAGTTGTAGGCAGGACTTCTTGGCTCCTGTTATGCTGGAATTTGGGACAGATTATCTCTGTCCACCCGAAGAGATGTGAAATCTAAAAACAGCATCTTAGGAGTGAGTGGTTTGCTTTGCTCACCCTCCTCCCAAAGGACTCACAGCCAGGCTGTGTTGAGGGTGTTTCACACTATTGCCCTTCCATTTTATCCCAGACCAAACTGGGAGCTGGTGCAGACCCTGAGCAGAAAACTGGGGTGAGCTTTGTGTGTTAAATATTTATCCCCTGGGCAGCTTCTTGGCAACCCAGGATGCATGAAAGGAACCAAAGGCTTGCAGACAACCACTGCAGGATTTGCATCAGAATACCCACCCATCCACACCAGGCGTCCTGAGGAAAAGCTCTCCCTGTGCCTGGGATCCACCAAACCCTCCTTTTGAAGGTTGCAGTAAGCAGTGAGCAGCTTCCACCTTGACCATAAATACCTCTTAGTAGTTTTAAGGCATATTCTGCTGCCCAAATGGATGGATATTGGAATGTGAGCTTGGTACTGACTCACACAGCAGATTCCTTCCTTCCTAATCACTCCCATCGCTTTGAGTTGTTCTTTACCTCCCCTATTGCTACCAGAAAAGAAAAGAAAAAAAAAAATCCCATTGTTGGAAACCTCTCTTCAAGTTTGTTTCCATGTTTAAAAGCCTGACCTTTGCCTGGCAGACTGCAGGCTCCAACATGCAATTTCTTTCCCCGTTTCCTCCTAAATACACACAGTTCCCAGGGTTTAAATTCTTGTAGCTGGGAGCTCTTCACATTAAAGCAGAGTAGTGGCTGTTTTCAAGCTGCCTTGTGCTACACAGGAAATGTTTTCCCGTGTTCTCAGGCTAAAGCATCTCCAACGCTGCTGCTCCCTGGGAGTTAATTGCTAAAGAAATTCCAGGGCTTGGGCTGGACATCCAGAGGGGTTCACATGCCCTGCGACAGCTTGGTATGAAAGTGGAGCCTTTGCAGGCTTTAAAAAAAAAAAAAAAAAAAAAAAAAAAAAAGCCAAGGTTTTGCTTCTCCTGCACTTTGAAAGGAATGGAAGTGACAGTCCTGCCTTCCCCCTCTGCTGGAGCCCTTTGATCCAGCTCTATTAGGGAAGTTTGAATCACATACATATTCCCCTTTTCCTGCCATCATCTGGCTTTGCATTCATTTTAACCAGCAGCTCTTGGCTGGTGCTGAGGTCAGAGCAGAGCTCCCAAATTCCTCTGATTTGCTCCTTCTTGCTTATTAGCTCCTTGCTGTGTCCTGCTCCCTGCAGCTGGAATGGCTTTTGCTTGGGCTGGAGCCCTGTCCTGGAGCTCACAAAGAGGATCTGGATTCATGGAATCATGGAATATGGTTCAGGTTGGATTGGATTTTAAGGACCATTTTGTTCCAACCCCCTGCCATGGGCAGGGACACCTTCCACTAGCCCAGGTTGCTCCAAGCCCCATCCAACCTGGCCTTGGACACTTCCAGGGATGGATCCACAACCTCTGTGGGCAAAAATCCAGCCCCATCTCTCTGTTGGTCCTGAAAAAAAAAAAAAAAAAAAAAAAAAAAAAGAAAAGGGGAAAAAAAAAAGGCAACTGCTCCAAAATCCATCATGAAAAGATTCAAAGAGGGTTTTTTGCCTTTCTATGACTTTTTCCTGTTTTCTTCTGGGCAGTGTTTCTGTCTTGAGTCCTCACTTTCTCTTCTCACATAGAGAGTTTTCTCAGCTTTCCTCTTTGGACACTTGGAGATGTTCCCGTTCCACCAGCACTTGCTTTGACATCTGACAGAGGGGTGAGAGAAAAGGGAGCATGGAGTAACAGGAAGGGTTTTAACCTGCCAGAGAGCAGGGTTAGATGGGATATTGGGAAGAAATTCCTCCCTGTGTAGGTGGGGAGGCCCTGGCACAGCTTGCCCAGAGAAGCTGTGGCTGCCCCTGGATCCCTGGAAGTGTCCAAGGTCAGGTTGGAGCAACCTGGGCTAGTGGAAGGTGTCCCTGTCCATGGCAGGAGGTTGGAATGAGGTCTTTAAGGTCCCTTCCAACCCAAACCACTCTATGATTCTGTGAATATTGATCATTATTGCAGCCCATCCCCACTCAGGGCTCTGTGTCTCCCTGGTGTTCTCTGCACCATGACAGGATTTATCCTTTGTTTTCTGACCTGTCCTTTCCCTGGCTGACTGGGAAGCTCCCAGGTGGGAAAACTTGGCTCCTATCCACAGTAACCTCTTTGCCTGGGCTGAGGCTGGGAGTGGAGGAGCTCAGGTGGTGGTGGTTGTGTCACTCAGGGTCATTCCTCGCTGAGGAGTCAGAAAATCGGGAAGCTTTGCTGCTCCTGCTGCTGCCTGGGTGTCCCTCTGCAAGGGAAGCTCCACTTCTGTGCACAGTGTCTCTGTGCCACATCTTTAATCCTCTTTGCACTTCTTAAAGGCTTTAGTGGCTGGCAAATTTTAAAGCCAATTAGGGCAGTTTTTACAAGGAGGAGCTCTTCATAAAGTCCAGTAATTACTGCAATAAATTCTGTTATGAAAATGACGTCAAACCTTAATTCCTTCAGCCATAAACCATCTGTCAGCTCCTGGGTAGCCAAATATACCATCAATCAGAAGTTCACCTCCTTCTGTACATCATCTGACACCTCCTGTCCCAAGAATTAGGCATCAGTTGCTCTGTGTTGCTCAAAGAAACATCCTATTCCCTGTATCCTCTGCTCCAACACCAGGAAGGGGCCACCAGCAGATTGAACTCCCGGTTGTTTAAACTCTTAAAATCTAAATAATTCTTTATAAAGCCTAAATAAAAGACTCTATAAAAAAACCAACAACATGCTTAGGGTGTTGCTGGTCCCCTGCTGAGTCCCTGGGTGCCCCCATAAGGCAGCCTTGAGTGTTTTCAGCATTTTAGGGAATTTATTCCTCTATACCTACCCGGTGGGCTCTTCAGCAGACCAGAAGCATTGTCCCAAAAATGGATGGGATGTAAACCAGCAAGATTAACAGCAAGAACACTCTGGAAAATAGCCTGTTCCTGGTGCTGGTGGGACCACAGGCTTTCTCTGCAACCTTTAGGATGTTTAGGAGTCAGTGCAAAGAGCCCCTGAGGTTCTAAAGACCTCCTGGATCCAGTCCACCTTCACCTTCAGCTGTGTGACCTCAGTGGATTTTGGCTCACAGAAGCCCCTTCAGGTTCGATGAGCTTCTGAGAACACAGAAGCAGAAAACATATTTTAAAACCCCTGCACGTGCTGAGTATTTCAAGTTTCCTGACTGATTTCCAAGTTAAAACCACAAATTAGTTCTCCTCTTTCTTTCTTTTTAATGTAATGAAATTCTTACCAAAGTCAGCCCCTTCCTCTTATTTTTCTTTTCTCCTAAATGCAGAATAAAAGGAAAAGCATATTCTTTGTGGTTCAAGAGCATAAAATGAAAGAACTGCAGCTACTTGTTTCCAAGAAGGAAAGGAAAATTTATCATTCTCCAAAGAAACAAGGCAGCTTTCCCATTTTCTAATCACTTTTCACCGACACTGATCCAAGGATGGATTAGACAGTGTGGGCCACATTTATCTTCCAAATTCCCTGCTCTGGGCTCTGAGTAACTTCATTCTGGTCCTAAAGTTATCAGTGTCACGGGGAGAGACCATTTGGGTCATGAAATACCCTTCAAGTTGACCCCAGGGGCGAGGAAAACAGCGTGGGAGGAGCTGCTTCCAGGGGAGTGACCACTGTGGAAAGCACAGAGTTGCTCTGCAGGTTGTTCAGGGTAAACATAAAAATCAGGTATTAAAAAAATGGAAACAAACAAAACTCAACAAAACTCCAAACCCCACGAAACAAACCCAGGGAGACACAGCTGAGCAGTTCACACATTTCAGTGGTTTTGGCTGAAGGGTGAAACCAAAGCTGTGTCTCATAGCAGCCAGTTGGGCTCCTGGGCCCTATTTCTGCAATATAGGGATGCTGCTCCCAAGGAAAAAGAGTTGCACAGGGATGCAGGTGCTCTGGATGAAGCCAGGCTGGATCCCTGGAGGCAGAATAGTGTGGAGGGCAGGAAAATGTGGAGGTTGAGGGAGGTGATTCTGCCCCTCTGTCCCCAGCACAGGAAGGACGTAGAGCTGCTGGAGCGAGTCCAGAGGAGGCACCAACATGATTAGAGGGATGGAGCACCTTTCCTCTTAGGAAATGCTGGGAGAATTTGGATTGTTCAGCCTGGGGAAGAGGTGGCTTCAGGGAGACCTTAGAGCCCCTTCCAGTGCATAGAGGGGCTCCAAAAGAGGTGGGGAGGGAATTTATACAAGTGCCTGGAGTGACAGAACAAGAGGGAAGGGCTTCAAACTGACAGAGAGCAGGGTTAGATGGGATATTGGGAAGAAATTCCTCCCTGTGAGGGTGGGGAGGCCCTGGCACAGGTTGCCCAGAGAAGCTGTGGCTTCCCCATCCCTGGAAGTGTCCAAGGCCAGGTTGGGCTGTGCTTGGAGCAACCTTGGATAGTTTATGGCATCCCTGCCCGTGGCAGAGGGGTGGAAAGAGTTAATGTTTAAGGTCCCTTCCAACCCAAACCATTCTGTGATTCTGGGATGATTCTCTGAAGACCCCAGGGTAGAGAAGTACCTGCTGCACCACCAAGACCTTTCCATAACCACCAGGTGACTCACTGAGGAGTCTGCCAGGACCAGCTTTAGAAGGAGAGGGCTGTGTGGATTATTCCAGTGCGCTTTGCCTCTGTCTTTCTTAGGGATTTGGGTGTTTTTCGTTGCCACTTCATCTTAAGTGCCTTTTATCCCGAATCCCCTCCCTCCACCGTAAAGATTCGCAGCCAAAATTAAATCACAAAATTGAATCATTGAAGGAGACTCTGAGTTCCCCCAGGGGGCTGAAGACCTCCAGCCTGCCCTGTGCAGCAGGTTTCATCCCACCTTGGGGTCTGGATGCTCCCTCCTTTCCCACCCCTCCAACAAAGCCTTCTGCTCCGCCATCCTGGCACCAGGCAGGAACTGGTAAACATTCCCCCCCCTTCCCAGTGTCCAGGAGCTGCTGGGCTGTGTCAGGGCAGAGTAATGGCTCTGTCTCTGTCCCCATGAGTTACTGGCAGAGCAGCCCCTGCTGCTTTCAGCCCCTGGCCGGGGTCATTCCTGGCTGGCTTGGAGGCGCCAGGCCCTGTGCCAGCTCCGGCGCCTTTTCCAGCCGGATTACACAACCCTCTCTCTTTCTCTCTCCAGGTTTTTTCTTCTTCTTTTCTGGGCATAGCTGAGTTTACCCTCCTGTCTGCAAGGATTGCTAAGACCCCACAGTGGAGCTGGAGGAAAATGCCAGAGTCGAGGCTTGAGCCCCGGGGCTGTTTCTCGGTGCTGTTCAAGTGGCCAAGGCCCCATAAAAACCTTTTCCATATGGAGGGAAAGAAAAGGGGAGCTGTTCCCAGGAGCCTGCTACCAATTCCCAGGGTGCCTGGTGCCAAGAGGAGATTTTCCTTTGTCCCACAGCATCCTTGGCAGAGCTCAGCCAGGCTGATTATCCTGAGTGGGCACCGAGTCCTTCTGCACCCACCCCTGAGGTGGCACCTCCACTCACATCACTATGGGAGTCTAATTCTTTTCTTAAAATTGGAAAGCTAAAAGCAAGGCCCCCATCTCCATTTCCTCATTTCCCAGAGCTCTTGTTCATCTTTTAACTGTAAATAGACATCTTTGGGGTCGTTCAGCCTGCTGCAGTCACAGCCAGGTAACACATCACGCTTGATGAGGTGGGTGGAAAACCACCACGTGGGCTTGGACACGAGGCCAGTCTTTCTGACTTCTTTCCGTGGCAGGGAAAAGAGAAGCTTGGAAAAATAAAAGAGCTGGGCAAGCACATGGCAGTGGCTCTTCAAGTGATCCCCAAGACTCCAGAGATTCGTGCTCAGAGACCCCCCTGAGGCAGAACGGTGTCACTTCACTTCGTGGTACCGAGTGGGTTTGGCTTTCGTGAATGTTTCCACCTGTTTTTTTAATAAGTTTGGAAGTTTCCAGCGTGAACAGAGAGATGTGGAAGGGTGGTCTGGAGTTTGGCTGGGCCCCATGTGCAGGCACAGCTCCTGGGGTTCTCTCCTTGGCACCCTGTCCTGCTCTGTAGTTCTCATGTTGGAAGAGATGAGCCCTCCCATCACTGGCACTTCCTGCCATCCAAAAACCACTCAGAATTTCACAGACCTCTTGGATATCCATCCACAGTCCCTTTTAAGGATGAAGGATCATAGTCCTTTAAATTTTCCTGCTCCATAACTTTGTTCCTGGCTGGAAACTGGCCACCTTTATCACTTCCCTTGTATTCTTCTCTCAGGAGGCCCATGGAGTGCACATAATATTCAGGATGCAGGTGCACTGCCAGTAAAATATTTGCTGTTTCATTCTCTCTTCCTTTCTTCATTTTTCTCTTCTTAATAACTCCCAGCATTTAATATCTGGCTTCTATCACCACAGAATAATTATTGTAGCCCTTTGGTGGTGTTCCCCAGTGACAGGTCTGATCAGGGGCCGCTGATGGAGATGTGAACTTAAAATTGGTTTTATTGGAGTTGTTATTCCCACAATTCCTGTTCCCTGCGTGGATTTGCAGCTGTTCTGGCTCACTAATCTGTGACAAGGAGGGCTCTGAGGTTTGCTGATCATGTCCAGTGCCTGATCAGATCTGGGTGCACCCTCCCAGCGTGAAGGGGAGGCTGAAGGTCAGGAATGTGGCAGATGGAGAGACTGTGAAAACAGGGATTGACTGGGAATAGAAGAACCTGCTGCTGAAGGTGGCTGTAATTAGTGCCAGCAAAGAAGGGCTTTCATTTCAGGGGGAAAAAATGAAATTATTTATGAACTACATGCATAAGATCCCTTGTGCTTCTCTGGTAAATAATACAGCTGTGGACAGTGGTAACTTTAAAAACTTGTGGCATTTCAGCAATGCTGGGAGAAAACCAAATGTTTTTCATGGAAAACTCTGTCCAGACCAAGGTTGTTTTTCTTCACCTCTCGGGAAACTTTAATTTCATTCCATTTTTTTTGCTCTGTGTGTGCTTTTTTGTCTCTTTGTTTCCCTTCTCGCTGCATCTTTTCAGGCATTCAGTGGTCTGCAAAAAAACACTGTGGGTAGAAATTTCCCCTCAGGAAGCCTCAAACTTGTCCCACTAAGACACACACAGAGATAAATAGGTTCAGTTTTTAGTAGCAGTGGTTCTAAAATAAGTTCAAAAAAAAAAAAAAAAGATAATGCAATAAGTCAAGAATTTTATCACCTTTTCTGTCCTGTGAGTATTAATCACTGTTGTGGTAAATCATGGGATAAAGTAAGAATAACGCCAGCAGCATTAGCAAATTTCTGTATTGGAGAGTTAATGAAAACCTGAGGTGAGGATTTCAAGAGATGGAGTGTTTTACATTCTTCTGAGCAATACTTTTACAAAACTTTGGTAAAAAAAACAAACAAACCAACAACAACAAAGCAACAGCTCTCAAAGGACTTTTAAAATGTGATTTTTCTCTCTTTGAATTAAAGATAAAGTCCTATTTATTAAGATGCTATTTAGTTATTTAATAAATAAATAATTATTCATTCTGTCTTAAAATGAATATAATTTCAGGTTTCACTTCTCATTGAGATGGTTTGTGCATTAACCACTCTCTGACCACCAGATATTCTCACTCAGAGCCTTCTCCCTGGGAGTGGGTTGGAATCAGGACCAACTTCAAGCACGTTATGTTTTTATGCTAAAAGCTGAAGTTTGGAAAAGCAGAAATTTGTGGCTTGGGTGTTGCAGTGAAATCTGCCCCCCGTAGGGATAATCCCTCAGCACCTTTCCTGTCAGCACTGCAGTTTGGAGGCAGGAAAAACACCCAGCCTTCCAAAAACATCCTAGGAAAGGACGAAACAAGGGGCTGAGGCAGCTGCATGAGCGTGTGGCAGATGGGCTTTTTGCCTTCCTGCAGGGCTGCAACGATCCCTGCAGCCTCCTGCAGCACAGGCATGACCCCACAGTCCCTGTGTGGCTTCATCTCCCCTCAGTCAATCCATTTTGGTGGCAGCGTCAAGCCGTGACGCGTCCTGGGCTTGCACATCACCGTGTCTGTGTCCTCCCCTTCTCCCCACGCTTCTCCTCTCCTTGTTGAATCCTCCCTGGAGCTGCTTTCCTCCCACCCCTTCCCACTTGCTGCTGCTTCCCCCTTGGCAGGAAAAGGGCTCTGTGCCCCTGTCCCAGGCAGGGGAGGCTTTCCCTGCCCAGAGCTGGAGTGTTTTTTGGGGGATGATGAGCTGTGGAAAGCGTCACTCGTGGCTGGAGGGGTTGAAACGTAGTGGAACAACTAATTTCAAATCTTTCCGTGGACACCTCTTCATGTACACAACATCTTACAGGACCTCCCCAGAGCCTTGTCCTGGTGCAGGTCAGCAGAAACACTGGAATACATTCCCTGGATCGATATCCACGGTGGGATGCTGTGGGAGACTTGGCAGACAGAAGTCAATAAAGCCTGGGAGGCTTGGGGTGGAGTTGATGGAAGTGTTTTTAGTTCCAGAGCTCATCAAACAGCAGGGCCTCGCTGGTGAAAACACTGAGCAGGTTCTGCTGCAGTTAAATAACCTAAAAATAGCTGTGCTGCAGAAGGAATGTGCATCCACATCAGATGCAGTGTTAGGTACTAAAAGGCCTCGTTTCAATCTGGATTTCATGGGATGGTTTGACCTGGAAGGGTTCTTAAAGCTCATCTTGTTCCCTGCCATGGGCAGGGACACCTTCCACTAGCCCAGGTGGCTCCAAATTCCATCCATCCTGGCCTTGGACACTTCCAGGGATGGGGCAGACACAGCTTCTCTGGGAATTCTATTCCAGGGCCTCTCCACCCTCCCAGGGAAAAATTTCTTCCCAATATCCCATCTAAACCTGCTCTCTGTCATTTTTAAGCCATTCCCCCTTGTGCTGTCACTACGTGCCCTTGTAAAAGTAGGAAAACAATTTAAATTTTCAAAACCATGCTCAGCTTTTCAATAAATGCAAGTGGCAAAGCTGGAGCTGAAAGTCGAAATATCTAGGCATTAGTTGACAGAGATAGCAGTGGACAGAAAAACAACATTTGCTTCCTGAAAATGGGCAATTTGCACACCAAGTGACAGTTTTGTTGCGACTCCACTTTATTTTGGATCAGGAGCTACAGAGAAAAAAAATTGTCTTTGATGCAGGAGGAGGTAAAAGCATGGTATTTGTTGCACTGGTACTAACCTTCCTTTCTTTCTCTTTCTTCTTTCTTACACTTCCCTCCCCTTGCAGCAAGAAAAACAGCAGACACCAAACAAGAGACCCTGGGAAGGCATCAGGAAAGTCCAGTCCCCACCATCATGGGTTAAAAAGGACATGGAACCCGTGGCACAGTCTCCCCTAGAACTCAAAACTGTAGAGTGGGAGAAAACAGGGGCCACCATCCCCTTGGTGGGACAAGACATTATTGACCTTCAGACAGAGGTCTGAGCAGAAAGGGAAGAAAAAGGACTTTTTTGATTTTCCGGAAGACAAACGAAACAAACAAAAAAAGAGGAAAAAAAAAAAAAAGAAAAAAACACAAAGAAACAAACAAACAAAAACCACGTTTTAAAGAAATGATTAAATTAAATCGGAACCGAGCAAGAGAAGTGTTTGGTTTCTTTTGAAACCTTTGGGTAAGATGGAATAACTTTTGTATTGTTTCTCAGCAGAGAGGGGGAAATATTACTTTATAGAGTATAGTAGCTGTAGGTTCAGGACAACACGAGCTTTCCCAGGTAGGACTGGAGAAGAAGAGCCTGGAGGAGAACAAGGAGGAGGAGGAACAGGGTGGGGAGGGGCTGCAGGGGACGAGCCCTGCCGAGATGCTCTCGGGTTCTGCACACGCCAGGAGCCTTCCTGCTCTGCTACGGGGAGGTGTGGAAGGACCAGCAGCCCCCACAGCCACCATGGAGGGCCAAGAAGATGGGGCTTGTTTGGGGACCACGAGAGCGGGAGCCTCATGGGGACATAGCCTGGCCGGGGCAGACCCAGCCTTGGGGGGGCCGGTCCTCGTCCCCCACCTCTCCCTCAGCAGCTCATCCAAGGAGGAAGGAGATGGGACTCTCCAAGAAGACATTCCCACCATGTCCTGGAATGGTGGCACGTCCTCACAGAGCCTGGAGGGGGGAATTGGTGGCTGGGGCTTCCTCCTCCCATCCCTGCACGGCGGAGCTCCTTGGAGTCGTGTCCCTCAGGAGTGGGACAGGCACAGGAGCGCAGGAGCAGCTCCAAATCCTCACCCCATCTCCAGGGAGAGGGTGGAAGGTGTTGGAAAACAGACCAACCAGAGGAATGTAGGTCGTTTCAGTGACTGTTAAATAGATAAACTCAGCACCGGGGCCTTGCAAAGAAAGGGTCCTTTGGCCTCATCCTTTTATTTTTTTTTATTATTTTATTTTTTGTTTTGTTTTGTTTGCTTTTCTGTTATTTTTCCTTGCTTTGGGACTCTAAAAGATTTATTCCAAGCTGCCCCTCCCTCCCTGGAAGGCAGAGAGAGAAAGAGGGAAAGACAGACCTGCCAATGTACCTGGAGATATTGGAATACAGAGACGTTGCCTTAGGACATTGAGACAAACTGAAAACACGAATAAACGTCCACTTGGAAACAAAACAAACAAAATGGAAAAAAAAAAAAAAAAGAACAAAATAATCTATTTTTTTCCTTCTTCTTTTCTTTTCTTCAATAAAAAGAGAACTTGAAACCCGAGACCTTTCTTTTCTTTGGCTCTTGTCATTTCAAATGCCTTTCTGTGCCAGGCACGGGGTGAGGATGCCACCTGCTGAAGGTGGAAGGCAAGTTGCTCTGTGGAAAGTTTGGGATGGTGGGAACACAGGATGTTTTGCTTTGTTTTATTCACTTTGGGCTGCGGTTATTTTCCCCTGGCTGCCTCTTCTCCTCCCTCCCCACTGCCCAGAGCCAGCAGGTTTGTGGTCCTGCAAGAAGGAAGAGGTGCAGCTGATCAGGAGAGCAGGACACCCTTCATCATAAAATCCTGTATTTTCATTCCACCGTGAAAACAAAGCAACAATTTTAATTTTTTTTTCATTAAACATTTCTCAAGGCTCTTTAAAAAAAAAAAAAAAAAAATAAATTTCACCCCAAAAGGTGTGTTGTGCAGTATTTCTATCATTAAACAATATCCCTCTGAGATTACACGCAGACTTCATTTTTGAAATTATTTTTATCATTCCCAGTACTGTCTGTCTGATGTTTGGAACAACTCTCCCAGTTTTGGAGGTGGGTGGTGACAAACCTCTCTGGTTGTGAGTGGCCAGAACGTGCCAGAAAACAGTAAAACCTGAACAGGGTTCTGAGTTATTACTCTGTGCTTGGGTCTCTTTTTAATTAAAAATAAATAAATAAATAACAAGCCTCACTTTTTTTTTTTTTTTTTTTAGGGAAAAACTACCACTGGATACAAGATGCAAACCAATCCCTGCCCCCAGTTTTGCCTCCCCCCACGGGCAGATGTTGCTTTGAGTGCCAACATCTGCTTTGACTTTCCTTTGGGCCCCCTGGGCGTTTTCCTGTGCCATCAGCTGTACAGTGTGAAGGATGCAAAGGAAAACCTAAAATAAATCCAAATAGTTCAAAAAGAGGGAAAGTGGTTACTTTTAAAACTGTGATATTATTGTTCCGTTTTAGATTATTCTCTGCAACAGGAAAGCACAAAGGCCTCCCTCAGATGCCGGGTTGTATGATATTGTAATTATTCTAATTACACACTATGAATTTTAGCATACAGATATCTTTCTACTGTGTTTTAATTCTTTTCTCTCTTTTTTTCTTCCCTCCCACCCGCCCCCAACCTACCCCTCCCTCTTCATTCCAGCCTTCCCCATCCACCCATTCACTCCTTTGCAGGACATTAAGGATGTGATGTAACTACAGAGATAAATGTTTGTTTAAAAACTGTTGATATTCGACTTTCTCTGCTCAGCTCCTCTGGTTAATTCTGTTTTCCTGTGCCCTGCCCCCCCCCCACCCCCAACCCCACCATTCCTTCCTCTCCTTCCTCTCCATGTTGGTCAAATTTTTATTTTTATTTTTTTCTCCTGTACAGTTTTCAGAGCACAAAATGAATGTGTCTTATTTCTAATAAAAGAGGTGGAAACTCCAGGCCTGTCTGCTTTTTAAAAAGCGCCCCACGTGTGGTTTCATCGCTCCTTGGGGGCTGGGAAACACCTCTCCTGACCCCACAAGCTCCACCTACTCTGGAAGAGTCCTGGCCTGGGGCTAAAGTTACCCCATCTTCAGCTTTGTATCTTCTGGACACCCCTAAAACTACATCCCTCTGTGATGAGTGTTTCCAGGACATGAGGAATTCCCTTTTCTGTGCAGCACAGCCTGTTCTTCTGCAGGTTTCTCAAACCCACAACCCCGGTGCCTCCTTCCCAATATCATGTGATGATTTTGCAGAGGTCTGGCAGCATTCCTGGCACGGGGATGTTGGGTTCTGGTTTCCAGCAGGGCCAGGGTAGTGCTGATGCTGCCCTGCAAAGCCAATCATAGAATTATAAAGTGATTTGGGTAGGAAGGGATCTTAAAGATAATCCAGTTCCAACCCCCTGCCGTGGAGAGGGACACCTTCCACTAGCCCAGGTTGCTTCAACCTGGCCTTGGACACTTCCAGGGATGGGGCAGCCACAGCTTCTCTGGGCAACCTGTGCCAGGGCCTCCCCAACCCTCATAGGGAGGAATTTCTTCCCAATATCCAACCTAAACCTTCCCTCCTGTAGCTTGAAACCATTCCCTGTTGTCCTATCACTCCATGTCCCTGTAAGAGGTCCCTCTCCAGCCTTTCTGTTGGACCCCTTCAGGTTCTGGAAGACTCAACCTCACCTGGATTTCCCTGCCAGCCCCTGCACAGCTCAGGGTGGGGGTTGAGGATTTCACTCATAAAAGGGGGCAAGACATTAACTGGGTGACAAATTATTCACTTCCTCAGTGCTCACCCTTGAAGGCCTGAGATCTTCCATGAAGCAAATGTGTCCTTTGTCTCCCTGACTCTGCTCCATCAGCTGTTTGGCAGATTTTAGGTTTTGTAGGCAGGACCACAGGGTTTGTCAAGTGGGATTCGGGACTGGTGCTTTCTGGAGCCTTCACCCAAAGCCACCACGACCCAGTAGGTCCCCCAGATGTCCTGACTTGTCTTGCACTGGCTGAAATAATTGGGATGTCCTGAAACATCTGGAATGACTGCAGGGGTGTGGGGCTTCCCTGAGCTCTTTCAGCCAGCAGTGCCTGAGGGTGAGTCCCAGGACTTCTCCATCCTTCCTATGGAGGTGTTTCTCACCCCACATCCCCTATATCACCATCCTGGGTGGACTTCACAGGGCTGGGTTAATGGTTGAAGGTCTTTTCCAGCATGAATGACGTGATGATTTTGTGGCATTAACAGGCAGAGGGGAAATACAACCAGGCATCACGTGAGGTGATGGGCTGGGAGGGAAGGAGAGCCCAAATCATGGATCACAGCCTGAGGGATGGATCAGGAGGTCCAGCTGCTTCTCACCAGGGGGAGAAGGACTTGAAAAAGTCCTCCTGAGGTCCCTCTGAACTGTCCCATGTCCCTGTGAT
This sequence comes from Pyrocephalus nanus, assembly GCA_038380795.1. NCBI lineage: Eukaryota > Metazoa > Chordata > Aves > Passeriformes > Tyrannidae > Pyrocephalus > Pyrocephalus nanus. The sequence continues at coordinate 94,920,708 of CM076261.1, forward strand.
CCATCTTTGCAGTCACCCAGGCTCCAGCCAGGAGACAAAGAGAGAACATCTTGGAGGCCTCACTGCAGCTCTCCAGTACTTAAAGGGGACTTACAAAAACAGGGACAAGGAGTTTTCCATGGAAAAACATTGATAAGACAAGGGAGAATGGCTTTAAACTGAAAGAAGAGAGATTCAGATTAGATATTGGGAAGAAATTCTTGACTCAGAGGATGGGGAGGCCCTGGCACAGGTTTCCCAGAGAAGCTGTGGCTGCCCCATCCCTGGAAGTGTCCAAGACCAGATTGGACAGGGCTTGGAGTAACCTGGGATAGTGGAAGGTGTCCCTGCCCATGGCAGTGTTTGGAATGAGGTGCTCTTTAAGGTTCCTTCCAACCCAAACCATTCTAGGACTGTTCATACACCGTGATCTCACAAGCCCAGCAATGCTGTGGAGGTGGACAAATATGTTGCACATGTAAAAAAAAAAGAATAAAAAATTCCTATGTCTTGGTTGCTACACTGGGAAAACGTGGCTGTGCTGGAAAATTGGGAAGAACCTGAAAACTGAAGACAATTCAAAGTGTTTTCCCTGGTCTGCTGTGACAGATGCACCTCACCCCATAACCACAGCAGCAGGAGCTTGGTACAGGATCCAAGGGAGGTGAAGGCCTGAGCTGCATCCAGGCCAAGAACTCCTCCAGGAAAGCCACAAAGGAGCAGTGACACAGCGAGCATCGATGCCCAGAGGCTTGGAACACTGATTGTGTGGCCAACACGTGGATGGAGGAGGCTTTTCCAGGACTTATTTATCAAGGAGCGAGGCAAGCTGTGTGCTCAAGGAGTTTCACTCACATCTTTTCTGCAATTTGACTCTCAGCCAACTGCTTTACTCCATAACTGACAGCCTAAATGAGCCTTCTCTGAGCTCCTACCTGGTGTGATGGGGACACCTCTCAGTGTTGCTCCTCAAGGCAAAGAGACCTTTCATCCACAATGGATCCTTGGATGAGTCCAATTTGAGTTGTCCCTGCATTGCAACAGGACTGTGTGCCAGGTAAGCCTCTTCTTGAGCATGGACACCTCTCCAGATTTGAGATTCCTCACCTGAGACTGACATTCCTCTTTGCCCCAGGTGGAGAAATCCCTTACTCCTGGCAGATCCTCATTAAGTTGCTGATAATAGGCTGATTTAACAGTAATGTAAAATTACCAACCCACTACTAATTCTTATTAACTTTGTGGTGGAGTTGATCCCATTGGACATAAAACTGTGTCCAAACCTGAGACTAAAACTGGATTTTAGCTGCACCTTGGCTCCATCAGGGGTTCAGGAAGCAAGGGGGTACATTCTGAACCTCATGAATCAATGGGGGGGCTCTCAGATCTCTGTGTAAATCCTTCCAGCTCAATTCTAACTCAGTTTTCCTTTGAGTTTTTATATTAAATAATGGAGAACCTCAACACTGAACTTTGTTAAGTCTCATTTTTGCAACATCATATTGAACATACTTCTGTTAATGCATTTTACAGTGGAAAATCTCTTTCATTGATTTAAATCACCCATTCATGGCAGCTGCCCACACAGGAAAAGGCCCATATGGAGCAAGACAACATTCCTGGAAGATTTGGGATCGGGGCAGGAGGTGACTCTCTGCAGTCTCTCTCTTTTGTGGCTGAAGGAGGTGCTTGGGCTCACTATGGTCCTGTCTGAGCTGTCCCTGAGCTGGGAGAAAAAAGAAGAAAAAAAAAGTAACGAAAAAAAAAAAAAAGAAAAAAAAAAAAGGAAAGGAGAAGAAGAAGGGGAAGGGAATCTGTTGTGTGTTATTTTTTTTCTTTAAGCTTTCCTCAACCCTCTCCTACCAGGAAGAAGTCAAGAGTCCTCAAGGCATCCACATGGACCAGGTTCTTTCTTGCTCAGAGCAATTTTCATCCACGGTTTTCCAAAGCAAGCTTTGATGTACCTGAGGCTGAAACTCCCTCAAGCCCTTTAGGTGGTCCAATTTCCTGCCAAGCCTTGGAGGTGGCAGCATGAAAGGCGAGCACAGGCCCTGAGCTGAGGCCACACAGGACTTCACATTGGATTGTTAAAACCATTCCTTCCTGGACTTTAAAAACCTGAGGGTTCTTTTAGGATGTGATGTGGGCCTTGCTCCCCTCCCATGTCCCAGGAACCACCCAAAAAAATGTGGTTTGGCACATTAGGGAGGAGTAACACGGGTCTGAGGAGAACATGCAGCCTCCACGACAACCAGGGGAGCTGTGGCAATGTGGCAGATGAAGTCCCAAGAGCTCCTACCTGAATAAATTCCCTCCCATCCAGCTGCTTCACAGCTGTTTGCTCTTTTGAAAAGTGACATTTCTCGGCTCCTGAGGAGGCTGCAAGAGCCCTTTGAACTTCTAAACTGGGAAAGAAAGGGCAGATGTTGTGTTTTGGAGGGAAAGAGAGCACAGATGATCCTGATGACCAGCTCTAAGGGCAGACTTCCAGTACCTAAAGGGGCTCCAGGAGAGCTGGAGAGGGACTTTGGATAAGGGATGGAGTGACAGGACAAGTGGGAGTGGCTTTAAACTAAGAGAGGGCAGGGATAGATGGGAAATTGGGAAGAAATTCTTCCCTGTGAGGGTGGGGAGCCCCTGGCACGGGTCACCCAGAGAAGCTGTGGCTGCCAATCCCTAGAAGTGTCCAAGGCCAGGCTGGAGCTCTGAGCAACCTGGAATAGTAGAAAATGTCCTAATTTGAATGAGATGATCTCGAAGGTACCTTCCAACCCAAATCATTTTGTCATTCTTGGCATGAAGCAGCTGAGGGAACTGATGGGAACTGCAAGAGGTTGCTGTGGAGGGAGCTCAGGATGCTCCAGCCCTTTTCCCCATCTCAGTGTTTCCTCTGGAGCTTTGCAGGACCCTGGAATAAGCTTAGGGAAACCCTGTGGTGGCTCTGCTTTCCTTCTGAGCTGAGGGAAGCCAAGTACAGTCACATCCTGGTGATGCCCATTGCCTGCATCCCCAGATCCCTCCTCACTCTGCATCCAGCATGGAATTTTTGGAGTGCTGTTGATGAGGACCCTCTGCAATCCCCTGCACAGGGGGCTGCTCATGAAGCTGGAGCTGGATCACCAAGCAGCAACATCACCAAACAACACACACCTCATTCTTTCCACTTTGGGGGCTGGGATTAAAAGCCAAGCTGTTAAACAACAGCATTCAGATTTGGGAATTGATGCTTTTTGATTTTTTTTTCCTCCCCAAACCCTTTACATTTAAGCAAAAAGATTTACCCCCCAATCATTATCATTTTTAAAACACTGGAAGACAGAGAAAATTTTGTGTTACTGGGTGAATATTGGGGAACCCCACTCTTATTTATTTAACAGGCAGAGATGAATCCAAGGCCTAGCTGGAACAACTTGGTCCAGTGGAAAGTGTCCCTGCCCATGGCAAGGAGATGAAACTGGATGATCTTTAAAGTCCCTTCCCCAAACCATTGTGTGACCATGCCATGATTTTGCAGCACACAGCAGGATGGAGGCTGCTGTTTTGCTTCCCTCTAATGGAAAACCTGAGCTTCAAAGCCAGGGAAATTCCCAATTAAAATACAACTCTCTGCAGCAACACTTTGACAAGTGGCCCCTCCAAAGGTGGAGCACAACGAGCAAAGGAAATCATGCAAATGTTGGGAACTATTTGAAAGCAGGAGAGAAAAAAGGAGGCAAAATCTGCAGGAAGGAAGAGAAGTGCGGGGCTGGGGGGTTCTGTTCAGCAGAAATGATGACATGAAAAGGCAAATCGTCCTCTCCTGGTCTGTGTGGGCCGAGGGTTTTCGGGGAATGGACAATCAAAGAGTAGCTTAATATATTCCAGGAGTTTCTGGGCTTTGATCAATTGTCTGAAATAATTGGCAGCTTCTTTCCATTATCTCATGTTTGGCCCCATGATTAATATTTTAACTCAAGCTTTGAGGCTTTGGCCAGCACAGGCTTCCATCACTTGTGGGTGTTTGGCATTTACACGGAGAATAAGAGGCCGTGTCCTCTTCAAAGGGCTGGAAACCTCTTGGAAGTGCAGGAGCACAGAGGAAAGGCAGAGGCTGGAATACAGAAAATTCAACTTCAGCAGGAAGGACTAAAGGCTGAGCATCTGGTTCCTCCACAGAAACCCTTTGGGCCAAGCCCTGGTACCATTGGAGGGGTAAAATCCTCTCAGTTTTGCTGAGTTTTTTCTGGAAGAGGACGAAGGCACAGAAGGAATTTCTGGGTCTCAGTTGCTGGCCAGGAAATGAAATCCCTTCTGAGATGAGAGCGTGGGATCATAAAATGGTCTGGGTTGGAAGGCACCTCAAAAAACAGACAGTTCCAACCTCCCTGCTGTGGACAGGGACACCTGAGATGGGCAAGGGTTGGTATTTCAGGGTTGACAACTGATGTTGGTTATCAAAAAAAAGTGATTTAAAAGCTTGGCCTCATTGAGCCTCTCAGTGCAGCTCTGCCAGGACAGTGCAAATCAACTGGTGCAGAAAAGCTCAGCCCTGTTCAGTCCCAGACAGGGCTTTGGACCCATTACAAGAATCACTAATGACAAAAATAAATAGGAAATAGATCACACTGCACGGATAGTCAGCCAAAGAGTCCTTTTCCACGGTAATTAACTGTCTTCCTTAAATAAAGCAGCTGATTTCCCTGAGCTTATGTCTGTGATCTGAATAATTTCTCAGCAAAGCATCTCCTAGACTTGTTGCACTGTGGTGTTGGTGGAGAAAATGGGAATTCTTGTGAGTGGTGGATAAAAAAAGGTGCCTGGGGGTAGAAAACTATGATGGGAGTAGGGCACAAGTCAATAATAATGTTCCTCAGTTAACCTGAAGATTTATTTAATATTTTTATTTGAAGCCTTGCAACAACAACAACAAAAGTTGTGTTTGCCAATAAAAGATTTGGAGGCAAAACTTTGAAGGGCATTGTCAATACAGAGAAGGATTGAGACATCAGACATCATCCAAGGAGAACTGAGTTCCTGGGGAGAGCAGGGAGAGGAACAGATTAACATTTCCTAGCACAAAGCTGACAGTGCAGCTGCAGCCTGGGAGGCTCAGCAGATGGGAGGGAGAAGGGAGAGAGGCTTGGATGCATCCAGGACAATCACCAAGCAGAGAAAATGAAAATCTCAAGCTTGAGGTGCCCCAGGAAACACCTTTCCAGCAGCAGCAAAGAAGAGGAGATGATATTTTGCAAGGATGTGGTGAAATTCCTTTGGAACACTTTGTGTGTCCAGGCACTGAGGGGTCCTGGGGTTGCCCAAACTCCCGAGGCCTCCTGGATGGTAAAACCAGCACAACCAGTCACTCATGGTCAGAGAAGAAGGTTTCCAACTGGGAAGGGATATTTGAAGTGCCAGAGGAACCACCACGTGGTTCAGGATTAGGAAATCTGGCTCCTTTAGTCCATTTAAACTGTGCCAAGAGGATCATGAGTGTTGCTGATGAAGAGAGAAAAAATAGCAAGAGAGGACAAGGATTCTTTAATCTGAAGGATTCTGATGGTGAAAGAGCCCCTGATTATAAAGATAGGAGTGAAAAAAATAAGTTGGGACGTTGGGATGTGGTTTTTAGCTGGCAGTGTGGTAATTCCAACCTGAGGGAGAGCTGGGGAGACAAAAACATGGTTGGTTCAGGAGAGAGACACAACAAAAAGGTGGGAGAGAAACCACACTCAGTGGGATACAGGATACCCCAGATCCATGTTCCCAAGTCTGGACATCTGTGGAGGGGGAGCACGAATTCCCAGCAGGCACAATCACACACATGGAATGTTCAGACACAGCCAGGCACACCCTCAGCAAGGAGAGCAGTGCCTTTACCAGCACCCCAAAACCACACACAACACCCACATAAATAGGGGTGCAGCAGGGATGTCTCCATCCTCTTCCTCTTTTCCACCTCGCCAGAATGGAAAATGTGGGATATTCACACCCAACATGGGTCTCTCCAGCAGCTGGGCTTGCTCTGTTCATGAGTTGTCCCCAGCTCTCATTCCTCCTTCCCCAGTGTCTGGCATGAAGATCCTTCAGCTCCCGAGGCTGGTGGCCCCAGATGTCCCTGCCCTGCCCACAGCCAGCCTGACTGGCAGAAAATTTCATGAACACAAAGCTCAGGATAGAAATAATAAAGCAAATCAGCACAGAAAATAATTAGGAATAACATCCAACATGTGTGTGATGAGGGGCAGGGCTGGACAACACCACCTTGAGAGTCCTTTGCTATTTATTAATCGTTACTTCCACTACTGGTAACACAGGATTTCTTAAAATTACTGTGTTCAAAGTGGTCAAAATTCACCCAAAGAGCATCTTCAGAAGCCGTGGGTCCAGCCTGGACTCAGCAGTGGGTTTCTCCTCTCTCTACAGGAGTAGCTCATACTGGGGAGCCCTCTGGGGGCCATAAACCACAAAATCTGGCAGCAAGAAAGAATCCTGAGCAAAAATATATTGAAGGAAAAGCTTCCACAAAGGTGGGGCTGCCTTTAAAGGTAAAAGTGCTTGACTGCTCTGTAATTTGCTTCTTTTTTTTGTTTGTTTTTGGTATTGATTGCTAGAAACTTGTGTAGGAGTCTTGGAGTGTTAAGGACTGGTGTTAATTACTCCAAGTAACAACCTTTGCATACCAAACTAAGCTGTTTTCACTGGCCCTTGGAAATCCAGGGATTTGTCAAAGATTGTCTGGCACGTAGAGGAGAGACTTTCTGTTCAAAGGAACTGAGGCTGTGTGTCCCCTGCAGAGTATCTGGAGCAGGAGACCCAAATTCATGTCTCAATTCATGATCTCAATTCCCAATCCCAGTGGCTGCTTGGAGCAGCACAGGCTGGAATTACCACTCTGCCGTTTAGAAACCACATCCTAAATTCCACCTTTATTTTTCACCTTTCTTTCACCTTTATAATAAGGGACTGTTACACCATCAGCATCCTGTTAAGGTGGTTAATCAGGTTAAGAATTCAAATTAATTTCTAGTCAAGAATTCTTGTTCTCTCTTGCTGTTCCCTCCCTCCCTTCAACAGCCATCACTGGAAGGGAATGGAAAGGATCAAAGTTATTTTAACCTGGCGATGAATTAAGCACAATAACTCTGTTTAAAAAAAAAAAAAAAAAAAACACACACCACAGAATTCTTGTTCTTTCAAAGCTTTCCAGAGAGATGTTTCCTTTGAGAGATGATCAGGATGATTTTTCCTCTTTGGTCCCCTCGGGAATCCTCCATCAAGAGACTGGAAACAACCCAGGAGCTTAAGAGTTCCACTTGATTCCCAACCTGTCCTCTGGATATGGGCAGGCTTGTACAAGACTTACCTCATCCAGGTCCTCACAGACTCCTTGAAAAATGGAAACGGGGGGTCTAAGTGGTGCCATTTCCTTGTCCCATCTTGTCCCTCCGAGAAGAGCTATGAAGAAGGAAATCAGGGAACACCGGAGGACAGAGAGGGGAAAAGAAGGAGGGAACTTATTTTTGCCTTTCCCAGGCTTGACTAATTATGAAACTTCTTAGAAAAGGCTCCAGCCGAGCAGGTGATGGGGCTGAGATGAAACAGCAACTTAATCCGTGGGGACGAACTCCATCAATGATCCAATTATTTAGGATTTGATGTTTTCTCGAGCCGGCAATTCCCAGCCCTGCGCGCGGAGACGGGACAGCATTTTTACACCAGTGGATTTGGGATGGGGAGGCGCTGGAGGAGCCTGCCTTGATTTACAAAGGCAAACCATTAGCATATAAATTGGTACCATAGGTTAGCGAGCAGCCGGGCTGGATGAATCAGCGGGGCCGAGGCTGCGGGGAAGAGGCAAATTAAAGTCCCTGCTCGAAGGGGCTCACTTCGGAGCGCCTGCAAGAGAAAATGAGAGTCGGTTTTTTTTGTGTGTGTGTGTCGACTTTATTTATCTTTGATTACTTTTCGCTTGCTGCTGCTTTAATTTCCCCCTCCTCCTCTCTTGGCTTGTCACCCTTCCCTCCCCGTCTCAATCACTTGCTCTCCGATGGGTCTTAACATCCACCCAGCCCTGGTTATTCCTCCTGTAACACCGACTGGTGAAATCAGGGCACATCTCCCTTTTCTCTTTTTCCCTAGATGTTTTGTCTTTGTGTCCCATTCCCCTTTATTTATTTTTCTTTTCTTGACCTTTCATCCACCGTGCCTTTTATTTGTTTTCCTGAAGCACCTCTCACTCCCTCTTCCTTTTCCCATGAGGAAAACAAGCCAATTTCCAGGTGTAAAATGACAGTAAGAGCTGAGGTTGTTAGTTTTCCTGTGCTGTTCCACTCACATTCCTCTCTCTGTGCTGGGAAATGACTCTAACAACACCCCTCTTTCTTTTTGAGCCCTGGAGGAAACATCCTGTACTTCGGGGTGGGAAGAGTGTCCCTTGGATGGAGACAGACACACTATTTATCCCAAACTGCAGGATGCAGCAGTGCCTTTCCTGTTTTCCAGCTTCCCTTTGCACACATGGTGTGTGATCCAACCCCCTCCCAGGACACTGCTGCAATCAAGGAATCACTTTCTCATGGTCCCATCCTGTTCCAGGTTTTCTCTATTTTCACCCATTCCTTTATTTCCCATTCCCTACTTACTGTCCCTCAAAGCAAAATCTTCTAGTGGTGCCTTTCTTTGATGAGAAAAATCATCCCTAGCAGCGATTTTCTGAGTAGAAATGCATATTCCTAACCATGTCAGTTGGAGGGGACCTCTGGAAATGCCAGACCTCTCTGCCTTTTCTGTCCCCATTATTTCAGGGATTCTCTGCAGAATATCTCTCTCTCTTCTTGTTCTCCAAACATTTGAAGACAAACATGGGAAGATGATAATTTTCTGACTTATTTTCATCCTTCCTGAGGCCTTTCTCTCCCCCATCCCCTTCCCCTGAGTAGTTACTCGGGGGAACCCCAATTCTCTTGACTAACTATCAGCTGACCACCATCCTCTGAAACACCTAATTTAAAGCCTAATTTATTATCTAATTTCCACATTGGCAAGATTATTGACAAAGATGCTTTATCAAGTGGGTCCCACCCCCTATTTCTGATTCTACCACCTATGTCTGGTCCTGGTTCCTGCCTGTTTATGTTTTATGAGCCAAAGGCTCACAAAGGCCTCTTTTTAGCAACCAACCTCCCAGGAAAGGCACAAAGATGCTTCTGACTCCAGTGACCCCAAAAAGATCCCAAAACAGCTCATTTTCCAACTCACTACAGGGTACAGACAAGGCAAATGTCCCAGGGCTTGCTCACATCTCTTTTCTGATTCAATCAAAAGGATGTCATTTACGTTGTCCCTTAAAAGTTTCACATCCAGATGCACTTGAGCCCCCAGCCATGCTTGGGTTTTTCGGGAGGAGTTTGCCTGTTGGGCTCCACACACTGCTTTGCTCCAGGAGTCTTAATTTCATACACACTGATCCAGGATGAATTTAGGCCAAGAAATAAGCAGCTCCTCCTGCATTCCTGTGCATTCATATTGAGTCACTGTGGGCAGCAGAACAGAGCAGGGAACGTTTCCAGGCCGGGCCACGAGAGCATCTTCCTTCTCTCCCAGCTCCCTCTGAAGGAATGGGATTTTAAAAAAGAGAAATAGCTTTAATAAAGGCACCATCCCTGGGGTTCCTGGACATTTATCTGCACACAGTATGGGTTTAATTTGGGCCATGCAAAAACCTGGAGAAACCCGATTTTTAAAAATCACAGAATCGTAGAGTGGTTTGGGTTGTAAGGAAACTTTAAGATCCTCTCATTCCAACCCCCCCTTCCACTAGTCCAGGTTGCTCCAAGCCTGGTCCAACACCTCCAGGGATGGGGAATCCACAGCTTCTCTGTGAATGGGAGTGGGAGAATCCAGTAAAGAGGGCTGGCTGGGAATGATCTGCCCCTCCAAAGCTGAATTGCAGCTGCTCTTGCCAAAGGCATCACCTTCACAACACCAGGACGAGCTTCAAACAGGATTTTTTGTGCTTTATCAGGGAAGGTGGGATTTTTTTTTTTTTTGGTTGTTTATTCATCCTGCAGGTCCCACTCCAGTGCACCAAGATACAATTCCTTTCGAAGCTGTCCCTGGGAATCTTGTTGAGCTACGATGAGTCTTCTAGATGAAGAGAGACTGAGCCTCAGCTGCCAATAAAAAATGGTGGTTAAACATCAGGTCCTTCTGTTCCCTGTCAATTGTCATCACCTCCCTGTAATTTAGCACTCCCTTGCCTGTCCCCTTTTCCCATCATTCCCTAAGGAAATTCCAGGAACACACCAAGATCCAGAACAAAATATCTGCATTTTCTGAATTCCAGTGTCGAGGTACTTAATAAAAAAAATCAACCTGACAGAATCTTTTAGTCTTTCTCTCTCTCTCTCTTTTTTTTTCTCTTGTTCTTTTTAAATCCCTTTGTCCAGCCAGGGCCCCATTTCTTTCCAGATGCATTAAGTTTGACCAGCTCTTTATTTTAGCATTTTACTGCCGGGTTACACGAGGGAGAAGATTATTTTGACAAGCAAAGAGTTCTGCTGGTGATGTGGCAAGAAAGAGCCTTAAAAGAAACTCCCCCAAAAACCCAGAAAAGTTTAATGTGTGTGGAAATTTAAAGTGGGAAAAAAAAGTGTTTAAAATTTTGTTTTATAGAGTGAGAGGGACAGGATAAAACACAACAAGCTCCGGTGGCTTTCAAATGTTGGAGAAACTGATTTTATTATCTGTTTTTTTCCCTATAAAAACATATTTTGTGCAGAAAATGGTGATTCCCTTCTTGGCAAGTGTAAGAAGGAAGTTCATCCACCTAAGGAGGAGCTCAAAGGAGGGTTTTTTCATTTTTTTTTATCAAATCTTTTTATCAAATCTCTTAATCTGCCTTGTTAAACTGAGACTTAATTTGCTCCTGTGGAAGGGACGTTGCAAATGACCAGCTTTAGTGGGTCTAAAAAGGTTTTGCAGTTGCTCTGGGATCTTTCAGTTGCTTTTATTGAAGCTTTTTTTGGCAAGATGACCGGTCAAGGCCTTTGTTTCAACACATCTCTTTGGTTAAACTCTTCCTGGCTGGATCTGAATGGACTTTTGGGGTGGTTGTTTGGTTTGGGGTTGTTTGGTTTGGGTTTTTTTCTTTCTTTCTTTTTTTTTTTTTAAGAAAAAGGTCCTCCAAAGAGATCAAAATGATTCTTTAAATGGTTTCAACTGGGCTAAATTGGGTCATTCCCTTCAATCAGTAAATACCTTAAGTTATGCCCTGTGTGCTATAAATTTGCCATTGAAACATTTGGAAAATATCTAATAAAACCCTAGGGAAGAAAAATGCTTTTTGACTTCTTCTCTCTAAAAGAAATACAGGGTTGGCTTTTTTTTTTTTTTTTTTTTTTGATTTTCAGCCTCCAGCTGAAAAAGGCTTTTCTGAAACACTTTAACAACCTGAAAATGAAGCAAAACATTCAATTACAAGTGAAAAAAACCCACGAAAGTAAATCCCCAAACTGAACCAACTCCATTTTCAGTTCTGTACCAATCAAGCTGAAAACCACCCACTCCTTTTTTTTTCCTAGTCAGATTCTCACTGTGTATAATTCCAAGCTTCTGCTTCCTAGAAAACCTACCCCTGGGAGACAGTGGATGCTTAGGAAACATCAGGATCAAGGCACATCTGTTTATGCTCTATTTTTTAGGGATCTTGTAGCACAACAACCTTGAAAGGGGTGCCCTGTGTCCATCATGTGCAGCAGAAATGTCTTACACACAGAGCTGAGGCAATTGCTGATGAAAAGCTTGGCCTGTGGGATTCTAGGGATAATTAGATATATATATATTTATTGAACTTCATCAGGTTCCTCTTAGCCCACCTTTCCAGCCCATCCAGCTCTTTTTGCAGGGTGTTTCTCCAATCTGGAGCGTCCACTTTCCCACTCAGCTTTGTAGAATCAACCTTTTCATTCACAGCCAGCTCAGAAGGTCGAAGAGATGTTTCAGATGTATCCAAACAGCCCCCAGTGAGACAGGATTAGCCTCTTCTCTTGCATTTCTGTACCTCAGATGGGGCAGGTTGACTGAAGAGGCACAAATCCGTGGTGTTGTTGCAGTCCGTGGGGAGGAGGTTGGAACTAAAAGACCTTTAAGGTCCTTCCAACCCAAACCATTCTACGATTTGATGATTCCATGACTCATAACTGTGCAGGTCACACAAAACTGTGGCACAACCAGGACAGTCTGCCCAGCTGAGCTCCCCAGAAGCAGCACTGTGCCGCTACTTGTTTGTGGGGAGCCAAGCAATTAAGATGCACCTCAGGTATCGACTTGACTTGTCTATTCTTATTCTTCTCCCCTTATTTACAACTCCACTCAGGCTCTGTGTGAAATGTATTGTATCTCAGGCTCATTAACACGACACAGGAACACCTGGCTGGGAAGATAAGACCCTCCAAGAAGAGGAGGAGTTGCTGAGAGAGCAGCCTGCCCCTCTCCCAGAAAAAAAAAAAAATCCAGCACAAGGAGATTCTTTCATCATCTTCCCCAATAACCTGTTCCCCTCCCTGAAACTGCGCCTCTGACTCTCTTGGGTTTGGCATTTTGGAAAGCAACAGCAAATGATGAATTCCCAGCGGGGTTATCGAGCCATTCAGCTGAGTCCAGGAGGGCTGGGGAATCTTCCTTTTAGTCCCTCTTGCATTAAGTATAAGCTCTACAAACACTGCCACTAGGGCAAGACTCTGCATTCACAAATCAGTGAATTATTCCATCTCCTGCACCACACAGCATCTCCCTCTTCCCTAAGTTTTCAGGTGCTGAATTCCTGCATTCAAAAAAAAAAAAAAAAAAAGAATGCTGGCATTTCTTCTGCGAGCTCAGAAAGATGTTCTTAAAAAGTTGCACTTTTCATTTCAGCAAGTTGATAAGACCTTTATCTTCTGCCAGGATATTTCAGGCACAGAACCAGGAGCTCTGGCTTTTAGAGCCTGGATTAAAGCTGCATCCACATCCTTTGAGGTGATTGATTTTCCTGCCCGTAATTTCCTGGCACATGTTGTGCTGCATCTTTCTAACTAATATTTGTTGGTGAATGCTCGTTATCTCTGGGAACTGAGGGACTGGAGCAGAGTTTAATGTGCCACTTATCATTTTCCAAGTGTTATTATTGCCTTTCTATCAGTGCTTTCACATGAGGCTGCAGTAGCAAAACTGCAGTGGGACTTCGCAGCAGTCAGCACTGATTCCAAGGAAATATGGATTTCCATCCCATGCCAGGCTGGAGAGCTTCCAAATAATATTTACTCTGTTGGATTGGGAACCCCTCAATGATACTGGGAAGTGAGGACAGGCCATTGGTGGATGAGAATAGATCCTGAGATATTGGGTTCTCAAACGTGCCAAAGCTCCTCATATTTTCTTGTCAAGATTCATTCTTAAACTCCTGACAATTTCCTGGAGTTTGTAAATGAACAAAGGGCCTGAAGGGTGTTTGAGGTTTCAATGCAGAGGGAACTGAAAAGGCAGGATAACAATTTTCTCATTTTTCCCTGCACAAAACATAGATATTTAGCATTTGAAACAGACTCTCAATTTCTAAATTTTCTTCATTTCACAAAAAGGAAAAAGAGCATCATTGAAGCATTTCACCAGTTCAAAGCACTGACAGATTTGAAGCATTTCCTGTGGATCTGAGAGGTTGGTTTGGTTTTTTTCTGGTTTTCTTCCAACCAGCAACAAAACTATTCTTTTTTAGAAAGTGTCAGTGAAGCCACAAGCAGTTTTTCATGCTGGAGGTGAGCAGTGACGTGCATGTGCTACCTTCCCATCTGCTTTGGCTCTCCCTGACAACAAAACCCATCTCAACCCCAAAGAGACACCTCTCACCCCTCAGGTCTCTCCAAACACTATTTTACTCCAAAAACTGAATCATTTTTTCCCTGAAGAAATTTTTCCTAATATTGACTGTGATCCTCCCCTGGCACAACTTAAAGGCGTTTCCCCTTGTCCTGTCAATGTGAGGGGGAAGAAGAATGTTTTTGCTCACAACATGAAGTGCAAATTCAGATGAAAATCAACAGCACAACCTCTATTGATGTCAAGGGCTTTCCCCACTGGATTTTCCAGCTCTGGAAAACCCCTCAGGAATGGTTTGGGGTGAGAGAATGCCTGAAAATGAGGGTGATTGTGGCTGCCCCATCCCTGGAAGTGTCCAAGGCCAGGCTGGATGGGGCTCTGAGCAACCTGGGATGATGGAAGGTGTCCCTGCCCATGGCAAGGGGTTGGAATGAGATGATCTTGAAGGTCCCTTCCAAACCCTAACAATCTATGATACCATGATTCTATAGCAGAGGATCAATTATACACAATTATTCACACATCAACACATGAAAAGCAGAGTATTTTATAAATAGACAACTAAAAGAGTAATTTCTTGAGAACTTCCTATTAAAATGTGGGATATGTGGTGTTACCTCCTCCATCAGTGAGACTGAGATCACCTTGGTTGTATGAGTGGAGGTGTCTCAGCAGCTTCTCTTCAGGAGTGTTAAGGAAGACTCACATGGAAGACGCAAGAGCCTGAATGTCCCTTTTGGATGGACTGGTGTGTTCTGTAGGAGCAAAAGGCATCACCATTCAACAGTAAATAAGAAAAGGAAGGAAGAAAGCTCAGCTTGGTCTTCCAGAATGACCCAGGGAAGGGTTTGCCTTGGCCAAAATCCCTTCTTTGGGTCAAGCAAAGACTTAAGGCTTTGCTGGAAGTGGTTTTACTTCTCAGGCAAAGAGAAGGAGTTTGTTTTTTCTCACTCAAGAGCAATGAAATGCACAGGAATTCCTGGGAAGGACAGGAGGGTTTGGAGACAGGCTATTAACACCTTCCCAGCAAGGGAAAACCATTTGGCATTTGGTTGTAATTGGGAATTACTTTTAAATGACTGTGCTCATCCTCATCCCTCTTATCCCTCACAACAGCCACCTCTGGGCTACATTTAGCACAGCTTCCAGAGCTGTGGGAAAGCAGGAATTGTGACCTCTAGGATAATAAAAAAAAAAAGGTAAACTGTGCCTACAGAACAGTGTGAAGGTCTTACCATGAAAAACACCAAATCCAGCAAAACGTTATTTCATTGTGACTGAAGAAGGGAAGAGCATTTCCTGCTAAATCATCTTCTCCACAAAGCCCTTTGGGAAGAAATTCCCCATGAAAACACAAAGTTCTTCACTGCCAAACACTGAGCAGACCAGTTATGGCTGATATTTCAACAGATGAGCTGTTGCATTTGTTCTTTCCTCCTCCTGCAGTGCCCAAAATGCTGTGCTTGGGTTTATTCCTCAGCTCTGCCTTTCAGGGACACGACGATGCAGCACAGTGAGAAAACTGGGTGAGAAATGAAAAGAAAGATTTGGGGGAGGAGTCTCCAGAGGGATATAAAAGCCTAAATAATAAATGCCATCTAAAATGTCCCCTTGGGCTGAGTCATTTCCACAAAGAGGAGCCGGGTCACACGAGAAGCAGTCGGAATAATCCCCTGGGAATCAAAGAATTAAAATCAGTGGCCTTGCTGTGACCATTCTTGGCTCTAATTCCTGGTATTTATGGATGGCTGTTCCCATGTCCCTCCATTATTTTTTAGCTGCTGGAACAAGGTGAGAAGAGGAAGCTTTTAGCTGCCCTTTTACCTGCAGGACTCACTGGAATGAGCAGCTGTTAAAAGCAGGGGAAATCTTGGATTCAATTGGCCTCCAAATTAAGTTTATCCCTACAACCTGCATCTGAATCTCCCCCGCTAAGTCTCACATATTTTGCTGCCCTTTTAGCTTTTACATGGAACTTATGACAGATTTCTTGATATATTAAATCCCTTTACACAGGCAAGGATAATTCCCATTATCCCATCAGCTCTGCAACAGGCAACAACATTGGGATTCTGGAAATGCAGCTTCTACAGGTCCCAGAGTTCACAGCTCACAGATCCTCAGTTCACAGCCTGGTTCAATAAGCTGATGTTCATATAGAAAATGAGTCTCTCCATAGCAGAGGATGCTCTGCATCCACAGATATTTTTGTCTGCCTCCAAAAAGCCTCAAAATGGGAAGGAACACCTAAAATCCTTTCATTTCCTCTCTTATTCTGAACCAGAGAGATATTGTGCATTTTGCCCTTATGTTTTAGTCCTCTGTGACTGTGCCCATTTTTGACCATGATAGTTCAAACTTCACTTAAAAAAACCTGGCAGGTGTGATGGAAAACCACAGCCCAACCTTGCAAAGGTGCACCCCAAGCCTGTAATTCTTTTTTTTTTTTTTGGAACTGAATGATCTTTCAGGTCCCTTCTAACCCCAACCATTCTATGATTCTATGATTCTGTGATTCTATATTTTGGAGTCCTCAATCCTCTGCTCCTGGATCTTCTCAGTTGTGCCCAAATCTGGGCTTCTACAAAGAGTTTAATAAGCTTAGCTTATTAAATTCCTCATTTAAAGAGCTCCAGGTTTTGTGCTTTTGTTGCGTTGGCTTTGATGTTTATAATGGAAATTATAGATCCAGATTGAAGGATGGACTTGATTTATCACCATCTCCAGGACAGGGGATCTGCTTGTCCTTCCTTCACTTCAGAGAATCAGAAAATGGTTTGGCTTCAGTTGGAAAGGGACCTTAAAAATCCTGTATTTCCAACCCCACTTCCACGGGTAGGATGTCACCCTCTTGACCAGGTTGCTCAGGGCCCCACCCAAACTTGCACAGGCCACCTTTTAGACAAGGCAACAAAGGAGAAGAGGCCACCTCCCTGTTGGATGTGTCTTGTGTGGCAGTGTGTCCCACTGTTGTGACTTACTTGTCACACTAACCAGCCATAACAAATAGCTTTATGCTAGTGGTTTTTTTTCCTGGTGTCTGATTGCCTGGAAAATGAGTGTTTCTCCATGGCCACATTTGCCCACAAATCAGGCTTTTCAGAAAGGAGCAAACTACAGCCACAGGAGTTTGTCCAACACCTTCATGACTCCCTTAGGTAATTTGGTAATAAGATGTTTTAGAAAGTTCCTGGATCAAGGGAATGCCTGAGACCTTCAGGAATGTCATTTCATTTTGCAGGTTTTTTGCAGTCAGCAGCTTCAGATGGGGGAACAGGAGCATTTCTGTGTTGCTTTGGCTCTTTCTCTTGCCACCACTAATGAGAAATATCAAATTATTTGTTCGTGGTCTGAGGACAGAATTTAAAAGTTGGCCTGGCATGACCACACACTTCTGGGCCACGATGGAGATGAAGATAAATCAGCAGTAACTGCTGATGGAACAGACTGAATACATTTGCTGATCATCCTAAAGTTGATGCTTCATGGACAAGAGCTTGAGATCCAAAAGGGATCACGTTCAGTGTATCAAATAACTCCAATTCCATGATCCCAGTTCCTGGGTCTCACAGAAATAATTTAAATGATCATGGTTTGGAGGGCAGACAGGTCTGGATTTTGGAGTAGACTCAGACCAAGCTTTAGGCAGCTTCCCTGTAAAGCTTCTGCTGCTATTTTGGGTGAAGCTTCTGTGAAGCTTCACTCTGACGTTCAGCCTTAGCAACGAATTGCTCCCAAATCTTCAAAACTTCCTTTTATTATGGCTTTTTCCACATGGATAATGCTGGTTTCCTCTTATGGTGCTGGGGTCCATCACCTATGACAGAGATGGCATTGCTTTAGGAACCCTAAAAACCAGGAGACTTCTCCTGCTCTCTCAGCAAGTGAAAAGCTGAGACAGAACATTCTCTCTGGGCACAAAGTTTTATTACTGCCTGAGGGATTCACAGGCATCAGCAAAATGGGGACAAAAAGAGAGGTCAGTGCAAGGAGTCCATTAGTTTGATTAGTTACATTGGGTGTGATTATGTGAAACACAGTTATGTCTCCTCTATTTCCTCATGTTGGATGGACAGGTCAAAGTGCAGGTGCCGAGCTCTGGAGCTCCACTGAGGAGCAGAGGTGTCAGATTCAGAGGAAATTCAGAGGAATGGAAGCTGCAAATGCAATTCCTGAACTTTTTAGACCCGAAATCTGCTGTCGTTATCCTTGTGTGACTTGACCAGACTCCAAAGTCTGGAGCTGGTCTCGGGAAATGGTCGGTGTGAGATGGTTTTCTCACACACTTCTTGTTTGCACTGTCATGGTCTGACTGTATTTGAACCTCAGCCTCTTAAAATCCAAATTCCTCTGAGTAAATCGCTAAATTAAGCCTCCAGAGGAGACTAAACATCATCAGAGTCTCCAGAGGAAGCTGCAGGACTGTCCCACTGCTTTTTGCATTTGTTTTTTTCCATTTTTCTTTTGCTTAAATATTTATTTTTGTGAGTGTTTGCTGTTTATTTCTTGAATCTTTGTTTACACTCACATATACATGTGCACACACACACACACTTCATTTTCTTTAACTGCTTGTTCACGTATTTATTTATCCCACATTATCTTTTTTTTTTTTTTAATTTTATTTTCCTAGAGATGATTATGCAGAAACCAAAACATGGCTGCATTTCAAGGATCAATCCCTTCACCAAAACCTAATTCCCATTCTCTCTCTGCACGTTGTCAGGTCCACCCTTGTGTGCTTGAGTTGCAGCTAAAGGTCAGTGCTGTCAGTAACCAGCTCTGGGAGAAAGGGCTGAAAAGGGTAAGATGACACACAGGTATGGGGAGGATGTGAATAAAAAAAAAACCTGTGTCTTAGCAGGACAGAAAATCAAATAATCTCCTACATAAGCCTGCATGTCTTGTCATCTACACGATTCTGTACAAGGCATCTTCACAAAATGTTTGCTGAGATATCCTTCACTACAGCACTTAGGAATGTAGGCTCCAACTCCACTCAGTGGAGCTTTATTCCTCACTCTGAATTCAAAATTCCAGTCCCAGGTTTAAGAGGAATCCCTTGCCTTTGCACTTCTCTACCAGCAAAGCTTCCTTGGATGTTTTAGCCCCACAAAATATCTGTCTTTTGGGATCTGCCTTCATGGGAAGAAACTGGTAAGGTTGGAATTGCAACTGAGACTGGATCCTTTAGTATTATTATTATTATTATTATTATTATAAGATATTAAGAAGAAATTCTTCCCTGCAAGGGTGGGGAGGCCCTGGCATAGGTCACCCAGAGAAGCTGTGGCTGCCCCTGGATCCCTAGAAGTGTCCAAGGGCAGGTTGGGCGGGGCTTGGAGCAACCTGGGGTAGTGGGAGGTGTCCCTACCCATGGCAGGGAGTTGGAACTGGATGATCTTTAAGTTCCCTTCCAACAAAAGTCATTCTGTGATTCCATGTAACTCATTTGGTGTCTGTCTCTACCAGTCTTTCACCTGATGGTTCTGCAGGTCAGAAGGTGACAAGGGTTTCTGCTGAAGAACACCCTCTTAGAACTCCACCTGAGGCTTCCTCCTTGTGTTTTTGGGCAGCAACATCTCCGAAGTGCTCCGAAATGAAAATCATTTGCATCCCTGTTTTGCTCCATATTTTAGTAGGAAGTCCTTAGGAAATGGCTCATGTAAGTATATCCCTCATTCACTAAGGGATGGGAGATATTATTTATAAAATAGTCCACTTTTCATGTGCTGACATCTGAACTGATCAGTTGATCTGCAATTTACAGAATCATGGAATCATGGAATTATATAATGGGTTGGGTTGGAAATGACCTTAAAGATCATCCAGTTTCACCCCCTGCCATGGGCAGGGGCACCTTCCACTAGCCCAGGTTGCTCCAAGCCCTGTCCAACCCAGCCTTGGACACTTCCAGGGATGGGGCAGCCACAGCTTCTCTGGGCAACCTGTGCCAGGGCCTCCCCACTCTCCCACGGAAGAATTTCTAACCAATAACCAACCTAAATTTACCCCCTTTCAGCTTAAAGCCATCCTCCCTTGTCCCTCAACAGGAAAGTCCCTAAGTCAGCCCCCAAGAGGGAATATTTGAGAGACAGGTTGTCTCACCAGGAGGTACCTTTAGTGTGACAAGGCATCTGCAAGGACAAACAAGAACTTTCTGGTTCCCAAGGGCTCCCTGAGGGCTGTGTTGTCCCATTATTTCCCAGTTCCCCTCTAAATGGAGCAAATTCCTCTTTGATCACCAACTCTCCAGCCACCTCTGCAGGGTGGAGTCCAGCTTAAATCCACACGTGATCTCCCAGCTCCTCCAGCTGCATCCTGGCACAATTCCTCACAATTCAAATACATTTGTTTGCCTTCAGTGGCAGTTTGGAACACAGATCATCTCATTTTTAGCCAATTTGCCAGCAGTTGCTTTGCCCAATTTTCAGGGAGAGCAGCCTATTGTTGCTCTCAGTCTGGGGGTAATTGTTTGCCTTTTGCAGCCTCACAAGCTGCAGATGGAGCCTCATTTTTATTTTATTTTATTAATTTTATTTTTTTTTTTGTAAATATGAAAAACAATAAAATGTGAAGGAAATAATTTATTTGTGGGTGTTGAGTAGGGAGAGAGCAGGGAGCATTTTCAAAATTGAAAATGGTGGCATTGATTATTGCTTATTAACTATGAAAAAGACTGAGCCATTGGCATCAAATCCCATGCAATACCTCGTTGTAGTGCAGTATTTTAATCATTCTGTCTCTAGAATTCAAGGAATCTCAAAATCAGTGATTTTAGTGGGTTTTTACACCCTTTTTACCCTATTTTTTTTAACATCAAACTGATGCACAGTCCTAAACAACTTCTCCTCAAAACCTTCTGAACATCCACACTCACTTTAATCAGATATATTAGATTTTGATTTCTTTTTATCTCCTTTCAAAGGGGATATTCCAGACCCACCTGGACACAATCCAGTGCCCTGTGCTCTGGGATGACCCTGCTGGAACAGGGAGGTGGCACCAGATGACCCACTGTGGTCACTTCCAGCTTTACCCATTCTGGGATCCTGTGATAGAATTTCAAAAGAGCTTTGAAAAATGTGAGCAAATGTCTGTTAAAACAACCTCTCCAAGTGTACAAACCACATCCAGTTAGTCATTTATATCCACAGAGTTGTTTAGATGCCAAACTCCCATTTATTTCAGTAGAGATTAAAACACCTCCGTGGGTCTGATTTCCAAAACCTTTGTCCATTCTCCATTTCTAGCTTTGCTTTTACAGCCAAGGAGCAATTTGTCTTTGATTAGATGGTTAAAAATTAGAGATAAGCCACTTCCTGAATTCTGATTTGCTTGTTCCTGAGTGTTGTTTGTAGGAGGACCTTAATCCAGTTAAATAAATTGCACTTTTATAGCCAAGGAATAACAGTGATTCAAAGCAAGCAGGATCCTTATTCCATTGGCCCCTTGAAGGTGAGGAGGAATTACAAGTGATTTTTTTAGTGGAAAAATAACTCCCAGAGCTGTGGGACACAGTCCTGCTCCTGGTGAATCCATACAAGAAGTGCCACGGATACATCTCATTACCCAAGAATAAAATGACATAAATGTGAGGAGAAGTAAAAACGGGATTGAAGATTTTTCTGTGAAGTAAAAGCTCAGCACTTGTAGAAGAGCTGACCCAGCTTAGATCACTAAAATGAGGTCTGTGATGATCACAGATAAGATCAGCAGGAGCACTGGAGACAGAGGGAGAAGAAGTACTCGATAGAAAATCACTACAGGAAGAAGAAGAAGATCTGTGTAGGCCAGAAAAAAAAACTTTGGCTGGAAATTGGAAGGTGGTTCCTGCCTGTCAGGGGAGAGAAATGCTGGAATAGATCCCAGGCACAACAAAAATTCTGAATGCTCAGAAGGTAAAACGTGACAAGACAGGAGGAAACGGCCTCAGGTTGTGTCAGGGGAGGTTTAGTTGGATATTGGGAAAAACCTTTCCCTGAAAGGGTGGCCAAGCACTGGAAGAGGCTGCTCAGGGGAGTGGTGGTGTCACCATCCCTGGAGGGATTTAGAAGACATGTGGCACCTGGGTTTAGTGGTGGCCTTGGCCATGCTGGACTTGATGATCTTGAAGGTCTTTTCCAACCTGAAGAACTCTGTGATTCTGAGGTGAGTTTAAAGAACTGGGATTTGGTGCCCCAGGAATTGGAGATCATGGCCCGGGTTGTCCCTTCCAAAATAACCCTCCCAGCAGAAGCAGAAACAACCACCCAGCAGAGAAACTTTTCAACACAATACTCTGGGAAGTGCAGAGTCAGCCCTCGAGGTGCTGTGAGCATCTGCTTTTCTTTGCCTCCCTGCACATTTGTTCTGTACCTGCCAGACCGGAATGTCACCTGTCAATTTACGGCTTTTCTTTTTCTTCTCTCCCAGTGACAGGAGGGAACTTTGTGGCCCCCAAGAGAAGCAGAACATAAAAACCCTGGACAGAGAGTATGAAACTGTGTTGTTTGGTTGTTTTGTTTTTTCACTGCCTCCAACACACATGTCACTTAATTTGATGGTTGGGCGCTCTGGGCAATCTGTGTTGAAACACCACAAAAAAATCACCAAAAAAACCCTCTCTCTGCAGGTCTTATTACTGAAGGGAGCCCTGGCCACAATTTCCTCTCTGAGAAGGAAGCCTGGCTTTGAAAGATCAGCAGAAATCTGCCAGTGGGCAGTTGGAAAAGGAAACAGAGTCCAGGGGTTCCAGCAGGAATAAGAGAATTTTGTGCTTGGACCTGGCTGTGCTCTGAGGAACATTTTCCTGCCTGGCTGCAGTTCACAATACACCTTTTTCCTATTATTATAAATATATTATAAACACAACTTAAAGGTTTGTAATTTAAATATGTATTTCAGCAGGGTACAAAGACCCCTTGGGATCTTTTAAGTTTCTAGTGGAAGGTGTCCCTGTCCACCACAGGAGGATTGGAACTGGATGATCTTTAAGGCCCCTTCCAACCCAAACCATCCTGTGCTTCTATGGAAGCAAGTGAGGTTAATTAATTCTCACTACTTAGAAAGGAAATATCTCCACATGCTTCAAACTACAAACCAAGGGATAAGCAGAAAGTAGCAGGGAAAAAAATTCCAGTTCTTTACAGGGGGGGTTAATTTAGCACTGCCCACCAGGACAACCCTTGATGGCTTTTCTCTGCATTGGAGAGAAGATGGAACAGAGATATTTTGCAGAAATAAGAACCATCCCATCAGTAATGACTCGGATGGGGTATTTTTAGGGGCTGGGAACACTTTGCTGAGTGAGTGCCTGGAGTCAGGAGCCGCAGCAGGCAATTCTTAATGGATCAGCCGAGCCTTGTGAGAAGTTGGGAATGTGACAAATGGATCTTTGCTGCTAAAAGGGTCCCTCAGAAGAGTCCCAGAATTATCTCCTGAGAGCCACCAGAAAACTGGAGCTGTCAGCACCTCGGAGGGGTTGTCCCCGTGATAAGATCTGATTTGATTTCCACTCAAGAGGTGAAACAGGCAGACATCCATTTGCATTAATCTATTTTAATATCCAGAGGAGCAGGATGGATTTGTCCTACAACCCATTTCCAGGAGGAGTTTTACACTTCTAAGGGTTAGGAAAACACCCTGAAACTAAAATTTTCCACACACCAGGAGAACCACGAGTGTGTCATCTTCTCCTCTCATGATAAACATCTCTTGTGTCCTGTAACACACTCAACACCCATCTCAGCTGGGCATTGAAAAGGGGGAAGAATCTGCATTTTCACAGGGGTTCTTCCTGTTTTGAGGTCAGATCTATCGAAATAACAGATAATAGAACATCAATAATAGATCAGGGAGGGGTTGCAACTGCTGCAAATTATGCAGCATCCAAAGATCTTGGACTAATTCAGTCTTTCAAAACTGGGGTTGCACTTTTATAGTATAAATATCTCCCTTAAGAGAAGCTGCTCAGTTCACAGCCTGACACTGTTGACTTACAGCTGGTAAATAAACCATCCATAATACCCTGGGTGAGGTTAAAAATGACACAAACAGCTCTTTAATAAGTAATTAATAATGGGGAGAAAAATGCATTAGCAGGGAAGGGTTGTGATTTCAGATTATTTGTGGGCAGCAGTAAATCTTGCAGGTCTTCAGAGCGAATCCTTACAAATATATTAATTCCTAAAGGCTGTCAGCTTTGGTTCAGTTTAATTAAAAACAAACAAACAAACAAACAAACACAGAATTAAAATGTTGGGGTTTAAAGTAATAATAAACCTTTACTTACATGCTCGTTTTCAAAGCATTAAACAGCCTGCTACCCTTTAGCAATGTGAGGCAGAATAAAATCAAAATGTTTAATAGATAGGTCATAACTATTGAAAAGACAGAAGGAAGCTTTTATAAGTAGAGGAGGGTGATGCCTTGTGATTTTTAAGTTTTCCATTAAAATGGTTTTATACTTTGTTTCACTTCTGTTTCTGAGATCTGCTCATATTTTATAAATGGATTCTTACTTTTTATCCTCCCTTTCACTTCTTTATATCTTTCATTTCCTTCTGTAGTAATTTCTCATTATTTTTTAAATTTTTTTACCCCTGAGAGATGGGGAGATAAATACTTATTTTTATTTCTTTCTTTTTTATAATGCCTTGTTTTTCAGGCATAAAGCAACTCACATACCTTTGTCTGGGAAGATTCTCTCCCTCTTTTTCTGGTGTGCTCGATCACTCATTAATTGATATGTTGGGTGTCCCCACAAAGGCCACACAACTTTTTACAGCCCTTTTAGGCAGAACTTAATCAGCAAACCTGGGCTGGGCTCATTTTGGAAAGATTTAACTGTCCAGGGAGGTGGTGGAGTCCCCATCCCTGGAGGGGTTTGAAAGCCTCGTGGCCCTTGGGGACACAGTTTAGTGGTGGCCTTGGCAGTTCTGAGTTAATGGTTGGACCTGAAAATCTGAGATGGTTTTTCCAACCTAAATGCTGTGATGATTCTGTGATTCTATCGTTGGATAAACCCAGAAGCCCCTCCAAGCTGGGATCTGGAGCCCCTGCAGTGACCCCAAGCACACCCACACTGTTGTCTGGCCACAAGGCACAGGCTGAGTGACCTCCCATTGGCTGAGGAATCTGCTGTTGGAATCTGCTGTTGGAATCTGCATGTATGGAAAACACTGTTCAACAGCAGATGGCAAGGGGAGAGTGAAAGGACAGAAAGGAACCCTGCAACATCCTACTCCACCCTGTTGGAAGTGATGTTCTTTTATTTGGTCATCAGTTGATTGACTTTTTCCCCATTAATTTGCCTAATACATTTTGAAGAAGTGTAAATATTTAGCAACTATTCTTTCCTAAACTGAGAAATCCTGGAGCTTTTTTTTTTTTTTTCCTTTTTGTCGTGTGAATGATTTCATTTTGCTCTTTTTGAGCTGCCACCTGCTATTCCTATTTCAGATCTCCCAGGACCTCTTCCTTTGTTTTGTTTGCTCTGTTCTGATTTAAACAGAAGATGGTGAATAAGAAGTCACTCCCTTTCTGAGACCACTCCAGCCCCTCTGGCAGTTCCCAACAGCCTCATTGTCTACAATGGTAAAACCCAATTTATTTAGTCATTCTTTGCAAGGAGGTTGTTCCACTCCCGTGATGATCCCCGCCACCTTTTTCTGCATCTTTTCCAATTCCTTTCAGTCCTGCTGGAAACAGGGGGATTGGGAAGGCAAACAGTAATTAGTGAGTGCATAATGGATGTGTACCATGGCTTAACTAGGAAAACAAACCCCTGGAGTTGCCAACACACATCACAATGCCCACTTTTTCTTTTATTCCTTTCATATCCAGTGGGGTCCTCTTGTAAAAATGGACAGGGAATGTCCTGAAGACAAAAGCCATCATTTAGCTTCCTCCTCAGTGCCTGGCACTGCTGAGTCTGGCTTTGGATTAAACCTGAGGCCAAGCAGCAAGTGTTGGATAAACAACAGTGCCAGTTGATTTTCATGGAATCAAACAATCCCAGAGTGTCTTGTGTTGGAAGAGACCTTAAAGATCATCCAGTCCAATCCCTGCTCTGGGCAGGGACACCTTCCATTAGCCCAGGTTGCTCAAAGCCCTGTCCAACCTGGCCTTGGACACTTCCAGGGATGGGGCAGCCACAGCTTCTCTGGGCAACCTGTGCCAGGGCCTGCCCACCCTCTCAGGGAAGAATTCCTTCCTAATATCCAAACTAAACCTTCCCTCTTCCAACTTAAAACGATTCCCTCTTCGTCCTGTTCCTCCATCCCTTGTCCCCAGTCCCTCTCCAGCTCTCCTGGAGCCCCTTTAGGCCCTGGAAGGGGCTCTCAGGTCTCCCTGGGTCCTTCTCCTCTCCAGGTGAACACCCCCAGCTCTCCCAGCCTGGCTCCAGAGCTGAGGGGCTCCAGCCCTTGGAGCATCTCTGCGGCCTCCTCTGGACTCTTTCCAACAAGTTCATATAATTTTTCCCCAGAGCTGGATGCAGTTCTCCAGGATTCTTTTTCCATGTTTCCTAGACCAGTTCTAGGTCACTATAAAGATTCAGCTCCTGAAATTCAGTGTCACACTCAACAGTGTCCTCCCCTCCCCAACCACTGGAAGGCCTCTCCTTTATTTCTCACTGGAATCTGCCTGAATTCAGCTTCAAATAATCACTTCTGGGTCTGTCTTTCTCTGCCAGATTAAACAAACTTTTATTACCTGTTCTTTTCTCCCCATGAAGGTCTTGATTCCCTCTAATGAACACTCTTTTTAATAAGCTAAGCAGGTTGAGTTCATGGAAATACTTTTTCCCCCCACAATGCAGCCTTTTCACAGCCATCAAATCATTTTTGCAGCTCTTTCTGTGCACGCTCTGGATTTTTTTTATCAACATCTTGTTTTGAGCTGTTGACAGCAGAACTGGACTCAGCAGTGATGGATCAAGCTGTGATTGTTATTGCTGGATCGATGTCTTCTTGGAATCTATTCCAGGCCACATCTGATGTGCAACAAGAGATGAGGGCATGGAGATTGTGATGGTTTTGGGCTTTGGGAAGACTGACAGTTATCTGACTCAGCATGAAGCTCAAGTGATGTGTAGAGATGGCCCTTCTGCTCCCCAAAATCCAGCCCCAGTACCGCCCATCAGCAGTGGCCATTGGATCAGTGTTTTATACCCTATGGAAATGTTTGGTTTTGGCCTAATATTGCAAAATTTCAAGTGTGGTGCATCTCAGACTTCACCTCTCTTTTCACACAAGCTCCATTAGGAGATGAAATCACCCCTCAGGTCCTGGGATCTCCAGTACAGAGCCAGGGGATCCCTGGAAATATGTTTTCCCTCTATTTAAATACTCCTTTTATGCCAGACTAGGGACATTCTACCACTGGTTCTACCAAGCATCTCTGGGGTTGGGTCCAGTGCCTTCCACTTGGATCCCCAGTCTCTTTGGGAATGCCACTGAGACAGGAGATGCCAGAAATTCCTCCTTGGGTTTTATAAGGAAATCAGTCCTTGCTCAGCAAATGAAGGCAATGACTCCACCTCAGAACCATCTTAGCATTTAGATTTACAAAGTCAGATGCCAAATAACCAGGAAATAACAAACACATGTGGCCTTCCAAACAATCCTTTATCTGGAAAGGGCAGCTGTTGAGCTGATGTTGAGATATAATTGGCTGGCTTTGTTTGGTCTCTGGTTCAATATATTTAAACAGTTGATTTTTGGTTTGGGGAACAAAAAAACAGTTCCAGCTGAGCTTATTCCATTGGTCCCTATGAGATCCCCTGTTTAACAAACAGTTCTGCTGGAAGGGATTGGATGCACTCAGCTCGGGGGGGGGGGGGGTGTGGTGTGTGTGATTTAAAAAGTCCTGTATTGTCCAATATTTGAGTGTTTTGCTTTGTTTTGATGGCTGAGTAATTTGGGGTTCCCAAGAGCAGTGTCAGGACACCCCCATTCAGTTCTGTGAGTTAACAGAAGTTCCCTCACAGAATTGTTTGGGTTGGAAGGGACCTTGAAGATCATCCAGTTCCAAACCCCTGCCATGGGCAGGGACATCGTGCACTAGACCAGGTTGTTCAGAGCCCCCTCCAGCCAGGTCTTTGATACTTCCAGGGATGGAGAGTCCACAATCTGTGTGGGAAAACTTATTCCAGGGCCTCACCACTCTAACAGGGAAGAATTTCTTCCTAAAATTTAATCTAAATCAACCCTCCATCAGATTAAGGCTGTCCCCCCTCGTCCTATCACTACATGTCTGTGTGAAAAGTCCCTCTCTAAATCCCTTGTAGCCTCTTCCAGGCACTGGAAGGGGCTCTAAAATCTCCCTGGGGCCTTCTCATCTCCAACTGAGCAGCCCAAACTCTCTCAGCCTGTCTCCAGAGATGTTCCAGTCTGATAACTCGGTGGCCCACTCCGGACTTGTTCCAGCAGGTCAACACCTTTCTTGTGTTGGGAGCCCAAATGAAATAGGAAATCTGCTTTAAGTGTTCATCCTTCAGTGACCACCATATCCATGGGTAGGAAAATGTCCAAATTAGGAGGTTTTTTGCCCCTGCAGAGAAGGAGGAATCGCTCTCAGTGAATGGAGTTGATGATCTCCGTGCACGGATCTCTCTCTTGTGCTCAGGGTATCTAAGTGGGAAGTGGCTTTGTCCTCACCCTTCAGGCAAAGCCCTTTTGAGGGAAGCACTCGTGTGAACAGCTGGATTCAAAACCTCTGTGACAGAGAAGAAGTGCCTCTCTCTTATCTTGTCACCAAAAGGCTGAAAGGCATCTGCAAATATCACTCATTATCATTTATTATTCCAAATTATGCTGATGGGGAAATAGTTCCCCTTGGCTTCAGTCCTGCTCCTGTAAGTTTACCCTGCCAGGGTGGGGAAGTGTCTTCCTTGATGTGATATTTGAGCAATATTAAAATGTGTTTTGGGAGAACAGAACTGCAGGGAGAATAAGGAAGCATTTTAGACCTCATGAGTGGAGTTCAAGCAGCTGCCAACATTTCTGAGCAGAAAATCTGGTGTTTAAAAAAAAAAAAAAAGAACACATTCAAATGGATCTGCTCTTCTCTTCTCTCCTGAACTGATATTTTTAAAAACCTGTTTTTAAGAGGTTTCCAAGAACACAGCTCTTCTCCAGATTAAAATGAAGCTCTGCCACATCCAGGGACAGCTGGCCCATGGAAAAGACATGGGAAGATGGGAAGAGAAGAAGAGAATAGCTTGGTTGCAGACAGCAATCACAGGTTTAATGCTTCACTCAGTGTCCATCCAGTCTTGAAGCCTGGCCTGGCCAGATCAGCAATTAAAAATACCTGATTGAAGATGGAAACACCAGCCAGCTAAAAACTGGAAAGGGAATAAAGCTGCCCTTCAGGAGGAACAGTCTTAATCTCAATGCACTGCCTGAAAACCTGGTCAGCTGCAGCAGAATGCACCCTGAAAAGCAAGCAGAGAGCCCTGAAGTGCCTAAAAGATCATGGCCCTCACTCAGAAATTTATTTAGGTTGCTGATTTTTACAGTTTCATGAACTGAAATTAAATGCATCCAAAAAGCAGTGCTGTTCAGGTTAAGGCAGGAATACTTCAAGGCAAGTGTCAATGCCAAAGCTCCCAGAAGGGTTTGGGGAATGCCCTCACACACATGGTGGGATTCCTGGGGTCGTCCTGTGCAAGGCCAGGAGTTGGACTTGTTGATCCTTGTGTGTCCCTTCCAGCTGAGCATATTCCGTGATTCCAAGCAGCTTCCACTTGTGCATCGGTGTCTGAGCTTGCTGTGAGTCAAGAGCTGATCAATATATTCAGCTTTGATCAAAGCCAACTCAATAGGTTGGCTTTGATCAGCACAGACAGATGGAGATGTCACAAATGCCACAGATACCTGTGTTTGGGCAGCTGGCTCTTGTCTGTGATGTCTGTGACATAATTGAAATTAAATTAATATTCACAACTGAGCTGTGGTCTGGGATTCTCCTGACTGTGGTCATCAGGTTGGTGTTGACTGGGGCTTGGATTCCTGACATGGATATTGATAATAAAATATAGAAACTTATAAAGCAGGGCTGGTCCTAGAGCTGACCCCACTGAGCCAGCACCTGCAGGGGCTCCAGGAGAGCTGGAAAGGGACTTTTAGGACAAGGACAAGGCATAATGGCTTTAAACTGAAAGAAGGAAGGGTTAGATGGGATATTGGGAAGAAATTCCTCCCTGTGAGGGTGGGGAAGCCCTGGCACAGGTTGCCCAGAGAAGCTGTGGCTGCCCCATCCCTGGAAGTGTCCAAGGCCAGGTTGGATGGGGCTTGGGGCAACCTGGGCTAGTGGAAGGTGTCCCTGCCCATGGCAGGTGGTTGGAATGAGATGATCCTTTAAATCCCTTCCAACCCCAACCATTCCATGATTCTATGAAAACACCAGCAGTGTTTTCCTCTGCTGTAGCATTTAAAAGATTATAGAAAAATATTCAAGCAGCACCTTTTCCCCTTGTCTCTCAGCACTCCTTGGATACCGAACCACAGGCACTTTTCCAAGGACAAGCTTTTCCAGTCCGGTCTTCTTAATATCCAAGTCAGGTCTCAGAAAGAACAACACCACAGTATCTTGATATTTTTCTGGTTGCACTCTTTGTATGTTAATGACTGAAAGCCAGCAGTGCTCTGGCACATGTTTAAAACCCTGGGAACTGGGACTGCTGGATTTACCTCCCAGCAACAGCACAAATGCCCTGGGTGGATTTTGACAGGTCCTTTAACTTCCTTGTCCCTTAAATATTAATAGATGAAATGGAGGCTATTTTTCCTGAGGCACTTGAGCTCAGCACAGTAATGACTGTGAGGCGCTGCAGTAATGGAGGCGTTTGACAAATGTAAAGAATGATGTTGCTGTTATTGGTGTGATGGATCAAAACTTTACTTCGGCTTCATTAACTTCAGCTTTTCTCCTTGCCAATGTATAAACACACTTATTTTTGGCAGCCCAGATCCCAAAGAATTCGTTATTAGTTCTACTCTAATCATGTCAGCCTGAAATTAAAAATAGGGAAGGGGCAGGGGAGGTTTTTTTCTTGCTTTCTGTAAAATCTGATTGTGAAAATTATGTCTCTTGGCACCACTGGATAAAGGAAACACAGAAGTTCCCCTCAGTGACAGGAAAAGGAAAGGCTGTTGAGGGCTGCAACAGAATTTAAGAATTAATGTGAATTATTACAAAACATCCCTGACAGAATTGGATTTGGGATGAGACGTGGCTGGAACTGAACAGGAGCTGATAAACTTGGCCAACCCAAGGTGATCCTGCTGAGAATGAAGCACCTCCTGGATAAGTTTTTAGTACAAATCCCACAAAGTGCACCCCACAGCCATTGCTGGGAGTGATGATGGATAAAGGTGCTCCAGGGGAACCACTCTGATAACCTCAGCAAGCCTGGCTTCTCCTTGGCTGTGCTGCAAGAAAACTCCTGGCCCGTGTTTTAATAGATATATAATGTTTTTTGGATGTTTGTGGATGATTACACCTTGGAAATCCAGCCTAGGGGGAACCCCCAGCAAGGTGAGTTGTTGTACAATGCTGGTCACCTTCCAGCTTCTTCTCTGAAGATGGAACAGAATCGTTAAGGTTGGAAAAGACCTTCAAGATCATAAAGCCCAACCTTCAACCTAACACCACAATGCCCAATAAACCACATCCTAAGGTGCCACAGCTTCTCTGGTTTTGAACACTTAGAGGGATGGTGACTTCATAACTTCCCTGGGCAGGCTGTTCCAATGCTTAACCACTCTTTCAGTGAAGAAATCTTTCCTAAAATCCAAACTGAACCTC
Source organism: Pyrocephalus nanus (assembly GCA_038380795.1). Taxonomy (NCBI): domain Eukaryota; kingdom Metazoa; phylum Chordata; class Aves; order Passeriformes; family Tyrannidae; genus Pyrocephalus; species Pyrocephalus nanus. The sequence continues at coordinate 94,952,316 of CM076261.1, forward strand.
CCCTGGTGCAACTTGAGGCCATTTCCCCTCATCCTGTCACTTGTTGTCTGGGAGAAGCAACAGAATAATTTCTTGGTGATTTCCTGTCCATCTCCTTTATTCATTAATGTCTTGGTTTATATTTCTAGACATTCAGCAGCGCTTCTTTAATCTGTTTCTGTAACCCCTGTAGCAAAAAAAAAAAAAAATCAGCTCTACTCCTCTCTTGCACAAAGGTTGTGCTCAGGAACAGGGATCCTGGCATTTTTCTAGCAGTGAGGAAAGATATTTGTCCTTGAGCTTCATCCCAGTGGAGGAGAACAGAGAGGGACAACACACACTCCAGCTCCCCTGGCAGAGAGGAGAATTCACTGCTGGGTGTTTGAGCCCTTGGTGAGATGTTTCATTAGTTTAGGTGGCATCAGCAGCATGGCAGGGCAGGGGAGCTCGGATGGAGGTGGCTGGTTGGCCCTGCAGCTCCCTTTCCTCCACCACTTTTGCGACTTGCCAGAGGTAAAAATGCTGTTACCAACCCCCAAAATTACTCCATGTTACTGTGCTGACCCACATAAGACCTAAATTTGCTGAATATTCACTTGCCTTGCAGTGATTTGGGTAATTATGACATGGATGATCATAACTCAGTGACAAGCACTGCTGGTTTTTTTCACTCAGCCTCTCTGGGTTTTTAGGAAGAGACATTGTCTGGGCTGGTTTTCTCCCCAGAAGCCTTGTAGGGTGACTTTCCCACCGGACTAATTACCGTGAGTTGTGGTGCTGCCAGTGGCTCACCGTAAATCGTCCTGATAACGAGGCAGGTGAGCTCAGATTCCAAACCTTGGGCTCCTGCAGGTTCCAGGAGGACAAACCCATCAAAGGATTGTGAAACAACGTGAAACTTGCTGTTACAAAGCTGCTGTGGAAGAAGCACATAATTAAAAACACTCCCCTGGAGAGCACATCGTTTAATCTTCTTCACACAGCCAGCCACTAGGACAGAAAACACAACAAAAGATCTGAATCCCCGGGAAAACAACGTCATTTTTTTGTTGTTGCTGTGGTGTGATTTGCTGGAATCCCTTGTATTAATTTTACACTTGCTATTGAATTTAAGGTCAATCAATATTGAGTTTCAGGTCAATCAGTGAGGCTTGTAAGTGAAAATTGCCAAGTTGTATTTCAGCAAACATGACATTTCTGTTGGGCACATGAACCTCTCGGACTTTCTGGTTTCCAATCTGCCTCACCAGTCTCAAAAGCACAGCGTGGTCTCAGAGAAACAACAGGGGACTAAAAGCATGATATTTTATTGAGGAACACAGGATTTATTAGACTCAATTAGAGTGTGGTCCATTTGTTCCTGTTTCTCGCCTCAAGCAATGAGTGAATTCCAGCATTTCAAAGGCAGGAGAAATTATAGTGAAGGAGGAGAAGTGAAATTTGAAGGGTTTTTTTACTGACCTAAAACTCAGCTCCTGTTAAATGGAAACTCCAGAGTGAGCTGCAAGTCCTACAACGAAATTTGGGTCAAGTTTTGATTAATGTCAGGATGAAAATTTCAACTCTATTCAGGCTAAAATGAAGGGACAACTGTCTCTGGCTTTTAGGGATGTGATATTAGTAACATTTATTAAACACATGATAGCAGTGTCTTGAGGCACAAGCCTTGGTCAAAGCCTCCTTGGTCTCCACACTGTCTACAAGAAAACAGCTTCCCTTCTGGGTTCCCCTATTCCATCTTATTTTCAGAAAAGAGGAGAAGAGTCAACAAAAGGAAATATTGTTTTATTGTTTTCATCAAATCTTCGTTGCTTCTTGGCCCTGACTTCCTAAAAAAAAAAAAAAATTAAAGGGTGGACTCTTTTAAACTTTGTATTTTAGTGTCCATTTCTCTGCTGCAAGTTGTAAATCCCCCAGCAGGGTGGGATGGTTACTCAGTCCCATCCTCAGCAGAGTCCCTGTGTAAGATCAGTTTGTTTCTGCTTATCCCAGGATCATGGAATGGTTTGGGTTGGAAGGGACCTTCAAGATCATCAAGTTCCACCCTCTGCCATGGGCAGGGACACCTTCCACTAGCCCAGGTTGCTCCAAGCCCTGTCCAACCTGGCCTTGGATACTTCCAGGGATGGGGCAGCCACAGCTTCTCTGGGAATTCAATTATTCCAGGGCCTCCCCACCCTCCCAGGGAAGAATTTCTTCCTAATATATGATCTAAATCTCTCCTGGTTTTTTGGGGTTTTTTTTTTAAACCGTTCCCCATGTCCTGTCACTGTCTGTCCACGCAAAAAGTCACTCTCCCTCTTTTTAGAAGCCCCCTTTAGATACTGCAAAGCCACAGTTGTGCTCACACCAATGGCAGACAGGAGTTTGATCAGTTTATACCCACCAGTCCCTTATAGAAGGTGAAGAAGATGCCATGTGGCTGGAAGTCTGTGGGATTAGGAATCTCTTGTTTGAGTGACTCACTCATGCAAAGCCAGAAAAAGTAAAAGTTAAAATCTCTCTCCAAATTCCTGTTGATCCATGGGAGAATTTTCTATGTTGCCTGAGCTACAGTTTTACAAGATGTGGTTGAAGTTGCACAGAATTAGGGTGGTAAACAGTTAAGCTTTCCCACTGTTTTATTCTGTCTGTGCATGATAATGATGAAACAATAAGCCAAACATTTTAGAGTGTTAATTTTTTTAAAACCTTTGGAGATCTTTTTGCATCATGGAAAGCGTAACATGAAAATCACAGTAATTCTGATGTCTATTTAAGCTTCTGCAGCGTTTCAACGCTTTAGGAATTTGTACCGTGGACTTTCTGTGATCTGAGATTTCTTTTCCCAAACTATTTGGAAATAAATCTGGGCAGGGGAGAGAGAGAAGCAAAAGAAGTGGTGGATGCTTCTACAGACAGACAACTAGGAGAAAGGAATAATGGAATCATGGAATGGTTTGGGTTGGAAGGGACCTGAAAGATCAAGTTCCACCTCCTGTCATGAACAGGGACACCTTCCCCTATCCCAGGTTACTCCAAGCCCTGTCCAACCTGGCCTTGGACACTTCCAGGGATGGGGCAGCCACAGCTTCTCTGGGAATTCCGTTCCATAACCTCACCACCCTTCCAGGGAAGAATTTCTTCCCAATATCCCCTCTAAACCTGCAATCCTTTAGATTTTTGTGTCTCAGAGGAGCCTGTGGCAGCTCTGAAGCCCCCTTAGCTCTCCCCATGGGAGGAGCTGATGTTGTTCAAGCGCTGCTGATTCACAATTTTTTACAGCCCTGATGCCTTGAATCAAAAGGGGGACTGACCTGAAAAGTCCTCTGAGTTTTGGGGATTACCTGAGTGTTGGGGACTAGTGGTCATACCCAGATGGTGCCTGGAGCACTTGGTCAAGATGCAACAGCACCATGAAGGATGTAAACTGCATTTCAGATGATTTCCTTGGAAGGCAGTGCTCTCATTCCCTGCTCTGGTCTCTTGCCTGCTGAAATAGGATTTTTCAGCTCGAATTTCTCCTTCAAATCTGACAGTCATGCTGATACTGAAGCTTAATTTCTAAAGAAGGAAAGTCCACGATAGCAAGTTAAAAAAGAGAAGTTCTTGATTTAATAGTTGCAGGGATGGGGAATCCATCACAGCTTTAGTTAAGCAGATCAAATAGTTAACAGCAGAGCCTTGCAAATGTATTCCTTAATTTGTTCTCTAAATTAGAGCTCTGCAAATAATTGATATTTCGGTTCAGTGGGCAAATTAAAAAACAAAACAGAAAGAAATTGATAAGGGAAGAAAACATTTTGGCACGAACAAGCTCCTCAATTTGTGAACTAAAACGCTGCTACAAAGGTCTTGGAAAATGTGGAGTCTAATTATGGCAGCAGAGAACTGTAGGAACGAGGGAGCGGAGAGTGTGACTGATGAGCAGGGGCCGATGCTCTGATGGGCATGGTGTGCACAGCCCTTCAAGACTAACAGAAAAAACCTCTGTGAGACATCTGTGAAAAAGAAAAAGAAAAAGAGAAAGAAAAGGAAAAAGAAAGAAAAACAAACAAAAAACAAACAAAAAACCAACCAACCAAACAAACAAAAAACACACAAAAAACAAAAAACAAACAAACAAAAAAAACCCAAACAAACAAGCATGTTTGATCCCCAGTCCAGGAAGGACATGGAGCTGTTGGAGCAATTCCAGAGGAGACACCAAGATGATCAGAGGGATGGAGCAGCTCTGCTGGGAGGAAAGGCTGGGAGAGTTGGGATTGTTCAGCCTGGAGAAGAGAAGGCTCCAGGGTGACCTAACTGTGGCTTTCCAGTGCCTCAAGGAGCTACAAAAAAGATGGAGAGGGACTATTTCCAGGGGATGCAGTGACAGGACAAGGGGCAATGGCTTCAAACTGACAGAGAGTTGGTTTAGATGGGACATTAGGGTGAAATTCTTGGCTGTGAGGGCAGTGAGGCCCTGGCACAGGTTGCCCAGGGAAGCTGTGGCTGCCCCTGGATCCCTGAAAGTATCCAAGGCCAGGTTGGATGGAGCTCTGAGCTACCTGGAAGAGTGGAAGGTGTCCCATGGCAGGGGGTTGGAAATGGATCATCTTTAACTTCCCTTCCAACTCAGGACATTCAATGATTCTCTGATTTTTTACAATGATTATTCCATGATCCTGTTGTTTTTCCATATCCATTCCATCCATGGTGTTCACCAGAGGGACCAGTGAAGGCTGTCAGTCCTTCATCTGTCCCTCTTTCATTCTCTTCAACCTGTGTGTGCTGCCCCTTGCAAGGCAGAGAACAAGAGCCCTGGGGCCTCTTCCCTTCCCTGCCTGTCTCCTCCAACTCCTGCATTTTGGCTGCATCCTGCTCTGTCTCCTTAATATACATCAAAAAGGAAAATAAATCAATTTGTCTTAGGAAATGGCACCTTTCTAGTCAATCTTTTCTTTTATTGATTCATTGGTAATTTCAGCCAAGGGGAAAAAATAAGGGAATAAAGGGTCTTCTATTTTTTTTTTTTTTTTTTAACTCTTTTGGGTCTTTCTGGTTTCTTTTTCTGAACCTGTTACTCCTGTCCTTCCATCATGTTAAGGAGCCTCAAGATTTCTTCCAAGTCAGTGATGGTTATGCTGTTTTTCCCCTTCTTTTACTCCTTCCTTTTAAAATACAGCCCCTTGGACTCATTTATCTCTCTTGGAAACAGGGAGAAAGCAGGACAAGAAAAAACAATAACTGCAATAAATGGGAAATTTTCCAAAAAACACACCTAATAACTTTTCAACTGGTCAAACAATTCCATGACCAGGAACTTTGTTATCCTCAAGGAGTGACAACTCGAAAACCAAGCTCTGAAACATTTCATTCCTCCCAAAGCCATTTCTCTGCCTGTTGTTGCAGGTGGGCAATGAATGGGGGTTTTTTTGGGGGTTGAGTGAAATACCTGTAAAGCAAATGGAATGAAAAGTTATAACTTCAGCTGAAGGGCTAAAGATCCCCAAAAAAGAAGGATTAATCTCCTGTGGGGTAGAAGAAATAAAGCAGCACATACAGACCAAAACCTGGTTGTGCTTTTCAGATGGGTCAGGTTTTGTGCTGCAGCAAAAATTAAGAGTTATTTTAGAGTTTAGCTGATCAGCACCAATCCTCTGGACACCACCCCAGCCCCACTAATATATTCAGGGATCACAAAATTCATTTGAATTCTATTCCCATGCAGTGAATGTAGGATTTGGGAGATGACAATGCAAGGATTTGTCTGATTTGGGGGGGTACCTGGTTCTGAACAAGGGAGGATGAGGAAGGAAGGAAAGAACTAATTAGACATGACAAAAAAGAAGGATGAACTCTGAGTTCACAGCACTGTGGGAAGGAATTTGATGGGATGAGGGATGAAGGAAAATGGAGATCAACAGGTCAAGCATTTGTTTGCTTTACTAGAATATCTGATCTACCAGGGACTCCTCAGACCAAAAATACAGTGAGGTCCTTCCAGGAAAAAGAGTGTAAAAAACAGGAGATGAATCAAGGAATGGAAAACATGGAAATAATTCCTCCCTTTAGCACAGAGCTCCTAAGGGATCTTCAAGGGACTGAGTAGAGTAGGGTAGGTAGGACAGACTTCAGATGGGATTTAGGCCAGGTTTTGAATGGGATTAAACACAAGTGAAGGCCAAGTCTCAGAAAAAGCAAAACAGCCAAAGATTTTCAGCCTTTTTTGCCAGGGCAGAGCTGTGGAGAATCCCTTGGGAGAGAGAACAGATCTGTAAGATCTCTCTGTTGCTGGGAAGTGCTGGAGGCTCCTAAGAAGCTTTCAGATGTCTCCAAGGGACCCCTTTTCTGTTTATTCCTTGGGATAATTTGGGAACTGAAATTCTTTCTTTAGTCTTTGTTTGACTTACGACCCTGAGGCAGCTTCTCCAGCAGTTCACTGAAACAGAAGTGGGCAAAGGGCTCCTGTGTTTAATTATTCATTTATTTGGGGTGTGGCCACTTTGGCACCTCCAGGAAGAAAGAAAAAGGTTTTGGCAAATCCCAAAAACCCCTATGAATTCACATGATTGCTTGAAGAAACTGAGGGAAGTGGGAGATGCTGGAATTATTTCAACTGGTGGAGGAAACAACTGACAAATGGGTTTTTGCTTCAAGAGGAGGTGGCAATTTTTAATTCATTGCAAGCAGAAGGAAGTATTTAGAATTTATAACTGCATTTGAAAGTGAAAAGAGTTGTTGTGCCTCAGAGTAATATTACAGATGAGTGGAAGGGCAGATGCTCCAGGGAAGTCCAAAAGCTCAGGCTACTCCAGTGTTTGTCCCCTCCAGTGGGAAGTGGCAGATGCTTCAAGAAGAGTTTGGAAAAAGCCTCAGCACTGTTCTCTGCCAGCCTCCAGCATTCTGCCCTCTGTGACCTTTCCAAGCCAGAGATGTTGTCTCTTCATTGCAAAAACTTTTGATGAAGTTTTTATTTCGTGACACTGTGGGTTTGCTGGAGGAATAACTGAGCCTACCTGATGCAGGCTGGCAGATGAAAGCAAGCCATGACTCTCGGGCAAAATATTGCCCATAAAAGTTGTGAGCGTGGGACAGGCTGGAAAGAGGAGAAATAACAGGAGTTTAGAACCCCAAGGGAAAATTGTGGGAGTTTATCACCGATATCTTCCTGTCTGAGAACAATCATAGAACGGTTTGAGCTGGAAAAGACCTTGAAGATTGTTGAGTTCCAACCCCCTGCCATGGGTAGGAACACCTTCCACTAGCCCAGGTTGCTCCAAGCCTCATCCAACCTTGCCTTGGACACTTCCAGGGATGGGGCAGCCACAGCTTGTCTGGGCAACCTGTGCCAGGGCCTCACCACCCTCACAATAAAGAATTTATTATGAGTATCTAACCTAAATTTCCCCTCTTTCAGTTTGAACTCATCACTCCTTGCTTCAAAATTTCCACGTCCTTCTTATGCTGGCACTGGCCATAGGTGGGGGACAACCTTGAATTTGAAGACACAAATTGCTCATTTCAGGTGAGACCCAAAGCTATTTGAGGCAGGAAGGGATCTGAGGGTGCTGATTGAGGGGAAGGTGAACATGAGCCCAGGGGTGCCCAAGGGGACAAGAGGGCTGATGGATCCTGGCCTGGCTCAGGGACAGGGTGGCAGCAGGGGCAGGGAAGTGATCCTGTCCCTGGGAGGCCACCCCTGGAGTGCTGTGTCCAGCTCGGGGCCCTCAGCTCAGGAAGGACATGGAGGGGCTGGAGCAGGGGCAGAGAAGAGCAGCGAGGCTGGGGAAGGGACTGGAGCACAATTGCCATGAGGAGAGGCTGAGGGAGCTGGGGGGGCTCAGCCTGGAGAGGAGGAGGCTCAGGGGACACCACAGCACTCTCCAAAACTCCCTGACAAGAGGGGGGAGCCGGGCGTGTTTGGTCTCTTTTCCCAGGAACCAGCAGTAGGACAAGGGGGCACAGCCATGAGCTGGTCCAGGGGATGGTTAGGTTGGATATCAGGAAGAAATTCTTTCCAGAGAGAGTGCTCAGCCATTGGAATGGGCTGCCCAGGGAGGGGGTGGATTCTCCATCCCTGGAGGTGTTTAAGGACAGACTGGATGTGGCATCAGTTCCATGGGCTGGGAGCCATGGTGGAGTTGGATCAAGGGTTGGACTGGATGATCTCAGAGGTCTTTCCCAACCCAGCTGATCCTGCGATTCTGTGACTTGTGGGTTGGCTGATTAAAGCCCAGTGATCTCAAATTTCTGATTCTGAGCAAACCCATCTCCCTTTTTTGAGCTCTCTTGCCACTGCTCCATCAGTCAAAGAGTTTGTGTGCTAACACTGTGTTCTGATTCTACCAGGTCAATAATATTTTTCTAATGATAAAAATAATAAATTCCAGGGAAAAAGAGAGACAGCCCAATACACTGCTGGAACATGCCAGATGCTTTGGATTTTTCACACTCCTGATGTTTTCCTGGACATGCATTGGGCCCAGTGTTGTTCATTCACAACAAGAACATTTTGTTTATTAGGAACATGCAGTGAATTACAATGGGAAGTGACTGTGAGTGGCTGAGAAATAGCACAGCCCTGTGGAAGATCTGCTCTCAGAGCTCCAAAATCTGTGGAGTTGGGTTCATGGACATCCTCCAAGCAATTCCTTGGTCAGGACTGAGAGGTGTTTGGATAAAATTTTGATACCTACTGATTCCACCCCACCTCCCTTCCCCTTCCCTCCACCCCAAAATTTACCTTCATTTTTGAAGATGATGACCTGTTTGTAACCACATCTGAAAGCAATAAAAGGGAGGGAGAGCTGGAGCAATTTGATATGTGTATTCCACGAGCAATCCCTGGAATATGGGAGGGCCTGAAAAACAAGATGTGTTTTGAACCTGCTGTCAGAAGAGAATAGAAAAATAAAACATAACTTAATAATAATAAGCCAATTAATGGTGGCCTGTGTGAGATGAGATTTGCAGAGAGATGTCTCAAGACATCAAACCCACAGGAGAGTCCAGGAATAAACCAGTGTAAGAGAGAATATTTTAGGAAAATAAAATGCAGATTATATCCTGAGCTAACCAGTCTGCAATTAAATGGAGCTCTGGATTTACTATGGGAATTCTACTGAAACCATTGAAAGCCTGGAAGAATCCAGCCAAGAAGGGCAGCCTAACTCAGTCCATCTGTGGATTGGGGAAATAATCTGTCCTACTCATGAAGAGGATCTGCCCAACCCTCCTTTCTCAGCTGAGGGGTTAATATAGGACTGAAATTATAGGACTAATTTTAAAATATTGTAAGACTAAAATTAAAGGACTAATTACAGGACTAAAATCAGGTTTGTGGGAGTGTCTGAGAGTGTCAAACGCCACCAGGACTGGTGGTCTCCTCCTCCATGGGGCTTCCTGACCTGATGTCCTGCAGCCAAACAGTACCACAGGGAACTCATCACCTGCTGGGCAAAGATTTAAGGAACCACAAGGAAATGAAGTGCCAGACACTCCTACACAGTGATTATATATCTATATATCTGTATATCTCCTATACAGACTGACAGTGATTGCCTGTCTCTTTGAGATGAAAGCACTATTTTATTATCAGGATTGGCCCATTTTAACTAAATCCATTCATCATCTCCCTTCAAGTTTATTTTCTGTTAATATTCCAGAGCAGAAACAGCCAAATGGCCTCACTGTAACTGAGTAATTCCTTGGCAGATGTCACTTGGACTTTACAGAGAAAGGTCCAAAAACTCCTTTTGGATGTTTTATGTTGGCCATAAAACCACAATGAAATTCCCGAAGGCTGGAAGGAATTGGGTGTGAAGAGTGGGGATCTTTAACTCTTATCATTTGATCTGAATATATAGAAATGATAATCCCATTAATATTCCCTAACAGTGAAAAGAACCTGGGGACAGAGGTCTCAACAACACCCCTTAAAATCTTTCATGGTGGCCAAGTTTTGTGGCAGCTCCTTTGCAAGTTAGTGAACATTGTCTGATTGATTTTCCCACCTCAACAAAGAATGGGAGCACTGAAAATTGGAGATTAATTAAATAAAATATTGATAATAATCCTTCCACCTGCCTTAGCATCCTAGAGTGCCCCTCTGAGATCTCACTTGCATGAGAGTGGCCTTTCAAACAGGTACCTTCCAAGTCTCATCCTTCCTACAGCGGGTGTGGTCAGGTTTGAAAGCAAATATGCACACGATGCACAAATTTGGTCAATTTTTTTTGTTAATTTCGTGACTGGGGGATGTCCCTCAGGTGGGCTGAACATTGTAGGTCAAGAAAAAGAGCTGCCACGCCCCTTCCTTCCTACATCAAACTGCACTAACACTTCTTGCCCTTCCCTTCTTCAACCAACATCTCCTTCCCCTTTTCCCATCGCATGAAAACAGAGTTAATATAAAAATCAGTGTCTGTTTTAAGCTGGCTGTGTGTGATGTGATCATCTGCTTTTACACCTCTCCTGGCAGCTCTGGCAGCTCCTTGACTACTTTTTTTTTTTTTTTTCCCTCTCCCTTCAGATGGAACAGAGTGAGTCATTTGCATTTTCATGATGAGCAGCTTCCACGGTCTGTGAATCTTTACAGGGTGCAGTAATGATCTTAAGGGTCTTTTCCAACCTAAATGATTCTACAATTATTCATGTCCTACCTGTTTTTCTGTGTCTCTTTCCCTTCTCTTCTTGTCAGTCAGGTCTTCCTACCCCTGAAGGCACAAAACACATCATAAGGTTTATATTGTACCCACCAAGGCTGATAAGATTTGCTTTACGACTTCTGGTCTTGCAAAATGGTCTCCAAGTTGCAATTAAACCCCATAAATTCACAGGATTGCTTGAAGAAACTGAGGGAAGTGGGAGATGCTTTAAATGTTTCAGCTGACAGGGGAAACAATTGACAAATGGCTTTTTGCTCTTGCTTTATTGCAGATAATTATAAGAAATGGGACCTACAGAACTGGCTTTAAACATGATAATGGTGTGACAATTCATCCAAAGGACTTGCCTTGCAAGTGTAATCAGAGAGGGGTCTCACCTCAGTGATTTTGCCTGTTCCATCCCTGCTCTGCCAACCAAGCAGCAAGAGCTCATCTGGATTTTATTTGGTAAATATTAAACTAAACTGATCAGATACTTTATTTTCCCCTATCAAAGACTCGCCAGCTCCCAAGGCAGGACCGGGAAACCTCATCCTGCCTGTGTTTGTTGTCTTCAGATGCTGTTTTTGTATCAGAAACACATCCCTCACTGCAGGCAGGAAGGTCCTTCCCTCAGACACCCAAACGTTGCTGGTGGCACAAGGTGGACAAAGCAGGGTGGGCTGACAGGGGGGTCAATGCCCTTCCCCCAGTGACAGGCCAGACAATTTTATCCTTCATAAAGATGAGATGAGATGAGATGAGATTGAGATAGGAAAAATGCAGCAGGGGCCAAGGAATGCAAAATGCTAAAGATGTGCAGGGCCTGCTGGAGGATAGGACTTGATTTTCTGCAAAGCAGTGACTTCTGTTGAGTTTGAAAGTCCACAGGAGCTGCTGGAGAGAGTCTTAAGATGCTCTGGCTGCCAGCCCAACATCATTTGTGTTTCCACAAGCAAAAGATTTATGGATCTCTCCAGGGAGTGCTCAGGTTCCCAGACAAATGATGTGTCCTTATTAATTGTGGCTGCCCCATCCTAGGAAGTGTCCAAGGCCAGGTTGGAGCAACCTGGTCTAGGGGAAAGTGTCCCTGCCCGAGGCAGGGAGTGAGACTGGATGGTCCTTAAGGTCCCTTCCAACCCAAACCATTCCATGATTCCATGATTCACACACCCACTGCCTCTAGTACGGACTATAGAGGCAGATCCACCTTTTCCCTGGCTGGGCTTCCTCAGCAAGGGAACTATTTGCTTTGCTCCAAATTTGAGATTCCTGGGAAATAAACCCCCAGAACAGAGAACGACCAAGGGTACCCAAAGGTGTGGTCTGGTGTTTAGATTCCCACACTGGGATGTGAGTTTTTCCTTTAGATCTCTACAAAGAATACATTCCATTCCCTTCCCTAAGGTAATTTTAATCCAGGCACAAGATGTCCAAAGGTCCAATTCATTATGGAAAAACATACCTTGGTTTGAGAGTGATTGTTTCTCTGGTTTTGTTTTCTCCATGGAGGAGACCTGGATGCACTGACTAAGCTTCTGGATGATGGAATTTTACAGGATTATATCCTTGGAGGTCCAGTGGTCCACGTGAACCTGGACTTTGTCGATACACAGAGATGCAAAAATGCAGCCTCCTGCATGAAGGTCATTCCTTGCCCTTTGGAATTTGGAATTGAAAAGGTTGGCTTTCTGATATAAAATCCTGTTGAGCATAAACTGGAACTTTTCGAGGAGATAAGAAAATAATTGTAACCACACACTAAGAACAAAAGGATAAAGAAAAAAAAACAACAAACAGCAAAAAAGGGAAGTTTTGAGTTCTTTCTTTTCCTGTGTAGAATTTTTTCAAGCAGTTCCTTTTTCACATTTCTGTGGCTAGTTTTGAGCAGCAGAGACTGAGAGGAGGAGGTAGGTTGGTTCTGGAGTAGGATTAGCAGAGTGAATCAATTATTAAGGAATCTTTTGTAATAGCAGTGAGTGCTTTTTCAGTCGTTAGATTCCAAAGATGCTCAACTCACGTAACAAAACCCCAGCATTTTAAGGAGCTCACAATGGGATTTTCAGCTGTGCTGCCCTGGATCTATCACTTGATCTCGCAGTTCACATCCCTGTTGCACATCTCCATCAAATCCTTGAATAACTTCTGGTAACAAGGGCACTTTTTTTCCCCCTCTTTTACTCTGTGATTCGCTGTTTTTACCCCTGAAAATGAGCACCAGGGAGCCCCATTTCTTCTGGTTCTTAATGGGTTTTAACCACACTTCAAAGTCAGGTCAGGCACAGCCATCCTATTATCGTTCCCTGTTTCCAGAATAATTGCATCTTATGCTTCAATCTGTGTTTAACAGCGTATCCCAGATGAACTTGGAAATGTAAAACAGCGTGGCCTCGAACTACAGCAATTTTTCTTGTAGCATCGATGGGAAGGGGCCTTCAAGATGCTAAAGTGGCAACAAGATCCAATTTAGAGCTCGCTAATAAACCACAGAAATTTAGAATTACTCCTTTCTCGCACCGTTCCACCTCTCCACCACGCACACGCAGGAATTAGGTGGATAATGGCTAAAATCTAAACTAAAAAGGACAGGTTTAGATGAGATATCTGAAGGAATTCTTCCCTGTGAGGATGGGGAGGGGGTGGAATGGAGAAGCTGTGGCTGCCCCATCCCTGGAAGTGTCCAAGGCCATGTTGGATGGGGCTTGGAGCAGACTGGGATAGTGGAAGGTGTCCCTGCCCATGGCAGGGGGTTGGACCTGGGTGGTCTTCAAGGTGCCTTCCAACCCAAGCCTTTCTCAGAGGATTCTGTTACAACCTACAGAAGATTCATGGAAGCTCCAGGAATAAGTATCTTCATCCAAATATCCTAGGAATATACTGCTCTGGCTGTAATGATGTCCATTAAACACTTCACAAAAAAATAATCAAATTAAAGAGACTTACAAAATGTTCTTAACTTAGTTTGTGATAGAGACACAAAGTTCTGCTTCACCCACTCCAGACTCATCAGGACCATAAACTTGTTTATTTTTTCCAGGAAGTCCATCTTTTACTGCTATTTTATGACAGTTTATCACCTTGCATATGCTCCTTGATATTTCCTTGATCTGCTTCTGGATAAATCAATGTTCTTCATGGCAATTTTCTCGGGAGTTCTTCACTCCATTTCTCATTATTTTCTCCTCTTGTGCTTCCCTTTAAAGAAGGAGATTCCATTCATGGCAATCCTGTGTTTGCTACCATTCATTGTCCAGAGGAGCACATATTTTGAGGGGGAAAAAAAAGTATTCTACACAAGTAGATTTCTCAGAGTTGATGCTGTGCATGACTGGACACAATTAGCACTCATCACACCATGAGACTGTCTATTCAACCCATATTGAAACATCTTTTTCTAGGATCAACAGCATCTCTTCACCAATTATAACATGTTCTCTGACCATTTTAAAGCTCCTTTAGATCACAGATTGTCTTATTTTCAAGAAAAGTCAAGCAAAAAAGCAGTAGGGCACTGAGGAAGTAGAGCTGGGAGGTGGCTGAAACCTCTCAGTGTCTGGACTTTGTAACCTGTAAAATTTGGTCTTTGGTACAATTCCAAACATCCCACATCATTGCAGATCATCTTTTCAGGAATAGAAATGTGCCAGAAAAGCTCCTGCAATTGCATCACCCAACTAATGGCAGGAACATCCCAAATTCGCTCCAGTGAAGACTTCCACTAATATTGGATGGTGTTTCTTGCCAGCTCCAGCTTCAGACCTGGAGCAAAGGAAAGCCAAGAGGGAGTTTGACACTGGCAGGTGACTTCAGAAAGTGGCCCCTCCTTCCCATGGAGGTGTGATGCAGATCCCACTGAAATCCATGGAGATTTTTCCACCCAATTAATGACACCTCGTGGCAGACCCAGAGGTCTCTGTCACAGACAGGGTGTCAATACACCTGGGCTGCAGCCAGGGGTTCCTGGGGTTGCTGAGGTTGTATTAAAACCTTTTCCAACGTGTTCCATATCTTTTGGACCCCCCAAAAACTGAGGCTGGGGTGGTGTTCTGTCAAAAATTGGACTTGATGGTCTTGGAAGTCTTTTCCACCTTTAATGATTCCGTGATTCTAAGTGATTTCAGCCTGTTCCTACATCTGTTTAAGCTTCAAGCACACCTGATGCCCTCACCTATCTGGGTTTGCTTGACCAGTTGGCATCTTCCAGGTTTTAGGTCTCACCCAAAATGCAAAGCTCAACAAACTCCTTTGTATTTGATGTGAAGTTGGTTCTGAGAAGGGAATATTGGGTGTCGTACAAACCTTTCTTTGCTGAAAGAGGGCTTATAAGAAAGGTGGTGACAAGTTTTTGCAGGGCCTGGAGTGGCAGGACAAGAGGCAACGGTTTTAAACTTTAAAAAAATAGAGATTTTGATTATATACAGGGAATAATTTTTTTAAAGTGAGGGTGGTGAAACACCAGCACAGGTTGCCCAGAGAGGTGGTAAAAGTCCCATCCCTGGAGGTGTTCGAGGTCAGGTTGGACAGGGCTTGGAGCAACCTGGTCTAGTTGAAGATGTCCCTGCTTGTTGCAGGAGGGTTGGACTAGGATGGCCTTTAAAGGTCCTTTCCAACCCAAACCATTCTATGACTCCACGATGCTCTTGTAAAAAAACAACCTTCCTCCCATGGTCTTCTGTTAGGATTTTCATATGTATCAAAAATATATATTTGCTGGTCTTAAAACTCATAAATTTTGGGCACAGGCAAATAAATGATTATAAACACCACAATAATTTCATCCCTTGGAAAACTCTCAGTGCTCTTGATGATTTCTGGTTGGGGCCACTGGGATTTCTTGAGCTCAGTGGAGTTCCACCCTTCTCTTCAACTGGCCAGAGCACCTACAAAGAGAAGGTGAAGATAAAACAATCAACTGACAAAGGAATCTTTATTTGGGGTTGGCAGCAGTGACTTGGCCGAGGTCGGTGGTTTGCTGGCACATCCTCTGATCTACCTGAGCAGCCATTTCCTTTGGCTCACCTTGGATTTTTGGCAGTGGAAGCACTCTGGTATATTAAGTAGCAAGCTTCTGTGCACCTATTTCTTTTTAAGTGTAAGTCCAGCTGAATGACCTTAATAGAAAACTGCCAACAAAAGCACAAAAAAAAAAAAAAATTAATTGAATTAAGTCTAAATATGATCCTGAAGTTTTAATACAGCCTTATCTGTTGACATTGTCTCGCTGTTACAACAAAAGAGCAAAGTCCTTGTGCTGCTCTTCTGCAGAGCAGGCAAATTTATAACATACAGCAAAAGGAATCTGAAAGGCAAAGTCTTCATGTAATGCTTAATCCAATATTAGAAATTGAACATCAAAGGTACTGCTCAAGTGTGGAAACCATCATGTAACAGGGAGTTAGGTTCCCACCAAGGTAGAGCACAGGGCACACGTTCCTTATTTCATGTAATGATGTCCTGTGGCCACGTTTTCTTGATCACAGCACAGGTCTGACATATATTTAGGATTATCTTCCTTTTCAGAGGATGGAGAAGCAGTGGGAAGGTGATTTTGGTGCTTCTGAAGGCTGAGCACCACTTGGAATATTGGAACAGCACCAGAAGTCCTCTTTGTTCAGGCAGACTGTTGTGTGGTGTGTGTATTGAATGACCTGCCTGAACCACCCTCAGTATTACATATATATAGATTATCTATACATTACAACTCGAACTCTGCTCTTCAGCTCCACACATCTCATCTCTCTACTCTTTTCCACGAGATCTATGTCTCTTTTCTTGCTCGTGTAGGATCACAAACCTTTAGAGAGAGGTTGGGTGAGGGTTGGCCATTCGCCATCTCCTTCTGCCAGAGCTTGGTGAATAAATGCAATGACTGGAAGGCAGATACAAAACAGACAAAAGGACACGATTTTTAAAAGGAGCTCTTGTGGTTTAACCCCAAACTTGGTCCCACACAGCCCCTCACTTGCCCCTCTCAGTGTGATGGAGAAGAGACTTGAGTTTGTATGAACCCTCAGAGAAGACTCTTGTTGCAGATCAATAAATACTGGGCCCTGATGAGGCAGGAAAACCTAATCCTGTTTTGATGATTAATATCAGCAGCAGTAGTGGGGAACTGCTCTTTGTTAATGCAACTATTTCCCCACGCTGTTGCTTTGGAGAGAAGGCAGCTGGAAATCAAATAATAAAAGTTAACATGAAGGGATTATTAACAATCCTTATTAGGGCTTGGGGGAAATTAGCATACAAACAGATGGCACTCTGACAAAGTGTTAAAAATACTTCAGAATAATTTGGTTGACAAAAAAATTTGATAATAAAGAAGAAAAGAGATGAAATACATGAGAGATGAATCGATTTTTTATAATCCCTCATAGATCTGCAGCACCCCCAACTCCTTCTTTCTGGTTTTTTACTCTGCTCTCTTTTTCATTTGAGATCTCAGACTCTACTAATAATGGGAAAATTGCTGAAGTTTTATTAGACAGTTGGGATCTTGGCTATCAGAGCAAGGTCTTCTTACTTTCCATCTTTAATTTCAGCCCTTAGTTCTCACCCTCTGCTTTTAATTTTCTTCTTTGCCTTATAATCACCTTTCCTGACTTGCCTGTTTTCTTGTACAGGGCTGGATGAGTCTGTAACAGCCTCTGCTAATAACTGGCTTTCAGGCTAAAACCATTTCCATCAGCTCATGGGTGTGATGTCAAATTGCAAAGGGTAATCCCTGGTTTCTGCTGGAATCCTGGACTCCCTCATCTCCTGCTGCCATTTTCACTGGATGGAGGAGAACAGACTCCTTCCAAGGATGGGACACACAACGGGGAAATCTCCTGGCTGGAGAGAGATCCCCCTCCTATTGATATTAGAGTGGAACAAGATTAGAAGGAAAAATCAGAGAATCATGAAATGGTTTGGGTTGGGACAGACCTTAAAGATCATTTCATTCCAACCCCTTGCCATGGGCAGGGACACCTTCCACAAGACCAGGTTGCTCAAAGCCCCTTCCAGTCTGGCTGGATGAAATAAAGATAAATAAATCCCTGTTCTCATGAGGTTATAACAGGCTGAATCTCAAGCAGATGTGTTTGGCCTGTTCCCTGGACAGTTCAGTCTTACCTGCATAAGCTGAAGGAGGAATGAAGACCAGAGTCAAACCTCCTGCTAATTACAAGAAATATCACGGCCTAGAAATCAGACCCAAACATGTAACACCTTGTGAGTGGTTTTTCACTGGGTCAGCTCAGTCAGGTGTAATCCTTTAGTTTTATGGAATTTGTGAAACTTGAAAGGGGGTAGAATTAAGTTAGATTTTAGGAAAAAATTCTGTCCCTTGAGAGTGGAGAGACACCTGAAGTTTTCCAGAGAAGCTGTGGCTGCCCCATCCCTGGAAGTGTCCAAGGCCAGGCTGGATGGGGCTTTGAACACCCTGGTCTAGTGGAAGTAGTCCCTGCCCATGGCAGGGGAGTTGGAAATAAGACAGTTTTGAAGTTCCTTTCCAACCCAAACCATTCCATGACTATATTATAATTCTCTCCCTTGCTGGATGCTGCTGAACTCACTTTCCTTCCATGTAACCTTCATTTAATTTCTCTTCCTTCCTGTGTTTTCTGGCTGAGATCACCTCCCTGACCTTCTAATACTCCCAGCCCGAGAGGAGGAGATGAACATGCACCTTTCTGCATCTATTTGTGCACATCTTTCCCACCATCAGGTGTCCGAGACAATTACCTTCCTGGGCAAACAATGCCCACCTTTAATCAATCTCCACCAAATTAATTTCTACAAGTGTTGCATTATCACCAAGGAGGGAGATGAACAGAGGGAATGAAGACAGACAGAAAATGCCAGGACACCAGTGCCTTGCTCTGAGAGGGAAAGTAATTAATTGCAGTGCTTTAATTTCTGCCCCTTCTGCTGCTCCTGGGTCAAAGCCCACGTGCCTGAACCGGCTGCTTAATTAGTTCTGTGGGAGCAAACGAAGGCACCACGATTGTTAAAGGCATAAAATTGCAACAGCAAAACGCCTCTGCCCTGGGCCAGCTGACAATTACCTGCTGGATTTAAGCAGATCTGTCCAGAACACAGAGGTCTGAGGAGAATAAACATCACAGGAGCCAGGATTTGCTTGTTCCTTTGGGTCCCTGTCGTCACTCATTAATCGTGACCTGATGTTGTCTCAGAATAACACGAGGGGAACTTTCCTGTCCCTGACCTGTCACTGATTTAACTGATTCCTAAATCCATGTGGGCTGGGTGGAGTGGAGGGAGCGTGGTCTGTATGTGGATATAGGAATATTTACACTTGTCTTCATTACACTGGCACAGGTTGCCCAGAGAAGCTGTGGCTGCCCCATCCCTGGAAGTGTCCAAGGCCAGGTTGGGCTGGGCTTGGAGCAACCTGGGACAGTGGGAGGTGTCCCTGCCCACAGCAGGAGGGTTAGAAACACATGATCTTTAAGGTCCCTTCCAACAAAAACCATTCTGTGGTTCTGTAATTTGATAAATCCAAATCCACTGATCGTCTCTCACGCTGGAGGAGCCTTTCACAACATACTCTCCTCTGCACAGGCAAATAAAGCTAAAAGTTATTTTGAGGTGACAATGACCAGCTGAATTTTTGCTTTAATTCAAGAGGATTCTGCACTCAAAACAGACAAGAGCACTTGCTCTAATGTGAAAATACATTTTCCTAAAGTATGGGTTAAATAGAAAAGCTGAGCTGGTGCACATGGTGTGAAAAGGGAACCTTCACCAGTCCCTGTACTAATGAGGGTACAGCAAAATAAACTGAGGAGCTTATTCACACTTTTAATATCTCTGCTTTCCCTGCAACCCACTGATCGTTCTTCAAATAAAAATATAATTGAAAAGGAGCAGAGTCTTTCTATTTTCACAGCGATGATGGAGTAAAAAACTAGAGGATTTTTAAGGCACCCCACACAGAGATCCTACAGGCTTTTTCCTGGCGAACTCTCCCATCAATATGGAAATGAAAACTTTAAATTCATTTTGTTTTCACAGTGGGGAAAGGTTCGGTCCCGTGGCACCGAGGCTTTATGAACTACGCAAAGATTTGCTGCCCCAAAGCAAAACCGGAGTGATATTCTACACGTTCCAAGAATAAAAACATCCCCTTTGGAAATGAGCAATTCAACCCCTTTGAAAATCGCAGCGAGGGCAGGAGGTATCACACGGAAATCCGATATCGGAGGAAAACGTGGAGAAAATTCCAGTGCCATCTATTGGCAGGAAAACGTAAAGGTGGAGGAGAAGCCGAGCTCGTCTGCCCGTGGATGCCGAGCGGGGAGAGGAGGCTGTTTGTTTTAATCACGTCAAGTTGAGATATTTGTAAATACGCGGTTTCGTGTTTAGTCTTTCTAATGATGTCGTATTTTGGGTAAATATGTTGACTTTCAAATTAATCACCGTTGTAATCAAGCTGCAGCAAGGAGGGGGATTTGCCTGTGCTGGGAATGAGTTGTCACTGCCGAGTGGATAAATGCTGGCAAAGTGTCTAAACGCTCTGAAACGGGTTTGCGGTGTCACCACAGGCTGGATCCAGGTTTAAAGCAGGTTTAAATCCCCCCTGGAATAACAGGTGGAAGAATCCTCAGTTCCCGAGTCCTTCCTGCCTTCCCCGAGCAGCTGCAAGCGGGAAATATTTCCATGTCTGTGTGTGGGGACTGAAGCAAAGAGGGATTTTCATTCCCAGCCAGCCAAGGTGGGAATCTGACCCTGGGAATTCAGATATCTCGTTTTGGGATCAGGGCAGCTGGATTGGAATCAACTAATCCTCTCCTTTTCAAATTAACCTGTCTCCCTGCATTCCCACTTTGCCAGCAGAGCAAGTCAGACTCCACGGATTTGGGTGGAAAACCAGGACCTTCCCAAGGCAGAATGAAAGACCTGATTTAAGTCATGGGACTGTTGAGCTCCCTGCCTTTGGAACACCAACACATGGACCTGCCCTCATAACCCACCTTCTGCAGAAAAAGAATTACAGTGTTTGATATCAACATCCTTTGGTTTTGGAGAAGGAACCTTTTCCCGATTATTTTTTTCCATTTTAAAATTAAAATGTAAAACGGGGAAATTAAATTTAATTTGAGTAAATAAAAAAAAAAGAAATTAAATGTAAAAAAGAAATTAAATTAAAATTGGAAGAAATTAAAGCTTCAAGGGACTTTGGGGACACAGCACGGAGCACTGAAATCATCCATGTTTTTATGTGGAGCCTCTCCATTCTGATGGAGACAGAACTTATTTTTTTAAGAGGGGCTTAGACTGAAAAATCCTGAGCAAGCTTTTTCCTGCACAGTCTTTTCCGTGGAAAACCATTAAGAAAGTTGGTGAGAACAGGGAGTATCTCCCTCATTTTGTTACTTCAATATTGACTTTATTTTAAAACTCAGGTGGAGGGAGGTGGAAGCTCTTTGTCAGGACACTGGGAAGGGGGAATGGGGTTTTATGCAACTCATCCTGGTGCCTGGGGTGATTTTGAAGCTCATCATTGAACAAGTCTGAGCTCTCATTTCCCAGTCCCACAAAAACGGTTGCAATAATACATTTTTTGGCAAAAATAACTCACTTTGCAGGAGCGATGAGGGTTTTGCTGTTCTTTGCACTGTGCTTTGCCAGAGGGATCCAGGCAAGGACAAAAATTTGACTCCACCAAAATGCTGTGACATTTTCCCACTGTTTAAACACACTCTCTTAGGTACCTGCTTAAAAAAAAAAAAAAAAAAAAAAAAAAAAAAAAAAGCCTTAACATGAGTTTTACAGAGTTATTTGAGTCTGTCTATCAGCACTTTCCACCCATCTTCTTGTTCCTTCTGTGTCTCATTGTCCCTCAATCCCTGTAAATTCAGAGGGAATTATTCCCACTTCCCCAGTCAGCAGAAGCACAAGGAGAAGATTCAACCACTACCCCATGCACACACAAAACCTACATTTTACCTTCTGCATCCAAAGTTCTGCATCCAGCTAAAGAAGGCCAAAGGTTTTTCTCTCCTTTTGTCATATCAATGCTCTTGATCTTTTCCATCTGTTTCAGAACTGATGGCAACAAATCATCCTCCAGAGCTGCAAACAAACAGCCTGAAAGACCAAGGTTGTGTAACATAAAGAACTGTACGAGTTATTGCCTGAGTAGAAAAATGTAAATCAGAGGAAATAAAATGTGCCAGCTGAAAACAGCCCTGGCAAAACAAGGCATTTTTTAAACAAATCAGGCACAGAATGTGTGTGCAAACTCTCCTCCTTCAGGGGGAATGCCCAGCAAGGATCATGGAATCGTAGGATGGTTTGGGTTGGAAGGGATTTTAAAGATCATCTCATTCCAACCCCCTGCCATGGGCAGGGACACCTTCCACTAGCCCAGGTTGCTCCAAGCCCTGTCCAACCTGGCCTTGGACACTTCCAGGGATGGGGCAGCCACAGCTTCTCTGGGCAACCTGTGCCAGGGCCTCCCCACCCTCCCAGGGAAGAATTTCTTCCCAATATCCCATCTAACCCTGCCCTCTGGCAGTTGAAGCCATTCCCCCTTGTCCTGTCACTCCAGACCCTTGGAAATTGTCTCTCTCCTTCTTTCCTGTAGGCTCCCTTCAGGAGGAGGACCTTTCAGGCTGAAATTAGGTCACCCCCAATCCCAGAAACCCCAGAATATTCTGAGTTGAAGGGATCCACATGATTCATCTTTAACCATTCCATCCACACAACCAAAAAACAAAGAAGTTGAAACAATTGAGGTGTTTTGGCTGGATGGATTCAAGCTGAGTGATGGGAAGCTCTGGAGAGCCAGGTGACATCCCTGAGTGTGGCATGGAAGTGGCAGGAACAAACCCACACACCATGTGTGTGCTGAGAGAGAGGGAGGAGAGAGGGAATATGAACAGTGAGATCATGGGTTTGGACCAGGGCATGGAGGTCACCCCTCAGAGCATCTCCTGGGCATGGGAACCTTCTCCTCTGCCAGTTGGGTGGTGCAAAGCAGAGCTACAGAGGTGATGAAGCCATCCCCTAGAACAGGGAAAAGTGGGATAACAGAATTCTAGAATTTTAGAATAGAATTCTAGAATAAGTTTTAGAAAGTTTAAGAAAGACCTTTAAGATCATCGAGTTCCAGCTGTCAGTGTAGCACCACCACCATGTTCACCATCAAACCATGTCTTTAAGTGTCACATCCACGTGTTTTCTGAACACTTACAGGGATAGTAACTCCAGCACTCCCCTGAGCAGCCTGTTCCAAGGCTTTACAACCATTTCTGTGGAGAAATCTTTCCTGATACCCAATCTAAACCTGCCCTGGCACACCTTGAGGCCATTTCCATGGGTACCTTGAGCCAGGCTCAATTTTTTTCTCTCTATCAACCAAGGCAGATGCCACTGGGACTGTTCATGAGTAACATTTCCCGAAGATCTGGGGTTTATTTCCTGCAGTTGTTACCCCAGAGCAGGTTGCACATCTGGTGTGGTAAATTCTTGGCTGGTGCCTTGGCCTCTCACCTCTCCATCTCCCTTGCCCTCCATCTCTCACACCTCACTTCCCATGCCTGGTGAGCACCTAACCAGCAATTATTGCTGCAGGCAGCTGGGATGCAGATTCCTGGTGTTTACACATGGATGCCTAAGTGACCTTTTGAAATCTGTGGCCATTGAATTATCTCTCTCGTTTCCCACAGGGAAATATTTACATTATAGTTGAACGGGCTGAGCTTGTTGTTACCGTGTTGTTGCTGTGGTTTACAAAACATTACCAGGAAGGATAATAATAACAATAATAATAATCATAACAGCAACAAACACCAGCATTTGTTGGAAATGAAGCCTGGGAGATGAGCCACGGGAGCCTGGGGCACCAACATCAAGGTACAGCATGAGAGGGTGCCTGTGACATTCACCTCCCACTCACGGGCCCCTTCTCCACCTCAGTTGTGGTAATTTATTCATACACCTTGAGAAAATAATATTGAATCTCCTAGGAGTTTGTGAATATCCAGTTTTAAATGAGAAAAAGAGGTTACTGATAAGCAGCAACAGCCCTTTAATTTATACACGAGGGTGAGATTTGTAACGTGAGTGGGGGTGGAAGAGGGGAAGGCAGGGTGACCTTTTGTCTTCCCAGCCCTGTAAAATTTCATATTCACAGCACCAAAATGGCTGGAACACCATTTTTTTTTCTTTTTTATCTCCTCTTTTTCACACTGGTTTCTCTCAGATGTTAAAGAGGGAAAGATAACACCAAAGTGGGAAAAACAAGGAGTACAAACACAGCACGTTCAGTGCCCCTCTGTCTGGGCTCCTGACAAGATCCCTCAGCTCAGGGAGCGTTTCCTTGGCTGTACAAGTGGTGAGAGGGAAAAAGTGGGAAGACTTTTTCTGGATATGCTGAGAATTTATTAGCTGGAATTTGAGATTAGCATGTGAAATTTCGGTTAGAAAAGTGATAAGAATGTTCCTTCTTGAAGGGGGGTCCCATCAAATTGCAAGAGCAGGAACTGCCTGTGGGAGTCTGAGAAGCCCCTTTTTGCCCTGCTTTTCACAGCTCTCAAGGCAGGATTTCTCAAAAGGATTAAACATCCAAATTTGAACCACAGAATAATTAGGTTGGGAAAAGACCTCTGAGAACATCAAATCCAACCTATGAGTGATCACCACCTTGTCAACCAGACCAGAGCACTCAGTACCACGTCCAGTCACTTCCCAAACACCTCCAGGGATGGGGACTGCACCACCTCCCTGGGCAGCCCCCTCCAATGTCTGACAACACTTTCTGTGAAGAAATTCCTCCTGATGTCCAACCTGAACCTCTCCTGGTGCAGCTTGAGGCTCTGGAGGTCCAGAGATCTCCCACTGAGGTGGCTACAAAAACTACCAGTGGACTCTGACCTGTTTTCACAGCATTGCTTTGCTTTTTCTTTGCTTGGGGTCACATCTTTATTTGTATTTATGTTCTGCACTGTGAATACAGAGATGACATATTACAGGCATCAAAATCCATTGATTACCCAATAATTACTATATTTTTAGTATTTATGATTTGGTAAAACCATGGAATTGGAGTGATCTGGAGAATTTGAGACCATAAACCCATTGAGAGGAGGGAAACTGTAACAGTCTGAGTGTTACAGCCCTGAAGTCGTTGCTGCAACCAGGGAATTGTCTTTTATTCTGAACTTTAAATGAACTATTCTTCAGTTCATTTGCTCTTCCTACTACGTGGAAAATGCATATTTTAGCATAACTTAAAGAAGGCAAAAAGAAGGCAAAAGACATCTTTATAGCTCAGACACTGAACACAAGGTTTGGAGAAAGCAAGTTGATAACCCACAAAGTCACCCAGACAATTCAGTCCCCCCAAAAAAAGCGAGCAGGACCTGCTTAAGCAGGTCCCATCTGCAGCAGCTGAATCCCAAATTGCACTGATTTATGTCCCAGCATAAATTACTGTCACACAGTTCTGAGCCTCCTGTTTTCATCCAGGAGCTGCTCCACCCTGGGAGTGAAAGAAGAGATGGGCCCTCCAGTGAGTTCATGACCAACCTGGAGCAGCCCTCCTGATTGATTCTATGATTTTATGATCCTCTTGCACGAGCTGAATGTCTCATTCCAGCTCTGGGGAAGGATTTAAACAGGGCACAGGGAATGCTTCACCTGGGGAAGGGTTGATGGATGTGGCCCCAGGTTGCTTCCTTGCAGTACCTGTGGTGCTCCAGCCAAATCAGCTGGAAGTTGAAGGGCACCTGCAGCTCCCTGACCAAGAATTGAGATACAATCCTGACCCCTTTTGCCTTCTCTCAGGGTCCAGAAACAGCAGAGCACTTCAAAATTCCCATTTTGCTTT
Source organism: Pyrocephalus nanus (assembly GCA_038380795.1). Lineage (NCBI taxonomy): Eukaryota > Metazoa > Chordata > Aves > Passeriformes > Tyrannidae > Pyrocephalus > Pyrocephalus nanus. Next base: position 94,977,744 of record CM076261.1, read on the forward strand.
GGAGCTTTACTTGGAAGTGTCTACAAAAAGGATTTGCCTTTCTGAAGCTGCAGCTTCTCTGTTACCCCGAGCCCAGCAACAAACTGAGCAGAAAAGCCATATATGAATAATCATTATTTAGAAGTCTTTGGAAAGAGGTTTTTTATGTTTTCCTTTGAGGAAAATGGGCCTATGGTGAATAATAGGGGGAGCAAGTAATTAATTCACACAGAAATCTTCTATTTTGAAAAAATTCATGCTTTGGAATAGTGACTTCTAGCAGAAGAAATCTCAAAAATTGGACTTTAAACCCATTTCAAATTCACTGACAATGGCACAGCAGGTTTCCTGGGTGTTGTGAACCAGGTATTAAACAGTATTAGTGATCTCCTCAAGGTTATTTTATTCCTGGATTGACTTTCCCCAAAGACTTGCAGGATGAAGGAAAAAAACAGAGGCAGAACACCCAGAAAAAAAAATGAACCTTCCTTGATATATTTGGCACTCCATGAAATGTAAATACCTCTTTTCTTGTAGTGGCCATTTGCTTGTATCCCCTTAAAAAAAGCCTGTCTGGGGACTGTCAGAAAATTCTCTCCCCAAAAAACTGGACAATTCTCTGGCATTAGGGAGTTCCAGAAGATGAATCCAACAATCCAGCATTGTGGTGCTGTGCCAACTCTAAAACTCCCTAAAGAGCAACATAAAATTATCTAATAGGGTTTTTTTGGGGAAAATTAATTGGCTTCTCTGGTGATCCTGCCTTTCATGGTGGATCCTGGGATGCTCAGATCTCTAAACCACTTTGGGGCAGAGTTTGGTGGGCATGGTGGGATTTGGTTGAAGGTTGGACCCAATGATCTTTTCCAACCTTAAAAATTCTATGATTCCATAATTCTATATCAAGAATCCCTTCACTCTGTGGGCTCTGCAGTTCAGGCCTGTTACCTGAGCTCAGGAAGGACCTCCCTACAGCTTGGACCAACCTCAGGAGCTAATGAATGGAGGAGTTATCCATAACAACTTCCATGAACTCCTGTTTCTGCAGAGAGTTGACCATGAGCAGATTTATTTCGTGCCTCACTTTCTCTCTCTTTTAAACAGAATTATTCATCCCAGACTCTCCTCATCACATAAACTTGCCCAAGCTCTCAGTATAATTATCTTGAGGGGCTTCAGGGTTCCCTGCCAGCTTCCCTCTCCTCTTCCTGCTTTATGTTGCTGGGAAGACAAATTGATTTCAGCTCCCCAAGACTCAGGCAGAGCCTGGAGTTGACAGGGAGCTAATTATCCCTTCCAAGGTGATCCCAGTGAAGTCAGTGGAAGGGAAGATGATGGGCTATTTGGAATGACAGCCTGAAGTGACAAGACAGCTGAATAGGAAGAGGCTGCAGCACTTGTTGTCCACGAATTGTTCTCCCATCTAATTCTCGCAGCGTTGAGTTCGCAAAGTTACTGTCAATTAAACAAAGCCTCGGCGATGTGTTAAATTGCAAATCCTTGCTGATGGCAGCTCAAATCAAACTTTACAGCAGGTAGGAGCAGCTATGTGGGCTCAGCAACCATTAAGTATCTCAGGGAACAAAACATGCCCTCTCAAGGCTGAATTTTGAAGAGGACAGCACCTGTAAAACAAGTTAAAATGAGGATTATAGGGGACTGTGGGATCCTAACTCAAAGGAAACCAATAAATGTTTTAAATCCCTGCATCAGTTTTAACAAAACTCACTGAGATTTTGGAGACATGCATTTCTTTACCAGTATTTGTCCTCATCTTTTCTAAACTTTGAGACAACTGGGGAATAAAACTCAGGAAAAAAAAGCTGACAAGGTAAAATCTTCACTTTCTCATCATATGTCTTGGGGAGAAACATTTAAATGCTTTCTTGAATATTGTCAGAACAAAATTTGCTTTGTGTTTGAAAGGTTTGCACCAGAACTATGTGGAGGGGACAAGGGGGAACGGACTTAAACCGAAGGAGATTTAGGTTGGATATTGGGAAGAAATTCTTTCCTGGGAGGGTGGGGAGGTGCTGGAATGGAATTCCCACAGAAGCTGTGGCTGCCCCATCCCTGGAAGTGTCCAAGGCCAGGTTGGATGGGGCTTGGAGCAACCTGGGCTAGTGGGAGGTGTCCCTGCCTACGGGAGGGGGTTGGATGATCTTTTAGCTCCTTTCCCACCCAAACCATTCTTTGATTCTGTTCCAACCTCCTGCTGTGGGCAGGGACACCTTCCACTAGAGCAGGTCATCAGGGATTTTAAGGAAAACAAATGTTTGTTTTCCAGAGGATAGGACCAAAGCAGTTCTAGGTGTTTGTAGGGATGGGTACAAGAATGTTTTGCAACACGAACAGCCTGGGGGAATGGAAACATCAGTAGGAGCTTGAGCTCAGAAAATAGACTGGTGGAAGATGTTAAAAAGGAGAAGATAAGAAAGAGAAATCCAATCCTTATAGTGAAGAGAAGGAAAATGAGATGTCTGAAGGAGGTAGAAAGACCACAAAACTTTTTTTACAGCAGATAAAGAGCTTATATTGAAAGATGGTGAGGGCAGACAGAAATGGAACTGCAAATATCTATCATGTCCATCACTTTAGGAGAAAGCAGGTGATGTAGGACAGGGGATTGGGAATCATACCTGAAACATGGAGAGAGTCCAAGTGTATGTCAGTCCACAAGGAACAGAAACAGGAATACAGCAAGTTTGGGAGAATCTTGGGCAAGATTTCACCTTGTTTTTTTTCATGTGACCAAGACCAGGCTGGGTGGGGGTCTGAGAAACCTGGTCCAGTGGGAGGTTCCCTGTCCATGGCAGGAGGGTTGGAACTGGATGATTTTCAAGGTCTCTTCCAACCCAAAACATTCTCTGATTCTCTGAATCCTTGCAGAATGACCCCAAACCCTCTACCACATAAAAGATTCAAATCAGGCCCCTGATAGCAAAGATGACAGATATTGGCAGATAATTAGAGAGCACAATAGAAAACCAAGCATATTGGTCAGCCACAAACCTTCCAACACATCAGCTGCTGGTTCTGCTGGCAAGTCCCCTTCCCTGGCTCAGGGGAAGAATGAACTCTCCTCTTTCATTTCCACGTGCCTGAATTTAGTTGTATAATTCTCCTTGTTTCCAATTCACTTTTCATTCAAGGTCCCATCAAAGGCAAGTAATTTGGGGGGGGAAATGTGCTTTAAAAGATGCTTTAATACCTTTCACTGCAGACTGCCTGAGGCACACTGGGAATGGAGCAACTGTAATGCTCATTTTAAGATGCAAGTTGGGGAATATTTACTGCCTGTTACAAGCTGTTGATGCCAAGGTGACACTAGTCTGTTTTGTTCCAACCTGACACTCCCTGACTTTCCTTGGTTCCACCTTTACACCCCCTGAAAACGTCAGGTATATCCTCTTTTGTTGCAGGTGTCAGTCAAAACATGATCAAAGTGCTTCATATTTACAGCAAGTGCTTTGCCAGGTTTTATTCTTTGAAAATGAAGATTCCTGCTCATAAACAAAATGATGGGTCTGCCTTGGTACAGACCTTGAGGAATCAACCCAAGGTTTTTTGGCATCTCCATAATTAAGGCAGCTCCCAGCCAGCTGGTCCTGCTAAAAAACACATTCACAAGTATTTAGGTGGAAGATGGGAAGCTGATGGACCCTCCTGTCCATTCTGCCAGATTGTTACAATCATCACTTAATCCTAACAGGGTTTTTGTTCCAGGCCAGTGTAAGCACCTTGAGAAGCCCTGACCACTTGCAGGGGGCTCAGGAGGAGAACAGATTGCAGCTTGGATTGGTTTGAGGAGGCACCAGCCTGCTCACTACCAAAGGGAGCCTCTTCAAGCTCCATAAATTGTTGCTTTCATGAAGAATTTGGGTTTCACAAGAGCAGGAAAGCAGCACAAAGCACCAGTGTGTCCAGCCAGGAGGAGAAAAATCCCACAGGCTGAGAGAGCTTCATTTTGGCTTTCATGTTGCTATCCTTGAAGGCCATTCCTCTTTCTGCTCACCTCAGCTCCTGGTTCCTGGGACTCAGGAGGGCCAGAGGTGCAAAATCAGTTCAAGTTTATCCATGATTATGGAAAAAGCTCGAAATTTATTCCCCAAATTCAGGTAAAATTCCATCTGTCTGTGAGGTGTCTCCTTAGCTCCTCTCCTCTTCTTAGAATCAGGCTCACGAAGGTTGGAAAAGGTCTCCAAGGACATCAAGTCCAACCCTCCACCAAAAACCCAACCCTTCAGCTGAGGGCTGGACTGTCTCTCCCTGTCCTGAAAAGGGAATATCTGCAGAAACACATAAATCCAGTTGGATTTTGGGAGAAAGTTAAAAGGAGTTGGAGCACTTCAAGCCAGTAGGAGCAAGACAACAAATGCTGAGAAACGTTAAAGTAGAGAAGGTTTTAGTTCAAGGGTTTGAAGTTCCTCTTTCTTTTTCCCCAGTGGATAAAAAAGATTTAAGGGAAAAAAACAAAACCAGATTTTTAAGTAGGTTTTGCTTCATTTACCCACCTTTGGAGTCTTTTCTTTTGGCCAGGGCTGCCAGCATAATATTTGTCACTTCATTTTCCAACACTGCTTTTTTACCCACAGGATGAATTAGGCCAAGTGAACCAAAATTTTCTCCTATTTAAACCAAGACCTGCTGCTGCCTCCATCTCTCCATCCAGTGTTGGAGGTGTGGAGGTAGAGGGAGGAGGAATCTGACCACACATCTGGAATTTTGGAGGATGACACAGTTGAGCCTAAACACTGAATCGTGTTCCTGTCCAATTAGCCCAGGATGATCCTTCCTTCTCATGTCCTCTATTTGCTGCAGGAGGTGGCAACTCTGTGGCTGAATTCCTTGGGGAAAAATAAAAAAAAAAAAAAAAAAAAAAAAAAAAAAAAAAGAGGTTTGGAGCAAGAGATAACCACTAAATAAAGCAGTTTTTTAGCCCACCTGCAAATGGAACGGCTCCAGCTATTGGCAACTGCAATTATTTAATGAAGCAAGGAGTTTCTATTGATTTTGTGACTGCAGATGGAAATTAAAAGGCCTGTTATAATTAGCCCTAAACTCTCCCATTTATTACCGAGCTGAGCTGTGCCAGGAAGGAGCTTTGTGGTTGGAAATGACGGAGCAGCTGCACTTTGTGCTCGGTGTGTTGTTAATTCAGGTTCAAAATTCAGGTTCAAACCCACGTTAGGGCGACTGTGTGGGGTGGAGGAGTCATTTTTGAACTTTGCCAGATGCTCTGATGTAAGAAGCAGCTGCCTCATGTGAGGAAAAGGAGAAGAGAAGGTTTCAGGGAGACCTCAGAGCGACTTCCAGCACCTGAAGGGGCTCCAAGAGCACCACAAAAGGATTTTTTATAAGAGTGTGCAGTGACAGGACAAGGGGCAAAGCCTTTGAACTGAAAGAGAGCAGGATTAGACCAAATTTTAGGAAGAAATTCTTCACTGTGAGGGTGCTGAGAACACCAGGACAGGCTGGGTTTGAGATGCCTCTCTCAGTGAAAGGGATTCACATGTTAAACCTGGATTCTTGAGAGAAATGTCTTTAAAAGGGAAAAAAAATGCCCAGAATCCAAGCTGGATGTGCAAACCCCCACCAGTGGAGGTGAAGATGGTCCTTCAGATGAAAATTCATGGAAACACCTTCTTGGCAGCTCTGAATCAGCCCTGGCTTTGCTGTCCCTCACCCTCAACAATGGAAAGGCTCCCAAATTAGGAGAGATCTAAGGTTCCAGGGAGACCTCAGAGCAACTTCCAACACCTGAAGGGGCTCCAGAAGCACCAGAAAGAGACTTTTTACAAGTCCCTTTGCAGTGAAAAACCCAGGCTTCAGCACACAGGAATAATTGGATATCTTGGCAAAGGCTCAACCTCGACACCGAATTTCTTAGGATCCTTTCAGGGGTGTTTGGAACTCCTTATCCTAAAATTACTAGCTGGACAAGATGTCTGGAAGTTCCTCATCCAGCCCCTGACTCAGAGCAGGAGTATTGGCAGTGTTGGGGCAGGTCAGACGTGGCTTTGTTTGGTTAAATCCTTAAGATATCAAAAAAAAAATGAATTCTCACAAGGTGATTTGTTGCTCTGCTGCCTTACCCTTCTAGGGAAGAAAGATTTCTTCCTCTAAAATCAAGCCTGAGCCTTTCTATTGTAGAATTAAAGGCTTTTCATCCTCTCTGGAGTGGAAAGGTTGATGGTTTTAAACCAGGTTTAGGCTGTATCTGATACCCAAAGCAGAACAGTTGCAAAGCTCTACGTGCCATTAATATTTCTCACGATATTAAGGTCAAGTTTTATCAATCTGTTGTCAGGGAGCCGCAGTGGTAGAAGCCAATCAAGCAGAGAGAATGTGTAAATTAAATTATGTGCTAGAGAAGTTAATTAAAAAGGCAAAAATGGAAGGGGAAAAAAAGATCCTCCCCACGTGTTATGTGTGTCCATCACAAAGCAGGAAGGGTCTGGTGAACAGAGGAGGGAAGGAGAGAGGGAATTAAGACACCCTGACCTAAGAAAGGAGCACAGTTCAGTGCCAAAATCATCTTTTATAACAGGAAGAGGAAGATGTAGATGTAAAAAAAAAAATCTCCAGGGCAGGTTTCTGGGTCATGCAGGCTAATTTACCCAGCCCTGGGAAATAACTGAGCTACCCGGGGTATCAAATAATCATCAAAACCTGAATTATTGATAAATACATCTTTGCATCCACTGGCACTTTGACAACAACCTCTTAGGGGAGGAAAATGAAAATCACAGAGTGCACCCTGCAATGAGACAGAGGGGGAAAAGGAGCAATTATGCAGATGCAGTTTAACACTGAACTCTATTTAATCACTTGGGAGTTTGTGCAGGCATAAATGCCCAAGAATTCTGACATTGCACTCTGAGATTAGGGTATGATTAATGGGGGGGGGGGGAAGTTATTTAGTTGAATTCCTGTGATTTATAAATCCACATGAGAGATTTCTTGGGGATCTGAGCAGTGACACTTCTCTGGACAGCACAGGAACCAGCTCAGGTGTTGGGGAGGTGACTCAGGTGAGACAATAAAATCAGGTCAGGAAGGAAGATCAGGATAAACCCTTCTCAAAAAAAAAGAAAAAGTTGGAAAGTGGGAAAAAATGTCCTCACCCTAAAAGGACATCCCCCAACTGTTAGTCCTCAGCACATTGTGTTTAGGCACTTTTATTCCAGGTCAGACTGTCATTACTTTGCACTATTCCACCTTCTTGTTTCCTTTTCTTCACCAATGATTTTTTTTTTATTTTATTTTAATTTTTTTTTTTGGTGGGATTTTTTTCCCTCTGCTTTTAAAAAATATAATTCAGGGCATTTTTCTATTCTTCAAAAGGTAACAAAACTAAGAGTGAAGCTGTTAGGAATAGCTTGGACTTATGATGGGAAGTTGATGTGAAGCGGAAAGATAAGATAGACAATCAGGAACACGATTTCTTTCGTGAAGGAGTAGATTGCAGGCTCTAATTACTTATCAGATACTTGTCTTGAGTCAAGCCAAAAAAAAGGTTCCAGTGGCTGGAAATTTAAGTCAGCAAAATTAGAACTGAATTCAAGGTGTACACTTTTAATCATGAAGTTAAATCAGCCTTCAGAACAGACAACCAGTGGACATGATAAATTCCCTCATCATTTAGTCACTTTAGGGAAAGATTATCTATTTCTCTATTAAAAAAAAAAAAAAAAAAGTTGTCTACATAGTTTAAGCAGAAATAAATGGAATAGTTTCTGGATATTGCTGAGGCAGAATATCCTGCTCTGAACAAGGGAGGTCAGAGAAGTTTCTCAGAAGGGTTTTTTGCAGGGTTTGAAACCAAATCTGGGTTGGCTTGGAAGGTCCTATTTAACACCATTTGGGCCCTCAGCAATAACCTTTTATTTGTTGATTTGTTGAAGCTGCTGAGAAGCCACCAGGTTCTGGATTTGCACCTGGAATGTGCCATTACAGCTCTGATTCAGGGGAGTATCCATGTGCAACTCCAATACAAACAAGGACTTCAAAGATAAATGTTCCAGGACCTGCTGACCACCAGACCCCAGAGCAAGGCTGAGGGATGTGCTCCATGGACATTGTCCATGTGGAACCTGCTTGAGGAAGGGTCTCCTCGAGGTTTTACCTCCCACAACTTGTCAGTTCCCAAAAAACAGTAAATTCTGGCTGGTTTTGCACGAAGTGGGAGATCTCCAAGTGTTTGGTGTCCACGTTTCATTGACACAGGTGGGTGTTACAAAACAAAAGTGCCCCTGCTTAGCTGGGGTGCTGGAAAGGTCTTAAAGACAAGGCTGGACAAGAAGATCAGGGCAGAAGAAGGACTGAATGGATGTTGGTGAATCTCTGCCAGGAAGTTACACACACAGACAGAAAGCACAGACCCAGCTGTCTCCTCAATTAACCCGCCCCTGGTGTCTTCATAAATCATTTTGTGCTGCCATGTATCAGTCTCAGAGATCCAGAAAAGTGTTTGCACACCTAATTCCTGTTTGAGGAGCGAAATCCCCTTCGAAATCCTTTGTCTGGGAGATACTTTTGTGGATCTGAGTCAGGACTAACCTGGTATAGTGGAAGGTGTCCCTGCCCATGGCAGAGGGGTTAAAATCAGGTGATTTTTAAGGTCCATTCCAACCCCAACCATCTCATGATTCTACAAATCCCTGATGATTTGGCACCCAGGATTTAGTGTCTATTGTGGCAGAGGTGGAAGAAGCTGTGAAAGGGGGATTAGATTGTTCAAGGCCAAATTTTTTCTCTCCTTGAGGCAGAATGGAGTCTAAGCCACCCACCTCTCCATAGAGAATCAAGGAAGGGAATTCACCTCTGGTCTTGGTTGGGAGATCTCTCTCTGGAGAGCCAGGTGACATCCCCAAGTGTGGCATGGAAGTGGCAGGAGCAAACCCACACACCATGTGTGTGCTGAGAGAGAGGGAGGAGAGAGGGAATATGAACAGTGGGATCTGGACCAGGGCATGGAGGTCACCCCTCAGAGCATCTCCTGGGCATGGGAACCTTCTCCTCTGCCAGTTGGGTGGTGCAAAGTGGAGCTACAGAGGTGATGGAGCCATCCCCCAGAACAGGGAAAAGTGGGATAACAGGATTCTAGAAATGTTAAGTTTAAGAAAGACCTTTAAGATCATCGAGTTCCAACTGTCAGTGTAGCACCACCACCATGTTCACCATCAAGCCATGTCCTCAAGTGCCACATCCACGTGTTTTCTGAACACTTCCAGGGATGGTGACTCCAGCACTTCCATGGGCAGCCTGTTCCAGCTCATTCCTCCTCTGGTATCCGTGCTGTGGACAAAAATGATCTTCTCCAAAGGTGTGTCTGCCCAAGGGGACACCTGCTCTCTGCACCTCTGAGAGATCAAAGTGCATCTCTTGCCCAACCAGGCTGAAATTCCAGCTTACAGTGTGTTTTCCAAGCCCATCCAGAGCTCTTCAAGGACAAGAACAGGATCTGGATGAGAAGGGGAAACCCAAAACCCCTGAGAGATCAAAGGGCATCTCTTGCCCAACCAGGCTGCAATTCCTGAGACTGCTTTCAATGTGTTTTCCAAGCCCATCCAGAGCTCTCCAAGGACAAGAACCGGATGTGGATGAGCAAAGAAAACCCACAAACCCCTGAATCAAAGGGAATCTCTTGCCCAACCAGGCTGCAATTCCTGCTTTACAAGTCTTTTCCAAGCCCATCCCTCTCTCAGCTCATTCCTGCCTCAGTGGTTGGACCTCACTCCTGGTCCTGTCCTTGTGCAGAACTTTGCACAACAGGAATCTTGTCCAAGGTGGACCTGAGGCCAATTAGTGAGGAATAACTAGTGTAAATCTTTCCCCTTGCCACATTAATCATGTCTGGACCCAGCACATTTCTCTCAGCACCTCACAGCTTGTTAAAAGTATCCAAATTCTAATGGTCCCCAAGGGCAAATGAGTTACACTGATAATGAGAGGCAAACGCCCCAAAAAGGGAGATTCTGAAAGCAGGAGAAATGGGGTGATGAGCCCAAAAAAGTTGGTGGAACATTCCTCCCCACCTTCACATCCCCACACTAAAAGATTTCCCAGGGACCTTCAAAACCCTGGAAATTTGTGCAGTTTGGTGGGAGGGAATCCGAGATTTCCTTAATTGCCGGTAATATTTTGATACTTTCCACGGCAAACACTTTGCTGAGCACAAGAGATTCTAATTAAACCAACACATTTTAACCTTATTTCGGGGTGGATGGTGCGATGTTGAGCTCACTAATTTGCAAAACTAATGAGTGCAGTCTGACCCAGAGTTGCTTTTTACGGTGTCAGTTCAACCAGTAAGTCTGGAAATCTGGGGCTCTTTACTTTTCCTTTTTTTTCACTGTTTGATTTGGATGTGCTGAGCTGAAACCCCAATTAAAACCCTGCAAGGCAAAAGGATTCCAGAATTCAGGGAAGAAGAAAAAAAAAAAAAAAAAAAGGCATATATTAAGTTTCAAAGCCCTTTTTTTCCCTCAAAGATGTGCTGTGTGGTCTGAGCCAAGTCCTAGCTTTGCAAGTTTTCAATCAAGAGTGGGAAGAAAGGGTAAGAAAGAGGAAGGAAAAAAAAAAGTGAACAAAGCACAAATATCACTGATGAAGGAAATAAAACTAAAACAAACAAACTTCAAACACAATTTGCAATTTTTTTTTTCCATGACAAAAGCCATCTCCTTCCAAAACCACAGCTGAATTCACTTTCTCCTACAGCCTTCCCTAGAAAGAATATCAACATGTTTTCCAGGAGTCTTTTATTTCCAATGATTTTTAGTGATTTTTTAAAGAAACAACTTCAGATGGATTCCCCCCCCCCCTTTGGTGCACTCAGATGTTCCCTTTCATTTTAGCTATATATTACATTATATTAATAATATCACAATATTCACAATCTAGAGATGTAATGTTTCTTTCAGGCCATTAATGTGTTTCTAAATTAAGTTTTCAAGGTGTGGTCCAGTTAGAGAAGAAAATTATATATATATATATATATATATATATATATATAAATTTTGGAGAGTTTAGTTACTTAACCTTTTCCTCAAGAGTAAATGGGAGCATAAAGAAAAATATGCATCCAAATGCACTTCATTTCATGCACCTTAAACCCAAAATCTCAACTCATCCTCTGAGTCAGAGGAAAGAAATGAGTTTTTCTAGGCAGTTCACTTTTGATTTTCTGGATCTATTTAAGATGAGACAAATCATCTCCAAGGAAACTCCCACATCAGTCAAATGGGATAAATCCCTTCCCTAAATCTGCTGATGAACAGTCTCAAGACAAATACCTCTGGAGCTGCTCCAGGTGGGACCACAAGCAGTGCAGGAACACATCAGACCTGCTATTTTTCCTGGCAAGGACAGCAGTTTTACTTCTGTAAATGAATTTTTAGGCCCAGGAAAAGCCATTTCTCTGGGTTAGAAGTGATGGAGGTGAAAATCCCCGAGGCGGGATGAGCTGACAGGACACAAATACCAACCAGGATTCAATCCCAAAATGAATTAATTCCCAAAATGCTCCACTAGCTCTCCTTTAACCCTCACCTCCAAGAGGAGAGAGCAGAGAGTTGTGGCCTTTCCATGGATTTGAACACTGAGTTTGGATTTGGGAAGCCCCAGTCACACCTGGATGGGATTTCATCCCACGCTGTTCACAGAGGGTCAGGAAAATAAACGTGGCAGGAGAGAAAGCAACAAAAAATGAGGGAATGTGGGACTGTGAGCAACCTGGTGGATCAGGGTGTGTGAAACGATTCCACAGCAAAATGTGGGAGGAAAACATTCCCACCAGTGCCAGGGTTACACACAAGGATATCAAAGGGTACTAATTTGTCCCAGCCATAAATATATTCAAGAAAGCAAAATAAAAACCTCTCCCTGGCACTTATTAAACTTTGCCCTGATTTGCAGGGCTGAATTTTAATTGCAGTACAACGGCATAGCTCTGATTTAATTTCCTTCTGTTGGATGCAATTGCATTTAACCAAATCACATCCCATCGATTGCTGGTTGTTTGCAGTGAAGACTCTTTATTTCCTCTGCAGCAAAGTATTTTTTTAATGAAATTCCTGGAATGGTGTTTCAATGGGCTGCAGTTGCCCAAAATTAGGATTGAACTAGGGCAAGCTGAAGGAAAAACCCACTGAGAACGGACTGGGGTTAAGTTACACTGAATTTTGGTGAATTCAATGGGACAGGGAGTTGTATTTCCACTGAAGCAGGGACAGGGAGGCAAGGAGAGCAAAATGAGAGCTGAAGGGAAGGCAGCAGGGAAGGTAGAAAGCTGAAGCAACTGGATAACAGGCACCAGTCCCACCTGGTGGATGAGGGGAAGGCTGTGGATGTTTCTGTCTGGACTTCAGCAAAGCCTTGGACACCATCTCCCATGGGATCCTCCTGGAAAAGCTGCAGCCCAGGGCTTGGCCAGGGCACTCTGTGCTGGGTTAGGAACTGGCTGGAGGGCCCAGAGAGTGCTGGGGAACGGGGTTGCATCCAGCTGGGATCCAGTCACCAGTGGTGTCCCCAGGGATCACTGCTGGGCCCAGTCCTGTTTAACATCTTTATGGATGATTGAGATGAGGGGATCAAGTCCACCATTAGTAAATTTACAGAGGACACCAAGCTGGGGGGAGTGTCGACCTGCTGGAATGCAGGAGGGCTCTGCAGAGGGACCTGGACAGGCTGGATCCATGGTCTGATTCCAATGGGATGAGGTTCAACCAGGCCAAGTGCCGGGTCCTGCCCTTTGGCCACAACAAGCCCTGCAGCTCCAGGCTGGGACAGAGTGGCTGGAGAGCAGCCAGGCAGGAAGGGAGCTGGGGGTGCTGATTGACAGGAGGCTGAACAGGAGCCAGAGTGTGCCCAGGGGGCCAAGAAGGCAAATGGATCCTGGCCTGGCTCAGGGACAGGGTGGCAGCAAGAGCAGGACAGGGATTCTTGCCCTGCACTCAGCGCTGGTGAGGCCACACCTTCCTTCCTTCCTCCCTTTCTCTTCCTCCCTTTCTCTTCCTCCCTTTCTCTTCCTTCCTTCCTTCCTTCCTTCCTTCCTTCCTTCCTTCCTTCCTTCCTTCCTTCCTTCCTTCCTTCCTCTTCCTTCCTTCCTTCCTTCCTTCCTTCCTTCCTTCCTTCCTTCCTTCCTTCCTTCCTTCCTCCCTCCCTCCCTCCCTCCCTCCCTCCCTCCCTCCCTCCCTTCCTTCCTTCCTCCCTCCCTCCCTTCCTTCCTTCCTTCCTTCCTTCCTTCCTTCCTTCCTTCCTCCCTTCCCTCCCTTCCCTCCCTTCCCTCCCTTCCCTCCCTTCCTTCCCTTCCTTCCCTTCCTTCCCTTCCTTCCCTTCCTTCCCTTCCTTCCTTCCCTTCCTTCCTTCCCTTCCTTCCTTCCCTTCCTTCCTTCCCTTCCTTCCTTCCCTTCCTTCCTTCCCTTCCTTCCCTTCCTTCCCTTCCTTCCTTCCCTTCCTTTCCTTCTTTCTTTACCTTTTTCTTTCCCTCTTTCTCTTTCTGTGCAAACCACTGACAGTGATGCTGCTTTTGGAGCTGTTTCCTGCTCCCATCACCTGAGCAGTGCCCACTATCCCCACCAGACCATCCCTCATAGCTGAAGGAGGGATTACACCACCCTGACATCCAAAATTGGCAGCAGGAATGTGTTCCTCTGCCATCTGCCAGTGCCAGGTGAGAACCAGGAAAGTCTGCCAGGCTCTGCAGACACATCTCACCAGCAGAGAGCTTGCAAGTGAACAGCTACACTGAAATCCATGGCAGAACATTTCAAAAGCTTCAGCAGACTTTTTTTTAAACTTTATTTTAATTATTATTTGCTGCTCTTAAGCTTTTTCTCTGCTACTTTCTTCCTGCTCATTAAATTAATTACTTACCATGATCTTGAAGGACCCTTTCAACACAAAGCATTCAATGATTCTATGAATAAAATAACAGTCTGTATTTCTTACAGCTCCATCTGAGCTGTGTGATTCCTAAATAGGAATATTTAGTGCTTCCTTGTAGATTTATTCAGTTATAATTTATAGAGATATATATATATGTATATAAATGGCCCTTTTCTCTCACCGTGGCCACATTTCTGCTTAAAACCAGTCAGATCTGACATCACAGGCAAAGAGAGGGAAAAGTTCAGCCAGTCTCCCCTGTCAGCAAAGGGTGATCTCCCCTCCTGGCCCAAGCATCACTTTTTAGCTTCTCTCTGTTTAATTCTCCCGTTTTGCACTTTGTGCCAATTTTGGAGAGCTCTAAATGTCAGCATAATAGAACAGCAACAGTTGATATCATCATTAACTGCCAGCCTTGAGGGAATGGGAATCAGAGAGCAGCAATTCATTAGCAAAGCTGCTTTATTTCCTGCTGGTAAACAGGGTTTGTCTCTGGGCAGCTCAGCTGAAAGTCCTTTAACCCTAAAAATGAGGAAATACGGGATGAGATCACTCTGTGTTCCTTTGGCCTCTCAGGGTGTGTGAGTGGTTCCTGTGATTGCTTCTCCAGAGCCCTTCAGAGATCAGAGGATCCCAGAATGGTTTGGGTGGGAAGGGAACTTCCAGAACATCTGATTCCAACCCCCTGCCATGGGCAGGGACACCTTCCACTAGCCCAGGTTGCTCCAAGCTCTGTCCAGCCTGGCCTTGGACATTTCCAGGGATGGGGCAGCCACAGCTTCTCTGGGAATTCCATTCCAGAATCTCACCACCCTCCCAGGTAAGAATTTCTTCCCAAAATCCCATCTAAACCTACTCTCTGATAAACATCCTTCCTTAATCCTCAAATTTAAATCACACACCTGCCCGCAGCCAAACTTTTACATCCAAAGAGGTGGTGGAGGCAAGTCAGGAAGAAGACTTGTTTATCTGCAGCATTCCATAAAAGAAAACAACTTCAGATGTCCCCAAAACTGTTCTTTATGCAGAAACCTCAGCAGGAGAACAACAGCAACACCAGTTTTGGAGTCAAATCCCAGTGGAACAAGCAGGCAGGCAACCAGATGGCAGGAACTAATTTTGTTTAAATAATTAGGAATATTAATAGGTAAGTTGATAGAATAAAAGCAGCAGAGGACATGGAGGGATGCATGGATGGACAGGAACGAGAGATGTGTCTAAAATAAGAAAGATGTCACCTTGTTTCTGGCCCAGGAGACACCAACTCACACAAATTCTGTTTTTCAAAGTGCCAGAGCTTCTGCTTTATGTCACATAAATTCTGCCTGCAGTGCCATCTTGGACTCTCACACAGCAAAGGTTTCTGGCTGACATTTTGAGAGATGAAGTAAGGAAATACTTAAAATAGTCTTTGTTTTTAATTAAAAATGAATTAGTTTGCATAAGCGCAGAAGCACAAGGAATAAATGAGTTTCTGTGTGTGTCTCATTGCACTCTGCACAAGCTTTGCCTTTCCAGCCCTCTAGTGGAAAAGGAGAGGTATGAAGAGAGGATTTTCAGGATTCTCATCCCGGTTGAAATAGTTTTATGGAATTATTATTAAGGGTAGGAGAGACCTCCAAGATCAGTATTTTCGGTGCACGTTACAGCTTCTTCCCTCTTCTTACCTCCAAAACCACTCTGGAAAACTTCACAAAGAGGTCTTGGCTTTTTGTGACAGTGGATTCATAGGATCATAAAGGTTGGAAGAGACCTCCAAGACCATCAAGTCCAGCCTTTGACCAGGCACCACCATGTCCACCAAAGCGTAGCACGAGGTGCCGCGTCTCCCTGGTTTTCGAACACTTCCAGAGGGAGCGATTCCATCTTTCCCCTGGGCAGGCTGTTCCAATGCTTAACCACTCTTTCAGTGCAGGAAATTTTCCTAAAATCCAACCTGAACCTCCCCTGGAAAAAACCTGAGGCTGTTTCCCCTCGTCCTGTGGCTTGTTGACTTGGGAGAAGAGGCTAAATCCCACCAGGACACGATCTCCCTTCAGGGCATTCCAGAGATCAAACTCCTCACTGAAATCCCTTCTGTGTGCACACATCAGACATGTCCTGTTTGTGCCAGCATGTGGATGTGTTGGCATCTGAGTCCATGCCAAAGGCTCTAAAATTTGGGATTGAGCAAAGTGAAGTTTCCCCCTAAAACTTCGCAAGCGGCTGCTCCACGAGAGCACCACTCGGCGAAGGGGTTTTGGTGTTTAAATCTCCTCACAAGTTATGCCAGGGCCAAAGCAATAATTAGGATATAAATATCTTTTATAGAGGCTGCAAAGTGTTGGTGGAAGAGGGGTAATATGTAAAAATTGAGTTAGTGATGTAGTGAAAAGCGAAGGATTATTTATGTGACGAGGAGGAAACCTGGAAAGAATGAAAATCAGAGGGCTCTGAGCCTGAGCTAATGGTGCTGATGGATGAAATGCCACCAGCCCGGTACATCCCATCTTGTTATGCCTCTGCTTTAAGGCAAACAGAGCTTGAACAGCCTCCCTCCCCCAGAGAGCAAATAAAAAAGATTTAATTCAAACAAAAGCTGCTGAGGACAAACAAGGGGAAGAGATACAGTGGGAAGTGGGGAAGGAAAAGGAAAGGGGAGAGACAGGCCGTGCTAAATGAACAAATAACACACTGGCAGTGGGATTCTTGTGCAGGGGGGAATTACCAGGAGAACAGGGAAGGAGCTGGGAATGGCAGCCAAGAACAGACCTTGCTGGCAGATGGAAAATCAGGGAATCAGAAGGCTGGCAAAGACCTCCAAGGTCATCAATCCAACCTTTGTCCCAACACCATCATTCCCACTAAACCACATCCCCAAGTGCCACAGTTACTCCAGGTTTGAACCCTTCCAGGGGTGGTGACTCCACCACTTCAGTGGGCAGCCTGTTCCTAGTGGAATTGTCCCCAGGCCATCGTGCCTCTATTTTACCCCTGTGAGAAGATCAGAAACATCCCCTGACCCTACACAGCACCACCTCCTTCTCTGGCCATCCCTCTTTTCCCTAACCCTGGGCTGCAGTTGACTGCATGAGGGCAGAAACCACGGGATATTTGGTGGCTTTGTGCACAGGGAATGTGGGCAGGAATCCCCCCTGGTCTCAAACAGTCCCTGATCAGCCCTGAAGCTCGTGGGAAATCGTTGTGTTTGGGTTCAATCCACCCCACTGTCCTTCCTCACTTTATTGTTCGCTGTTGGCACGTGAATAGTCAGACACAAGCTGGACTTCAGAAAACTGAGTGGGGTTTTTTTTGTTGTTTTGCTTAGAAACTATAAAACCCCGACTGTTCAGAATTTGCTTTTCTCTGCTTCTCCCTTATCGCTCCACTTCTTCAAGGAGCACAATTCACTTTGCACGGGAGCTGGAGATTTTTGTCTTTGAGCAGTGTCACGGACAAGGAAGCAGAATTGAGGGGAAAAAAAACCCAAACAACAAATAATTCACAACTTATTCAAGCCTGAGGGAGAACAGAAAGCAGGAGAATGACAGAGGCTCAGCAGTCACAGAGCCCCAGCTCAGTGAGGGATGGCTGGCTGGTGACGTCTAAAAAGCCAGAAACCAAAGCTTATAAGCATTTACCAGAACTGAATGGGTAAGGTCCCCAAGCAAACCAAAACCAAGGGGGAATCAACCCCCGGGGGGTGGGAGGAAGGAGGGAGGAGTTTGGACCCTGCCCCCACCCAAACCTCATAAGGTACTCCACTCCCCTTTTCCTTGCACACAGCCTTTGCATGGTGACTCACAGGTGGGAAGTCACCAAAACCGAATCAGACAATCACAGAATCAACCACGTTGGAAAAGACCTCTGAGATCATCAAGTCCAACCCTTGATCCAACCCCGCCGTGGTTCCCAGCCCATGGCACTGGTGCCACATCCAGCCTGTCCTTAAACACCTCTAGGGATGGAGAATCCACCCCCTCCCTGGGCAGCCCATTCCGGTGGCTGATCACCCTCTCTGGAAAGAATTTCTTCCCAATGTCCAACCCAAACCTCCCCTGGCACAGCTTGAGACCGAGCCCTCTTGTCCCACTGCTGGTTCCTGGGAGAAGAGACCAACCCTCCCCCGGCTCCCCCCTCCTGTCAGGGGGTTGCAGAGAGTGCTGAGGTGTCCCCTGAGCCTCCTCCTCTCCAGGCTGAGCCCCCCCAGCTCCCTCAGCCTCTCCTCATGGCAATTGTGCTCCAGTCCCTTCCCCAGCCTCGTTGCTCTTCTCTGCCCCTGCTCCAGCCCCTCCATGTCCTTCCTGAGCTGAGGGCCCAGAGCTGGACACAGCACTCCAGGGGTGGCCTCCCAGGGACAGAATCCCTGCCCTGCTCCTGCTGCCACCCTGTCCCTGAGCCAGGCCAGGATCCATCGGCCTTCTTGGCCACCTGGGCACACTCTGGCTCATGTTCAGCTCCCTGTCCATCCACACTCCCAGGTCCCTTCCTGCTCTCCAGCCACTCTGACTCAGCCTGTGGAGTTGCAGGGGGTTGTTGTGGCCAAAGGGCAGGACCTGGCAAATGACTTTGTTCAGGGTCGAGTTCTGAGATCTCCAGCTGACTCACAGGTCACCAAAACCAAATGATCTTGTTCAAAGGTTGAGTTCTGAGATCTCTGGTTTGAAGAGTGAGGATGTCTCCCATAGAGAATTCACTCAGGTGCCAACTTCACCCCACAAGTCCTTCAATATTCAGACACCATTGTCCCTTTGTGGCTCACCAATTCTGGTGCCTAAAAAACCAAAAAATAACTCCCTAAAACTCTTTTGAGTATTAGAAAGCAAAAAGCATTTGTTTATTTACAGCATGCTGGGTGTGTAGTAATCCTTTCGCAAGTACACCCCCAAATTACAGAAGTCCTACAGTTTTTAAACCAAAATATCCAGACTTCATATCATCTCTTAGACCCACTTCCTAAACCATCCCTTCCAAACCACCCTCACCATGCCTCCCAAATTTGAGTCAGTGGTCCTAAAACAAGGATCCCTTCATCTTCCTCATCACCTCTGGGGTAGCTTTGACTACTTATATCAAGTGGTGTGACTCTGTTATGTCTCTTTTTTAGTATATTTTTTACTTATAAGTAGCTTTCACCCTGCTAAAATCTTTTGGCTGTTGAAATCCTTGACAAGGAATGTTAAATAGCATTTTTAGAAATCTTGTATGAAGGCACTAATGAGAGAAAAGTACTAAAGAGCTGTAGTAAAATCCTGTCTAATATAGATTTTAAGGCATTACTGGGTGGCTCAGGGGTGGTACAGCACTTTTCCACAACAACCAGCAAATGGCCCAGGTGTTTCCATCTCCTGCAGCTCCTTCTAGAAAATTAAAACCTTGTCCAAGGTTTGTGTGCAGTGCAAACAGGCAGGGATCAATGCATTAAAATCCTGAGGAGACCACGGGGCTTCTCCACAAAATTTGGGAAAGCTGCAGAAGCAGAGGGAGATCACT
This sequence comes from Pyrocephalus nanus, assembly GCA_038380795.1. Classification (NCBI taxonomy): domain Eukaryota; kingdom Metazoa; phylum Chordata; class Aves; order Passeriformes; family Tyrannidae; genus Pyrocephalus; species Pyrocephalus nanus. The sequence continues at coordinate 94,997,088 of CM076261.1, forward strand.
CATGCAGCCTGAGGGAAAGAATATTCTGGAGATCAGGACCAGATCTTTGCTCTCAGTCTTGGTGGACAATCTGGATAATTCTAATGAAAGTAAAGAATTTATCTTTAGAGTGATCAAGAGAAGACTCCCTTGGTGGCCTTCCCCTTGATTCTGATCCATCAACACTCAACCCTGACATCACCATCATAAAGCTCCAGACAATCAAAGCCCTCTCTAATACCCCCTGTCCTTCCTCGCCTGTTCCTCCTCTGGAATTGGTCTCCACCCACAGCACTGCTCCAGCTGTGCAAATCATCCCACCACATTCCCAAGGTTGGAAATACATCCTATTTTTCCAGCTGCACAGTATCTTCCAGCTCCTCCTGTTTGTTGCCTGTGCTGGGAGCACTGGTGCAGATTCACTTCACCTGGACTATGGATCCCACAGCTTTTGTGGGGAAGAAGCCCTAATTCCTTCATGACCCCTCTCAGGTGTTCCCATTGTTTTTAACACATCCCTCTGTCTCCCATTTTTTTCCTGCTGTTTTATGCACTTTCCTCAGTTTTAATTTGAACCATCTCCCTGGGGAGTTTCTGCCTCTTTTCCACCACATCTTGCCTTTAAATAAGATGCTGATTTTTTTTTTAAGTGCCTCTGTGCCAGGGAGAAAGAGTTTAATTCAAACCTCAGGTCTCACAATCATAATCCTGGGTTCAGAGATCAACTTTTTCCCAGTGCTAAGGCAGCAGAGAGCTCACAGCCTGTGTTTCCACTACAGGGATTGGGGAAAATGGCAGGGAAGCATCAGGTCAAGCAGTGTCCACAAAAAGGCAATTTTAGGAAAAAAACAATGTTCTACTCTGGTCCCCAAAGCTGAAAAAACACAGGGAGCTACTGGAGAGGGTCCAGCAGAGGCCAAAAAGCTGAGGGGTCTGGAGCTTCTCTCTGATGACGAGAGATTGCAGGAGATGGATCTGGTCTGGAAAAGAGAAGACTGAGAGGGGATCTCATCAATCCACCCAAATATCTCCGAGAGGTGCCAAGAGGATGGTTCCAGACTCTTCCCAGTGGTGCCCAGTGACAGGACAAACTAAAACCCAAGAGGTCCCCTTTCAACATGAGGGAGAACTTCTCTCCATGGAGGGTGGCAGAGCACTGGAACAGCTTCCCAGGGAGGGTTGTGGAGTCTCCCTCTCTGGAGATATTCCAAACCTTCCTGGACATATTCCTGCCTTGTCAAGGAGGTTGAACTGGATACTCTCCAGAGGTCCCTTCCAACCCTAAAAATTCTGTGATTCCATGAAACCAGTTGCTTTCCTCTTTATCTTGAGGGAATTTTCTGCTCTTTCCTGGGCACCCAAGTTCATGTCAATCTGTCAATGCACAGATTATATTCACACAGTGCTGGATTGAAAAGAAAAAAAAGTGCCTGTAAACCCATTTACAGAGGGCAAATCCCAACAGAGAGAGGTGCCAGGTCACGCAGAGTGTCTTCCAGAGACCTCTTAAAAGTGGAACCAGGTCTACAAACCCGGGGGCATTCGAGATGCGTTCGAGTTTATTTTACATTCATTAACTCGAGTATCAGGGTATTAACTGAGCCAGGATGGAATGAAGCATGAGCCAATTTATCCTTCTTGTGGGATTTTGTAGCTGCTGTCAGCTTGGTGTTGCATGGCTGCTTTGAGCTAGCTCTGATATCTTTGTGCCCCTTGACAGCTCTGCAGCTTTTATCTCCTGCTCCATCCAGTGCTTGTCTTACTCTCTGTGTTGGGTCTGGCTGGGATGGAGTTAATTTTCCTCATAACAGCCCTTATAGTGTCCTTACTGTTCTTTAAACGCTGAAAAGGTGTTGATGACACAGCAGTTTATCAAAGTTGTCTCTCTAAAATTCTCCTCCATCACCAACCAGCAGGCTGGGGGTGGGCAAGAAAGATCTCAGGAAGGGACATAACCAGGACAGCTGACTCAAAGTGACCACTTTGGGGAATTCCAAACCAGATGAAATCTGCAATAAAAAACTAAAAGGCAGAAAGGAGAAAGAAGGAGTGACTTCCATTATTTACAGTCTTTGTCTTCCAGGGCAACTTCTATACTTTGGAAGTGCTGCTTCCCAGATTTACCACGTAAAGATGAGGGATGCTGCTGCTAACACTGAATGGACCTCAGAGGACACATTAATCCCTAACTCTGAATTAATCTGAGATCCAGAAGTGGACAACATCATACAGGAGTGCCAGCATGTGCTCAAAATACGGAGACAAGCACATGATTCAGAAAAGATCAGTAATAAATCAAAATGAGCCTATCCTGAATTTCCCACTCAGGGACACTGAGTTGAACAGGAACTGCCCAAGTCAGTGGGAATCTCCCCAGAGGGTTTTGGATCTGTCCATTTAAAAGTTTGCAGAACTAAGCCTAAAGGGAGTCTTTTCCAGGAAAGGAGGAAAGGATCAGACCCCTTGCCCAGCCTGAGGTCAGAGATTTCAGGGTTAGCAAGAATTATTAGTTTAGTCTTTCAGATTCTCTGAGAATCCTCTCTCTGGCTTTCTAGCCATAGAATCAAGGAATCATTAAGGTTGGCAAAGACCTCCAAGGTCATCAAGTCCACCACTAAACCATGTCCTCAAGTGCCACATCTACTCCCTTTTTGAACTCTTCCAGGGATGGTGACTCCACCCCTTCCCTGAGGATACTCATATCCATGTATCTACATAATTCCTATCCATAATCATGGGTTGAATCTGCATGAAATCAAATGACAGGGAAACTCTCATCTCCCCATGTAAGCTGTTCAAACATCTCACTATTTTGCCTGTAATATGAATAAATAAATAAATAAATAAATAAATAAATAAATAAATAAATAAATAAATAAATAAATAAATAAAATATGCCTTTTGGCCATCTATTCTGCCTCTTTTAAAGCATCATTTTGATCCCAAGGACAACCCGTTGCAATTCCAGCGTGGTCAGGAGAGCTGTGCCAGCTTTACATCACCGGGAGCGAGGAGGGGAGGATTTTTCCATACCCACTGAAATGCATTCCCACCCCCGAGGTTGCTTTGACTTTATTCATGCAAGCCCCAGGATACCCAGCGGATGTGTAAACATTTACATCTAATAAATCAGTCAGGGAAAGGCAGTTTAAGCACCATCTTTACACAAAGTGCATCTTCTTATTAAGTCAAAACATATTATGCAATGACTACAATGCGCCTCAGGTGCACTTTAAAATGTATATATCCCTTTTCAGCCCATGCTCTGTTATTTATTCCATGTAGCAATTGCTGTTCTTTCCCAGCCACGGCTTGCCTGATGTATTTTGATATAATTTATAAACAGCCAATAAAACTCCAATGTTTATAGAGGCTGCCTGGGAGGGATGGGAGGTCTAACAGCTCCTCTCAGTCAGCTGGGCCACGGCAGAAGACAAACAGTGCAGGGTGATGAGTCATTAACAAGCAGTTTTGCATCGATGTGGCTTGATTATATAAGCACAGATAATTCCAGCCTGTATTCCCAGCTTTTCTCTTTGGTGGCACACGTGGAAAGAGGCAAGAAAGAAAAGATATTTCTTTTATCATCGGGGCAAAGTGATCAGTTCTCACTCTACAGGATCTTTTATCTTCTTAGAGGTTATTTTTTTTCACTTAAAACTCATCTCTTGAAACCTGAATGTTTCCCAAAATATTCCTTAAACAGCTGGCAGAAGGTGCTTTGGTTTTCCCAAGAAGGAAAGAAAGAGAGCAAGAAAGAAAGAGAGAGAAAAAGAAAGAAAAGAAAGAAAGGAAAGAGAAGAAAGAAAGGAAAGAGAAGAAAGAAAGGAAAGAAAGAAAGAAAGAAAGAAAGAAAGAAAGAAAGAAAGAAAGAAAGAAAGAAAGAAAGAAAGAAAGAAAGAAAGAAAGAGAAAGAAAGAGAAAGAAAGAGAAAGAAAAAAAAAGAAAAAAAAAAAGAAATTCCATGAAGTGGATATTTTTTTTCTGTGTGGGAAATTCCTTACCATGGTAGGACAATGTGTAATTCCATATCAAATTATACTGGATGACACTCTCTCTAATCACTTAAGAAACTGTCTCACTTGTGAATATTCCAAGTGTTCTTGGCAGAAAAGATGCAATTGATGTAAAACTTGAGACATCCAAAGTAATTAATTTGCTCACTGACCCTTGTCATTTACTCAGCAATTTTCTTTTTATTTTCCTTTTATCTGTATTTCTTTTATCTATACTTTTAATATTTTCATCTGTATTTATTTATCTCTATTTATTTTCATTTTTTTCTCCACTAATGCAAATCTAGATAGAAGGACTGATATGAGTATGACCACTCTAACTTAAAAAGTTATGAAAAAAAAAACCTCCAAGATTTGACTATTTTGTCCCTCCAAACAGAAGTCTGTGGAATCCAAACAGTTAATTAGAGAGACATTCCAGCCAGCAGGAATTTATTCCATGGTTTTTAGCTTTCCTCTTGTCACCAGTTTTGTCCCTCTCTCCAGTTTTTAACCACCCAGAGAAGGAGACATTCACCCTTCACTGCTCAGAGACAAGAGTTTGGCAGAGGGGCTGCCTCAAAAACACTGGGAGGGCTCCTGGACCAGTTGTTGTAGGTGGGAATCAGCCAAGCTCGGCATAAACAAGCAATAAAAACAATAACCCCTGTGTGCTGTTCCTCCAAATAAGACAACAAATTATTTTGTTCTGCATTCAGGTCTCAAGCTGGGAGAAAAAAACCACCTTTTTTGATGGCACTGTCAACAGGAGTTGCTGTCCTACCTGCCAGGAATTAGGCAAGGCCATGAGGGCAAGGAAGACACCAGGAACTGGTCACACCTTCCACTGGGACAGCCTTGACTTGGAATAACCCTGGAAAGACTCAGACACGTTCCTGACCTACTGCTGTTTGTGAATCAAAGGAGGAACATGGGCAGTGTGTCCTGTTTGGGGTTCTCCAGCTCAAAAAAAGACACTGGGATACTGGGGTGGGTCAGCCAGGATGGCTGGGAGAGCTGGCTTTAGGAGGAGAAGGTGGGAGAAGAAAGTATGTTCAGACTCCAGGTGAGGGAAGATCTTATTCCTTCATAAAACTCCTTAAGGGGAGGATGTAGAGAATCCCAGCTCTTGGGAACATAAACATTTGACTGTAAATGCCACTGGCCCCGCTTGGAAATGAGTTTTGGATGAGATTCCTCCAAAGGTGATACCCAACCTAAACTATTCTGGTTTATGTAGAGGTTCCATCTGAACCAGCCACCAAAAGCTTCCTCTGGAGCCAGTGAATGTTGAATCTTGGATATAAAACCCACTGGCTGCACTGGACATTCCTCCATTTTTGGGGACTCTGGAAGTTCAACTTAATCAAAAGAAGAAAGGCTACAGAGTAGACACAAATGTTATAGAAAAAAAATATCCTCTATTTTTATTTCTTCAGCCTTCCTACTTTCTCTCTGCAATCCTTCACTTTTCCAGGGATTTCCCAGCAACCTCTATCTCCTTATTCTGTCCCACACTCCTTTAAACTTTAAAGACTTTAAAGAGAAGCATTTAAAGTCCTCCTGTCCCTGTGCTAACACGTTTTGGTTCTGAGGGTCCCAGGACATGCTCTTACGAAGATTACAAATCACTTTGTGCTGCTGCTGCTGTCTCCTGGAATGACTCCACTGCAGCAAGAGCTGGAACAGTCCATGTAAAAACATTTATTATCCCTTTCCTCCCTGTCACTCTGCTGCTGACATGACTCTTTCTTCGTCCATATGGATGGAGAAACAATGTTCTCTCCGAGGGGACAGAAGGGAATAAAAGCTCTGCTCTGAAACTCCATCCAGGATGAGAATGTGAGGAGGAAGAAATGCCTTAAATATGCTTTTATCTGCCTAATCTTAGCCAGACATGGGGTGTTCTCCCAACTAGTGCCATGAAGACACAACAGAGGAAAGCTCTCACATGCTGACCTCATTTTCCTGCTGTTGAACATCCTGACATTTTTATTTAGCCTTACAAGATAAAAAAGTGGGATTAATGTCCTCTTCCTGCTACGAAACTGAGGCACAGGTGAAGAGTGGGATTCATCTGCACAGCTTTGGGAATCTGGGATTTAGCTGTTTTCATCTGGTTAATTATCTTCATTCTCCTTACAGTTAAAGACAATCAAATTAACAAACTGAACGGAGTTTAGGTTGGGAATGTCCATGTCTAAATTAGGATGAGATAAATTACAGAACCACAGAATGGTTTGGGTTGGAAGGGACCTTTAGGGCCATCTAGTTCTCCACATTCTACTGAGTGTGATCCTTGGCACCAGCATTTATTGAAACTCAGTCAACCCATCTAATCCATCTACATATTCCTGGTCAACAGGACAGAGAACCAAGAGGAGATCTAGCCCCTCCTACAGACATGCAGAACACTTTGAGACACCTCAAATAGTTCCAGAAAACAACGATCAAGCCAATTAAATGACTAAAAAACTTCTGCAAAGAGGAAAAAGGGTCCTGGAGGATCAGCTCAAATCACAGAATCATGAAGGTTGGAAAAGGCCTCTTAGATCATTCAGTCCAACTGGCACCACCACTCTCTACATCTCCCTGCCAGTAGGCTGTGGTGAGGTGAGGGTTGGTCTCTTCTCCCAGGTAACAAGTGATGGGTCAAGGACAAACGGCCTCAAGCCGTGCCGGGGAGGTTCAGGTTGGATATGAGGAAAAATATCCTCACTGAAACAGTGGTTAAGCATTGGAACAGGCTGCCCAGGGAAGTGGTGGAGTCACCATCCCTCAAAAAGTGAGCAGATGTGGCGCTCGGGGAGATGGTTTAGTGGGAATGGGGGTGTTCGGTCAAAGGTTGGACTTCATGATCTCGGAGGTCTTTTCCAACCTTAACGGTTCCATGAAAACAGAGCTACTCCAGAGCCTCCAGCTCCCTGGCAGGCTGTCACTCAGTGTGTGGCTGCCTGGGCTGTGAGCACGAGGCACTTGGAATGTCTGTTTATTTGGATTATTTATTAAGCAAATGATTTCTGCGCTCGGCATCTGGAAACACCCCATAAATAAAACACAGCGGAGGCTTAAATTTCCCTGCTATTCACAGGCAGCCACACAAATATCCCCCAGCCCTCCCTTCCCTGCCACGACAAACCTCTGGAAATAACACCCAGGGTTTGCTGTGAGGGCCATGAGACAGAGGCATCGAGGAGCAAATCTCCTGCCATCTTCTGGAGGGGGATTTGCAGGAGGCAGCGGCAGCAAACACTCAGGAAAAGCTTTCAGATGAGGAGAATGGAGCACAGGAAGAGCAGGGCCTCTTTAAATTGGGGATTGACCTCTAAGGACATCTTCCATCTGTCTTGACCTGCCTTCCAGATGATTTGATCAAGGTGCCTGGGCCAGGGCCTCCCCACCCAATAAAGCCTAATAATCTAGGAAAAGGTGGAATAATTTCAAACTGACAGTAGGTTTAGGTTAGACATTAGGGGGAAAGTCCTTCCTGTGAGGGTGGGGAAGCACTGGCACAGGTTGCCCAGAGAAGCTGTGGCTGCCCCATCTCTGGAAGTGTCCAAGGCCAGGTTGGACAGGGCTTGGAGCAACCTGGGCTAGTGGAAGGTGTCCCTGCCCAAGGCAGAGGGGGTTGGAACCAAGTGATCTTTAAGGTCCCTTCCAACCCACACCATTCTGTGATCCCGTGAGTCTACGACTCTGTGGTTCTGTTTCTATGGATCTATGACACTTGCTCTCTCTCTCTCAACGCTCACACCTTCTCCCAAACTGGGCTGGCTGCCCTGTGGCTCATCCCCTTCCCAGTGCCCCTCCTTTCCTTGCAGCCAGACCCCAGGGAGGCACCGCTCACTCCCGAGGTGGTTTCTCAGGTACAGCTCAATAGGCTCAATAATTACCAACCTCCTGAGGAGCCCAGGCTGCACACACACCGAGCTCCTGGTCAGGGCAGGAGGGAAATGATGTGTTATTAATGTTCTCTAAAACAGGCAAATGAGATTTCCCTGCCCTCAGACCAAAGGCAACTGAATTAGTCCAACGGAAAGGGAAGAAGAACGGGAGACAGTGTTTAAATTAGAGAACAGAGGGAGGATGGTGCTTTTTAATTTAGATTACAAATCCACTCTCCCCTGGACTGCTTCTATCTGCTCAGTTGCCTGATTTGTGCTTGGCTCAAAGGAGGAAGTTATTTTCTTTAATTTATTATTTTTTTTAACTTTTCCTCCACCACTCAGAAATCCTGGAACAGGAACAGCTCTGGGAAGGCACAGCCAGGAAAACCAAGCAAGGCAACACAGCAGCCATCAGTGAGGTGATCTCTGAAAGCAAACAGGAGCTCCTGGGATTCTTTCAATTAGGTGGTTATGGAAAATCTTTGGGCAGAGGCAAAAAAAGTTAAAATAAAAGCTTGAATAAATTCTCTTTGCTCCTCATAGGAGGATGGAGAAGGGGGCAGGTAATTCTCTGAGCAGGAAAGGAAAGGGTGGGATGTGTCTTAGAAAAAGAAAGCCCAGGATGTGATGAGCACACAGTGAGGTCCTTGAAGAAACTGGACCTCTCTTGCTTGATGTTGTTATCTCATCACTAGTTTCTTCCTTCATGGCTTCAGAAACCCCCCTGGCAGCACCAGGGTTGATCCCTCCCCTCACACTCAGCTGCAAAACACTGGGGGGCCACAGACCTCCAAATGCCTCCTGAATTCCAATATTTTCTTTTCCATCTATGCAGTTCTGCAAATGTCTCAGTGAAAGACAGCAGGGCCCCCCTGCTGAAACTTGCAGAGAACCCCAGAAAAGGGAGATCTGGATGCTCTGGTCCATTGAGATGGGTTTCATCTGGCCAGATGTTGACATATTCCTCCAAATGAAGGGCTGGAGGTAGATTATTTTTGAGGGAATTGAGGGAATTCGGCTGTTTTAGTAAACAAGGCACCCCATCCTAAGGATATTGTCCAGACTAAGGCAGATGAATCTAAAATGGCTCCCAGACTCTGAGTGGGCAGGTGATTTTAGTTGTTTGAAGTCTGTCTCTGATGCACAAGGCAGGAATTTGGAAAAACAGAATTATTTAGCTTGGAAAAGACCTCCAAGACCATCAGGTCCAACTGTTGACCCAGCACTGCCAAGTCCTCCGTGAAACAATGCCCTTAAGTGCCACATCTCCACATCTTTTAAACATCTCCAGGGATGGTGACACCACCCCTGCCCTCAGAGTCCTGTGACAGGGCTGGACCACCCTTTCAGTGAAGGAATTGTTCCTAATATCCAGCCTAAACCTCTCCTGGTGGAACTTGGGGATGTTTCCCCTCATCCTGTCACTTTTTACCTGGGAGAAGATACCGATCCCCACCTGCCTCCAACTTCCCATCAGGGAGTTGCAGAGAGCAAGAAGGTCCCTCCTGAGCCTCCTTTTCTCCAGGCTGAGCCCCCTCAGCTCCCTCAGCTGCTCCTGCTGCTCCAGCCCCTTCCCCAGCTCTGTTCCCTTCTCTGGACACTTTCCAGCCCCTCAGTGTTCTTCTTGTCCTGAGGAGTTCACCTCTCACACTTCAGTGACGTGTTCCAGTGTCGCACTTTCCCTGTTAGATAACTCCTGGTTTCCTCATGCAATAGATGCACAGGTTTCTCTGAGGAAATCCTCTCCTTTCTCTGCCACTTCAGGGTCATGTCCCTTTTCAGAGAGCTCAGGTTTCCTTGCAACCAGGAGGTAGGAGAAACTGCTGAAGAAGAGGACTGAGGCTGAATATAATTGACTTTATTGAGCTGGTGTCTGATCTTTCTCAAATCAATTGCCCTCTCCATAATGTTGTTTTCCTTCCCTGTCTCCCCCTTGGACTTTCTGCTGGGATTGTAACTCTTTCAAAGGAGGAAATCAGCTTTTTTTATTTATTTATTTATTTATTTTTTCCTTTTTATTTCCTTATTTAATTCCATTCTCTCTCCTTCTCTGGGGCCACTTCATTTGCTGCTTTCCAGGGGATTCCTCTCTCCACAAGTTTCTGCCGTGCCCACTAGATGTCATGAAATACTGAGCTCTCAGAGCAGCGGGAGAAGGGAGACTTTTGGGGCTGTTTTGTAGCAAATTGCTGGAGTTCCTCTCCCTGGCCATCTGCTTTCTGGAGGTAGCCCACTCAGCTGGGAGCTGTGAGCAAAAGCATCAGCTGCTGCCAGCACCGTTCCTATTTTCAGCTCCGAGGAATCACGACCGTCGGCGGCTCCGCCAGGAACAGCAGCACTTGGCATTTGCTTGTGGGCTGGTGAGTAGAAGGAGAAAATCCAGAGAGAGATGGGTTTGGCTCCATCTGACCCAACATTGGGCGCAGACAGCTCTGCAGCTCTTCCAAGTCCTCGTGTCAGCTGCAGGAATAACTTTGCTCCCCTGGTTTACGAGCCCCTTGAAGGAGCAGGTGGGCTGGAAGAAGTTGTGCTCGGGATTCATGGAGGCCCCTTCCTGGAAAGGCACTCAGAGAGGGAAAAAATATGAAGTTTACAGGCTGGAGAGATGACTCATCTAGAGATGCAGACTTCATGTGCAAAGGGCTTCAGACTCTAAGCGTTCCTTAATTGGTTTTGGATGCTTTCCTCAGTTTTCAGAACCGACCTTTGATTTTTCTTTCCTTCTTCATGTGATTAGTTACCATTTCTCCACTTGCCTCCCTTCTATTTTAAAGCACTGTCTTCTCTGTTGACTGGCCTTCCTCCAGCAGGGTTCAAGTGTGTGGGGGATACTTTGCATTAGTTGCTTGACTTCAGATAAAAATATGTCTAGTGGAGCTGTCTGTTCATTTTCAAATGCTGCTGGTATTTCTCTCCTCGCAAAAGAAAGGTGAGGGAGAGAATTTCACCCCTTTGACTTTCAGCTGAGGTGTTTCCAAGACAGAGTTATCCAAGTTGTCTGCACAAGGTCAGTTTGTTGGGAAGACCCTCTCTGTCTTCCAAAGGACCCACAGATCCACCTGAAGTTCCATGTGAAGATGCCACGTGCGTTGAGGAGCGAGCACATTTTCCTGAGGAATCATGTTCACAGCTCAGCAAATGTATGATTTTTTTCTGAGCCAACATCTTGTCAGACCCAAGTAAGACTTTCCACACTTCCAGCACTGGAAGCAAAACTCTCAGGATGTTTTGAAAAAGCTGGGTTTTTTGGATTTTTTTTCCTGTCAAGCTCTCCCTGTTGATGTTCTGGCCTAGTCTGTAAGTTGGCTCAGGCCAGACTAGTCCCAGGAGGTGATAGGGATGTGAGTCCCTGGTTTGAGGGGGAAAAGGAGGGTGAGAGTTTGTCCATATGGACAAAATCTCTGGAAGGCACTTGGATTCAGGATTGAGAACAAATGCCAGCTCATTTTCTTTGATCTTCTAGCCCTTGGCCTGCAGTTGCAGAGATTCAGCAGCAGAGGAAGCGCAGAGAGGAGAAAAAGGGAAAAGGGAAACAAGGATGATGGAGGGACTGGGGCATCTCCCTTAGGAGGAAAAGCTGAGAGAGTTGGACAAGTTCAGTCCCAAAAAGAGTTGCTGAGAGGGGTCCTCATCCCTGTCTGTGAGTGTGTGCAGGGAGGGGGTAGAGGATGGACCAGGCTCTGCTTGGGGGGCCCAGCATTGGCACAAGAGGAAAGGGCAGAAACTGAGTTTCACCTGGACACGAGGAAGAACTTCTTTGCTGTGCAATGACCCAGCACTGGAACAGATTTCTCAGAGAAGGTGTGGAGTCTCCCTCACTGGCGATATTCCAGGACTAATTGGACGCCATCCTGCTCCCTGTGCTCTGTTTGAGCAGGGAGGTGGGACCAGATGACCCACTGTAGTCCTTTCTAACCTTTCCCATTCTATGATCACCTTCCTGGCCTCTCTCCTGGCCTGTCCCTGTCTCTGTTGTACTGGAATCTCAGTCCCGGGCACCCAAAAATGGCAGGAAAAGCCTGCTGAAGCCCGGGATTGAACCAGGGACCTTTAGATCTTCAGTCTAACGCTCTCCCAACTGAGCTACTTCAGCCCTGCCGGGGGTAAAATTATCATAAAACCTGTTGCAACAGGAAGCGCTTTCAACCTTTTTGGGCAGCCTTTGGTTGATTTTAGCTTGGGAGACAAAGAAGTTGTTTGTTCCAGGGCAGACAGTGGTTGGTTGTTGGCAGAAGAAAAGGGGAGTCATTGCAAAGCCCCAGTGCTTGACAGGGGTACAAAACCTCCAGCAAACCTCTGGAAGGTCAAAAAAAAGTCTGATTTTCGTGAAGAAACGCCTGAAATCCCTGATTCCCCACCTAGGAATACCCTAGGTGTCCTACTGAGACAGATCCTGCTATCCCTTGCCCACACAAGCTGTGGCTGCCCCATCCCTGGAAGTGTCCAAGGCTGCCCGGTATTCCTGCACTCCCTGCCGCATTCCCCGACTCCTTCCCGAGCCGAATCCCGCTGTTTTCCTCTCTCTTGGAGCCGGGAGAGGGCAGCAGCGCTCACGCACAGACAGAGCGGTCCCGCTGCTGTCCCCGCTCCTTCGCTGAGAGCCTGGAAGCGACATCCCGGCTCCCTGGGGATTTTGGGATGGCCAGCAACGCAGACAGGGGGCTCTGGCACTTCCAGCTCGGCTAAAGACGTGTACTAACCCTTTTTATTCCGAAGGAAAACTCCTCTGCATCTTGGTTTGCACAGGGCTGGGATTTAAGGACCTTTTCCATCATTCCAGGCTGTGACCAATGTGTCCTCTCATCTGTGTCTGGAGCAAGTGCCTTTGGCTTAATTACACCTCTTGACAAGCACTTAAAGCCCTCTGTGTCTAAGAAAATGAATTAAACAAACCTCCTGCTCCCCCTGCCCCCAAAATAGTGAGTGAAAAAAATGAAGGGAGTCTTCTGAAATAAAGTCTTTCCCTTAATGAGCACTGACTAATTAGAGCCACACATCTCTGCCAAGCAGTGGGAGCATGAATTGAAAGTTTTCATCTTGATATGAGAAAGAATTTTTGCAGTCAATCGCTGGAACAACCTCCCCAGGGAGATGGTGGAGTCCCCATCACAGGAGACTTCCAAAAGGATGGTACAAAGTTCCCTGGGGCTGAGTCCCCTGAGTGAGTGACCTTTTGTCAAGGAGCCTGGCCTTGGATTGAGGCTCTGCTCTTGTTCTTAGTAGGTGGTGGCTGCCCTGACCCCCCAAAATCTCCCTCTGAGTTCACGATTCATCTGCCAGGATGAGCCACATATACTTTCCTGCCCCCTCTCCTCTCTCCAGCCGGGATGAGCCCAAGTGGCATTTGTTTTAATGTTCCAATAGGAGAGATCCACAGGCACAAAACCCTGGGCTGTGGAGCTGTGCCAGCCCAAAGGCAGGCAAGGTGAGAGGGAAATGCCAAATGCCTCACTGATTGCAAAACTGCTACACGATCCTGCCTGGGAGGATGTGAAGCTGTCAGAAAAAAACAGAAAGAAAAAAAAAAAAAGAAGGTGCTTTAAAAGGACACAGTGTTGATGGGAAGTTGGCAGGTTGCTTTGGGCAGGCTGTTTATTCTCGTACAAAGCATTCCAAATGCAGACTGTTTACCCAATGGAAACCCCTTGGCATTGTGTTTGCCTCACACAGCTCATTCCTCACCAGCTGGAGCTCTGCAAAACACCTTTCCTTAGTCACCCGTGCCCACCCACATCCAGATGCCACCAGTCCCCAAAGAGCTCGAGGAACAGGGATTGACCTGAAAAACTTTTAAGGGCCTTTGGCTTCCCTCCTGCCCCTTTTCACAGAATCCCAGGATCAGATGGGTTGGAAAAGACCCCAGAGATGGTCGAGTCCAAGCCATGCCCCAACCCCACCTTGGCACCCAGCCCATGGCACTGAGTGCCACGTCCAGGCTCTGCTTCAGCACCCCCAGGGACGGGGACTCCACCCCCTCCCTGGGCAGCCCATCCCAAGGGCTGAGCCCTCTCCCTGGAAAGAACTTCTTCCTGATATCCAACCTAACCCTGCCCTGGCACAGCTCAGGGCTGTGTCCTCTTGTCCTGGGAGCAGAGCCCGAACCTCCCCGGCTCCCCCCTCCTGTCAGGGAGTTTTGGAGAGTGCTGAGGTATCCTCTGAGCCTCCTTCTCTCCAGGCTGAGCCCCCCCCAGCCTCTCCTCATAAGGCTTTTCCTCCATATCTGTCTTTAAATTAATCAAAGCCAGGAGGCCCATCGGGTGGGTGGTGGGTTGATACTCAATTCCCTGCTGTTTGATTCCTTTCTCTGCCCCGATGTCTCCCACGACAAAGGTCATGTCCTTCAGGCCATATCACCCTGATGGGCAGGGATGACACAGTGTTTGCATCCACTGAAACCTCTGGAGGTTCCCAGGAGGCTGAGAATTCAGAGTGCCAAACCTGAGCAAACCTCCTCTGCTTCCCAACATGGCCCATCAGCCAGGGCTCAAGATTAATAATTTTCCATCAGCCAGGAATGTGGGCAGAAGCAGCTGATAATTATAGACATCCTGGAGCTATTCCCTTACCAGTTCAGGAAATTCTTTAGCAGGATAAAGTTAATAAGGATGCTGAAGTGTTCCTCTAATGATACAGTTATAATAGTTTAGTGAAAAATCCTCTCTAATGGCGCATATATGTAATTATAGAATCATAGGTTGGAAGGGATCTTAAAGATCATTTATTTCCAGCACCCAGCATATGTTGCATAAAGAGGAACATTTATTTTTCATGGCTTTTTCTTTCTCAGATATATTTTGCTGGCCACTCCTGCTACTCTGAAAGATTTATCCCTTACCTTCATTTCACTTTGTCTCAGAATAAAACCCCCTCTTTCAATCAAAAGTGAATTTTCTAAGCCCATTTTCTGGTCCTGGAGAAGTCCTGCTGTTCTGCTGCCCCTCTCAAAAGCAACACAGGACCTGGCTCAGCATCTCTGGGGAGCTGGGCTGAGGGTGGGATGAGAGGAAAGCCACATTCCTGCACACACACACAGACATCAGCTCGTGCATAAGGCAGTGTCAACAGTGTCAACTTGTCTAAAGACTGGTGCAAAAATGTCAGCACTTTCTACAGAGAAAAGGGAAAAAAAAAAAAAAAAAGGAGCTGGCAGAGGTAAAGGAATATGCCAGAAATTAGTGTATCTTTTTTTTTTTTTTCTCACTCTGGTGGTTCTTTGGTGGTTTTTCACCTCCTTAATTCTGCTAGTTTGTGCTATTCCACTGGTTAAGCCCAACTTAATTGTTAACCTCTTGTGCCACTTAGTGATGGGGGAGGAAGGAGAAAACTCCAGGCCTTCTCATGGAATTATTAAGGTTGGAAAAGACCTCTAAGATCATCAGGTCCAACTGTTAATGCAGCATCACAGTGTTCACCACTAAAATATATCCCCAAGTGCCACGTCCACACTTTCTGAGCACCTTTGAATGCCGAAATCCGTTTGGGCTCTTCCAGGGCTGGGGATTCCACCACTTCCCTGAACAGCCCCTTCCACTGCCAGGCCAAGCTTTGAGTGAGGAAATTTATCCTAATATCCAATCTAAACCTTCCCTGGTGCGTTTTAGGCCCTTTCCTCTTGTCCCATCACTTGTTCCCTGGGAGAAGGGACCGATCCCCACCCGGCTCCAACCTCCTGCCGCTTCCAAGAGTCCAAGCGGTTGCTTCCCAGCCAGAGTGCAGAGGAGAGTCCTGGATGCCCAGGGAAGTGCTCCACACAATTGGAGGACACAGTGGATGGATGACAACTTCCCAGGATGTTCGAAAAGACATGGAAAAAGGCCCATTCCAGGGGTCAGGATGGCCGAGCGGTCTAAGGCGCTGCGTTCAGGTCGCAGTCTCTCCTGGAGGCGTGGGTTCGAATCCCACTCCTGACATCTTATTTGCTGCTCAGACTCATCCCAGAGGGAATTCTGCTGCCTCCCAGTGTGGGAGACCTTCCCAGGAATCTCCCTGCTCTGATCCAGCCCTTGGATGGATTATTGCTCTCCGTGGGTTGTTCAGGTTGGCAGTGATGAGGTCGAAGAGAGAAGTTTCTCCCATCTGATTGACTCAGGTGGAATTTTGGCTTTTTGGATCACCAATCTGCTGGTGGCAGCGGGGTTTCACCACCTCAAAGTGGGAAAAAGATTCTGTCCCACGAGTTGGGGGGCTGATTGTGAGGACTTTAAACTGGATTTGAAGGGGAAAGGGGATAAAACCCCGCTTGCCAGAGATGAGCCTGAGGGCAGCGTGCCAGTGTGGGGCTTGAAATCCGTCTGCCTGGGGGAAGGAAGGACCTACAGAGGGATCTGGGCAGGCTGTATGGATGGGCTGAGTGTTCCAAAAAAAATGAGGAGATGTGGCACTTCCCAATATGGTTGAGTGTGAAGGCTGAAAGATTGAACCTGCTGATCCTGGAGCTCTTTCCCAAACTTCATGATTGAACGATTCCCTGAAGCACAGAAATCCTCCTCCAACCTAAACAAGGAGGGGAAAAGAGCAGCAGCTGCAGCAGTTCAGGGCAGAACGATCTTTTTTGGGATATTTTTGTCCTGATGCATCGGTGTCTTTATAACTTTTATGCCTCAAATTCCTTGAGATTACGTCTTTTACTGATAGTCTTTTATACAGCACTGCAGTGTCAGTGTGTGCTGCTGGTAATGGAAATATTGTCCTCATCTGTCAGAGCAGTGACTGTCAGCTGTAACTGCTCGGTTCCTCTTTCCCAAGCTCTTTTTTTGGTCACTGCAATCAAATCCCGGGGCCTGGATTTCTCCCCCCATTCATTTTCCAAGCCAGTGGCAAGTCCTGGAGATCCCCTTTGCCTCCCAGGCAAAGAGGAGAGTCCAGGAAACCGAGGTGCACAAAAAGAGCAGGAAAACCAGTTTGTCCTGAAAGGCAAGGAAATCAGACCAGATGAATCATCTCATCTTTATATTGTTTATATTGTTAATTAACACGACCCAGCAGCACTTTGTGCAGTCTCAGGTGGCACCTCCCATAAGATACCAGTACCAAAGCACTTTTTCTGCTGAGGGGAAGAGAATTTTAAGTCCAGAGCTGCTGCCAGTGGTGAATTTCAAGCTTTAAGTTAAAAAATGGAGTGTTCCAATTTAGTGGCAGAAGAGGCCAAGCCTTGCCTTTAATTAGAATATCTGTTTGCAACAGCCCTGTCGAGATCACATGTTGTGCTGCCTTCAGGAACGAGATGTTTCTCCCCCCAAAATGCTGCTGAACAGGGAGGATGGAGCGTGTACCTGACTCCCACTGCGGAATCGTGCTCGCTGAGCACATCCAAATATCAAGGCAGTGTTGGTAAACTGCAGAGGATGGTGGAGAACAACTCCAAGCGTTTCAAAAGTCAGGAGGGAGATGAGATTAAAAGGAAACAATATGTGCAATTTGTCTAATCTATGACTAAGGGGACCAGAACTGTCTTACAGGCATTTACAGAATGGGAAAAACAACAAAGAAGGAGAAAGATTGGCTTAGAGTGGAACAAAGAGTATTATTAGGAGCAGTGGGAAGTGAAGGAAAGTATAGCCTGAACAACCAAAGAATTGAATGTATTCCATTGTAGACCTTCACGTTATATAACATTTCTTTAAGCATTTCTTTTTTTTTTCTTTTTTTTTTTTTTTTTGGTGGAGAGCTCTGGCCTTTTCCAGAAATATCTGGGGTTTTACAGAATATCTGATGGTGATTCATCATCTTTAATTTTTTTTGTGTTTTGTTTTAAATAGAAACAATAGAAAAAATAGTTGTGGCTTGCAGTGACTGACTTGGAAAGCAACATCATCCACAGACTAATTGCTAATTTTTAATAAATAGGATTACACAGGGAAAGGCTTTTGGCAGGAGCCCACCCTGATTCCTGGGTTCTTGGAAAAGCAGGAGGGCACCAAGAGCTCCTCTGAGTCCACTTTGGGGACACCTGAGAAACAGGCCCACAAAGGAGAAATGCTGGGGAGTTGATGGGAGAGAAGGAAATTGGTTGAATTCCCCAGAAATACAGGGAACTGATTTTATGGGAAATTTAGAGCATATTTGCCAAATATGGGTTGCAGCAGCTGTTGATGGGGGATATATTTTTTTTTATGGTCCCATGAGGTGGAAGATTCTCCCCACAAACTGATCCAAGGTGTTCCAGGGGGATTTCTGAAGCTCTTGAGGGAAATGAGCTACACAGACAGACAGACAGACAGACACATGGACTTTGCTTGTTCCAGCACCTTGAAATGCTCCACATAAACACTTGCCCCTTTTCTGGCTGGCTTTAACTTTTGGATTCACAGGAATTTTGTGCTTTTCCTGAAGTCAGAATAATCTCAGCAGCTGATCCCTGCTTTGGCTGAAGTCCAAATACACTGGAAGAGGTGTCCCCTCTTGACCAAAAGGCTTTGGGACAGCCTTATGTCCAAGTGAAGTTCCATTAATTGGTTGGATTTCACCCTTAAAATGATGTATTGAACACGTGGCATGAACATGATCATCTTTGGAATGCTGGGCACTGAGATGATAATTGAGAATCTCTTTCCCAGGTAGAATATCCTGAGTTGGAAAGGACCCAGAGGGATCATCCAGTCCAAATCCCTGCCTGCACAGGACCATCCAAAAACCCCACCATGTGCCTGAGAGTGTTGTCCAAACATTCCTTGGGCTCTGGCAGGTTTGGAGCTGTGATTCCTTCCCAGGGGAACCTGTTCAGTGCCCAACCACCCTCTGGGGGAAGAACCTTTTCCTGAGATCCAACCTAACCCTCCCTTGACACAGCTCCAGCCATTCCCTGTCTTTGTTCTCAGAATCCCAGAATCACAGAATGTTAAGGGGTTGGAAAGAACCTTAAAGATCATCTAGTCCCAGGGATACCTCCCAGGCTGCTCAATGCCAGCAATCCTCATTTTCACTTCCTGAAAACCTCTTTTTTTGATTTTTTTTTTTTTTGCTCTGAGTTTGCTCAGCACCTCCTCATCAATCCAGGGAGGCCTCCTGGCATCTTTGCCGGATTTCTTCCTTGTTGGGATGCCTCACTCCTGAGCATGGAGGAGGTGACCCTCGAAAATCAGCCATTTTTGGGCCCCTCTGCCCTCTTGCCTCACCTCCAACAAATCCTCTGGAGCCATGGATGTCCAGGTGTCTTTTTATACCATCTCCAAGGGACAGTTTCACGCTGGGCAGGTGCCACTCCTCAGCTCCACAGCATTGGGAAACCCACTCTGATGCCCTTCCAAGAGAGGTCATGGGGGTTTGGGCTTTTAAAAATGTCCTTGTTGGTTGATTTTTGAATGTTTTTTTTCTCTGATGAATTTACTCTTAGGCCCGTGGGGTGACTCCTGGGAATGGGTGCAGGGTTAGGGTTGGACTTGATGAGCCCCTTGGGTTCCTCCCAGCTGTGAGTTTGTGATTCTGTGAAATTGAATCTCATGACAAATCCAGAAATGATCCTTTTTTTTTTCCCTCCCTGTTTTCAGATGGATGTCAATATTTCCACTCAGAGCAGGAGGGATTTGGGGAGGGGGATGATTTGAGGCCACAGATTTGAGGTGTTCCCGGTGCAGGAACTGCTCTTTGAGCCAGTTGTCCGGGCAATTGAAGGGTGTCCACACCATCCCTTGGAGCATCCGAGCCTTCTGGGAGGCTCCGTGGTGGGATCCAGACAAATCACCTCCCACACACGCTGACTAATTACCCTTCTTTGCCCAATTAGCACCCCCACCAACCCTGCCAGCAAAAGCAAAACAGCTGCACCCACTGAAACGCCGGCCAGGAGCCGAGTCCAGAACGTGGCTCCTCTTCCCCCTTGTCCCTGTGGGAAATCCGTGGAAATGGGAGCTTTGCTTTCCTGTTAGAGCATGAAACCAAACTGGAGCTGACAACAAACACACACCCAGCTCTGCCTCAGCTCCTGAAACACAGCGAGGAGCCCACACAGGGAAGTCAGAGGGGTTTTGCTCCCAAGGTTTATGATGTGCCTTTCTTAATTGCTTCAAATTCACAGGAGAAAAACAGTGATTTCTCCTTTCTCTCTTAATTGCTCTCAATATTAAGAATCCAACAGCATCCCCCCTCCCCCTTCATCATTAGGCCCAACTGTTATTATGACATGTTTATGGGGTTTTTTTCCCTTTTCAGTGTTATTTTGCTCTTGATTTTCTATTGCTAATTAGCAGCTATTAAAGCTGGTATCTCATTCAAGCCTTGATGAATGGAGATGGAAAGGAATAAGGCATCAGAATAAATCAGAGTACGAGGAACTGATTTTTCCTGTGGGAAATCTCTCTGAGTTGAATTGAATGTGCCTCTGTGTGTGCCTGTGAATTTTATATATGCATCGTATCATTGTTGGTATGATACTTAACATGTCTTTCCAGCCTGTCATCCAAGATCTGGATACTATAAAATATAAGAGTTATCTGGGGATAGAATCCTGTCTCCAGGATCCAATGAGCAACTGCAGATAACCAGGAGAAATATAAACACTGGGGGGGAAAAAAATATATATGAGTAACTTATAACCAGTGTTCAACAATCCTAAATTTAGTGATTTTCCAAGTCAGAGGTGTTAACAGTCCTTGATAGAAGTCACAGAAGGTATACTGGGAAATGATATCCTGGGAAAGCAGGGTTCCTGGGAGAAGCAAAGGAAAGACCCTTTTGCCTCCTCCTGGAGTTGGGGAATTGAATCTTGGAAAGAGTAAAGGTCAGGGATTCAGGAATTATGATTATTAGATAGGAAAGGGGCCTGCAAGTGAAATCTGTGGTGAAAGGAAAATGATTTCCAGGGATGACCCATCATCAGATGGACTCTGAGAAGTCCCAGGCAGAGCCCAAGGCTTATCCTGTGTCTTTCCTTTTTCCTTATTCCAACCCTTATCCTGTGTCTTTCCTTTTTTTTTCTTGAAATCTGTGACCTAGTCTGCCTCCAAATCCCCTGAAGTGAGG
Organism: Pyrocephalus nanus; assembly: GCA_038380795.1. Classification (NCBI taxonomy): domain Eukaryota; kingdom Metazoa; phylum Chordata; class Aves; order Passeriformes; family Tyrannidae; genus Pyrocephalus; species Pyrocephalus nanus. The sequence goes on from CM076261.1 coordinate 95,017,906, forward strand.
ATTCCTGGCTTTATTTGGACCAAACAATTCCATGTTTTCCCCTGGAAGAAGACTCCATATGTGGTGGAAGCCGGCAGAGCCTGCTGAGATGGGCCAACAAATGTGAGCTCTGGCACTGGGGTCCTGTTCCCCCTTGTTGGATATCTCCATGTGGCTCCATCTGCAGAAGAAATCAATAAAAAAGAGCTGGTGGATGAGGCTGGAGCAGGGAATCAAAGCCCATCTGGAAATAAATCTGTTGAGGGACAATAAGAAAATTTTCTGCAGGCATATTAATGGGAAAGGGTAGGAAAAATGAGGGCCTGCTGCTCAACAGGGTGGGAATTCTGGTGACAAAGAGCATGGAAATGACCCAGGTACTCAAGGTCTTCTTCACTTAAGTCTTTACTGATAAGATCAGCCTTCAGAAATTCCTGTCCCCTGGAGCAGAGCAGGGAATATTTATCCTCAGTGGAGGAGGGTCAAGCTGGGGAACACTAAGACAAACTAGACATGTAGAACTCATGGACCATGACAGGATGAATGTCTGGGTACTGATGTCATTGCAAGGCCACCTCACTGGTCTTTGGAAGGTTGTGGTAGTCAGGGAAGGTTCCTGGGAGCAGAGGGAGGCAAATGTCCCTCCTGTCTTCAAGAAGGACAAGAAGGACTTCCCCTTCCTAAATCCAGCCTGACTAGTCCTGATCTCCTTCCTTGTTACATCAAGGCCCATTCCAGCTGGATATATGGGGAAAAAATGGACAGGTCAAACACAAATAGATCACCCAGAGAGGTTGGGGAAGCTCCTTCCTTGGAGATATTAAGAACTTGGGGCAACTTGAAGCTGTCTAAATAATTTTTGAAGTGTCCTGGGTGTTGGGAGGTGGGAAAGGGTTGGAACTGGTGGCTGCCAGAGGGTCCTTTAAACCTGAATTATTTAGTGATCCCATGAATTTTGGGAAGCTGCCTGAGGTTCTCCAGTCCTTGCTCTGCTCCAAGGGAGGGACAATTCTCTCCTTTCCTGACAGACTTTCTAAAAATATGTTTCTGAAGCATCTCAGTGATGATGATTGTGCCCAGTGTTCAAGCAACAGCTCTAGAATATCACAGCCTCTTTGTTGGCAGAGTTTTCTTAATATTGAACCATAATTCCACTGGCTGGAATTTAAATCAGGATGTTCTCCCCTCTCTGTGATGGACATGGAGAGCAGACGTTGCCTTCCTCTTCGTGGAAGCATTTTGGGATATCTTTTCTTGCCTGCCCTCTTGTTCCCTTCACCAAATAAAGACAAGAACAGTAAAAACCATTAAAAGATTCAGCTGCAAAGTAGACACACAAGAGAGGAACTGGATGGTCTTTCAATCACCTTTTTTTAGTGAAAAAACCAGCTTTTTTAATAATGAAAAACAAGCTCTTTCCCATGCTCAGTAACCCTGCAGTGAATGTCCCCTCTGCAGGATGTCTTGTGGCCAAACTTCCCCCAAAGCTTCGACCTACTGGGTCCTGATACCAGCAGCCAGTGTTTCCACCACTAAAATTAAGAATTTGTGGTTTAGAAAATGTTATTAAACCCCTTCCTTTGTCACAAATCTATTTCAGGTGCATTTGGGAGTGGAATTAGTGCCCCACATCCACCGTTCACAGCAATGTTGGAATCTTCTCGCTAAAGGGATTGTTTGGGTTTCAGTGAGGGAACTTAATGGTCATTCTGGGCACTGCCTGTGGAAAACTACCACAGGGGGAATTGCTGGTGTTGTATTCCTTGTTTTTTTGGGCTCTCTGCTTGTCTGAGTCTGTTAACACCCTTTCCAAACTGCTTTGTGCAGGAACAATCTGTTCCTTCAGCACTTACTGCAGTGGGATTTTGCTTCAAGCCTGGATTCTTCCATAAAAAAAAAACCACAGAATCACAGAATCAGGTGGGCTGTAAACGACCTCTGAGATCATCAAGTCCAACCCTTTATCCACTCCCACTTCAGTTCCCAGCCCATGGCACTGATGCCACATCCAGTCTCTTCTTAAACACCTCCAGGGATGAAGAATCCACCCCCTCCCTGGTCAGCCCATTCCAGGGGCTGATCCCTCTCTCTGGAAAGAATTTCTTCCTGATATCCAACCTAAACCTCCCCTGGCACAGCTTGAGACTGAGCCCTCTTGTCCTACTGCTGGTTCCTGGGAGAAGAGACCGACCAGTTCTTAACCACAAGCTGGCATCCACAATCTACGTTTTTTCTGAAAACCCATGAAATTTTACTTGAGGAATAATGACAAGAAACCCCATCAGTTAGGAGAAGAGATGGCACCTCAGCCTGCCTGGCAGTGAATAAGCCAAAACCCTGTGATATAAACCAGGACATAACTGGTTAAAACTGATACTTATTTTTAAGTGTCTAAAAGCCCAAAGCCACTGCAGCAATACTAAAACAAAACAAAACAAAACAAAGCAAAACAAAACAAACAAAAAAAACCCAAAACCCTGCAGAAATGGTTTTGAAAAAATAGCTAGTTGTTATGTTAAAGAAGGTTCTGAGTCCCTGTTGTGAAAAAGCAATTCCTGTGTTCCTTTTTTTTTTTTTCTTAGGAAGTTTGGGGAAGAGAAGTTGGGAAAAAAGCATTTTTTTGACTGATTTTCTGCTGAGATCTTTGACAAGGGAATCTTCCACTTCCAGCTACACACGGAAAACAGAGATAAAACAGGGAAGACTTGGTCAGATGGGAAAGTCAATAAGCAGGAACAGGGATACTCATGGAAAATATGTGACCAAAGCTCGTGAAATATTGAAGAGAAGAGGCTTTTCCTCGGGGGCCCCCAAATGCAGCTTTGTTGAAAGGCAGAAAATCCTGGAAACTGCTGGACTGATGATGGGAGAAATGGATCTGTTTAATAAGACAATAATCAAAGAACACCTTTGTTTTCAAATACATTTTTCTCCTTTTCCGCAGCAGACCCAAAGACCTTTCTTTCAACAACACTTTTATGCAGCTGGAATTCCAAAAGAAAATATTTACAGATGCAAAGGCAGATCACTGTAGGTTTTTTGTGCTCACCTTAATTCAAATTTTGGGTAAAATCCACTTCAAAGTTCTCTCTGATTCCAGGCCCCGTCACACTGGCACTGAAGGGTCTCTCCAAACTCCACTGTGCCTAAAAGTTTGCAGAATCACAGGATGATTTGGGTAGGAAGGGACCTTAAAGATCATCCAGTTCCAATCCCAGGGACACCTTCCACTAGACCTGTTTGCTTATATCATGTGTTTATGTGCTGGTTTATTTATAGAAATATCTCCATTTGAATTGCTCAGTACATTTGTGTTGACTCTTCACTGGTAGATTTTGTGAGCTTTGCTTTTTCTTTATTTAATTTCTTTTATGTTGTAGTAGAGCCTTGCTTTTTTCATGGCCCAGCCCCTGGGAGACACCAGCAGGTGAAATTTGCCCTTTGGTCTAATGGGAAAATAATGATTCCCTGGAGTAATTGCTTTGGTTCCTGCAGGATTACAGAGGCAGCCTTTCCTTTTATCCATGAATCTTTTGTTTCTCTCTTTTTCTTTCTTTCTTTCTTTCTTTCTTTCTTTCTTTCTTTCTTTCTTTCTTTCTTTCTTTCTTTCTTTCTTTCTTTCTTTCTTTCTTTCTTTCTTTCTTTCTTTCTTTCTTTCTTTCTTTCTTTCTTTCTTTCTTTCTTTCTTTCTTTCTTTCTTTCTTTCTTTCTTTCTTTCTTTCTTTCTTTCTTTCTTTCTTTCTTTCTTTCTTTCTTTCTTTCTTTCTTTCTTCTTTCTTTCTTTCTTTCTTTCTTTCTTTCTTTCTTTCTTTCTTTTCTTCTTTCTTTCTTTCTTTCTTTCTTTCTTTCTTTCTTTCTTTCTTTCTTTCTTTTTCTTTCTTTCTTTCTTTCTTTGACAATGTGAGTTGAGCATTCGAAGGAATGTGGATTTTTGACAGATTTTGCTCACATAAAATGAAAAGTCTGGGCCATCCATCCCCAGATCTCTGTCTTTGGACATTTCTTTTCTAAGGAACAGATAAAATAACCCCAAAAACCTGAAGTCATGGTCCAAAACACTGATTCTGATTAGCCCAGAGCATTTTAAGTGACACCCTCCCATTACAATCCCACTAAGCCTGGGCTAAATATAAATAAAACATATATATTATATAAACATCCTGTAGTAAATGCAACTCTTGAAGGGGCATCCCTGGAAAAAGCAAAGCGACTCTTGCAGGACACAGAGAGAGACAATTAAAGGATCAAAGTGAACCGAACTGGGATTTAAAATCAATTAATTGTTCTTTAAAAGTAAAAAAAAAAAAAAAAAAAAAAAAAAAAAAAAAAAAAAAGATGTTGATGAAAAAAATTAATTAGAGAAAAGGATGATGTTGCTTGTGCTCTGATGGTTCCTGGGATGATGGTTTGTGGTAGCTGGGAATTAAACACTCTCTTCCAATTTTTTCTTACTTTATTTTTCTCTTCCTTATTTTTTTCTCTTTTTTTCCTTATTTTTTTCTCTTTTACTTTATCTTCTGATTTTTTCTTCCATAGTTTTTCTCTTTGTAGCCTGTTCAGGTAACCAACATATTTTTAAGACTTTCACCATTCAGAAAACTCCTTCTGGCTCTTCAGTCTCCACGAAAAGTTCTCTTCCTTTGTGGTTTTACCACACTGGACATTAATATCCCACAATATTTTTCTCCAGAGAGGTGGTCTCCTAAATTGCCACGTACATAAGGGACATTTCAATGTGGCTGCTCCTCATTAACCCACAGAGATTTTTCAGATCCCAGTTAAAAGCCAGGAGAGGAATCAGTTCCAGTCCTTTCAAGACCTCCCATCCCCCACAACTTCTGCTCTAATATTTAAATACCTTTTCCTCTGCCATTTCATCCACACAAAGTGAACCATGGCAGCTTTCCTGGGTGTCCTTTGTATTTTCAGAGTTTACAGGACATGGAAAAAAAAAATCAGGAATTATATTGCAACAGTCTGGAAAACGGGTCTTTTCTGTGATGAAAAGGGAAAAGAGGGTAATGTCTATTATTTTTCTTTTTGGTGGTCTAGGTCAGCAAAGCTGGGGAAACTCCACACTGCAACAGATAAACATCACATGGAAATATGGAATTATAGAATCATTAAGGTTGGAAAAGATCTCCAAGATCATCGAGCCCAGCCATTAACCCAGCACTGCCAAGGCCACCACTGAACCACGTCCCAAGTGCCACATCCACCTGGCTTTTAAACCCCTCCAGGGATGGGGATTCCACCACTGCCCTGGGCAGCTGGGCCAGGGTTGGACAACCCTTTCAGTGAAGAAATTGTTCCTAATTTGCAGTATCAGCCTTCCCTGCTGCAACTTGAGGCCGTTTCCTCTCATCCTGTCCCTTGTTCCCTGGGAGCAGAGCCTGACCCCCCTCCTGGCTCCCCACTCCTGGCAAGGAGTTGCAGAGCCAGAAGGTCCCCCCTGAGCCTCCTTTTCTCCAGGCTGAACCCCCCCAGCTCCCTCAGCTGCTCCTGCTGCTCCAGCCCTTCCCAGCTCTGTTCCTTCCCTGGACATGCTCCAGCCCCTAAATGTCCTTCTTGTCCTGAGAGGCCCCAAAACTGATCCCAGGATTTAAGGCAGCTCAGGCTGTTTTCTGCTCTGAGGAGAAGGCTGAGAACTGACCTGATCAGTGCATGCAGAGTCTCCAGAGGGCTGGGTTTAAATATCTGGGTTAAAATTAGTTAATTAAGACTCTCTAACAGCAAAGGCTCTGCATTAAACGCTGACTGGAGGTGGCAGCCAGACATTATGGGGTCAAGCTGCAAAGAGGTGAACATGGAGGAGGTTTGGAGGCACAGGAGATAAAGACATGAGGAGCAATCCCTGGGGAGGAGAAATCCTTTCCCCTGTTTCCAGGAGCAGGGGAAGCTTCATGTGTGAAGCCATAATGTTTTTAAAATCCCAGCAGCAGTTTGTGTGCCCCGGAGAGCAAAGGCTGCACATCCCTCCTCCAATGGGTTGTTTTCACAGTCACAGCCTGGTTTGGGTTGAAAAAGACCTTAAAAATCATCTCATTCCAACCCCTCTGTGGTGGACAAGGACACCTCCCACTATGCCAGGTTGCTCAGAGCCCCATCCAGCCCTTTATGGGGTTTCTCCTGGGTGACATGTGAGTCACTGAAACCTCCAGTGGCTCAGACAGGTCTTGGACTCTCTGTTCAAACTCACTTTCAGGCTGATTTTAATATTTATCTCAGAAAAAAACCAGCTCCTTTGGCTGGTTTCAAAGCAGTGATATTTCTGTGAGAAATGTCTCCTTTCAGGGGATTTGTTTTGTTTTGTTTTTAAGAACAAAGCAAACAGCCCCTCCTTCCCCTTCACTCCAATCCCAAACCATCACTTGACATTTTTTGGTCTTCTACCAAAGCCCTCAAAGTTTTATGTTTCATCTAAAAAAAACAAAACAAAACAAAAAAAGGGTTGGTACTGAAATGTTTTATAAATAAAATAAACACTGTGGCCATTTTCCCCATGATCTTGCTTTGCCTGTAGCTCTGTCACAATAAAATCCAGGAGTTTTTCTTGGTGTTGGCTCTGGGGAATTTTAATGTGGCCATCAGGAACCCAATTCACAGAATCCCAAAACCACTGAGGTGGGAAAAGACCTCCAAGATCAATAATTCCAAGCTGTGACCCATCCCCACATTGACACCCAACCCAAAGTACTGAGTGCCACGTCCAGTCATTCCTTGGACACCTCCAGGTATGGGGACTCCACCACCTCCCTGGGAATTCTATCCCACTGCTTAACAACCCTTTCCATAAAGAGCTTTTTCCTGAATTTCCCACCCCAGTTTGCTGAGCAGTTCCCTGGGTAGCACCAGCAGCTGTTCCAGTGTTGCTCCTCCTTGGGTTTTGTGCATCCTGGTGGTCCTGGAGTGGCAATGACCTCTGAATCCAGCTGTCTTCCCTAAATGTGGTGGAATTAGCAACTGGTACACTGGAAAAATCACAGAATGGTTTGGGTTGGAAGGGACCTCGAGGATCATCTCGGTCCAACCCCCTGCCATGGGCAGGGACACCTTCCACTGTCCCAGGCTGCTCCAAGCCCCGTCCAACCTGGCTTTGGACACTTCCAGGGATGGAGCAGGTCAGGATTTGGCACACTGGGGAAACATTATTCATTGCTGTTGTGTCCTCACTCCATAATTAACACATTAATCACAGAAGAGAAGAGGGTTTGGGAAAATCTGGTGTCACAGCGATTTTCTGTCTCTATTCCTGCTGCATTATTTTACATTTTAATATATGTTGGGGTGTCACTTCTGGTGAATTCCAGTCAAAGCTGGTTCTGCTTAACGTGGAGATCTTCCCATGGAGACCTGTCAGTGGGCATATGCTGGATTACATCTAAATTTTCCTTTCTGTTCACTGCCCTGAACTGTTCTTTACAGTGAATGATTTCACAGGTTTCCATTCCACATCCCGGGGATTTATTTATAGAGAGTGGAAAGAACATTGAGTTGTTTTCTTTACTAATTTGTCTCCTTGAATGGTTGTCACCCAAATTTCATTTCTGCAAATAAAAAGAAGAAAAGATATGCAAATCCAGCTTGTATTTCTGGAGGTCTCTCCATATCAAAAGGATTCAGAATTAAAAGAAAAATGTAAGAGAAAAAAGCTGAATTAATTTTATTTGCTGCCTTACAACTTGGCACAGTCTGTGATTCTGGGAACACAATCCTTCTTTGCAGAGGATTCCTGGTTTTCCATCAAAAATCCCTCCTTCTGTAACTCCTCACATTTTTCACCCAGAATGTCTTCAGGTGTTGAAAGAACAAAGTAGTTTTTTGGATAGAGTTGCTAAAAAAATTAAAACCTCTCACTTTTAAAACTTGAAAATTCTCTCTTTCCAAAATATTTTTAATCCAGTTCTCAGACTTTCCTGGTTTTAATTAAAACTCGAAGAGTTCTGACAGATAAAAACTCTTTGCATGAAAACTTGGAGAAAAAAAAGGCATTTCCCAGCCCTGAAAATTCATTATTTCTTCCAGCAGTCCCAGGTTTCTTTGGAGTCATAGCTGAGGGAAGATCCCTCTTACTCAGCATCACAGAAAAGATGTTTTCTAGGGAGTTTCATCAAATCATTATTTCTTCTTTGCAAACTGAGAATATCCTACAACTTCCTGCAGTGCTTGGAAAAAAAAAAAAAAAAAGGCCTCATCGTGGTGGATGTTTTATCCCACACTCCCAGAGTTGTTCATCCACCCCCCAAAAACACACCCTAAAAACAAAAACAGGCAAAACATCTCTGCCTTTGTCCCTCCCCTATTTCTTGATGATGAAAGTGCAGCTTTGGGCTTTGAAAACCACCATCCATAACCTTTTTTTTCCCCCTCAGGAAACAACAAATAGATTTGGGATTGTAAATGTTCATCTCCTCACAAACACGTTTTTGAAAACACAAGTGATGGATGTAATTGTTGCCCAGGAAAAAAAATGACAACCAAATTATTTGTGGTTTTGGTTTTGTTTTTGTTTGTTTGTTTGTTTTTCCCACAGGGAGGGATTCTTGCTCCTTCCACCTTATTTTTGGATCATCCAGAGTATCGCTTACGGGGAAGGAGGGGGTCCCCTGGGCGAATTGGACCCTGTGGGCACACTTTGCATTGGGGAAAGAGACACACACATACGCGATATATGTCTCGCAAAATGGCCGTTTAATACAACAAGAAGTTAGCTTTTATACAGTGGGATACAGAAAATTCGGGAACAGGGGTGGATCTTTGGCTTGAAGCACCAAATCCAGGGTTTTAGTGATAAGGGGGTTTGAAAGGATAGGTTAGGGGGTATATTTGGCCATATATGGTAAAGGGAATGCAAGGGAAGAAGTGGTGGGAGGCACAGACAGGGGGGTCTGTGGGGGTCTTGCTAGCTGCCCTTATCGCTGGACTCAGGCGTATCCTGTAGCTGCAGTTGTCAGGATAGATGGATTTCTTCCTCGGAGGCCTCTTCCTTACAGCTCTCCTGCATTCTTCGCCATTGCTTGTAGACCACTATAGGCCCACTTCCTACAATTCCCCCTTTTCTGTTATTTAGAACTGGAAAGGCTTGGGAAAAACTTTTAGTCAAGGATTTTTTAGCACAACAAATTAGACATGGAAGGAAGATAAGGATGGAAAAAGTGATAATTAGAAACAAGACGATTCCTTTAACAACCTTGCTGACCGAATCAGAAAGGGAAGGAAAGTGGAGCCAACTAAAAAGATCTGAAAACCCTTTGTCTTGGTTTATGGTAATGTCACTAACAAGTTGTTTTAGAGTGTTAATGCTTTTGTACACACTCTCAGAGTGGTCTGAGAAATTCAGACAACACAGCCCTTCAAATTCTTGGCAACCGTGGCCATGGGCAAGAAGTAAAAAGTCGATGGCTGCTCTATTTTGAAGAGTAGCTTCTTTGATTTTCAGGGTGTCTGCTATTAGGCCCTCAATGGCTAGAGAGGTAGCATTAGCTTCTTTGGCCATCCAGCAGGCCATGTGGGCTAGAGTGGAGAGAGCTTTGGCTGTACCAATGTTGGCAAATGGAAAACTTCCCCAGAATCTCTGGGCATGGGACCAAATTTGAAATTTGGGGTCACAGCCTGGTGGAACATGGATTTTTAGTTCATCCTCCTTGGCTGGATTGCTTTGAAGGGCATTATGTGGCGGTGGTTTAGCGTCAATTTTGATTGGGAGTGATTTAGGTTTGGTTTGCATTAAAATAGAAGACCTTTTATTTCGAATTGTTTTGGGTTCGTCAGGAATTTGATTCCTGATTATTTGCAATTTAGCTGGGTTGTACAGGGTAAGTTTTCCAATGGTACATGGTCCCCCCACTGGGTCTCTTGGTATGCCTTGCCATGTTCTATCACCACAGATAAGGAAATAGGTGGAAGGCAGCTTAGTGGGTTTAGGGAAACTCTCAGTAGGAATAGGGTAAGGTTGGGAGTTATTGCACCATGCGGTGGTGTTAGTATAGATGGAAGAGTTAGGGGATAGGTTAGGTTTTAGTTTAATACGAGCAGTAGTGGGTTTAAATCTCAGGCAAGTGGTAGCTACAGATGAGCCTAAAAGGTCTAATTCTTGGGGATCAGTGTCTAGGGAACCTAAACGTAAGAGAGTTTGGGAAATAGTGTTTGGAGAAGGAAGGAAATTATTTTCAAGGGAAGTGTTTTGGATAAACCTGTTCCAGTCAGGTATACCCACAAGACAGCTTTTGAATGGGCGACTCACGCTGTCGAGGGAAAGGCACATTGTGTCTGTGTTGGTAGCTTTGGCTAAGGTGATCCAGACGTTTTCTGTCGGTTGCTGCATCCAGCCTGGAACTGAGAAGGCTGAGGTAGTCCACGGTGGAACAAAGATGATGAGAGTCAGGAAGGTCTGGAGTCCTCTAGGAAGGGCTTGATTCTTCTTGAGGGAACCCATCGTGGACCTGTATCAGTGAGTATACATGCATGACCTCTTCCCCAAGTTATGATGGGGAAAGGTCCTAACCACTTGTCAGATATTAAGTCTTTGTATAGTACTTTAGCTTTTTCAATTGGAATGGAATTTGTTTTGGTAAAGTGTTTAAAGGCTGGTGCCTGCCCGTCCTCAATCCTGTTAAGGAAGTTGAGGACGTACATGGCTTTTTGCAGACACTCATGTGGTGTGAGGCTACTGCTCTTTCGTTTCTGCCTCTTTAACATGGATTTAAGTGTCTGATGAGCTCTTTCAACTATTGCCTGACCTGTGGGAGAGTGGGGAATACCAGTGCGGTGTTCTACACCCCACAAGGCCAAAAATTCCTGAGTGTTCTTTGCTATATAAGCAGGTCCATTATCAGTTTTGATTTGTTTAGGCACACCCATGTGAGCAAAGGCTGTGGTGAAATGTTTCTGTACATCACGGCTCTTCTCACCAGAGTGTGCTGTGGCCACAATGTAATTTGAACAGGTGTCAATGGACACATGAACGAATTTTAATTTCCCAAAAGAGTCAATGTGTGTGACATCTGTCTGCCAAATTTGCAGTGGGAGCAAGCCTCGAGGGTTTACTCCTTCTGCAGGCAATGGAGTGACCAGCTGGCAGTCTGGGCAGGCTGAAATGATGTCACGAGATTGTTTTTGAGTGAGGCCAAATTGTTTTTGCAGCGCTCGAGCACTCTGATGGAAGAAGTCGTGGGAGAGTTTGGCTTGTTCTAGCCTCTGTGGGACGACAGCTGACCCTGCTAAGAGGTCTGCTTGTCGATTCCCTTCTACTATTGGACCAGGAAGTGTGGTATGGGAGCGAACATGAGTGATAAAAAATGGTGAAGAGCGGTGATTTACAGCAGAAAGCAATTTTTGGAATAGCCGGAATAGCTGCTCATTTTTAATTTCTTTGAGGTACGAATTCTCACACCGCTGAACAATACCTACAACATAGGCCGAGTCTGAGATGATATTGAGGTTATCTGGGAACAAGGACAAGGCACGAACAACTGCTGACAGTTCAACTAACTGAGGAGAGCCCTGGACCTTGTGAATGTCTTGTTGCCAATGCTCCCCCTCTTTCCAAACAATGACAGCATTGCCTGTGGTGCCTGAGCCGTCAGTGAAGACTGTTAAGGCGTTTGGAAGGGGGTTAGGAGACCAATTAGAAGTGTATTTAAGAGGAATTTTGTCTATGTTTTGGATAAATTTGCAAGGGGGGTAATGGATTTTAATTTCACCCGCAAAGTCAGATAAAGCAATTTGGAAGTCCAGGCTCATGGTCAGGAGTTGGTCTAGATGCTGGGAAGTGAGTGGCAGGTAGATGTAGGCGGGATCTACACCTGCAAGTTCCCAGCACCTGGTCCTGCCCTTGTAACACAATTTGGCCAATAGTTCCGGAAGGGAAACTATGGTTTTTGTGAATTGGTGGGGAAGGAAGATCCACTCCCATAGACACAGCTTACTGTTCCTGTCGTAGAGTTGACCCAGTAGTGCAAAAGGCTGGGTGGATCCTCTCAGCACCACAAGAACAGCTTCTTCTTTCTCCAGGCGTCGATGTACCTGAAAGAGACTTATTTTGTTGGCAATTAGTTTTAAGGCATCCCTAGCAACAGGGGTTAGTGTCCGTGGGGATGTTAAGTCTGGGTCTCCTTTTAGGAGTTCAAACAGTGGATGCAGGTCATCTGTGGAAAGACCCACAACAGGACGTAGCCAATTCAAGGTACCCAGAGTCTTTTGGAGGTCATTTAGGGTGGTGATTTGCAAGGGAATGGAGATTTTCTGTGGAACTATTGCTGAATTGGTGATTTGCCAACCCAGGTACTTCCAGGGAGAGGAAGTCTGGATTTTGGTTGGAGAAATAGTAAAGTTATTGCGTTGCAGTGCAGCCAGCACTGCACTTGTGAGTTTTTGGACTTTGGCATCAGTGCTTGCAGCGAGCAGAATGTCATCCATGTAGTGGTAGCAAATAGCATCTGGAAAGGCAGACCTGACAGGAGAAAGGATGTTGGAGATGAAATGCTGGCAGATGGTGGGGCTGTTTTTCATTCCCTGTGGAAGAACAACCCACTGGTAGCGTTGGAGAGGCTCTGCCACATTCAGTGTTGGAAGGGAAAAGGCAAATTTCTCCTGGTCTGCAGGATGCAAGGGAATAGAGAAAAAACAGTCTTGGATGTCAATGATAACAATAGGCCAGTCTTTTGGGATCATAGCTGCTGAAGGCATCCCTGGTTGCAAGGCTCCCATCGTTTTGATGACAGCATTAATGGCTCGAAGATCATGGAGTAGCCTGTATTTACCTGAGGCTTTTTTGATGCAAAAGATGGGAGAGTTCCAGGGACTAGTAGATGGAACGATGTGGCCTAGTTTTAATTGCTCGTGGACTAATTCTTTTAAGATGGAGAGTCTTTCTCCTCTGATTGGCCACTGGTCTACCCAGATTGGGGAGGAGGGAACCCATTCCAGGCGAAGTGGCTGGCTATGGCCAGCGGCCCTTAGGACAAATTTGTGGTGAGGACAACACCCCACTGGTCTAAAATGTCTCTTCCCCATAAGGTAAAGGGGAGGTTTAGAATGTATGGCTTGGTGGTAGCCACTTGATTTTCAGGGTTTGTTACCTGAATGATGTCGTGACTCTGTATGGGAGTCTGTGGACCGCCTATACCTGTGATTTCTGTGTCACTCTTTGTTGTGGTCCAGTGTGTAGGCCAGTCAGTTGATCTTATGATGGTCATATCAGCTCCCGTATCAAGCATGCCACTAAGCGTGACCTCCTGGTTTGCTGCTGGAGAATAAAGGCGACAAGTTAGCATGGGCCGGTTATGGGAAATTGGTTTGGCCCAGTTTACCATGAGGTGGTCTTCTTGAGCACAGTTCTCCAGGAGTTGCAGAGGCTGCAGTCGAGCTAGTGGAACATCGGTGTACAAGCGAGCTGGAAGAGAAGAGGCTTGGACATGTATGGTTAGGTTACATGGATTTAGGTTAGACAGTATTTGTGGGACAACAGTTATCCCTTTGTCACGGCATTCTAAGTGTGCAGTCAGCAGGAATTTGTCATTTTTGTTTAGGGCTTGGTCTGGCTGAACAGAGACTGCAGTGATGTCAAGAGTCTCTAAAACTATGTTGTCTGTGGGATACAGGAGGATCTCTTGGATGTCATCTGTGGATGGACAGTCAGGACTCTTGGGGTCATCGCGTGGTCCTTGACGCTCTTTTATCCGTTTCCCTGGTTGAAACGGTGATGCTGCTGGTTATAGGTTCTGCCAGTGGTTCCTCCTCCTTTAGAGCGGATGGGGTCCCCCTCCTTAGTGAAGATGGAACGGCAAAAACGTGCCCAGTGATACCCCTTTTTGCATTTTGGACACAGAGTCTTAGGAAACTTGGGGGTAGGATCTGGGTTTGGGCAGTCTTGTGCAAAGTGTCCTGGTTGCTGGCATTTGAAGCACACAGTATTAGCTTTAGCAGCAGCCATGATTGCTTCCTGGATTGCCTGTGCCCTTACAGGCTCCGCTTCAATTAACGCATCTGCTATTGTTTTGCTTTTAAACTTGCTCGATCCAATCTCCTTGCAGGCCTGAATCATAGACATAGGTGTGGGATTGATTAGCGAACGCAGGACAGGTTGGCAGTCTGAGTTAGCTTGTTCTATAGCTAACCTGATAAACAGAGCATCTTGGGCCTCTAAAGATTTCACTTGCCTAGATATAGCTTCCCTCAGTCTGGTGGCAAAGTCATAAAAAGGCTCTTTGAGGCCTTGCTGGATATGTGCAAATGAGGGAGAAGTGGTTGTTGCTTCTGCCACAGCCTTGATGGCTTCTAAAGCTAGGCTTTTCGATTTATCCAGCCTGTGGAATGGTATTCTAGTTTGCATCCCATTGGAAGCATAAGGGCCTTCTCCATATAATTCATTAATTAAATCCTGCACAGAGATTTGCAAGGAACCGTGTGACCCATCAGCATATTGTCGAATCAATTTTTTCCACTCTTGTTCAAATAGGGAATATTGCATCAAATTTAGAAGCCCTTTTGTTATTACCCGAATGTCAGAGGGTGTTAAAGTGTAAGCGGCGAACAATGAGTCGAGCATGCCAGAGACGAAAGGCGAATCTAAGCCATAATCACTAACTGCTTTCTTAGCGTCCCGGAGAATGGGGTAGGGGACAGGTTCCCAAACTGGTTGTCGGTTGTTTTCTCGGAATACCGGGAAAACTTTCATTAATTCTAGGTCCCCAGCATCCTCTGCCTGCTTGCGAGAACTCTGCCATCTGTTCTCAGGGGCAGGAGTGTCAGTGTCTGTGTCAGAGCAGGCTGGGCTGTCAGCTCGCTGAGAGGAATGCAGGCTCCGGCCCCTCCCCCCTGGGAACCTGACTCCGCGTGGCCGCGGGGGAGGAGGGGGGGTGGATTCGGGGCTGACGTCATCCCGGAGCGGGGGCGTGGTTAGCTGTTTCGCGCGGCGAGGGGCGGAGAGGCAGCCCTCGGCGCCATGTTGTAAGCCCGGTGGGCGGGCTTTGTTAGTTTTCGCGGGCTTTTTGGATGGAAGAGAAGGACTCTCCCTGCCCTGGTCGCCATTTTCGGCGTGTTTTTGCTATTTCAACTGCGGCAGAATCAAACGCCAGGACATGAGAGAGAGACCGGCAGCCTTGTCGCCTTGTTCAAAGGCGTGTGCTAACGTGTCTCCCAGCTGATGCCATCGGCGGTATGTTAGTAAGTCCGCAGAGAGCAGTTGGTGTTTAGAAAGCCACTTGGTTAATGCTTTAAGGGACTTTCGGTCTAAGGGAAGCCCCTCCGATGTTACCAAAACCTTAATACGTTCGTAAAATTGCTTCTCTACATTAGAAAGCCGATTTCCCATATTTTAGGGTTTAAAGGGTTAAATGGATCACTCACTCGAATCCTCAGTCGGCCACGGGAGGACCTGGGCTGCGCTGCGCTGGTCCAGCGGCGTGTCCGGCGGCGTGGGAGCCGCGGGTAGCAACGGCTCCCCCGCGCTCCGTCTCTCTCTTCGGCGCCGCGGCGGGGCGCGCGGGGGGGGGGGCGCGCGGCTCGGCGGGGGTGTCGGCGGCGGCGCGGCGGCGGCGCGGGGTGCCGTCCGGAGCGCGCGCGGCGGAGGTGGGGGGGGGCACCCGGCGCGCGAGTTTTTTCGCGGCGCCCGGGGCCGGGGCGCGCGGCGGGGCCGGTGCGACCGCGGAGCGGCCGGGCTACGTCCGGCCGCGCGGCTGCGCGGGCTCGGGGCCGGGGTCGCTCCCGGAACAGCGTCTGCCCAGGCAGAACGGGCGCTGATCCCCGCGCGGTTTTAGCAGGGAGCGGGGGGGGCTAGCTCTGCCGCGTGAGTGGCAGTCGCAGCGGGTCCGTTGGCGGCGCGGTGCCCCCGGGGTAGCAGCGTCTTACCGGAGCGGTCGCTGCGTCAGTGCCGGGGTCTCACACAGCTGGACTTCAGCAGCAGGAACAGCGTCTGAGGACTGACTGGACCGAGTCCAGGAGTTACATGAGTGAGGAAGGTCCTTGGGCGAGCCCGGACTCCGGAAATCCTAGGCTAGCAGTAGCTCAGGTGAACAGGGATCTTCCTTAATATAAGAAAGATGAGTCCTGGCCACGTTGGGAGCGCCATTTATCGCTTACGGTGAAGGAGGGGGTCCCCTGGGCGAATTGGACCCTGTGGGCACACTTTGCATTGGGGAAAGAGACACACACATACGCGATATATGTCTCGCAAAATGGCCGTTTAATACAACAAGAAGTTAGCTTTTATACAGTGGGATACAGAAAATTCGGGAACAGGGGTGGATCTTTGGCTTGAAGCACCAAATCCAGGGTTTTAGTGATAAGGGGGTTTGAAAGGATAGGTTAGGGGGTATATTTGGCCATATATGGTAAAGGGAATGCAAGGGAAGAAGTGGTGGGAGGCACAGACAGGGGGGTCTGTGGGGGTCTTGCTAGCTGCCCTTATCGCTGGACTCAGGCGTATCCTGTAGCTGCAGTTGTCAGGATAGATGGATTTCTTCCTCGGAGGCCTCTTCCTTACAGCTCTCCTGCATTCTTCGCCATTGCTTGTAGACCACTATAGGCCCACTTCCTACACCAGAGTTTACTTTTTTGGCTTTTGTGTGGCCTTAACCAACCACTCCCATGGAGCCAGGCTGGGAGAGCTGGGGATGTTCAGCCTGGAGAAGGGAAGGCTCCAGAGGGGCCTTTGAGCCCCTTCCAGGGCCTAAAGATGCTCCAAGAGAGCTGGAGAGGGACTTGGGATGAGAGGTGGAGGGACAGCACTCAAGGAATGGCTTCCCACTGCCAGAGGGTGGGGATAGATGGGATATTGGGAAGGAATTCCTCACCTGTGAGGGTGGGGAGGGCACAACTTCTCTGGGCAACCTATGCCAGGGCCTCCCCACCCTCACAGGGAAGAATTTCTTCCTAAAATCTAACTTAAAACTCTCCCCTTTTAGTTTTAGTTGTCAGGTGATGAATGAGCAGCCAGAGCCTCCTGTACCTTTATCCCTGTGGCTTCTTCACAGTCCTGCCCCCACCATGGATCTCACCCCACCCCAACCCTGCTGGCTGTTTTGGGAGGCTGTTCCAAACCCCTCCTTTGGCTTTGCTGCTTAGAAATGTTTTGCCTCTCCAGTCATCGTTCATCTGAGATGAGTTTTGAGCTGTCTGTCCTGGCTCCAGCTTCAACCTGCAGCCAAAAATTATTGTTCCTCCTTCCTGCTGCCTGTCCAGAGGCAGAGTCTGGAGACCAGACACGGCTCCTACTCAGCTTCCAGCTCAAGCCAAGCTCTTCTAGGCTTTTCTATTTAAAGAAACTCTTCTTAGCTCTGTCAGTCCTTGCTTTTCCTTCATGGATTTCATGTTGTATCCGTCTTTCCCGAGGGAGAGTTTGTGACATTCCCAACAAGCTCCCAGCTTGTATAAATGTAAAAAAATTGCTCTCTTTACCAAATCCAGTGGAACAGCATCCCATCCACCTTTTTCTCAAAGCTTTGCAGACTCGTCAGTCCCACAAGCAAATCCATCTGATACTCAGGGATTTAATATTCCATCCTTTAGGATTTGACTGGAGCTGAAACTTAGGTGTGAACATTCACAGTTTATCTCCTGCATGACACAGCAACCAGAAAGCCCCGATCTGAGCACTCAGACTCATCCTGGAGCAGATAGCTGTAAATCAGCTGATTTTTCCTGTCAGGAAAGGGAACAAGTTTAGACTTTGCTGAGAGGTTTGTTTTTTTCAAGCCAGCCCAAGACACTGATAAAATTAGGGGCTGAAAATGGGTAGAGAATCTATAGGGTTAACCCCTGTTACTCGCCCAGGAAATGCTCCTTCCTGTAGCCCTGTTTTGGGAGACTTCCCCTTACAGAAATATTCCTTTTTTTTCTTTATTTGGATGTGTGTATTCATCCACCTTTATCTTTAGGACTAACAATTTTAACCATTTCTTAAATCTGTACTTTAAAGAACGAAGAGATGCTGGTGGGAGTTGCAAAAGATTTTCATAGAATCATGGAAAGGTTTGGATTGGAAAGGACCTTCAAGATCATTGAGTTCCAACCCCCTGCCATGGGCAGGGACACCTTCCACTATCCCTATGTGTATTAAACTGAGTTAGTTTATGATATTTTAATGCCACAAGAGGAAAAAAAAGAAACCTTTCACTCACAGGTGACATTTTCTTTGAATTTTGTCTCTTGCGACCAAGATAAATAAATTTTAAAAAAAATTCCAGTCTGAGACTAAAGTTTGTTGTTTTGAATTCCCTCCCTCTAGAAATAAGACTTCTTTTTTTTTTTTTTTTTTCCCTCCAGAAAGTTCAAAATGTGTGAAAACAAAGGTCTTTTTGGTCTTTTATGAGCTGGTCACATGAGAGATGACTGTGCAGTCACAACTGTTCCTCTGTGCCACCCCTTGGAAGCTCAAATGCCTCATGAAGCTCAAATTTATTGGCACCACAAGACCATTTCATCTGGGTCTCATCTACTGTGGTTGGTGCTTTCACTTCTCATTAGCTCAGGATTAGGTGAATAATGAGCTGTAGACACCAGAATGTAAGTACCAAGGCATTTCAATCTCACAGACAAGTCAAATGGGCCTTTTTTAAAAAAAAAGATTCTTGCATATAAATGTCAAAATTCTGCTTACTTGGCTCTTTATATAAATATCTTGGGTTTATCTTGGTTTTTTTCACTAATCAGCGCCTGAAGTTCCTCTCAAGTTACATGAGGATAAATAAGGTCATCACTACAAAGGAGGAAGGAGGGAAGAGGATACTTTGACCTTCCCAAGATGCTTGGAAACCCATAGAGAGGGGAAATTATAATTTTATCCGTTCTCCAAGAGTTTTCATGTTCAGGAAAGCTTGTCCCAAGCTCAGGTCTTTGTTCTGTATGACTTTTCAGCCACAGAGATTAAACCTCCTGCTGTAAATCCTCAACCCTGCAGCAGGTTAAAGCTCACCGCTCTCTGCAACCCCCTGACAGGAGGGGGGAGCCAGGGGGGGTTGGGCTCTGCTCCCAAGGCAAAGGGACACAGCCCTGAGCTGTGCCAGGGCAGGGTTAGGTTGGATATGGAAAGAAGTTCTTTCCAGGGAGAGGGATCAGACCTTGGGATGGGCTGCCCAGGGAGGGGGTGGAGTCCCCATCCCTGGGGGTGCTGAAGCAGAGCCTGGACGTGGCACTCAGTGCCATGGGTGGGTTTGGGGCATGGGTTGGACTGGATGATCTCAGGGGTCTTTTCCAACCCAGCTGATCCTGGGATTCTGGAATTCTGAGAAGTGCTCTGCAGTAGTACAGGCCACCCTTTGCCTGTCAGTCATTCAAATCCACAGTAGGGCTGTGTCATCCCAAGCATTGCTGAGTTTCCAGGTACCAGCTGGGCTGGCACAGCTGGTTTCTTGGGGTTCACCTCCCTGAAACACCTTGTAAATGGTTTAAGCTCTTATATTTTACTACAGACTTGGGTCTGACTCAGAGAACAGTCAGATTTGGGTTGTTATGTGACAAAGCAAAGCCATGAGGCACCTGCTGACCTGCAGTTAAACCAGGCATGAAATTACCTCAGTCATCCACTTGCTGTGGTGAGTCATTCCCAGTTTTTCCCTCTTACCAAGCTTTGCCTCAGTCAGAGGGGTGTAAATCCCTCCCAGAGGGGTGATATCACACCAGTGTCCATAATCAAACCTGAAATGGAAACTGAGCTAAAGCAGTGCAGCCAGAATGGGTCTGACCTTGGCTCTTCTACCCATGCTGGGAATTCTGCTCCTGGACACGCAGCTTTACTGTCCACAGATGCTGACCTCATGGTCTCTGCCAGAATCCAATGGAATTTATGTTTAAGACCATACTCAGACCACTTGCTGTAGGATCCCTACAGTCAGCACAGGCAGAAATCCCAGAGAAAACCGTCTGAGTCCAGTCCTCACCCTTCTCCTGAAAAGAATTTCCAGTTTACCAGTGCTCTCCTGATCAGCTTTTCCAGCTTTTAAACCTGTGTGTTTCACTGAAAGACGATGGTTTATTGAAGCCAAAATGCTTCTCACACGTTCTTTTTGATAGGAAGTTATTTAAAGTGATTTATCTGAGTCAAAAGTCAGCTCTTCATCATTCCGGTTTCAGAAAACAGAGGAGGTTTTTGGAGGTGCAAAATTCTCCTAGTTCTGATTCCAGAGGTAAAAACCAGCCATCTGAGCAGGAGAGCTGACAGGACAGAGGAGTGTCATATGCCAAAAACAGCCATAAGCTTGGCCTAGCTGTTTTTTTTATTTAATCATGACATCATAAAATGGTTTGGGTTGGAAGGGACCTGCAGGATCCTCTCATTCCAACCCCCCCTGCCATGGGAAGGGACACCTTCCATAGACCAGGGTACTCCAAGCCCTTGATCTTAAGAAAGAGGGGGAAGTTTCTGATCTTTTTCTCACAGGAAACAAATAACCAGAACAAGCTGGAGTACAAATGATTTGGTTGAGGGTAAAATGACAGAGTGGAGGTGAAACTCTTAGTCCAGAATGGCAAGGTCTACCATGCTGCCCTTGGATCCAAAGCTAATTCCCAGCTGGATAAGTGTTCAGATAAGTGGTCTGTACACTGTGACACCCAAGGCAGCTGCAGTGGCACTTTCCATGTCCTTCCCTGTTACCTCCCACGCTGAGTGATGGAGAACAATTTGATGGATAACATTTTGATAAGCCTGGCTTTGCTGATCTGCTGGAAGGCAGGAGGGCTCTGAAGAGGGACCTGGACAGGCTGGATCCATGGGCTGATTCCAATGGGATGAGGTTCAAGCAGGCCAAGTGCCGGGTCCTGCCCTTTGGCCACAACAAGCCCTGCAGCTCCAGGCTGGGACAGAGTGGCTGGAGAGCAGCCAGGCAGGAAGGGAGCTGGGGGTGCTGATTGACAGGAGGCTGAACAGGAGCCAGAGTGTGCCCAGGGGGCCAAGAAGGCCAAGGGATCCTGGGCTGGATGAGGGACAGGGTGGCAGCAGGAGCAGAGCAGGGATTCTGTCCCTGGGAGGCCACCCCTGGAGTGCTGTGTCCAGCTCGGGGCCCTCAGCTCAGGAAGGACATGGAGGGGCTGGAGCAGGGGCAGAGAAGAGCAACAAGGCTGGGGAAGGGACTGGAGCACAATTGCCATGGGGAGAGGCTGAGGGAGCTGGGGGGGCTCAGCCTGGAGAGGAGGAGGCTCAGGGGACACCTCAGCACTCTCCAAAACTCCCTGACAGGAGAGAGGAGACAGGTGAGGGTCGGGCTCTGCTCCCAGGAACCAGCAGTAGGACACGAGGTCACAGCCCTGAGCTGTGCCAGGGGAGGGTTAGGTTGGATATCAGGAAGAAATTCTTTCCAGAGAGAGTGCTCAGCCATTGGAATGGGCTGCCCAGGGAGGGGGTGGATTCCCTGTCCCTGGAGGTGTTTAAGGACAGACTGGATGTGGCATCAGTGCCATGGCCTGGGAACCACAGCAGGGTTGGATCAAGGATTGGACTTGATGATCTTGGAGGGCTTTTCAAACCCAGTGGTTTCTGTGATTCTATGAATTAATGGCTTAATGTTAATGGATGTATTTTGGGTTTGGGGGTTTAGGTTTGGTTTGTTTGTTTTTTTGTTTTTTTTTTTTTCTTAGTCCTGTGATAGTTTTTATAGTGTTCTGTTTTTGTTTTTGTTTTTTTTTTGCCACTGTTTATAACTCCAGCCTTAACAGCTCAAAGATGGACTCAATATTGCCTCCATTTGTTTTCAGATCTTATCATTTGTGAGGCTAGGGAGATAACAGACTTATTGATGACTGACTGAGCCCAGTCAATGCTCAGCACTCCATTTCACTGCAGGCTCTCTTTATGTTTTGGGATATTATTGCTGTGATGTTTGGGATGCAGCAGCAAACATTTGTTTTCAAAGGGGAGCAATATTGAACCTGCTGCTGATAAGTGAATTCCCTCTTTATGCCTGAAAAAAATCAGAAAAGTCCTAATAAGAGCCAGGGTTGTTCTTTCACAACCCATCTCTGGGTGTAATTAGAGATGAAGGCTGGAATGTCTCAGCAGCAGCTGCTGAAGTGGCACTGCTGTGTTTCTTTACAGTTCCTGAGCAGTCACTGAGCAGATGCAGATCCAGGAGCAGAGTGTTGGGAGCAGAGATAAAGAGCCTCAGAGGGACTCATTCCCTAAATCCAGATCTCCAACCCCAGTGCCTGGGACTGATCTCCAGTGAGAGAAGAGGGACAGCTAAAGGGAAATAACTTGGCTCTGGGAATAATGGAGGGGAAGAGAGGTTTGCTGCATGTCATGAAGTGAATCCCAGAGCACAGCAGAGAGGAAGTGGCAGAGCTGCAGTTAAACAGCACAGTGGCTTGTAAATAAAGAGGAAATCAACTGTTGTTCAGGGAGGGCTTTCAAAGCAAAAGAGAGGGGTTTGGCCTCAGTTCATGCTCAGGAAAGCTTGTCCCAAGCTCAAGTTTTTGTTCTATGTGATTTTTAAGCCACAGAGAATAAACCTCCTGCTGTCAAGCACAGTCTGGAGGCTTCAACCCTGCAGCAGGTTAAAGCTGTAGACTGGAAGCAGGAAAGAAAGGCAAGTCTGGACTTCAGCACTGAACCGAAACTTGGTAGTTTTGTGATGTTAACGGGAAAAGCTGAGGGTAAAACACACAGTTCAATCCTGCTTTTCATCAGTGCCACCAGGAGGAGCAGGGAAAGACCAAGTGCAATCCCAGGCAAAGGAAGGAAGAGCTGGGAGGGCAAAGGAAGATGCAAGAAGGGCAGACCTGGGGTGGGAAAAGTCCTGACCTGACAGCCCTGCAAGACAACCGTTGCTCATAGAATCATGGAATGGTTTGGGTTGGAAGGGACCTTCAGGACCATCCAGTTCCAGTTCCCCTGCCATTGGCAGGGACACCTTCCACTAGCCCAAGTTGCTCCAAGAGCAATCCCACATGGGAAGGAAGGGATGGGGGATTTAAGCTGAAGGAAGGCAGGTTTTGAGCAGATAACAGGGAAAAATTCCTCCCTCTGAGGGTGGGGAGGCCCTGGCACAGGTTGCCCAGAGAATCTATGGCTGCCCCATCCCTGGAAGTGTCCAAGGCCAAGTTGGGTGGGGCTTGGAGAAACCTGGGATAGTGGAAGGTGTGGATTGGAACAGGATGATCTTTAAAGTCCCTTCCAACCCAAAACATTCTATGATTCTACAATACAAGCCAACAAGAAATGTCCATGTCTTCACTCTCTGTGAAGGACTAGTTGTGCTCACATGGCAATGCCTGAGTTTGGTACAGCCAGAAGTGCTTGCCCAGGGCTGCTCTTCACCCTGGTGTCCTGCAGAGGAGACCCCACAGACAGATCCACCCCACTGAGGCAACACAAAGATTTCAGGTAGAGCAGTCAAAAAGTTCTTTAGTCATAAAAATCAAGGGGGAAAAAATCCACCAACTTCTAATGAACCCACTTCTCATGAACTTGGCTCCTTGGCAGCAGTGAGTAGCCAGTCCTATTTGTTATCTATCAGTAAGACCCTAATATCCAGAAACATGTTGCCTGCTGACATCTGCTGTGGACAAAAGCCTTTGGAGAGAGAGTTTGAGGGTGCCTGGAGAAGTCTTGCAAAGCCCTGATGAATTCAGTGATGGCTTTAAACCATGTCCACATATAAATTTAAGGAATGTAAAGGTATCAAAGAGTGTCCAAAGGAGGGCCATGGAGGTGGTGAAGGATTTAGGGGGGAAGGCACAGGAGGAGTTGCTGAGATCACTTGATTTGTTCAGCTGAGGAAGAGGAGAGTGAGGGGAGAGCTCACCAGGGCTGCAGCTTCCTCAGGAGGGGAAAATGAGGGGCAGGCACCGATCCCTTCTCTCTGAAGAAGAGGGAATGACATGAAGCTGTGCCAGGGGAGGGTTAGGTTGGATATTAGGAGGAGGTTCTGCCCCCAGAGGATGGTTGGGCACTGAACAGATCTGAGATGATCAGTTCACCACCCAGAGAAGCCAAACACCCAGTTTAACACCCAGCTGGCCCCCAGCAGCAGATCCTTTTTTATTATTCCAGATATTCCAGGGACATTCAGCTCTGAGTGGGGCCCTGTTGTGCTGAGCCCTGCACACACAGGGAATGAGGCAGTTTGGGAGACATTCCTCAGACAAATAGAGCCATCTGTGACAGCCACTCCAAGCTCCCTCTGCAATCCACAGGCACTTCCAGAGGGTAATTCCTCTCATCCTCAAGTAACCAGCTAAACTGAGATGAATCATGATTTAAAATGCCGTGTTTTCCCCCCATTAAGGGGAATGGAGTCCTACAATACACTTCCTTACATGTGTTAGGGCTGAATCACATATTCCTCTCCCTTCACAGGTGCTGAACTTTGGGGTGACGGCATTTGTTGGGCCACACAGTGAACAAGTGAAAGATGACCAGTTTTCTCCCTCTTTCCGAGTAGTTAAACTCATCCAAGGCTGCCTTTCCTCTTCCCAAGAGACATTTTACATTCAGGCAGCTCCAAGCAATCTGCAAACATGAAAAAAAAGGATGGCCTGTTCTTCTTGGTGCAGACCCACAAGGAGATTTTAGCTCTGTCCACCCCTGAGGAGAGAAATTATCATTTACTGGAGTCCATTTCTCACTTAAAAAAACCCAAACAGTGCAAGTGTGGGTGCCCCAAAACCTCAGATATCTAAAATCTGCAAGATCCTGATGTGGTGGTGGGTCAAACAATGCAGTTTGAGGCAGGATAATGTCTTGGAGATCAGGAATTCAGGCAAAGCGTCCTTGAAAGCAAAAGCAGAGAAACAGCTCTGAGCTGTTTTCACTTTGGGAAAATCAGGAATATCAAGCAAAATCCTGGACTTGGGGAGGATGGGTGGGACAGAGAGTTGCAAAATACCTGCTGGAGCTTTAAGCAGGACTTTTATGTGGGCAGTAAGTGCTGTTCACTCCTGGAAAGTCCCCTTGCCTTGCTGGGAGGGTTGAGACATCCTTTCCTTGCATTCAAGTGGCTCACTTTAATGAGAAGTAGAAATGTTAATTACTTGGGTTTTTCCTGCCCTTTCAGAGCTTGGAAATGGGTCCATTTTCAGGCCACACAGACACTTTAAAACATCCCCAGGCACTCAGAACAAACCCACAGCCCCAACCTCATCCTAAAGAAAGGCTCCAAACCCTCCAGGTCCATCATCACTGCAACCCAGAGCCCAATTAGCCAGCAAACCATCACCAAAGTATCTGAAGTGGTGCAAGGAAACCTCACCTGGGGACAAGTGGTGATGATGGGACCCCACTGAATTATAGATGAAGAGCTTCCAAATTTTGTGTGTCTTTATTGGGTTTCATGTCTTTATTGGCCTCATTAGCCTGGTTAGTTTGTTCTTCCAAATATCTCATCTAAATCCACCCTCCTTCAGCTTAAGGAAGGTTTGTCCTATCACTCCTTCTCCAAACTCCCTCTGCAGCTCTCTTGGAGCCTCTTTAGACACTGGAAGGGGCTCTCAGGTCTCCCTGGAGCCTTCTCTTCTCCAGGCTGAACACCCCCAGCTCTCCCAGCACATCTCCAGGGCAGAGAAGCTCCAGCCCTTGGAGTATCTTCGTGTCCTGCTCTGGACTTGCTCCAACAGGTCCATCCCCCTGTCATGCTGGGGACCCCAGAGCTGGAGTCAGTGCTCCCTGTGGGGTCTCACGAGACCAGAATACAGGAAAGAATCAACTCCTGCCCCTTTCTGCCTCTTTAAAAACTACACTTTCAGTCTGCAAAGCCCAGAGGGAAGTCAGAGTGTGGTGTCCTCTCATCTGCCTCTCAGCAGAACCCCTTTGCTAACGCACAATTGATTAGCAATTTGCTTTCATCTTCCTTTCCGAGCCTGTGGAAGAGTCTGGGACTTACTGTTCCAGCATGGAAAAAAAAACCAACAACCACCATCCCATCAAAGCTGTCATTCTTTTTGGCAGGAAATCCCATTAGAGATGCACGAGGGGTGCTCTGAAGTCTCTCCCCATTTACTCCTCTATCTTCTGCCTGCTGTGGGTTTCTCCAGTGCTCATTCCTGATGAATCCTGCTGTTTCATGGGAATGACCCGTGTTGGGCTGCACCAGGGTGGCTGTGTCTGCTCAGATTACCTTTGGGAAGGTGGGAATGAGGGGTGGCAGGGCTGTTCCAGAGCAGAGCAGCTCTGGGGAAGAGCCACGTTCCAACTGAGCACACCTGGGATGCCCAGAGCTGACAGTGAGCACATAATCCAAGGAAAAAACCAAGCTGGGGAAGTGTCAGTGCTTGTGGAACATCCAGGAGAGCCCCCTTCACATCCCATTTATCATGGGAATGAAGCAGCTTGGGATGGACATCCTATTTGACTCACCTGCATTAGCTCACCACAAACAGGATGCACGAACTGCCACCAAGCTGATCAGAGGACTGGAGGAGGAAAGGCTGGGAAAACTGGGATTGTTCAGCCTGGAGAAGAGAGAGCTTTGGGGTGACCTGACTGTGGCCTGCCAGGATCTGAAACAGCTACAGGAAAGGTGGAAGGAGACATTTTACAAGGGCCTGGAGTGACAGGACAGGGGAAATGATTTCCCAAAGCCAGAGGGCAGGGTTAGATGGGATATTGGGAAGAAATTCCTCACTGGGAGGGTGGTGGCACAGGTTGCCTAGAGAAGCTGTGGCTGCCCCTGGATCCCTGGAAGTGTCCAAGGCCAGCTTGGATGGGGCTTGGAGAAACCTGGGCTAGTGGGAGGTGTCCCTGCCCTTGGCAGGGGGTTGGAACTGGGTGGTCTTCAAGCTCCCTTCCACCCCAAACCATTCCATGATTCCATGACTCTATGAGTGCCACTCTAACTCCTCCTGAATACTTCCAGTGACATTTAAATCCTACATGTAACCAGTAGGTTTCCCCACCAACTTTTCACTCTTAGGCAGTGCTGGCAGGGGGGAAAATTGTCTGTAATTTAATGCTGGATAAGAGGATAAAATCTTGGTAAGAGGAAATGACCTCAAGTTATGCCAGGAAAGGTTTAGGTTGGATATTAGGAAAAATATCTATTCTGAAAGGTTTGTCCATTCCTGGCCCAGCTGCCCAGGGCAGTGGTGGGATCCCCATCCCTGGGGGGATTTAAAAGCCATGTGGATGTGGCACTTGGGAACATGGTTTAGTGGTGGCTTTGGCAGTGCTGGGTTAATGATTGGACTTGATGATCTTGGAGGGCTTTTTCAGCCTAAATTATTCTGTGATTTAAATAAAACACATCCCATGAGGAACAGAGGGAGCTGGAATAGCTCACTGGGGTGGGGAATTTTTCATTTGTTGCATAAAGCTGGATCCAAATCTAGGGCCTGGAAGTCAAGCTTCAATATAAGCAGACTGAAAACAATGGTACAAACATGGGTTTTTGGGATAAATAACCATGGGAATTGATTCACATTTCTATCAGCTACATCCTGCTGAAGAGGCCTGGAGTAATCTTAAAAGATAATTATCCCAGAAACTCCCTCTCTTGGGCAGATCCAGGAATTGATGGGAGAATTTAATCACCTGCACCAAGAAGTAGGTCAGGCTGAGATCTGCAGAAGTTGGGAGAGGTAGTTTTGAGCTCGGCAAGTCTCTTCCAGCTTTGCATCTTCCTGAACCCAGCTCAGATATTCACATCTTCAGATATGAAGCCCACAATCCATAA
Organism: Pyrocephalus nanus; assembly: GCA_038380795.1. Taxonomy (NCBI): domain Eukaryota; kingdom Metazoa; phylum Chordata; class Aves; order Passeriformes; family Tyrannidae; genus Pyrocephalus; species Pyrocephalus nanus. The sequence continues at coordinate 95,045,487 of CM076261.1, forward strand.
AGGTCTTTTGAAGGAATCGCTTCAGACTGACCCTGCACTCAAACAAGACCTTTGTTAGTGCAGATGAATCAAATCCACCTCTTTGTTGCTGAAATGAAAGTCAAACTCACCTTTCCTTCTGTTTTGTGGTTTATTTGTTTGTTGTTGTTTTTTCTCTTGCATTTGAGGTGATTTTTTTTGTTTGTTTGGGATCTTTTCATGTTCCACCAGAAATCTGATTCATCCCTGAAGGGGATGAATTTCCCTTTACAGAATTTTACAGCTCAGGTGAGCTTTGCCTGTAGATTTTCATGAACATTCTGTTCTAGTTAGTGGAGAAAAACAGTTGATTCAGTTGTCAAATTCCATTTAAAATACTAAAATACATTGTGTCCTCCTGCATTTACCAGTCAAGAAGGTTATGGGTGGTAAGAATTTGTTCCCTGGAGTCATCACAGAATATTTTTTCAAGGAAAATCATAGTTCAAGGACTCTTTTGTGCCAGCTGAGCTCATATTCTTCCTCACTTTGAAGTGAAAAATATCATGTGAAGCTCTGGTGACAATGATATATTATCACCTCATGTAACCCCAAATCTAGTTTTATATTTCATAGTTTTTTCATATTTATATTTTATAGTTTATATTTTATATATAATATTTAATATTTCATCTTTTATGTAGTTCATATTTTATGTTTGATGCTTTGTATTTTATATTCAATATTTACTATGTTATGTTTTATATTTTATATTTAATATTTCTATAATTTATATTTTATGGTTTATATTTTATGGGTTTTATATTTTTTTCTGGAGAGCTCCCTAGTTTACATAGGCATAAAAGGATGGAACGTTAAGTGGCAGAGAAAAATGATCCAACCATTTTTTAGGGAGGAAAAATCTCAAGTTCAGGTTGGAAAGAGAGGTAACATTGTTTTACTATTTTTGATTCTGAGATATGAGAAATTTAAGGTGGTGATAATAATAATAATAAAAAATAATAGTTTAATGATAAAAGGTATAAGAATTTAACAATAATAATGAAAATAATATAATAATTATTATAACAATAATAATTTGCTTTACCAACTTTCTTTTACCAACACTCCCTGTTTCTCCATATAAGATGCCAGCTGGAAGTTTGTGCTGGATGCTGAGATACAAATTATTAGCATGACATGTATTTTCCTTCCCTGGAGAAGTTCTCTCTCCAGCCTGGAACAGCCTGTACAATTCCTGTTCTTATTTATCTCATTAGTGCATTTACACATATTGACTGGCCTTCCTCCTCAAGGAAAAAACATGCAAAGAGAGAACTCCAGGGCCAGATTCCCACTCTTTTCTCTCCTTGAATAAAAATCTCACCCTTAGGCAGATTCTTTTATTTTTTTTTTCCCAATTTACAAGAATCAAAATGAATTTTATAAGTGTGGGTATCAACTGTCTTTAAAAGTGCCTTTTCACTCTGCTTGCTGAATGACCTTCCTGAAAAGATGGGACAGGGAACAGACAGAGAAAATTGGATAAAACTCAGAATAACACTCAGAAAGCAATAACCAGGTTTGATTTTCATTTAAAATTCAGCCCCAAATAATATTCTGGGTGATAACAGGTGAGTTTGTGCCTCTTGTCCACTGGTTGCTTTCAGAGCTCCCATGGCCTTCCTTTTCCCCACTCTGGGATTGAAATTCCACATGCAAAGGAGGCTCCCTTTGATGTTGAATTAACCACCAGCTTGGCTGTGTTATATAAAAATTGCCTTCTGATTTAATCCAGACCTGCAGCCACAGCCAGGGACAGCTGGGATGGGCGTTTCTGCTGGAATTTTGTTTCTCTCCAGAGGGGGATGAGGAGGAAAGGGAGATAAGACAGGAGCTGCTCCTTAACTTTCTTGGCATCTCCTTCAAAATCACCTTAAAAGCAGGGGGATCATTGAATGGTTTGGGTTGGAAAGGACCTTTAAGATCATCTCATTGGGATGCCCTGGACAGGGACACCTTCCACTAGCCCAGGTTGCTCCAGCATCTCCTTTAATCATTTTTGTGTTCCCCCTCTGGACTTGCTCCAGAGCTGGCAGCCCCTAAACTCCAGAAACCAGAGCTCAGTATGGAATAATTAAACAGCACAGGTTTAGATATTGGGAAAAAATTCCTCCCTGTGAGGGTGGGGAGGCCCTGGCACAAGTTATCCAGAGAAGCTGTGGCTGCCCCATCCCTGGAAGTGTCCAAGGCCAGGTTGAATGGGGTTTGGAGCAACCTGGGATAGTTGAAGGTGTCCCTGCCCATGGCAGGGGTTGGGACTGGATGATCTTTAAGGTCTCTTCCAATCCAAACCATTCTATAATTTTACTCACTTGAAAGTCGCTTTAGTGCTTTTATGTAAACTCTGAACACATTTCTAATAAAGTTTATTATGAGTTTATATTTGGTTTAATCCATGGTCAGTGGGAGATCTAATTCATTCCTTCAAGCAATTACTCCTTTGAAAAGGCTGCACTAACAAAAATCCAACACTGAGTGTGGAGTTGGATGATTCTGGGTCACACTCAAGGACAAAAAACCTTTTTCTTTCTGTTGCTTTTTGCATCCAGGGATTTTCTTTAGTTTTCCATATCATCCAAGGGAACCATTTCTTCTGCCTGTGCCTTATGGAAGGACTGCTCTTGGTGTCCCAGGACCATCCCAGAGCCCAGTACAAAATAAAGAGATGAGCCAGGAAAAGAGCCTCTTCACCCATCTGAGTAGACAAAATGACAGGAGGAAAGGAAACTTAGGGGACAAAGTGATTTTCCCAAGGTTTTAGAGCATCTCAGAGGAGACAACCCCTCCAGGCTCTGCATGCAGCTCTGCTGGAATGGCCCATATGTGTCCTCATGCTCAGGGAAGACTTTCCCCCTTCCCTCTGGAGTTCCATCTGCTCCTGCACTGCTCTTTCTCCTGCCCACTTGAGGAGAAGGCGAAACTGGGAGGCAAATGAGAGATGCTGGGTCTGGACCTCGGCCCAGCAGCGTCCCAGGCTGTCAGATGACATCTTTTGTTGTCTGTTCTTGTTGCTCTGAGGCTTTTTGCTGGGGAATGTTCAACTTGAGGTCATCCCTGGGGCTCTCCCTTCTTGGTTTGGGCCTCTCTGCTGTTTGGTGACCAGCTCTGAAAGGAGCAGAGATCACAGTTATAGTTTTTATAAGACTCTAAGGGTAAAATTCCCTTTTCTCCTCCTGGTGTCTTCACCCCTCTCCTGCCAACAGTATTCCACCCCCCTAGAGATGCTTTTTTCCCAACCAGAGCTGAAGTGATGCTGCCTTTTTCCCCCTCTGTATCATTTTCATAAGCTCCATCTGTCCCAGGGGGAGGGAGAGAAGAATTTCAGAGTATAATGATGGACTTCTGGAGTCATCTAAGAAAGCAAACCAGGAAAAAAAGAAAGGAAAAAAAGAGAACTGTGAGGGCTCAGCCAAGATGTTGATACAGACTGTGGGCTGCTGCTCTGTCTTTGCAGGAGGCCATTAATCATCGTTATTGCCTGGCTTGAATTTTTGAATTTTTTTTTCTTTATAAAAAAAGACTGCAGCAAACAGGCAGGATCTGTGAGGGAAAGTGTTCAAGCTTCACATATGTCAGACAGAGAGAGCAGAGCAAGATGAGAACAGGCAGCAGACAGGGAGCTTCAAAGGCCCAGACAGATAAAAGGCCCCTGCAGCAAAGGAAACCTCAAGACAGAAGCAGAAGCCTCCAGCTTGAGATGCTGTTCAGGAGGATTTGATTAGTAGGCTGTAAAACTCTGAGCAGGAGAGTAGGGCTGGTCTGCTTTAAAGGGTCAAAAGGGAGTGTTTTAGACTGGCCTAGTCAGCTCTTAATCCCTGCCAAAAATAGGTGTTTGCATCAGCTGCTTTGGGTTTGTCTGGCAAGGAAAACTTCTGCTCATACTGCAGAAGGAACCTTGTAGAGGGACAGTGACGTCACTGAATCTTAGAATCATAGAATTCTGATTTAATGAGATCACTGAAGCATGGAATGGTTGGAAGGGACTTTAAAGATCATCCAGTTCAACCCCCTGCCATGGACAGGGTCACCTTCCACTAGACCAGATTGAACAGATGTCAAGAGATTCTTAACGACACCTTCCATCTCCCAGTCCCACATGGGCACTCTTGGGCATTCAGTTTTTGTGGGACAACATCTCCTGATCTCACAATCTGAATCAAACATCCCAAGTTGGAAGGGACCCACGTAGATCATCAAGACCAACTCCTGACTCCACACAGGGCAACCTAAAAGTAAAACCCAGGTATTTTAGGGCATTGTCCAAACACTTCTTGAACCAGAATTGACCATGGTAGGAGAAGAAGAGAGAGGGGGTTATTTCAGCAAGGATCAGCTCTAGGAATGGGATTTCTCTCATGCCTCTCAGGGTTTCTCCCACTTCATTTAGGGTTTGGCTGCTGAAAAACTGACAACTTGTTACCCATCCAAACTCACTGCCTTCTTCAGCAAAATCATGAGGTGCAAGAAAAAGCCCTTGGGAGTTGCCTTTTTCTCTCTGTTGTCCAGAGAGAAAACCAAGAGGTCTGATTTGCCTCAAGTGATTAAATTCTGGATAAAAAAGAAAAAAGGGGTTCTACAAGAAAGCTGGAGAGGGACTTTGGACAAGGGAATGCAGTGATAGGACAAGGGGGAATGGTTTTAAACTGAAGGAGAGGAGGTTTAGATGGGATATTGGGAAAAAATTCCTCCCTGTTAGAGTGGGGAGGCCCAGGTTGCCCAGAGAAGCTGTGGCTGTTCTATCCCTGGAAGTGTTCCAGGCCAGGCTGGACAGGGTTTTGGAGCAACCTGGGGTAGGGCAAGGTGTCCCTGCCCAGGGCAGGGGGTTGGAACTCAATGATCTTGAAGGTCCCAAACCTTTCTGTGATTCTGTGATGTAGAGATAAACAGTTTGAGGGTGAGAAAGGTTGGAAGGAGATCTCCAGCCTGGGTGATCTGAGCACAAAGAACTTTGTCAGCATCCCTGTGAACAGTTAGAGAGCACTCAGCATGTATGGAGACTTCTCAGCATCATTTTCCCAGTTTGAAAACCATCCCAGCAGGTCAGCACTGGGAGAAGGGTGTGATTAACAGGTCAACAGAGCAGCATCTTAAATCCCACCAGCCGGGCATCTGAGAAGTTCAGGGACTGGCAGGAAACCCGGGGTTCTCAGACAAAAATCCTTGTCTGGAACTGAGTCCTCGTGACAGCATTAATGACAGGGAAGAAAGGCAGGGGAATAATGAGAAAATGCTTCTACTGTGTCATTACAGGGAAAGGGCACCATGCAAATTAGGCCACTACTGCAGATAATTAGAGGTGAAAGAATGGATGCGTCTGATTAAAAGTGGGAGCTCAGGCAGGATGAAGCTGCAGAACAATGCCTTGTTTTCCCTTGAAAAATCCCCAAACTGAAGAAGAGATAAATACAGACATTAAGGAGTTCAAAATTGTCTCTTCCAAGGGCAGCTTTGGACTCCCTTGTTAGAGAGATGTTAAAATGCTCAGCATGTCACTCCAGATAAATGGGAGGGGGGAGGGAAATCTATGGAATGAGCTGTTTCTCTTGAAGATTCTCGAGCTGTCCCAAAGACTGGGAACAACAGGAGGGCAGGAAGAGACATCCTAAAGGACAACAGGGCCAGGACTGGTTTAGGAAGAGGTCTTACAGAAATTGGTTCTCCGAGGCCTGAAAGCCCCCTTGAGGTGCAATTCCGGGTCTGAATTTCTAAGTGCTCTGCAGTCATGTTGCTCCATCTCCTCCAGCTGGCACAGGGACACCTGTCCTATATCTGAGTCCTGAGCTGCTCTGGCCAGTCCCCCACCTATAGCACATGTGAAATCACCTCCTAGTTGTGGGGATGAAGGAGCAGGGCCTGGTTCCAAAGCCTGTTTCCCACAATGTGGATCTTCCTACTGATGTGTAAGATTCTGGAGTGGAGGATAAATTTGGGGAGACTTTTCCTTCCAAGACCGGGTTGGAGGGGGCTCTGAGCAATCTGGTTTAGTGGAAGGTGTCCCTGCCCACGGCAGGAGGGTTGAATGATTTTTAAAGTCCTTTCCAACCCAAACCACTCCATAATTCTATGATTCCTCCTCCTTAGCCCCCTCAAATATCTTGTGGCTAAGAACTCTTGAGTAGAAAAGGCACAAACTCCACCTGGATGCAGAAAATCTCCACCTATATAAATATTTATATAAAAATCTGACCTATATATTTATTACATGAAAAAAAAAAAAAAAGAAAAAGAAAAGAAAAAGTGGTTCAGCATCTCTCTCCACCATCCTCACTCTGCATTTGGCTCAGAGACATCCCATGAGACCATTCCCGGTGTGGAAACCAGCCCTCCCCCCCTCAATCAGAAGCATGTGAAAAGAGCTCTGAATCTGTTTGCCTGTTGAAGTCTCCTAAGGGTGTTTTCCCTTTTAAAATTCAGGTTCTGCCTTCCTTTCTCTTGATACCTGGGAGCCTCATTTTCTGCCCAAGTTAATGGGAGGGGAGTGCTCGTTATGCAGATGCCGAGGAATCTGTCTCCGTGGCAACAGCAGCCATGGAAGCTCTGGGATCTCATTAACTCCTCAACCCATTCATGTCCCCGAACTCCCAGCACCGTCCTGCCTGAGGGATGACTTGGCCTCCGTGTGATTTGTCACATCCCGGGGTTTGGATAATTCCCCAATGAAGATCTGGCCTCACCCCCCCCACACACACACCAGGAGCTTCTCTCTGCTTTGTGTGTTCAGAAATGGGACAGCTCAGCTTCAGTGTTCGGGCAAAAAATAAAAAAAGAATAAAAATAAAAATGAAATTGTCCCAGCAAAGATATGGAAAGAAGGAGAATATTCTTCAATTGTGCAGAGAACAGATTGGAAGCTCTGGAATTTTCTTCAGGGGTGGTGCTCTGTGGTGGTATAAATATCTTGAGTACTTCAGCCTCAGAGAGGGAGACGCTTGTTCTCTGAGGTCCCTTTTCCTCCAGGGGGTGTGAGTTGTTACAACACAGAGATTTCCTGGTAGGAGACAGACAAATACCCCCCAAAATCAGGGATGATGACGGTGGATATCCTGGCAGGAAGCTGCAGCCTGTGGCAGCTGCTCTCCCTGACCAGTGACCTATTGAGGACACCTGGGAGAGGTCTCTGTGGGGTTGAGAGATTTGTATAATTTAGATATAATTTATTTATATAATTTCCAATTTATTGACTTCCAAAGTTTTAAATCATTTCAAAGAGGACACTTCCGAGTGTGAAATATTGTGAGTGGGAGGACAGACTGGACAAGAAATGGGTGTACAGTGAGAAAGTGCTGGTGCAGAAAGTGTGTTTGATGAATTAATAACATCCATATAAAGATTGGATCACAGCAGCTGCCCTGTTTAAAACAAGGTCCCACAGACAATCGGTGAACAGGGAAGGAGCCAAAATGAGCCCTCTGGATCTGAAAAGGGAGAGTTTCAGTCACAGGAAGGAACGTGGGGAACTTTTACACCAATTTTTGCCACCCAGTTTCCCAAATTCTGAAACCTTCGGTGCAGCAAGTGCTTCTGGAAGTGGGAAGGGGCTGTTCTGCTCTCTGTGGTATTGGTAAGAAAGCCCTGAGCTGAACTGGTTGGAGAAACTGGGAGGTCTCCACCACTTACAGAGCTTTAAAAATAGTTTAAAACACGATCTGGGAGTTGCATCATGGCAGCAAATAATGTTCTCCTGAGGCAGTTGCACAAAATCTGCCTGCAACACTCTTAGTTTGAATGATCCCCCAGCAAGGGAAATGGAGCTTCCAAGGATTTCCTCTGCAATGCCATTGGATCCACCAGGACAAAATCTGTTGGAACAAGTCCAGAAGAGGCCACTGGGTTGATTAGAGGGCTGGAGCCCCTCTGCTCTGGAGCCAGGCTGGGAGAGCTGGGGGGGTTCACCTGGAGAAGAGAAGGTTCTGGGGAGACCTCAGAGCCCTTTCCAGGGCCTGAAGGGGCTCCAGGAGAGCTGGAGAGGGACTTTCCACAAGGGCCTGGAATGAGAGGACAAAGGAGAATGGCTTCAAGCTGAAGGAGGGTAGATTTAGATCAGATATTAGGAAGAAATTCCTCCCTGTGAGGGTGGGGAGGCCCTGGCACAGGTTGCCCAGAGAAGCTGTGGCTGCCCCATCCTTGGAAGTGTTCAAAGTCAAGCTGGACAGGGTTTGGAGAAACCTGGGCTAGTGGAAGGTATCTTTGCCCCATGGCAGGGGTTGGAATTCCATGAACTTAAAGGCTCCCTCCAACCTAAACCATTCCATGATTCTCTGAGAGCCTCTGGCACTTCCAGAAGAAAACCAGTGGGTGTGTGGCCACCTCCCTTCTCAGGGCATGGGATGAGCTGCAGGAAAGTTCTCACCAGCAGGACACAGGCCATGACTCGTGGTGTTTAAGGACCCAAGAGCAGCAGGATCCATGGCTGACACCATCCCCAGCATCTCCTGCAGGGACACTGATTAAAATGCTGCCCCAGGAGTGACAGTTCCTGCTTGGCTTGCAATTGGTTTTGGCAGGGATTTAATGAGTCAGCGAGGAGCAGGGCCAAGGTCCCAGTGGTTCACTCACCTCCACCTTCCCTGTGTGGTCACCACAGCCACGTCACGCTGCTTTTTACATCCATCAAGTTGCCACTTGACCCTTCACTCTCTCCTTTGTCATATTTACTGTGTGGGAGCTTTTTGATTTGTGGATTTGTCTCTAATCTTCCAACCCTTCAGACTTCAGACTCCAACTTCAGATTTCAGACTCCACCATGGCAGCCACAGAACAAACTCCTGGACTTGCAGCAGCCAATTCTTCCCTTTCAGCTGCTCAGATCCAGCCAGGATGTTGAATAACTCACCAGTTTCTCTTGTTGTTTAGCTCGAGATCAAGAAACTGAGCAACAAAAGAGAAAGGGAAACCACCCACCCACGAAGCAGCTCTGAGGGCTTTGTTTCTTGGCTGGTTTATGGCAAGAAAAGGATGTTGTGAGCTGGATGTTCTCCTGGGGGATGCTTAGGGTGAGATGCTGGAGGGTCCTGAGATCACAGCCAAATTTGAGGCTGTGTTTCAGCAATTTCAGAGCTGGATGCACCATGCAAGGATGTTTTTGTAGTGGGAAAACTTCTATATCATGTCCTCCCCCAGACATGTACCCTGTTTGTTCCCAAAATATTCCCCCTTGCCTGTCCCTCCCTGTTCAAATCCATCCTGGGAGGCTGCAAAGCTTTGTTACATCCTGAATCCTCTGTGGAGGGAAACTCATTAGATTCACTTTTCACCTACATTTCAATAATTTAATCATTTCTAATAAGCAAAACCAGTCAAAAGATTCATTGACTGAGGCTGGAGAAGGGGGAGAGAAGGAGGGAGAAGGGACAACAACATCAGGGAAGCTAAAACAGTCTTCATCTTTCCAAGAATTCCAGTGGCAATCATCTCCCTTAGCAAATGTGAACTGTGGGGATGGGAATCTGTGCAGAAAACCTCTCCATAGGCACAGTCACCTCCGTCTGGTTTCCATAGAGATTTGGGTCCCTGCTTCCAGCAGGGAAAATCCTGACTGACAGTTTGTACCTTCCCAGAGGTAAAACCTCAGCCACACAAGGGACAAGCCCTGAATTCTTAATGAAGTCCAGCATTTCAGGGGGGGTGTTAATTTGATTTATTTATTTTAAAGATGATTTTTTTGTTATTATTTTGTGGGGGGGTTTCCCCTCCCCCTCTCCCCCTCCAAGGTTTTCTCATGCCATGGAAAAGGTGCAGGATTGGCAGCTTTGGAGTCTTGGTGATCACATCCTGATTTCAGCAACCAGGTAAAAACTGCAGGCAAATGGCTGAGTAGGGAGGGGGGTGTGGAAAAAACCTGCTTGATTTCTTCTGATAGTCCAAAAAATCGCAGGGAAATCCAAATGAAGCAAAGATTTCATGAGCTGTGAGGTTGTTGTGGGAGAACCTTCCACAAAAGCAAAAAAAAAGGTGGATGATTAAAGCCATGTCAGTGTGGAAAGGGGCAGGGAATTGGGGTTTTTTTTGTATCCTGAAGACATTGGATAGTTTAGGGTGATTTGGGCCCATTGATGGAGCTTCTTCTTTCCTCTCTGGTCTCATGAGCTCCATGTGATGCTGGGTTTGGACAATAAGTGTGTCCTGTGTTAGTTCCTTGGGTCAAATTAACTAAAAATTATATCACCAGACCAATTTTTCCTGCTTGTTTTTATTTCTCCCAGGCCTTGTTTCACACTGCATGATTTTAGAGCTCAATTCTTTGGCTGGAAGAGATTCCAGACAGGCATTTCTGATGCTACAAGTGTCAAATATCCCATTTTTCGTGGGGGTGGGTCCAGGAGAACTCAGCTGTCCCTTGGTGGTTTCCTTTGGAGCAATCCTGCTGGATCTAGGAGGCAAAAACCCAGCAGGGATGTTGAAAGGGCTCAATTTCTTTATCTAATTTGATTTAAAATAAAATAAGCTAAAAAAAGAAAAAACAACAGTGAAGATTGCCTAGAAAAATGTGTGTTTTGCATGATCTTGATACGTGACATATTGTAAAAAAAAAAAAAAAAAAAAAATTACATTTGCCAGCTGTTCAAAACTCACGTAGGAAAAGCCTGCAGGAAGCAACACTTCCCTGATTTTCATGGCATTTGTCTGCAATTCCAGATGTTTGGGTTGTTCCTACATCCTGTGATGTTGCAGCAGTCTGAGTGTGCTTGCTGACCTAAGGTTTAATCTGAGTTTCATTTACAAGGACTGGGATGGAAACGATCCCCTGGGGCAAAGCAAAATCCGGGAAGATTTGAAGATCCTTCAGTGGGAAAGACAAAGCCAAGGAGCTCTCCCATTATCACAGAATCATGGAATGGTTTGAGTTGGAAGGGAGCATCAAGACCAACTCATGCCAACCCCCTGCCAGGGATCACCTCCCACTAGACCAGGTCGCTCAGAGGTTGATTCAGCCTGTCTGGATCCACCACAGAGGGATTCCCAGGGAAGTGGCCCCGGTGTCAGGGAGCGGAATTTGCTGGAATTGGGTTTTAGTAAAGATATTGTCTGGGTTTGGATGCCTTCCCAGCAGTTTCTGTGCAGTTTTCCAGCCTTCCAGTGCCCTCAGCTGTCAGCGTTGGCTTTTCTGGTGGAAGAACATGGGCCAGACCAAACCCTTGGGTGTCTGAACTTAATGAGGGTCAAAGAGGGCATTAATTCAGCCAAGCTTAATTAGCTCCAGACATGTCTTCCTGACCAAGCCAAGGGGAAGTGAATCACACTGAATTAAGGGAACCTTGATTGTAAAGTAGATTGAAGATCCAGGTCTTGGAAGGAAGGAAGGGAAGGAAGGGAAGGAAGAAAGAAAGGAAAGAAAGAAAGGAAAGGAAGCAAGGAAAGAAAGAAGGAAGGAAGGAAGGAAGGAAAGAAAGAAAGAAAGAAAGAAAGAAAGAAAGGAAAGAAAGACAGAAAAGACAGAAAGGAAAGAAAGGAAAGAAAGGAGAGAAAGAAAGGAAGGAAGGAAAGAAAGAAAGGAAGGAAAGACAGAAAAAAAAGAAAGAAAGAAAGAAAGAAAGAAAGAAAGAAAGAAAGAAAGAAAGAAAGAAAGAAAGAAAGAAAGAAAGAAAGAAAGAAAGAAAGAAAGAAAGAAAGAAAGAAAGAAAGAAAGAAAGAAAGAAAGAAAGAAAGAAACTTAAACCATTCTACGATCTTATGGTTTTATATCATGCAAAACCAAAGACTCCCAAAATCACTAAAATCCTACAAGTTTCTGATACAGACTTGGTGAATTTTGGGCATATTTTCCATCAGACAATATTACATAAAATACTCGAAATGCAAGGTGTAAGTTCCTAGAAAATCAGATTTCATTTAGTCCTGAATCTTACAGAACCACTTGCTGGCATAAAGCATTTCTTGTTTTTCTAAAGGAATAGAATCTTGACATTTTCAGAACAGCCCTTTTTGACTGTTTGCTTCTAAAGAGCATCACTTAAAAAAAACTGACTTTAACTTGAAAAAAAACCCAAACAAAAACAAAACCAAAGAAAGAAACCAACAAGAGAAAGGTTAGAAAACTCAGATAAGAAGTGGAATTCACTGTTTTGGGATTCAAAGGCTTCTGCTGAGTTAGTGAGTGAAGAAATCTCTTTTTCCGACTTCCTCTTAATCCATTGAATTATTAGGAGAGTTTCTCATCAGACTTGACCTTGTCTTTTTTTTTGCTCTCTCCTGACTTGACTATTCAATTAAATAAATTCCAGTATTTCTCCTGAGGCAAGATTTGCATCCTCTGTGCTCCTCTGCTGCTCAGGAACTCAGAATTTTCCATGTGTCTTTGGAATGGTGTGAAACCCTTCCTTACCCCAAATGAAGTTACTTTCTCAACAGGGTCAAGGAATGATCCCTCTTTGTAACCAGGATTAACAAAGCCTGTGTTACACTCTTGAAAAATTACCAATCAGCTTCCTGGAGGACCCAATTCACTGACAGTTTTGACACCAGCAGAAAAGCCAAACTTTAGATTGTAACCTTAAAAATGGTTTGGGTTGCAAGGGACCTTCAAGACCATCAAGTTTTACCGCCTGCCATGGGCCCAGGGGCAGCTTCCATTATCCCAGGTTGCTCCAACACATCCTTGAACACTTCCAGATCTGGGGCAGCCACAGCTTCTCTGGGCAACCTCTGCCAGGGCCTCACCACTGTCACAGCCAGGAATTCCTTCCCAATAACCTGTCTAAATGTACCCTCCTTCAGCTTCAAGCCATTCTGTCCTGTCATTCCATGCCCTTATAAAACTCACAGAATCCCAGAATCAGCCAGGTTGGAAAAGACTCCTGAGGTCATCGAGTCCAAGCCATGCCCCAACCCCACCTTGGCACCCAGCCCATGGCACCAAGTGCCACATCCATGCTCTGCTTCGGCATCCCCAGGGACGAGGAATCCACCCCCTCCCTGGGCAGCCCATCCCAAGGACAGATCCCTCCCTCTGGAAAGAACTTCCCCATGTTCAACCTAACCCTGCCCTGGCACAGCTCAGGGCTGTGTCCCCTTGTCCTGGGAGCAGAGCCCGGACCCCCCCTGGCTCCCCTCTCCTGTCAGGGGGTTGCAGAGAGTGCTGAGGTGTCCCCTGAGCCTCCTCCTCTCCAGGCTGAGCCCCCCCAGCTCCCTCAGCCTCTCCTCACAGCACTTGTGCTCCAGTCCCTTCCCCAGCCTCGTTGCTCTTCTCTGCCCCTGCTCCAGCCCCTCCATGTCCTTCCTGAGCTGAGGGCCCCGAGCTGGACACAGCACTCCAGGGGTGGCCTCCCAGGGACAGAATCCCTGCCCTGCCCCTGCTGCCACCCTGTCCCTGAGCCAGGCCAGGATCCATCAGGTTTTTTGGCCACCTGGGCACCCCTGGGTTCATGTCCAGCTGCTGTCAATCTGCACCTCAGGTCCCTTCTTGCCTGGCTGCTCCCCAACCACTCTGGATCAGCCTCTTGCTCAGCCCTGCCAACTGGAGAGCTTCATCTACCCTTCCCAGCTCTCCCAGCCCTCTTGCAGGAGAATAAATTCTCAAGTAGAAACTTAATAAACATCGAAGAGGGAAAGACTGAAAAACACACCGACACTGCACCATCACCGTAACTTAATGGGATCTTAAAAATTCCTAAATATAGCCTAGAAAGTAATGAAAATTACTGTGCCGTCCATAATAATCATCAGAAATTATTTCCTCAATTGAGCTGATGGTACATTTTCAATTTTTAACAGATTAGAGCTGTAAAAACCACGTCACCTGCAACTAATTCTTAGTACAAATGAGTATCTGTAGGAACAGGTCTAAGACTAACATGATCAGAGTGAGCACCCAAAGCTCGTCAGAGCAGCGTTTTGAAGTGATAAGTGGAGCCATTAGAGCCGATTGTGTCAATAATGGGAGTTTCACAGCTTCCTAATTACACGTTGCTTCGCTGGGAAAAGGAGAGCCAGGGGAGCAGTTGGGCTGGAAATTCAATAAATATGATTTCCATCACTGACCGGGGCGATCTCTTTGATTAAAAAAGGAAATAGAAGATAAAAAGAAAAAAAAAAAAAAAAGGTTAGAAAAGAAAGCTGGTCTAGTGGAAGGTGTCCCTTCCCATGACAGGGGGTTGGAACTGGATAATCTTTAAGGTTCCTTCCAACCCAAAGCATCCCATGATTCTATGAACTATTTTGTATGTGCAAGAGTCTGTGCAGGTCCATCCACCTTGGCCCCTTCTTTAAGCTGCCTTAAATAAGCAAATTAGGGAGCCCAGCAGTGCAGCCACAATAAAGAGAGAAGAAAAAAATTATCCAGTAATTGTAAATTAATAATTATATTTTTTGTCAGTTCTATAAGTCACCTCTCATGTCTTCTCCATCATTCATAGGATCAGTTATCAAGGTTGGAAAAGCCCTCTAAGATCACTGAGTCCAACCTTTAACCCAGCACTGCCAGATCCACCACTAAATCATGTCCCCAAGTGCCACATCCAAAGCCTTTGGAGGACTTCCAGGGATGGTGATTCCACTGGGCAGCTCCCTGGGCACCCTTTTCCAATGCCTGACCATCCTCTCAGTGAAGGATTTTTTAAAATATATCTATATAAAATATATAATCTAAACCTCCCTTGCTGTTGTTTCTTCTGGTCCTGTCATGCTTGGGGGGTTCCTGATGGGATGGATTTTGTACCATGGCCCAGAAGACACAGGGGTGGTTCCCACTCTGATTTTGGAGGGGATTTCAACCAGTTTGAGGCAGTGCATCCATCACTGGGCTACATCTATTCCAGGTGACTCCCTAGTCCTAGAGCCAGGAGCAGAAATAAGGCATTTTTTCATTAATTATAGGTGTAGGTCCAGTGACTCTGTCAGCATTTTCACCTGGAACTGTCAGAATGAAAGCAAATAACAATTACTGGAGTCAAATCTGGAGGGATGTGGAACAAAACTGGAAACCCAGTGAGTTTGTCTGGCACAGGCAGGAATTTTCCAGCCTCATCCACCTTTCTCAGCTCCCCCAGCAGGGCATCTACATCTTGTCCATCTTCCTCCACTGTAATTTGGCCATTAGTTGTTCTCACCTCTCCACACCAACCTCTCCTTGCCTCTTCCCTCAGATCTCCCTCACTGATCAACCACTGATCTTATGGATGAACAGGAGTGGGCCATGTGAGGATGGATGGTGACAAGGACAGATTTTCCCCCTTTTTTTGTGGTTTTTCCCAGTTTTAATTCCCACAGTGAACAGTGGAGTTCTGCCCCCCTCTGCTGGAAAAGCTCAGCACCTCCAGCTGAGCATCAGATCCTTGAATATCCTGAGCTGGAAGGCATCCACAAGGATCAGCGAAGTCCAGCTCGTGTCCCTGCACAGGACAAACCCAAAGAATCCCATCAGGTGCCTGAGAATGTTGTCCAAACTCTTCCTGAACTCCGGCAGGGTTGGTGCAGCTCTTGTTTTTTGCTTTTCAAGGCATCAGGTTGGTCATGTCCCTTTTGGCCTTGTCCAGAGACCATGAGGAGTCTAAACCTGCTCTCCTGCCCAGGTTCTCTGCACTGTTCCAGGATGGGGTGGCACTGGCTGGACCCCTGTGATGGTTTGTCCCCTCAAAGCTTGTTTTTCCCCTTTTTACTGATGCCAGGAGTGGGTAGAGCTCAGCTGAGGAACCAAACTGCACCATCAAAGTGTCCTCCCTGCTCCTGCAAAGATTTTGTGTTTGGATGAGCTGTAAAGAGCTGGAGATGCAAAGCTTGGCAGGTCTCCTTTTGGCCATCAGACCATTTCTGCCTTCCCTGTCTGAGCTCAGAAGGCTGGGAAGTTCTGGGAAGCTCTGGGCTTTCACTTGGCAGGGCACATTTATTCCCAGTTGGGAAAGGGATAAGTCCATTGGTTTTCCCAGCTGACCCATCCAAGAGCTCATTGCTCACCCCTGGTGTTCCCAACCTCATTCCTCCTGGAGAGTGAGCAGGGACAGAGCAGGCAATGGGGGCTAAATCCACCTGAGTGCAAAACCTTTCCAGAAGGGGAGGATTTGCCAAGGCAGAGCAGAGTCCTCTATCCTTGGAACACCAGCCAGAAATTTGAGCCCAACCTATTGCAAAAAAAAAAACCCCACATTTCAGTTTAAATCACTCTGAGCTCCATCCCCTGCTATGTTCCTGCATGTCCCTGCCTCCAGCCTGGATGGCCCAGGGATTGTTTTACAGGTAATGAACCCAAGGAGTTGGAAATGCATCAGTGAACAAAGCACCAGGCTGAGTTTCTCCTGGGGCTCTGTGTTGCTGAGTGCTGGTTTTCTCCCCGCTGAAGCCTCTTCAGAGGTCAAGTAGAGCTGAGTGAGGGTTTAGAGATTTCTTTACCTTATCCTCACTTGCCTCAGCTCTTCTGTGCCTATCATTTCTCAGAAATAGGTGGGAATGTGATTCCCCCCTGTTTCAACAGCCTTGCTCTCAGCTGTGCCCCACAGGAGCCCTCCTGAACAACCCACAGTCCCACCAGGGACTGCTCCCACCCCGTGGGCTGCGTGTGACTCAATCTGAGGTGCCAAACAACTCCCTCAAAACACCTCCCTGTTCTCCACATCCAACCCCTCTTCTGCAAAGACTTTTTCTTAAGTCAAGTGAGCCCAAATGGCTGACAGAACAAAAAATTTCAGAGGGCAGCAGGTGCTTGTGCTGCCCATAAACCAAGGAAGGCAAAGCACAAAGCCGTTGAAGCAGAATATTTCAAAGTTTTATTGTATAAATCTACAAAAGGCTTTGCTACAATAGCAAATAGAGTGTAGCACTATTCTATTGACAGGTTCTAGTGGCTTGGGGGGGTGATCTTGTAACTCCAACATGACACATGAGGAATAAACTGCCTGATACAGTCAGATCCAGGGCAAGTGATGTCGGCTTACAAAGACCTTTGGCTTCAACCCCTACAACCTGCAGCGATTCAGTGGGTTTGCCTTTTGTACAAGGTCGCTGGAATTAAGAAGATCTCTAGTAAAAATAAAAACTCTAAAGAAGTTTTGTCAGAGTTCCAATGTAAAAACCCCCCCAGAGGAGGAGAAAAAAAAAAAATGCAGTGGTTGAAATCTGCTGAAGTTTCAGAGACAAGACACATCCACACTTCTTCACTCACGTGGCTCTGCCCCAAGGAAAATAAACTACCAGCCCTTCCTGGAGAGGCTGGTAATATAAACCAGGCTGCTACAAGTAAAGCTCCAGTTTGCCAGGAGCAACAATTGAAATAAAATCAGTCCAGGAGATTCGGTTCTTCACACTCCAAAAAAGTCAGCTGAAAAATGTATAAACCCCAGGACCAAACAACCAAGTAGCACAGACAGGGTAATTCATTAAAAAGGCAGGAAAGCCTCTGGAAAATAAAATAAAATAAAATGCCTATTGAGGCAGACAAGTCCCTTGAAAGGGACTGTGAAAAAATTAAGCACCTCAAAATCAAACATCATTCCGACCTTGAGATGATGCCTGTGGAGTCTGGCTTGACATGGTTTTTCCAGAATTTTCCGGTCCTGGCCATTTTTGCTGAGCCTTGTTGGAATGTACCTCGGGTCCACCCCAGAAGGGAGCTGAGGTGGATTTGTTTGCCCGCCACGCACCCCCACAGTGACACAGCCACACAGCCACATACACCCACCCACCCAGGACAGCTGGCTCTGGAAGAGAGAGGAACCAACTGGACCTCTTGAGCTGAGATGTGAACCAAAACTGCCTCGTGCGACTCACTCGTCTCTTTGGGCTCCCTGGGTCTGGAGGGAAACCAGTCCCACCACCAGAGCCAGCACAAGAACCCTCAGTTCTTGCAGTAACTCTGGCCCCCACGCAGATCCAGAGAGCTCCTGCTGCCTCCCAAGACAGCTGTGCAGGCTCCAAGAGTTCAGGCAAGCATCAGGAGCACCGGGATGCTTCCCCAAAACCTCCGGAGCCCTTTGAGGTTTGAAACTGGTACCCGCATGAAATGAAGCTCCAACTCCCTCCCCCAAAAAAAATACAACTCAGGAAAAATGAGTTACAGCATGGACAGCCTGGAGGGTTCATAGCCTAAGAAGGGTCAGCCTTTTGGCAAAGTTAATCAGGAAAGTTTTTTTGTTTTGGAGCTGATCATCTGGTGAAGAGTCCTTGAGGTGAGTCCCCAGCAGCCCCAAATCGCAGAGGTTTGGTGTTGTCTCAACACACAGTCAGCACAAGCCCAGCATCCTTGCTGTCCCCAAAACCTGGACTTGGTTCTTCTCTTCTGGCCTCTTGACTTCTCCTCCCATTCTCAGCACTTCCTTCTGTGCTTGGAATACCTGGAGCAGCTCAGACTTTTCTTTGTGCTGTTGGAAGTGGCTTCCCCCTTTTTTTGGGGCTGTCAGCACCTTGAACACAGGGAGGCTCTTTAGTGCAGGAATCTCCCTCTGTCTTCCTGCAGCTTCTTCGCTGGGAAAGCTCTTGGACACAGAGAAGGAAGCTCAGCAACAGCAGCAGGGATTGCTGTAAAACAGAAAAAAAAATGCAGCAGCTCTGATTAGATCTCTAAAGAGGAGAATAAAGGGGATTTCTCAGGAGATGGGATTAGATTTAGCTGTGCCCATGAAGTGCCTGCAACCTGGAGGACCCACCAGGTGTTGGTGTCCAAGGATTTGTCAGTGGTCCAGCAGAGGGAAAGCCATGATATGAACTGTCCCCCTGTTAATCACTGGGGCTGGTGCTTGGGTTCTGACACCAAGGAGCTGAAATGCCACCCCTCTGGTGGTGTCAACCTCTTGCAACCAGCAGGGCTGAGGACCAGCACAGGGCTGTTCAGTGTCTCAGGGCACGGGGGAGGCTGGGAAAGTCCCACAGGGTGAGATGGGAGGTAATTACCTGTGCCAGTCTTTCCTTCAGCTGGTGGAGCTGGCAGCCGGTGGCTGTGGAGCCCGAGAGCAGGTGTGATGTCAAATCCTTGGGTCTGAAGGTTCTGCTGGGCCTTTCCTTCCAATTCCTGAGTGCTGTGAAGTGATTCCTTCTCTGAGCAGGATCGGAGTGAGTCACTGCAACCAAGAGGAGATCATGTTTGTAATGCCTGGCCAGCTCATCCTCAGCAGTGACACCCACTCCCCCATCACTCATCCCAGGGCATTAGTGAGAAATGCTCCTATCTCTGCAGGCAGAGTTGCTCACAAACCAACAAGTGAGAGGAGGGCCCCCACATTCCCAAGGCAGGCTCCTGTCAGGGATGCAGAGCAGACCTGCATCTCCTTTGGGCTGTGCATGGACCTGTGGTGTGTCATCCCAGCCCTGTGGTGTGTCATCCCAGCCCAGAGCTTCGTGTGGCAGGTCCTCAGGGGGAGCTAATGAAGAAGCTTCCCATTTCCTTCCCGTATTTATGAGAAAGTGCAACATCCTGCCCTCTTTGGAAACTTTTCCCACTCCTTGTCCTGCCTTTCCCCTTTGGCTGCCTCTCCCTTCCCCTTTCTCCCAACCCTGATGCTTCATGTCCCATTCCAGGCTTGTTTTTATCCCAGTGCAAGCTTCCTGCTGGATGGGCCCTGGCTAATTTAGGTCTGAGAAAAGAATGCAGAGAGTGGCCTTACCTTCAGCCTCTTGGAAGGAGTCACACCCAAGGCCTTGTGAGCCACCAGTGCCACGTGTCCCTGCTGTGGCAATGCCAGGAGCATCCCAGGGTCGCTCCTGCTGCTGCATCCCCGCTCCACCTCCTGCATGGGTGCTGTTCATCTGGGCTGCTGGTGAATGCAGATGATGTTCAGGATGCTGCTCCAGCCTCCAGAAGCCAAACCTCATGAATGTCTTTCATCTCTGAAGTCCCATCCTCAAACTCTGGCCACAGGTGAGCGCTGAGCATTTACCGGAAAAAGTCACAAAGTCCAAGCCCACCTTCACCCACGGTGAGATGTTGTAGAAACTTCTTTGTGAGCAGACACTGCTCTGTCCTCAGGTGCTCCAGGACAGGGATTCCAGGCTTTTCAAGAGCTTTTTGAGCCTGTCTGTGTGAGCAGAAGTTCTTTGCTGGAGCTGTGCTGGGCACGCACGTCCTCTCTTCACTTCTTTTTGCTTTTAGGTGGCAAAAGCTGCTGTTGCCTCCACACATCAGAGTGTACTCGATTTGCTGCTCTGGGGATGTTTTGCTCTGAATTTGGGATGTGTTTGTTTGTTTCGTTCAAAGAATAAGGATTTGGGTTTCCCTTCCCTTCCCCCCACCCTCTCAAAAGAGCTCTGGTGCCTCCTCTCCCCTCCTGGCCTCTCTCTCGGAAAGGAAGCAGACTGCTCCTTCCATAAATGAGCCCAGAATTTAATTAGGAAATCTGTTTCCTGCTGAATGCACAGGATAATGTGCAGGGAAAGGGTGAAATTTGCCTCTGCACTGCAGTGGCCTTGATTGGAATGAGCAGAAACTAAGACAAGGAGTAAACCAATAAAGCCTCTGGAGAGGAAACACATTAAAGCAGGTATTAGGTGCAGTGAAATAAAAACCACCAAAAATAATCCAGATTCTTAAAGCTTTCAGCTCCTGAAATAATAGGAATTTTTTTTTTCTTCTCAGAACAACAAAAAAATAATCAAAAAAATTTAATTTAATCCTTTGGAGCGAGTAAGAGCAGGAGATTGCAAAGAGAGAGCAGAAGCCTGGTGGCTAATCAGAAACAGGCAAGGGTCAAAAGAAAGCCGTGTCCTCAGGACAGGGACACCTCCTGAGAAGAGGGAGGAGAGAAGGAAAAGGAGAGATCCAGCTGGGTAGGAACCCTCAGCCAATTGCTGCACTCGAGCGAAGCCCTGGAGAGCCGCCAGCGCCGAGCGGCCGCTCCACAAGTTGGGAATTGTCTCTGGTTTCTTGTCAGGGGTCTCATAAAATGTTCTGTTCCCCCCAGGGGTGCCAGCAGGGTCTCCAGCACCACTGCATTGCAGGGCTCAGCTGAGGGGGGGCGACCCCACCCTGAGGTGCCCGTGCCCCACCACCTCCCTCCCCCCGCGAGCAAAGGTAACCCCCCTGCTCTGGGCTCTTGGGCTGAGCACACCTCATGTCCCGTCTCAGCCAGAGCCTCTCCCCGAGGAGAAGCTTCCTAAATAAGCCCCCTTCTCCCTTGCACTTCACCCAGACCGCTGCAGGGCAGCTCATATGACGGTGGCCGGGGGGCTGGGGGGCTCGGGTTGGGTCCCGTTGCTCGGCACGGGACTGGCGGTGGTCGAGGGGGGCACGGTCTCCACGGAATCCCCTGCCTGGACCTCGGGGGTCCTCTGTGGGCTGGGCTCCTCAGAGTGCTCCATGTTGCCCTGGACCTCCTTCCCTCTTTGGATCAGCTGCTCTAAGGTCTTGGGCAAGGGGTAGCTCAGGAAGCGCTTCAATTTGGGCTGGAGGGTTCCTACCACGTACTGGATGATCTCCTCCTCGTCTGCATCAACGTAGAGGGTCTGGTACAAGTCCCTCTTGCGCCAGAGGAACTGATCCAGGGGCTCCCCCTCTTTCTGGGGCAAATCCAGCTCCCTTTTGATGGCATCCCTAGTCAGGGTGCCCTCGCTGTACTGCAGGAACTCCTTCTTGAACTCCACCCAGTTCTTGACAGAGTCCTGTTTGTATTCCCACCACTTTTTAGCTGGGCCATTCATGTGGTTTTGGATCTGAGACAGCCAGTACTCCTCAGTCCCACCCACCTGCTTTAAGTATTCCTCCAAGTGGCTCAGGAACTCCCGGGGATCCTCAAACACCTGGGTCTCCACCGGGGAGGCCGGAGCATCCTCGGACACGGAGACCCACTGGTAGGAATCGTGGCCCTGGGGGATGCTGGGCACCTCCCCGGGGGGAGGGGTCAGGGCATACATTTGGCTCATGTCGAGGGCATAGTCATAAATCTCCCCCTCACTTGGCCTGATCTCGGGGCCTCCCACCCCCACGGACACCGTCTGCTTGCCCTGGTCCCCAGGGCAATATTTGCCCCCCATGGACTCCAGGCGGTCAGCCCACTTTTCCAGGCGGAAAAACACCTCCTTCCAAACATTCATCTCCCTCTTGACCCACCTCTCCAGGTGGGCAATGGTCTCCTGGCACCTGGCCAGGCAGGCCTTGATGGACTTCTTCCACCTCTGGTTTTCAGTTGGCACATGGTCCTCTAAGTTGTTCTCCAACTTCCCCACGGATTTCTGCAAACCCTTCAGCTCCCGCTCCACCTGCTTGGAGACCTCGGTCAGGAGGTGCCTGTGGGTCCTCCTGACGTGCTCCAGCATCTCTGCCCTGCACTTCCCAATCTGCAGGATCACATTGGGCTTGTTGGCCACTCCACGGTGCCCCTGGAAGGAGTGGATGCCCGCGTTGGTGACATTATCCAACTGCATGGCCGCGACCGTGCGAGTGTCAAACAGGCAAAGAACTGGGTTATGAGCCCTGGCACTGGAGCTGGCTCCCAAAAAACCCCACCACGGCACTTCCTCAGAGACACACAGAGACTCCTAAACCCCCCTCCAAGGACTTTTCCACACAAACACAACCAAATCAGAAATCACCGCAGAGCGAGCCGGTCGGTCCCCGTGGATCCCAGACTGAGAGTTGGAGGCAAATTTCTCCCGGTGCCCAGCTGGAAACTCCGGTCTCGAGTGCTCAGCGTGTCCCAGAGAGAACCAGGATCCTCCAGGAACAAGGAGAGGAGTTGGATAAGACTTCCAGTCCCGCTGAAGATCTTCAACGGCGCAAAGTCCCCGCTGGGAGAAAAACGCACGAAGGAGCCGCTGCAAAGATCCCGGTGATTCCTCCTCGGGTAAAACTTGGTGAGCCAGGAGAAACGCTTTTCCACTAGAGATGCAAAGAGCTGCTTCTCTTCCTCGGCTGAACTGCCACTAGTCCAGGCTCCTCCATCTACTTATACTCCGCAGGGCTCAACATGTGGGTGGTGCTCTGCCTCCTCCCGCACTCTCAGCGCAGCGCTCATTGGAGGAGAAGCGGGGCCGGTGTCTGTGGCAACCCAGATTTTGGCAGCCTCCCCTCGCTTCCCACCCCCTCGCTCACGCCCCCAGACTCGACGCGAGAAGCACTTGAAAGGTGCTGGAGACAGTTGGAGGGATGGATGAGTAATCGCACCTTCCGCCTCTCGGGCTGCGGGAAAAGCACTTATTCATTCCACAACTATTTACTCAGCAAGGTCACCCTTAACGTGCTTTCCCCTGGCAGGGCTCACATGAGGAGGAATTCGGTGTGTCACACACGGGCAGATGCCCCCCCCTCCTCACACCCCCAAATATTCACACACACACTCACACGGGGTGAGCTCGCTCCTAATGCAAATCCCTGGGAATGGTGGTAAATCAGCAGGAAAAGAAAAGAGGGAGAGAAAAGGAAAAAAAAAAAAAAAAAAAGAAAAGGGGGAGGGGGGGCGAAGCAGAGGGGGGAAACACTCAAAGGAGCCACCTCAGCACAAAGTGGAACGCTCTGGACTTTCTCAGGCGCTGGTAGGTGGGAGTCATCCCCACTGCCTAATTGCACCAGACCAACTGCTATCCTGGGAATATTCGGGGGGGGGGGGGGGGGGGGGAGGCGACATCCTGGTTTTTACATGGAATTAAATCCGCCCATCAAAAGCCTGTTCCGTAGTTAGCTTTGAATCAGATGCTTAACGAGGGAGCCAACCCACAAGCGCAGATGAAGCCACATTTGTTCTTCCCTCTTGACAAAGCAGGAAAAGCCAACCATAAAAGGAGCCTCCGGGTCTTACATAAGCCAGAGATAAAGGATTCCCTAATCTGAGAGAGTTTCCCTGCCGGAACACCCTGAGAGAGGTGCTGAGGGGATCTGGGGCTTCTCCGTGACAGAGGCCGGAGGCAGTGGGATGCTGATTCATTAAAATCACCTAAAAATGGGTTTTAAGCCTGTTGGCAGTGGAGGGGGGGGGGGGAGGAGGGGGTTGCCTTAGGGTGGTGGGCACTGTGCCAGGGAGGATTAGGATGGATCCTCACTCCCACGTGTTTCCTGGTGGGAATGCAGCCACCTTGGAAGAGAGAAAAGTGGAGGAGGAGGAGGAGAATCTTTCAGTAAAGTCCCGCTGGAAGGAGGTCTCAGTGACCTCAGGTTAAAGCAGAGACCCCTTGGAGCAAACTGTTGGTGGCTGAGCTGGAGGGCACGAGGGACAGGGATTCCCTTTCCCCCCATACCCATGTGGTGCAGCGAGGGATGTGTCTGCTCCTTACCAGGTGCTGGCACAGGGACAGACTCAGGGTCTCAGGGCATAGGGCAGTTATTTGGGGCAGCAGCAAGATGACCTAGAAGGGCTGCGTGGTTTGGTTGAAGGGGGAGTGACAGTGAGTGGGGAAGGGAACAAAATGCAGAATTCCTAATCCAGCAGAGCCTCCCGATGTCACTTCTTCCCCCACACATATTATGACACTTATTTGACTGCCCTCTCTTTTCCTTACTCCTCCACTTTCACCCAGTTTTCCTAAGCATGAAATTTTAGGACATCTGTGTTTTCTGTTGGGAAGAAGTCTAATGTCAATCATCTGAGGGTTTGGGACAGATCTGAAGCCTTTTATGCTGTCTCTGTACCCCAGAAAGCCTCCCTCAAACCTGCACTGCCAGTAAGAGAGAACATGAATTGGAGAGATTGTTCCATGACACAGACCCTGTTGCCTCCCTTTGCTTCTCCCTTTTTGATTTCCCTCCCTTTTGGGGGGGAAATCACTGATCTGAATGGCCTCGTTTGACACTTAGCTCTGGTCACAGGATTTTGGGATTACTGAGGATGAAAGGGACCTCAGGAGGTCTCCAGCTCAACCTCCTACTCTAAAGTTGAGTCAGCTACTGGGTCAGGTGAGATGGTTCAGGTTTCAGATGTTGAAAACCCCAGGGATGGGGGTTGCTCAAAGGGAAAACCTTTCTCCTTGTACCCAAACTGAGTGTCTTGTTTGAGTTTACACCCAGTGTCTGTGAAGATCCTGGTCTGACCTCCTTGATAACCTTCTCACTGCAGTTAGGACCCCCAAATCCATCACTTCTCCAGGCTGGACAGGCCCTGGTCCCACACCAGGCAGGTGCTCTGACCATCTCAGTGGCCTGAACTCCTTCCATTTGACCACTGTCTTGTCCTCAGAGGGCTAAATCTGGTTGCAGAAGCTTAATATGATCTAAAATGCCCTGACTAGAGGGGTGTAATCCCTTCCATTGATCTCCTGGTTGTCCTTACTCTCCCACACTCTAGGATAGTTTTTTTTCCTGCCAGGATCATCCTCAGCCTGATGTGCCCCAGCACTCCCAGGTCCAGCTCTGCCAGGGACTCTTTCTTCCCAGGCACGGAATTAATCCTTGCTGAATATCATCCTGCTTCCCTTGGCCCTTCCCTCCAGCTTTTCCAGGTCTCTGGGTTAATCTCATTCACAGAGCTCTTCTAATCACTCTCCTGATGCTGTGGAGGTGGTGGGGGAAGCAGGAGAAGCGAGGAGGGAATGGGGGTTTTCCTTCTGGACCTGCTGGGGAACAGAGCTGCTGATTAAGACATGTGTGATAAGCATTTTCATTGTGTTTCTAATTAAGGGAAGGTGAGTGGGAAGAGGAGGAGGAGAGAGGGGAGCCGGAAGCAAAGGGAGGAGGGAGATGCTGGGAGGTGATGGAGGGAGACAGTTTGAGGCAGACAGGCAGATTCCAGGCACTGGGACACAGACAGGCTTGGAAGGACAAGATCCATGGACTGGGACAGGATGGGAGAAGGCTCAGAAGCCACAGCTGCTTCATCCCAGGGTCTCACAAAGGAGAAGCCGGAATTCTGTTGGAAATACCTGCTCTGTCTCAGGGGAGCTGTCAATGAGGTGGCCAGAGCAGACAGCAGGGCTTGTGGTCCTCTGGGTGGCCACAGGAGGTGCAAGGCCAAGAAGAACAGGAAGGGAAGTGGGAAGTGGGTATGAGGGGGATCAGCGAGCAGTTTCCTCTGAAAAAGCCGAGCAGGAGGCAAGGGAAGGAGAGAAAATAGCAAAAAACCACATCTCAGAGCTCAGCAGGGATGGTGTCAACGTGGGTTGTCTCCCTAGAGCTTCCTGAGAACAGTTTTAAACCACAGCAGATTAGGACCAGACCCAAAAAAAAACAAGGAGAGAGAAAGAGAAGAGCCAACAGAAGCACTAGAGGCAGCAAAAGGAGCACATGGCAGCAAGGCAAGAGAACCCATGAGGGGATGGGGACCAGGAGAAGGGACACTGAGGCCCAGCCAGCACTGGCACCTTCCCTGGTGCTGTCACTTTGCACCCAGAGCCTCGTGTCCCTCACCACCGTGGCATCAATGCAGGGTGTGAGGTTTTACTGCCTTAGAACAAATGTTTTGGGGCTGGAAGGGTTCTTTTTTTAGGTTGACAACCCTTTGCCACCTCATCTGGATGAGTGTTTTGCTCGGATCCACCTTCTGGCAACACATTTCACTCCAGCTTGGAGATGATACCGAGCCAGATGAACCTGGTAGGGGAGTGAGAGAGAAGGGGGAGATCCCAGGGCTTGGGAAAGTTTGTGGTGCAGCTGATTTGTGCTGCCTTTTTAGAGCCAGATGCCCTGGAGAGCTCTGGAGGAGGCTGGAAAT
The DNA here is from genome assembly GCA_038380795.1 of Pyrocephalus nanus. Lineage (NCBI taxonomy): Eukaryota > Metazoa > Chordata > Aves > Passeriformes > Tyrannidae > Pyrocephalus > Pyrocephalus nanus. The sequence goes on from CM076261.1 coordinate 95,071,994, forward strand.
GCAGGATCACCCTCCTGTGGTGCCAGGATCCCTCTCCAATTATTCCTTGGGATGTGCATTGTGTTCCTTCTCTCAACTGCTGCCTGGAGGACCATTTCTATCACCCAGGACCAAAAGTTAGAAGCTTGAAGGCCTGTGGGAAGTTGAGCCCATATCCTTGCAGGAACTAATATTTCCCACTGGTGAACAAGGGATTTTCTGCATTATCCTATATTTGCTGTGCTAGAATTTTCCTTTTCCCTTCCAGAATTGCTTCCTCCCACAAGAAAAAAAAAAAAAAAAAAGAGAGAGAGAGAGAAAAGAAGAAAACAAAGAATTGAAATTCCCCCCTTTCTGCCTCCACATCCTTTCAATCCCTTTTGACCCTCCTGTAGCTCACCAGACAAAGCTGCTCAGTCGTTTGTTTAGTAGTAAAAACCCTCAAGCAGGCAATAAAATGAGAAGGAAACCAAAGTATTGGGCTTTTAAATTTGTAAAGAAAGAAATAGAGTGGGGTGGGGGGAAAGAATAACCCATTTAATTTGCACCATACGTGTCTATTCATCCGTGCCCAGCTCTGGAACACTTTATTGCACTCAAACCACAGAGTTCTGCATTCAAAACAGGGTTCACGTCAGTGGCTCCATTGTTCCCGGCCACCCATCATCCCCCAGGACGTCACTGGCAAGGTGTGGAATCAACTGGGACTCCGAGGGCACCCCCCCTCACCAGCACCACCATCAATATTAACCACAATAATGATGATTGTCATCAGTGCCACTCCTCCTGCTGCAGAGAGGAGCCTGCAAGTTCTCTCCTTATTCCTTTTCATCTGGAAAGCCCTACTTTGAGGGGAAGGGAGAGTGCTTTGTTTTCGGGCTAAAAATATCTTCCGTGTTTTATAATTCTCTCCTCTCCTCCTTTAATGAGATGTTTGTTGTTTTTTTTTTTTCCTTTCCTCGCTGGGCAGAGGAAATGTTAATGAGTCTCTATCTGCTCGTGCTTTTTTTTTTTTTTTTTTTTTTTTTTTTTTTTTTTTTTTTTGCCTCCTCAATCCTGCCCGAGGCTACAGCGGGCAAGTCAAAGGAGGCAGCAGGATTTTTCACACCCTGCTCCCGGCTGTTACGGCCCTCGTGAGGTCAACACAAACAGAAAGACATCTCCAAATTAGCCTCGTTCGCCTCGCTGAGGAGCTGGCAGAGAACAATCCTTGCCAGGGCGAAGAGCCCGATTCACGCCTGGGCTGTGGCATTTTATCTGCCCCCGTGTTTTCCGGCTGAATTTGGCCCACTTTTGGCCCCACACTTCACTCCTCGCCCACCTGCCCCCCTCTTTGGGGTGTCCCTCTGAATGTTCCAGCAGAAGTTTATGGGTTTAGTGCTTTTTTTTTTTTTTTTACCCCTCCTCCTCAGCAGCAAACGCTGAGAATGGCAGGTCTGCTAAATAAGGGAAGGCGGTGGGGTGGCTGTGAAGCTCACAGAGCTGGTTCCTCTGCTGGTGGGGCTTGGCTGACGGAGTTCCACCGGTCCAGGAGAGCTTTGCTCCTCCTCACCTGCCAGGAGGATGTGCCCATGCTGATCTCTGAACCCTCTGTGGTCCACGGAGCCAATTCCACCCTCCCCTGCAGCCCTGCCTTTGATTTTCCATTTCTCTCTGGGTTTCTGAGCTCGGTGGTGGTGGTGGAGGAGCACTGGGAGGTCACAGCCACTCAGGGAAAGTTTTGCCTCCTGGGAAGGGCTTTAGGGGTGGTGGGAGCTCTGTTTTTCCATCATGGGAAGATTTCCAAGTGTAGATTTCCTGCTGTGGGCTGTGGGCAAGAGGGAGCAATGGGATAATCCTCATATGAGAAAACACTGCCTTGTTGTGGCTGGTAGCAGCCAGAGCCATGGAGATTCCACCACAGCACCTTTTCCACACCAAATTCCATGGTCCTACCTCTCCTGTGAGTGGCAACAGCTCTGTTACCATGAGGGATATGCTAGAGGAAGTTAAGGAATGCTTAGGGAATGGAAGCAGAAGCCTCTTTGCAAGTGGAATTGCAGGTTATCCAAAGATGTACAACAGCAGCAAAAGCCAGGTTTGTTTGGACACCTCCATGCTAATCTCATTCCCAAATTCCAAGTTCACTTCCCAATGGCTGATGCTTCTGACCTGGGTTAGACAACTCCAGAGTCATAACAGGGACAAGCTAAGCAAGATTTTATCTTGTTTTCAGGATCAGATCCCTCCATCTGCAGATATCTATAGTTTAAGCTTCTGTTCATCCAAACAATTCCCTCTCTGCCTGAGCCATGGATCAGTTATTAACTGGGTGAATAGATGGCTAGTTTTTCTCCACAAATGACCTCCTAAATGCTTTATTTTCCCTCATTCAGACTGAAATCCAAAGGATTTTCAAACCTGTCAAGGATTTGGCCACAGAGGTGTCTTTGGACAACACCCCAGGCAGGTTCAGAGCCTGATCTGGCAGTAGGATTTCCATCCAGGTCTCCTCAGTGCTGAGACAATCCTAAAGGAAAAGGAAAAAACCAAATGCTTTATTAGAACTCATCTTGTGGAGACTGTGGCTCTTTGCAGTGGGATCCATTAAAGCATCACAGAGGGACACAGAGCATTTCCACGATCCCAGAGGGACACAAGGATGCTGTTCCCAGCCAAATCCACCTTTCCAGAGCTCTGTCAGTCCTCAGCTCTCTCCTCTCACAGAGAAGACACAAACTAGGCCACTGCTCACCTATTTTTAACAATTCTATCCCTGAGTTTTGACTCGATTTACCTCTTTTTTCCCACCTTTCCCTTTTGCTTCTCCTGATTTCTTTCTCTTCTTTCTGCCCCCACCAAACATCGCTGTTCACAGAGGATTTCCTCTCGGCATCTTTGCTTTCTGCCTCTGATCTCCCCGAGCCACAGGGAGCCACGGCTGGAATCAGGGCAGGAATTGTGTCTCCTTGGCTCCAGGAAACAAGGGAGCTGCTGCCTCCCGTGGGGATGGGGAGGCTGCAGCACCAGTGACAGCGGGGGTGAGGTCGGGTCACTTCTGGAGCCTCGTTCAGCTCCTCCTCGTCCCAGCTTTTCCATTCCCGTTCTTGAAGTACCTGTAAATGAGGGGTGGATAATTGGGAACAGCAGGGAAGCTCGAGGGAAACAGAAGGATGTGAAAAGCAAGCAGGGGACTGGATTGATTTCTTCTTTCTGGATTTGTGAGGCCCCAACCAGCACTAAAAGTCCTCTTGGACCAGGGCTGGCAGGAGTTGGGGCAGAGTTGGTGTGTAAAGCTCTCCAGGAGTTTTCCTTCCCCAAAAAATCCCATCACAGCTCCTTGGTGTATCATTCCCACCCCACTGAACACAACTTGGTGGTCTCAGGCTGGAGATCAGGGAATCCTGGAATGGTTTGGGTTGGAAGGGACCTGAAAGATCATGGAATTCCAATCCCCTGCCATGGGCAGGGATACTTTCCACTGTCCCAGGTTGCTCCAAGCCCCTTCCAACCTGGCCTTGGACACTTCCAGGGATGGGGCAGCCACAGGAGTGATCCTGACACAAGGATTTTCCTTGCTTGTCTCCACATGATTATGGGAATTTACTCCATTCCCTTCTCCTCACAGAGGTTGTCTCTCAGTAAGGGCTGGTCCCGACTGGAAAATGTCATTTGTCCCCACAGAGATTTTCAGCTTTAGCTGGGTCAAAATTGAGGGGAGGGAGAAAAATAATAAAAGGACACTAGGGGGAAAAAAAGAAAGGAAAAAATAAGAGAAAATAAAAGTGGAGGGAAAGAAAGGAAAAAAAAAGAAAAAAAAAGAGGAAAAAAAAGGAAAAATAATGATAATAAAAAAGAATTAAAAAGAGAAAATAAAGAGGGAGAAAAAATGGAGAAAAATGGAAAGGAAAAAGGAAAAAAGGTTGGGATGAAAATAGGAAAAAGAAGGGGGGAAAAAGGGAAAATAAAAGGGGAGGGAAATGATGGGAACAAAAAGAAAGGAAAAAAGGAAGAAAAGGGGGGAAAAAGGAATATAGAAAGTGAAAAACAAAGAGAAAAAATGCGAGAAAATAAAAGAAGGGGAGAAAGAGATATGGGGAAAAAAAAAGAGCAAAAAGGAAAATTGAAAAAAGGAGGAAACAGAAAAATACAGGAAATGGAAAAATAAGAGAAAATAAAAGAAGGGTCGAAAAAATGGGGGAAAAGAGAAGGGAAGAAGGAAAACAGGAAGAAATAGGGGAAAAAGGGAAAAAATAAGTGAAAAATAAAAGACGGGGGAAGATGGGGGGGAAAAGAAAGGAAAAAGGGAGAAAGGAAAATAGAAAAAAAAGGAGGAAAAAGTGAGAGAAAATAAAAGGGGAGACAAAAATGTGAAACAATAAGAAAGGAGAAAAAGGGAGAAACAGGAAAAAAGGGGAGAAAAGTAAGAGACAAGAAAAGAAGGGGAGGAAAAAAAAAGAGAGATGGGCGAAAAAAGAAAGGAAAAAAGGGAAAAAATAAAACAAGAAATAAATAGATAATTAAATAATTAAATAAATAAATAAAAGAAGAAATGAGGGACTACAATTGTAGCCAGAGTTATTTATGCCTGATTTTAGTAATAAAGAACCATCAGGCTTGAAGAATTTTTTTTTTTTTCTTTCTTTCTTTTTTTTTTAATGCCACTCAGGCACGACCTGGTCAGGGATTATCCCGCTTTGGGGTTACTGGCACGGCATGGCATGGGATGGGATGGCCCTGCCCTGTCCCGGGGCTCCCGATTCGAGCCCGGCAGATGCCGGGGAGGCGGCGGCTGCTCCTTCCCGGCACGACAGGATGGAGCTCTCCATGGATCCTGGCAGGAATGTTGCAACAGCGACAGGGAAGGGATGTGTGTCGGGGGGAGATGCAGCAGCTTCTGGCCGATTTGGAGAGGCTTTCTCTGCCCATCGGCGCCTTTTCTCCTCTCGGGACACAAACCGGGACTTCCCCACCGACCTTGCCGGAGAAATCCCATCCCAGGCTGCGGGGCGGGACGGGGTGTCCCGGATTTCCCACCTGGCTCCCCCATTTTTCCGTTTTCCAGCGGCCGGGTTTGGCTGCGGGGAGGGAGGGGAGGGGGAGGCGGCGGCGGCTCCGCGGTGAGGGGGTTCCTTGAGGAGAAGCCGAGGTCAGGATCCAGTGCATCCATCACCCAGAGAGCCGTGAGCCATCCCCGAGTGAGACACCGGGGTGGGCGGGATGCGGGGGAGAAGGGCAGAGTGGGAGCAGGGAGACAAAAGGGATGAGTGGTGGGGTGTGTGTGTGTGTGTGTGCCGGGGGATCTGCCGCACGCTCCTGCCTTTCTCCCACCTGCCTGGGAGCTTTCCAGGTGCCAGGGGAGCTTTCCAAGGGGGAAAAAGCCAGCCACGGGCAGCGCTAAAAGAGGGATGCTGTGGGCACGGCGCCCCCAATGTGGGGACTGCTCTGGGAGGGGGGGTTATAGGGATTTTTCCTCCTCCTCAGGCACTGAATCAGGGAAGGGGGGTAGTTCCTGCAGTGCTGCTTTGCTCAGAGCTAGGAAGGCTCCCTGAAGGGATCATGCAATCCTGGAATGATCTGGGTTGGAAGGGACCCTAAAAATCATCTGGTTCCAACTCCCTGCCTTAGGCAGGAACACTTTCCACTGGAGCAAGTTTCTTAAAATTATGCTTGGGTAGGAGGGGAAACCCTAAGATTTAGAGCTTTGTGGCCCCACAGTGAACACAGGCAGAGCCCTCCTTCTGTTGCTCTCCAAAATCCTCCAACTCCCTTCCCAAACTTCGTGAGGGGAACACAATCTCACCAGGGCACCCCCAGGTTTCTGTCAGGGGTTATGCAGGAATTTGACTGAACATCAAACCTCTACTCAAAGCTTCAGTTTCCCAATGGGATGGGGTGGGAAGGGGGTCTTAAAATCATGTTTTTCACTTATACAGAATAATGGAATTGTTCTGGTTGGAAAAGATCTCCAAGATCACTGGCACAGGTTGCCCAGAGAAGCTGTGGCTGCCCCATCCCTGGAAGTGTCCAAGACCAGGTTGGAGATACCTGGGATGGTGGAAGGTGCCCCTGCCCATGGCAGGGGGTTGGAATTCCGTGATCTTGAAAGTCCCTTCCAGCCCAAAGCATTCTGTGATTCCATGATCATCAAATCCAGAGTTAACCCAGCACCACCAAAGTGTTCACTACTGAACCGTGTCCTCAAATTATTAAAAAGGAGGATGCCACTGTCCAAAAAAATCCTGGGACAGGGTTCCCTTGCTATGAGTTGCATCAAACCACTTATAGAACCCATCTCTTTTAACTGGGGCATGGACTGTGATTTCTCCATAGCTGGAGAGCTCTGACCCCACGTCACTCTCTGCTAAGCTTCTACAAGAGCTTGACCATTTTGGATTACTGGTCAAACATCCATCCAAACATCTGGCCAAACAGGCCAGAACAAGGTCTAAACCTGCCAGTCTTAAATCTTAAGATTTATCCCCTTACATCTTAAGATTTATCCCATATGTGCCAGGAAAGCCAACACTATGGAATCACTTAGATTGGAAAAGACCTCTAAGACCACAGAGTTCCACCATTCCCCCAGCTTTGCCAAGGCCATCAAACCATGTCCCCAAGTGGCACATCTACACATCTCTTAAATCCCCCTGAAGGATATGACTCCACCACTGCCCTGAGCAGCCTTTTCCAAACATCCATCTCCCTGCTCCCTGTCCCTTTATCCCACAGAACAGACAGAGATCCTACAAGGAGTGACCAAGTCCTGTCCTGACCCAGAAGTGCCTCATCAGATGTTCAGTTAAGACACAGAGATGAACTCACCTCATCCACTCTGGCCACCTCTGTTCACCCACCCCTAAAATCTCCTTATTTCTCTTCTCAGCCCCAAAACCAGAGGGTTTCCCCATCAGGATGAGTTTGGGGTTTGTGTTGAAGTCTTTTAGGATATAGAGGAGACCAGTGAGTCTCAAAAACCAATTGCCCACAAGCTGCCAGGAAGGGTCCTGCTGAAAGGACACCTCCCTCTCCTTAATTTGGGCACTGAATGGCCAGCACAGAACTTTTTTTCCTCCTCTCCTTTCCCCAGGCACTTGTGCAGATTGCCTGTGGCATTTAGAGCAGCTAAAATTATCTCAATTAAATATCTCCACTGCTTTCCTTTGTTCTCTTTTTCTTTTTTTTTTTTTTCTTTTTTTTTTTTTTAATTGCTCTTTCCTTCCAGACAGCTGGAACATGTTCTTTAGACACTCTGTAAAAACAAAAGGGAAAAAAAAAAACAAAACAAAGAATAAAGACACCCTGCCCCAAACACCCAACAGCTTCAGCTTGGCTTTATTTAGAACAGTGGTTGAAATAAATGATGTGAGGAATATTATAAGATATATTACTCCAATTATTCATCCATAAGAGATAGAAGAATAGTCCTACCCAGTCACCTAGCCCATCAAAGTCATGGATTGGGGATTGCAGGGCTTTTGGAGGTGTGGGAAAAAAGGCTAAATAGGGTTGTTGACTGATTTTGGGGGCAAGTTTGGTGCCGTGAGATGGAAAGAAACCCATGTTGTGCTCCCTGCCCATCCACACGCTCCTCACAACAATTCCTGACCCTTCTGAGTGACCTTTCAGCTCTACAAATTCCCTACCAGTCTGTTCTGGGAGAGAAAATTCCTTCCCAGCATGAAAATTGGCAGCTGCCTCATCCCTGTGCCTGACAGAATGAATCACCAGAGTTAAGTAACAAACCCATTTATACATCAAGACACCAGCACTGTCCAAGCCCAATCGTTCCCGTGCTTTTTTGTTGTAGATTCTGCTTATGCTCATCTTGTTCCCAATCTTTTGTTCCATTCTTTCTTCTCCTAGTAACTTCTGGATGTTTTGCAAAACAGTGGAAAAAACAAAAAAAAAAACTTTAGGAGGGGGTTGGGATGCTCAGCAGAGGCAGAGAATATTTCCCAGCCCTCCAGAAGGGTTGTTTACTACTAATTTTATGGAGTTTCTGGGAAATCTCTCAGGGAACCTAACCAAAGCATGTTTGGCAAGAACAAAAGGCTAGTTAATGAGGTAGTGCCACCTGGTTTGTGCATTAATGTCTTATAAATACACTTACAAACCCCTACACACTTTAAAGCACCTGTTATTTTTACAAATATTTTCTCCTGTCTTCTTAGTGCCCAATTTATTCCTCTGCTCCACTGACAGTTATCAAATAAGCGATTCCTGAGCGCTTTTGGTTTCTCCTTCAGTAAATGAAGTCTGGATGGGGTTGAAATGGCAGTGGGTGATCCACAGGGAAAGGGATATCTGGGGAAAGCACAGGGAGTTTGTGGGGGCAGAGCAGGATCTGCAGATGCCATTAAGGGAAGGAAAAGCAGCAGGACTTTCCCACGGAGCAGGGTTGCAATATTCAGTAACTGGTACAAAACAACTTCAGGGCGAGGTTGTGTCTCTCACTGCTTAGATCCAAGAGAAAACACCCAGACTGGGAGCTCTTTTGGTGTCTGGCCAGCCTATGTCCATGCAGGACACAGCCAAGGACGTGGCCAGTGCTCTCTGTTGTCGCTGAGGTGCCCTCAAAAAGTTCTGCCTCAAATATCTTCCTCCATCTGATTGATTTTTCCCATCACTCTGAGTGAAATACATTCAGGATGTTGACCAGAGAAGCTGTGGTTGCCCCACCCCTGGAAGAGGTCGAGGACAGGTTGGATGGGGCTTTGAGAAGCCCAGTGGAAGGTGGGTTTCCATGGGACACCTTTAAATATGATCTTTAAAGTCCCTTCCAACCCATACCTTTCTGTGATTGTCAGATCTCTGGGGTCTCTCTGATAACACAGTCACTACAGCAAACACTAAAACATTTTGCTGACTCTATTTTATGATTTATTTTCTCAGAAAATGGGGATTTAAACTTGAGGAGAACTGAAATCCCAGGTCTGGGGTTTGCTCTCTCTGTCTCTCCCTCCCACTGACTACGTGGGGGCTTCTCCCCCAGGGCAGATTGAAAATATCCCCCTGGATCCAACCAAGTCCTCTTAGGCAGCAGCAGGACCACAGCCTGACTCCCCTCCATGCAGGGTTCATTTATCAAGGCCAGCAGAGCTGTTATTCAGCTGGAATTCCTAAGAGCCAAACTTAAATAAAAATTCTAACCATCTCCTGGAGCCACCCCCTTGAAGGATGGACAAACAATCTCAGCAGCTTTTAGACATCAGGCTTCAGGAGGGAGAGGAGAGGGCTGTGTGACAGGCAGAGTTTGGCAGCTGGGCTTCATTAACTCTGCTTTTCAAAGAGGCATTTCTGTCCTCGGAATAACAATGGAGTTATCCCAGGCCTCCCATCCCATCCCTTCACTGCCTCCCCTCACAGCTATTGCTGTAGGTGCCCACAACCCACAGTCCCCTCCGTGCCATTATCTCCTTCCTTCCCTAACACATTAAACTGCCATCAAAGAGGAGTTTTGCAAACATAGTTTGTTGCCTACTGGAGCCTCACATTTCAGAGCTGCTGCTGCTGCTGCATATTTTGGGGAATTTTATTTTCAAGCAAGTCCGTTTTTCCTAATGGGCTCACTTGGGGGTCTGCTCAGCTGGAGAGGAAATGGAGCCAAGCAACATTCCTGCTGGGAGACCTTTAGAAACCTCAAGAAACCTTTTTTTTTTTTTTTTTTTTTTTTTTCAGAGAGAAGAGTTCCATGTTCTTAATGAGATCATTTTTGGAGAAGTCTGGGGAAAGAGCAAAAAAAAAACAAAAAAGAGAAAATAGCAACAGGAAAATAGAGATAATCACTAAAAATGCTTTTCAAGTCAAGCAGGAGCTCGCTTGGTGTAATGAGACAGGAAAATTTCCAGAAGCCTAAAGGAGGAACACGGACTTCATCTGACACATCAGAGCCAAGGCAGAATGTGGGGAGCAATAAACATCCAGACCCTGCAGTGGATGTCACTCCCCTGGGGCAGATGATTGGAGAAGGAGTGGGGAAATAGGACAAAATCCCCCCTGTGGCACCGTTTGGTGCCAAGACGTCTGCAAGGCAAACTAAGGTTGGAGATGGATTGGATGTGCTGGGTTGGGTGGAGAAGGTCACCTGTCTGCACCTCCATGGGGTGATGCATTGACCCCACGAGAAAGGAGTGCACTCAGCAGGGGTGGGGAATCCACATGGCCCATAAAGGTCTGGATCTGGATCTGGGTCTGGGTCTGGGTCTGGGCCTGGATCTGGATCTGGGTCTGGATCTGGATCTGGATCTGGACAGGCTCCTTGGCTGTTGGGATGAGCATTTGGTGGGAGATCTCATGGAATCCTAGAATGGTTTGGGTTGGAAGGGACCTTAAGGATCATCTAATTCCAACCCCCTGCCATGGGCAGGACACCTTCCACTAGCCCAGGTTGCTCCAAGACCCATCCAACTTGGCCTTGGACACTTCCAGGGACGGAGCAGCCACAGCTTCTCTGGGCAACCTGTGCCAGGGCCTCCCCACCCTCACAGCTAAGACTTTTTTCCCAGTGTCCCATCTAAAGTTACTCTCATTCCATTTGAAGCCATTCCTCTTTGTCCTGTGACTCCAGGCTCTTCTAAAAAGTCTCTTTTCATCTTTGTCATCACCCTTCAGGCACTGGAAGGCCACAATGAGGCCACCCCAAAACCTTCTCTTCTCCAGGCTGAACAATCCCAACTCTCCTAGCCTTTCCTCCATCCCTCTGATCCTTTTGGTGTCTCCTCTGGACTCTCTCCAGCAGTTTCATGTCCTTCCTGGGCTGTTCCCCAGGGTTGGAGGCAACTCTGCAGGTGGGGTCTCATCTGAGGGGGCAGAGGGGCAGAATCCCCCCCCTCACCCACTGCCCACGTTTCTCTTGATGCATCCCAGAATACAACTGGATTTCTGCTTTGCATGGATGTAATTCCATAACCTTGGGAAGCTGCTTCTCTGTCTCAGGGCAGATGGGCATTTCAAAAAGCACATGGAAAGATCAGCCCGGATCAGACACTGTGTGAAGTAATTCCTTGTTTTTTCTTTGTTCCAGGCTTGGCACTTGCTCATTCCCACTGATAATTCCTAGTTCCTACATCAGAAGAGTCAATAAGCAATCAACTCCTAACAACTACTCCCTAGATCCTATAATATCCTTCCTTTCACTCTTTCCTTTTCCTGACTGGAGAAACATTGATAACCCAGCAATTCCCTGTGCAGAAGTGACTTTACTAATCCCTTCCACTGGTTAATTTGGTGGCTTTTTTTTAACATCCTTCCTGTGATGAGGACACCAAAAAAATCCCCCCCCCCCAAAAAAAAAAAAAAAAAAACACAACAAAAAAAACTCCAGGCAGTCATGAAGATGTGGATGAAACAGGAGGTTTTTTTCAGGAGGAATGAGGGCAGGTGATGAAGGTCAAGAGGGAACCCACACTCTACAGACCTCTGGGGTGCAAAGGACACACAAGTGACCTGAAGAAAACACCCAAAGGAAATCAAAGATGAAGCACAAGGGCACCTATTAAAAAGGTTTTGGCACGGGGTTAAAGTGGGGACAGAGATGGAAACAGGAAGGAAATCACAGGATCCATTCGTGTCCGGGCCACGACAGTGGAGAGGCTGTCAGGGCAGTTTTCCCAAATCTCTGCATTTTCCCAGTGCAGCAGTGGGCTGAGAATGGCTCAAAAAAAGCAACATCTGCTAAAAGCTCCGGGTTTGACCTGCCCACAGGGCAGGCAGAGCAGACACATCCCATTGTCACCCCCGCTCCCACTTCCTTCTCCCCACGGCAGAGCTGCCCACGGAGCTCCAGCCCTCAGGGCTGAGCTGAGCCAGAAAAACAGGTTCAGTGTCTTCCTTTTTCCACGAGGAAAAGTCTGAACTTCCAACTTCTTCCAAGTGACACTTTCAACAGGAAACACAAGTCTGACTTCTCATGGCTTTGCTCGCAGAGTTTCAGTTCTGCTGTTTCACCAGCTGAATAATCCAAGTTCCCAGCAAGTCAGCTCCTCCAGTTCCTAATTTAACTGCAAGGTAGCACTTCCTTCAAGGCTTGTTCTTTATCAGATCCTTCACTTCAGCCTCTCCACCAACACTGCAAGCATTTGCAAAGTGCTACAAACTCAGTAGGGAATTTTGCACCCGGCTGAATATTTCCAGCAAGGCAGAGTGGGCTGGCAAATACCACAGTTTCCATGTTGGGATCATTTCCTCCCGTCTGAGGAAAGCTGGTGAGAAGCAGAACAGCTTTGCTTTCTGCTTTCCTTGACAAGGAGAAAGCTGGGGAGGCAGGAAGGGGACAGCTGGAAGGGTGGAGCTGTGTCACAAGCGAGCCAGGATCCCACACAGGCAGGTGAAAGCCCATTTCCAGGGCCCAAAGGGGCTCCAGGAGAGCTGGAGAGGGACTTTGGATGAGGGCTGGAGAGACAGGACAGAGGGGATGGCTTCCCACTGCCAGAGGGCAGGGTTAGATGGGATAGTGGGAAGGAATTTTTGGCTGTGAGGATGGTGAGGACCTGGCACGGGTTGCTCAGAGAAGCTGTGGCTGCCCCTGGATCCCTGGAAGTGTCCAAGGCCAGGTTGGATGGGGCTTGGAGCAACCCTTGGGATAGTAGAAGGCATCCCTGCCCATGGCAGGTGGTTGGAATGAGATGATCCTTAAGGTCCCTTCCAACCCAAACCATTCCATGGTTCAGGCATCCAGAGACAGACATGAACAGACAGCTGGAGATGTCCCTTCCAACTCCTTGAATATGGCACAAAGGGGATGAACTTCAGCCACACTCACAGGATCTTCTCTGGAACATCTCCAGGGGCCTTTTCCAGAGGGAGGGAGCTGCACTAGAAGGACCATCAGCCTGACCCAGGTGAGCACATTTTACTTCCCTGAGTGCCTGGTGCTTTTTGAGGACATTCTTCTCAGTGGTGCCCAGTGAGAGAACAAGAGCCAAGTGTCCACTGGGCCAGCTGGAGCCGTGAAAGGCTGAAAGCTCTTCCCGTTCCAACAGGTTTTAGGATAATTTTAGCCCCAGCAGGGCTGAAGTAGCTCAGCTGGGAGAGCGTTAGACTAAAGATCTAAAGGTCCCTGGTTCAATCCCGGGCTTCAGCAGGCTTTTCCTGCACTTTTGGGTGCCCAGGGCTGGCATTCCAGGACTACAGAGACAGGGACAGGCACCAAAGAGACCAGCAAAGGGCCAGGAGGAGGATGAAGGGACTGGAACATCTTTTCAATGAGGATCTGGGACTGGTTGCCCTGAGAGATGGACTTCCCATTCTTTGACACATTTCAAAGCCACCTGGATGTGATCCTGGACAACTGGAGGTGTTCCTGCCTGAGCAGGGCTTTGGCCCAGCTGATCTCCATGAGGTCCCTTCTGACCTCGATCAGTCTGAAGCAGGGACACAGTTTTACAGTTCCAAGACATCAGCAAGATAGTGAGAGAAAGGGATATTATTTTCTTCCTTCAGTGCCTGTTCCCAGTCCTGTGTCCTGGACTGCCCCGAGAAGAGGTAGGAAGTTTGACCCCCAGTTGTTTGGCTGTGCTGGAAATCAAACCTGATATTTGGCATAAGAAATAATACCCAGTAAAAAGAGTTCATTTTAATCTGAATCACAGCTGACCTTGAAACGAGGCCTCTCCCTAAAATGTGCCTTTTCCCAGGCTATCCTGGTGTGCCTGCCTGCTCCTCACAGGGTGAGAGGTCCACATGTCAGAGCTGAAGTAGCTCAGCTGGGAGATTGTTAGACTGAAGATCTAAAGGTCCCTGGTTCAACCCTGGCATTCAGCAGCGTTTTGGGAGTTGGACTTGATGATTCATCCCTGGAGGTGTCCAAGGAATGACTGGAGGTGGCACTCAGAGCTCTGGGCTGCTTGACAAGGTGGTGATGAGTCAAAGCTTGGACTTGATGTCCTCGGAGGTCTTTTCCAACCTAAATGATTCTATGATATCCTTTTAGGTCTCTTCCAGTTCAGGATATTCTCCAGTTCCATGATTTTTAATGAATCTTAGCATCCTTCCCTGAACCTTCCCAACCTCACCTTTTTAAAATTAAAATTATTCAGTGTGCCGATTCCCCAAAGAGTTCTAAACTGAGTAACTGTTTTTTGTCGTTGCTTCTCTGACCCTTTCTGACTAATTCCTGATCCACGGAGACCTTCAGGCAAACAGCAGAGGCAAAGCAACACTCAGGTTACTAGTTTTCAAAATAAAATAAAAAATGAGAAGCGAAGCTTTGACTCCCAGTTTCTCAAGGTCATCATCCAATCTGTTTTCCACAGCAGAGCAGAGACTCTTCTTTTCACCTTTCACTGGGGTGGTGCTCTGAACATCAAATTCTCACATCCTGCAGCACTTCCAGGAGATGAATTCCCTGAGCAGGATGTGAATAATAAGTCAACAACAACATCATCACCTGGCTGAGCCTTGAAGGGACACCGTGTCCTGATGGGAAAATGCCTCTGCCAAGAGCCACCACTCAAATATAACACCACAAAGGGAACAGCTGCTCACCCAGGAGGGACCTTTGCAGACCTGATGCCCTCAGGCAGCATCTTCTGGCCCAAGAATGCACCAGGTTAAATTAGCTTTTTATTCCTCACTGTCTTGGCCTGGATCTAAATTGAGCCCCTGGCCCCCAAATTGGATCAAAGTAGGTCAGAACTCCCTCCATGGCCCATGTGCAGGATTAAATTATGTCACACTGGAGCTGTCTTGGGCCTCGTTTTGCCATGGAAACGAATCTGAGGTGGTTGTAAAAACGGCATCCCTGGCACTGCCCTCAGGTTTGAGAGGAGTTTCCACACCCCGGCTGTGTAAACTGCTGTTTATGTGCTCTGACCTCATTAACCCACCACAGAGATGAAGCTGGAGCCCCAGGGCAGAGGGAAATGTGATGCCAGAGACACAGATCCTGATTCAGAGAGTGGCAGGATGGCACAGGGAGCAGCAGGGTGCACAGGGAGCAAAAGGATATAGGACAGGCCCAGCATTCCAGCAGCTCTGCTGAACAATGTTCTGACCTGGTTCCACAGTCCTGGTTTAACAGGTGTGCTGGAAATGGGAATGAGGCCGGTGCTGGGGCTTGTTTGATGCTCAGTGCCCATCCACAGTGTCTAAATGGGCCAACCTGTGTCCTGCCAGGCAATGGCCTGGCACAGTTCAAGGGATAACAGGGCCAGGAACTATTCCTGAAAGGTGGTTTGGACATAATAGATCTATTTATGAAGAAAGGTGGAGATAGCTGGGCGTGCTCACCTGGAAAAGGCTCCAGGGACAGCTTAGAGCCCCTTCCAGTGCCTAAAGGGGCTGCAGGAGAGCTGGAGAGGGACTTGGGATAAGGGATAGAGGGATGGGACAAGGGGGAATGGCTTTCCACTGCCAGAGGGCAGAGATAGATGGGATATTGGGAAGAAACTCTTCCCTGTGAGGGTGGTGAGGCCCTGCCACAGGTTGCCCAGAGAAGCTGCCCCATCCCTGGCAGTGTCCCAGGCCAGGTTGGACGGGGCTTGGAGCAACCTGGGCTAGTGGAAAGTGTCCCTGCCCATAGCAGGGGGTTGGAACTGTGTGATTTTTAAGGTCCCTTCCAACCCAAACCATTGTGTGAATTTATGATTCCATGATTTCTGTTCAGTCAGGGAGGGGAAGAGCTTTTTAGCACAGATGTGCCCTACCAGATGTTCTCGTGGGGGTGCCAGTGACATCTGGGCTTGGTCACCTCTAAAACTCCAGCCCAAGGAGGCAACTGCAATGAAATTCTTTTGGAACCCCATCCAGCTGTGGGAAAGTAGAGGAAAGGACCCCACTGGTGTCAGTCAGGCCCCATGTTCACACTGCAGGACATAAAGAACCCCCCAGAGACCATCCCAGAGGGGCTGGGAGCAGCTTATTTCCCTCATCCTCCTCCTCCTCCCAACAACCTGCCCCCCTCCTGGCTGAAACAGCTTCGGTTCAACCCTCAGTGCCAAAAGCTGCCAAGTTTCCCCAAGTTTGGCTGAGAGAAGAGTTAAACCTGTCCCAAAGAAGGGTTAAACCTGTCCCAAAGAAGGGTTAAACCTGCCATAAGCAAGGGTTAAGCCTGTCCTAAGGAAGGGTTAAGCCTGCCCCGCGCTCCCGGGGAGCTGCGAGGGCAGGATGAGGATGAATAAGTGCGCTGGGTGGGCGGCAGGAGCGGGGGCGGCAGCGCCTCCCGCAGCCCCCACCGCACACTCAGCTCCCTCCTCTCACCCTCTTCATGTCCCCACATCCATCAATCAGCTCCTGGCAGGTCCCAGGAACCCCGAGTGCCTGAGCCCGCAGCTCTCCCAGTGCCCTTCAGATGGGATTTTATTCCTTTTATTCCTTTTATTCCGGTGGTTTCTGCCTTTTTTTTTTTTTTCCTCTGAGTTCTTTCAGTCGTGATTCGCTGTTGCTGCTGCCTTTCTCCCCCATCCCTGTGAGCACTTCTCTCCACTTTTCCCACCAGGAACGCTGGCAGGGATTGATCCACGCACAGGGATCGATCCACGCACAAGGATCGATCCACGCACAAGGATCGATCCACGCACAAGGATCGATCCACGCACAAGGATCGATCCACGCACATCCCTCCCCTGAGCACACAGAGCCGGTGTTTCACTGCCGGGGAGATGCAGGAGAAAGATCAGGCAGATAAAAGGATGGGAATCTCTCAGCGGGTGCTTAAAATTCTTTCCTGTGGGGAAAAAAACACAACACCCAACATCAAAACAAACAAAAACAAAATAAAAAACCCGAAACAAAACACACACCAAAAAAAAAACACACACAAAAAACTCAAACAAACAAAAACAAACAAAATAAAAAAATAAAAGATAAAAACCCAAAAAAACCCCAACAAAATCCACAAAACAAAGAAAACCCCCCAAACAAACCAAAACACCGAAAAGCCACAAGCAAAACACACAAAACAAAGAAAGAAACCCAAGAAACAAAACAAAACACCAAAAAGCCCCAAAAAACCCCAAACCAAAACCTAACCAACCAACCAAAAAAAAAAAAAAACCAAACCAACAAAACCCCCCCAAATCTCGAAAAAAAATCCAAAAAAACCAAACCAAACCAAACCAAACCAGAATAAAAAACCACCAACTCACAGCCAACCAATCAATTAACCCCCCAAAACCCCAAAGAAACCTAAAAAACCCCCAAAACCAAAAAAGAAGCCCCAAACCAAAACCAAACGAAACCATATCCCCCAACCAAACAAACACACACAGGCACACACAACCTCTAAATGCCAGGAAATTTAGATTTTACTGATTTTTTCTGTCATAGTGTTCATTCCCACGGGGTGCTTTTGCCATTGCTTTGTTTTTCAGAGGATCATAGAACGGTTTGGGTTGGAAGGGACTTGGAATATCCCCTAATTCCAACCCCCTGGCCATGGGCAGGGACATCTTTGACCAGGCCAGGCTGCTCCAGCTTATTTTAATACATGGGCTGATCCGCTTTGTCCCTGGCTCTGCCAATGCCTGGCACGAGGAGAAGGCAGTTTTTTTATCCTCACCTCTCGATTCCAACCCTCAGAAAATCGAGACAAGCCCTCTGGAATCCTTTGGGAAGCCCTCTGGGATCTGACAGCAGAGGTGGAGCCAGCAGCGCAGCCAGACAAAAAAAAAGGCTTCGCCAGCCCTGAAGATTAATTTCCTAAATTACATGGCAGCTACGAGAGAGGAGGGAAGGAAAGGATTATTATCTGCGTGCCCTGGGAGAAATAATCCTGCTGTAACTACTCCAGGCTTAAGGACATTAAGTCGGGTTTGTGCTGCAGGGCTGAGCTCTCCGGGGTGGAGCAGAAGAACACAGAGCTCCTGTGGGGCTCTGAAGGTGACAAACCCTCCAGTGCAGGGCCCAGATTGGGATGTGAACCTCCCATATTTGCATTAAGAGGTGTATCCCACAGTGGGATGCAGGGGGTGCCATCCAGAGCCTCTGAGGGCGGGATGAGGCTCAGCTTTTCTCATCCCGGCTGAGGAGGTGAGGTCGAGGTTGACCTTGTGGCAGGTGAAGGCTGAGTGGCACCAACTATCCCTGTGGACTGCAGAGGGATCCTGGGATAACCAAAGGCTTCAGTGCTGAGAAGTCCTGCCCCAAGGATCCTCGGGAAGCAGCCCAGGACATGGGAGCTGCCCCTCCACGGAGGAGTCCTGCTGTTCCTAAAAGCTGAGCTTAGAGCTGCAAATCCATCCCTGCACGCCCTAAAGTCAGAGTTGTGGGGATATTGTGAAGAGCACGGGGTCCTTGTTCACCTGATGAACGTGATGTGACTTATCCAGTGCAATTGTGACCTGGGTTAGAGCTCTTCTGCCATGGAGCCAGGCTGGGAGAGCTGGGAATGTTCACCGGGAGAAGAGAAGGCTCCAGGGAGACCTGAGAGCCCCTTGCAGGGCCTAAAGGGGCTCCAGGAGAGCTGGAGAGGGACTGGGGACAAGGGGTGGAGGGACAGGACACAGGGAATGGCTTCAAACTGCCAGAGGGCAGGGTTAGATGGGATATTTGGAAGGAATTCTTGGCTGTGAGGGTGATGAGGCCCTGGATCATGTTTTCCAAAGAAGCTGTGTCTGCCCCATCCCTGGAAGTGTCCCAGGCCAGGTTGGATGGTGTTTGGAGCACTGGGCTAGTGGAAGGTGTCCCTGCCCATGGCAGGGGGTTGGAATTCCATGATCTTTCAGGTCCCTTCCAACCCAGACCATTCCATGCCTCTATGACTCATTGTATATGAGGATCAGGGCATTCCTTCAATTGAGGTCTTCCAAAAAAAAAAAAAAAACAAAAAACCCTGGAAAATTTTGAGTTAGGATTTATCTCACCATCTAAACTGTGCCTTAAAATGGGGTATGGACATATGCCATGAAAAAAAAAACATTAAAAAATCAATAAAAAGGAAAAAGACAAAAATTCCTCTTTCAGATGAATCAACTGTCCAACATTTGCTCTCAACACCAAATGCTAAAACTGGAGAATGACAAAAGACTTTTTAGGTTCAGCTCTGTTTCTCAGAGGTACCAAAGTAAAAAAACAACCAAACCACCTTGGAAGGGTCGTGGCTTTAGGGTGTGTGGCTGATCAATTAAATGCAATTTAGGTGGTTGGTTGGGCTGTTAACTTTTAGGGCCAACGGGCTTTGAACAGCAAAGCCTGATTTTAAATGTGACTTCGGGGTGGGGGCTGGTGGGGGTAAAAAAGGAGAGAACATGAAGATCTGCTTGTTCCATGTGGAAGGAGGCTATTTAAATATGCAAATTGTGTTCAGAAGAGCAGAGAGAAGTAGGATTTTGAGCTTCCTGATGTCGTTCAGGAGATATGGAGGGTTTTATGCCCCTGCCCAGGGTGGGATTTAGGATGGGGAGTTAATACATCTCTGTCGGGTTTTGGGAGCACCCAGGAGGGAGCAGAGCTTGGAAGTCCACGCAGGAGGGTGGGTGGATTTCAGTTTGGTTCCCAAGGAGTATTTACAGCCCAGAAAACACCCTTGGCAAAACTCTGCAAATCCAGGAAAGTAGTTCATGTAAAAAGTATAAGAATCCAGCAGAGGAGTGAATTTAATTGCTATATAACATGTGAGGCTTTGAACTACACTTAGATCATCGTTTTAAGCTACTTGACTTGTGCCACGTGGGTTGAAAACTTCTCTTGTGCTTCGGAAATTCAATTTGGTCTTATAATCCCTCTTTCCAAGCAACTGGAGATGTCTAGAGGAAAGTTTGCCCTGCTGAGTTTTGTTTCATTGGGAAAAAAAGAAAAAGAAAAACAAACAAACAACAACAACAAAAAACCAAAAAACCCCAAAAAAAAACAACAAACAAACAAAAAAAAAAAAAAAACCAAAACAAAACAAACAAAAAAAAAAAAAAAAACAAAGCCGACCGGGGAATATTTCAAGTCCCAGGCAAGGAGCAAAAGGACCAAATTAAGAGTTAAAAGACACTAGAAACAAAAGGAAAAATGTTTTTATAAAGACCAAAATCTCTGTCCACGGTCAGAAGGCGCTGGACAGGTGTCTCCTCCCGGAGGGGTTTTGGTGGAGTGGGTTCCACATTCCCATTCCTTTCCCCCCCTGCCACGGGGAAACTCCTCGAGCCATTGGGAATCTGTGCTTCTGCCTCCGGTATTTTCGTGCCAGGCGGGCTCCGTGGGTGATCCTCTGCTCCAGTTTTCAAGCAGAACTTCTCACAAATTGACGGAGGAGGTTTTGGCACCTCCGCAGGAGGAGCGAGAGCGAAGGGGATGGAGGAGGAGGAGGAGGGGGGGGAGGAGGAGGAGGAGAAGCGAAATCGGCTTTAAAACCCCATAAAATTAGCATTTCAAACGGCGGCAGCTTTTCCTTGCCTGGCCTGCTGGTTTTAGTGTCACCCCCTTCAGGATCCTGAGGGGTGGCCAAACATATTCCCGGTGTCCCGCAGCTCCAGGGAAGCTGCTTTTGCAGCCGAAACCTTGGGAAAAGTTGAGGTCAGATTTTCCCTTGCCGCGAAATCTCCCCAGTCCTTGAGCTAATAATTAAAATAAATAAAATCGGGACTAAAGCACTTTTAAAACCACCCAGAGTGTATTGTTTTTGGTTTTTTTGTTTTGGTTTGTTTTGGTTTGGTTTGGTTTTTTTTGTATTTTTTTTCAGTGCAAGGATTTTTAGGCCTCGAAGTCCCAGATCATCACCTCGAGTTTTAAACCTTTAGCTGAAGTTTTTAAGTTAAGAGCTGCTTTTCTTGGAGTTGGTTTTTTTTTTCCCCAGATTCAAAATATAATCGGGAGATGTAAAACTCAGTTCCTGTGCAATTTTAGTGCTTCCCTGTCAGCTCAGGGTTTGGAGCTAATACAGAAAATATGAGTATAATGTAGTGATAAAATATAATATATAAAATATAACAATAAAATATAATATTAAAAACACAGTGCAATGATAAAATAAAAATATAGAAATATAGAAAACTAATACAGAAATATAGAAAATTATAGAAATATAGGAAACTAAATTTAGAAAATATAGAAATATAGGACACTAAATATAGACTATGGAAATATTTAGAAATATAGAAAATATAGAAAAATAAAGTTATAAAATACAATATAACATAAAAAATATAATCTATAAAATATAATATATAAAAATATAGTATACAAAAATATAAAGATATAATATAATTATAACATATAATATAAAAAATATAAGAAATCTTATTCCTGCCACCCTTGGGGAGGTTCCTGTGCTGGTGGGTGATGGAAAACACAGTGACAGAAGATGCTGGAGCTGCACACCAGGACCTTCCCAAAGTTGTCTTTCCAGAGAAGCAGGACCTGACAGCAAGGGGAAAGGCGTGCCTAGAAATCTGATTTTTCTAGTTGCTGATTCCCTGGGAATATGTTGCCAGTTATCCCTATTCCCTCCTGGAGGGGTTCTGCTGCCACTTTGGGAGACAAGGCATCCCCCTCCATGTCCAGCCACCTTTGCCAGCTGATTTTATTGTTGTGGGGAGCAGGAAAACAAGAGGGAAGGGCTGGAAAATTCGATTAGTTACAATTTCCCCTCTCTGCCACAGATTTTCACTGAAGTTTGTAGTTTAATTCATAGAATTGTTTAGGTTGAAGAAGATCTTTAAGATCAGCAAATACAACCACTAATCTAAAAGTTCCCAGTCCACCACTAAACCATGTCCCCAAGTGCCACATCCACATGGCTTTTAAATTCCTCCAGGGATAGAGACTCCACCACAGCCCTGGGCAGCTGGGCCAGGGCTTGGAAACCCTTTCAGGGAAGAAATTTTTCTTAAAATCCAACCTGAACCTCCTCTGGTGCAACTTGAGGCAGTTTTCTCTCCTCCTATTCCTTGGTACTTGGGAGCAGAGCCCGACTCCAACCTGGTTCCCCCCTCCTGGCAGGGAGTTGGAGAGAGGGAGAAGGTTCCTCCTGAGCCTCCTTTTCTCCAGGATGAGCCCCTCCAGCTCCCTCAGCTGCTCCTGGTGCTCCAGCCGCTTCCCAGCTCCATTCCCTTCCCTGGACACGCTCCAGCTCCTCAGTGTCCTTCTTGTCATGAAAATGACCCCAGAATTTGGGTTTGAGTTGGATTTGAGTTGGATTGAGTTGGATTTCAGTGTCTGATCACTGCCCTGGTCCTGCTGGCCACACCATTCCTGATCTAAGATGATAGAATGGTTTAATAATGATTTAAACTTTCTGGTGATGAAACTTTCCACAGGCACACACAGAGCCTCAGGGAGCACCCAAAAAATAGCGGGATTTGAGGGAATGTGGGTCTCTGTGTGGATACAGGATAGGAGCAAAGGAGCAAAGAGGACCTTAAATCAATTCAGCTTGTGGGAGGTTGATTTGGAGGCACCTCTGTCTTGTCCCTGCTTGGATGTGCTGGCCACTGCTCTTGCCAAAATGAGTGAATTCCCACAACCAGGAACAGATCCCACGAATCCCAAAGTCTTCCTAGCCATTTAAAATGTTCTGTCCCAATGGTGCCCCAGAATCTGGGTCTCTTACCTCATCTCCTGCCCATCATCCTCTTTCTGACACTGTTTCCTAATTATTTACCTCATCTGCCAGTGTTCTAGGACGATCTGTCCCCTTCTTTCTTACCCTCTTACTCCCCCCCTCCTCCCATTTCCGATCCAGTTTGTGGTGAATTCACCTGAAAGTCACAGGAGTTTCTTAGGAACAGCTGAGTGACGCTGTTCCCGGCTCCGGGAGGGCTGTGACTGTTCCTAACTCCTGCAAATCAAAGCAATTGGAGAAACAGAGGTGAGTAATGCAGCACCATCCCCGGGGACACGTGCGGGGAGAGAACACAAAAACAAGCTGGGAACGCAGGGAACACAGAGTGCTTCCATGGGGAGGTCTGGGGAGGGAAAAGGAGGGAAGGTTTGGGAAGGGAAGGTTTGGGAAGGGAAGGGGAAGAGAGGTTTGAGAAGGTTTGGAAACGGGAAGGAAGGGAAGAGGAAAGGGGAAGGGGGAAGGGGGAAGGGGAAGGGGGAAAGGGGAAGGGGAAGGGTGAAGGGGGAAAAGGAAGGAAAGGTTTGGGAAGAGAAAAGGAAGGAAAGGTTTGGGAAGAGAAGGTTTGGGAAGGTTTGGGAAGGTTTGGGAAGGTTTGGGAAGGTTTGGGAAGGGAAGGTTTGGGAAGGTTTGAGAAGGGAAAGTTTGGGAAGGTTTGGGAAGGTTTGGGAAGGTTTGGGAAGGGAAGGTTTGGGAAGGTTTGGGAAGGTTTGGGAAGGTTTGGGAAGGGAAAGTTTGGGAAGGGAAGGTTTGGGAAGGGAAGGGAAAGTTTGGGAAGGGAAGGTTTGGAAAGGGAAGGGAAGGTTTGTGAAGGTTTGGGAAGGGAAGGGAAGGTTTGGGAAGGGAAGGGAAGGTTTGGGAAGAGAAGGTTTGGGAAGGGAAGGTTTGGGAAGGTTTGGGAAGGGAAGGTTTGGGAAGGGAAGGTTTGGGAAGGGAAGGTTTGGGAAGGGAAGGTTTGGGAAAGGAAGGTTTGGGAAGGGAAGGTTTGGGAAGGTTTGGGAAGGTTTGGGAAGGGAAGGTTTGGGAAAGTTTGGGAAGGTTTGGGAAGGGAAGGGAAGGGAAGGGAAGGGAAGGGAAGGGGGAAGGGGGAAGGGGGAAGGGGGAAGGGGGAAGGGGGAAGGGTCAGTGCTATAGCAAAGGGAAACTGAGGCCCAGGGTTACAATTCTCACAGCTCATTCAGCTGCTTTGGTGCAGAGCCTAAACTAAGGCTCCTCATGATTTCTGGTGGGTTTCACTGTCTGATTTAGGCAAGAAAGCTTTATTTGTTTGGACAACAGGAAAACAAGACTGTGTACTTCAGCCTGGTAAAAGGACCAGGGAAAGGCAACAGAGCTGGGGAGGTCTGGAGCACAAACCCTGTGAGGAGAGGCTGAGGGAGATGGAGGGGCTCAGTCTGGAGAAGAAGATGCTCATGGGGAACCTTCTCTCTCTCCACAACTTCCTGACAGGAGGTTGGAGCCAGGTGGGATTCAGCAAGTAAAAGCATGAGAGGACACAGTCTCAACTGCTTCAGGAGAGGTTTAGGTTGGACATTAGGAGGAATTTCTTCACAGAAAGGGGGATTAGACCTTGGAATGGGCTGCTCAGGGAGGGGGTGGAGTCCCCGTCCCTGGGGGTGTTGAAGCAGAGCCTGGACGTGGCACTCAGTGCTGGGTGCCAAGGTGGGGTTGGACTCAGGGGTCTTTCCCAACCTAACTGGTTGTGATTCTGTGCCCCAGAACAAAGGGTTGTCCCAGTGACTTGGACCCTTCTCCCCATGACATCCCCAGCTTGGCTCTTCCTCCCCTCACCACTCTTGCCCTCATTAACAAAGCACAGCGAAGCCTCTTCTCTTTCTCACATCCAGACATGGCCTAGTGTGGGCTCTGCCTCCTCTGGGGGTTGCCCCTGTTGCCTAAAATCAGAGGAATAATTCTCTGGACAATTTTGAGTACAGAAAGGTAGAAAGCAGCTCTTTAATTGTGCCTTTGGTGCACAAAATCTATTGCACACACCCACAGTATAGGGATTTTGAGTTTTTATAATATTATCTCATTATAATATCTGGACATCGCCTCAGGGGTTACACCCAGCCCCAAAATTGTCTGTCCTACTGTCCCACTCTCAAACTCACCTCCCAGATTTGAATCTGTGGTGGCAAAACAACCACCCCTTCATCCCCATCCTCCTCCTCCTCATCTCTGTCCTTCTTGCAACAGCTTCAAGGCTCCTGAGCAGTTTTGACTTGGCTACATCAAAAGGTGTGATCCTGTTATGTCTTATTCTGGGTACATTTTCTGCAGATGAACCGTTTTTCACCTCCCTAAAATCTTGGCCCGTCGGAATTCTCGGCAAGGGACGTTAAAACATTTGCAGGAACCTCGCACAAAGGTGCTAAAAGAGCTAAGCTAAAATTCCAGATGATGCAGAGTTTGAGGCATCACCCTTGGGGCCACCTGACCTTGGTTGAACACCAAAAGCACCCCGACAACGCGAGGGCTCTGTCAGAGCTCGCGCCGAGCCGGCACCGCTCCCACCCACCACTCCTTCCCCACCTCCGAAGGAGTCTGGAGCTCAGCGAGGGGAAGGAACATTCCATAGAAGGCAAGGGATTGTCTCTGCCAGGCTCTGCAGAAATGGGACACAGATGGTGCCTCGAGTGAGAGCGGAAGTTTATTTGGGGGCCCCGCTCGTGACGTGGCGCTGCAGATCCTGCGGCAGATGACAGACACCGGCAGCTCGGAGAGGGCCAGGAGTTAATTTTGAAGCTCTCAGTTTGACTAAAAATAATAAGGGAAAAAAAAAAAACAAACACAAAGAAATCAAGGAGAAAGAGAAAAAACTTCACCTTGGTGAGGGTTTCAAGGATAGGAGTGTTTAAAGCTGCTTTTATTTATTTCTGTGCAGGTCTGGGTTTTCCGACACCCCGATCTTTGTCACAGCTCTTTGGTTGCTCAGCCAGGAGGGTGGGGCTGATTGGCCAGGAGGACACTGCTGATGGAACAATATGAGTATTTCACTAGCTTGGCTTTCCCCTTCTCTACACATCAACTTTTGTCCTTGTCCTCTCCACACAGAATTTCTGGACATTTTCTAGTGCAACCCCCTGCTCTAGCAGGGCCACCGAGGGCCAGTTGCCCAGGTCACATCCGGGTGGCTTCTTAAAATTTCTCAGAATGGAAACTCCACAACCCCTCAGGACAGCCAACCCCAGGGCTCTCATCCTCTACTCATAAAAGAGAGGCTCCAGTTCCTTCATCCCCTTGAGCTGGGCCAGTTCAGCCTTGAGAAGAACAGGCAGGAACTGATGCCCAGAAAGTTCCACCTGGACAGGAGGAAGAAACTCTTAGCTGGGCAGTGACCCAGCACTGAAACAGATTTCCCAGAGAGGATGTGGAGTCTCCTCACTGGAAATATTCCAGAACTAACTGGATGCCATCCTGTGCCCTGTGCTCTGGGATGACGCTGAGTTTGGACCAGATGTCCAGCTGTGGTCCTTTCCAACTTTTCCCATTCTGTGATCACCTTCCTGGCCTCTCTCCTGGCCTGTCTCTGTCTCTGTTGTCCTGGAATGCCAGCCCTGGGCACCCAAAAATGGCAGGAAAAGCCTGCTGAAGCCCGGGATTGAACCAGGGACCTTTAGATCTTCAGTCTAACGCTCTCCCAGCTGAGCTACTTCAGCCCTGCTGGAGCTCAAATTTTCACAAAATCTGTTGAAATACGAGGATCTTTCAGCCTTTTTGGGCAGCCTTTTGTTGATTTTGGCTTGGGAAACAAAGAATTTATTTCAGGGCACAAGACACAGGCAGAGTGGGATCAAAAGCACCGGTCCAAGGCGCCAGCCCAGCCTCCCTGTCGGTGTCTGTGACCTCCATGTATGACTTTAACAACATGAATCTGGAGTATCTGTGGAAATGGGGCAGGGAAACACTAACTTTGGCATCAGAGAAGGGCTCTGTGGCCCACAAATCAATGCAAGGAGAGCAAGGAGATGAAGTCTCTGCAGATCCAAAGCCACAGAAGGGGAAGCTGAATGTGAAGTGGCAAAGGTGGTGGAGGATGGAGAGGAGGACAAATTAATTGTAGGGAAGGCTCAAGAGGTGACTGGGAAGAGAGTAAAAGGGACAATCAAACACAGACTCCTCTCTCTGTGCTGGTGTTGGGGACATTGTCTTGTCTCATTCCTCAGACCCTTTTTCTTTTTCATGCTGTTCAGGGTTTCACACTGGTCTGACATATCCAAATAGACATGTTGGATATATCTAAAATGCCCAACCCTCTTCCCTGTAGCATGTCCTGATAAGAAATAATAAATATAAGAAATAATAAATTGGGGCTCACTGCTCTTCCTGAAGACCAAGTTCCATAACACTGGGAAGAAATTCTTTGCTCAGAGAACTGGCACAGGCTTTCCAGAGAATCTGTGGCTGCCCCATCCCTGGAAGTGTTCAAGGCCAGGTTGGACAGGGCTTGGAGCAACCTGGTCCAGTGGAAGGTGAGTGGGACGAGATGAGCTTGAAGGTCCTTTCCAGCTCAAATCATTCTGGGTTTTTATGATAAAACACAGCTAAAATTTGGATTGAAACAGCAGCCTTGAGCTGAGAGCCATCAGGAGCATTAGCATCGAACAGACTTTCCTAACATCTTTTCACAGAGCCCACGGAAGGATCTGGAGTTATCCATGGAGCCTGGATAATCTTTGCACATCAATCTGTCTCCCTCCACCCAGGGAATGGGAGCCAGGCAGATTCCTGCAGTGAGATGGGACAGGTTTGCCCAGCCCACCGACTTCTCCTGCAAATACTTCGCTCCCAGGGCAATCTCCCATCTTTCCCCAGCTCCAAATCCACGTCTTCCCAAAATACTTCTGTGAAATGCACGGTGAGTTTTCCGTGTCTGTCAAAAATCTGGTAGTGAAAGGTGTCAGAAATATATTTAATCTGGGCTTGAATGTTCAGCTCGACAGCAGCAGCAGCTATTTCCTCCCAAGGATTTATTAGATAACAGTTCCTGGATATTTAGGGCTCCCAAACTAGGCTGTGGAATATCCAGACAGCAGGATCATAGCCTAAGTGGGTTTTCTTCCTGCAAAAACACTTCCATTCCTGGATCCCAGTGGTGATCCCACCCCTGGTCACACATGTGGCTGAGGGTCTCAGCATCTTTGTGCTTCTCAGGTGGGGGCCTTTTGGACCACCTGAGCAATGATACTCCCAGTTAAACTTTTAAATTGTCTCCCACGGATGACAGGTCCAGCTCCTGAAAGTTCAGTGGTGCCAAGAGAAAGGTGCTCCAAGGTCTCTGGGCTGAACAAATCCATCTCTCTCAGCCTTTCCTCACAGGAGAGGAGTTCCTTCTCTCTAATAATCTTTGTGGACCCCCCTGGACTTGCTCCAAAGTAGACAACTCACCACACCAGTGACTCAAGATGTTGAGCTGCCCCATCCCTGGAAGTGTCCAGGGCCAGGTTGGAAAGGGCTTGGAGCAACCTGGGCTGGTGGAAGGTGTCCCTGCCCATGGCAGGGGGTTGGAAAGAGATGATCTTTAATGTCATCACTAAAGACCTTGGCCAAGAGACAACACAACCCAAACCCAGATTCCTCTATTTTGAGTCTGGTGGAGATGCTGAAATGAGAGGAACCTCCAGTATTGCTCAGGGGTTTGGAGCCAGAAGACTGATTAGGTCTCAGCTCTGAAGTGAGAATGAGCAATCCTTGCTCTCTCCTATTAAATATCTCTCTCATCTCCACCAGGATTTCAAGATCCATAAGGAGAAGGTAATTGGGAATTGTCCCCAGTAAATATTTTCAAGAACTCCTGCAATCTGCCCCCTGCAAAATCATTCCCAAAACCAGGCTGGATGTTCAGAGCAGCTCTGGTTACATTTACCTACAGAAGGAGCAATTCTTTGAGCTCAGTGACTACAGCTCCTAGAAGTCCAGCTTGGCTCAGCCTGCAGGGACTGAAAACTCTTCCTGGTCTATTTTTCCACTTTTAGGTGCTGAAGGAAGTGAGAAAAAGGATGGCAGAGCCAGATGATTGCTCAGATGATGATTATTGTGCGGCCCATCACAAGCGTTCCCTTGTGCGTAAAGCTTTGCTTTCAAGGGTCATTAAAGCCTGGAGTGCAGCTTTGCTCCTGGCTTAGCTTTCCTTCAAAGGCTCTGCCTCTGAAGGCAAATCAAAATAGTCCAGTGTCTATTTTGAAAACATCAATGCCTCTGGTTCTGTGAATTGGTGTTGTTTTGTTCTTCTCTTTAAGAGCTGGGAGTTATTTGGTTCAGCAGCTCCGAAGATCAACAAATTCCCAGAAGGCCAGATGGGGACAGCAGTGACAGTGGCAGGTGGCAAAGACCACAAGGCAAGAGCCAGCAGGACTTTTTTTTTTACTGCAAAACAAGGAGTTTGGAAAAGGTTCCTGGGGTGGGATTCTTCTCACTTGATTTCTCAGAGGGCAAAAAGGCAAATCTCCAAACCTGACCTAAACCCAGAAGGATTATTGAATTCCAACCCTCTGCCATGGACAGGGACACCTTCCAGTGGCCCAGTTTGTTCAATCACCAGACAGAGCCCACAGAAACACCGGTGCTGAGTTCCAAAATTGAATCTGCCTTCAAAAACCCAACCAAAATCTTTGGAAATCCGCTCTGGAAGTCTCTGTGGGACACCTGTGGTGTTGCCAGCATGTTCTCCTGGCAACCTGAGCACCCCCTTTCCAGCAGCAAACCATAAATGCATCAAGATCAGCTTCTTTGTTGGGAGTTACAACTCCCTCCCTTGCAGCCAGGAATTAAATTACTTGATAAGAGCCAACAAGAAAAGTTATTTCCACTCCTGAGTTCAGCTCAGCCACTGGTGAAGTTCATGCCCAGAGGAGCCGGGTTATTCCTTTCCATGGGGTTTTTCCAGAATCCAGTGCAAAGATGGGCTGGGTCCTATCAAAAGTTCTTCTCCAAATTAAATCACAACCAACAACCCAGGTCACTTTTAGGTCTGCACGAATCTCATCCAACCCTTCCTGAGCTTTTTTTAGGGGACGGTGTGGGGTGGGGGGTGGTCTCTGAACCGGGATTTGGGTCAGCCTGGCTTGAAGGAGACAAAGCACATCAAGGGCTTCTCAAGGCCAGTGGTGCCACCTAATGGGAAAATTCCCAGGGAACGCGTTCCTCGGAAGTGGAGTCCTTATCGGGAGTGTTGCTAGGTGACGTAGAGATGGAAATCAGGGGCTCTGACGTCAGTCCCTCTTTTTCTCCCGCTTTACGACCGTTCCTCCGTCAATCCATTCCCTTTTTCCCGAGCCACACGGCACGGGATCGCCCAGGGAATTTCGTGCTGTTTCCTGCTTAAATCCACTCTCAGCAAGCCCTGAAGCTGCCAAAGGGTTTTTTTTCTTTGTCCTTCTTGAAGGCTCGGTGCTGGAAAGGAAATTATCCCAGATTTTCAGATTCTGAAGAGCCAGGCAGAAAACAAGAGGGAATGAGGGAGTGCCATGGGATAGAACAGGAATCTGTGGGTTTTATCCTTAGTTACAGGTTTTGGAAATGAGGGGTGACACAGGCTCTGCATTGCAACCATCCCCATGCTGCTGCAGCTCAGATCCCTCTGGAATCACACTGTGGTTATTAAAAAAAAAAAAAAAGGGATAATTTATGAAAAATTCCCACATGGCAACTCCCTGTAGCCCCTTCAAGTCATAAATAATCATGAGAGTGGGCAGGAATGAGCTGGGAAGCCTGTCCTGGTCTCAAGGGATTAATATATTCCCTGACTCTGTTGTCTTCCCAACACCTACACCCGTTTTTTCCTGACAGTCACTCACCAACATATCCCTGCCACCTTTATTTTTCAGGAGTGTGTTACAGGGGTTAGAGCAGGGCCTGGATCACTCTCAGGTCTCCTCTCACCTCTACCATCAATAAATTCTAGGTTTTAAGCTGTCTCAGCCAGACTTTCTTTATTTCCATTTCTTTGAAGGGTTATTTCCAGTTTTCTGCCAGTTTTTCCTGGAATGAAGATGCTTGTAAGGGCTCACAAGAAGAAAATTATGCAATGTGGTGCCAGAGCTTGGTTTCTGCTGTTCTTGGAGACAGGGGACAAGTGAAGGCAGGGGAGGATTTAATCTCTCAGTGCCTCACTGAGCCAAAACACCACCAGTGATTGTCCTCAGAGCTCAGAGGGTCAGAAACCATGGAATGGTTTGGGCTGGGAGGGACATTAAACATCACCTCATTCCAACCCCTGCCATGGGCAGGGATACCTTCCACCAGCCCAGGCCTTGGACACTTCCAGGGATGGGACAGCCACAGCTTCTCTGGGCAACCTGTGCCAGGGCCTCCCCACCCTCCCAGCCAAGAATTCCTTCCCAACATCCCATCTCGCATTCCTCTGTCAATTTAAAGCCATTCCCCTTCATCCTGTCACTCCATGCCCTTGTCCAAAGTCCCTCTCCAGCTCTCCTGGAGCCCCTTTAGGCACTAGAAGGGGCTCTAAGGTCTCCTTGGAGCCTTGTCTCCTCTGGGCTGAACAAATCTATCTCTCTCAGCCTTTTCTTCCAGGAGAGGAGTTTCATCCCTCGAATAATCTTTGTGGCCTCCCCTGGACTCTCTCCAGAGTAGACAAACCCCCACACCAGTGACTCAACACCACCACTTCAGAGGGTAGTCCAGGACACAGGACTGGGAAAAAAACAGCTGAAGGAACTAAAGAAAAGCCCCTTTCTGTCACTATTTTTGCTGATGCCTTTGACTTAAAAACCATGTCCCTGTTTCACAGACCCAGACTGGTTGAGGTCAGAAGGGACCTCATGGAGATCAGCTGGGCCAAAGCTCTGCTCAGGCAGGAACACCTCCAGTTGTCCAGGATCACATCCAGGTGGCTTTGAAATGTGTCAAAGAATGGGAAGTCCATCTCTCAGGGCAACCAGTCCCAGCTCCTCATTGAAATGATGCCCCAGTCCCTTCATCCTCCTCCTGGCCCTTTGCTGATCTCTCTGGTGCCTGTCCCTGTCTCTGTTGTCCTGGAATGCCAGCCCTGGGCACCCAAAAGTGCAGGAAAAGCCTGCTGAAGCCCGGGATTGAACCAGGGACCTTTAGATCTTCAGTCTAACGCTCTCCCAGCTGAGCTACTTCAGCCCTGCTGATGCAAAAATTATCATAAAACCTGTTGAAAGATGATTTTCAGACATTTGCTGCTCCAGCTGGCTTCCCCTCCAGGCAGTTCTTCATAGAATCACAGAACGGTTTGGGTTGGAAAGGACCTGAAAGATCATCTTGTTCCATGGGCAGGGACACCTTCCACTAGACCACGTTGCTCAAAGTGAACTTTCCTTTTCATATCCCTTATCCCAAGAGTTCCAGCAACCAAGAAAGTTCATCTGCAGGGCTCAGCCTGAGGGCTGACAGTGATTCTCGGATCTGAGCACATTCCAGCCTCAAATCCTTGAGATCTCTTACCTGCTACAGCAGAGAGTCCTTTCACTGATGAGGGAACTGAGACACAGGGGAACCAGTGGATTTTTGGGGCTTTTTTTACTAGTTTTGCTGAGCCACTGCTCAGCTCTTGGGGGTAAAACACAGCAAATACCAAACTGGCTTGTGAAAACATATTTGCTTATTTTTACCACCTAGAACATTCCAGATTGGTGTTTTAAAGGCAGGAGATCCCCTTCCAAAAGAGTTGTCACACCAAACCTTTCACTTTGAAAGAGCCCCTTCTTTACCTGAAGACCCAGCCAAGGAAAGGCAGAGTGGGATTTTTTGGAAAAACAGGGTTAAAAAGACAAATTTTGTTGCAGATGCAAGAGATCATATCATGGAATCATTGAAAAGTTTGAGTTGGAAGGTATCTTCCAAGATCATCCCTTCCAGCCCGTGGGCAGGGACACCTTTCACTAGCCCAGGTTGCCCCACACCCCGTCTGACCTGGTCTTGGACACTTCCAAGGATGGGGAATCCACAACTTCTGTGGCCAAACTGTTCCAGGAACAGCCTCTCCCCAGGAATAACAGACCTCCATGGGTTTCTCTGGTGGAGCATCAGCTGGGAAGCTGGAATGGAAAACAGACTGGAAAACTTCTCTCTTCTCTTGGCCTATTATGTCACATATTGTACCATGATGTGAAGTATTTTAACCACACTTAAATCACTCTAAACTACATAAATTACCTCCAATAATCCCTCTCCTTTCCAAATGCTGCCACTTTTTTGTCCCAGAACACAGCAATCTTGCCATCTTCCGCATAATTGCACATGGAATTCATCTCTGCCTCTTAAATAAATAGGAGTTATGTTCCCCAGTATTCACCCAGTCACACATAATTTTCTCTGTCTTCCAGTGTTATAAAAAAGAAAGGCAGCTGAGAATGATTGGGGGGTAAATCTTTGTGCTTAAATGTAAAGGGTTTAGGAAGAAAAAAAATTAAAAGCATCAATTTCCAAATCTTAATGTTGTTGTTTAACAGCTTGGCTTTTAATCCCAGTCTCCCAAAGTGGAAAGAACGAGGTGTGTGTTGTTTGGTGATGTTGCTGCTTGGTGATCCAGCTCCAGCTTTATGAGCAGCCCCCTGTGCAGGGGATTTCAGAGGGTCCTCATCCACAGCACTCCAAAAATTCCATGCTGGATGCAGAGTGAGGAGGGATCTGGGGATGCAGGCAATGGGCATCACCAAGATGGGACACCCTGTGGCTGTACTTGGCTTCCCTCAGCTCAGAAGGAAAGCAGAGCCACCACAAGGTTTACCTAAGCTTATTCCAGGGTTTTGCAAAGGTCCAGAGGAAACACTGAGATGGGGAAAAGGGCTGGAGCATCCTGAGCTCCCTCCACAGCAACCTCCTGCAGATGGAGGCCATCAGTGCCCTCAGCTGCTTCTTTCCTGCTCAAAAATTACAGAATGGTTTGAGTTGGAAGGGACCTTGAAGATCATGGAATTCCAACCCCCTGCCATGGGCAGGGACACCTTCCACTATCCCAGGTTGCTCCAAGCTCCATCCAGCCAGGCCTTGGACAATTCCAAGGATTGCCAGCCACAGCTTCTCTGGGCAACCTGTGCCAGGGCTTTGGGAGACTCCTCTCTTTTCACATATGGGATGTCTGCTGCCTCTTTCCATGGTTTCTCCACCAAAATCCCACTCCTGTACACAGCTGAGCCTCAGCTGCCAATTTGGCAGCTCCTGCAGGTTCACAATAAGCTTTCTTGGATAGACAGGCATTCCCTGCCAAGATCTGAGGCTGCAAGTGCCAGCTGGAGGTATTCCATAGGATACGTTGGGAAGGGAGGGGGAATCATGAGCTTCAAATCTGCTTGGAAGTCAGGTAGTTAACAGCAGGCTGTTGGGAGGTTTTCCCTTGGGATCCAGGCCTGGAAATCTCTCCTGGAGGAAGGGGACTAAGCCGACCTGCCCTCACCAAAGTTTGAGACACGTGTGGCGTAAATTGGCTCTTGCCCTTGGCAGCTGGGCATGTGGAGTGGGCTGACCCTGGAGGGATGCCAGATATGGAATCATGGAATCATTGAATCATGGAATCATTGAATCAATCAGGTTGCAAAAGACCTCTGAGATCATCAAGTCCAACCCTTGATCCAACCCCGCTGTGGTTCCCAGCCCATGGCACTGATGCCACATCCAGTCTGTCCTTAAACACCTCTAGGGACAGGGAATCTACCCCCTCCCTGGGCAGCCCATTCCAAGGGCTGATCCCTCTCTCTGGAAAGAATTTCTTCCCAATGTCCAACCTAAACCTCCCCTGGCACAGCTTGAGACCGAGCCCTCCTGTCCTACTGCTGGTTCCTGGGAGCAGAGCCCGACCCCCCTCAGCTCCCCCCTCCTGTCAGGGAATTTTGGGGAGTGCTGAGGTGTCCCCTGAGCCTCCTCCTCTCCAGGCTGAGCCCCCCCAGCTCCCTCAGCCTCTCCTCATGGCAATTGTGCTCCAGTCCCTTCCCCAGCCTCGTTGCTCTTCTCTGCCCCTGCTCCAGCCCCTCCATGTCCTTCCTGAGCTGAGGGCCCAGAGCTGGACACAGCACTCCAGGGGTGGCCTCCCAGGGACAGAATCCCTGCCCTGCTCCTGCTGCCACCCTGTCCCTGAGCCAGGCCAGGATCCATCGGCCTTCCTGGCCCCCTGGGCACACTCTGGCTCATGTTGGCACCCACTAAAGCCACTCTCTCCCTCTGCAACTGGACAGAGAGAGAAAAAAAAAAAAACAGCAAGGGATCCATGAGTTGAGATAAGAGCTGGGAGGGGTCATCTACTGATCACCTTCATGGGCAGAGCAGACTCAAAGTGGGGATATTATTTAAATTTATTGCTAACAGGATCAGAGCAAAAGAGTGAGAAGTAAAATAATCTTAAAAACATCTTTCCCCCACCCCTCCTTCCTTTTGTGCTCTCCCTCTTCCCTCTTTCCCTTCCTGGTCTGTGCAAGGTGTTCCTTCCCATGGCAGGGAGGTGGAACTGGATGATCTTTAAGGTCCCTTCCAACCCAAAACAATCTATGAATTCTATGCCATTCCCATAAAACACGGAGAGGATCAAGCCCTGCAAAACAACATAAACCTGGCAGAGCAAAGATCCTTCGTGGATCCATCTCCCCACAGCCACTTTGACACATCAAAACATGGGAATAACTGAACTCCCCTTTGACCAGGGTGTTACAAGGACATCTAGAGATGTCCCCAAGCAGTAAACAAGATAATGGCACTGATTACCCAGCCCCAAGGCATGGAATTGATTCTCCATGGCTGATGCATCCAGAGGGAAATGGACCCGAGTGACACCGGGTTTGATGGGAAGATTGACAGGTCTAAGGGACTCATGGTGGAATAGCCAGGCCCTGTGTGGCAGGAATGACATTGGGGCCTGGGATCAAACATCCAGCCAGGATCTGGGCTCAAACAACTCTTGTTCTTCCCCTTCCCACCTTATTTCTCAAGTTGACATGTGCCAATAAACCCTCTGGACAGGCTGGAGCCCTGGGTGTAAAATAAGAGAGTCCTGGATGCAAAATAAATTCCAGCTGTTCTGGCCTGTTTCTAAACAGGTAATTTAAAACCACTTCCCAGTCTTTTTTTTTTTTTTTTTTGCAAATGTGACGGGATTTCTGCTTTTCCTACTGCCAATAATCCCACAGGAGCTGGCAGGTAGGAGCCCAGTGGATACCACACCACTCCTGGAATTCAGGTGGGATTATCTCCAGCTCTGTCTGCAGTTACAATAAACCACAAACGCACACAGAAAAGTAGCATTTCCCACCTTTGTGCACAAAAACCTGCTGCTGCTGCAATTTGTATTTTGTGCATATCCCATCCCTGCCCGAAAGAAGCTTTTTCCTTCCCCCTCTCCCTTTCTCCGCTTCCCAGATCTTCCTGCAGACGCCAAACTCTCAACCCGACGCTGCGAGCCACAAAATCACTGCTCTCTGACTTTCAGAGCCGTCCTCAGGTGGGAAAAGGCAGCGAGCAAAGGCTGTAAACAGCAAATTGCAGAGCAACTCCCACTCCCTGAAGCTGCCGCTTCTCCCTCCCGAAGGCAGCTCGGGGATGAGTCAGAGCTAAAAGCATCTCCCTCCCCGCGGGGCCGGGGCTCTGCCTGGCCCACCTGCCCTCCCCCACGGAGAGGTGGGTGATGCAGCCCCCCGGGCACCGCCTGTGAGTCAGGACCCCCCAGAATATCCCCCAGCAGGGAGGGGGAGCCACCTGCAAACTCCTGCTCATCTGACATTTCGAGGGGGGTTTATCCCAGCAGGGGAAAGTGGTTTGACAAGGGAGGAACATGAGGGGGAAGCTTCCATCGGTGTGGAGATCTGGGAGTGCTGGGATGCCAAATCCTAAGTTGGGGGAGAAGCCTCCATCATCCTGGAGCTCTGAGAATGCTGGGATTCCAAATCCTAATATAAGGGAGAAGCTTCCATCAGTCTGAAACTCTGGGAATGCTGGGATGCCAAATCCTAACATAAAGGAGAAGCTTCCATCAGTCTGGAGTTCTGGGAATGCTGTTATGGCTAATCCTAAAGTGGAGGAGAAGAACCCATCATCCTGGAGCTCTGTGATGCCAAATGCTTTTGGGGATGCTGGAAATCTGAGCCCTCTGAGGTTTGTAGGGGGGTGGTCAGAGCTTTTACCTGTGCAGAAATGATTTCAGGATCAGTGGTCACCCCAAGAGCAGCGGGAGGGGGAGATTCCAGGGATTTAGTTACAGTCCAGTGTCACAGTGAATGATTATGCAAAACAGGCACAACTGGGAATAATCTTTGTCCTTCACAATTCCTCCCTGGATTATTTGGTGTCTAATTTACCTCCTCTGGCTCTGAGAGAGAACTGTCCCCACTGAAATGTCCCAGAACTGGTGGCAAAGGGTGGTTTTGTAGCTGTTTTTTAAGCAGTTCAAAGCCTCACCCTTTCCTTAAAAAATGGAAAATCCTTGAATTGAGGGTTCCCACTTAAAGAAGACAGGTCTAAATGTAATGTTATGCAGCAAAGGGCTTCTTTTTACTTTAAATATTTAAAACTGAGGGGGAAAAAAAGAAGTTTGGCCCTCAGTCTGAATCTGTAAAGTATTTCAGCACCAAGCCCCACATTTCTGTTAGTAAAGTATTTTCATTTAATCATAGAATCCCAGAATGGTTTGGGTTGGAAGGGACATTAAAGGTCATGGAATTCCAACCCCTGCCATGGGCAGGGACACCTCCCACCATCCCAGATTGCTTCAAGCCCGGTCCAACCTGGCCTTGGACACTTCCAGGGTTGGGGCAGCCACAGCTTCTCTGGGAATTCCATTCCCAGTCCCTCCCCACCCTCCCAGCAAAGAATTTATTCCAAAATATCCCATCTAAATCTACCCTCCTTTTTAACTTTCCAACCATATTAAAGGGTGAGCTTCAGTTATATCCAAATAAAGGT
Source organism: Pyrocephalus nanus (assembly GCA_038380795.1). Classification (NCBI taxonomy): domain Eukaryota; kingdom Metazoa; phylum Chordata; class Aves; order Passeriformes; family Tyrannidae; genus Pyrocephalus; species Pyrocephalus nanus. The sequence continues at coordinate 95,109,309 of CM076261.1, forward strand.
CCTCCTGAGGGAAGATGAACCACCTCTACTACTCACACTGGCTGCAAAGCTGTATTCCTTAGCTTTTAGATCTCTTCCAAACGTGGAACTACTGATCATCCAGCAACAGCCAGAGGGAAAAGAGGAGGGGGGAAATAAAAAAGGAAAAAAACACTGTTGAAAAGTTTTGAAAACAAGCAAAGCGTGTGTTTGCTGAGTCTACTCCATCTGCTGTATTTCACTCTGTTCTCACACTCTTGACTAACAGGCCCCAACTAATTGCACAACTTTGCCTGCAAATTCACAGCCTGCTTGTTTTTAGCCAGTTTTTTGTTTAGGTTTTTTTTTTTTTTTCCCCCTACCATCTCTCCAGGATGTGGAAAGCCCATAATTATTCCTCCATCCTAATGTAAGTGAAAGTGAGCGGGTGGTGGCGAGTTGTTGTGTTCTTTAAAGACATGAAGAGCTGGGAGACTTGTCCATAAACCATGTGGGGGACAGCAGTTGGCAGTGAAGCCTAAGAGTGAAACCCCAGACAATTCCTTTTGGGATTCCAGCTCACAGCCTCATGAAGGGGGTGTTTCTGGAGCTCTGGATAAGGACCCACCAAACCTAAGGATGATGCTGTGGACTCTGGGGAATGCTCACCATTCCTTCTGGGTGTAGTGTGGGCAGTGCAAGTCCACTCTTCCCCTTCACTCGCCTTCCAACAACACAAAAACAACAACCACGGGCTCATGGAATGGCTTGGATTGGGAAGGGCCTTAAAAATCATCTCATTCCAACTCCCAACACCTTCCACTAGCCCAGGTTGCTCCAAACCCCACCCAGCCCGGCCTTGAGCACCTCCAGGGATGTGGAGCCCAAATCAACCTTTGAGGAAGGGCCTGGGGTTTCATCCCAGAGCTTTTCCCTCCCAAAGATGGAAGGATACAGGATGGAATGACACAAAGTGAATAAAAAAAAAAGAAAAAAAAGAAAAAAAAAAAAAAAAAAACAAAAAAAAAAAAAACAACAAACCAAAAAACCCTCCTTCTGTTACTGAAAAGGCTGAGTTTGAGAAATGCCAGCCAAGCATTGTATGCAGAGGGGGCTGTTGATAAACAGCCTCGGAGGCAGAGCCATATTTCTAAAATAAAAACGACAATTACGAATATCTGTAAATCCCGGGCCGGGCTTGCCAACAGCTGATATTTTCCCCAGGAGCAGTGGGAGTCTCTTGTGCTGGCAGAGCCTCTGCCACGCAGGACACACCAGCTTGTGTCTGATACCACCCAGGCAGCGTGCAGACTAATTGGGATAAAAAACAACCTCCCCCAAGCCCCCACAGGAGCTGCAGGGCTTCCCCCGGGAGGAGACACAGCCCACCCCTGGGGGAGGTGGGTGGGTGAAATGCAGGGCACAGAAAAGCAGCTTTGCTCTGCCAGGGCAGCCTGGTGGGGGAGTGACAAGTGTTTCCTTGCTCTAATCACAGCCAGCGTTTTAGGGCAAGAAGTAGGAGATGAGTTTGGGGAAACTCGGAGCTGGAGGGGGGTGAATTGGAGTGAGGTGGGAGAGTTCTCACCTGGAACGGCTTCTTCAGCTCGTTCTGGGGTGAGAACATTGCAGGGTCAGAGCATGGAGGAGTCACCAGCCCTGGAGGTGTCCAAGGAATGACTGGATGTGGCACTGAGCGCTCTGGGCTGGGTGACAGGGTGATGATCAGTCACAGGTTGATGATCTGGGAGGTCTCCTCCACTGAAATGATTCTGTGAGTCTCAGCATGCCAACAGCCTGACAGGAGATATCTTTTCCATAGGTAAATGCTTTCACTGGTGCATTTAAAATGGCTCTAATTCCAGAGGAACCCCAACGGTGAATTTTATTTACAGTCCAAAGATGAAACAGAGCCCTTGGTGGTGGAAATCCTCAGGCACAAGGAAATGTGCCTGAAATCCAAGATGGACAAATTCTAGTCAGTGGTTTGGGTATCCAAATCCAGGTGTTCCTGGAAATAACTGAAAACCTAAAAATCCTCCATTTTGGACAAAGAAGGTGCTTTAACCACTGATCTACTTCTTTGATGGGAGAGCACTGACACGTGGAACAGGCAAATGCTGTGAGCTTGGACTGCACTCCCAGGAAAGTGTTGGTTGTCCCACGGAGCCAACTCTCTCTGCTGACTGAAGAGAGACTCCAGATGATCATCCACTTTGTGTGTGGATGGAGTCATCTAAAAAATCAATTCCTCCATCATTTAAGAGAGCTTTCAATAAACTTCTCTCCTTGGACTTACTGGTCTGGGCCCAAACCTACCAAGAAATACCACCCTCCATTATTTCCCTAAGGGGTTTGCTGTTCCCTGGAACATCCTTAGATTGAAGGTTTTCATCTCTTAGTCCGGTTTAACATGGTAAGAAATTTCAATAAGGCATATTTAAGTGGTAATTAATTGAAAGTTATGGGGTTTTTAATTAATGATGTAGTAGCTGTGAAAGGTTCAATATCATCTCCCAGCCAGATTGATGTGGAGGTCACAGCTCTGAAGAACACTCAGTGCAAAAGGAAAACTTCTTCCCACCAGAAGTTTTCCCTAAACTTCCATTCTTGAGTTAAAAAACATTTTAAAAAAATGCCCGTTTGGTAAATTGAAAATTATTCCAGACTTTGTGTTAATTCACAAATTACTGGGTCTCAGACAGAACAAACAAAAAACAGCAGGAGGCAGAAAATGTGTAGGAGATGAAACATCTCGTTTAAAAAAATATTTTGATTTTCTGATTGGAAATGTGATTTATTCCATCAGAAGGATCTCTGAGCAGAAATCAAAGCCTGAGCACCGAAGTGGAACATTCCCTTGGAGTGAAAGCATTGTCTCCTTTCCAGTTTAGCAGAGAAAAACAATGTTTGATCACATTTTATGCAAAATATGCTGTTGGGTTTTTTTCCCCCCCACAAATGCTGCAGACCAGTAGACAAATAATAAATCACTTTCCCACACAGGTTTCAAATTAAGAAGTTTAATATCAAGATGTGTTTATCAGAAAATGTGGAAGACACGGGATCTGAATGGAGTTTTGAGGTACTTTTATCCACGCTCTTAATAAAGTTCCCCATTTCCAGAAATTCTTTGGAAGCCTCTTTCTCCCTCCACCATCAATATTCTGAGTGGCTGGCAGCTGCTGTCAGAATTCCCCACACATCCTTCATAAATTGTCTAGCAACCAGAAGGATGGGAAAGCTGCAGAAAAGATGACAGCAAGTCAACAAATAACTCTGCCTTGCCCCAATTTTCCAGCAAGTTCCTCAAGATGTTCACGATTTCCGAAGCTGTGCTTTATGGAGATAAAAATTCCATCCCTGATTCCCAGAGTGGACTTGGGAGGTGCTGGAGGAACTGGGATTTCTGCCTTCTGAAAGGGGATTTACACACCCCTAAGCAGAGCACACCCTGTGTGTGAACCACACGAGGTGGGGAAAACACATCCCCATTTCGATGTGGGGGAGATGAAACATCTCATTTACAAAACAAACCAAACAAAAACCAGTTTGATTTTCTGATTGGAAATGTGATTTATTCCATCAGCAAGATTTCTGGAGCAGGAATCAAAGTCTGAGCAATGAAGTGGAAAGTTCCCTGGGCAGGAATTTGTCTCCTTTCCAGTAGGTGATGACTGGATCTCGTCTGAGGAGGGTTTGTTTGCAGGTTAAAACGGATGTGAAAACAGCTAAAAACAGGGATCCACTTCAGAAATAGAACTTAGATTCCTCAAGGCTGCCTGGGTGGGGTTGTTTGGTCTTTATGAGCCTGAGAGCATTTTTTTAGGGGGGAGAAGGGGGATAATATTTTTCTTTCTCCAACTTGGGTAAAGGGATTTTATAGCCAAAAAGGGTCATTTCTGCTCTAAGAAAGTAAAATTTGTGCTTGTAGTGAACTACAAAATAATGGGGAGTAAAAATAATTTTGTTTTCAGTGGTGCCTGGAACATTCAGCTTCATCTTGAAGGTTTTGTTTGACGCTGATTTAGTCTCTTTGTTCAGTCCCAGTAAACACCAAGTGAGAGGTGGCTCTGGTTTGCAGAGCAGTTTTCATCTGAACGTCTCCTAAACCTGAGAGCTTAAAATTATAAAAATAAAGAACTTAAAATTATTAAAATTATGTCCCTTGTTTACGTGGCCTCCCTCATTCCTGGAAGAAATCCACCTAACTTGATCTCAAGGAATTCTGTTGCTGGAACTGCAATTCCTGGGCAATCCAATCCTCCATTTCACCAACCTCAGCTTCAGGAAGACTTTTCATAAATGTCTTCCCTCCTATGGGGCAAAGTTGTGGCTTCTTGTGGTACCTTCCACAGTCATGGAATCACACCATGGTTTGAGTTGGAAGGGACATTAAAGATAATTTAGATCCAACCCCCTGCCATGGGCAGGGACACCTTTCACTAGCCCAGGTTGCTCCAAGCCCTGTCCAACCTGGCCTGGAACAATTCCAGGGATTGGGCAGCCACAGCTTCTCTGGGAATTCTATTCCAGGGCCTCCCCACCCTCTCAGGGAAGAATTCCTTCCCAGTATCTCATTCAAACCTCCCCTCTGTCAGTTTGAAGCCATTCCCTGTGTGCTGTCCCTCCATCCCTTGTCCCCAGTCCCTCTTCAGCTCTCCTGGAGCCCCTTTAGGCACTGGAAGGTCACCCTGGATCCTTTTCTTCTCCAGGTGAACACCCCCAGATCTCCCAGCCTGTCTCCAGCCCTTGGAGCATCTCTGTGGCCTCCTCTGGACTTGCTCCAACATTTCCACGTCCTTCTGAAGTTGGGGACACTGTTCCAGGTGGGGTCCTGTGAGAGCAGAGTAGAGTGGGACAATCCCCTCCCCCACCCAGCTGGTCACACATTACATGTCTGGAATTGAGCCCCATCTCTTCCATGTTTCCCACCCCAGGGTCCAGTAATCCTGAATTCAGTGAAGAGAACCTTGGAGCCATGAAAGCCACAATCCTTCTCCGTTCAACTTCAGGTTCCTAAACTTGTTCCTAAACTCAAAAGTTTTTCTAATCAGACAAACTGCCTAGCGTTGTGTACTAGTGCAGAATTTATTGGAGCACACTGAGCTCCGTGTTCCTGAGCAGGCCAAGATGAAGTTCAGCCCTCGGCCTAATCCTGATGGGATCTGAGAAGGAACTGCATTTAAAAGCTTTAGATTAAATCTGATTTATGTCTGTGCCTGTGTTTGCATGCAGAATTAGGAGAAACTTTTGCTGAAGACTGTAAATTTGTGACCAGAGAAGAAAATGGTGTCACAGGAAAAGAAAATGATGTCACAGAAGAAGAAAATGATGTCACTGGAGAAGAAAATTATGTCACTGGAGAAGAAAATCTCATGGAAGTTGCCAGTAATGGGAATATGGTGAAAAATATTAAAACAGGATTCATAATGGAATATTAGAATAAAGAATTACAGAATGGTTTGGGTTGGAAGTGACCTTGAAGGCCATGGAATTCCAACCCTCTGCCATGGGGCAGGGACACCTTCCACTAGCCCAGGTTGCTCCAAGCCCCATCCAGCCTGGCCTTGGACACTTCCAGGGATGGAGCAACATTCCTGCAACTTCCCTCTTTTCAGAACTCGGACTGAACCCATATTTACATGTGTGCAAAAGTGGGGATGGTCACCACAAGTTCACTCATGTTAAACCGACCTCCCTAAGCCCCAAGTCTGCCAGCAACAACCATCTGGAATTTTATGTTATAAATAAATACACCCCAGCACAGTCAGAACAGGGACTATCAAGATCTAAGAGGGCACAAAGAGAAGCAGAACATGAGCTGTCTGGCAGCAAAATTGCTGCCAGAGCCCAGCACCCAACTCCAATTTTCAGGATTGCAGTGAAGCAGCAAAATCCGCTGCCGGGAATATCCGAGGAGCTGTTGTTTTAACTTCCCTTTTGCGTCAGCGCCTGGTACCTTTTAAGATGACAGTTTATTTGTAACTTATTCAACCTGCTGCCTACTGAGCAAGGAAATGTGCCCCTGGGATGGTATTTTTTCTTTTTCTTTCCTCTCCATCTCCCCAGTTTTCAGCTCCTTCCCACATTTCAAAAAGTTCCTGATAACTCGGCTTTGCTCCACTGCTTTGATTGCTCCCCATCCCCAGGTTATTTACCAAGTGGAGGTTCTGCTGCAAGAAAAGGGCAAACAGATTAAGGAATTTGATGTGCCAGTAGGAAAATTGCATCTCTCTCGCTCTCCATGCAAAAGAAATAGGGGTGGAAGCGCCTCCTGGATCACGGGGTCCCTGGGGAGCAGAAAATAACCCCTTTGTGCTGATTTTTCAGAGAATTGAAGCGTTTTGTTGTGGCATTTTCCTCAGCCACCCATCTGCAGAGGGCATCTCCCAGAGACAGCAGGGTGTTTTCGTCTTTTGCATTTTATTAGGTGGGATTTTGAGGCACTTTTCGAGGCATAACGGGGCCTAGACACATATTTAGGGTGGCAAAAAGCAGCAGTAAAGTCCTTTATGTAGAAGAAGGGGGGCTTGGACACCTGGATGCAGCAAAATTCTCCCATCATTTGTGATCTCAAGTCAAAATACCCACAGTGAGTGTTGCAATGTTCCCACTGCACCCTTAGGAGTGTGTCCCACCATGGCATTAAATATTTAATAGACTTAACTTGACCTATAAATATTTATGGAATTGTGGAATGGTGGTGGGTTGGAAGGGACCTTAAAGATCATCTCATTCCAACCCCCTGCCATGGGATGGGACACCTTCCACTAGAGCAGCTCCCTCAATTTTAATTTCTACCAATTGAGGCCACATTTGAATGTGAAATGAATTGGAAAAAAAGGAAATATATGAGAATTTTGGCAGCGTGGTAGCTGATGCTCCAACAGAAAAATCCACAGAGTTTTGGAAGCTGGTTTGGGATTGAATTAATTTTAACACAGCTGGAGATTTTCCAGGGGACTTGTGGCCTTGTGGACACTTTATCAAGTCCTTCAAGCTCAGGGTGTTGTGCGATTCTAAGAGAGAAATGTTGGACTGTGAAGTCTGATCCTCAACGAGGAAAATCACTGTTAACACAGAAGTTAAAATAGAAAATTCCAAGTTAAAAATACCTCTGCAGCACCAGATGACATTGTTCCCTGGAAAGTAGGTCTCGTCAAAGGAACCTGCTATCTATTCCAGGAGGTTTCATGTCTGGTTGATAAAGGAAGTCATGAAGATAAAACCCACTTTGGTTTGTAACCACGTGTCCTTCCGGAGCGAAGCTGCTGCCATGGAAAGGAACAAAAAGGCACATCCTGCATTAATTAAAACCTGTCCCAGTCCATCAATTAAAACCTGCCTCGGTTCGTCAATTAAAACCTGTCTCAGCCAATCCAGTGGAAAGAGGAGGGAAGGATTTGCAGTGATTTGTATTTTAGTTGTAATCATCCTAAAAAGAGATTCTGAGCAATCATTGTTCAATCTTTTTGTCAAAGGGGAATGGCTTTAAATGGAGAGTGGGTTTAGATGGCATATTGGGAAGAAATTCCTCATTGGAAGGGTGGGGAGGCCCTGGCACAGGTTGCTCAGAGAAACTGTGGCTGCCCCATCCCTGGAAGTGTCCAAGGCCAGGTTGGAGCAACCTGGGATAGTGGGAGGTGTCCCTGCCCATGGCAAGGGATTGGAACTGGGTGACCTTTAAGGTCCTTTCCAACTCGAACCATTCCATGATTTCATCATTCTATGTGAACTTGAGGGTACTAAAAGCAAATTTCTTGTGTAGTTTTTCAGGGTTTGAAAGAATGTCTGAGATATCAAGGAGAGAAAACTTCATAGCTTTGAGCTGTGCAAGAGGAAGTTATTCCTGAATCAAAAACCTGGGAATTGGATTTAGTTGGATTTATCTTTGAAATAAGCGTTTACAAAAAGTGGCAGTAATTGTATTTCAGTGTATTTTAAAAATGGAGGCAGTGGTCTCAGTATTCCCTGGAATCTCTGAGACAGAAGTAGGAAGAAAAGCTAACTAAAAATCAGGATTTAAAGTGTGTTGCTCCTTTGAAAACACATTCTAAATGAGGAAGAAAGCAAAAATCATCCTTATTTCCACAAAACTTCCCAGATCCCAGAAGTTCCTCAGCAAACCTGACACTCCTGTGCATGCCATTACTGCCTGGCAATTAGTGAGCCCATTAAATGCTAGTTAATGAGAGTGATAATTGCACTGAGCAGCTGCAGGTGGCTCCCAGCACTCCCAGTCCTGGGGCAGATCCTTCATCTCTCTGACCAAGACTGGGAAAGATCCATCTTCCAAAATTCCCAGCTCTGTAACAGCCCTACCAGGGCCATCTGCTCCAGGACCAGAGAGGGCACAACAGGTGAAACCTCTGGCTCTGGAGAAAACCAGGAAAGGACCAAGCTAAAGTGACAGAAAGTGATCTTGGCTTTGAGGACACGCTGCCTGTCACTGAGACACAGCTCTGGACTGGAGCAAAGTTTTATGGAATGAACTGGGCACTGGTGAGGCCACCCCTCAAATCCTGGGATCAGTTTTGGGCCCCTCACAAGCAGAAGAACATTGAGGGGTTGGAGAGTGTCCAGGGAAGGGAACGGAGCTGGGAAGGGGCTGGGGCAGCAGGAACAGCTGAGGGAGCTGTGGGGGCTCAGCCTGGAGAAAAGGAGGCTCAGGAGGGACCTTCTTGCTCTCTACAATTCCCAAAAAGGAGGGCCAAGTGAGGGTTGGACTCTTCTCCCAGACAACAAGGACAAGGGGAAATGGCCTCAAGTTGCACCTGGGGGGGGTCAGGTTGGATATTAGGGAAAATTTCTGTGCTGAAAGAGTGGTTAAACATTGCAACAGCCTGCCCAGGGAAGTGGTGGAGTCACCATCCCTGGAAGTGCTCAAAAAACAAGTTGTCCTGGCACTTCATGCTGTGGTTCAGTGGACAGGGTGGTGTTCAGTCAAAGGCTGCACTTGATGATCTTGGAGGTCTTTTCCCACCTTAATGATTCGATGAGCCTGAAAGATTTCAAATAAAATCTCACCTGTCAAATGCTCTGTCATTTCCACATGGGAGGAGCCCAAAAGGAGCGGCAAGGGCAGTTCTGGGGAACCGCAAAGCCCGAAGAGGGAAATAAATAAATAAATAAATACAACAAATCAATAAATCCCAGAGGTGGCAGAGCGTGACCCGATGTAGGTGAGTGTTTGAGAGGGGAACTCGGCCATCTAGTGTCTGCTTTGCACAACCTATGGGTTTCCTTTCCAAAGCTGATGCCTTGAAGTGATGAAAGCTCGGGGATCATCCCAGCTCTCCCTGCTGAAGGATTTCTGTGGCTGGGAACCGAAAGTGCAGGTAAACCACTTCACCTTCAGATGCTAATTCAAGTAGAACCTTCCAGCCTTGAAAGTTCAGCACCATTATTAACATAAAACCCTCTGAGAGCAGCACTACACCCCCAGCCCTGCACTCCACACACCATTGTACTTGCTTTGCTTTTATTTCATTCTAATTACAAAGCATTACTCACGAGAATGACAGATTTTATTACTCACTATTATACAATTTCTGTCTCCTCCAGTCCTAACAAAAAAGAAAGTGCAGAAAAAGAAGTTATTTGAGGAAAAAAAAAAAAAAAAAGAATACCCCAAATAACAAATGACTTCATTTTAAAAAAGGATTTGGATGCCAAGACATTACTTTTAGTGTAGTTGCCAGTTTGGTTTAAAACTCTTCCCGTGTTTGATACTTAATAAATGCCACATGAAGTCATTCTGGAGTTGGCTTAAAATTTGTCACTCTCGTGACTAATTCCTTTTAATTAGATTTAAGAACACGGGAGGAAGAAAAAAATGTCATCATTTAAATTGAAGTCAAGTGATGTATTGATTGGATGAGGACTTAATAGCATAAGTAGTCTTTTAGAAAATGATTCAAGTGAGCAAGTTTTTAATTTCAGGCCATTTGCTTTCGCTCTCCTGGGTCTGACTGTGTATAAAAGCAGGATCATTCCAGATTTTCTCCCTTTGCACACTCACAGGTGCACATCCACCTTAGGGAATTGTGTTCATACAGACAGTCAAGTCACGTGGATTGAAATTATTAACCATCCTGGAACAAAACGAGATATTTTGAAGAGAAACAGCCCCCTCATCCCAATTATCTCGAACCTCAGGTAATTCCCAACATTTGTTTGAAAGCAGCAAGTCCACTCTGAGCAGTTGGGATCAAAGAAAACTTTTGGGAAAGGAAGGAGGGAGGAAATTAAACAAAGTTGAGAATTCTGACTTAGATTTCTTCTCCTCCTTTCTTCATTCCTTAAGTGCTGAATAATAAGGAAATTAGTCCTAGTGATTAGTCCTGTGTTAATGAACTTTGTTAAGAGCTGAGAGATCTCCCAAATTCCACAGGAAATTCCCCTTATGTCCATTGCCAATAGTTGATTTACAGTGATTTGGGAAGAATGCAGGAAAGGCAGGGATTGACCCCAGCCCTGAGCACCAGCTCCTGAGCAGAAGAAGGAAGGCTAATTAACTTTGTGCTTTCCTCTGATTTTCAGGAGCTGAGGGGAAATATTCCTGAGCCTGGAAGTTTTTCCAGTGTCAATCACCCCTTTTATTGCATCCAGTGCATTCCTTTTTTTCCCTTTGTTTTGTCATCCAGTGGAGGCAGCCCACGGAAACACTTGCTAAGGACGCTGTAGGAAAGTAAAAAACAGGAATTCATATGTTTCATTCTCAAGTAACTTCTTCCCATCCTTCCCACGGGAAACCTTCCAGCAGTTTAATAGTCCATGGGACAATATATGGCACTTGGGACTTCTGGAAGACTTCAGTGCCTTCTGCAGAAACTTCTTTGGCCCAATTTTGGCAGAGACTTGGTCTCTTGGTCCTCCTATTTAGGCTCCTTGAAGAGAGATGTCGTGCAAGGTGCGAGTTGGGTGAAGAGATTCATTCATAAAGTCAAGCAGATGGATTTTAGGGATATTTTCCCTCTTTATGGCTTCCTGTTCCAGACACTGGACAAATCTTTTTCACATTAAACTATCATTTTATCTCCCTTTTTGCTTCCCAAAGATACTCCCAGTGACTAGAACTGGCAGTTGCTTGTAATGTTGGGTACAAAGGTGCTGCCTCTGCTGCTGATGTTTTCAGGGCCCAGCAGCCAAGAGGGTTTGCTTGCAGTGCTGGCACACATTAATATGCACAAAAAAAGTGCAAGTCATCGCACAGGTATTGCAAAAATTCTCTCTGGATTCTTTAAATGTGACTAAATCAGCTGGTTTTACCCATACAGGGTTCCCACACCCAGGCAAGCTCAAGGATATTTTGACTCTCAGCCAAAAGGATGCTCTGGAGGTATTTTAAAACCAGTCCAAGGAAAGGGTGTAGTGCTCTAATGAGGTTAAAAAATAATCTGCTGGATGTAAGTCCTGACATCCAACAATCCTCTCTAACTTTTACCCAGTGATTCCTTCCCCTCAGCACGGAACAATTCCCAGATATCATCTCAGCCTCAGCCTCTCCATCCCCAGGCAAAGCACGATGGGTCCCTCTGCTCCACAGCAACGGGCCTGGAGCCCCCCTTGGTGGAAATGTTCCCTCCAAGTGCACTTTTGGGGATCAGCCCACTCCTGGGAACGCTCAAACGGGAACAGAAGCACCAGGGGAAGGGTGGGGAGAGGTGGTTTCTTCCCTCAAATATCAAGGTGATCGACTGAGAGCTGCTTCTCCTGGAGAATCCATAGGAGGGAAACGGCCTTGGATGAACTCCAGGGGTTTTAAAGCTGGTTTGTAAACACATCAGGAATGAGAGGCAGTGGGGTGAGGCAGACACAGAGAAATGTCATCCCCTTAAGCAGCTGGAGTGCATGGGGAGTGGTGACAATGCACTCTTTGTCCCACCTGTGCCATCTTACAGATCCATGTGGAGACTCTGGAATAAAACCTAAGTCTCAACCTGCTCTTCTTCCTTGGAGGAAAACAGCTGACAGATACTCAACACCATCAAATTATTCTTATTATCAACATCCTACATTGTCTTCAAGGAGTGGCAAATAGAAACAGTTTCCTTGGGCATCAATTTCCAACTCAGCTGGACTGGCAGGAAAACAAAACCTTGGGAAAAAAACCCAGGAGCCCAGTAATTAATGAATTTATTGCCTCCAGCCATCCACGTCCTCTTTTGGGGATGCCTCATCCTCTTTCAGTGCCTGAAGGGGCTCCAAGAGTGCTAGAGAGGGACTTGGGACAAAGGATGAAGAGACAGGAGTGACCCACGGGACAGCAGATTGGGAAGAACAGAGAGCAGTAGCAGCTCCTGGAAAATAAACAACAAAACACAATTTTTCACTCATCTGTTTTTCAGTAGAAGGGGTTTTTTTGTTGTCATTTTGTTACTGTGGGCAACCAGCTGCCTCCCAGGGAGCTCCCAGAGAAAAGAAAATGCCATGACAGACAACACAGCAACTTTAATTCCAGTGGTAAACAAGTTTGTTCAGGGATTCTGGAGGTGCCTGGCAAAGCCAAAGCAGCTCCGGTGCTTTGGGTTGGAATGAGGGAAAACAGCATTGCAGGGAAAAACAACCCTCTGGAAGTGGCAGATCCCTGGGAAAGGATCCCCCTCCCTGCTTTGCAGATTTCCATGGATCACATCAGGCTGAGGGTTATGTCAGTGGGGCAATAAGGGCATAATAAAGGCTTTGGGAAAGCTGTGTTTGGAATGCTGGGCTGGAATGGTTGGGGGGAGCAGAATCTGCCCTGATTTGAGATGGGGGATGAGCAGCAAAAATCCCCATCCAGAACTGACCTGTTTTCCTTTCTCCCTTCTTCTTGTGCCTCAGTGGGAGACCACACTGTGACATTCCTGGCCCAGGGATGTCCTATTTCCTGTGAGGTACCAGGGAATGACACATGAAAAAATAACAGCAGAGGTTATTTGTTCCCTTTAAACTCCCAGACCAGCAGCCATTGCAGAGTAAAAGTGGGATTTTGTTCACACTTGAAACATCTACACCTCCACAATCTCCTCTTCTTGCTTTCATGCAGGAATTCAGTGGGATTTTTAATGCTCGTGGTATTTCTTCCATAAAATAAAGAATGGTTTGGGTTGGAAAGGATCTTAAAGATCATCCAGTTCCAACCCCCTGCCATGGGCAGGGACACCTTCCACCATCCCAGGTTTCTCCAAGCCCCATCCAACCTGGCTTTGAACATTCCAGGGATTGGGCAGCCACAGCTTCTCTGGGAAGTCCATCCCAGCCCCTCATGGCCCTCACAGGGAAGAATTTCTTCCCAATATCCCATCTAAATGTTCCCATTTTCAGGTCATCCAAGGGCTGATCTGGTCTTTGGAGAAGTCACATGTCACTTGGCTTGTTCCTTCTTCCCATGCTCAGCTCACAGAGTTTTTAGGGAATATTCAAAGGATAGGAAAGAGGAGTCCAAAGGGTGCTCAGAGCATCCAGGGGTTGAGGTGTCAACCCCTCCTTTTCTCTCAGATTTTATTACACTACAAAACAAAAAAGAAAATAGGTAAATAATATAATTTATACCCTTGCTCCTCAAAGGGAAAACTCTCCAGACTCTCCAGCCCAGCAGAGAAGAACAAGCAACATGGAATTCTCACCATGGGGGAGGGATCTCTACTCTGCCTCTGCCTCACCACCAGCAGTTTGCATGGGGAATCTGCTTCTTATTTATTTGAACACTTGATTCCTTGAATCCCGTCCTTCCCAGCCAGGTAGAATTCCCAGGAAGGAGCTGCCATCCCTCCCAGGGAGCGGAAGATCAGCCCTTTTAACTTTCTAGCTCATTTCTCTCAGTGGCAGGGGTGGAAAATCCACATCCCTGTGACTCCTGTGGGTGTTTCCTCAGTCACAGGGTGACATTTTTTGTTTACCCACGTCAAATTCTGATTTTCCCCCACATTTTTTCAACTTTCTATCCACTACTCCCAGGTTTTCTGAGCCATATAACAGGAAAATATCTCCTGAGGAAGTAAATCCACGTGAGGCAGAACTGTGACAGCCTGACAAAACAACCCCCAAAAAATCCACCGAATACATAACCACTTCCAGAAATCTGGGAAAATAATTATTTCATAGGATATGTCCAACAAAATCTTTAAACAAGCCACCCTACTATCCAACAAACAAGACCAATTAGCCAAACTGAAATGCCTGAGCCAGAGAGAAGGGGAAATATTCCAAGCTTTCCTTTGCTGTTCTCCTGGAATTCTGGGCATGATGGAGCCCCAGCCAGGAGAAATACGAGTTTTATGAGGAAAAAGGCAGATGGAGATGAGAAAGCAGCTCCTCTGATGCATTCCCTGATTGCTCTGAGCCCCCCTGAGGGTAAAAATTGGGATTTTTATTGGTTTAATGAATATTATTTAAGGGTAGGATGGGATGTTTCACTTTCAGCCCAGCTTTCCTTTGACTCACTATAATTTTCTTTTAACTTTAGCTCGTGTTTAATCTCCACCATCATCACTGGGATGTAAAAAAGATCCCCAATATTGAATTTTGGGCAGTGCTAAAGAATCTCCAGTGCAAGTCCTGCCTCCTGAAGTCCTAATGTCAAGGGCTGAAGGTTAAATGATACTTTAGGATATATTTTCTAACCGGTTTTCTTCAGGAAACAAACTTAAATAAATTTTTTTTGCCCTTGTGTGCAACCAGACAAACATCCATTTCGCTCAACCATCACTGCATCCGACAATATTAAATTATGTTATAATTATATTGATTTTCTCCAGTGTAAAAGTTGTTTTTGACTGAGCAAAAAACCCTCATTAAATACCAGTGAGCATCACAATCCTTTGTGTTGATTCAAAACTGCACTAGAACCATCAGAGAATTAAAGAGCAGCTTGAACCCATCAAGGAAAATTAAAAATTAGGAACATTATCCATATATATTTATATTTAATCAAAGACTGGCAGTATGTCCAAGTATTTACAAATAAGAAAAACAAGTCAGAGAAAGTATATGGAAAATGGAGGCTTTTCTATTCCTATTTTCTGTAAACATGCAGAACTATAATGTGACTTTTCCAAGATTTTGCACTGACAGTCAGTGGAAAATGCAACAGCTATCCTGAAATTCTCTAACAACCAGTAAAAAGCAGGAGAATTTTTTCTCCCTCATGAATCTGGTTTTCAATTGCAAATGGGTTTCTCTGAATGAATTACAGATTCAGCCAAGATGTTACCATAAAACACCCAAAATTGGCTCTAATTTGAAGAAATCAGTTCCTTTAGCAGCTTGTGAAACACGAGAGAGAGGGGGAAAAAAAAACCTTGCCTTTCCCTCATTCCCAATTCTGTGGGAATCTGAGCCGAAGGCTCCAGGAGCTTCGTGCCTGTGTCTGCCAGGAAGAAAAGCAAAGCACAGAGAGCAGCAGAATTCCCTTTTTGTGTCCAAAATCCACTCGAATTGAGCCTTTTCTGCTTTCAGCTTCGGTGGGGGATGGATGTCCCAACCAGCACCAGCTCCCAGTGACAACAGGTCGAGCCCCAGGTCTGCTGATGGTGCTTGGATTGAATGGATTGGGATTGAGCCCAGGGAAAAGGTTGATTCATCATCCCTCGAGGTGTAGATGTGGCACTTGGGGACGTGGGTCAGTGCTGGGCTCGGCACTGCTGGAGAACAGCTGGATTTGATGATCTTTGATGGGTTTTTTTTCCAACCTTTTTCCATGATCCTCTGGTTCTCTACCCCAGCAAACACCCCTGGCTCAGCTGAATTATCCCACCGAATTTGAGCTACAGACAGCTGATATCTTGCAGGGTGGACAATCCATGTCTCCAATAAATATTCCACCCAAAAGGCTTTGCCATGGAAGTTGTCACCGATTAGAAAAGCCAAATATGGTTTTTTCCAGCATTAACGCTGGAGTAGCAATGCTGGAGCAGGGCAGAGCAAGGCAGAGTTTCCTCAGAGAGGAATGAATTTAAAAAAAACCCCAGAATTAAACTGCTTCTCTTCTCAGCCTTTTAAACTGGAGCAGGGGAAGGTGGAGACCTCGAGGATCAGGAGGAGAAAGGCAGCACCTCTGTCCTGTGGGTTATGGTCAGCCCCACATGAGAGTGAGGGATTCCCAGTGTGTCAGGTGACTCCAAACAACTTTATCTCTGGAGATTTAGAGCCATAGAATCCCAGAATGGTTGGAAGGGACCTTAAAGGTCATCTAGTTCCAAACCCCCTTGCCATAGGACAACTTCCACTACCCCAGGTTGCTCCAAGCCCCGTCCAACCTGGCCTTGGACACTTGTGGGGCAGCCACAGCTTCTCTGGGCAACCTCTTCCAGGGCCTCCCCACCTTAATTTCTTCCCAGAATCCAATCTAAACCAGCTCTCTGTGAGTTTTTGAAGCCCTCCCCCCTTGTCCTGTCACTCCAGGCCCTTGCAGTGATTTTGTTTCTCTCAGGAGTGTCATTTCTCCGGCACTCGAGGGATTTGCATCACAGGGACGTGTTACAAAAACTGCAGAGCACAAAAACGTGTCATTAGGCATGCATTTGAGGATAAACTGTCTCCTCAGCTGAATCAATCTGTCTTAAGATGCCTCTCTCCTCGGATTATCTGGAAATTCACAGAATCCCAGAATCATCTGGGTTGGAAAAGACCTCCAAGGTCATCAAGTCCAACTTTTGACCAGTCCCCACCTTGTCCCTCAGCCTAGAGCATTGAGTGCCACATCCAGGCATTCCTTGGACACCTCCAGGGCTGAGGACTCCAAACCTCCCTGGGCAGCCCCTTCCAGTGCCTGACCACCCTTTCCAGGAAGGAATTCCTCCTGCTGAAGAAATTCCTCCTGATTCTGAAAGTTTTTATATGGAGCTTGGTGGTGTCACCTGAATGTTCCTGTGATCTTTGCTTCAGCTTCGTTGGTATCTCAGCAACAAAATGAAAATAATAAATAATTTTAAAAATTAAATCATAAACAATATTTAAAAATTACATTTTTCTAGGCCCTCCTTTATTATGGACTCTTTGAGAGCAAGTATTTGCTCAAGTCCAGGCTCAGGTACTTGGTATCACACAGCACTGAGATGACATAACCACATTTAAATGCTTATTTTTTTCCTCAACATTCCTTGACTGAAATATCTTTTTTTTTTTTTTTTTCCTAAGATAGATCTGGTTTTGGTTCCTTCTGTCCCTTCCAATTTCCTCTGGAAAAAGGGAAAAAAAAGAAAAAAAAAAAAAGTAATTTTTTTATACCATTTTAAATTCTTCTGGATTTATAACAAGCCTTATTTTGTCAGCAAAGGGTGAGAAGCAGTGGAGTTTGCAGATGGTGTAATTTGAGGAATGCCTCTCAGTTCCTCCTCAGAGTGTAAAATCTTCTCCAGAGCAGACTGTCCCACTCCCACTCCTGCATTCCAAGAGAGCTTAGTTCTTATTATTCCACTTGCTAACGGAAAACAGCGAAAGGGTTTTTTTTCACCACTGAAAAAAAAAACCCAAGACCTCTCCAAATGTAAACATTTAGATAAATCACACTCCTTTCAGTGGCATTTTCCATTTGCTTCAGAAAAACATTCCAACCAGCAATTTAATGAAGGTTTTTGCAGCTTGTTTTGACTTTTGAAAGAGATGCACATTTTCGCTTCTCTTTGAGAGGTTGAATTTCTCACTTTTTAACTTGGTGTTTCCTGCCTTTTTGCTGCGAAAATTCAGGAGAAGGGAAGGGGAGTGAAAGTGCTTTTCATGACACTTTGCCAATGCTACTTCTTTCATTTCCATTCACTTTGCAAGGGAAAGGACAAGGGTTAATTTAAAAATTAAGACAAAATTAATGCTGTGACTTTGAATTAAATGTGTTTTTTTCTCTCTCTCTCTCTGAAAACCCTAAATTTCAGATGCTTCAAAGCAAATCTCCCTCTGTTTGCTTTTCCTTCCTGAAATCCAAAGGAAATTGAACTTAAACTATTCATTATCACCTGACACGTGTTTTTGTTGTCTTCTATTCCATTTCTTCCTGTTCCTGCGTTCTTCCTTAATAAATTATACAACCAACAGATGCTCTCCACATCATTTGTCAGGAGGAAGGATCATCAAAGTTCTCCTGATTTCAGTGAAATGAGAAGAAAGGAGAAGATAAAGAGGTGTGAGGTGAACCTTCCCAACCCTGATTTGGTATCAGAGTGTCCACATTGGTGCTGAATCCCAAGGGAGATATTCCCAAGGAACAAACAGTGGGTTTGCCTGGTCCTGTGCAAGGCCAGGAATGGGATTTCGATGATCCTTGTTGGGTCCCTTCCAACTCAGGATATTCTGTAATTCTGGGATTGTCTGGTTTAGGGTGCATGTTTCTCATGGACGTGTTTCCATCTGAAAAAAAAAAACCCTGGAGGCTCCTTGTTCCATCTCTGGAGAGCAAGGAAATGGGTTTGGTTTAATTTGGGACATGATCTCCACTCAGCACCTGCGGTAGGTGGGACAAACAAGGTCCCACAGTCAGATGACATTCCTTGCTGGTTGTTTGTGGATGCAGAGAATGGTTTGGGTTGGAAGGGATCTTAAAGACCATCACATTCCAACCCCTGCCATGGGCAGGGACACCTTCCACTAGCCCAGGTTGCTCCAAGCCCCATCCAACCTGGTCCTGGACACTTCCAGGGATGGGGCAGCCACAGCTTCTCTGGGAAATCCATTCCAGCCCCTCCCCACCCTCCCAGGGAAGGATTTATTCCCAATATCCCGCCTAACCCTGCCCTCTGGCAGTTTGAAGCCATTTCCCTTTGTCCTGTCCCTCCATCCCTTGTCCCAAGTCCCTCTCCAGCTCTCCTGGAGCCCCTTTAGGCACTGGAAGTGGCTCCCTGGATCCTTCTCTTCTCCAGGCTGGACAACCTGAACTCTCTTTAATTATTAAAACAGGGATGTCCCTGTGGTGAGCTGAGATCTGAACTCAGGTGACACCAACCCAGCCCTGGGCACATTTGGCTGCCTCTTGTAGCTGTTTTTTTGTTGTTTTTTTTTTTCTTCCCCCTTTCCTTTTGAAGGCATTGCAGGAAGTTAATTCCATCAAGGACTACCAGAGGTTTGCACTTCCAAAGCTGCGCTTTCCAGCAAAACACGCAAACAAACCACCTCTCCCTGCCTCACACACCCCTGTAATTACACCTGTCAGCAATTCCTTCGCTGTTTTGTCCCTTCACTGAAGGTAAAGAGAAGCAAATCAGCCCTTTCTCCTCCCAGCCTTCCTCTTCTCTGACTCATCACCACGGAGGAGCTCCGGAATGAAGGTGCATCCCCCCGGAAATGCAGCGCTGGCGCAGATTCCGGCCGCCTTTGGAATGAGTCAGGGTGGGAACAGCAGGCTTGGGATTGTCAAAATACAATCAGAGAGACACTCCCTGTTAGTGGGAAGCCCACTCTGCAATCAGTGATGGAACAGAGGAACAGGAAGAGGGGGCAGGAGGTGATGGAGCAGAGGTGGTTGTTGCTCATAATTAAACCCACAGGTCTCCTGGTGTGCTGACAAAATATTGGGCCTCACCGAAAGTGGTTTGGGAAACAAGGCAGAGGGATTTTGTGGTTACATAGAATGTTGGTGCACTCACATTTTGGATGGTCTGTGCAGTCTTGTGTCTCTGACTCCCAAAACAAGACCCAGCTGAGGTAAAAGAAAGTCCAGTAAAAGAAAATAAGATTATTAAGGGGGTGGAGTATTTGCCTTTAGAGGAGAGACTGAAAAGGCTGCACAGACCCTTTCTTTTTTTTTACCTGGATTTTCTTTTACCTCAGCTGGGTCTTTTTTGGGGGGCAGTCAAAGACCAGAACTGCACAGATCACCCAATATGTAAATCCATCAAAATTCCATGTAACAACAAAGTCGTGTTTCCCAAACCGTTCTTGGTGATTCCCAATATTTTGTCAGCACTTTTGCCTGTTGTGGCCCCAAAAAACAGGGATTTCAGGGTACTCCCAGTGGCAACTCCAGGATACCTTTCCTGAGTATTGGCTGAATCCTGAAAAATGACCATTCAGTCCTACTTTTCCTCTTAAACAGATCTCAGTCCCATCAAAGGATCTTGGTGTATTATATTTTTAATATATTCCCAGAGGATTAACAAGGGAACAGAATGAAGAAAATGTCCAAGGTTTTTCCCCCCCTTAATTCCCAATTCCATTGCTGGACAGGGAATCCCATCCTAGCAAGACCAGAGGTCTGACCCAACCATTAATTCCTTACATCCTTATGCAAATATTAGGCAAGAGCATGACATGCAATTTGTTTATTTAATTAAAAAGTTCTTTTTGCTGAGGTTTGATGTCACAATTTCCCTTTCACCGATTTAAATCCAGCTTATTTTTAAAACCTGGTTTTTTTTATCCGGGCACTTTAGTGACCCAGTTACAACAATGGGAATATTCTGAACACAGGAGTAACAAGTGCATCCAATTATTCTCCGTGGTTATAAGGAGTGGGTTGAATTCAGGAGCAACTGGTGAAATATGTATTAAACAATCTATTAATCATTATTACCTCTAGGTAAAATTTTAATAAACACCAGAATAAATGACCCAGATTGCAGTGGCTCTGCACTGATGTTATACTTTGGAGGCTTAAATTTGGCAAACAATGGATTCATTAACCCACAGAAGTCCAGACTTCAGGAATGCCTTGCACAGGCTATCTGGTCATCTGGCTTTCAAATTAGGACCCAGATCAAATCTTAGGCTGGGACTAAGGGCTGATTTTATTAATTTATTCAACCACCAGCTCATATTCAAAAATGCAATGGGTTCAACTCAAGCCTTCTCAGTTCAATCTGAGAGAGAATTAAACTTAAATAAATCAGGACAGAGTCCACTCCGAACAAGGTCATGTCCACCTGCAGGTTTAATATCTTTAAAAACTTCCAAATCACACTTCCATGTGATTGAAGTTCCTGATGGTGCCTCCTCCACAAGTTCTTGCTCATCATTATATCTTGCTGAAGATTCCTTATGGCAATTCCATCAAGAGCAGCTCCTGCTGCAGGAGCAACACTCAGAGCTCACTCAACACTCAAACTTGTCTCGGTGCTTGCAGGTATTATAATTTATTGCAGATAAAAGCTTTTGGTTCAGAACTGCTGAAACATTTTACATTTTCAATATTGAACTGCCTGTGCATTTTGATTTCTAATTATGCTGCTCCTCTAAATGTTAGTGTGAGGAAAAAGGTGGGGAGGTTGATTAGAGGGGATAAAATACCCTAACTGAAAAACAGCAATAATTTGGAATCTAAATGAAGTATTTTAGATTGACAGCACAATTTTTCCCCCCTCATTTGGTCAAGTTTGCTGTGCTTAATTTTGGTTTGGTGTCACCTGTACCCATTGCTCTCCACCTTTTTCTCACCTCCACTCAACCTTTTTCCTTCCTTTGGTCTCCTCCTTTTTGCTCTGCAAATCCTTTTTGTTCCCAGCTGGTTTCCTTCCTTCACTGCTATTTTTTTTTAATTCTTTTCTATTTTTTTCTTTTCTTGTTGCAATTTTTCTTCTTGTCCTTGTCCTTGTCCTTCTCCTCTTTCTCCTCCTTTATCATTTCCTTCTCCTTCATCATTTCCTTCTCCTTCTTTCCTCTCCTTCCCCTTCTCCACCTCCTTCTCCTTGATCTTGGATGTCTTTTCCAACCTTAATGATGCTTTGAAAATTTCCCTCTGTTGCTGCCATTTAAATCAGTAACAACTTGGGTGATTTTTTTTTTTTAGAGCTTTTGTTCACACAACCCTTAGAAGAGCAAATCTGGACAATGTAAGGAGTCTTCCAGCTCAGGATAAAACCAAGTCCAGACAAACCAATGTGTGCTACCAGCTTTAACTGGTTAATTCCTGCTATTTTATTACCCTGGCATAGCAATTCCCTCTATAAAATCATTTCAGGCTGTGCCCCCTAGTCAGGAATGAGTCACTGTCTCCTCCTGTGACATGAGCAGAACTCAGGTGTCCCTGTGGGAAAGCGGAAAGTCTTAAGTAGATGGGTTAGAACCGACCTGCTGATTCCCTGATGGAGCAACATTTTGTGGATTTTGATTAAATATCTCTTGGGAACCTGGAAAAAAAAAAAAAAGAGCAAAGTGTTCCAATAGAGCTGAAACTTCCTCTCTGACCTTTCCAGCAGAAAACATTTTCATTCCTCATTTACAGATCACTTTTGTTCTTTGGTTTTTCCCCCCCCCCACTGGCTGCTATTCCGTTAAATATGATTCTGTTAAATATTATTCCGTCAAATATTCTGTTAAATTACATAGAATGAAATTAAAAAGTAAAAATCAGAGGAACTCATTTCTGCTTTATTTAAATGAAATGGTTCAGTTTAACCCAAGCTTTTGGCCTCAGAAGATTGTAGGGGGCCTTGCCACTACCTGGTTTTCTTCCAGGCACATTCAAAATGAACTGGGAAAAGGATTCAAAACACACAGAAAATCTGTTGTCTGTCCAGTTCTGGTAGAGAGGGGAAAAACAGTAACAGAATTTGACTTATATTTTCAAGGAATACATATTTCTGGGTGGGAAGAGATCTATTTAAGTGTGGGATGTGTGCCCCTACCACTGAAAGTGCTTTGGGACAGCCTCCAGTAATCCTAGAAACAGCCCAATGGAAGTGGCATTTTTTGACTCTCCCTCACATAAAAAATATAGAATATTTCTATTATATATTTAATATTTATATAAAAGGGAAAACTCCTGAGATGGGATTTTACACAACTTTCCTCTGTACATCTGCACTGGTGTCGGAGTTTGGGGCTTGTCGGAGTTTGAAACCCCTTCTGATGTTCAGCCCAGTCCTCCCAAATGAGCCTTTGCCGTATCAGAGGTGATAACACTGATGTGCTCAGAGTCTGACCAGCTCTTGACATGAAGACTTGCCCTCTTCACCTTCTACCAGGCTGAGAAGAAGGTATAATTTCATTATATCAAATTTGTCCCTGTTTTTGCTCTACTCATCAGCTCCTGTCTCAGCTCCTCCTTGTTTCACCTCTACCTCCCTTTCTCAGTGGATGTGTATCCTGTTGCTGGTGAACTTCATAAACTCTGGTGTTCCTGTAGATACTGATTGTATCTTCAGGGGTGGGAAGGAATTGGGGCTGTTGTTTTTCCAAGGGCACATTCAAGGGCTCAAAGCCGATGATGGGACGAGAGGAAACGGCCACAAGCAGTGCCAGGGGAGGTTTGGGTTGGACATTAGGAAAAAATTCTTCACTGAAAGGGTTATCAAGAGTTGGAAGAGGTTGTGCAGGGAAGTGGTGAAGTCACCATCCCTGGAAAGACTTAAAAGACATGTAGATGTGGCACTTGGGGACATGGCCAGTGGTGGCCTTGGCAGCACTGGGAGAATGGTTGGACTCAATGACCTTAAAGATCTTTTTCCATAATTACTTTACAGATGACAAGGCACTTTCATCACAGACTTTTAAACAGAGAAGGTCCCAAAAAGCCAGCTGATTCCAAACCCCCTCTTAACAGACCACGGGGCACTTCACACCCAAAGTAGAACTTGCCTGAGCACAAACTGCACATCTTGCAGTGACAAAACTCTTGCCACCTTTTCATGAAGCAGACACTTGCAAAGCTGTGAAAATCCAGCCTCCTGTGGCTCTTTGGTGAACACATTCCCACCCCCTGAGTCACAGCAGCCTTGGTCCCAGGATATCAAGGGCGGCATCGTGTTGGGTTCCCCATCCCCTTCTGGCTGTGATGCCACTGCTGTCACTCCTGAATGATATCAGCAAATCAAAGAGCAATAACCAGGGAATTCAGTGAGGCCTCATCTGCAGTGCTGTGTCCAGGTCTGGGCTCCTCAGGACAAGAGAGACAAGGAACTCCTGGAGCGGGTCCAACGGAGGCAGCGGAGATGCTGAAGGGATGGAGCATCTCTGGGAGCAGGAAAGGCTGAGGGAGCTGGGGCTGTTCATCCTCCAGAGGAGACACTGAGAGGGGATCTCATCCACATCTGTCTGCAGGGAGGGGGCAGAGGATGGACCAGACTCTGCTGGGGGGGGCCCAGCAATGCCACAGGGGGAATGGGCAGGAACTCATGCCCAGGAAGTTCCACCTGGACATGAGGAAGAACTGAATGGTTTGGGTTGGAAGGGACACTCAAGATCATCTCATTTCAACCCCCTGCCATGGGCAGGGACTCCTTCCACTAGACCAGGTTGCTCCTCAGCATCTGACAGTCCAACCCCACAATTTCTGTCTGGAAGAGCAGAACCCTGGAAGAACCCTGGACATCTCCCAGGTTCCCATCACAGGAACAGAAACACCATCTGGGGCTAAAAATGCACATGTGGGTGTGTCCTCCTCGACAGCCTGTAAGCCCCTGAGAGCTCCACTTCACCCCACCTCTCTGTAGACACTCAACTGTGTCACAGAATAAATTTAAAGCCTATTTAAGAAAAGGAAAACCAGCAAATTAAAGCTCAAGGTCACCTCCAGAGATGCTTTCCCGCTTCCCTTCACCTGGTAACCGAATCCCAATTTAACTAATCACTAATAGGGAACTGTTAGTCTAGACCTGAAGCACAAAACCATTTGCTGGTTAATTCCCTTTCATTAAAGCCTCACTTTCTAAGTCAGGACTTCTTTGAAATCCCATCTGCCAAACCCAAGAGAACTAAATCTGAATATTCTCTCCCCTTTTCACAGAGGTGACAAAATAGAGACTCACCTGCCCCCAGTCATGCCTTTGGCAAAGGTGAGAATCAAACCCATCTCTTGCTCTCTCTTGCTTGGGAAAAGGACCCAAGACCTGCAGATTTCTGTCAAACTCAACTTTTTCTGAAGGTACAAAAAGAAACAAAAGAAGCAGCTTCCCAGCTCCAGAGTTTTAAGCTTTGTGACAGAGATGGGGATAATAATATTAATTAAAATACTATTACAGCACTTAGAGGGGATTATTTGGCTGATATAATTAGGAAAGACAACATGTCATTATGGCATCTCCATGATGTACACACAGGAACAACAGCTACTGTAAATTACTGCAGCAACAACAATTAGCTGTGGTTCTAATCTAACTTATTGTAATGAGCCATGAAAGGAAAACAGGGCCCAGGAAGAGGCAGCAGCTGCTGAATCCTGGATAAATCCCATTCCTGGACTGGCTGAAATGTGGTGTCAGAGGCTGAAGGTTTTCAGGATGACATGGGAATTTGAACCCAGGTGTGGATCAGGACCCATGGGACAGTTTTTTCCAGGATACAGAAATATTGGATTCAGCTTCTTGCAGCTTGATCTTCTGTTGTCATGTTGTTAAAATGCCTGGAAATTGAACCCAACTCCCATTTTGTGTGGTGAAAATCCCTCTGCCCTCCTAAAAAGGGCTTATCCCGTGGAGTTATTTTCCCCTCACCTGAGCAAAAACCTAGATTGTGGTGGATTAAAGTGTTACTTATAAGACAATAACTTTCCAGATAAATGAAACAGCCTTGCCCTGGCCAGTGTGACTTTCTTCTGCCCAGAGGAGGAACAGCTCCAAATTTGGGCAATGGGGATGCAGATGCTCTTTTCATCCCCTCTCCACCTGGGAGACTCTTTCTTCTCTCAGATGTTCCTATTGGTCTCCTCTTCCCAACTCTCATTTCCCAACAGCCACCAGATTTCCTCCTGTTCCCCACTCGGAGTCAAACCATGGACTGGCTCTTGGTGCTCTTTGAGGGTTGATTCTGAGTTCCTGGAAGAACAGACAGCCCCTTGACTTCTCCAGTGAGATCCCTGCCCAGATCTCTGGTGCAGAGTATGATGGGTCCAAGATATGTGGCTCTGAGGGTTACAGATCCCTAAATTCCCTTGCCTCTTCCACTTTCAAGGGATGAAAATGGTAGGATAAGTTAAGTTTTGGTTCTTACCTGATTTTAAGCAAGCTTAAGTTGTTCTCTTCCCATTGGTGTCATCGTGTCCTCTCACATTTCAGACTTGGCCTGAGGAAGCTGTTTGTGAAACAGAGAGATGGAGGCACAGACAGAGAGGTTCTGTAAGGAAAATTCCACAGACACATGGAATTACTGCAGTTGGAAAAGATCTCCAGGGCCATCAAGTCCAGTCATTAACCCAGCACTGCCAAGGCCACCATGGACTCGTGTCCCCAAGTGTCACATCCACATGGCTTTTAAATCCCTCCAAGGATGGGGACTCTACCACTGCCCTGGGCAGCTGGGCCAGGGCTGGGAAACCCTTTCAGGGAAGAAATTTTCCCAATATCCAGCCCAAACCTTCCCTGCTGCAACTTGAGGCTGTTTCCTCTTGCCTTGTCTCTTGTTAACAGGGAAAAGAGGGTGAGTCCCACCTGGCTCCCCCTCCTGTCAGGGCATTGTAAGGAGCAAGAAGGTCCCCTCTGAGCCTCCTTTTCTCCAGGCTGAGCCCCCCCAGCTCAGATTTGTGCTCCAGACCTTTCTCTAGCTCTGGCTGCCCTTCTCAGGAATCATTTGACATCATCCCTCCACTCCTACAGAGACAACACACGGTGTGGGAATTCCTTGACCCACCACAGAGCTCTGGGGAGGGAGGGGATTTTGGCATTCCCACATCCTCAGAGTGCTTAGAGGTGGAGGAAGGAAATAATTCCAGCTGTATGAGGCTGCCCAGGATGCTCCTTGGCAAAGCTTGGAGCTGCTCTGCAGTTCCTTTCTTCTGTCTTCCTTATTCTGCTCACAATAAATTGCAGCCCAATTATTTCTGGCTGGAGGTATCAGCGAGGAATGAAATGTGTTTCTCTTTGCCAAGGCAGGGAGAGAGGGGGGAAAAAAAAAAGGAGCCAAATTTACAGTGAACTCCTTTTCCCTTCTTTTCACAGGTAACTGAATTAATTTCCCCAATTGAATCTAGTCTTAAGTACTGAGTCTTTTATAGATGTGTGTTTTATAGCTGGAGTTATTGATACTGAGAGATATATATTGAGCTTTTGGAGGGGGAGAGACCCTCATCCATCACATTGACTTTTTATTGCAGGATTGAAATTGCAATATAAAGAAAAATTGATTTAAGGATCCTCCTATAAATATGAATATATGTTCAATAATATATATGAATATATATTCAAGGATATGTTGATATAGAGTGATATAAGGATAGGCATAAGTGGTATCTTTCTGTTTTGATGGACTGTGATGGAATAACTGATGAAATATTTGCAGAGAAATCCTAATTATTAACTGGAGGAGACATTTCCAGAGTGAATTTCCTGATGATTTCATGTGTTCCCTGTGGATGGAGGTAACTGGTAATAGAGCAAATCCTCAGCTTCCTGCTGGGATCATGTTATTTGGCCAACAATTCCTGGTGTTTAATGCATTGGGAAATGATCACCCTGGGCACTAAACGTGCAAAGGGGCTGTGAGGGAATGTTGTTAGATGGGAATGTCCTAATTAATTTAGATCCAGCTCTTTAAAGGCAGCAAAAACTTGAGAAAATACATATAGAATGGTTTGGGTTGGGAGGGACCTTAAAGATCATGGAATTCCAACCTCCTGCCATGGGCAGGGACACCTCCCACTAACCCAGGTTGCTCCAACCTGGCCTTGGACACTTCCAGGCATGGGGCATAAATAATAAATAGTGTCCTGTCTGTAGGAAGAAGTTGTTCAGGGAAAGGCACCTTTGTTATCCAAGAAAACCGAGGGAATTACTCCTGGAGCTCAAGTAGGAGAAATTCAATATCCATGAATATGAGTCCTGAACACTGAATTGCAATTGAGTTTATCAAAGGCTTTCCAGATTGTGTGAAATTTTGCAGTTTGAAAGTGATTTTCATTCCAACTTTCAGAGGGAATACGGGGTGCACAGAAGGAACTGGAAGAAATATTACATAAAATACATTCCAAAGTTAAAAATTAGTCTTAAAAAAAGAGAGAAATGGTAGAATAAAAATTATTTCTTTCTCCATTTTAGCTGTTAAAAGTAATGGAAATAACCACCAGTTTGTCTTGGGGGGAAAAAAAAAAGTGATCCCAAAATCCAATCAAAAAAAGTTGTTGACAGGATTATCAAAATACTTGTCTTGCACGGAGGGGGAGGAATGTTCCCGAACACATCTCAGTTAAAAAAAAATGACACCTTTTTTTGTGAGTTATGACAGGAGAAAAAATATTCCACCAAAAGTTTCTTGGGCAGGTGTGAGGGAACAGCTGTGGGAAACGGAGGGGCTGGTGGTAAACAAATACCATGGAAATATCACAGAATCATGGAATGGTTCGGGTTGGAAGGGACCTTAAAGATCATCCAGTTCCAACCTCCCCTGCCATGGGCAGGGACACCTCCCACTAGAAGGTTCTGCGTGTTGTCCTCTTCTTTTTTAGTAAGAAAATAAGAGTAAACAATTCCTTTTCCTCCTAGAATATGCCCAGGGATTACTGGCAGATCTCCTTTTGCTCCTCATCCCAACTCCTCTTCCCAAAACAATGCTCTCTCCATCCCCTCTCTGCAGAGGGCACTGGTCCTTCTCCCAAATTTTCCTGCCAGTCCCCTCTTCACCCTCCCCGTTTTCCAACACCCACCGTGTTTCTTTCCACGCTCCCCTTGGAGCCAATCCACAGGCTCTTAGTGCCCTTTGGAGCTTGACTCCCGAGTTTTTGGGAGGAGTGGCACCCCCGCGACTTCCTCACGTCGGCGAAACCGCATTTTCCAGCGGCACCACCGCTCCTGGAAGGCCGGGAGCTCATTTCCAACCCGACACGGCCACCAGCTGGCTGGATTGGAAATGACAACAAAGCTAAAAACCCGCTTCCAAACATCCCAGTTCCACCAGTCAGGATCTGATCTGGTGAGCAGGAATGTCCCCTGGAGAAGTTGTGCCCTGTGTCCCTACTCAGCAAAGGGGGAAACTGTGGAAATAATTCCTGCCGATTTTAAGCACAGGGAGATCAATCCACTCGTATGGGATTGTTTGATGGTCTGCCTGCTTCCAATCCAGTGCTGGAAAACCTGGAATGACAAGCCTTTATCTGCTATTCCATGTGCTCTTCATACCTGAGTCACCTTAAGGGGATTCTCTCCACAGGTGTTTGAGAGGGACAAGGGAGCTTTCTGCAAAGGAACCAGAAATTTGGATAAACCCACCAAATTCTGCTCCAACCAGGGCTCACAGCTGGAAATTGCCTGAGCAGAACACAGAGCTCCTCTGAGGGACTTTTATCCCAAATTTTCCATGTTTTCCTTGCATTGGGTGGATCCAGTTCCAACATTTCTCCGAGTTCCCAGCCCTGCTGGCTGTGCATCCCAAGAGGGTCTCAGGAAACAGGGAGAGAAGCAAGTCCTCTCTGTCTCCAGCCCTTTTGCCCATTCCTATTGTGTGGATGCCACGAGACTTTTCCTAAAGGGAAAGTTTTGCACTGGGCAAA
Source organism: Pyrocephalus nanus (assembly GCA_038380795.1). Lineage (NCBI taxonomy): Eukaryota > Metazoa > Chordata > Aves > Passeriformes > Tyrannidae > Pyrocephalus > Pyrocephalus nanus. The sequence goes on from CM076261.1 coordinate 95,138,587, forward strand.
AAAAGTTTTGCACTGTTCGGGTTTTTGATGACACAGAAAGTATTCCCTCAGAAACCTTTCCCAGGAATCCTCAGCCAGGGCTCCTAATTGGGCAGGGACCAGATTAAAAGCACTGCAACAAATGGTTGGAAGAGAACTTGAGTATCATCTCATTCCAACCCACTGCCATGGGCAGGGACACCTTCCACTGTCCCAGGTTGTTCCAACCTGGCCTTGGACACTTCCAGGGTTGGGGCAGCCACAGCTTTTCTGAGCAAGCTGTGCCAGAGCCTCACCACCCTCACAAGGAACAATTTCTTCCTAATATCCAATTTAAGTCTGCCCTCCTTCAGCCCAAAATCCTTCCCCCTTGTCCTGTGCTGAAATTCCTAAGATGAATCCCACTTGGTAAGATCCAGGAGTTATAAGACAAGAAGATGTAAAAAGCACAAAGTCTCCAAGACAAGGCAAGTTTTAGGAAGAAACAAAATGCAAGTCAAAAACATTTCAGGTTCCAAGGTCTTTGGGATAGGAATGAAATTTTGCCTTTTCATCTCTTCCAGTTATCTGTGTGGTCTGGTGGGATATAGAGAGGAAATCCAAGTGGAATAATGGAATCCCAGAATGGTTTGGGTTGGAAGGGACATTAAAGGCCATGGAATTCCAACCTTCTGCCATGGGCAGGGGCACCTCCCACTAGCCCAGGTTACTGCAAACCTTGTCCAACCTGGCCTTGGACACTTCCAGGGATGGGGCAGCCACAGCCAGGGCCTCCCCACCTTCCCAGGGAAGAATTTCTTCCTGATACCTGATGTAAACCTGCCCTGCTTCAGCATAAAGCCATTCTCCCTTGTCCTGTCACTGCACATCCCCTTAAAGTGTTTGGACAATGGTCTCAGGCACTGGGGTGATTTTTGGGGTTGTTCTCTGGAGGGCCAAGAATTGGATTCCAAGTTGGAGGTCCCCTCCAACTCAGGATATTCTGTGATTTTAGTCTGTAAATATTATCTTCAACCATTTTTTTTTTTTTTCTTTCCAGTTAATCATCCCACTGTCTTCTCATCCATCATGGCCCTCTCATGGATCACTCAGAGGACTGGGATGTTTTAAGTCACTCTGTGTGTGCACAGGAATCTGTGAAGATGATCCTTCATGGAATTGCTGGAGTTTCCAACCCTGAAAGTGCTGAAAACACTGGCAGATGTGGCACTTCATGATATGGTTTAGTGGGAAGGGTGGTGTTGGGTCAAAGGTTGGACTTGATGATCTTGGAGCTCTTTTCCAGCTTTAATGATTCCATGATCCAAAGGGAACGTAAGAATGACAAACACCTCCAACTCCAGGAACACTGTCACCATCAGGAGCTGGGAACAGTTTTAGGGGATGGTATTTAACCCTTCTGGGTTATTTAACCCCAAAATGGAATTTTCTTTTTGTCCCTTCCTTTCCAGCCCTTCCTCCATATGTAGGTATTTTTTTACCAGGACTCTTCCAAACCAATCCATGAATGTTCCTTCAAGTTGTTGGTAGGACCTGGGCCACCTGCAAGGATCAGAGCCTGGATTTTCTGCACTTTTGACACCTATCTCTTTACCCAGAGTTTTTTCTTTCCGTCCTCTTTGATTCCTCTTCCCCACTCACTTCATGTTCAGCTCTCTCGAGGTTTTCGACCTCTCAAGGTGCTGTTGAGCTGCCTGGTTTTCCCTCCACCCACTGTCATTTCTCACCTCTCTAAATCCAAACTTATTATTATGCAAAAAGAAAAAGAGCTTTGATCCTCCTGGTCAAGGTTAGCCCAGGGAAAAAAAAAAAAAAAACACAAAATAATCCCCAAGGAAGTCACACCTGGGTGTGTGGTTTTGCTCTGTCGTTTTTCTTTCCAATTTTATATGAAGCACTTTATTGTTTAACAGACCAAATACCTACACAGAACAAAAAAAAGGCTTTATAAATATTATCAATATAAATTTATGTAGCCCCTCAGTATTGGCTTAAATGAAATGACAATACTTCCCATTTGGAATTCACTCAGCCCCAGACAAACAAAATACCAATATGTGGAGAAAAAACCTTGTAAGATTGATAAAGACAGCAGAATGATGACTTTAAAGTGGATTTTCCTACTTTAAATGCATAGGTTACATTTTCTTTATGCAGTCTTTAAATAATTCATTAGTCCCCCAGACAGTTTTATTAAGTCTGGGAGTATTGCTGTGGAATCCCAAGTAGCTGGAACTTCTCTGAAGCTGATGGGACCAGGCAGTTGGAATTCTAAAACACGTTTGGAGCGGAACGGTCGCACATTTGTGCCGGGAGATGGTGATTTTGTCACACCCCAGCCGCTTTTTATTCCCTGAGATCCCAGATCCCAGACCATCAGCATTCCACAGCAGAGATCCCTCAGTATTCAGGAGCTCTTGGAGCTTCTTTTCTCCCCAGTGAGCAGCAGGTGGCACTCCCCAGGAGCTCATGGGGTGGGTTTGGCAGGACATCAAGCTTTTAATTTATATTTTTGTTATTTATTTGTAGATTTATGGCATTGTTTTGGTTGGAAGGGACCTTAAAGATCATATAGTTCCAATTCCCTGCCATGGGCAGGGACACATTCCACTGTCCCAGGTTGCTCCAAGCCCCATCCAACCTGGCCTTGGACACTTCCCCCATGGCAGGGGGTTAGAATTCCATGATCTTTAAAGTCCCTTCCAACCCAAACCATTCTGTGATGCTACAATCCAGACCTGAAAAATCTAAAAAAGTGAAACAATTATTTATTTACAGGACACTCAATGCCTTTAGCACAGCCTGTTGTCCAAAATCCATCTATTCCAAAAACTGTGTCACTTCACCCATCCCAAAAATTGTGTGTCACCTGACTGATGAGAAGCTGATCTGCCTTCAACCCTTTATTGCTTTCTAAGCCTAAATTAAGCAGCAATTTTCCACAGAATCACAGAATATACTGTTGATTATTCAGGACCCACAAGGATTATCCAGTCCAACCCCTGGCCCTGCACAGGACACCCCAAGAGTCACCCCATGAGGCTGAGAGGAATGTTTGATATTAAATGAGAGGAACCTAAAGCCCAGCACTAAGATTTGTGTCTATAAAAAACAACACATGTATCTATAAACCAACATTTTTTAGGGCAAGGTCAACTTTTCCCCCAGAGTCTGTATCGTGTTTGAGAGGAGCGTCCTTGCAAAACCCACTTAATATTAGACTCAGGTCCACCATTCCCACAAAGTTATCACATTCCTGACCAGTTATCTGCCTTGATTGACACTATCAGCCTCAGGAGTAAGTGGCTCAGCTCCAAATTCCCCCTTCCAGCAGAAATCAGGACGAAGTTTGTGCCCAAAACAAGCTCTGCCCCTGCCTGCAGTAACCTGTGCCTGGGCTGGAGAGCTCAGCACTTCCCCAGAACTCTCCCAGTCACTTTGCCAGTGGGAAGAACTAAAAAGAGATTTCCAAACTGGTTGAAATTTCTGAGCTTCATATCCCTTCAAATCCCTGTTGTCTCATTTCTTGCCTCTTTTTTACAGTTAACAAAACAAAAACAGGCAATTGTGTGGCTTGGTTCACTCAGTCCCCTCTAAAACCTCTGTTAGGAGCAGATAATTTATGTTTGAAAAGCTGTTGACCCTGTTAATCTGCTCCTACCAGGATTTTCAATTAAACTGATCCCCTCATTTACCAGGGGAAACCTCTGTTTTGCTTAATAACTCCCCCTTGCAGAAAATAACACTCCAACGTGGAAAAGACTGACAGACACAGCCAGCCTGGCTCTGTCATGAGAAAAAAATTACTATAATATTAATAATTTTTTTAATTGGTCTAATGATGGCTTGCAAGGCAAGAATTCCAGGCCCACAGACGGGCAGGGAGAACGCTGGGATTTGGATAAGGTGCCTGCAAAGGTGGGAAAAGCAGAATTGCAGAATATTCGGTTGTGTGATTTCTCAAAGTTTGTTCCATTTGTGCGTTGAAATTTGGGGCACAGAGGTTTGAAAGGAGGAGTGAGATTAGAAAATTGTTCGTAGCCACTTCATTCCTTTTTTATTTAATCTTTAACTGGTGATTTGAGGGGGAAATCAGTTCTAGATAAAAAATATTGATTAAGATGTTGACGGTCACTCCACCCCCAAGCTCCCCTTGCTGTCACTGATGGGTGAACTCGTAATTTAAACAATCATGGAATCATGAAGATTGGAGCAGATCTCCAAGATCATCGAGTCCAGCCTTTGTCCAAATGCCCCCACACCCAATAAACTCTGTTGCCAGTTCCCCACTGACTCATTTTTTGAGCCCTTCCAAGGACGGTGACTCCACCACTTCCCTCTTCCAGTGCTTGACAACCCCCTTAGTGAAGAAATATTTCCTAATGTCCAACCTAAACCAACCCTGTGGGTGTCAACTGAGGTTGTTGCCTCTCATCCTATTGCTTGTTCCCTGGGAGCAGAGCCTGATCCCACCTGGCTCCAACCCCACCCTCCCATCAAGGAGTTGTGGAGGGTGTGAAGGTCCCCCTTGAGCCTCCTTTTCTCCATCTGAGCCCCTCAGCAGCTCCTCATCAGACTTGTGCTCCATCCCCCTATTAATGTACCCACAAAATAAAAATATAATTCAGGTTCTTCAGATCCTGCTCTCTCCATTTGTTTCCTTGGGAATGAGTTCACTAAAACAACTTTTTTGACCCATTTTTTGCTCCCATCACTGCATCCACTTCATTCATATCTTCCCTCACTTCACTGCTGACGTAGAACAACAGTCCTAAAAGCTTTGCCAAAATCTTTATTTCCTTTTTACCCATTCAAACAGATCATTTTATTTCTCGTGGCCTGTCTGAATTAAAAGATCAAAGAGGTGATTTTGGTCAATAATCTTCCTTTGGGGCACTGGGAGTCTGAAGGAGGAAATAACACAGTGGAATATTGAAAAGGAAAACCAGACCCACACCAGACCCCTAAAATACTTTCTCATGCCAGGACAGGTCATTCCAAAGCCCTGAAGCCATCCCATGAACTCAGGAATCTCCTTCTGTGCCCACAGCTATTGTGGGTAAATCATTGGTGATCATTATTTCCTCTTACCTGGGAACTGCTGCAATATAAATACAAACTCCTTATCTGATCCCATTTATTTGGAAAATCATTCACTGAGGTTTTTTTCCAGATGGTTTGTTAACCATTTGGAATGAGAATGTTCAGCCTGTTGGTGCTTTTTCCAGTTGTTTGCTTGGTTGACCAGGGTTTTCAGGCACAGCAGGGGAAATCCAGGGTGAAAACACTTCAAGCAGCACTAAAAGACTTAGTGAGGATGTTCCTGCAGAGCTCCACCAACCAGCCATTCCCAGGCTGAAGGGAATTTCCTTCTCCCTGGACCTGAGGTAATTTTTCCAGATCTGGCTTCATTACCTGGGGCACAAAGCACTGCATCTGGTTTAGTGGAAGGTGTCCCTGCCCGTGGCAGGGAGGTTGGAACTGGATGATCTTCCAGGTCCCTTCCAACCTGAACCATTCTGGGATTATATGTCAACTTCTCCTTCACCCCTGCCTTCCAAAATGCCACTCAAAATCCACTTAATCTCTCCAAAATTTAGGGAACTAAGACTTTTTGCTCCTTCTAAATTTTTCCCATCAAAATGATAGTTTATTTAGACAGAAAAAAAAAAAAACAAAAAAACAAAAAAACCCACAAACTTTCTTCCTTGAAGGAAAATGAATATTTTACCCCCAAATTACCTGCTAATTGGTTTTGTTTAATTTTCTAGTATATATGAAGAACCACCAAAATTTGGGGGGGAAAAAAAAAAGGCTTTTGTTGTTTTTTTATCTTGTTTTATTCCTTTTCCTGAAAATGAAGCACATTTTTTTCATGTATTATCTCATCTACAAGTCAGTCTTTTAAAGGGTGTTGCAGCAGCCTTGGCATGAGATATTGATAATCCTGAATGATAAAACTAAGACTTAATTGCAGATAGATGGACACTTCCCCAGGCAAGGGATAGGGGAGAAATTAAGCCATAAGGATTTTTACCTCATTGGGAGGCAGATATTTAACAAAATTCCACCTGTTTCTTCATTTTTTCCTGGGTAAAAACACGCAAAATTCCATTCCTGTGCGTTGCAATACTGTTTATACCCAAGCTCTGGGCGTCCAAAATAGAAATGTTGTCCTTAAATCCTCTATTTCCAGCAATTTTATTTCTCTCTGACATCATTCAGTTGGATCCACGCTCTTCTCCAACATTTCTCACTTTTCCCTGGCAAACTGGGTGGGATCAGTGGATGATTCATATCCCAGGCTGGCATTTCCTGTTGGGTGTTGGTGACTCATTGATCTGCTCACTCAGCATCACTAAAAAATGGGCTGAAAGGGGCTCCTATTTGTCCAATATTGCTCTGCAGGTCATTTTCCATAAAACCTAAAGAGGATAAACTTCCTTGGAATGGAAGTATTTGTCAGAAGGGAGAGGGTGTGGTGGGTATTTACCCCATACCTGGGCTCTTGTGCTTCTTAACAAGCAATTCTTGTCTCTCCTCCTGTGCAGGGCCAGGATTTGGGCTTTGAGGATCCTTGTGGGTCCCATCCAGCTCAGGAGATTCTGTGATTCCATGATTCCCATGATTTCCCAGTCTATGCCCTGTGAATCCAACAGTTCCCCTCCTCCCTGACTTATTTCACAGGAGGGATGGGAGAAAATGGGCTCTTCAGTTTTACAAAGAGATCGAAAGTTGAATCGAGGCAGAACTTGTTAAAAATAAAAGCCAAACGTCAAACATTTTAAAAATTGAGTTTTCTTACGGTGCCCATTGATTCCCTATCCTTGGAAATCATGGAATCACAGAATGATTTGGGTTGGAAGGGACACTAAAGACCATCCACTTCCAACCCCCATCCACTTCCAACCCACTGGACACCTTCCACTGGACCAGATTGCTCCAAGCCCCATCCAACCTGGCCTTGGACACTTCCAGGGGTGGAGAATCCACAACTTCTCTGGGCCAAATCACTCATTCCAGTCTGAATATTTTACTAGGAGTTAAACTGTAGTTCAGAACTGGAAAAGAAGACACTCAATAATCATGGTTTGTTGTGAGGAAAATTGTTATTTAACAGGAGCTGACCGTGCATAAAGTAAGGACACATCATCACGAGGTCCAGCTGACAGAACATTATTAGATCTCTCTCTTTCTTCCCTATTTTTGAAGTTTTCTCATTTGCAGGACTTCAAAGCACATTCCCTAGTCCAGGAAAACCAAGAGGCATCTTATTCAGAGTCGCATCCCTCGATTTTCCCCTTCCAAAGGGAGCTGTTGAAGTGCCAGAGAAGCCGTTTGGCTCCTTTTGGCCTCAGTTTCCCTACCACTAATTAACACCAACCATTAACATTTAAAAAGCACATGAGCACCTCTCAGCGGGAAATTCCTGGTGGATTCCAGCCCCTTGCACTGCAATGGCTTTTTGGTTCCTCACAAGCTCTGCCTGTGCTCTGTAGAGATGGATTGTCCTTCAAAAGAGCCTCCTCGAGGCTATTTTTGGCCGATCCAACATGAAAATGCCTCAGCCGAGGGGAGCAGGGCTTGTTTTCCCTCACACATCAATATTTTACATCTATTAAGGCGATGAAACAACCCCAAACCATTTCCAGGTGAGACGATCTACGCGGGTTGGGTGTCGCTAATTTGCATTACAATTAACACAACATTTTAATCTCCCCTTCATAACTGATTCTCTCCCTCCACTGATGGTAGAAAAGTAGGAAAACTCTCATAATCTGTGGGTTTTATCACCGCATTTAGGGTGATTAACTACCATGCCCATCCCTGGCTGCCTCATTCCCAGGAATTCTACACTATTCCCCCCCCCTTCCCCTCCCAATTTCCCTCCTCCGGTTTTTCCTCCTCCAAACTTTTTTCCATCCCCTTCAGCACTGCAGATTTGTTGCTCTGCTCATCCAAGCAGCTCCCACCCACCTCCAGCAGGGTTGGAGCCAAACTTCGCTGGCCCCCAGAGATCCTGCAGGGCTGGGATTTACGTCACTGTGTCCCTGGGAGTAAGACCAGGATTAAGAGTTAGGCTTAGTTTAACTTTGTAAGCAATTTACGGAGTATTTTCCGAAGTATAATGTGTATAAAGACCGGCCCTTCTTGGTGTTTCACCTTTTTTTTTTTTTTTTTTTGTAGGCAGATGAGAAAAAAGGATAAACCAGCAGCAAAACAAAGCACTTTGTTAATCTCTGGACCCGTTTTCCCCCTCCTTGCCTCTTCTGCTTTTCAAAACAGAGCTTAATAAATAGAAAAGAAAATAGAGAATATCAATGTAACAACTGTAAGTGCAAGGCAAAGGTTCAGGCTGTTTGTTTTTCTCTGTGAATTCCTGGGATTTGTGTGAATCGATATGTGGTTCCCTTGGCGCTTCAGTACATGCCAGAGTAGGTTTTATGTATATATATATATATATATATATGTAAAATATTTAGATATATAAATATATATTTATGATATGATATGATATATTTTTGTTATTCATGTATAGATAAAATAAAAGTAAATATAAAAATAAAAGTAAATATAAAATATAAATAATATAAATATAAATAATCTAAATATCTGCTCCACAATGCCATGCAAAGCTGTTAACTTGGAGATGGGCTTGGGTGACAGCAAAAGGGCTTGGTAGCAACAAAAATTAAGAAAACAAGTCATGGAATCCTAGAATCATTAAGGTTGGAAAAATCCTCCGAGAACATCAAGTCCAATCTTCAGCCAAGTGTCACCATGTGGTGAAATGCCACATCTACTTGTTTTTTGAGCCCTTCCAGGATTGGTGACTCCACCACGTCCCTGGGCAGCCCATTCCAAGGCTTGACCATTCTTCCAGTGAAGAATTTTTTCCTAATATCCATCCTGAACCTGGAGGTCACCAGTGGAATGTGATGATCCCAAAGGGTGCAGTGACCAAGGGGAGAGGCAGGAGCACCCTGGCATGGCTGGGTTGTGTCTCATCCTACATTTGGTGGAACAATGGGGAAATGATCCCCAGCTGGCCCAGGAATGAGCTGCTTGCCTCCCTGAATTTCCTAGAGAGAGGAGAACCCTCGTTTTCCCCCTTTTTGTTGGCTTTTGATGTGATATCTGTGATCCTAAAAAAACCCTGATGCATTCTCACCCAGCATCCTCTTCCTCTCCCTCCTTTCCCATGGGAAAACTTTGAAACAGTTCTGGGGTTCCTTTCCTGTGGGAAAACTGCCTGCTCAGCAGCCCAGCAACCCTGGTCAAATTTATTGCAGGACAAATTTAGTTATTCCTTTGTGCTTTGCTCTCCTTCATCCACCTTGGATGGAAAAGCAAAGCCTCTTTAAGGGTTAACAACGCTCCTCCTTGTTCCTTTTTGTGGAACTCCTGGCTCATTCCACAGGGTTTCTGCTTTAATGAGCCCTCTTCAGCTCTGCACTAAACTGGATATCTCCACTCTCATTAGCTGGGCTAATTAACCACTCTCTTCTGTTTGAGGTTCATCTCAGTACAGGAAGCAACAATTGCATTATCATGAAAAATCTTTGGGAGAAAGGAGCCAAGTCCTGCCTGAAAATATGAGAAGCTTTGAACTGTGGAGGCAGTGCAGGATCCCACAGTGATTCAGGAATTGCACAAGCCCACCCTCTCCACTTCCTAAATCCGGAGATTTTTCAAAAAAGGAAACACAGCAGCAGGCTCAGAACTCGCTTGGGCCTGTAGTCAGTGGAGAGAGCTGATCCTGAGGGGAGATTTTCCAAAACCAACTTCCTTCAGAGTCCCAGACGGTGCTCAGAGCCTCAGGAAATCCCTGGATTTCCCTTGGCTGATGAGGACATGCTCATCCAACCAGTCACTCCAGATTTCCTTGTCGGCCTTGGATGTGAATTCAAGGGACTGGAAGCAGAGCTGTTGTGCAACCAAGACATCCCATCCGACAGCAGATACCGAAATTTAGCCAGAAAAATCATGGAATGGGCTGCCCAGGGAGGTTTGGAGTCCCCATCCCTGGAGGTGTCCAAGGAAGGACTGGATGTGGGACTCAGTGCTCTGGGCTGGGGGACAAGGTGGGGACTGGTCAAAGGTTGGACTTGATGATCTTGGAGGTCTCTTCCAGCCTCAATAGTTCTGTGGTTCTGTGATCCCTGTACTCCACTTGTTCCTCATATTGACTATCCATGGATTAAGATCTCCAGAGGGATCTAAGGCACCTTGTACACACAATCCTCCGTGGTGGTCTCTGTGGACCACCCAAGGAGTGTGGGTCTCATGTCCTTTCACCAGTTCCTGGCCCCCAGACCACTCATCCAACTCCCCTCCAACTTCAATTTAATGTTTCCCAATAAATCCCACCCCTTCCCACCCTACAACCTGCATGTTCAGCCAGAAAACAGTCAGGAACAGAATTTAATTTAAGGCTCTGGGGTGACCTAATTGTGGCCTTTCAGTACCTGAGGAGGCCCTACAAAACAGAGACTGAGAGCCCCTTCCAGTTCCCAAAGGGGTTCCAAGGGAGCTGGAGAGGGACTTGGGACAAGGGATGGGGTTCCAGGACAAGGGGGAATGGCTTCAAACTGCCAGAGGGCAGGGATAGATGAGATATTAGGGAGAAATTCCTCCCTGGAAGGGTGGGCAGGCCCTGGCACAGGTTGCCCACAGAAGCTGTAGCTGCCCCTGGATCCCTGGAAGTGTCCAAGGCCAGCTTGGACGGGATTTGGAGCAACAAACATTTGACTTTTGTTGTTTTGTTTTGTTTTGTTTTGTTTTGCTTTGTTTTGTTTTGTTTTGTTTTTTCTGGGTTTAAATACAATTTGAGGAGCCTTTAAGAAAGTTGCCTTTAGAAATGCAAAAATGTGTCTGAATCCTTGTGGCCTCCCCTGGGAACTATTCTTCACCTGCTATTTACATAATTCCAGGCTTTTGGAAGGGACTATCATATAGATTTGTGTCCACGGGGGCTCCTTTTCTAGGATGATGCCGGATGCTTAGGTGGAATTGGGTTTGAAGGATCTTTTGAAACTCCCCTAATGCCACTTTTTAGATGTAGATTCTCCACAAAGAGGTGAATTGACAGGAAATTACCCATTTTGCACCGGGATGGGGCTGATTTTAAAGGCAAGGAGAGGATATTAATATGAAAGAGAACAAAGTGAGCCAGACAAAAGCACAGTCCTAGCCTTGAGATCACTCTCTTGTGCTCCTCTTTCTTAGAGCTGGTGCCTGCTGGGAAATTCTGGGAAGCTTTTACCGCTCCAAATTATCCCAATGGCTGCCATTCACTGTCAGTGGATCGTGATACTAGGAAAAAAAAAGCTGCTCCTTCAAAAAAAAAAAAAAAAAAAAAAAAGACAAACAAACTGCCCAGTATTCCCACTGTGATCTCAGCATGGTGGTTAATCCCTCAAAACAAGTCCAAGGGAGATGAGTTGGGAGACCACCATCAGTATGGAGATCTTATCCTGCTAAACAGCCCCTCCTGTGACTTTGGGAAGCACAGGACCAGTTCTGATGCCTGAACACCACCAGGGCTCGCTGCTCTGAGTTACAACCCCCAGACAGATGCCCTGCCCTGGGAGAAACTCATCCCTGCAGGAGCACACAAAGGCAGGTGACTGGAACTGTCCCCGGCCACAGAGAGCCCCAAGTTGGGACAGATCAGAAGGACGAAGAACCTTCCAGACCACAGCAAATTATCTTCTGGAGAAATTCCTCCTGATGTCCAACCTGACCCTCCCCTGGCACAGCTTGAGGCCATGTCCTCCTTATTAAACCCCACAGAGTTGGGCTTGGCCCCGTGGATCCATTCTGTGCAGATCCCTCTGCAGATCCTTCCTGCATCCTCCAGCACATCAGCACTTCCACCCAACTCGGTGTCTTCTGCAACACTCAGCTTTTTAAGTGCCTAAATAGAAATTAGAGGGGGAAAAAATAATCTCAGAGGAGCTGGACAATTGTCTATTAACTCAGATTAATATAATTATGTCAAAGGATTTGTTTCCATTCGACTTGATACCTGTCACTTCATCAGTAACGGAGCACCACCTGCAGCTTCACTGAACAGTGATCTTTAAAAGAAATAAATCTTTTTTAAATTTATTGTTCTCCCCAAACAGACCTGTAAGGTAACTTCTTTAGAAACACAGCTAAGCCAGGCACAGTGCCATATCCCAATATTCCCTTTCCCACAGGTTTTCTCGAGGGTTGCAGCTTTCCTTCCACGCGCTGACGCCGTTCCGCAACTGCGTCACCGCGAGCACATTTTGAGCTGAAAAATCCTCAGCTTGGGATTCACTCCCCCAGTTTTTGCATCAGAATTGCTCCCTCCCAGAGCCTGAAATTATCAACACCTCTGTCATCCCTCAGGAGTGTAGATTTAGGCTTCATTTGTACACACTTCACTCTGTGCTGACAGATGTCTTTGGCTCCTCGGAGAACGTCTTTATGAAAAATGTCAGTGATATCAAAATAAGCCACAGTGATTTATTCCCATGTTATCACCAGAAAAGACATTCCTCCTCTGTCTTTTTATTCCCTGCCTTTACAGCAGCAATCATTTTCATATTTGCTTCCACTTAAACACTGATTTTCCAGTGACTGGGCCGTGCAGTGACGTGTCTTGCCCAGGACAGTGAAGGACACGCAGGAACCTTCTTGTGTGGTGAGATCTTCCCCTCCCTGCCCCAACAGGAATCACAGAACCATGGAATGGGTTGGGTTGGAAAGGACCTTCAAGATTATCTCATTCCAACCTCCTGCCGTGGGGAGGGACACCCTCCAGTATGCCAGGTTGCTCCAAGCCCCATCCAACCTGGCCTTGGACACTTCCAGGGATGAGGCAGCCACAGTTCCTCTGGGAAATCCATTCCAGCCCCTCACCACCCTCACAGCCAAGAATTCAATCCCAATATTCAATCTAAACCTGTTCTCTGTCACTTTGAAGCCATTTCTCCTCTTCCTGTCACTCCTTGCTCTTGTAAATTGTCTTTCTCCATCTTTCTTGTTTCAAAGGTCACCGACAAATCTAGCTGCAAGAGAGAGGGGAGGTATAATTCCCATGATTTTGGGTTCCATTTTGGAATGAATGAGCACCATGGTCATCATCAACAGAAACTCACACTATCCTACCAAGTCCTAGATTTGTCCTGATTGGAGACAGCAGAAAATCCAGCCCCCCAGAAATGCACCCCCTGCATTTGTAGGAGAAATAAAACATGTTCGGGGTGATTTTCAGGCTTCAGGACATAATGATTCACATTCATGGTGTGATCTCTCTCCCCATCCTTTTGGAAGGGGGAGCACAGGTCAAATCCAGGGATTTGTCTCCCTGTCACTGCCTCCAAATTCTACAGGGCCAATAGAAAAGACAAGAAAAACTTTGTAACTTTGAGTAGAAAAATCATGGTTCTGTAATAACAGTGCTGGTGTTGCACCAAATTCCATAAATAACAGCTTTCAAGGTTTATTGCTCAGACATCTAAAAGGGGAAGATAAAATTTAAATGCTCACATTACAGATGTTGCCCAAAGAGTGACTTTTCCTGTCTAACATTAACAGGCAAATAAGATATATTTATGTGCACACATCACTAGTTTTGAAGGGAATATATATGATTATGCTAAGAATGCCATAAAAATAGCAGAGCACACTTGGGCTGTCAGTCATCCATACCACAAATGACGTCCTGTCCCATAGTTCTTCAACTCCAGAGCTCCAGGACTGTGGCAAATGGGGAAGGGTCAGATTTAAGGTCACTGCACCTGCGTTAATGGCACAATTAGAATGCAACATGGGCTTCCAAGACACCCTGTTGGTCTCAGTTCTTCACCCTTCAGAAGTTATAATCTCTAAGATCATCTTGGGGAAATGACTCAGTGTCCTGGGAGCTGGAATCAGCTGGTGAATTCCTGCACCTACTGGCAATGAATGACAAATCACACACTGCCCTTAAAAAAACCCCGAGATTTTTGCCTGAAAGTGTTTTCAACTTGCTGGTAGGATGGGAAGCCACGGGCTGAGCTTGTCTCCTGTGGAAACTGTGGTTCCTGAAAGGTCTGAAAATAATTTAGAATTGTAGAGACACAGAATGGTTTGTGTTGGAAGAGACCTTTAAGGGACGTTTAATTCCAACCTGCTGGTTTTTGTTTGCCCTATTGCTGTCTAGAGTTAAATATCAATAATCCAGCCTGGATTTAGGGGACTGCAGATGTTAAATGTGTTTAAAACCCCGTGGATGGGCAGAAAGGACCATCTTCTAGCTTCGTAACCTTCCTGCCACCCTGCAAAGCAGGGCAGGGATCAGAGGATGGATAAAGCCCCAGATGGATAAGGGGGAAAGCAGCTCCCAGGTGACAGCAGGGCCAACATCCAAAGTCTAATCCCTTTACAGACCAAGCAAGAAAAGGGCAGATAAGAAGAGGATTTAAAAGAAAAACCCTCAAGAGTTCACCCAGGGATCCTCCAGCATCCAGATCTTCCTGCCCACCCTCCTTTTCCGAAAGGCTCAAATTCCACTGGAACTCTGCAAACTCTCTGCTCTTGTCTGTCACCAACATTTTGGGAGGGCATCCAGAGGAGAAAGTCCCTCCTGTGCTGCTGGCATTTCAGGAGGAGAGCAGGCACAGATCCAGGAAAGCAACTTGGATGCTGTTTGCAAGTGCAGTCACCTCCTGTGGTGCTGGAGACACACCTGGGAGCACTGGGGTGACAAAGGCTGTCACCAGGCACTCTGCTCCAAGCCTGCTGTCCCAGGAAATGAAGTAAAAGCTGGATTAGCCAAGGCTCCGAAGACACAGCAAAATCTGGAAAGCCTCACCAGGGTGTCACTCGGTCCTTGGGAACAAGAGGGTGATTTTGAGCTGAGGAAGGTGTTAATTAACACCACTACTGCTAAAGCCACGGGGAGGTCCAGGCAGGTGAGAGGGTGTTCAAGGGCATTGGCTTCTCTCATTATTTACACAATTCACTGTCTTTAAAGTTACTCTCTCGGCTCATTGCTTTTTTTTTTTTTTAGGGTTTTTTTTTGGTGTCAAATTATTTCTGTCAAAAGATAATTCATGGAGTGAAGCTCATAATAGAAATCCACACTTCCTGCTGAGAAAGCTTTCCTGAGGTTGGCTGTGGGGAGGACTTTCACCCTCCCAAACCCTGAGTGGCAGTTTGGATAGAGTTAAAACACTGTGGGGGGACACTTTCCAGGCCAGGGTTTGCAGGAGAAGTAGGGAGAGCTGGGAGAAAATTCCTAATTTTGAGCTGCATCCAAAGCAGAATGGGCAGGAGGCTGAGGGGGGGGATTCTGCCCTTCTGCCCCCTCAGGTGAGACCCCACCTGCAGAGCTGTCTCCAGCCCTGGGGAACAGCCCAGGAAGGACATGGAGCTGCTGGAGAGAGTCCAGAGGAGGCACCAAGAGGATCAGAGGGATGGAGGAAAGGCTGGGAGAGTTTGGATTGTTCAGCTTGGAGAAGAGAAGCTTTAGGGTGATCTAATTGTGGCCTTCCAGGACTTGCAGGAGGTATAAGAAGGATGGAGAGATACTATTTCCAAGGGCCTGGAGTGACAGGACGAGGGGGAATGGCTTCAAACTGTCAGGGGGTAGGGTTAGATTGGATATTAGGATGAAATTCTTGGCTGTGGCTGCCCCTGGATGCCTGGAAGTGTCCAAGGCCAGGTTGGACAGGGGGCTTGGAGCAACCTGGGCTGGTGGAAGGTGTCCCTGCCCACAGAAGGGGTATTGGAATGGGATGATCTTGAAGTTCCCTTCCAACCCAAACCATTCCATGATTCTATGACATAGATAGATGTAGGTACAGATACAGATATATATGATACAGGTGTAGATAGATGTAGATGCACACACAGATCTAAAAATATGAACAGTGTTTGCAAAAAGGAATGTTTCTTAGTCACACTATCCTGGCACGGAGCTGTTCACACCAGAAAGTTGTGTGACTGATATTTTCTTCCAAGCAAGAAAGGGGATTTTATTCCACAGGGAATGGTCCAACCTGCTCTCACATCACAGACTCATCAAAGTTTCAACCCTCTTGCCCAAATTAATCCAAAACTGACTCAGGGTATCGTTATCTCGATGTCCCTTGGGAAGACAGGCAGGATGATGAAAGCTGAGCAGATATTTTGGAAAAAAAACCCACCACACACACACAAAAATACAAAGGTAAGATTGGGAAACTACAGGCTGGGCAATCTCACCTCCCTGTCCAAGATCACAGAGCAGATCCTCCTGGGAACTATGCTAAGGCTTGTCGAGATTAAGAAGGTGATTGCTGACAGCCAGCAGGGCTTCACAGAAGGTCTGACAAGTCTGGTGGCCTTCTCTGGTGGGGTTACAGCCTTGGTGGGTGGGAGAAGAGCACCTGATGTCATTTTTACCTTCAGTTGTGCGAAGCCTTTGACACTGTCCCTCACCACATCCTTGGCTCTAGAACGGGGAGATGGGGATTTGGTGGTGGACCATCTGATGGTGGGGAAGGAATGGCTGGATGGCCACACTCAGGCAGTTTTGGTCAGTGGCTGGATGTCCCAGTAGAGACCAGTGACAAGTGTCACTCTTCAAGGGTCGGTGTTGGGTCTGTTAAAAATCTTGACCAAGGGCATCCTCACCTGGGTCAGACAATCCCAAGCTGGATGGGGAATGGATTGGGAGCAGCCCTGAGGGGAAGGACTTGAAGGTGCTGGTGGATTAGAAGATCAAAATGACCCAGTCATGTCCTGTCAGCCCAGAAAGCAAATCCTCTGCTGGGCTGAATCAAGAGAAGTGTGACCAGGAGGGTGAGGGAGGTGATTCTCCCACTCGGCTCCCCTTGTGAGACTCCACCTGGAATGTTGCTCTGGGACACCCAACATCAGGAGGATATGGACCTGTTGCAGCAAGTCCAGAGAGGCCACAAAGATAATTAGAGGGCTGGAGCTCCTCTGCCCTGCAGCCAGGCTGGGAGAGCTCTGGGGGTTCACCTGGAGAAGAGAAAGCTCCAGGGAATCCTTGGAGCCCCTTCCAGTGCCTAAAGGGGCTCCAAGAGAGCTGGAGAGGGACTTGGGACAAGGGATGGAGTGACAGCACAAATAGAAATGGCTTCACAGAGGGTGGTTTTAGACTAGATATCAAGAAGAAATTCTTCCCTAGGAGGGTAGGGAGACCCTGGCACAGGTTGCCTGGAGAAGCTGTGGTTGCCCCACCCCTGGAAGTGTCCAAGGACAGGGCTTGGAGCAACCTGGGCTAGTGGAAGGTGTCCCTGCCCATGGCAGAGGATTGGAATGAGATGATCTCTGGGTTCCCAAACCTTCCAACCCAAACCGTTTTGTTTCTATGAAATCTTTAGCAGTGAAAAGGGAGGAAGTTTCTGTAGAAACATTAAATTGTTGTGGTGCTCCAGCCTTGTTCCTTGTTCTGTCTGGAGGAGAAAGAAACCAAGGGACAAAGGAGAGCTCAATAAAACCTTGGAGGAAGGTGCAGGTTGGCCTCCAAGTGATGCCCAGACTGCAGAGCTGTTGAGAACTGGATGTATTTCAAGCCTGGGTTATTTGGAGCTCTGAGCTCTCCCTTCTCTCTTTACTGATGTCCCTGCAGAGAACTGATAAGAAACCTGTTCCTGATAAGAGAAAGGATTAAGGGTGGAATCTCTGGAGGAGATCAACCATCAGCTCACTTTTATCCTTCCACACAAATTGGCCTCAGAGCCCTTTCAGAACCAAATCGTCCAAATGTGCCTGTCTTTGTGTGAAAGCCCAAATTTTGGTATTTTACAGAGACACCGTGAATCTGAACAAGGGGTTTTAGCTTTCCATAACCAGCTCTGTCCTTGTTATCCACTGCTGCTTTCAGGTCACAGATGCAAAGCAACTTCTCCTTTTTCTGCAATTTGCTCCCCAAAAATTAGGTGACAGCCGAGTGAGAGGTCACAGAGCTCAGAGCGTGGGCCAAAACTGTTTTAGCATCTGCCACAGATGGAATGGTGGATTCTTCCAGCCATGAAGGGGTGGAAAATTATGGCAAAGGGGTGAGCTCGGGGGTGTTGTTGCCTCTCTGATAAATTCTATGTGCTGGGGAGATAAATCTGTGCTCTGTGCACCCTGACATGCCCATCTTTCTCTGCTCCAGGCGATCCTGGACAACCCTGCTCATGTCCCTAAAATGTGATGACCACCCTGGTCCCTCTGGCATTAAAGCAGGTGCAGCTTTGAAAACAAGATCCTGTGGTCTCTGCTTTGCTCAGGATTATTCAGGACTCAAACAGTGCTGAGAGTTGGGAAAGGGAAGAAACCCAAATTTTCTCTTTCAGCTGTTCAGAAGTTTTATCTTGTTTGAGTCCCATCAACACTTGGCAGAGCAACTCCTCTCAGAGCTTCATTCATCCTGATTATTTTGTTCTGTACTCTGCAGGATTTATTTTCCCCCTTTTAATACCAGGCAAGTTTTATGCTTGAAATCAAGAATGACCATTTTCACCTCCCATAAAGTGAGAGGTTAATTGTCCACTGAAGGAGAAAGGCTCTAATGACCATTGCCCATTAAAAATGTCAGGAAGAGTCTGCTCTCCACTTTCCCTTGTTGAATAAACCCTGTAGGAAAAACTGAGCCCTCAGTGCACGGTTTTATAGCACAATTCCATCCCATTTCACATTTATTTCTCACTAACTCTGCACTGTGTTCAAACAAATCATTTTATTCCTTTGTCAAATCAGCCAAAAACAAATGGAGAGTTTCCCTGCTCCGACTTGGCATACATTGTTTGGAAGTTTTTCTGCCTGGATAACAGAGGAAGGTGTCCTGCAGTGACAGTTGTATCTCAGCAGATGTGAGTCAGCTTTGGTCTAAAATGCTGCCACAAAACCACTGGAGAATCCAAGGTGTGTGTTCATGTCTTTATATTCCATACAGTTCCAATAAAACACAATAATTTATTTATTTTATTTAGAAACAAAAAAACCCAAAGCTCCATATTCAAACACCTTTAAGCTTCTTCTCTGTATAAAATAGAATAAAAGGACCTGACAAGTATCAATCAATTTATCAGCCCAAGAGGATCTGAGTCTTTGTCTTGGCAGTGGAAAATTTAAGGGCAAGGAAATTTCCTGATCCCCCAAATACTTTGCCTTCTATTTGAAGCTTCTTCTCTTCTGCTCCACCTCTATGAGAGCTCACCTGGGGCACAGAATCCAGTTCTGGGATTCCCAACATCAGAAGGATATGGAGCTGCTGGATGAGTCCAGAGGAGGCCACAGAGATGCTCCAAGGGCTGGAGCCCCTCTGCTCTGGAGCCAGGCTGGGAGAGCTGGGAATGTTCACCTGGAGAAGAGAAGGATCCAGGGAGACCTTGGAGCCCCTTGCAGGGCCTAAAGGGGCTCCAGGAGAGCTGGAGAGGGACTGGGGACAAGGAATGGGAGGGACAGCACACAGGAAATGGCTTCAAACTGAAAGAATGTAGATTTATATTAGATATTAGGAATAAATTCTTTATTGTGAGAGTGGGGAGGCCCTGGAATAAAATTCTCAGAAAAGCTGTGGCTGCCCCATCCCTGGAATTGTTCCAGGCCAGGTTGGACAGGGCCTGGAGCAACCTGGGCTAGTGGAAGATGTCCCTGCCCACGGCAGGGGGTTAGAAGTACATCTCCTTTAAGGTCCCTTCAATCCAAACTATTCCATGATTTTATGTTTTCTTAACTAGTCTCTGTGCTCTTAAATAAATCAGTGCAGGGACTGTGAATCCAAATAATCCCAAGATGCCCACGTTCATATTAAATAACATTTTCTCTTGATTCCCTGTAGAACTCTTGCAGTTCTGATGGATTGTAACACCCAGTAATGATAGAGGAGCACGAGTGTGTCTTCAATCCCAGGAGTCTGTTTGGATGCAGACAAACAAATAATATTTATTTCTCTTTTTTTTCCCCCTATTTATCATTTAATCCCTGATGTATTTATTAATTGAGATATCAATATTAATAACCCATCCCAGCCTGAGGAATTCCAGGCTCTGGGGAAGCACTAAAATGTCTGAGAGTGCAAAAACGAGACTGGAGGGTTCCCAGCCTTGGTGTTTCCTTTTTTTATAAAGGTTATTCAGAATATCTGTGGTGTCTTAGGGGGGATAAGAAAGGCTGGTGGAGAGGGAGCTCCTCGGGTTTATTCCTGACTCTGTTGGATGACCTTGAGCAGAGGATTCCAGGATTTCCAGCTCCTTTGGAGCAGTGCCAGTGGGAAGCCCTGCAGACCTGCTGGTTGTTCTGCTACAGGAGAAACCTTTTGTGTCCCCACAGTGCTTGGCACAAGAGGGCTTTGATCCATGGTGAAGCATCCAGGCTCTGGCACGGAAACAGGGATAAACAACGAGGAAAATCCAAGCCCTGCTCGTCCTCCTTCTGTGTCAGAAAGCAGAGGTGACCCCTGTGACCTAAAATTTTCACCCAGGTTTGTTGCACAGAGACATCCCCTCTGGCACTGGTTCTTCTGGCACCACATCTACACACTTCCTAAATCCCTCCAGGGATGGTGATCCCACCCCTGCCCTGGGCAGCTGGGCCAGGGCTGGGAAACCCTGTCAGTGAAGAGATTGTTCCGAATATCCAACCTAAACCTCCCCTGATGGAACTTGAGGATGTTTCCCCTCATCCTGTCACTTTTTACCTGGAAGAAGAGACCAACTCCCACCTGGCTCCAGCTTCCCATGAGGGAGGTGCTGAGAGCAAGAAGGTCCCCCCTGAGCCTCCTTCTCTCCAAGATGAGCCCCCCCAGCTCCCTCAGCTGCTCCAGCCCCTTCCCAGCCCCCTTCCCTTCCCTGGCCACGCTCCAGCCCCTCAATGTCTTCCTTTGGGTTGAGTTGATCAATGTTTGTTTATCTCCACGTTTCTTTCAAACCCAAATCCCTAAAGATGAAACAAATGTGACCTCCTGCAGTGGCTGCTGCTCTTTAAGTGAATCTTCACTGAGGTTCTTTGTTGTCTCCTCTGCTGTTCCACTCTTTTTTATGTTGCAACCTCTTCTCTCTGATCTTTCATCTGCTAATCCCAACACCTGAGTGTGCAAAATTAGAATTATTACTATAGTATTTCTATATTCTCTATATTTATATATATGTAGAGATTTTTTCTGTATTGTCTCTATATTTTATCTATATTTCTATATTTTCTGTAATATTTCTATATTAATTCTATGTTCTATATATTTTTCTCAATCTGTAGGTAATGATTTTATTTTCTATATTTATTTCTATATTTCTATAGTTTATATTTCCTATATTTTCTATATTTTTCTATAACATATTTATAGTATTTCTATATGTATTTCTATATATATGTAGAGATTTTATTTATATATTATTTCTATATTTCTCTAGTCTATATTTCTCTATTTCCTATAATAATGTTTCTATTTTTTCTATTCTATTTTTTCTATATTTCCTATATTTTCTATAATAATATTTCTACATTATTTCTATATTCTGTATATTTATATAGTAGAGATTTTATTTTCTATATTTATTTCTCTATTCTATATTTTTTTATTTCCTATAATAATATTTCTATATTATTTTCTATACTTCCTATATTTTCTATATTTCCTACATTTTCTATAATAATATTTCTCTATTTTTTCTATATTCTATATTTTCTATATTTTTCTATATTTCTCTAAAATAACATTTCTACAGTATGTCTACATTCTATATACTCCTATATGTATTTATATGCAAAGATTTTGTTTTCTATATTTATTTCTACATTTTCTATATGGCTTAGACAGAGATTTTATATCAGTTAAATATCACTATTATTAACCAAAGCCAGAGGTTGGAGATCAAATCTGCCTTTGCCCTTAAGAATTATCTTACTATTATATTCTTTTATATTAATTATTTTATTATTTCTATGTAGTTAGGGCTGGAGGGAGAGTAAAGAATAAAAGGCAACATCAAAGTCCTTCCTTCTCTGCCCAGACCCTATTTCTGATCCAACATCCCTTTTTTCCACAGGCTTGCCAATTCCAAGAGCCCATCTTTAAAACCCACATTCCCAAATATATTTGCCCTTCCATGAAATCTGCCTTTCCCAGGCTTCCCTTTTTACATCCCTAGGTGTTCCCAGAATGGCAAGATCTGAGCAGAACTCCCAAATATTCCCTCCAAATTATTTTTTTTTCACTTTTTTTCCCCTCTTCTTGCATTTGGGTGTGTAAATTGATGGAACTGATGAACACAAGCTCGAGTTGCTTTCCAGGAACACATTTCCCTTCACACCTAACCCCTCACCCTCAAAAATAATCAGCAACCAATCGAGTTTGGAGGTCAAAGAAAGTGTGTTAACTGATTCAAAGCTTTTATTTGTTGCAAATCACTGTCATTTGTATCTTCCAGCGGAGCAACAACGTGCAAGTGATTTCTCCTGCATCCCAGGAACAGGCAAACACCTCTTTGCTGTGAGTTATTCCAGGTGACATTCCAGATGCCTGTGAGGTATTGGCTTCCCAGCACAGGCTTTGTGTGAAAAATAATGAAAGAAATAAACATTTGGAGTTGATTTGAGAACCTGGGAGTGTTTCCTGGCCATAGAAAATGTAGGGAATAAGATGCCTTGGAAGCTCTTGGTGGACTTGCTGCCATCTGTTCAGAGTTAAATCTCTTGGAGTGACACTCTAAATATGAGTCAAAAAAATGTTTTTAAGACAGGTGATGGTGTCTCCATCTTTCTTTGCCAGGGATTTCCACCTCAGGTGGTAAAAACACACACAGAATCATCATCACTTCTAACTTTGGGCTTTCCTACCTGTCAGCCATGGAAACATCTTCCATGGTGGGTTGTGAGAGTGGGACACATGGCAGGGAAAGGACTGTGGATCTCATCTGTGCAAGGGGAGGAGAGTCTGCAACCAGGACCCAACTGCTCCTCTCCCAGCTTACAATTCCAGTGTTGGATCTACAGGTGACCAGCACTTGGAATTTTGGATCTCAAGGTGGAGAAGAGGTCCTGGTGCCTTGATGAACAACCTGTTTTTTTGTGGAATCATAGAATGGTTTGGGTTGGAGAGTCTGAGGGTGCCCCTGTCATCCAAATCCTTGCCCAGGAGTGTCAGAGCAGTGCAGGATTCGAGGTTTGCACAGAAGGACGAGAAGTGGTTAAAGCTGAGGACTCTAAAAATAATTCCTGGACACTTTCAGCATTGCTGATGCTCCTCAGCGATTAAAGAAATCTCTGGATCTGCTCAAAGCCCCCCTGATTTCCATCTTATCGGAGAAGGAGATAAGAGAAATCCCTCTGAAGAGATTTTATCCAAACCCTTAGAAGGAGACAGGAAAAGAGACTCAACCCCTTCTCATTTTCATGATGCTGAGAAAGCTGATCTGTGGCAGAGGAGCTGGGAAACCACGCTTGCTTCAAAGAGCTTTCTGATGTGTTAGATGGCCTTTGTCCCAAAATTCTTCCCGGAACAGCACTTATCTGCTCTCCCTGAGGGGAGTAACTTCTGGGAGTGTTGATATCTCTCACTTCAGAGTGAGCCATCTCTTCTTAATTTAGGCAGCCACAGTGAGAGCGATTCCAGCTGAGCTGGCTGGGGTGGTGGGTTGGGTTGCAAGTTGTCCAGAGAAGCTGTGGCTGCCCCATCCCTGGAAGTGTCCAAGGCCAGGTTGGATGGGGCTTGGGGCAACCTGGGCTAGTGGAAGGTGTCCCTGCCCACCAGATGACCTTTCGGATTCCTTCCAACACAAACTGTTCTGGGACCCTGCGACTTATTGGGAACACAGAGGACAAGGGCAAGGAGATTGAGCCTCTGTTCCAGCAGGAGTTTCTCTTTTTCCACCCTCTCTCCTGGCTTTGCCGCCGAACAGATAACACGAAGTCTTGTTCCGAAATCACCGGATGTTTTATTCCGACAGTGGCAGACGCAGAGAGGCCGGGAATGTTGTCAATCGTCAAGTTAATGGGCCTTTTCACTGGAGCTCTTAACACCTATTACGGCTGCCAGGCACCGAAGGAGCCTCGGGATGATCCCACACCATGGAGATGCAAAGTGACTTGTCGGCTCCGGGGTTGCTCCTTACATTTGTTAGTGGAGCTCAGGGAGCTGGTGCTGGTTGCTGAGCCGTGGGAATAGGTATCTGTTATAAATTAGTATAAGAATTTCGACAACTCAATTTCAATTAAAGATTGATAAATTTATTAAGCAAGTGATAATAAAGCAAAATACAGCGCTGGGTGTCCTGGAGGCAAGTGCCTGCCAAGGTACACACTGAAATGAAGTCAGTGTCCCTCTTTATACATGCTTGAGGATGTATATGTTAAGTATATGTTAAATGCTGTCTGGCACTGACTTTTTGGATGGAAATTTGCTCGTGGCTTGAGTTCGATGGTGGCTCGGTAAGTGGTCGTCTGGTACTTATCAGAGATGAAAAGGTGCAGTTCTTATCAGTTGTTTATTGACACTTGCTTGATTAGCAAGCTGTCTGTGAAAACTCCTCTTGTTTAATTACAACAAAAAGTTTCTGACGCTCTACATAAGATTTTATGAACAAAGTTAACCCTTCTATTACAGTATCCACAAAGGATTGACTGCTCTAAAAGGCTTTGCAAGTCTGGAAACATCCCCCCACAACCGGGATGTGCAGCTGGAGAAACGGAGGGAATTTAATTCTCACAGGCTGAGAGAGTCAGGGATGTTCAGCCTGGAGAAAAAAGAAAGAAAAAAGGAATTTGGGGAGATCTTAGAGCCCCTTCCAGCACATAGAGGGGCTCAAAAAAAACCCTGGAGACAGACTTTGGACAAGGGCATGGAGTGACAGGACAACAGGAATGGCCTTAAGCTGGTGGAGATTTAAATGAGATATCAGGAAGAAATTCTTCACTGTAAGGATGATGAGGCCCTGGCACAGGTGCCCCAGAGAAGATGTGGATGTCCCATCCCTGCAAGAGTTCAAGGAAAGGTTGGATGGGGCTTGGAGCAAGCTGGGATAGTGGAAGGTGTCTCTGCTCATTACAGGGAGTCGGAACTTTAAAAAGAGCATCTAATTCCAAACCAGTCCAACCTGGCTTTGGACACTTCCAGGATGCACTACCAGTGTGGGGGAACTGTGGAAAAATTCCCTGTGGAAGAACCCACACCAATTCACTCCCCTGTCCAGGAATAAACACATTCCCAGTGATCTCAGAAGTGTTCCCAACCTTTCTAAAAAAAAAGAGGATTTTGGCAGTCACAAGCTTCCCAGCATGAGAAAAGAAAATGGGATCAGGACTTAAGGTCTTGTTGTTGTGTTTGAGGATGGAACTCCTGATCACCTGCTTTTGCATCCAACACTGTTTAAATACGAAGCAATTTCTTTTTTGTTCTGAAAATTTGATAACATTTTAATGATTAAAAAAAAATAAATCCCCTCTGTTTGGTCCTCCCCAAGAGGCCCTGATCTCTTTGCAGGGTCACACCACAGACACACACGACTTAAATCGGTGTGTCCTGAGGGTACTTTTAAGATGCAGAACTAGAAGAATTTGAGCTTGGAAAATGAGAATAAGGGGAGGATCAGGAAGCCCCTACTTTATTCCAGGCTAAACAGGAACACTTCATTTTTCTTTTCCAAAAGTACTTTTCTGGGAGTCAGTGAGCTCAACCTCCCAATTATGAACTTCTCTGACATGGGAAAAACTTGGATTGCAGAGTCCAGCTTCTCCCAAGGATTTAACAAAGGGGAGACTGGGAACTTGCCCTTGGATAATGACTGGGACCCGTGTTATCCCTGCATTAATTAGCATAGGATCGATTACCCCTCTGTTGTATCCACTGGGAGCTGCTGTTAAAAGCAAATATTTTTCCATCAGCTGCTGCTGTAATGCTGGAAAACATTCCTGTCCTGCAGGAAGATGTATCCAGGATATTTCCAACAGACACCTCAAAGATCAGCTCCCCAGAAACTTATTTATACAACTTTCTCTGCTCTGTATCAAATGCAACTGATATTTTCCCAGCTGTCTTGGGTTTATACTTTGCTGCCATCCTCTGTGCTCTGCTGATACTGCACCTGCTCCTGCCAGCACGGGGAAAACTCCTCTCCGGATCATTTTCCCCCACTGCTGGAGAAGAACTATTGATATATCACCTTTCTGGGACAACAGGAATTCCCCAGAGAAGGAGCACCAGCGTCTGGTTTGGGTGGTGCCCACCCCACTGATTGGCGGGACACAGATGGGAAGGGAGCTGAGGGGTTTGGGTGGGAGGATCCTTCACGTTCACACACAGCCAGCCGTGTAACATCCCCACAGAGCAGATTTACCCACTGCCAGTTCAATTATTCGACACTGGGAATGTTTTTCTCTGGCAAAATCTCCTGGAATAGCCCAGAGACAGCCAAAGTCAAACAGACTGCAAGGACAAGTCACGACAGGGCTCCTGATTGGGTCTCCTTCTCTTTCTTATCCTTTTCCTTCTCCTTCTCTTTCTTCTCCTTCTCCATCTCTTTCTTCTCCTTCTCTTTCTTCTCTTCCTTCTGTTTCTTCTCCTTCTCCTTCTGTTTCTCTTTCTTCTCTTCCTTCTGTTTCTTCTCCTTCTCCTTCTGTTTCTCTTTCTTCTCCTTCTGTTTCTTCTCCTTCTTTTTCTTCTCCTCGTTCTTCTCCTTCTTTCTTCTCCTTCTCTTTCTTCTTCTCTTTCTTCTCCTTCTCCTCTTTCTTCTTCTCCTTCTCTTTCTTCTCCTTCTCCTTCTGTTTCTTCTTCTCTTTCTTCTCTTTCTTCTCTTTCTTCTCCTTCTTTCTTCTCCCTCTCTTTCTTCTCCTCTTTCTTCTCCTTCTTTCTTCTCCTTCTCTTTCTTCTCCTTCTCCTCCTTTTCTCCCTTCTCCCTTTTTTCTTTTCCCTTTTCCTTTTTTTCCTTTTCCTTTCCCTTTCCTTTCCCTGCCTTTTTTATTTCTTTACCTTTCATTTGCCCTTCCCTTCTCCTTTCTCTTCTTCCCCGTCTCCTTCCCCTTCTCCCTCTTCTCTTTCTCCTTCCTTTTCTGCGTCTCCTTCTCCTTCCTTTTCTCCTGTTTAAATACAGAGAAATTCTTTGCTCTGAAAATTTGACAACATTTTAATGATTAAAAAAAACCCAAATCCCATCTGTTTGGTTCTCCCCAAGAGGAACAGGAAAAGATTTATTAATAGAAATCCTTGGCATTTTAAGAAGAGGTTTATTTATACAGCCACATGAAATTAAAAATGACAAAAATTCAGCAGAATAACATAAAAAATATCTTAATCTGCTTTTTTTTTTTTTTTTTTTTTTTTTTGTAGTTTGAATGGTGCAAGTGGGAATCCTGGGGTTGAAACTGTTAGAAAGCAGCAATGAGAGCACCAGAAATCCTTTATCCCAGGAAGTCAAAGCTACAGGAAAGGACCCCAAATCTGGAGATCACACCTGAAATGACACCCTTTTTTCTGAGTTTCCAAGCCAGTGCCTTGCCTGACTTTGGCTCTGGCTCAGTCACAGCCTGCAGCAGTTTTGTCAGAAGAAAAAATGAAAATCTCTTGATTTTCTCTGAGATTAATCAGCTGATTATTTGTCTCTGCCATTGGTCGTGAATCTTTAAACGGGGAACTCCAAAAAAAAAAAAAAAAAAAAAAAGCGAAATTAAAATCCAAGGATCTTAAATCATTCATGGGGTAGAAAGGCACCAGTGCAGGTCTTTAAGTAAAAAAATCTCCCAAAATAATGAGTTCCACCTTCACTGCCCCCATCAGCTCTGGTAGGACGTGCCAGGATCTTCAGACCCAGGCAGTGACCTCATTAAAGAGAACAGGAATATATTCCCAGCTTTCTGTGCATCCATGGTTCTTCCAGGGAAAACCCAGGATTCATTCTGGGCAAAAAGAGGAAAGAAAAACCTCTTCTTTTACCTATTTTGCATGAAGAATAATTTGTTATTTATTGTCACAGGGCAGACACTTCAACAGGGTTCTTTGCTCTTTTCAAAGGAGATTCCTCTCTCTGACTTCTTCCCTTCTCATCCCTGGGCAAATCACCCTTTCCTGAGGTTTCCCTGGATTTATCCAGCCTGTTAAATCATTTGTCAGCCTCTCCTGTCTCCACTGCAGTGTCTGAATGCAGATGAATAAATTATTCCAGTTCATTTCTCATGAAAGGAGAAGGCACATCTCAGAGAACTCAAAGTACAGGGAGTTAATCAGGAGAGCACGGGAGAACAGGGAAAAAGGGGGAATGATTTTCCTTGAGGTCTGGGCTCAGGGAGGCAACAGGAGACCAACAGAGAGAGAGAATTCTAGACTGGTTTGGGTTGGGAGGGACCTGAAAGGTCACCCAGTTCCAAACCCAGGGACACATTCCACTGGCCCAGCTTGCTCAGAGCTCCATCCAACCTGGCCTTGGACACTTCCAGGGGTGTGGGGCAGCCACAGCTTCTCTGGGAATTCTATTCCAGGGCCTCCCCACCCTCCCAGGGAAGAATTCCTTCCCCATATCCAAATTAAATCTACCTTTCTTCAGCTTAAAGCCATTCCCTGTGTCCTGTCCCTCCATCCCTTGTCCCAAGTCCCTCTCCAGCTCTCCTGGAGTCCCTTTGGGCACTGGAAAGGGGCTCTAAGGTCTCCTTGGAGCCTTCTCTTCTCCAGGCTGAGCAATTGGGAAGAATTTCTAAATTTTTAAGGATCTCAGTCTTACCTCTTTTAGTTTAAAACCAAAAACTTCAAACAAACACATCAGAACTGAAAACTTTGGCTGAAAGGAAGGGTTTGTTTCAATCCACCAGAACACAATGTTTTGCCTTTTGAGGTTTATTTCTGTGTTAGGTGTTGGGTGTTGGGTTTGGTTTTTGTGTGGGTTTTTTTTTTTTTTTTTCCCAGTTCTTAAAATAAATTTCTCAGATAAAAGGATGGGATAAATTCCAAACAGGCAATTTCAGATGAAGTGCTGAAACCTTCCATGCTTTTCAACGTTGTAAAGAAGTTTTTGAACACCTGACATTTGCTGCTGCAAAGTGGGGTCCTCTCAGTTGTTTGGCTGGAAGTGGAGCAGAATTTCACTTCAGAATCCAGGGGAACTGAAGATGTGACAGGGCAGGGTCAGGTTGGATCTCAGGACAAGGTTCTTCCCCCAGAGGGTGGTTGGGCACTGAACAGGCTCCCCAGTAATTCCTTAGTAAAATCCTAAATTCTGCAGGTGGAATCACAGAATCATTAAATAGTTTGGGTTGGAAGGGACCTTCAAGGTCACCTTGAAGTTCCAACTCCCTACCATGGGCAGGGAACCTTCCACTATCCCAGTTTGCTCTGAGCCCCTGGGGTGTTTTGGCCTTTCTTCTTTTGTTTTGTTTTTCCACACTTCCAGCTTCCCAGGGCTATGCTCCAGGGAAGGGAAAGGGGAAAAAAAATTCCTCAGGAGGGAGGGGATGTGGAGCACCCACATCCTGCATTGAAACAGCACATCCTAAGGAAATTTGTAAAGGAGAACCTGCACAAAACAGGACATTTGGGTCTGTCTGATGTCCACGGTGGGATTCCTGCTCCTCCTGTCCTGTGCAGGGCCAGGAGCTGGACTTGGATGATCCTTGTGGGCCCCTTCCAGCTCAGGGTATTCCAGGATTCTATCAAAGCCTCAGTTTGCACAGTTTGATGCCCAAACACCTCGAGGCAAATCCACACAATGATGAGCTACAAATAAAACATGGCAGCATTTTCCCTCCTTGGGGGCTCTGGTTCCAAAAAATCCTGAGTTACTGTGGTTAAACATCATGGAATCATAGAATGGTTTGGTTGGAAGGGACCTTAAAGACCATCTCATTCCAACCCCCTGCTATGGCAGAGCCAGGAGCTGGACTTCCATGATCCTTGTGGGTCCTTTCCAACTCGGGATACCCTCTCATTCCATCAGCTACTAGGAATGCATCAAAACAAGGCTGTGCAGTGATAGTTTGCAGTAATTGTTCATCTGCCTTAACCTCTCCAATTTCCCATGACCTACAGTCAAATATTGCAGCACCTCGAGCTCATTAAAGCTTTCCTACTAATTACATCCCCTTGCAAACCTCCTCCCAGCCAAATCTCAAGAGCCAGAATCTCTCAAACTTGTATTTTTTTTCCTCCATCCTACCTTTCTGTGCATTTCCTCTGCTATTTTCTTTTTGCTCCTGTGCACAAGCCCTTAAAAGTGGTTCCCACGCTCCGAGGTCTGACTCCCACTTCCCTCCTCAACCTGCATTCAAAGTTTTCTCTTCTTTTTCCAGCAAGTTCTCATTGAACTTGGTGTTCCAGTCAGTTCGTGATGGGCCTTGATGGTTCTGAAGGAAAAAGAAGAAGAAAAAGAAAGAGGGAGAGAAGAGAGGAGGGAAAAGACAAGGGAAAAAAAAAAAAAAAAAGCCTTGTAAAGATTAGTTTCTCGAGGGGGAACTAAAAACAAAACAAAACAAAAAAAAACTCAGTCTGGAGGGAAAGTTTAATTAAAAAGAGCAGAGTTTTTAATTACCAGGGAAATCTACTTGAATGGTTCATTTGCATAATCCCGAGGCAGTGGGAGAACAGGCAGGAACAAGATAAGCTTTTCTTTACAACCCTGCTCTTGCTTTTCCATATCTCTCCCAAAATGACTCTGATCCTTCTCTCCTCCCCTGTCTCCTCTCCTGTTTCATTGTTCTTCCATCTGATTGCACACTTTTGGCCTTGGGCTGCCTCTGGTTTGGCTCTTCCTTTGCTTTTCTTGAGAGGCATTTTGGTACAAATCGGGCACCTTTTCTCTTTTGGGGTCCTCCTTTCCCCTCGTGCTTCCCAGACTCCGAATTGACCCGGATGGCTGACGAGGGTTGTCACTTGGGGACATTCAGAGCGAAGTTTGGCAGCAGAGGATCCACCCAGGAGATCAAATCTCCTCCTCCAACCACCTCATCGTCAAATCACCTGGTCAAACCTCCCGATCTTTGGGAGGTCAGCAAAAAATGACCTGTGAAAGGGAGAATCTCAGTGTGGGAAGATGATTCCTGTGAAGACCGAGGCAGAGGTGACAGATTTTCCACCCATTATTCACATTTCCCAAACTGTCACAGCCACTGAGGTTCATCTCTGCCTCCGGGATATATAACAGGAATATAGGAAAATAAATATGAATATATATATATATATATATCTTTCTCTTCCTTCCCTTACAAGTTTCCTGAGGTGTTATTTTCATGCTTTAATGTTGCTGGATTAGTACAGATGACAACACCACCCAAAATGGCTCCACACCTGTTTTCATTTGAAACCAAATTATTCTACAATAATAAATATATATATTATTTAATACATTATATAATAGATATATAAAATATAAAATATATCATATAATTATGTATCATGTATAATTAAATCTTATATACATAGCACATATAACATATAATCATATATTTTACATTATATATAATATATAATGTATTATTATATTTTATTACATATATTATGTTATATATTATATAATATCATTATATTATAGTATATAATTATATTGTATAATTATAATTATATATTCTATTATATATTATGTTATGTATTATATTATATTATACTATAGTATCCTATATATGTATTAAATTATATGTAATACATATAGTATATTAGTATATACATAAGTATTATTGTACATTTAATAAATTAATATATTATATTAATATCTAATATTAATATCTAATAAATAATATAAATAATAAATATTTATGGTTTAATGTTTATTATATAATATATATTATATTTTTATATATATTTACAAACATAATATGTATATATTTATAAACACCCATCATTCAATGTCCTTTCAAAAATTAATGCAATATCTAAATTTATGTTTTATTTTAGGTGTATTTTAGTTATTCTGAGGTTGCTCCAAGCCTGGAAGTGTCCATGGCCAAGCTGGATGGGACCTGGAGCAACCTGGGACAGTTTGACCTGCAGGCACTGCTGGAGAAGGAAAAAAAGAGAAAACCGGGGAAATTTCAGCTGTCTGGAAAATATCAGCTCCCAGAAGAGGAAAATTGTTGCAGGGACATCGGATCCTGTGCCCAAAAGCAGCTCCTGGGATTGAATTGGTAATAATGGCACGTGGAAAATCAGGGAGCAGAACCCAGAGAGGAGCTGGACAAGTTGTTCATGGAGTGACCACGTCCTGCAGGGAATTCACTGCCCATCATCCCACACAGCCAGAGCTACACTTGGGTACCACAGCTCAGGTTTTTTTAGTTCTCCAATGCTATTCCTTAATTTCCTCAGTGTGGGATGATCCAAATTATTCCTTCATCTATTTCCCATCTTGGGAACTCCTTCCTGCTTTCTGTGTTACCTTCACCCCCTCCTGCTCTGCTCCCTGCAAAGCAGAACAGGCTCTCCTCTCTCCCATAGGGATTTCACAAAGCAGCTCAGGAATTAAAGGCTTCAAACCTCTTTTCCCAAAATCCCAAAATGGTTTGGGTTGGAAGAGGCTTTAAAGACCATCTCATTCCAACCCCCTCCATGGGCAGGGACACCTTCCACTAGCCCAGGTTGCTCCAATGCCCATCCAACCTGGCCTTGGACACTTCCAGGGCAGGAGCATCCACAATTTCTTTGGCCAACCGGTTCCATTGCCTATTCCAGGTCAGTGAGGAAGACAGCCAGGTCCTGGGGGATGAGTCAAACAGCTCCTGAGGTGTATCCCATGTGTTTGATTCCCCTGGAAAACCAGGCTGCAAATGCAGCCAGCCATGAGTGCCGCTTTGTAATTATTTGAATTAGTGATTAAACACATAAATCAAAATAAAACAAGATAAAATAACACACACCCCCCCCCCCACACACACACACACCCCACCTGTTATTGCAATCCCAGCACCCAGGATTGCAGATTTGTGGAATCACTGATCTCACTTTTACAGGGTTATGTCCCTCCTGTCATCAAACCTTATCTTTGATGCCTGGGACATAAAAAATCCCTCCTGCTGAATTAAATGGGATCTAATTCAGTGGGCATGTCCTGGGCTGGTCCATTCCCAGTCATGGGCCAGCTGTGCTGCCAACAACCCCCTGCAGAACATTCCAGCAGCTCAGCTGGGCTGTCTCACATCTTTCTGAGCTCAACTGATACCAAACTGCAGCACTTTATTGTAGAGTTATAGAAGGGCTTGAGTTAGGAGGGATCTTTAAGTTCCAACTGCTTTTCAAAAGGACCAACTAATCTTAGAGCCTGATTTTCAGATAACTTTTCTTCCTATTTCTGTCTCAGAGATTCCAGGAATTGTGGAGTCCACTGCCTCCATTTTAAATTACACTGAAATGTAATCATTGCCACTTTTTAGAAATGCTTATTTTGAGGTTAAATTCCACTAAATTAAATTTGCAGTTATTAGATTCAGGAATAACTTTCTCTTAGAAAAGCAGAGGAGAGACCAAACCTAAAGAAGGAAGGAGGGAAGGAAGGAAGGAAGGAAGGAAGGAAGGAAGGAAGGAAGGAAGGAAGGAAGGAAGGAAGGAAGGAAGGAAAGAAAGAAAAAAGAAAGAAAGAAAGAAAGAAAGAAAGAAAGAAAGAAAGAAAGAAAGAAAGAAAGAAAGAAAGAAAGAAAGAAAGAAAGAAAGAAAGAAAGAAAGAAAGAAAGAAAGAAAGAAAGAAAGAAAGAAAGAAAGAAAGAAAGAAAGAAAGAAAGAAAGAAAGAAAGAAAGAAAGAAAGAAAGAAAGAAAGAAAGAAAGAAAGAAAGAAAGAAAGAAAGAAAGAAAGAAAGAAAGAAAGAAAGAAAGAAAGAAAGAAAGAAAGAAAGAAAGAAAGAAAGAAAGAAAGAAAAAGATAGAAAAATCTAAATGTGGCACAGGAGAGATGAGCTGGTAAATTATCAGCTGGTGATGGCAATTATCAGTTCCTAAGCCTGAACATCAATTCTATACAAAACAGTGGAAAAAAACTGTGACAAGATGCAATCAATAAAGAACCAGAGGGTCAGAATACAATTAGTGTCACTCAGGGTGCTTGAGGGAAGGGGTCCTTGTCAAGCCAAACTGATTATGTTTGTGATGAGATAACAAGATTGGTGATACAGGGAACAGCATCAATGGGAAAGTTTTCTGAAGGGTTTGATTCATTTCCAGCAGTCTTATTAAAAAGGAAAAAAAAAAAAGATAAATATAAATATCAAATCAATTAAAAGCTGGTAAAATGACAGATCTCAGGAAGGAGTTGTCAATGGCAAATCACGACTGGTGCAAGAACTATTCAGCTTCACTATCAATGATTGGAGAATGAGGATAAAATCCCTGCTGACAACATCTCTAAAAGGCAATGATTGCCTGTGAGCAGGGCAGAGGGATTCATCACAGACATCTGAACTGGCTGAGAATGCAAAATTTATAGCCAGAACCAAAAAAATGCAGCTCAGCTGATCCAAATCCCTTCCATTACCTGAGGGGAACCCACGAGAAAGGCATGCAGAGACTGTTTACAAGTAGTGACAGGGAAAGGGGCAGTGGCTTCAAACTGGCATAAAGTAGGTCTAGATGGGATATTGGGAAGAAATTCCTCCCTTGGAGGGTGGAGAGGCCCTGGAATAGAATTCCCAGAGAAGCTGTGACTGCCCCATCCCTGGAAGGGTTCAAGGAAAGCTTGGATGGAGCTCTGAGCAAGCTGGTCCAGTAGAAGGTGTCCCTACCCATGGCAGGGAGAACTGGATGATCCTCAAGGTCCTTTCCAACCCAAACCATTCCGTGATTCTCCCAAATCCAAAATGAATCAGGGAAGTTTTCAGGAAGACAAGTTTTTCTTGAAAACTCTGCTTCCTCTGCTCGTTTCTTCTCACAGCACAAAACTTACATTTCAACTCGTGAAGGGCCAGATCTCAACTCCCTTCACTTCCAGATCGTTGCCATCACCTTCTTTTCCATTTTTTTTATCCCAAATCTCCCAAAAAAGTAGATGCTCAGGACTCTTTGCAGTGCTGATCCTTCCATTTCATCACTAACAAAAGCTGTTACTTCGCAGGACGTGACACATCTTCAAAACCTGAGGGTGCAGAAATTCACTGCAAAGAGCTTTTTTTTCCTCTGTTTAAGTCTCAGTTGGATGATGATGATGATGCCTAAAAGCTCCCTCTTAACAGTCAGCTGTAGTTCCTGTGCCAAATGCCAGCCAGGAACAGAAATCTTCAGGAAAGGAGCAGACAAACACTGAATTTTACAGCTCAGAAACATCTGCTCCTGCCTTCAGGCCTCCACCCCTTCTTTTATGCTTTATATGCCCGTGTCTGGTGATGATTGATGCATTTTAAACTGTTATTTAAACTCAGTTAAAGGGAATATTGGCTATTAATCAGCTCTTGCTTTGCTGGAGCTCTTGTATGGCCAGCAGAAATATCCCAAGTGGAGGCAAAGGGTGTTAATTCTTCAGTGAGAGTGATTAGACAAGGGGGTTGTTTTACCTTTATTTGATTTTAGGAGGCTTGTCGGGGGTGTTTTTGGGGTTTGTTGCTTTTTTTTAATTTTTGAACTTGCTGAACCTCTCAAACACCAGCTTGGCACGTTTCCTTCTCCTTTTTGCAAAGGAGGATAAAGATGGAAATAAATAGACAGATGGTGCACATGAGCCTAATTCATGCAAAGATTCCCATCTTGGGCAGATGGAAATGGATGTTTGAGTACCTTGGGTAGCAAAGCTGCCTTAAAACTTACCTTCCTTTTCTTTTTTTTTTTTTTTTTTTTTGCTGTGCCATCAGCCTGGTTAATGAGCAGCTCCAAGGCAACTTTTACTGCTGCTCAGGCTCTTGTGCAGATTAATTTTGCTGCCTTGTGCTCTCCTTGCCCCTCTCCTCCTGAGTTAAATGGGACACCCCGTTTCTTTATTGGCAGAAAATGCAAAATAGGCCCAAAATGTTCCAAGTGTTGATGCAGGAGAGGAGGGTCTGACCCAGGAGACTCAGGGAAAGGAGAAGGAGAGGCACAAATGTGTCTGAGACTTCCCCACCACCCAACAGGTCATTCCTTCAGCTCTTTCTCCACCACCAGTGGATCTGCAAAACTCCCCCACGCTGGATTTTTTTTCTCCAAGCGTGTCTGGATGTTCTGTCTGAAAATTATGTGTCAAATTATCATCTGCCTGATAATCTGGGGGAGGTTTTAAGGGACTCATCCCTCCTCTCTCTTCTTCTTCATCTTTTTAATCTGTTTCCTTTTATTCTCTCATCCTCTTTCCACTGATCACTGGTCCACCACACATTGATTTTCACAAAAAAGGTGCAAAATAAGTCAACTTGTCACTCTTTTTATTGAGCAGCTTTCCACTGGGAATGAAAAGAAAAGACATTGGATAAAAGAGAGTGTTCCTGGAATATTTATTCCACCAAACCCCTCCTCTGCAAGTGTCCACAAGACTCTGCATTTTCAGACCCAAAAGTAGTTCAAAACTTGTCAAGGACTGGGTGGCATCTGGTTATTTAAATCCTTAATGGCTCTAAATTGAAAGAGGAGAGGTTTAGATGGGATATTGGGAAGGAATTCTTCTCTGTGCCACATGGAATTGTTAAGGTTGGAAAAGACCTTTAAGATCATCCAAGTGCAACCATCAACACACCATCACCGCCCCCATATGCCATATCCACAGGTTTTTGGGACACTTCAAGGGATAGTGACTCCACCACTTCCCTGGGCACCTCATCCTCAGTGCTTGACAACTTTCCATGATGAAATTTTGCCTAATATTTAAAATATTTAAAGTCGCCCCTGGTGCAAATTTGGGCCCACACCACCCTGGTTTTGAAATTCCTGCACCAGCTTCACCCCCAGTTTAAAGCAGAAGGAATTTCTTCTCCTTACAGGAATTAGGTCCTTAATCCCTCAAATGATTGATGTGTCCCAGCTTGGAAAGGGGATCATTCACTGCTGACCAGGGACAAAAAGGCAGAATAAATAATTGCAGGATATACTATGGAGAATGGAAAGAATTCTTTAGGAAAAGGAGAGGAGAGAGGGAAAAAAAAAAAAAAAAAAAAAGACACAGATAATGGGATATTTCCAATACAGCTCTTCAAAGGCATCCTCCTCAAGGCAGTTTCCTACTCACAGGCTTTAGGGTGGTTATTCCAACATAAAATCAAAATTTTTAGGGTTGGAAAAGACCCCTGAGATCATAAAATCCAACCTTTTTCCAAACCCCACCATATCACCCAGCCCAGAGCACTGAGTGCCACGTCCAGTCATTCCTTGGACACCTCCAGGGGTGGGGACTCCAAACCTCTCTGGGCAGCCCCTTCCAATGCCTGAAGACCCTTTTAGGGATGAAACCTTCCAGGGAACTGCATCCTGACTTGCATCAAGGTGCCTGCTCATTGCTGTGATTTCTAAAGCAGCATCAAATGTTAATGGGTGTGAGTAGATCCAGCAATGAAAATAAACATTTAGTAAGATAACACTTAAAAAATGTTTAAGTTGGTCTTTATACAAGTCAGGGCAAGTGGGAGGGACAACCAAACCAAAACCAAATCCAAAACCTCGAGGAGGTTCCACAGGTGAAATGGAAAGTGTAGGAAAATTTAAGGCACTCGAATTATCCATGTGCCTTGGGAACATTCAGGCTAGTAGGTGCAATTTTATTTTCTAGGAAAATAAATATTTCCTTCATAGATCTCTCAAGGGAGTGACTTCTCTCATGTGGAGTGACTTCAACCTGTGCTTGAGCTTTGATCCTTAAGAGTGTCAGATTTTTGCTCCTTAAGAATATAAGATTTTCCAAACCAGATGAGGGAATTGTTATGTGTGTAACTGTCCTTGGAGCTGGAGCAGATAAAATCATCTCAAAACCTCTTTATTCCCAAATCAAAAAGCCTTCTCTTTGTTCCCGACGATGCCTTTGGTTTGAGATTTGCCCTTTGAGCTGGAAACATTCCCTCTCTTCCCAGTCATTTGGTACCCAAAGTTATGATGATTTTTTGCTTTTTTTTATGGGTGATAAATCAGAGAGAGCTCTTGCTGGAGAAACCTCTCTGTCTGTGCACAAAGCAACAAGTTGCTCCTGGCTGCCACTTGCCCTCTGGCGGTTTTTTTTTTCAGCGGTAGAAAAGAAGGCAGAGAAATGAGCTCAGCCTTTGGATTGGAGCAATCCCTCCTCTTCCAAAGGAAGCTGCCTCCCCTCGTTCAACTTTTCAACTTTTGCCAGGGGGTGAATGTAACAGCTTGTTCCTTTTTATTTTTTTTTTTTATATA
Organism: Pyrocephalus nanus; assembly: GCA_038380795.1. Lineage (NCBI taxonomy): Eukaryota > Metazoa > Chordata > Aves > Passeriformes > Tyrannidae > Pyrocephalus > Pyrocephalus nanus. Next base: position 95,176,734 of record CM076261.1, read on the forward strand.
TTTTTTCCCCTGCCAGAGTTTTCCCTGGAGAATGACCCTTCGGAGCTCCTGGTTAAAAATAAATGCAGTTTGTAGAGGCAATTTGTGCTGTGCCAGCCCTGCAGTGCTCCGTGCCCTCCCTGTGCCACTGCCTGCTTTTCCCTCTTGGAAATGGGGAGGAATGGCTAGGGTGAAAAGTTAAAATGGAATTGGGAGGAAGGTTTCCATGGAAAATGCTGGGATGGCTGATGAGCTGCACCCGCCTTTCTTCCCCACCTCAGGACTGTGGTAGAGTGAGAAACTTATTTTTCACTCAACAGCCAGTGCTGGAGCCACATTTTGGGCTTTTCTGATTTTAAGTGGTCTCTTTGCAGAGCAATGAACGTCAGAGAGGGGCAGGCAAGGAAATCCAGCCCTTGTGAAGCTAAAAGGAATCGTTAAGATCTCCTGTATGAGCTCCTGTGGACAGAGATGGTGGGTTCATCCCACAACTGCAAGGATGCTCTTGTGGTTGGAGTCAGGTGAACCTGCTGGGGAGATGCTTTACCTTGATTTAGAGGCTTCCAAGAGGTGATGAATGGAGTGGGTTGGAGGGAGATAACTGTGCTGTGTCCAGCTCGGGGCCCTCAGCTCAGGAAGGACATGGAGGGGCTGGAGCAGATCCAGAGAAGAGCAACGAGGCTGGGGAAGGGACTGGAGCACAATTGCCATGAGGAGAGGCTGAGGGAGCTGGGGGGGCTCAGCCTGGAGAGGAGGAGGCTCAGGGGACACCTCATCACTCTTCAGTACTCCCTGATAGAAGAGGGGAGACAGGTGAGGCTCAGCCTCTTCTCCCAGGAACCAGCAGTAGGACAAGAGGGCTCGGTCTCAAACTGTGCCAGGGGAGGGTTGGGTTGGATATCAGGAAGAAATTCTTTCCAGAGAGAGGGATCAGCCATTGAAATGGGCTGCCCAGGGAGGGGGTGGATTCCCTGTCCCTGGAGGTGTTTAAGGACAGGCTGGATGTGGCATCAGTGCCATGGGCTGGGAACCACAGCAGGGTTGGATCAAGGGATGGATTTGATGATCTCAGAGGTCCTTTCCAAACCCACTGATTCCATGATTCCATGATTCTATGAGATTTGAGCCTTGAGTCGTGACTCTGGCAGGCAGAGGGAGCCTGGTTCTTCCTGGGAGCATCCCTGTGTCATACTCCACTCTCTGGGAGGGCAGCAAGGGGAGAGGGATCTGCCTCCCTCCCTTACAGCTGCATTTCTTGAATGTCTGCTGCTTTTAAGGGCTAGAACTTGTTTTGTGGTTTCTGTAGATCTTAGGTGATGTTTTGTATTGGAGCTTGTGTTTGTTTACAGTTTTATTTATGTTCTCTTAAGTGTGTTTTTGTAGCTAGTTTTTGTCACAGTTTGTACTGATAAAGAGTGTTATTCCATACACTGCTGGAGTGAGGACTTTACAAAGGTGCTGACAGTTTGTTGACAGTGGAATAACTGGTGGGGAATATCCACTGAGAGGTTTTCCCTTTCCCTGTTAAGTGGAAGTGCCCGAGAAAGGGTGATGGAATCACCCCAATGTGGTGAATGTGCTTGGTGAAAGGTTCCTGCGTGGAACACCAGACAGATTAGGTTGGACTTCTGTGGGTTGTTGTTCCCTGGGACACCAACAGACAGATAGATCTCTGAGGGTCAGACATACCTCCCCCCTTTCTACATGACAGGCACATTCCACGCTCACTGGAACAATCTCTCACCACACCAAAACTCCTGCAGCTCATCCTCGTGGTGACTCGGGGCGTGTGCACACCCAGACATCCCCCCTTTGGATTTATGTTGGGAAATAATTGCAGTGATTCTCCATCCCAAACAAGGTTAATCAGTGTTGCATCCCTTCCACTTTTTGGATTTTCTTCCTCAGCTTCAGGAAAACAAACTGATTCCTGCATTATTTTTTTTTTTATTTTTATGGGTATTTTGGTCCCCAGCGCAGCAAAGAGTTTACTAGTCCTGCTTTGAACTGGTGGGATTATTCCTGGAGCAGAAGGACAAACAGACTGAGGAAGTAACGTGGTGTATTTCCCATGACAGTTCCCAGCCTTTTTTTTTTTTTTTTTTTTTTTTTTTTTTTTTTTAAATAAGAATAAAAGAAAAGGACGATTTTATGGCCTTTATTAATAAAAAAGGCTGCACTGGAGATAAAAGACAGGACAGCAGCACATGCCAAATGTGCTTGGCAAGCCCTGAAGCAGTTCCAGGTCTGGTCGATGAGGCACTTGACTAAATTGAGCAAGGGAAAGTTTAAAGTCTGGAGTTTTTCCTGCTGCAGGTAAAGATTTATTGGGTGTTAAATATCTGCTCAGTTTGGCCCAGAGCCATCCAGGCTTTGACAGGCCAGAGGAAGGAGAGGGTTGGTTCTGCCTCACCCTTTCCTTACTGGATTTCAGAGTTCCATCATCTCACTCCAGTCCACCGAAATTTCACAAACCATTCTCTCCTCAACTGGTTTGAGATGGTGCAACCTGTTCATTGAGGGGGGTTTATTCACCAGGTCTAAACATTCCTGCTGGGTTTTTGTGTCCAGTAGTAAATTGAGTGGGTGGTTTCCTCGAGCTAATTATTTCTATGGGAATTTTTTGGGCTGCTTGTGGGAGTTTGTTGTTGTTTGTGGTTTTCTGTTGTTTCGGTTTTTGTGTTTGTTTTTTTTTTGTTTGTTTGTTTTTAAATATTATTGGTGATTTTTTTCCCTTTTTCTGTTTCTTTTATGTTGATTTTTGACACACAAGTTAAAAATCCAGCACTTACATGAGAAGAAAACTGAAATTCCAAAGTGAAACTGCTGGTTTTATTGGATTCATTACCAGGCTATATATTTACATATACATATATAAAACATCTATATTTATATCTTATCGATTTAAATGTTTATATTACTAATATTTTATATTTATAATATTAAATATAATATATAACATATAATAATATAATGTATAATATATTTATACTATTAAAATATTTATATATTTTATATAGATATAATATTTTTATATTTTTTATATATATATTCTATTTCTTTCTGCTCTATCTACACCAAAGAACTTTTAGACTCAGGAACCAGGCCAAAAAATCACACTGTGAAGCCATTTTCTTCCCAATACTTTTACTACTTGTATTATTCTAGGTAGTTCAAAACCCTGTTTTTCACTTCCTATTTTTATGCTTTTTTTTTTTTTCCCCATTTATTTATGTATTTAGAAGTTATCTGATTAATAAAGTTAATAAAGTGACCTTGATCAGGAGGGCACACCTTGAGCTCAGATAACCCTCCACAATCAACCCCAAGATTCACGAGGTGTCTCTGGGTAGAAGCAAAATCCGTCCCTGAATGTAGTTTGTAGCATTTTTTTTCGAGTGGAAAAGGAAGTTAAATGGATTAAGAGAGTTCTTTGAAGCACTTTGAAATAAAACTTCGTGTGTGTGTGTGTCTACTAAACCGCCCCAAATTGTTGGAGATGTGGTTAAAAGTGAGACAATGGTGGTGGAGCAGCTGAAAAGCCCAGATTTGGAGGCTTCAGGGCATAACTGGCCCTGTAAGGCTGGTTTGTGGGAGGATGGGGGTTGTCAGGGCATCACTTGAGCTCTGTAAATGGATCCAAGTCACACTTAGGGAAGGGACAAGAAGTGGCATTAGAGCTGTGCTTGGGCATCTGCAGAACCTGAAGGCTCTTCCTGCCTCTTTACCCTCCTTGACAGCAAGAAATGGTCTCAGTTATGAGTTGTCACTTGGCATTAAAGCAAATTCCTTCCGCTCCTCTGAGTGCCAGAGACAGAAACAACAACAAAAAAAATCTGGGAGAATTGTCTGAACGAGCCTCTGGGTCATTGGTAACAACCTTTCATTAGCCAGGGCCAGCTGGGTGGCAAATAAAGGCAGGAAGGGGCTGGATAAATGTGTTTTGATGCAGCTTCCCCATGGATTTCCAGCAGATCCTGTGTTTGCAGCACTCCTGGCAGTTGGACATCCAGCTGAAATTCCTGTTGTGCAGTGTGGGGACAGCTGTGCCAGGGGACTGAGCTGGACAAAGAGCTTGGAGGTTGAAATAAGCTGCAAACCCTCAGCTGGGGTTGTCCTCATCCTTATTCAGCTGATCAATCCTATGGAACAGAAGGGGAGGCTCCTGCTGTGCCAGGATTTCAGTTTTCCAGAGTGTTTCAAATATTTTAAAGCTAGGCTTTAATGTAGAATCAATTCGTAAATTAAAAGCTTCTCCTAATGTGTTTATTTTTATACACAGAGCCAGACGTGGCCAGGCTGAATTAGAAATGCATCTTATAATTTTATATCAATATATTTCATAATATAAAACCTGGTTTGCCCAGTTCTGGGTCTTCTGTCCCAGAATGGAGGGGGAATCCAGTCATAGAAACATGGAATGGTTTGGGTTGGGAGGGACCTTAAACAACATCCCATTCCAGCCCTTTCAGGGATGGAATGGTTCCAACACTTCCAGGGATGGAATTGTTCCAACACTTCCAGGGATGGGACATCCACAACTTCTCAGTCTGAGAGGCCTAAGATGGTCCAGGAAATGTTCAAGGCCAGGTTGGATGGGGCTTGGAGCAACCTGACTTTGGATAAGGGATGGAGGGACAGGAAAGAGGGAACAGTTTCCCACTGCCAGAGGGCAGGGATAGGTGGGATATTGGGAAGAAATTCTTCCCTGGGAAGGTTGGGAGGCCCTGGCACAGGTTGCCCAGAGAAGCTGTGGCTGCCCCATCCCTGGAAGTGTCCTAAGGCCGGGTTGGATGGAGCTTGGAGCAACCTGGGCTAGTGGGAGGTGTCCCTACCCATGGGAGAGGATTGGAACTGGATGATCTTCAAAGGTTCCTTCCAACCCAAACCATTCCATGTTTCTAAGACTCACTGGCAATTAAATGCTGATTGAACCCGAGGCAACTTCATCTAGAAATTCCTCAAAATTTCAGAGAAAGCCTCTCCCTTTCTGAGCCTCTGCTTTTTCTCCCAGTCTTTCTCATTCTTACCTGAATTTCCCCATCCCTGGGCCCTGGCCCAGATTGTCCCTGGACCTCAGTCATGGACTTTTCCCTGGATCACAATCCCAGCAGCACATTAACAAAATTCCAACATGAAATGACAACCATCAGGCCCGGGCACGAGGAGCAAGTCTCAAATAAAAGCCGGGTTTTATCGTGCAGAGCCATTTTACTGCACAGAGCGAGTTATCCAATTAATAGTTGAAAAATGCCTCAAGATTCCATCAATTAATGCAACGAGGATGTACAAATTACCTATAATTATTATTACCTCCATAATCAAGGAACAGATTTTCTCCCTCTTTCCCAGACATTTGGGTAACGAGCTAATGAGGGGATTCCACTTCAGCAGGTGAGCTGAGCTTTAACACTCAATTTTGCTGGGTGAGTGAGAAAGGCCTTTGAATTATTCCTCTCTCTTCCTGGCCATAAACCTTTTAACAGCTTCAATTTTTTACAAACCATAGCCCCTGCATTACAGCCACCACTCCAGTCAGCTTAACTCCTTGTGCTGCTTAATACACTATAAAAACCTCGCTCCTGAAGCACATTTCCATGGAAACAGTCCATTAAAAAGGAATTTTATAGCTTATGTTTTCTATAAATGGACAGCTCACTTAATGGCCTTTTACTATTACACTTTGCCAGAGAGGCTTGAAATTTAACTGTATTTAATTATTTTATAATTTGAGACAGCACTTTCTTAACTATTGTTTTATTTTATTTTTTAATTTTATGGCCATTACAAAATCTCAACTTGGTTCATTGGGCTTTGAGGGTGAAAATTAACAGTCATGTCCCACATGCAAACTATCTGAACACACCTGTAATAAAGTGAGGTGTTCTCACTGATTTAAGCACTTCAGGATGTCCAAATTTTATTAATTTTATCCCAAATCTCCCATGGTTCTTATTCCACCTAAAAAGCCTGAAAACACTTTTTTTTTTTTTTTTTGGTGTCAAGATGACTTAGCAAAGTGGAGTTTTAGGTTGCCTTTATCTAAACCTCTTGATGCCCTCCTGAAATAAAGAGGGGTTGTATTTGCAAGGAAAATCAGAATTCTCTTTCAGTGGAAGAAAAAAAGAAATAGTGTCAGCACTTTGCTGTTCTCTGGACTCCTCGGGAAGACAATTCATTGTGGGTGCGTTGTCCAATTTATCAGGGCTCTCCCAAAGGAAGTCTTGTGCCTGTGGTTGAATATCCAGGGAGTTCAGGAGCTTCAGGAAATTCCTTCACTGTCACTTTTTAGTTCATCAACCAACACCTACCGTTAACATCAGCACCCATCAGCTACCAACCAGCATCACCATCTCCTTAAGGAGATTTTCATCAAAATCTACCCTGAATTCGTTGCTTTTTTCAACTAAAAGCCTTTTTTTTCCCCAGGCTCAGCTTGAGGATTTTCTATTTGTGTTGAGAAGTCCACAATGTCCACGTGGAAATCTTTGCTGTGTCTGTTTTCATGGGGGCCACTCATGTTAAGTCCATGGCCAGTCCCTCTGGTGTTTTCCAGAAGAGCAAGTCTGAGTGTCTGGAGACGCTCAGGAGAAAACTCTGGGCCCTTGAAGATTCCAGAAGATTCCAGAAGAATCATCGACTCAAAGAATGGATTGGTTTGGAAGGATCTTCGAGATCATCCCATTCCACCCCCTGTCACGGGCAGGGACACCTTCCACTAGCCCAGGTTGCTCCAAGCCCTGTCCAACCTGGCCTGAAACAATTCCAGGGATGGGGCAGCCACAGCTTCTCTGGGAATTCTATTCCAGGGCCTCCCCACCCTCACAGGAAGAATCGTTTCTCCTTAATATCTCATCTTATTTTTCCTGATATCTAATATAAATCCACCCTCTGTCAGTTTGAAACCATTCCCTGTGTCCTGTCCCTCCATCCCTTGTAAAATTTTATTTTACTTAATTTAATTTAATTTAATTTAATTTAATTTATTTACTCAATTTTATTTTACTTTTATTTTATTTTATCTTATTTTACTTTTTTAACTTTAATTTATTTTACTTATTTTAATTTACTTTATTTTACTTTACTTTACTTAATTTTATATTACTTAATTTAATTTAATTAAATTTTATTTACCTAATTTTATTTTACTCTTATTTTATTTTATTTTATCTTATTTTACTTTTTTAACTGTAATTTATTTTACTTATTTTAATTTACTTTATTTTACTTTACTTTATTTTATTTTACTTTATTTCACCTAATTTTATTTTTCTCTTCCTTTCTTCTCTTTTATTTTTATTTTTTTCTCTTACTTTTTTCTCTTCTATTTTTATTTTTCCTCTTCCTTTTCTATTCTATTTTTTTCCTCAGGTGACTCAGCACAGGCCACGACCACCCACTCAAAGGGACTCCAGGAGGGAAAGAAGACAACCTCTTCCTTTCCCAGTCAGATTTTTCCCCTAAATACAAAGGATTTCTCCTGCTGGACACGTCTGTCTGACCAGCTGCTGCAATTAAAAAGCCTTTAGAGATTTAACAGCTGACCAGAATTAAATTTTGCTTCCTTTTTAGCCTGAGAGCAGCGATGGAGCCAATTCCCTGGAAAACAATCAGAGTTACAAAAGATGCTCTGATGAGCAGCTATAACAATATTCTCCTTAATACCTTAAATTAATATTCTTCATGCTTATTAAATTCCTGAACATTCCCCTCCATCCCTCAACTTGCAGATCCAAGTATTTTTTATTGTCAGTGATGAATATTAAAGAGTTTGGGAGAGTCAGTCACGAGCTCTGTGTGTGCTCAGTGAGTGCTGGAACACCTCAGTTTGAATAGCCAAAATTTTATATACATATATTTATATGCATAATTATATACATATTTATATAGATATATGATATATCTACATATATAAGTAGATATACATATACATATATATACATGTATATATTTATACATATATAATATATGTATTGTGGCCTATATAAATATACATATATTTATGTCCATACTTATATACATATATATTTATATAGATAAATAATATATCTACATATATTATATCTCTCTCTCTATATATATAGATATATATATATCTACATATATTATATATGTAGATATACACATATACACATAAATACATATATGCACATATATGATATATGTATAATTTATTCTAAATCTATATACACATAATACATATATAATATATATTTTTATATATACTATATATATATTTATATATTTATATATATAAATCTTCACCCCTGAGCCCTTCAGGTTTGGCTCCAGAAGATCTTCCCAGTTTCCCTGTCTGATGTCCTAGATGGATTTTTCACCTGTGTTGAAATAGGATTTCTGGTTTTTTTCCCCCTCTGGGTCTGTTCTTGCCACAAAAAGAAAACAAAAAAACCCCACTGTCACATCCAGGAGGTTTCCTAATCCTTATTCTGTGTCTGAGTGTCTCAGTTCTCATTTTAAAAAGGCAGAAAGGAATTTCATAGAATCATGGAATGAAGAAGAAGGTCCCCCCTGAGCCTCCTTCTCTCCAGGCTGAGCCCCCCCAGCTCACTCAGCTGCTCCTGCTGCTCCAGCCCCTTCCCAGCTCCGTTCCCTTCCCTGGATATTTTCCAGCACCTCCAATATTTTTCTTACTGTGAAAGACCCAAAATAAACCCCAGGATTTGAGGTGTAGCCTCTCCAGTGTTAAGTCCAGCAGGAAAATCAGTGCCTTGGTTGTGAAGAAAGACACAATTAAAGAGAGAGGTGGGAATCAACTGAACAAAGAAGGAGAAACAGCCTAAGAAGAAATCCTGTTACATGGACACTTTATTAATGGTAGATGTTAATGTATTTTAGAGAAATAAAATGCAGGAGGGTGATTTGAACACTAATGATGTGAGATACAGCTTTTTTTTTAATATAAAATCCACCTCTTCTTAATGATCTAAGTCACTGCAGACTCCTGGTTAAGGTAGGTGAGGGCACGTGGCCCTCTCAGAATAACAAGGGGGATGAAGTGACACCTCAGTTAACAGTTACCTCAGGTCTGTGTGGTGAGGAATGACATAAGGATTTGTGCAATGAGTTCACAAGACACCAGAGGAGTTTAGAGCTCCTCAACCTTCTGCTTTTTAAACCTACTCATCTGGAAAAAACCTCCCTTGATGGGGATGATCTTTAAGGTCCCTTCCAACCCAACCCATTGCATGATTCTATGGAATAAGAGTTGAGGGCACAATTTCCTTTGGGTCCCCTGGGATTTATCCCCTTGCAAACCACACCTACATTCCTTCCAGCTCACAGTTGGCTCTGACCCATCCTGGGTCTTGAACAGTTGGCAAATTCATTCCTAATCTATTGACCAAAAGGGCTTCTTAGCAGGTCAGGGGGGGTCCTGTGTGTTGGGCTGGGAAGGGAAGGTGGAGATAATGGAGATGGGCACAGACTCCTCTTATTCCAAAATAAAAACCATGGAATCATAAAATCATTAGGACTGAAAAAAAAAAATATTGCAGCAAATTGACACTAATGCATTATAAAAAAAATAAATGTGCTTAAGTATTTATGCTCTTCAGAACTGTGGGATCGAAACAATTCAGGTCCACTGAACAGCTGAATTCCTCAGCTGAAAAAAAAAAAAAAAAAGGATTTCTACAGTGATGAGATACTTTATCTTTCCTCCCAGGCAATATTTAATTTAGAAATTTAGCCCCAAACAACAGACCATTAAGGGGGAAAAAAAAAAAAGAGCTTTCGATCCAGGTTGAATAATTGCTTTGCTCAACCCAAGCTGAAGGTTTATTTCAAATAAAGGAGTTGATTGTTCTGGGTTCATTAAACCCAAGAGAGGGTTTTTCCTGCCTCCATTACTCCACTTTATCACCTGAACAAGAGCAAAGAAAGAGGCAAGAAAACAATTGCTGCACCTTTTATATACAAGCCTTAATTCGTCAAACAAGATGAAAACCACCCAAGTTTGATCTCTCCCTGCCCTGAGTTTTCCCTGCAAGCAGCAGGATGTCTTCTCAAAGATGTGTGGCTGTTCCTTGTCTCGTTTTTGATGACTCCAGCAAGGACCAGCACTCTTTGTTCCCCAAAATCCAGCTCAGTGTCCCCACAAAGTGCTCCTGTTTCCCTCCCTGCTTTGCTCGATCTCATCAACGGCACCTACATAAAAAATTGAGAGCTGTTAATGACCTGCTGGGCCTCAGCTTTATTATCTAATTTGGGAGCCATCTCTTTTATTTTACTTTTTAATGGTCTTGGTTTTAACCAAGTGGGCAAAGTGGGACGGGTGGAGGCAAACCCATAAACCAGGATTTTAATGGGGAAATTATTAAACTGATTTTATCTCAACCCGTGAGTTTTCTCACTTTTTGCCCTTTTGATTCTCTCCTCCATTCACTGAGGGGGGAGTGACTGAGCATCTGTGGGCTGCAGTTTATCTGTTGTATTCCTGATATCAGCCTTGAAAGTGAGGTTCATCTCCTGCTGCTTAATTAGCTGTTGTTAATAAACCAATCTTAGAATCGTGGAATGGTTTGGGTTGGAAGGGACTTTAAAGATCACCTTGTTCCAAAGCCCTGCCCACCTTCCACTAGAGCAGGTTGCTCCTGAACTGCTTCAATTCAGGGTGAGTTTAATGCGAGCTGAGCAGCTTCTCCCCTGTCACAGGTACTTTCCAAGGTTAATTATGGACTCAGAGGATATTTGAATACTCTGCTGGTGACATCATTCCTGGCATGACAGGAATAGAGAGAGCTGGGGCAGTTCAGCCTGAAGAAAAGAAGGTTTCAGGGAGACCTTGGAGGTCCTTCCAGTTCCCAAAGTGGGGCTACAGGGAGGTTGGAGAGGGACTTTTTACAAGGACATGCAGTGACAGGAACAGGGGGAATGGCTTTAACATGAAAGAAAATAGATTTAGATTGGATATCAGGAAGAAATCCTTCCCTGGGAGGGAAGGGAGGCCCTGGCACAGGTTACCCAGAGAAGCTGTGGCTGCTCCACCCCTGAAAGTGTCCAAGGTCAGGTTGGATGGGGCTTGGAGCAACCTGGGCTAGTGGAAGGTGTCCCTGCATCTCTTTACAGTGAGAGCGTCAGGGGCCAGAGATTCTGCTCCAGTTTCAAAGCTGCCCCCCTGGAACTCCCCCATTCTCCAGCCTTTCCCCTCCAGCAACAAAAAATCATCCTGAAGTAACTTATTGAGGTAAATTCTTTTCCTGTTTTGATTTATCCATCTTGGCATCTGAGGGTCTGAAGGGTGACAACTGTCACCCCTGGTCCTCTGGTAGGAACCAGTGTCTTGCTTTGGAGCAGCCATTGACAGAGAGTGTGGCAACAAAACCTGGCCTAAGAAAAGCCTGCAAAGCCTTTATTTGTTGATTTTTGTGGGAGGGGCTGCCTCTGCAGATTCATCCAGAATGGAATATTAGAAACAACAAAGGAGATGTGGAGGGAGAAAAAAAACCACAGCCCTGTGCAGACCCAGAGCCAAGTTCCTCAGATCTTTTGTAGCTCTTCCCTCAGAGCATCCACAGGGAACATTTGTTTCCTCTTTAACATCACCACTGACATTTCACTGCCACAAACCTCTCTCCCTCCTGAATCCCTCCCTCTTCCAGGGAAACATTTACAGTGGCTGAGAGATTATTTAGGTCCCTGGAGGTTTTAGGCTGGGAAATAGCTCTTGTGGGGAAACTGGTTGTGTCTTGCCCAAAGGAAAGCTTTGGGTAAGGTGCAACCACACCCCCCAAAAAATTTAAATCTCAGGCTTTCTCGTCCCTTTGTGGTCCCTTTATTTTGCAATCTGGACAGGTGACCTTGTTATTTTTGTGTCCCATTTCACTCAAGGGACATGTAGCCTCAGTGTCTTGATGCCACATTTCCAGCAGCTCAGTTGGATTGGTTGCAGTTCAAAACACTTCTGTATCTCACAGCATCTTGTATTTTCTTTTAAATATGTTTAAAAAAAAGAACCACCATAATTTTCAAGAGAACTAATTAAAATATAATTCTACAGTCAGGAACAAAAACAAAAAAAAACCCCAAAACCACCACCACAAACAAACAAACAAACAAACAAAAACAAACAAAAAACCAAACCAAACCAAACCAAACCAAACCAAAAAAAAAGTTATATGGTCCATGAGAGAGAGAAATCTCTCTCTTTGGCTTCACAAACCTGTTTACAGACATCTATCAAGAGGAAGAGCTTTTTAGGGTTAAGAGAATTTTAACTTACATCTGCTCACATCTTGATTTGTAAATTTTTGGGCACCCCGTGGCCTTTACTTGTCTTTTAGTTTTGATCCATTTTTGCACAGGCAGGTCACCTTGGGGGAACTGTCTTGGCAATTATGTGAGGTTTTTATGATAATATGAAAGTTGTGATTTTCACAAAATAGCACAGGACCAAGCTCAAGAGCTTTAAGGATGGTACCAGCCATCAGAAAGCTGTAAGTAAAATTAGGAGAGCTGGCACCACCCTGCTGTTAATGAAACACTACCTGAAAAGCACAACTTGGCCAGGAATTTATTTTAAAAAAATGCAGACACTCAGAATGTAGGAGCTCAAGATGCTCATTTTTGCTCCTTGTTTCATGGTCCCTCATAAAGGAGCTGGAAAGAGGATCACAGAATGGTTTGGGTTGGGAGGGACCTTAAAGATCACCCAGTTCCAACCCCCTGCCATGGGCAGGGACACCTTCCACTAGCCCAGGTTGCTCCAAGCCCTGTCCAACCTGGCCTAGGACACTTCCAGGGATGGGGCAGCCACAGCTTCTCTGGGCCACCTGTGCCAGGACCTCCCCACCTTCCCAGGAAAGAATTTCTTTCCAATATCCCATCTGAACTTACTCTCTCTGTTTGCAGCCACTCCCACTCACCCTCTCACCACATGTCCTTGCAAACAATTCCCCAGCCAACAGTCCACTGTTGAACTATTCAGATTTTTGTTTCACTGTTTCCTTTCTTCCAGCCCTGTTCGAGGCAGATGGAGTCCTGGAATCCGAGAACATCCTGAGTTGTAAGGGACCCACAAGGATCATCGAGTCCAACTCCTGGCCCTGCACAGGACATCCCAACAATCCCACCCTGTCCCTCAGAGCGTTGTCCAAACCTTCCTGGAGCTCTGGCAGCCTTGGGGCTGTGCCCACTGCCCTGGGGAGCCTGTTCAGTGCCCAACCACCCTCTGGGGGAAGAACCTTTCCCTGAGATCCAACCTAAACCTCCCCTGGAGCAGCTCCAGCCGTTCCCAGGTTGCTCAGAGCTGATGTCATTCCAGAGGGCTGGGTGGTCAAAGCCTGGAATGTCCTCCCAGACTTTAGTGCTGGCTCAAGGACACAGTGAAATTCCTCCTGGAGTGAACTGAAGTCAGACCCTTCTTTTGGAGGAGCCTTGAGGTCCAAGTCACCCTGCAAGGCCTTCCTCACTTGTGAAATCGCCTTTGGCACCACAAAGAGGTCCCACAAGAGGGAATAAGTCTGTTACTTCCAGGAATTGGCTCCCACCTGCTCTGGGAAAATTAATGTCCATCCTGAGAATGGATTTCACTGTGGTATTTACAAAGAGAATTAGGGGAGGGATAAAAAATGAAATTAAAAGAACAAAAGCCCTTACAAGCCTTTAGCTCAATTGAACAGTTCTATGGCATTAACAACAACAGGAAAATAAGGATTAATAGTGTGGAATGGAGCACCTGGCCAAAAATAAACCACGAACCAGAGTGTGGTTTGCTTCTTGACAAAGCATTTTTTTCCCTGGGCACATGTAAAGCCCTGATACCCAGGTATTAATCTCCAGTTTTAAGATAGAAGAGTTTTCTAAGGAAAACAGAAGGAGTTGCACAAAACCCACTGTAAACAATTCCTGCAGCATTGGAAATGTCAGCTATTATGCAGTCAGCACTCCCACAGGCAATTCCCATGACTGATGTTTCCCATGGCTGGATAAAATGCTCCAGCTCGTTATTCCCAGGGTTTTCTTTCAGTATTTTTCTCCTCTAAGCTTTGGGAACAGGTGACTTCTTGCTCTTGTGTTGTGACTCACGTGGAACAGGAGGGATAAAGTGGATTAAAACCCACCTAATACCCCCATCTCAAGGAGCTGCCAATGGATAATCATTAATGGAGAAGGCAAAAAAAAATCCTCCCAGGATGTTGTGCAAGGATTGCTCCAAACAGGACGGGGTTTTCAGCAGGTTCCTTGAGGCTTTATATCCTTTTCTAGCACAGAAGAGAGGAAATGGCCTCCAGTTGTACCACGGGAGGTTTAGGTTGGATATCAGGGAGGATTTCATCACTTGAAGGGGTTGTCAAGTGATGGAACAGGCCCTGCAGGGAAGTGGTGGAGCCACAACACCTGGAATTGTTCCAAAACCATATGGATGTGGCACTTACAGACACCTGTGGGTGGTGAACATGGACTTGATGGTCTTAAAGGACTTTTCCTGTCTTAACAGTGTCAAGATTCTATGATTCCAAGCGCAAAATCCAGGGAGATTTTCTCCAGGAATGGGACACCCATAAGGAAAGGCTGGCCCACAGTCTTCCTTTAGCTGTGTTGCATCTCAAGAATAATCAGGACCCTCTCGAGTTACTCCTGTAACAGGACTCAACCACCTGCTCACTCTTTACATCACTCAAACATTTCACCCCCAATAATTTCATATTTGCCTCCAGCAGTCTGCTGAAAATCCCTTCCTGTTTGGGAGCAATCCTTGCACAACCTCCTGGGAGTTTTTTTTTCCCTCGAGCATTTCCCATGACTGGTGTTTCCCATGGCTCAATAAAATGTTCCAGCCCGTTATTCCCAGGGTTTTACTTCAGTATTTGTCTCCTCTAAGCTTTGGGAACAGGTGACTTCTTGCTCTCATGTTGTGACTCACGTGGAACAGGAGGGATGAAATGGATTAAAACCCACCTAACATCTCAAATTGCTGAAATGGATAATCATTAATGGCTGGAGAAGGCAAAAAGAAAGCTCTCAGGATGTTAAAATTATATAAATAAAATTAAATTATACATGGGGGGGAAAATAAAAGTGAAAATGGAGCGTGTTAACGATGTCATTTCTGACTTGTCATTCTTTACCAGGCAATTAAGTGCAACGTGTCATTTCCTTGACAGAGTCACTCTGTACAGCTGTGTCTGTCTCCAGACAAAACATAAAGCAAATTGGAATGTGTGCATCCATAAATCTCCATGGCTGCAGCTGGAGCAGGAATGGCAAGAGCAGGAGGAGGGAGGGGAGTGGAGCCCTTCAGTGAAAATCAGTATCATCTCCAGATTCGTTTTCTTTTTGCTTTTATTTTCTTTTATTACCCTCAATTTAAAAATTCCAGGAGTAATGTTGCCCCTTAATAGTCTGGTTTAGGATTCCAGCACGTGGAATTTGGGCATCTCATGGCTCCTTGGATTTGGTGGCAGCCACTGATCCTTGATGTGAAATTGGTGGGCAAAGGGAGACCCTCAGGAATGAAGCAATTTTTAATTTTATTTTTTTTTTTAAATTAGAATTCAAATTAGGTTAAATTAGAATTAAAGTAGGTTAAAATCAGAATGTTGGTGCCCAAAACCACACAAAGACACCTCGAGTGCATACCAAGGCAGCTAAACCTTAATCCCTCTCTAGAAGAAGCCAGGCTTGTGCATCCAAGTCCAGTCAATTAATTCCAAATCCATCCTTCCCACCTGCTCCAGATGAACGTGTTGGATGTTTTCCATTCACACGCTGCTCCTGCCAAGCCCAGACTTTCTGTGCTGAATTGGATTTTCCCCGGGTCCAGGTGCAGTCACTCCCCGGATAAATTGTTTGCAAACCTTGAGGATGGAAGCGAGGAGATTCCAGGCCTCCCCTGGGCGTGTTTTCCTGGGGCAAAGCTGCTGAGCCACTTCCCAGTGTGGCTGGCAAAGCCTCTGCTTGCTGTGTTTCCATAAATCCCAATAAAACTAATTCAGGCACCGAGCCACGTGCAACCAGGAATCACGGCCAGCTGCTCCTGCAGTCACTGAAGGAACTGTCCACTCGTTCAGCTCCCACAATCCCAGTTTTTCTGCTGGTAAACTTGGGATAACAGAGCCCAGGAGATGTGGGAAACAAAGTTTGGGAACTTAAAAGTACCTTAGAATTAGGATTAATAGAGGGAAAGGGAAAGGGAAAGGGAAAGGGAAAGGGAAAGGGAAAGGGAAAGGGAAAGGGGAAAAGAAAAAGGGAAAAGAAAAAGGGAAAAGAAAAAGGGAAGGAAAGGGAAAAGGAAAAGGGTGTGGCAGCAGGAGCAGGGCAGGGATCCTGTCCCTGGGAGGCCACCCCTGGAGTGCTGTGTCCAGCTCGGGACCCTCAGCTCAGGAAGGATATGGAGGGGCTGGAGCAGGGGCAGAGAAGAGCAACGAGGCTGGGGAAGGGACTGGAGCACAATTGCCATGAGGAGAGGCTGAGGGAGCTGGGGGGGCTCAGCCTGGAGAGGAGGAGGCTCAGGGGACACCTCAGCACTCTCCAAAACTCCCTGACAGGAGGGGGGAGCCGATGGGGTCGGGCTCTTCTCTCAGGAACCAGCAGTAGAACAAGAGGACTCAGTCTCAAGCTGTGCCAGGGGAGGTTTAGGTTGGACATCGGGAAGAAATTCTTTCCAGAGAGAGGGATCAGCCCTTGGAATGGGCTGCCCAGGGAGGGGGTGGATTCCCTGTCCTTGGAGGTGTTTAAGGACAGACTGGATGTGGCATCAGTGCCATGGGCTGGGAACCATGGCAGGGTTGGATCAAGGGTTGGATTTGATGATCTCAGAGGTCCTTTCCAACCCTGCTGATTCTGTGATTCCATGATTCTATGATTCTGTGATTCTATGACCTGGCCAAGGCAGCTGAACTTCTGCTTTTAACAGGTTGGCTGATGGTGCTGGTCAACTGACCAAGGGCTGCCCTTGACAAGAGGAAGCAGGAGAAGGGGCAGAATGAAGGCTGTGTGGAGCCTTCAGCTCACCCCTCAAGTCATCTCTTCAGAAAGAATGATCCTGTCTTTATTAAATTGCAGGTTTCTCTGTCTTGGGAACGGCACTTGAGGTTGTGCAACCAAAACCAGACCTGCAGCTTACTGAGCTTCAGTCATGTGAATGTTCTAGAAGATGCTCCCAAGGACCTGAGCTGAGCTCTCCTCATCCCTCTGCCCCCATTGCAGATCTCATTCTGTGGCACCCTCATGTTTTCTGTCAGCTTGGCAAGAAAAACTAGAAAATCACACTGGTTTGCTGTTTATTTTTTAAAAAAATCCATTGGTTCCAGCACATGAAAATAGTAGAAAATACAGGTATTGCTTTGGAGTTATAATCCAAATTAATAAGCAGCAAAATTCATAGGGGTTTGGGCAGGGGGCAATGGAAACCAGGAGTTTTAATCACCTAAATAAAATAAATTTGAGGAATCACAAAGGCCAGAGGGAGTCCCAGAGCACAGGTCTGCTGGAAACAGCAATTAATGGCAACAGGAGTTCTCAGCAGGGGGGGTTGTCTTGTCCCCACTTGAGCTGCAAGCACCTTTTCTCCAACCTCTGGGGTGTGGGGGGAAAAAAACACCTTGCTGTGGGAATCAAAGTGGGAGTGGACATTTCGTGGCCCTCAGGGTTTACCTTCTCTGCTTTTCATTTTATTTCTCTCCGCTCTATTGCATTTTATTTATCATTTCATTTTAGATTTCATCTTCCTTGCTCCCAGAGGTGCTTTCCCCATTCTGTAACTTCAGTCCCTGTTGAGTTGGAACCAGCTTTAGTCAGAAGGGATCTTTTCTCCCAGCCCAGACCTCTGGGAATGTTTCATTCCTCCCTGTTTAGAGCCAAGTGCTTCTCCTGGGGTCACCAGGAGTGGGGTTTAACAACCCCTTTGCTCAGCTCTAATGATGTGAGCAGTGGTTTCCCCCCCCACCCCTGCTCTCACTGTGACTCATCAGAGCTGTGATTTTATGTGGTTGGTTTTTTTTTATAACCCCTATAATTCTCAGAGTGACCTGTGATCCCTGAGCTGGGGGAAATGTGGATTTTTGGCCTCTCCTGGTCCGAGTGTCATTGCAGAGAATCTCAATGCACGTGGCCCATCCAGGTGTCCTCTTTGAGACGAGGGACACAGCAAGCTGGGATGAGACAACACTCCCAGTGCCAGAACAGCCCTGAGGTCACCAGACCTTCCTTCACTCTTCCACAGCTCTTTCCAAACCAGGCAAGTCCAATCTGTGCTTCCCAAAGTTACAGAGTGGGGGTTTTCATGACAATAAACGGCTTTTTTGTTGTGTGGGATGAAGATGAGCATGAACTCATTGATGCAGGTGCAGAGCAGCTCCGAGGGAGAGAAGAACTTGCTGCTCAGCTCAAGGAGTTCAAGAAGTGACCTTTGGGTTTGTCCTGGGCAGGGACTCGATGATCCTTGGGGGGAACATTCCAAGTCAGGATGTTTGAGGATTCTGTCATTCCATTTGGAGTTGTTAGTGATGTCCTTAGGAGGATTCCCAGTATCCAGAGGCCATTCCAGAGGGGTGTGGATCTCCCTGTCCACCTCTGAGCCCTGCACCGGTGTTGTAGATCCCCTCATGTCCCACACCCACGGGGAAATCCTTGAGTGGGTTCACCTGCAGGAGGAGCCTCCTTATCCAGCATCCAGCTCCTACAAAGCCCAATCTGAGCTATAAAACACAACCAGACACTCTTAGCTCTGTGTTTTCCCTTTCCTCACAAACCAGAGAGATCCTGATCCTTCACACAATCCCTCCTTCCCTGACACCCCTAAGGGGTTTATGAAGAACACAGAATTTCTCCACAGGAAATCTGAGCTCTTTAATCTCTTCTCAACGTGGTTTAATCTTTAACTTTTCATCGATGGCAAGTGATCTCTTTGAGGATTCCATTCTTTCCTTCTTATTAAAAGAGAAGCAAAGCTGAAATTCCAGATATTTCTCACTTGGAAATGGGAAGTGGAGAGGATGGTTCCCAAAAGGGTGGTTTTGAGGTTTCATTTCTAATTCACAGACCTGCCAAGCCAAGCAGTGAGTCCCTGTTCCTTTGTGCCTCAGTTTCCCTCCTTGGGATCATATCCATGTGTTACCAGGCCCTGGAGCAACAGGACTCAGGGAATGGCTCCACAGTGACAGAGAGTAGGTTTAGATGGGATATTGGGAAGAAATTCTTCCCTGGGAGGGTGGGGAGGCCCTGGCACAGGTTGCCCAGAGAAGCTGTGGCTGCCTCTGGATCCCTGGAGGTGTCCAAGGCCAGGCTGGACAGGGCTTGGAGCAACCTGGGATAGTGGGAGGTGTCCCTGCCCATGGCAGGGGTTTAGAACTAAATGATCTTTAAGGTCCCTCCCAACCCAAGCCATTCCATGTTCCCATGATGTATAAGGTCTATAAATCTCTGTCTTCTCCTCAAGGATGATCAGCAGCACCTGAATCAAGGATTTCACTCTAAAAAACCCCAGAATGCAGCTCACCTGAGTGAAGGGAGATCACTCCCTGTTTTCTCCAGCCACTTTGTCCACACCGTTATAAACATGCCCAGTGCAATTCCAAAGTGTAAAGCACCGGAGATTTCCCAGATCTCAATTTTCTCCATCTCTGAATTTTCCATATCTCAGTTTTCCATCCATCTTTTTCCCACCCATCCATTTCCCATCCATCCATTTTCCTTGCTCTTCCATCATATTCGTTTCAGATGCATCTTTGTCTGGTTTGACATTCAAATCAATATAAATACAAAAGCGATAAATCTGATGGCTGACAAGTTCTTTTTCAGATGCTAATGATATGAGAGAGTGTTTTTTACACAGTACCTTCAGTGCTGCCTTTCCATCATTTATTTGAAAGGATAAAAAGATTTAAAAAATTAAACAAACAAACAAAAACAAAAACAAAAACAAAAAAACAAAAAAAAACAAAAAAAAAAAAAAAAAAAAAAAAAAAAAAAAAAAAAAAAACAAGAGAAGAAAATGACTTTCATGTGACCCCATGGTGATAAACTTGAATACATAAAGCTGGAGGAAGAGAAAACAAACAAGCAAACAAACTGCTGTTGAACTTACCCAGGAATTTATTTTCCATGGACCCATGGACTGAAAATAGGAATGCATTTCAATATCAAGGTTTTTGGAGTTTCTGTTCTAAAAACTACAAGTTGGGTTTGGGTTTTATTTGTTTTGGTTTGGTTTTTGTTTTTTTTTTTTATGACTTCATTGTAAATAGTCGTAGTTGATGACTGAACTATAAATACAGGGAGTGTGTTATTGACTTAATTATAAATAGTTATAAATTAATTATAAGCCAAAAAAATTTTGGCTCTGACAAAAAAAAAAATTAAAATAAAAATATTAAAATCAACAAAAATAGATATTGGATTTTAAAAAAATATAAATAGTGAATTTGAGCCACTTTTTCCCAAACTGATACATTCCCAATAATCCACAGAGGGAAATCCCACACTCAACAATTATTTCTGCAACCTGATGCAAACACTGAATGTATTTTTTGGGCCACGAACACACGCTGAGGAATCCCCTCAGTCGCTCACACAAGGAGTTTCATGGAATTTGGGATACTCTGAGGCATCCACACAGAGCTGATAACTTGGAGTTACTCATAGCCTTTCCAGAGGAGGAGTTGGAGGCTTGTTTGGAAGGACCAGGACATCTGAAAGGACACAGATCTTGGATGAAAGCAGAGAAAGTGGGATAATGAAGAGGATGGGGGATAATGGAGATGGTGGGATTTAAAGCTCCATCCAACCCAATCACACCTTCTGTAGGATAAGATGTTAGGGACAACACCATCAGTGGGTTCGGAGCCCAATTCCCATAGAAAAGTCCTCAGCATGAGCTGATGAGGTGGATACATCTCCTGGAGTGAATCCTGGCCTTGACTCTCCCATCCTTTGGGATTCTGGGATGTTTGGAGTGTCCACAGGGGCTGGTTGGCAGAACACACACCTACCAGGAGCCACGATCCGGGTGGGATTCCCTGGAGCACCTCCAAAGGTTCCAGGTGGGTTTGTGAGGGCATAAATTCCATCTATTCCATCACATCAACCCTCCCTATCTTGGCAGCTTTGACTGGAAGTCTTTTCCTCAGAAAGCTAAAACTAGGAGAGCTAAATCCTAATTATCCTGCCCTTGTCTCTCCCTTAATTTTGCCATCTACATCCTTATGTAATAATAACCTTTTCAGGGGGTTTTTTGGCCTGTGTGAAATATTCCACAGACCCACTGCTACACTTTCATGATGAGAACAGTTCCCTTCAGCTGCTGCATTTTATTTTTTTTACATAAAAATCTGCATCACTTCACTGTGATTGCTTGTTAAAAATAAAATAAAGATATGGGAGATTTGAGTTCCTCAGAGCTGGTGACATTAAACACAATCAGGCAAGTTTGTCCAGCCCCACACTATGTGAAGTGAGAACATTTCCCTGTTATCAGACAGGTTGTTAAATGACCTTTAAGTTCTTTTTTCTTTTTTTTTTTTTCCCAGCAAAGCACTTTTAACTTTGCACAGCCTCCTGAATAAAAAAAATATCTCTAATAATTACATTTTCCTGTCCCGACATGACTCCAAAGCAAAGCTTTCTAACTGCAGGAAGCTTGGATGGTTAAAGCCACTGACTTGGAGAAAAGAAGATTCCACACTGGAGGTGAGAAATGACCTGAGGGCATTGACTCTCCAGCAGAGCAGAACCCACAACTGTTTTTTTTCCACAATCCCTTTATTGTCCTTTCCTCTTTGGCTCCACATCTTGCTGTTTCCATAACCCCAACCTTTTCCCTCATCTTCCATGGCAGTGACCTCCAAATCTAAGTAGGATTCCTCCAGTCATTGTGGCAGGAATTGCAGTAACCCAGTGAACTGTCACTGTTGCCTTTCCAAGAAGAAAACACATCAAACAGTTATATTTTAAGGCCTAGAAGTCCTAAAGTTGGTGTGAGAAAGAAGTTCCCAGCATTTCCCAGCTCCATCCCTCACTACACCTGGAGTTAACGGCTTCCAACAGCTTCATGACATCCATGGGGTAAATTTAGATGAAAATTTTAAGTTTCATCCCCAGCCCTCACTTGTTTCTCCTTCTCTGGTTGTCATTTTCTCATGATCTGCTCATCCCAAGTAGATTTGGCAAGTAGGGAAGTGAGCCTACACGGAATTTATGGGGTCAAGGAATATTTCAGTCTCTCCTGACATAACCCTTCATCCACGAACCATGGGAAAACCTCCACTGGTGAACTGCAGGATGACCATGCTGGGGTGTCCAAATGAGGGTTCAGGTTGGATATTAGGAAAGATTTCTTCCAGAGAACTGGTGAAGCACTGGAACAGGCTGCCCAGGGAGGTGGTGGAGTCACCATCCCTGGAGGAACTCCAAAAATGAGTGGAAGTGGCACTTCATGATAACGGGAATGGTGGGATTTGGTCATTTGATGACCAACCTTTATGATCCTGGGATTATCGAAGGGCCAAAAATATGATAAGTGAGAAACCAACATGAATTGGGTGGAAGAAAACAGGAGAAGTGAGAGGAGAGAGGGGACAGCAGGGGCTGCTCTGGTGTAAAGAGGTTATTGGGCACTGTGGGCTGAGCTGGATGACTCCCATCCCAAAATCTGCTCTCTGGTGACCAGTGACCTGAGGGAATGTCATGAACCTGTGTCAGGGGAAGTTTAGGATGGATATCAGGGAAAGATTCTTCCCCCAGAGGGTGGTTGGCACTGAACAGGCTCCCCAGGGCAGTGGGCACAGCCCCAAGGCTGCCAGAGCTCAAGAAAAATTTGGACAACCCTCTCAGGCACGTGGTGGGATTGTTGGGATGTCCTGTGCAGGGTCAGGATTTGAGGATCCTTGTAGGATCCTTCCAACTCAGGATATTCTATGATTCCCTGAAGCACCAGGGCTTAAATATCCAGGTGGCAGCAACTGAGAAGACCTGGGGGCTTGAGGACCAGCTGCTGCAAAGTCCATCCAAGATTAGTTACAGGAGAAATCCACTAAAATTCCTGCAGCAACTTCAGCCCTGGTTGGCTGGAAAAGAGGAACAGGATCAGTCCATTAGTGCTGTTCATGTTTCTGGGATTGCTGTGTATTTAAATGGATGATTTTTAAATGGATTCAATAGTTTTGTGTTTTTTGCCTGCATTGATCTGTGTGGCTGCTCATGTATAGGCATATATGCATACAAATAAATAAATAAATAAATAAATGGATAATAAAAGGTACTGAGGGGCATCCAGCTGGAAAATGTGCCCAGTTTTACCACTGGTTGTACCTGGGGACAGGGAACTACAGCAGCTTCTCATATATTGGATTATTGGATTTAACAACCTCTAACAGAGCAGAGCAGACACCAGGGACAGTAAAAGGGCTCGCAGAGAAAAAAAGCAAAATAGAACAAACCAACAAAACTAAAAAAATAACCCCCCAAAACCATTTATGGTACAATCACAAACTGCTTGGGCAGTGGCCTAACAACTTCTCATGGCCTGGGATTGTTTCTTCTAGCTGGTCTTGGCTCCAGCTGGGAGGTTGTTCCATGATGTCCCTGCTCTCATTATTTCTTAAATTTATGCCTGATCCTTTAAATTTTTATTCTTTTCTCTCTCTTCCATTTTCTGTCTGTCTGGCACATGGTGGGATTCTTGGGGCTGTCCTGTGCAGGAGTTGGACCCGCTGATCCCTGTGGGTCCCTTCCAACTCAGGATATTCTATTATTCCATGTTAAATCAATGACTTTCAACTCATTTTCTGCCTTCTTTACCTGGGGATTCTGCCTTAAAAAAAAAAAAAAAAAAAAAAAAAAAAGAAAGAAAGAAATCCAGTTGATTAAAAATTGTTCTGCAATGGGTTTTAAAGTAATTTTAAAACTTTATTAAAGAGAAGAAACTAGAAGGTTAGAAACACTTTTTTTAACCTGCCCAAGGTCCCCTCATCAAAGAGCTTCTCCCATGGCTTTGCTCTGCCCACTGAAGTGCTGAGCTTGTTCTTCCTGAGCTCACACAATTAAGTCAGGTGGGATCTTATCAGTCCAAAAGCAGGAACATCTCCTGATTTCTTCTCTAAACACCTCACCAAACCCTCTCCAGACCCCTGCTCACATCTCATTTCCTCTGTGGTTCTGCTGAACGAGCCCTGACCTTGGAGGACAAGTTCTGGTTGGTTATTTTCCCCAGTTCACCAGTTCCCCTCTCAGCTTCGCTCCCTCCCCTCTCCTGTTGATGACTGTGTTTTGCAAGGTGGTAAAACTCCTCTGGGGTGATATTTTCACCTTCTTTGAGCTGACATTCCAAGCTTTGGCACAGAGGGGCTCTGTTACAAGCAGGTTCCTTAATCCCTCTGTTCCTTATCTAACAAATGAGGAGCCTAATGAGGCTGGAGCTGCTCCCTCAGTAAATTGTCAGGTCTTCAAAACAAACTCCATCTTTCCCCAGGTGCTTAAAACACTGCAACCTTAACTGAATTGATGCCTCTGCATGATGTTTTCATCCCAATTTAGAGGGGACAGCAGAAAACATTCCTGTTTTAGAAAGGGCTTCCAGGAGATTTCAATGGAAACAGGAGCTGTGTGGATTTATGTCGCAGGAGAAAGGCAGGGACACATCTCTGGGGTCCCCAGAAAAGTTCAAAAAAGGGTGGAAAAGCCACCAATTCAGCCAGCATCTAGTAGGGTAGATTTAGATGGGACATTGGGATGAAATCCTTCCCTGGGAGGGTGGTCAGGCCCCAGCACAGGTTGCCCAGGGAAGTTGTGGATCCCTGGGAATCCCTTTCCACTGCTCTTTCTCCTCTTGCCTCTCTTGCATCATTCCCCACATTCCAGGCCTCTTGCGAGGCAAAACACCCCATTTTTCCCTCATCACTGGAGCATTTCCCACCTCGGTGTTCCTTCTTCCACTCCTCCTCCCTGCCCTGTTCCCAGTGACATTTTACAGCGCAGCACCTGCTTGAAGCTGTTTTATTGTGACAGAGCCGATTTTTAAAGCACTGACCCCCCCTCCTGGCTGCCGAGCTGAGAGGAAAAATCCTGGCTATCAATAATCATGAGCTTGTTTCCAAAAAGGCAGCCAGGCATGTGATGATCGTGGCAAAGCAGCTCTCAGAGAACACGTCAGGAGAACGTCCCCAGCTTTCAGGAGAGGTGCTGGCACAAAAAAGGAATTGCTTAATGCAGCAAAGAAATCACTCAGACACAAAGGCAGTTTAGCCTTTCGATATTTCAATTTTTTTTATTTATTTATTTTTTTTTATTGCTGCCTTCAAGAGAAAAAAGAACAAGGAAGGGAGAAAACAGTAATAATGGCCTTACATGAAAGGGTAGCAGATCAGAACAGGCTGATCCATCAGCTGCGTTGACAAAACACAAGATGACAGCACTGTGGAGACAAGGAAATCTGTGTTACACATTCTGATCTAATGGGAAGATGTCACCCTGCTAATGAGACATCTGAAGGGAACCCAACACTCAGAATTAACATCTACAAGGCGGAGAAAAAACAAATGAAATTCTGCTTTCAGATGAGGGACCGGGGATTTTCATTGTCTATGGTGAGTCAGAGAATCACAGAATGGTTTGGGTTGGAAGGGACCTGAAAGATCATCGCATTCCAAACCCCTGCCAAGGGCAGGGACACCTTCCACTAGCCCAGGTTGATCAGAGCCTCATGCAGGTTGCTCTGGATGTGCTGTTACTGCCTGAGCACCCCCAGCTCCCTCAGCCTCTCCTCATGGCAATTGTGCTCCAGTCCCTTCCCCAGCCTCGTTGCTCTTCTCTGGATCTGCTCCAGCCCCTCCATGTCCTTCCTGAGCTGAGGGGCCAGAGCTGGACACAGCACTCCAGGGGTGGCCTCACCAGCACTGAGTGCAGGAGAAGAGCTTTGCTTTTCAAAACAGGAGGCAAAGGAGACACTTCCACGACACCAAGGCTCAGTCTCTGACCTAGTTATTATCTTCCCTCTGGTCTTGTTGTGCATCTGTAAAATCTGTTGAAGTGAAGGAAGGGTTCAAAGCTGGCTTGTAATGCCACAGTCTACTGTTCCCATCATGACTTTCCATCCCATGGTCTTTAGGCTGAGCCTTTTAGATCAGGTTTTCAACTTTAATCACTACAGTGTTGCCCCCTGCTTTTCTTAAACCAAACCTGGGTTGTTTACCTGTTTCTTCTGCTCAACAACCCTTTCACCAACTGCTCCCGAGTTACATCAACTGCTCCCCAGTTCCACCATCCTCTCCAGTGCCTTTGGATCTGATGAGTAAGTTCATGGAATCTCAGAATCCCAGAATCATTGAATGGTTTGGGTTGGAAGGGACCTGCTCCCAGGAACCACCAGTAGGACACGAGGACACAGCCCTGAGCTGTGCCAGGGCAGGGTTAGGTTGGATATCAGGAAGAAGTTCTTTCCAGGGAGAGGGATCAGCCCTTGGGATGAGCTGCCCAGGGAGGGGGTGGAGTCCCCGTCCCTGGGGGTGCTGAAGCAGAGCCTGGACGTGGCACTCGGTGCCATGGGCTGGGTGCCAAGGTGGGGTTGGGGCACGACTTGGACTCGATGACCTCAGGGGTCTTTTCCAACCCAGCTGATCCTGGGATTCTGTGATCACATCTTACCCTGACTGCCCTGTGTTCTTTCCTCTCTTTGGGAACTTTGGTATCCTCCAATCAAACCCCGGGATTTTCACTGAGTGATGAATGGCTTGGAGACATTTAAATCCACATTTGTGTTTGGGGTCATAAAACACAATGAACATGGTTTTAAGTAGCCTTTTCAGAGGCAAATGTTTTTCTAAATAGTCCAACCAGGCTGAGTGATTGGAGCTATTCATCAGCAGGAGCTTTCTGTTCAAATGCCTCTATATTCACATGCAGGGTTGAAAATGCATTTCCATATTAATCCCCCTCCTGTTTTCCTCAAGGTTAATGGAAACAAAACAACTCAAAAAAGAAACAAAGCAACCCAATCAGTCCTGGTGCTGTTGTTTGTTTTATTAAAATTCACGGCCCACCTTATCGCTCTTGTCAAGCAACAAAGCTCTGTTAAAAGTGTCAAGTCTACCAAAGGCAGATAAAATTCAGAGTATGGGAGTTTTAATCTCGGTTTCCTTTCCTTTTCTACTAAACTGCTTGCACAATGACACGGATCTTCTTTTCCTCCCTTCCTTCCATCTTATACGTGTTTTATCTTCACAGCAACAACCCCTCACTGATTTTGGGAGCAGAGGACCCAGCTACTCTGCCCACCTGCCTCATCCAGGGCAGAGACATCCACCAGCAACTCTCTGAAAGGAAAAGAGACACTGAAGCATTGAAGTCTTGCTCCAGATATGTCCAAAGTCACATCTGGCTGGAGCTCTGAGCAACCTGGTGTTCCTGCCCATGGCAGGGGGGTTGGAACTGGATGATCTCTAAGATGTCATCCAACCCAGGAACTCCTATGGTTCTGTGGTTCTATGCCGTGGTTTTTCCTCACTCTTTTGGGTATTTCAAGGCTGGATTTCCCAGAGGAAATTTGAACTGCAAGAAGATATCCTCTGTTTTTCCCCATCTCTTTGAGGTCAGCAATCAGCACAATCTCAGTCCAGGCTGATGGTCTCCTTCTCTCAGCTTGCTCCAGTATTGTCCATGTCTTTAAAGACTCTTCCTTAGCTAGGGGGAAACATTCCTGGGGACAAAATTGGGATCACCAGGATAAATTCATAACAGGCAGACACAGAAACAGCTTCAGGTTTTAAGGTCTTTATTCACAGAATCACAGAATGGTTTGGGTTGGAAGGGACCTTAAAGATCATCCAATTCCAACCCCCTGCCACGGACAGGGACACCTTCCACTATCCCAGGTAGCTCCAAGCTGGCCTTGGACACTTCCAGGGATGGGGCAGCCACAGCTTCTCTGGGCAACCTGTGCCAGGGCCTCCCCACCCTCACAGGGAATAATTTCTTCCCAATATCCAATCTAAACTTACATTCTTTCATCTTAAAGCCATTCCCTTTGTCCTGTCACTCCAGGCCCTTGTAAACAGCCTCTCTCCATCTTTCTTGTAGCTCCTTCCAGGTCCTGGAAGGCCACAGTCCAGTCACTCCAAAGCTTTTCTTCTCCAGGCTGAAAAATCTGAATTCTCCCAGCCTTTCCTCCCAGCAGAGCTGCTCCTCTGGAATTGTTCCAGCAGCTCCATGTCCTTCCTGTGCTGGGATCCCAGAGCTGGAAGTAGCACTCAGAGTGGGTCTTCTCAATACCACCTTCCTACCTGTCACCCCAAAGACATCTTCAATTCAGCTGGGGTCTGGTTCCCTCTCAAGCCAGTGGCATCCCTGTGGAATGCAGAAGGACTCAGAGAGTTTTCCAGTGCATTCTTTGCTCTCCAGCCTGTGCATGCAGGGAATGCACAAGCTTTAGGTCACCCCAGAACCTTCCCTTCTCCATGCTGAACAATCCCAACTCTCCCAGCCTTTCCTCCCAGCAGAGCTGCTCCATCCCTCTGATCATCTTGGTGCCTCCTCTGGACTCTCTCCAGCAGCTCCATGTCCTTCCTGGGCTGGGATCCCAGAGCTGGAAGCAGCACTCAGGATGGGCCTTCTTGACCCATCATCATCTGTCACCCCAAAGACACCTTCAGTTCAGCTTCAGTCTGGTTTCCTCTCAAGCCAGCGACGTTCCCGATGAACTCAGGACCCAGAGAGTTTTCCAGCACATTCCTTGATCTCCAGCCTGTGCATGCAGGGAATGCACAAGCACCAGCAGGAGGTTGCCAGCTGTCACCATCTCCAGTGAGGGTTCTGCTGCCCTGCTCCCGTTGGCTGATGATTTATTAAGAGCTATTTGTGCCTGAGCCAACATTTCCTTCTGTTATCCCGTTTATTTGTGACGTCCTCTGCAGCTCCACTAGGCTGCTTTGATTTATGATTCACGCTATTTCCTTCTCTTCAGACTTCTGGTATATTTATTTATGTTGCCCCAAAGAGCTGATTTTTCAAATGTACCAGTCCCAGAAACTTCAGGCCAGGCCTTCACCCCCCCCACCCTCAATCCCTGCCTGCACACAAATATCATCTCCTCCTTTTGAATAAGTCATTGCTTTTAGAGACAGGAATGCATTTTCATCCGAATTTTTAATCTCAGACCCAGCGTGGGGGTCATTAAACACCTCCCACCTGTTAATGGGGGGGATTCGAATTGCTGTGGGGTTTCTCCTAATTAGGGAAAGGTCTAATTAAGATGTCCATTAAAAAAAAAATGTTTTAATTAAGGGCCTTTAGTGGAGGAGGGGAATATGTTGTTATGTAATTTTATTAGACTAAAATACATTTATAGACTTTGAATTAAAAAAAAAAAAAAATGCCCTGTTTCTGTTGTCTCCCAGAATATGCAAAATTCCTTGCTTTCTGAGCTGGAAAGAAATTCTAGGACACTGAGACCTGAGAGGCAGCAAAGGCTCATTCCCTGCAGCCATTTCCCAGTAAATATCGGAACTATTTTGAATATTCTGAGCCACAGCACCCCTTTCCCTCCCTTTCCTTCAGCCTTGTGGCTATTTCCACTCTTGACTCCATCTGTCTCCTTTCCTTTCACTCCACTTGAGAGCTGCTCTCCAGTTCCATCACCTTTTCTGGTGTCTTTAGCTCTGATAAGTCATAGAATCATAAATTCATGGGTTGGAAAGGACATTAAAGATCATCTCATTCCAAACCCCTGCCGTGGGCTGGAAGAAATCCTTGTTATCCTATGCCAGGAAGGAAATCCAGGACACTGAACATCTGCTGGATATGACCATTATTTGTCTTGTGTTCCCATGTCTATCCCCAGACTCAAAATACACTCCTGGAATGACACTGAGGAGACAGGATTTGAGGGAGTGACTTTAAACTTAAAGACATCAGGATTAGATGGGATATTGGGAAGGAATTGTTCTCTGGGAGGGTGGGAAGGCCCTGGCACAGGTTGCCCAGAGAAGCTGTGGCTGCCCCATCCCTGGAAGTGTTCAAAGCCAGGTTGGACAGGGCTTGGAGCAACCTGGGATAGGGGGTGGCTTCCCTTTCCATGATGGATATCCAAGGATCAGCAGTGAGGGACTGACTGACCTGCCCCTGTCCATCTCAGAGAGGCTCAGGGGGAGGAAGAGGGGAGAAAAGAGGAGGGAGAAACAGCCTTTCCCCCAGAATAAATAATTCCAATGAACACCAACCACTAACCAGGCTTAGATCCTTCCCAGTTATCACCTGGGATCAGTCCTTACATCCCCAAAAAAGGAGGTTTGTAATCCACTCTCTCAGGGAACGCAGGAATTTGGTGTTTTCCCTGCCCTCGGCAGGGCTGGATGAGAAACGAGCTCCCAGCTTTGAAGATGTGGCCAATCCACCTCTTTGCCAGGGCTTTTCAAGGAGAATCGAGGAAAGCTGGCAGTGACATGAATGTCTCTGAGTCCCAGGAGGGGAGAATTCCCCCTCCTGATCTGTTATCCCTGCCCAGAGGGCTTGGAACTGCCAAACCATTCCATGATTCCATGAATTTACATCACAATTCAGCCCCACACCTGAAGCTGATCGTCCCTTCCTACCCCACATTTACAGGACATCCCACAACTCACTCGGACCACGAGTTCCCACTGCTGTGCCCAACTTTTCCCATTCCCAGCATCCCAAATAAGCTTCCTGCTGCCCCACTGTTTGCTTTTCCTGCTGCTTGGGCTGGCTTTGCCTCCTGAGCAGCTCCAAATCTGCCTCCATCTCCTCACAAACCCTTTCCTTGCTCATCCCCCTCCCCTCCAGCGCACGACAAATGACTGTGTCATCCTCCCACTGCAGGGTCCTGCCCCGGCTGACAAAGAGTTTCTACTCTCACCTCATTGTTCATCTCCTACTCCCCTTAATCTCAATCAGCTCGGCGTGTCAACAGCACTTGCTCAAAATCACTTATCACCACGAAATTTATTTAGAATTAATCAGAGACAATTGGAGGGGTTTATTAAAGCAGCAGCAGTCTCAGCGTGACCTTGCTGTGGGATTTCTGATGCAAAGAGACAACTTTTTCCTTTTTTTTCTTCAGTTTTGTTGTTGTGTTTGTTTGTTTGTTATTTTTTTTCTTGCCTGATACTGAGCTGAGAAACTTCCCTTAAGGAGCTAACAAAGGTGAAACAGTGGTTGCACTTGAAGGAGTTGTCAGAGCCGAATTCTGCTCAACAGACTTGATATTTTCTGGGAGTCTTTTAAATTTTGTGGGGAGAAAAGCACAAAAACGTTGCAGAAATCACCTAGCCAAGCCCTGTCTGAGCTGAGAAAGGGTCTCCTTGTGTTGCTTTCCTCCCCAAACTTCATCTCCTCAGACCTCTACACCAAGGTCATATAGAAATGCTGTTTTATTTCTGCTTCCTGGCTAAATCATTAGCAATTTAGGGCAAAACATGGTTTACTCTCTGGTACTGAAGAAGATCTCTCTGGTACCTACTGACATGGTTAATTAAACTGGGGTGGGGTGATTAATTAAACTGGGATGGTTTTACGAAGGGAAATGCTCAGTTCTCCTGGGAGCATAAACCCAGATTTTCTATATCTCCATCTTCAGGTGAATGTTTTCCACTCAAATTAAAACAAAACAAATTTAAAAGGGATTCCATATGACAATTCAGCAATTAGGGAATAGCTCCCAGCTGCTGAGAAATCCTTGAACCCAGCTCTGGACTAAGTTCTGCTGCAGAGGGTGGACCCCACAACTCAGTAGTCACAGCCAGTGGTTTTATTGTCACTGTTTATTTTTCCCTCCTTTATTTACCTCATCCTAAACAAGTCAGAGCTGTTGCAGATTTGAATGACCCCACATATTAATTCTGATTAATTCTGATTAGTTCTGATCACTTCTGACCCAATAATTTGTGGGCCTGGTCTGTAAACACGAGGTGGATGTTGTGCCACACTCGAAGGAAATCACGAATGTTGGCTCTGCAGGGAATGACTGAGTGCTCCTCTCCAAAGCTCAGCATCTGCAAAGACCTGTCTTTGTGGGAGTGCTTGGAAGGTTTTCCAAGCTGCCAAAACACTTGGCAGCTCCCTGTCAGGCAGAGGCATTAAACATCTCCCGTTAACAGCTCTGTGCTGCTGTGAGAGCCCCAGAGCCTCCATCTCTAAATGAAGCAGCAGCTTGGTCAGAGCCACTGACCTCGGGCTTCCAAACGCATTTCTCCTTTAATCAGCCTTGTCAAAGCCTGGCTCTCCCAGGGAGATATCTCTCACTCCCCATCGCTCCACCTCCTCCTCTAGCCCAGGGCTCATCCCTTCCTGTATCCAGAGCCACGTTCATCAATCAAGGGGATGAGATGTGCAAGCTCCCGATTATTACTCAACAGGCAGAAAATTATTGACTCCCAGCAAATCACTGCTCTGGAGGGTGATCAATCAAACCCCTGCAGAAAACCTTTCTTTTGACCTCCCAGCAGAGGGTTTTCCAAACTCAGAGACATCAGACCTTCATAATAAAACGTCATTCTTCCAAATAGGAAATCTCTGTTTCCTCTCTGCCCACCTGACCTACAGCATCAATTGTGGAGGGCAAACTGGGGGCATTTGTTCCCTTTTTTTAAAGAAATCTGCCTCCAAATTCTTCTTTTATCTCCAAGTTCCCAAGAATATTCAGGATAAATGAGCAGATTTGGGCTAAGTAAATAATTTGTTAGGGAAAAATACTCATGGTGATTTTCGGAGTGGGCCTGTGCAGGGCCAGGATTTTGATCCCTGTGGGTCTCCCTTCCAACTCAGGGTGTTTAATCATTCTGTGAAACAGTTTCCTTGCTCTTTCTTTGTGCATATTTACCTTTTGCATCCATCTTTTTATCTTAAACTGGCAAGAAATCCCACCTTTAAAGTTCTGTTCTAGGAGAGAAAAAGCAACGAAGTAGAAAAGCATCAAAGAAGGGGGAAAAGAAATTTATAACACCCACTTAAAAGTTTCAACTTGTTGGAACAAAGAAGTCTGGGACAGTTCCTTCAAACCCAGTAATAAACTGCTGAAATCCATGAGTGTGTCTCCATAACACCATAAACTTCATGATTAAAGCAGGCAGAACACGAGGAGAGCGACCCTGAAAACTCATTTCATGTTCCAGCAGCCAGAAAACCAGCCCAGGGATGCCTGAACCGGTGGGTGCATCGTGTTCCCCATCAAATGATACACTAAGGAAGATCTTTTGGGAGCTCAGGGGGCATCCCAAGCTCTCAGCCCCACTGTCCCACCCTGAAAAATCGATTCTGCAGCAGAGATTCATGAATTAACCCACAAGCAGCTTTTATTTGCCCACAAATATTTGAGCCGGACTGTGGAAATCCGAAGTTTCAGTCCGTGTGGAGTTATCTCAGTTGGAATTAGACTTCAACAACCTTCATTTGCATAAGTCAGAGATTGTAATGACTTACTCAGCTAAGCATAGCCATGTAGTTAATTGCTTCTTTTTCCAAATGAAAAGCCAAAATTATTTCCCAGCAGAGGAAGGCAATGGCTCAGCCCGAGAAGCACAGGATGCTGTTGGGTTGAAAACAATGAATGGGAAATTAATTTGAACAGACCACTGCAACTGTTCCCACCTCAGTTTTCCAGTTCCAACTGGGAAAGTCTCAAGGGCTTGGGGAAGATAAAATAAAGATCAAAAACTGTGTCCTGGTTGGTCAAGTCCAGGCTGGATGGGGGTCTGAGCAACCTGGCCTAGTGAAAAATGTCCCTGTCCATGGCAGGGGGTTGGAATGAGATAATCCTGAAGGTCCCTTCCAACCCAAACCACTCCATGATTCCACGAACAGTTCAGATAAAATAATGCCCCAAGCAAAGGGCACTGCCAGTCTGGGACCGTGCTGGTAAATTTGGGATAAGGATTCACCATTATTTATTAACTGAGATTTAGCTGCAGTTTGACCCAAGCTGGGTTGGTCCAGGAAATCCTGTTGTATCTCCAGGTGGGAATGTCTTTGGTCTGAGCAAAGCAGTACTGAGATAAAGCAGATTATAATAATCCCCTGGCACAGCCCCTCACTGCCCCTGCATCCCCACTGGGTGCCAGCCCGTCCATGCCCCGTAGATTTTGGACAGCCACCTCTGGGAATGACACAGTGGGTGGGTATCTCCTGGTTTTCCAGTCCAGGGATCAGGGGCAGCTTGTCAGGATCCTGTTGCAAAGGAGTGTTTTAAGGGCTCTCATCACTTCTGGCAGAGTTACACCAACACTGGAGGTTTTTCTGTTTCCATCTGAGATCAAATGGATTTTGAAGCTGCTGGATCTGCCCTGAACAGGTTGATTTTTCTCTGTCCTACTCAAGCTCAGCTTGGAGAGGGCTTTAAGCAACCTGGTATAGTGGAAGGTGTCCCTGCCCATGGCAGAGGGTTGGAACAGGATGATCTAGAAGGTTCCTTCCATGAAATAATATTCTTTGAAACTACTGCAGATCCTGTCTCATCCCTGCAGCCAATTTCTGTGGGGGCCTCAACCAGAACACATTTAAGCTGCATAAAATACCAGTTTGTGCCCTGCAGACACTAAGAAACTCTTGAAAGGGGTTTAAAACAACAGGACAAGTTTTCCACAGTGAATCCAATCCCAGTGGAATATCATAAAAACTTTTGGACTGGGAGGGATGCACAGAGCACAGTGATTTGTGTAAATCCATAACCAAAGCCCCAGCACACTCAAACCAGGCTGCAAACCCTGGAACAGGAGGGAGGGAGTTAATTCTGATCTCTATTGGCATAAATTTGTATTCCTGGGTGTCTCTGTGTGGAAAAGGTGGGGATGAAACCACAATTACAGGCAGAGAAGAGGGTGTTGCTCTGTGATCTGAAGGTCTTGCAGCTCCACTGCCCACAAGTGTCAATAACTCAGAGCTCAGAGATGGGGGGGCTGTGATTTCCCCTTCAGAAAGTACTGCAAGAGTAGCCTGATTTGCTTTGCCTTCAATGCATGGATTATCAGCTTAATTTCCAGGAGGTTTTTAATCTTGAAGTTTATCTTGGAAAATTTTGTCAAGTGATGGTTGCAATTTGTTCTGCTGGGCTCTCTCAGAGGAACTTCTGCCTTCCCAAAACACCTCTTGTGGTTTTTATCACAGATTCTTGTCACACCAAACACTTCAGACCTCAGAGAGCCACAAAAGGGCCTTTCCCTCCTTTCCTTTCTGTGGCAGGAGGATTCCAGAGCAACTGGAAAAGAGCTTTTTCCCAACCAGGATGTGGGAATGGCACTGAGGAAGAGGGAAAAGGTTGTAAAGCACGGGAATGGTTGTGGAAATCATTCCAACTCACTGCACAACTCACAGAGGAGGGTGGGATGGGCAGATTGGACAAATCAAAGGTCCAGCTGGTTTTAGTGGGTTTAGATTAGATATTAGGAAGAAGTTCTTCATTATAAGGGTGGTGAGGCCCTGGCAGAGATTGCCCAGAGAGGCTGTGGAATCCCCATCCATGGAAATGCCTAAAGTCAGGCTGGATGTGGCTCTGAGTATCCTGGTCTGATGGAAGGTGCCCCTGCCTGTGGCAGAGAGTTGGAACTGGCTGGTTTTGAAGATCCCTTCCAACCCAAGCCATGAAAGGATTCCATGATGTGGCTCTGCATCCCATTCCTGACGGTGATCAGGATCAGATTAAGGAAAGGTGACGAACACCAGACATGCTGGGAGTGACCCAGTGGGGCAATATGACACAGAGAGCCTTCTTGGGCACCTAAAAGCCCTGCAGGAACCCTAAACCCATCCCTGACATCAGTTCAGGACCTGAAACTTGGCCTTGTGGAACCTCATCCCGTTGGAATAAGCCCAACTCTCCTAGACTGATTTCCTGGGAAGCAGGAAACACCCCTGGCAGATGCTGCAGCAGCAAGTGGTGGGCTCAGGAGGAACAACTTTCATCCAGGCACCTCTGAGGCCTGAAACTGCTTTTTCTGCTCAATCTGCAGAGCAAAAAAATAAAATCTCCTTGGAGTGGAGGTTGAGAGAAGTTGGCAACCTCGGAAAAATACATATTTGAAGTACAGCTTATTAAATATGTTGTATATTTAATATCCAGAACTTCTGAGAGAGAGAGAGAGAGAGAGAGAGAATGTATTGAATGTCTTCTGGACCTTACACCCAAATTGGGTCCAAAATACAAAGCAATGAAAATTCCTGTGCATCACTAAACCCTCCAGAGCTTCCCAAATGGGTAAGATCAAACTGAATTTTCGTTTTAACAACAGGTTTTCCATCTCAGCCCATAACAAAACCTTTTTATTCTTATCATATGTATTTTTTTTCTTCTTTTTTTTTTTTTTTCTGGATCCAGAAAAAACCACGTGGGGATTTCAGCCCTGCAAATAGAGTTTTGATGTTTTGGTTGTTTGTTTTTTTTTCTGGGCACAGCTCCACTGGGTGCTGAAGCACATAAAAAATAACCTTGCCCAATATTTTTAAAAGTGAAAAAAACTGCCTTTTCCTCACCTGCCACTTCACTGCTGACAGATCAACACTGTTCTCCTGCACAGACAGGTTCTGCCTGGGGTTACTCCACTCTTCCCAAACCCAGGAAGTTTTGCAGCTCTTTTAGACAAACACGGACAAGGAAGAAAATCTCAGTTCCTTGTGCTGCAACATATCCTCAGTTTGATGTATTTTATGCAGTTTGGCACAAAAATTCCTACATTACGTGGATGATAAACTCTCTCTATTGTGTTAATTAGGATTTCATGGAATGAAGTCACGGAACAAGCTGGAGGAGCTGGTGGGAACGTTTCTCACCTGTGATCAATGTGCTGAGCCTGGCAGAGATGTCCTGCAGTTTCAGGGCAGCATCCCTCTCTTTTTAAGGAGAAATATTATCTCCTGCTACATATAGATCCAATCAGTGAATTCTGCCTTCAGTGAGAGGCAGGAGTTCTTAAAAATGAATCCATCCAGCTTTTTAATTTCGGATGCAGATGCAAATGAGGCTTTAATTGCTCGCCAGCTAAAGCCATCATTGAGATACCCATCAAACTGGATGTACCAGGGAGGTACAAGTGATTACACAGTAAATCTGGGCCTCGTTTCTGTTAACAGCAGATGAAATATTGTCCAACAAAGTCATTCCTTGCCCATCATTCCCCTGCAGGGCTCTGGCTGAGTCCTGCTCATTAAGACTCTTCCACATTAACTCTTCTAAATCCCAGAGCAGGAAATCCTTCATGCTGGTTTTTCTGGTTGTAGGTGATCATCAAACCCAAAACAGATCTGTTCTTCTTGGTTGTAAAATCGTGGAATGGTGTGGGTTTGAAGGGACTTTAAAGATCATCTCATTCCAACCCTCCTGCCATGGGCAGGGACACCTTGCAGTAGATGAGGCTGCTCAGAAATCCATCCAATCTGGCCTGGATTACAGGGGTCATGTAATAAAACACAGCTCTGGGTTAGCCTAAGAGATATTCCCAAGAATATTCCCCAAGGAATATTCACAAAAAAACATCCTGGGGGACCAGGGGGATTTAATATGTGACAGAACAACATCCCCTGTGTGGTGGCCTTGGCCAGTGGAGCTCATGGCATCAAATATCCCTCTCAGCCTTTGGCCTCTGTTTCCACCTGAAGCTCATCCAAGAGAGAAATTCCACAGTGAGAGGAGCACAGAGGCAACATGAGGATGGAGGAGGGCAGCCCAAAAACTCCATTATCTCTTTAGTTATCCCTGAGAGTGGATGAAATTGTTACATCACCCACAGTATCAACCAGACTTTTTGAAGCCGCTCCCGCAGCTGCCGAGGTTTGGAATGGGGAGAGGTCGATGGGATGGGATGGGAAGGGGGAAGCTGCTGCCCAGAGTTGAAAGCAAATGGATTTAAGAGCTGACACAAATGAGCAGTGACAACCTGCAGCCAGGTACTGCCTTTTATCACAGCTTTCAAAGCAATCAGCAGAGCGTGGCGAGTGAACAGCAAAGGCAAGGCCTGGGGAGGGGGGGGGGTGTGAAATGGTTGTGTGCAAGTCACAGCTCGGTTCAGGAGCAGAGGAAAAAGTGGAATTCACCTTTGCTAGCAAATATCATGGATTTATTGCCGTTTTTCACCTCCTCTAATCGATCACAAGGCAAAGATGTACAAAACAGCTCGGGGTCAGTTCAGGTCTCAGCATTACCTTGTCACACACCTTCTCCCAGGGCACAGTTCCTGCCTTCATGGGCACATCAAACAGAGGCTTCACTGCCTGGATGAACTTCCCAGAAGTTTGGGAACTGCTGCAAAAAGTGGAGAATGGCATCTCACTTCTTTCTGGAGGAAGAGACACTGGAGCATGTCCAAAGTAAGGCAAAGGAGCTGGAAAGGGACTGAAGCAGCAGGAGCAGCTGAAGGAGCTGGGGGGGCTCATCCTGGAGAGAAGGAGGCTCAGGGGGGACCTTCTCACTCTCCACAACTCCCTGAAAAGAGGTTGTAGCCAGGTGGGATTTGGTCTCCTCTCTCAGGGAACAAGTGACAGGACAAGAGGAAACATCATCAAGTTGTGGCAGCAAAGGTTTAGACTGGATATTAGGAAAAATGTCTTCACTGAAAAGGTTCTCAAGATGGAATCACCATCCCTGGAAGTGTTCAAAAAACATGTAGGTGTGACACTTGGGGACATTGTTTAACGGCGACCTTGGCAGTGCTGGGTTAATTGTTGGACTTGCTGAGCTCAGAGGTGTTTTCCAACCTTAACAATTCTCTGTTTTCAAGATTTTACCAATAATTCAGTTAAATTCTTGAGCAAACTCTGTTTAAGCCCCGGGTAACTCTTTTTCACCATCACCAATTGACAGGAGCATTTCTAAAGCTGAAAGAGAAATCAGGGAACTGGTCACAGAAAAGACATTGAACATAAAAATCTCCAAGACAGAAAGTTTGAACCAGAGTAACAATGAAGTTCCCTCATGTCAGATTCTGAGAAAAGCAAAGGAGCTGAACCCCCTCCAGAAATCCTGCAGCACATCCTGCTTTATCAGCTCGTTTGGGGTGAAAAGCTGCACCCTCTGGAGCAGAATTTTATAACATAAAGTACAAGCACTGTTTGTTTTGGTTTTTTTTTTTTTTTCCCAGAAAACTTAAAGTTTTGGAACCCTTTTTAACTCTGGTGTCTGTTTTGGGCCTTTTATGAGTTTTACCTTTAGCCTTTGGCTGGGATTTAAAATCATTAAAAGGCCACTGACACCGAAGTGCTGCCGTGGATGAGCTGGTTTTAAAAGTCGGTGGAACAATCTGGGCATGACTCAGTCTGGGAATGACTCAGAGGGAAATGAGATGCCCTGGAGACATCTCCTGTCCTCCAGGAACCAAACAAAAGGATCATCTGACTCATCTCACCTTAACCTGTGCCTCACTGTCCAAACTGGGATCTGGGAACTAGTTTTCTGACAAATCCCTCCGTATTCCTCACAGGCATTATGGAGGAGATCTGTAATATTCCCACCAATAGAGAAGGGGGGAAATCCAGATGAAATAAGAGCTTTCTGGGATGCAATTTCACCCAGAAAAATCTCTGATGTTAGAAGCAAGATTTGGCTCTGCCCAAATGTCCCTGTAATGTGGGAGTGCTGGAGGAGTTTCCAACAAATTCTTTTCCTACAAAATTCTTTGCACTCAGGGAATAAGAGGAAGGAAAGGTCATGGAAATTATTCCACTGGTTTCTCATGCTCCCTCCACCAAATATGAAGTCCTTTTTCTCCTGTGATCCAAACAGAAAAGGGGATTTGCTAATATTATCCATCAGAGTCAACCACTGCATTTCCCACAAAGTTTCGGAGCAGAGGACCTGGGTGTGAGATTTTGGGATCACTGAATGATTGGGGCAGATGAAGGTCTGAGGAGTGGGTGGAAAATGAATCATTCAAAGCTGTGTTCATCCACACTGATCTGGAGTAGCTGGGAGACAACAGTCCTGGCAGAAGTGTGTGTTGAGTCTCAAAACTGGGATGGAACGTTCCGTGGTCAAAAGAGAAAAAGGATTTCTCTGAATCTGTGGAAATACAATTATTAAATCAAGGAGTTGACAGGTTTATTTCTCACTGGTTTTGGGCAACGGCAAGAACCATGGCAAATTTTCCAGGCAGGAAGATGCCAGAACCGTTTACATCTGGATAAAGGACAGGCCCAGACCTGTCCCCACAACATCTCAATTACTTGATTTTCATGCTGTACGTGTTTGTGTCCAGAGCATGGCCAAAGTGTGGTCAGCACAGAACCTCAGCTTCTAAAATCTGTGATTATCCACCACCCACTTCCTCCTGCTCCCCTGGTTCTGCTCCAGAGGGTGGGATTATTTTCCTCCCTCTGATCCCACCAAAAGGAATGATGGCATTAAAACCCGACCCTGTCCCCTTTTGCCAAGGCCTCTTTGCACCTTTCCCAGAGAAAAACAAAGCACCAATTAAAAAATATTTAAAGCCCTTTTAAGGACAACTTCCCAGCTTGCTGGGGGATAAAAATCCAACCCTGGATGTATTTCATGGCCTGTGAAATGTGCAGCACTGTCCAGTGGGCACTTGAGCTCCTGTTTGGAATGAATCACTACCTGCTGCTGGAGATGATGGTGGTTAATTAACCTCCCTTGACATGAAGCAGAGCAGTTGTTGCAGTTTTATGAGCCACTAACTGTGCTGGTAAAGGAATAATTCTGCCACTAAGGCTTAAGTTTATATCTTAATTGGAGGGAATTCAGTAGAGAGGTGTGGTAGGATGGGTGGGAGAAGGGATGTGGAGGGGAAATTGATGCCCAGAAAACCTCTCAGAAAAATCCTTCAGGTGCCTGAGGTCCAAAATGCAACAGGAAGAGAAGAAATCCTCGGAAAGAAAGGGTAAAACTTAATGTTTAATGTACCAGATATGGACTTTAAACACTAAAAATGGATCTGGATGGTAATTTATCTACCTACAAGGATCTGGGTGAGGATTGCACTCACCATAAGCTGTTTCTCTGCACAGAGAAATGACCATCTCAGGGATCCTCGAGAGCTCCAGGCAAGAAAAACTTTCCAAAAAATGTCAGATAATGCTTGTAAACATGCAGAAATCCAGGAAAATAGTCTTCTAGTCAGCTCAGCCTTACTGGGCTCTCCTTCCATGTTTATTCTGTGCTCACTCAAAACCAATTTTGCTCACCTGGTCCCTGGTTCTACTTCATCAAAATACAAGTTTCTCATGGGATTTTGCTGCAGATAAAAGATAAAGGTGAAAGTTAAAGATTTGTTCTTAATCCACACATCCCTGCTGTGGATCTGGGCACCCAAATTGGTTGTTGTGCAAAGGCAGAACTAACCCCAAAAAAGCCAAGAGTGAAGGGCAATGAAGGAATGGTCGGGACAAAAACAGCACAAGGAAATGCCAGACAGAACAATTTGAGGAGCATTTGGTGGAAGATGCCAGTGATTAATCCAGGGATGGATTAATTGGTGTCCTTAAGGTGCTCTGATGTGTCAAAGAGGAGGTCCTTCCTTCACAAATTCAAACATCAACAAAGAGAGGTAAAAATGCCCCTCATGAC
The DNA here is from genome assembly GCA_038380795.1 of Pyrocephalus nanus. Classification (NCBI taxonomy): domain Eukaryota; kingdom Metazoa; phylum Chordata; class Aves; order Passeriformes; family Tyrannidae; genus Pyrocephalus; species Pyrocephalus nanus. The sequence continues at coordinate 95,218,183 of CM076261.1, forward strand.
TGAAGGGAAATGCTCAAAAACAAAGCCAAAATTCAACATTTCTGATCCATAAGAAATTCCTTTTTCCTTAGGAAAGCAAAATCAGGTTAAAGGGGAAAGTAGAAGTTTTCAGAGCTACTGTCAGGAGGGAAACCTCCATTTGCTGCCCCAGCCTACTCTTCCCTCATAAATTTTCAAACTTCAGCAACACAACCAGGACCTTCACAAGATCTCCACTCTCTTCAATGCTTCCCAGAGCTCCCAAGTAAAATCCTTGGATATTAAGGACCAAACTCTCCAGATTCCCTCTTTCATTACAATGTCAACCAACTGAAAGCCTCCAATGCAAGTATTCAAAGAGCAAGACTTTTTCCCAGTGGTGAAAAGGCTTTATTTTTGTATTTAATGGCACTAAAATTTGGGGGCTCAAATATCCTTGATGCTGCTTGTTTTGGCCATATTCCCTCAGGCACAACATGTCTTCATCCAGGACTTTAAATTAATATTTCATGCCTGGCTGGCATATTTTCAGAGAGTTTTGCCCACAAAACTTTCTCCTGTGTTGTTGTAAAGTTTGGGGTTTTTTGTGTCCTACATGGTGCCAGAAAAGTACCAGGAGTAACTTTTCTGTTGTATTAAAAATGTCTCCTGGCACATGTCCTGTAGCAGATGGACAATGTAATACAGGAAAAAATATGTTGATGGAGATTTGTAGGTTTTCTAGTTGGAATTTGTTGCTGTTGTTGTTGTTTTGTAGGCTAGGACAGGTCTACTGGTGAAGGTGGAACTCATCTCTTTCTAAATCACATAGAAAAATGCAGAATTCTGTCAATTCTGGGTTAATAATGTCAGTCATCAAAAATATAACTGAAGGTTATAACCTCATTGAACTGGCAATGGATGGAATCCTACTGTCCTAACAGGAGAGATCTGGAGAAAGTGTGAAAAGGAGGAGAAAATGAGAAAAGGAGGAGTGTCCTTCAAAGGAAGCAACAGACCTTCAAGAAAGATCAAAGAATCATGGAATGGTTAAGGCTGGGAAAGACCTTTAAGATCACCAAGCTCAATCATCAGCACAGCCCCACCACCATGTCCACCACTAACCCACGTCCTCAAGTGCCACATTTACACTCCTTTTAAATCCCTCCAGGGATGGGGACTCCCACTACTGTCCTGAGCAGCTGCTCCAGTGCTTGAGGGCCCTTTAATTGAAAAATTCTTCCTGATATTCAAGTTAAACCTCCTTTGCTGTAACCTGTGGCAGCTTCTTGTCATCCTGTCCCTCATTCCCTGGGAGCAGAGCTCGACCTTCCCTGGCTTCCCTCTCCTGTCAGGGAGTTGGAAAGAGTGGGAAAGTCCCCCCTGAGCCTCCTTTTCTCCAGGCTGAGTCCCCCCAGCTCCCTCAGCTGCTCCTGGTGCTCCAGCCCCTTCCCCAGCTCTGTTCCCTTCCCTGGACACGCTCCAGCCCCTCAATATCTTTATTTTCATGAGGGGTCCAAAACTCAATATCTTTATTTTCATGAGGGGCCCATTCTTCCCAGTTTATCAATGTCTTTGTCAAGCAGAATGATTCATCCCAAAGGAAGGAATCAGCCTGGGAATACAGGGATCAGAAGGAAGTGCCAGCTGTTCAGCATTGGATGAACAGTGAGCGGAACAAGAGCCAAGAAAAAAAAAAAAAAATCAATCGTTTATTGAAATTGTAATTGGAGGGACTTATTTGTTTGTAATAATAATGGTATAAAATCCAAAGGCCCAGCCTGAGGGAGGGGTATCAGACAGGAGGAGAAGAGGGAAAATCAATGATTTGTGTGCCTTGGTTCTCCAGTCAGGCATGACTGAGGTTCTGTCATGATCCTTTCCTCATAAATCAGGGATTTTATCTCTCCCAGGAGTGTGAGGGAAGAACTGGGTGGAGAGGCAGTCACAGCAGTGATGGAGCAGGGATTTATGGATGGAGTGGAGCAATATTGTTTGGTTTGGTTGGAAAAGGGAAGGAGGCTGCCTCTCCTAAAGGATAATGATCCCTTTGGGTCCTAAGGGGACATTTCCCTTCAGATCATGGGTGGGTTGGCCATGAGCTGGTGTTGAAGCATCCATGACAAACAGAGGCTGAGGGGAGACTGTGGGAATTCAGGAGATAACTGGGAAAACCATGCCATGCCTGGGGAGAGACCATCAGCTCCTGAGACTGCCAGGGCATGAAGGGGACACTGAGCCACAGGGATTTAAAATTCCACTTCTGATTCTCCAGGAGAGCACAGAGAAAAAGGGAAAGTTTTCCCTTTTGAGCAGAGAGGATTTAACTGTAAAGATCTAAAGCTGCCAGAGAGTGTCCAAAGGAGGCTACAAAGGGGGTGAAGGGCCTTGAGGGGAAACCACATGAGGAGCAGCTGAGGGCACTTGACTTGTTCAGCTGGAGGAGACTGAGGGGAAACTCAACTCAAATTGTGATCTGCAGCTTCCTCAGGAGGGGCTGGCACTGATCTGTGCTCTCTGTGACCAGTGGAGTGGCCTGAAGTTGTGTCAGGGGAGGTTTGGGTTGGATATTAGGAACAGGTTCTTCCCCCAGAGGGTGGTTGGGCACTGACCAGAGGTCACAGCACCAGCCAGAGCTCGAGGAGTGTTTGGTCAATGCTCTCAGGAACATGGTGTGACTCTTGGGGTGTCTTGGACATGATCAAGAGCTGGACTTGATGCTCCTTGTGGGCACTTTCCAGCTCAGGATATTCCATGTTCTATATCCCATGATATTGGCTGCTCAAACACGTCTCCCAGATAAACCTGGAGAAAAGGTTGTTAATCAAGGTGCAGAGCTTGGGGAATTTCCTTCCTCTCTGAGCTCACCAGCTTTTGAAACCCTTCTCCCCACACTCTTACCTGGTTGGTAACAAGCTCAGGGCAGGGAACCCACAAAACAGGCACAAGGGCGTCCCAAAAATTCCCACTGCACAGAACTCTCTGTCTCCCTGACCACTTGCTGATGTGGGGGGTAGTTTCTATCTGAAATATTTCCTACATGATAAAGGAGTTAGTCCATGGCACCAGTTACAGGCACTGGTGAAACAGGGAATGGTCTGGAAGCTCTACATGTTTTCAAGGGGTTTAATCTGATTTAGAAGTCCAGATTGTCCCCAGTTTCTGAGTTGTTTTCACTTCCCAAAGCTTCCTTGCTCAGGGACAGTGAGCAGGTTAAATACACCTTCTTACTCTGTTCCTTGGCTACAATAGTTCTCCATGTGATCCATGGGAATCACCTTGGGATTCTGGGAGAGCAAATTCCTCCTACTTTAAGAGAAGATCCCACCAAGGGAGGCCACAAAAATGCTCTGACGGCTGGAGCATCCCTGCTCTGAAGACAGGACGAATTAGGGCTGTTCAGCCTGGAAAAGTGCTCCAGGAAAACCTTGTCTGGCCTTTTGGTACTTAAAGGAACTTCTAAGAAGGATGAGAAGAAAGTTTTCTGCGACAGGACAAGGGGTAATGATTTTAAAATAAAAACAGTCAGATTTAGACCTGACACAAGGAGAAAATTCTGCAATGAAAGGGGTGAAACACTGGCACAGCTTGCCCAGAGCAGCAGGAGATCCCATCTGGGCTGGCATTTTCCAGAGTCCATCCCTGGAAACATCCAAGGTCAGGATGGACGGGGCTCAAAGCCACCTGATCCAGCTGAAGATCCCCCTTTGGGGGATTGGACTAAAGGACCTTCCCAACATTCCAGCCTTCCAGCTCAAGCTATTCTGGGATAAGTGGAGCTTAAGCTTGTTTCTTCTCATCCTAAAACAGGCACCTGCACTTGATGGCAACCCATAAAAGAGTGGCTCACGAGGCTCTCTCTGCTCCCAACAAATCCCTGGCTCTTTGTTCATCCTTTTGCTGATGCAGAGGAATTTTTTTTTTTTTTTTTTTTTTTTTTTTTTTTTTTTTTTTTTTTGGGTTTTCCTGCCAGCAGCTACTTCCCAGCAGGCAAATCTGAGCTCCTGGTCAGTCAGCAAATCCAAAGAGAGGAAGGGACATCTCTGACAGCAAGTTAAAGGAAATAACCCGGTAGTTGGTTCCATGTGAAGGCCCAGCAATGGGATAAAATTCCAGCAGGGCCTCCTGGATTTGCAGGCAGAAGGAAAATAAGATCTGGTGGAACTTGGCACCAAATAAAGGATTGTTTGTTGTGCAGTTCCTTCATTTCCTTGCTGTGTCAACCTCTGAAATCCAGGCAGACAGGAAGCCCCCCAGGGTTGATTTTTGGGTTTTTTTTCCAGATATTTTCAGTCCTTCAGTGAAAAATTAATTCCTTGCTGACCTTCCCTGCCTTGGCTGCCCTTCCAAAGCCAAAAAAAAAAAAAAAGGGGATGTTCTCCTATTATCCAGAAAGAATCATCTCATTTGGTATTCTTCTTTTTGGGTGCTGGATCTGATGGGAACCAACATCCACAAGGTAGTTTGCACCCCCAAATTTGTACCTTAAGAAATAAATTCGGAGGGAAAAAATGTTCTTTTCAATTGCAAAAATTACACATTTTTTAATTGCAAAAAACAACATCCACAAGGCAATTTGCACCCCTGAATTTGTAAATTTCTAACTCCTTATTAAAGTAATTAGAAGATAAAAAATGGCTCTTCTTTAATTGCAAAAATTTCATCTTTTTCAGTGGCAAAAAACAACATCCCCAGGGCGATTTGCACCCCCAAAATTTGTACCTTAAGAAGTAAATTAGAAAGAAAACAAAATAGGGGTTTTTTTTAATTGCAAAAATTTCGTGGAGGTTCTTCTGTGAAGGGCTTTAAAAATAAAAGCCCAGGAATTGGGACGGGGGCTAAAATGGCACAAGGTGGGCACATTTTCCTGCAATTTGCTGCTGTTCTCAGCACAAGGGGCTCGAAAAAGGGTTTAAAGCAGTGCTGGCTGCAAACCCAACATCATAAAATCCCGTGGGAAATCCAGCTGGGGAAACCAAATCCAATATTTGAACTTAAAGCATCTTTTTATTCACGTTGCAAATGTTTTGTGAAGACTGAAAGTCTGGTCTCACATCAGGCAGCTCAAATACTGAACACAGTGAACAAGAGTTTCCTAAATTAAGATTATTTGGAGTAATTTCTTTAGGATTGCAGATTCCAGGTGTCCTGTATCCTCAGGGAAGTGGCCCCAGCACCAAATCTGCCAGAGTTTGAGGAGATTTTGGGTAATTCTGTCAGGAATAAGGTGGGATTTTGGGGGTTGTCCTGTGCAGGGCCAGGAGTTGGACTCGGTGGGTCCCTTCCAACTCGGGATATCCTGAATTCTAAGGATTCTTTGGGGATAAAAGTATGTAAAGAAGCTTCCAAGGCACATGTTGTTGGGTGACATGAGCACCACGCTCGGTAACGGGCTCAGATGCTGATGTCAGATCCACAGTCCTAAATGTGGCCATTTACAGTGTGCTCAGTGCAACTTCTAAATTCCATTTTCTTGCCCCTAATTCACCAGACAACAAGACCTGCAGTGCAATTTATTATCTCCCCAAAATCAGGCCATTAGTAGCTTGTTTTCTTCCAGGGTTAATCTCTTATTCTCCATTTTGGTTTTTTTAGTGCCTGGTCAACCTTAGACCCAGCCCAGAGTTTTGTGGAGGACCCATCCAAGCAAAGAGCTGCTGGTGGAGGAGGATGGTTATTTAAATTTCCAGCCAAAAAAGCCTTTCAGGAAGGGAAAAAAGGAGAGAATAAGTTTGGGTTGAGAGGGATCTTAAAGCTCATCCAGTCATTGTATATATTATATATATAATATGTTATATATAATAATATAATATAATAATATAATAGTATAATAATATAATAATATAATAATATAATAATATAATAATATAATAATATAAAATGCTTTGCTTGGAGGTGGAAAAAGCTGATTTAACCTCCAATTTTATACTAATGCCATGAGAACGTTCTCACCTCTCATGCTTTTTTTATTCCATTGCACAATTTTATTGTGAGTCTTGCATTAATTTTTTTATTCCTTTAAATTTCCACCTCCAGAATTTGAGACAATCGTTTGTTCAACACTCACTGGGTGATTTCCTATCTGTAGAAAGCAACTTGGAAATACAAAAGCTGGATAAGAGATTTAAAAAAAAAAAAAAATCACTCGAAGGGCTATTTTGTTGTTATTGCTTTTGTTATTTGTTCTCCAGGGCGATTTTCCAACCTGACCCGGGATTTAGGAGTGTTTTCCAGCTTGGATGTGACAGCAGGTTGTGTTCAGGCTTCCAAGAGTTCAGAAAATCAGGTAGGGTTTAAACACCCCCTCATCCTCAGCAGGAAAGTGCTGAATAATAATAAACACAGGAAAAGAAAAACCAAACCAGAACACATAGAGAGATGTTTTCCATCGAGGAAAAAGAGATTCCCAGTAATTCTGGGGAAACAAAATCCCCTTTGCTGGGTTCTGGTAAAAAAAGAAATGTCAAATAAATAGGAAAAGAAGAGGATTAAACCCTACAGGAATTGGTATTTTGGGCTGCAGTTCTCTCATGATGTTCCCTCTGGGCCAGATTTTTTTGGGATAGCACAAACTTCCAGGCCAAGGCAGATTCTCAAGGTTGCTGCAAGATTTCTTCTGCATTTTTTGGGCATTTTTTAAAACACATCCCCCTCCCAGGGCAGGGGATTTGTGTGACCTGGGCACCAACACAACCACAAAGTGTTGACTGGAAAAATCTCAAGAGGACAGGGAGGATTTAACCCCAAAGTTCCAGATATTTAGGTCTTCAGGAGGCAATTCCTGCCTCTGCCCTGGGTGGGAGTGGAAGGATTAGATAGAATTTATTCCCAAGCCCTGCCCTGGAGTCCTGAGGGGCAGAAAGGACTCCCTGGCTTTCCAAACTTCTTCTCAGAGAGGAGTTTTGGTGCAACTGAACCCAGTCCTAGGCTTTGATTATGTCAGAGGTTTAAATTTAAGGATTTTTTTTTTGGCATTTCTTTAAACACATCTCCCTGCCAGGGCAGAAACTATTGATAGGTAAAGCCCCAAGAGGAGAGAAATTAGTTCCTCCTGAATTTTTAGATATTTAGGTCTTCAGAAGGGAATTCCTGACTGGATTGAAAGGAGTGGCAAAAATCCCAACCCTTTTAGCAAAACCATAAATTCCAACCTGGTTTTCAATGGTGTCACATGTGTGGGTTTGATTTTTTAATGCCTAAAAGAGTGTGCACAGAAATGATAGTGATATTTTTATGTGCATAAATAAATAGAAGGTTTATGCTGGTGCATATTATAAAGATGTATTTTATCCCTCTTGGAAAGATAAAAAACACATTTCTTTCTTTTATTTTATTATTATTTTGTTTTGTTTCGCTCCAAAATGAACCTCAAGAACCCCCCAGGATGTATTAATGCCATTATCCCTCCAAACACAACCCCAGGGAGGATCTTTCTACAGGATACAACTCTTTCAAAGCTTTATTTCTATCCCATGGGAAACAGGAACTCTTAAAACGGAGCATGATCCAGCTCTGTTAATCAGGAATCTGGTCTGGAAAGATCTGGAGGATATTTTGGTGCAGAAATTTCACTGCAGAGGACAAAATAACTGAGGCTGAACGTGGGAACAGCCAGAAATCCTGACCAGCATTAATGAAACATCAGGAATATCCTTCCAAAGAACCCTGGGATCAAAGGCTGCAGGAGCTGTTGTTATTTTTTGGTTGTGCAAATAAGAGGGCAAAAGCATTTCCAGTTAATTGCTTCATTCACATGAGGCCAAATATTCAACTCAGAGCTGCAGGAAGCAGAATCTGTGGAATATTTTCCTGGAATTCATATTTATGATGTTTTCCAGGGAAGGAGCCACGATGGCACTCGGTTAATGGCAGTAATGACACTCAGTGCAGGTGTTTCTACTTAAATACTCATTAACACTCTAATTTTCCTCTTTTGGCATCGACAATATTTCCATCCTGCCATGGGAGAGAAGCAAGTGATTATTCCATTGTGGTTTCAAATCCCACTGAGGAGAAACTGGACTTTCCTGAGTCTTTGTCCTGGGATAAAAATGATGCTCCAGAACTAGAGGATCTTAAATTTCAGCAATTGTTTTGCAGCCAGGGTTTTGGGTTTAGGTTGGATATTAGGGAAAATTCATCATGGGAAGGGTTGTAAAGGGAATTATAAAGGAATTCATTGGAAGGGGCTGCCCAGGGAAGTGGTGGAGTCACCATCCCTGGAAGTGCTCAAAAAAACTGTGGATGTAGAACTTGAGGGCTTGGATTAGTGGTGGGTTGATGGTTGGACTTGATGATCTTCAAGATCTTTTCCAGCCTGAAAGATCTGATGATTCTGAGTGTTTCCTTACAGTTCTGCATGTAAAAAAGGAAAGGTAGGAAAGAAAGAAGGAAAAAAGAGAAGAAAGAAGAGAAGAAAGAAGGAAGGAAGGAAAAAAAGAAGGAAAGGAAGAAGGAAAGGAAGAAGGAAAGAAAGAAGGAAAAGAAAGAAGGAAAGAAAGAAGGAGAAGAAAGAAGGAAAAGAAAGAAGGAAAAGAAAGAAAGAAATAGGTAGAGCATGTATTTACTGCAATCCATCAGCCTCAAGTCCATGAAAGCAAATTCATCTGCAGCACATTAAAATAATATTTAAGGGTGTTGGAAAATAGTGTTTTCAACATGTCTCCAGGCTGTGTGTTTATTTGGGCCTTTGTTCAGGGCTGCCCAGGCCCCAGAACAGCAGAGACAACAACAGAACAATCCCACCTCTCATTCTAGGCCAGTATTTTCCTGCTCTTGTATCTCCCGGGGCACAGATTTTCCCTAATTGAGATTCCCAGCGACTCCTTTCCCTGCTCATTCCACATTCAGCCGGAGTTGCTTCCTTTCAAAACTCATTAGTGGCATTTATCCTCATTTAAATGAGGAGAAGCCACCCAGGTAAGATCTGCAGATGGCACATTGTCTGTGGAGAATCGTTAAAACTTGGAGGAGATAAAACAAAACTAAACCAAAAAAAAAAAAAAAAAAAAAAAAAAAAAAAAAAAAAAAGACTAAGAAGGAGGAGATAAAAACTCCCCCTGGCAAATTATCTGTAGGAGAAAGGAAGGCAAGGTTCTGCTGGAAGGCAGGGCTGGCTCTTGGGAAGGAGTCAGGAAACCTCTGAAGGAGCCGAGGGGGAACGTGGAGGGAGAATTTCACCTCTCAAAACGGCAAGAAAAGGGAAAAGGCAAACTTTTCAAAGCGATTGGAAAGGTGGGAAGGCAAAAGCTGAGCTGAGAAGACCTGTGGGAAATGAAGTGGGGCTCAAACAGCAAAGTTCTTTGGAGATTTGGGATCTAAAGGTGTCCCCAGACAGAGGCTGCTTTGAAAGCCAAGGGATGTTCCTGCTGCTGCTCCTTGGACTGACAATCCAGGCAGACTCTTTAGCTGGTTCTGCTCCCTTTGGCTTCACATTTTCCATCTGCATTTTCTCCAGGCATCCTTTAAAAACCCCCAGATTTTTGTGCAATCCCACATGTCCAACAATTGGAGCTTAGAAAAGATCCGTGGGGCTTAGAAAAGATCCCTGGGGCTGGCAATAAACAGGTATAAAACCCACCTGTACCTCGCTGAAGAGACATCAAAGCCCATTTAATGGTAGAGAAAGGATGTTTTGTGTCCAGGGAAATCTGGTTATCAGGGAATTTTTCCATGACATGAAGAAAGGCCAAAGAGAAAGACCAGATCTCTCCACACCTCATGAGAAGAGGTCATTTTTTTGCAGCAGAATTCTGAGAAAAGAGGTTTCTGTGCAGTGAAGTAAAGCTGTTTTACCCCCTTTTCTAACCAGTAATCAGCTGTAACCAGCAATCAGCCTCGTCAGCCTCTGTCACTCGCTCTGCCCACATCCAGCTGGAACATCCAGCTCCCAGCTTTTTAGGGAGGTGAACTCAGAGAGAACTTGGGAAGAAACTCTATGAGAGGCTTGATAATTAGGGAAGAGAAGTGCTCAGTGTTACAAGCAGAATGCACCTTTCAAATCTGTTCATAACTTAAGTTATTAAGGTATGAAATGTGTATTGTGGCAGCAAAAGCTTCATCCAGCTGTTTGCAAAACCAGATGCTTGGGATTATCAGCCACAAACATTCAAAAAATCATGAGCTGAGGGTTAAAAGTGACAGGAATTAAAAATGCAGTATGAATTTATTTATTAATGATTGTAGGACGTGCTGTTCTCATGGAAGTCTGTGCCTGGAGGACACCAAGGGAAGTTCTTCCTTCAGTCTCCAAATACTTTCATTTGGGGGAGTCACTGATGTGGCAAAAGGTCTGTCAGCAGCAATCACAGCCCTCAGGATGCAATGACAAAAGCCCACAAATTGAAATTAGATCCCCACCGTGGAAGGATCTCAAAGCCAAAAATATATCTTAGGTGCCATTTTTTAGGAAAAGTTAGTAACCAGTTCAACTTTTCCAGGGAGTTCCTAGACCTTTTAGGGCACCCAAGGTAATATCTTGAGAAGAAATTCCAGAGGGGATTCAGAATATTTTCCCTCAGAGGTTCAGATTTAGGAATCTCTATTTAAGTAGAATTATATTTATAATTTTTGATGTAAAGGTTACAAATGGAATCACACAACGGTTTGGGTTGGAAGGGATCTTGAAGGTCAACCAGTTCCTCACTCTGCCACGGGCAGGGACATCTCCCACTAGACCAGGATGTCACAGCCCCAGCCAGCTCCCACGTGGAATAATAATTGTGTTTCCTGCCTTGCAGCCCCAGGAACGGAGCAAGTTTAATCAAAGATTATGGCCACTTTCACTGGAAATTAGTTCAGGCTGTTTCCACTCAATTCCATCTGTAATTAGTGAGATAAGGGAGATGGCATTTGGGCAGGGAGACACGAGGGCTCAGTCCAATAACTCTGCCACTCGGGGGGAGGAGATGCCATCACCTCCTTGGCCAAGAGCTGAGTCTCACTGTGAGCCACTTTTAGGCTCGGCTTTAAGAACTCCTGAGCTGCCTCAAAGCTCCTGGGAGAGGCTGAAAGGCAGAATGTTCATCCCCCATCTCCAGCTCTCACTGCTGAGAGACTTCAATCAAGGAATTTGCTGCAGAGGAAATAAAACACTCCAGTTTTGCCTTTTTTCCCCCCATTCCTTGCATCCTGGTGACACAACTTCATTTACAAACCAGGACTGAGTACTTCCAGGTTTCAGATGAAAGCTTTCCACTGCTGGCAACACTCAGGATGGACAAGCACTGTTTTCTCACTGGCCAAAATTCTGCAGTCTGCTGACTGCAGAAGTCAATGGAGGCACCCAAGGACTGGTCAGTGTTGTTTGGGGTATTAAATGTTGGTTGACACTGGAAGGAAAGTGGGTGATGGCCAGGGCTGTGTCTTGGGCACTGGGATGGTTCAAGCCCACCTGTCTTGTCCTGACAACTCAAAGGCATTAAAAAAAAAAAACAGATGCCACCAATGTTTCCTGTGAGACACCACCTGGAGCACCAAATGCAGCTCTGGGGTCGCCAGAATTAGAAGGTTGTGGAGCTGCTGGATGAGTCCAGAGGAGGCCACAAAGATGTTCCAGGGGCTGTAGCCCCTCTGCTCTGGAGCCAGGCTGGGAGAGCTGGGAATGTTCACCTGGAGAAGAGAAAGCTCTAGGGAGACCTGAGAGCCCCTTGCAGGGTCTAAAGGGGCTCCAGGAGAGCTGGAGAGGGACTTGGGACTTGGAAAATACTTTCCACCCTGGAAAAATAATAGTATTTAGGTGGATTTTTTTAATCTGTTTTTTGTGTGTGTGTGTGTGTGTGTGTGTGTGCAGTCCTTAAAAGAACTTCCTGGGCCTGCTCAGCTCTTCACAGCAGCCCTATCAGCACATAACCCTCCGGAATTCATCCTTGGTTTGCACAATGTCCCACCTGCACCTGAGCTGAGCAGGGTGTGAGAGCATTGACACAACACCACCCCTTGCTCTGCCTCGTCTCAGCCTTGTCAGAGCTGTAAAATTCACAGCAGAGCTGCTGGATTATCCAATTTTAGGTGTATTTGCAGAGGCACCATCAGTCCAAAGATCTTGGCACAGCTCCTGACTCCAGGCTTCCTTGAGGAACATCCAATTATTGACTAAGCATAAAAGGTAGTTAAACCTTTCAGACTCTGGTTGATGTTGACTTGATGTTCTCCTGTGATTCAGGTTTTTATGGGCAAAAGCACAGGCAGAGTAAACCCCCTGTGATCTTTCCAAGTGGAAAAAAAGGACTGAGGGACGGTCTTGGAACGTTTCATAAAGGGGGTGTGTGGAGATGGGACTGCATTTGCTGACTGCACAATTAAATACACAAAAGAGCTGGAAATCTCTCCAGCACTGATCCCAACTCTCCATTATTCTGCTCTGGGTTTTGAGGAGTGTTTAGACTAAAAGCCTGGCTGAAGTTTTAACTGGAGTGCTGTGAGTGACATCCAGGTAATGAAATGCAGTGATTTAATATCCCTGAAGTTCCTGTTCCCAGAATGAGCCCCCAAAGTGCTCTGTGGTTTTTTTTTAAGGCCCTGAACAGTGGAATCCAAAATATTGGCTTTCCCTTTATTGGTCTCCTTTTCATTCCTCTGCCTTAATGAACTCTGAAGTCATGACCAGGAAGGCAAATATTCATTTTAGGATAGCAGAGCAAATTCTTTATCTCTTCAAAGGATCCATCTTATGAACAGATTTTTTTTTATCCCCTCAAATAAGATATTTAATTTCATGTATTTGTGAGTTCTCAATGCTCAAAGTAGAGCTACAAAGGCCTTCAGAGGAGGATTCATCCCTGTACCTTATCTACCAAGTTTATAAATCACCACCTGGAAGTGCCTGTTTCTCCCCACCAACTACAGAAGGAGCCTAAACCCTTGTCTAGAATGAGCCATTTAATGTAGAGTTGTTAATTTAACTAAAGTGGTGTGTTTTGTACAGCCCTGACCAACAGAATCTAAAATATTGGGTTACCTTTTATTCCTCTCCCTTTCATTCCTCTGCCTCAATGAACTCTGAAATCCTGATCAGGCTTGGCCAGGGAGGCAAATATTCATTTTAGGATATCAGAGAAAATTCTTTGCATTTTGAAATGATCCATCTTATGAAACTTTCCCCTCTCAGATAAGATATTTAATTTCATGTATTTGTGAGGTCTCAGTGCTCAAAGCAGAGCTACAAAGGCCTTCAGAGGAGGGTTCATCCCTGTACCTTAAATGCCAAATATTCCACCACCTGGAAGTGCCTGTTTCTCCCCACCAGCTACAGGAGGGGCCTAAAAGTTTATCTGGAATGAGTCATCTAATTTAGAGTTGTTAATTTAAGTAGGGTGGTGGATTTTTCACAGCCCTGGACAACAGAGTCCAAAATATTGGAGTTTTAAGGAGGAAATCTTAAAGCTCATCTCATTCCACCCCCTGCCATGGGCAGGGCCATCTTCCACTATCCCAGGTTGCTCAAAGCCCCATCCAACCTGACCTTGAGGCACCTCCTTTGGATTAAACACATGTAGGAAAATCTGTTATTTCTCCTGAAAATACAAACTCAGTCACTTTACCCACACTTGAAATGTTTGTCCTGTTTGATATTGGAGTTTTTTCTAAGCTCGTTTGCAGCCCTTGGCTGTTGTCCCACGTCCCTCTGCTGGATTAAAGAGCTGTTAGGGATTGTGTTGGGAGTTTTTTTGTGCCTTTTGAAAGGCTTTATTCACCTAATCAAATCACTCTCACTCGTTTTGCTCAGCTAAACAGATGGAACAGGCTCTCCATAAAATCAGGAATAAACGGGAATGGCAACTTTAAAGCAAAGCAGGTTTCTTCCAGCTTTGAGAGATCAGCTTTAGATGTTATGAAGTTCTCAATTTTCTCCTCATTCTCCCAATAAAAGGAGGTTCTGGAATAAAAATATGGGGTTCTGGAAGGATCTGAGTATTGGTGGGATGCATTTCTCCTTGTTCTCTTAAAGTTGCAGTGGCTGAAAATGGATTAAGGAATAAGAAAAAATACTGGGGAAAAAGAAATTTCCAGTGTAAATTTTCCATGACCCAGTCTAACAATTCCTGTCATGGGCTTGTTAATAAAATACAATAACATTAATGATAATTATGATAATAAACCAATAACAACCAGTTGATCCATGGGCTGTGGGACCATGACAAGAGAAGTGGAAGGAGTTGAATCCCAGGCTGAGATTTCCATGGAGCAGTTCAGGGAAATAGAATTTTATAAATTTTTTATTTTCCCTTAAAATTCCAATATTTAAAATTCCCCAACTTTTCTGAATGTCCAGAAGGAAATTTTTTCCCCTTTGAAAACACTCTTGGAAAGAAACACTCACTCATTTTATTGGAATATGGGCAGTTCCAAAATAAAAACTGAAATCATAGTTTCCTTTATTCTTAATCAGCATTCCATGGTTCTTCCACCAAGGTAGGGCAGAAACTGGTCACAAGCTTCTGAGGAGCTTTAGAACACGTATTAGGAAAATTTTTTGCATGGAAAAGGGTTGTAAAGCATTGGAACAGGATATCCAGGGAAGTGATGGAATCACCATGCCTGGAAGTGTTTGACAAACCTGTGGATGTGACTCTTAATAACATGGGTCAGTGGGGGTTCTGGGTTGATGGTTGGACTTGATGATCTTAAACATCTTTTCCAAGCTCGAGGGTGTCATGATTCCATGATAAAAAGGATATTTTCCAGGCTTTGGGGGGCACCTTCACATCTGCAGCATCGCTGTTCGATCCTGGTGGATCCTGTTCCATCAGCAGCCCTGAAGCCAAGCGGCTTTTCCCCGACCTGTGGACTTGTCCACATGGATTCCTGCCTCTGAATTCCCAGGATACTTCCTACCAGCTGAATTCCCAGGCAGAATTCCCAGGAAAGGTCAGGCAGAGCCTCCTGGCACCCAAGACACATCCCTGTGTATCCACATCTGCTCTGCCACCTCCTTGGAGTGCAGGGAATCAGGAAAGGAACCAGAGGGGCCCCATTCAGTGTTTTAAGTCTCTCCCCACTTATCCAGGGACATTCCAGGATTATGGAACTCTCAGTGATACCTTCTGTAGTTTATTAAGGGAAGTGACATGTAATGAGGGAGTTTAAATATTTCATCTGTAACAACTTTCACCTTTTCCTCCTGTCCCTGCAGTGTCCCAGTCAGATGTCACCGTGTTCCTGAGGAAGCTCAATGTGCTTGTCACAGCTGGAGAATTCTTTTATCACTCCAAGGCTCTCTGTTGGATCTCTCCCTGTCTCCATCTCTCTAAATCTTCCTCCTCAATCATTCTCACAAAGAATCTCTGCTTTATTACAGGTTCTGAGCCGGAGTTTCACCCACCAGGCCCTGGAATTCCCAGCAAAGCCCTCACTCAGTGTCAATCATTCCCCCTCAGAGAGCTTGGGAGGGAGAACCAGGGAATGGGAGAATAGTTCAGGATGAAAAATCCATCTGAGATCGTGGAATCCAACTGTTCTCCCAGCACTGCCAAGGCCACCACCAAACCATGTCCCCAAGTGCCACATCCACGTGGCTTTTAAACCCCTCCAGGGATGGTGATTCCACAACTACACTACCCTGGGCAGCTGGGCCAGTGTTTGACAACCCTTTTGGGGGAAGAAATTAGTTCCATATATTCAGCCTAAACCTACTTTGACTCGGCCTGGATTCCTCTTATCCTGTCACTTGTTACCTGGGAGAAGACCCCGATTTCCATCTAGCCACAACCTCCTGTCAGGGAGTTTTAGAGGGTGATAAAGTCTCCCCTGAGCCTCTTTTCTCCAGGCTAAGAATTCCCAGCTCTCTCAGCCATCCCCCATGAGACTTTTGCTCCACACCCTTCATCAGCTTCTCTGGACACGCTCCAGAACCTCCATGTCTGGGATTTTTTCATTGTCTTTTAGTGAAGCTGAATTACGGAATATCCTGACAGACACACCAGAAAACATCTGCAGTTTGTTCTCCCTGTCCCACACTGGAAAGAGGTTCAGTCGTGACTGCAAGAAAAAAAAAAATGACTGAAAATTTTCTTTGAAAACATTGGATTGACAGGATGGAGGCAGAGCAGGAAGGCTTTGAAACAGGGGTGGTGAAGGGCTGCAAATTAACTCCGTTTTCATGGGACACAGAACAGGGGGGTGATTTTCTTACCTGTCAATCAGTGCAATCATCTGAAAGGCCTGGGGAAAAAAAAAAACCAACAAAAAAAAAAAAAACACAACAAAACAACCATTCACAAAGACAGAAGATTCCAAATGGTCATTAAGTGACCTGTGTGGGTGCAAGGACAGGAGGAACCTCACGATGGGAGACTTTAAAACCAAGTGGGTTTGATGACGGGGTGGTATTTGAAGTGAAACCCGTTTGTTTGTGTTTGTGTGCCTGCACAAGGAACGTGTGCTTTTGCAAATTATCATTTTCCACTTAGCAACAGAAAAGGCTGGAACGTTGTTTTGGTGCCAGGACTCCAGGCTGGTGGTTTCTGACAGCTCTATGTTCATTTGGCTGAGTCCCTGTAATTGCTGTTTAACAACCCAAATGGTTGTCCTGGGGCAGGGAGTCACCCCATTAACTCAGTGTTTTCCCAAATCGGTTGTGCTCATCCATTCAGGATATGGATTCTGCTCCAGCCCTTTGCCCAGGGCACTCCAGGCAGGTTGGTAAATCAGCTGAGCTGTTACAGAATCCCCCTTGCTTGGAAAACAACCCCCCAGTTACATCCTGCCAGAGACAGGAACACTCTTGCCATCAACGTGTTCTGCACCCAGATGTCGTCAGCAGCTTACAGAGAGCCCAAAACAACCCTGCAATTAAAATCTTCTGCTTAAAACCTCTGAAAAAAACTCCCCCCCTTCCCTGGAAAATTTGAAATGACAAGCCTGGGAACAGAAAAAGGACCCAAGACACCTCTCTGATCCCTCAGTATCAACTCAAAGGGATCTACACTTTCCACTCCACTATCCCAGGTCTATAAGATGTTTTCTTATCTTCTCCACATCAAAACAGGAGTTTAAATTATTTTTTTTTTCCAAATGCCAACTTTCAAGTGCCTGAGTGTTTGGCACTCAAAATTTAGAAGCAAGGTAGAAACCAGTGGGTTTAAATGGAGGCCAATTATTTATTACTCATTCCCCACTGGTAGGGTGGGATATTTATGGCTCAGTGGACTGTGTTGCCATATTAGTTCAGATTAGATGAGATATTAGGAAGAAATTCTTGGCTGGGAGGGTGGGGAGGCCCTGGCACTGATTGCCCAGAGAAGCTGTGGCTGCTCCATCCCTGGAAGTGTCCAAGGCCAACTTGGAGCAATCCAGAATAGTGGAAGGTGACCCTGCCCATGGAAAGGATTTGGATCTTTAAAATCACTTCCCATCCAAACCATTCCATGCTTCTATGTTTTCTGCTCACACAAGGACTCAAAAATGCCCCCCAGTTCTTGCCACTGATTTACTTCTCTGGGGTTTTAATCCAAGTTTCCCTGTTTTCCTGGTAAACTGCTCAGCTCCATCAGGTTGACTCACAGCTGCTGACAGGTGGGTTATTTTTTAACAGCTCCAGCTTTCTAAATGCCAACCCTTTTCCACCAGAGACCCAAGAAACACGTTCTGGCAGGTAAACAGGCACTTGATTGACACTGTGATGTAATTTAAACACAGATATATTACTTTGTAAAGCCTGGATTGTGATTTCCCCAAACTCTATTGTTTCCCCGTGCAACTTTCTGCAAGTCTCTCTTCACACCACCGAGTCTTGGCAGAAGGATTTGCTGAGAGATGTAGGAAAAGGTTTCACAGGGAAACTTCAAATCCACTTGACAGGCCTGAAAAGTTAACTAAATAAATCATCTACCAATTTGGAAACTATTGTTTTTGATGCATGAGATCATGAGCAGCTTGGAGGCAACAGGCAAGGGTCAGTTGTTGTTTCCTCCAGGGTGGTGATGAGAGGTCACCAGAAGGAAGAATCAGAAGGCAAAAAACCAGCTGGGTTTTTTTCATTGCTTGGTCAAAGGCTGGACCTGATGATCTTGGAGGTCTTTTCCAACCTTGGTGATTCCATAATTCAAAGTGTAGTCAAGCTGTCCTAGGATGTGATGGATGGAGCTCAGGGAGTAAATGGAGAGCTCCTGGAAGGTAAATCCACCACAGGCTGGTAGGACACAGAGGACATCTCTGGAAGTCCCAGGGATAAAAATGACTGAAGAGTGGGAGACCAGAGGGGAAAAAAAAATCCTCCTGTGCTTTCTCTGTATTCGAAATTTCTATTTTAACTCCTGAATTCATTTGAATCTGTGGATTCAAATGGGAAGGGAAGGTTTGGGAAGGGAAGGTTTGGGAAGGGAAGATTTGGGAAGGGAAGGTTTGGGAAGGGAAGGAGAAGGGGAAGTGGAAAGGGAAGGAGAAAGGAAAAAAGAAAGGTGAAAGGGAAAAGGAAAGGAAAAAGGAAGGGAAAGGAAAAAGGAAGGGAAAAGGAAGGGAAAAGGAAGGGAAAAGGGGAAAAAGAAAAAGGGAAAGAAGAAAGAAATTTCAGTTGGAAAGGACTGTCAATGACCATCCAGTCCAACTGTCTGACCAATGCAGGGTTGTCCAAAAGTTGCCTATCCCAACCTTGACCCTTCCACGGATGGAATCTCCTGAATTGCAGAGGTCCAAGTAACTTTTACTTTCAGGAAAGCTTTGTCAGTGGAAGGAGCTGTCCTTTCAGCATCCAGACCACTGCCTTTGGCATCACAGCTCCAGGTTTCCTTTCAGAAACTGGGCCAGAAGCAGCTGTGTCACAGCTCAAATCCTTCAAGATTGCCTCCAACAGTCCTGCAGGCAGGAATCTGCAATCATTTCAGTTTAAATAACCAGACATGACAAGAGTCTTCCATAAGGTCCTCATTCCAGGTGCAGGACACTCCACCTTTAAGATAGTTTTGCCTTTCTAAACACTGTCCTCGAGGTCATCCAGGAGCTGTTTGATCCTGTGGATAAAACCCCCTCTCTCATTTTATTCTGAAGATCAGAAGAGAAAAGTCTGAAACATTTATGACCTGCC
Organism: Pyrocephalus nanus; assembly: GCA_038380795.1. Classification (NCBI taxonomy): domain Eukaryota; kingdom Metazoa; phylum Chordata; class Aves; order Passeriformes; family Tyrannidae; genus Pyrocephalus; species Pyrocephalus nanus. Next base: position 95,237,162 of record CM076261.1, read on the forward strand.
TCTAGTCCTGCACTTCCAGGACACAGAACCAGCTCTCCACAAGAGCAGTCAAAGTTCATCACGTCCCAGCACGTATTTTTTTGCTGCCAGTTTAATATCCAGCAGATTTACTGGAGTCAACACTGGTTTATATGATCCCAGAGTTCTGAGGTGCTTTCTGCCCTGATTTAGAAACGGGCAGTGATTAATTATACTCAAGAACTGCTGCAAGAATTCTATCCATTGATTGTATTTAATATTAAAAAGCAGCTTGAGTCAGGTTTCTTTGAGCTCATCCAGCTCAGACTCCTGTGGATGCTGCTGCACCTTCGCTGGCTGAGCTGAACAGCCTGTTCCTGATGTAAATTTTCACAGGCTGTGATCAAAGAATTCCTTGACCTTCTCTCTGATAACCAGGCTCTGTTCTTTCCATTTAGAGCCAAATCCACTCCTTTAACGCCTCTCATTGCCTTTCTCTGAACTGCCTCCAATTTATCAACTCCTTTCCCCTCTACCACAGGCCGTGATCTCAGCAGTGACAAAATCAGGATTAATACAAGCTTGGCCTGACTCAGGAGCCACGCTTATGCCTCGAGGAATCCCATTAGCCCTTCTTGGCTTCTGCAGTGAAGTAGGAGCTCAAATTTGCCTGATTGTCTGCCACGAGCCTTTCTCTGCTTTGTGCAAGCCCCATAAAAAGAAATCAATCCACTCTATCTGGTAATTTGTAGGACGGATCAGCCCCTGATGGATGACTGAGCCGCTTTATTTGCTCTCAGATCTATGTAAGAGTTTTGACCTCATTGAAAAATACATACCATTTGTCTGATCACAGTTTACTAAATGATCCACGTGCCACCACACAGACAATCCCATCCTTCTTTCTCAGTCCCCTGCAGGGGCAGTGACATCTATAAAATTTGATGGTTGTATTTTATTCCCATCCACCGGGCAGGGGGACAATGTTGGGCGGCGAGGGGCCAAAAACTGATCTCTTCAGAAGTCTTATAAATAATTATTTGGGACTGGACTGACAGGCCCTACATTGTCTTAGGGAAGAGCAGCTGCACAGAGGATTTATTATTTCTTGATCCACAGAGGGAGAAAACAGCAAATCTGTTTTCTGCTGAGATGCTCTGAGGCAAAACAAGGAGAGGAAGGGTCTGTTTTCCCTTCAAATCCAGAGACACAAGTTGGTTAAAAAAGAGCTTCAAGCTGGTTAAATAAGAGCTTCAAATGCACCAAGACATCACCTCCGCCAAGAAGACAGAATGACACAGGAGTGTGGGTTGGAGACAAGAGCCCCCTCAAGGAATGACAGGAGTGAGGTGGGAGATGCTTTTGAGGAGTATCTGCTGGTCTTACCCCTCTTCCTGCTCATATCTTCTCTTCTTCTGCTCCTTTTGCTCCCAAATCCGCTCCCCAAGGGCTGGGACATTGGTGGAAAAGGGACTTCATGGAATTGTGGATGTCCTGAGTGTGAAGGGACCCATAAGGTTCATAAATCCAACTCCTGGCCCTGAACAGGGCACCCCAAAAATCCCATCATGTCTCTGAAAGTGTTGTCCAAACCCTCCTGGAGCTCTGGCAGGTTTGGGGTTGTGCCCACTGCCCTGGGGAGCCTGTTCAGTGCCCAAAAATCCTCTGGGGGGAAGAACCTTTTCCTGAGATCCAACTTAACCCACCAGATATGACAAAATTTTCCAAAATACCCCAGATTTGTTGCGAACACAGACTCAAACTGCACCAGGGGTGGGTTAAGGTTGGACATCTGGAAGAAATTCTTCATGGAAAGGGTTGTCAGGCACTGGAAGGGGCTGCCCAGGGAGGTTTGGAGTCCTCAGCCTTGGAGGTGTCCAAGGAAGGACTGGACCTGGCACTCGGTGCTCTGGGCTGGGGGACAAGGTGGGGATGGGTCAAAAGTTGGACTTAATGGTCTTGGAGGTCTTTTCCAACCTCAGTGATTCTGGGATCAGCTTCCCTGCTGCTCTTCAGTGATCCAGTTTCTGTGCAAAACATCTTTGTGAGTCCAAGCCCAGTTAGATGTGCTGCCCTCTTACAGGAAAAGGTGGGAACAGAGCTGAGAGCTCCCCCCATGAGGGCTCAACCAGTAAATTAATAATGATCCTTTTGTTCTTTATATCAGTTTTAATCCAGATCTAGAAGGGAAAGCTAGGGGAAAAAAGGAAAAAATTAAAATTTTGATATTATTCGGTCACCACTGAATTTTTTTAAGTTCTAAATATTTAGACACAAAATCCCAGAATCCCTGAGGTTGGAAAAGACCTCCAAGGTCATCAGGTCTAACCTTTGAGCCATCACCACGTTGTCACCCAGCCCAGAGCACACCAAGGACAGGAAGCAGCAGGAAATTATCCCACTCCTCCCAGTTTTCCATTAATTGTGACATCATTTGGATGACCTGGGGGCTACAACCCCTTTATTTATTGCAGCAGAGGGATGTGAATCAGTGCCTTTATTGTTCTGGGTGCATAATAAGCATTTCCAAATGAATTTATATGATCAGCTAATAAAGAGCTAGACCCTGCCATGAAGAAATTAATATCTAAGACCTACTTTAATTGTAAGTATTATGAATCCAGCTGAGCAATATTTAAGGCACAATGTGCAGGAAAACACTCAGAACAGTTTATGAACCACTTATTCTGATTTTCTCCCTGTTTTTCAGGCATTATCCTTACAGATAACAGTCATTCCCCAGAGGTACAACCATATCCACCTGAAAAGTGCTGCCACTTCATCTCTGCAGAGTGACAAAGCCCTTTCCAGAGCTGCAGACCTCAAGCCACCCCATTGCTGTGGGGTTTTTGAAAACCTGGCACGAAATTCATCCTCTCCCATTTTGAAAACACGCAGCAAAAGTTCATTCAGAGTCTGCACATCCAAGTTAATTTATATTGAATTAGGATGTCAATTTAAAGCAGAAAAAAAAAAGAAAAAACAGAAAAAAACCACTGTTAATTAACACACTTTGTGGCTGCTACTGTTCCAGAGTAAACAAGGCATGTGACAAAGGAGGCTCTGAAATGGGTTTAACTCACTTGAAACAACTTCAGTACATATTCAGAGGAGAAATTGGTGAAAATGATCAGCTCAGTGGCCTTGTAGGATGCAGAGACAGGACAGCAATGGACAAGGGGAGGGCCACAAATGTCGTTTATCTGGACTTGTGTAAAGCTTTTGATGTGGTCCCCCCCAAAATCCTTCTCTCTAAGCTGGAGAGAGATGGATTTGATGGATGCATTCGGTGGGTGAGGAATTGGTTGGATGGCCACATCCAGAGGGTGGTGGTCAATGTCTCAGAGTCCTGATGGACATCAGTGAACAGGGGCGACCCTCAGGGATCTGCCCTGGGACCTCTGTAGTTTAATATCTTCAGTATTGCCACCAATGAGGGGTCAAGGGCACCCTCAGCACACCTGAAATGGCACCAAGCTGAGGGTGCTGGGACACACCTGAAGGGTGGGGACAGCCAGAGGGACCTGGAGCAGCTCCAGAAGTGGCCCAAGGGAATCTCATGAGGTTTAACAAGTGCTGGAGCTGCACCTGGGTCGGGGCAACCCCCAGGATCAATCCAGGCTGGGGATGAGCAGATGGAGCAGATGGAGCAGCAATGGGAGACGGATTTGGGGGTGCTGGTGGGGGAGAGGCTGGACATGAGCTGGACTTTCAGCCCAGAAATCCAAGTATGTCCTGGGCCACATCAACAGAAATGTGACCAGGAGGTGGAGGGAGGAGATTATGCAAAACATGAGAGCTGTTGGAACAGTTCCAGAGGAGGAATCAGGATGATCAGAGGGATGGAGCAGCTCTGCTGGGAGCAAAGGCTGGGAGAGTTGGAATTGTTCAGCTTGGAGAAGAGAAGGCTTTGGGGTGACCTAATTGTGGCCTTCCAGGAGCTGAAAGGAGCTACAAGAAAGGTGAAGAGAAACTATTTACAAGTGCCAGGACAAGGGGGAATGGTTCAAACTGCCAGAGAGCAGGGATAGATGGGATATTGGGAAAAAATTCCTCCCTGGGAGGGTGGGGAGGCCCTGGCACAGGTTGCCCAGAGAAGCTGTGGCTGCCCCATCCCTGGAAGTGTCCAAAGCCAGGTTGGACAGGGTTTGGAGCAACCTGGGCTAGTGGAAGGTGTCCCTGCCCATGGCAGGGGGTTGGAACTGGATGATCTTTCAGGTCCCTTCCAACTCAAAACATTCCATGATTCCACAATTGAATCCCGTTGAAATTCAAGCCATTCCAAAGGGAGGAGTAATTAACTTTTTCAGCTGTCCCTCTTGATGGATCACGAGCCTGAGGAATCTCCAGACTCCTCGTGCTCATTGGAAAGTCCTCTTGGAATATTTTTTTGTCTTTCAGAGCATTTTTTTCCCCCCTTCTCACCAAACTGGAAATAATGGTCTGTGATACCCAAATTAGTCTGTGCAATTTTTATCAGGAACATTTGTAATTCAAATTGCATCTACAAAAGGAGGGGGACCAAAAAAAAAAGCAAAAAAAAAAAGATGTTCATTTCATGCTCATTATGGATCTCAGCGAGACTGATGACATTTTAATATTAACATGGTTATGGTTTCCATAGAAAAAATTAAGTCTGCTTAATATTCCAGACTCTGCTGATTGGAACATAGTTATTCTTGACAATACAAAATCAATTGCTATTCCAATTATAAAAGTATAGCAGAGAAATAAACAAAACAATAACAAAATAAATATATTCCATATATTAGAAAGAAGCCTCAGTTTGCTCCTCCTGAAAGCTCATCTCATTTTGGAGTGGTTTTTTTTCCCAGTGGCCTGGTTTGGGCTTTGACCTTGAGCTGGAAAAGAAAATGGGTGTCAGAAAGTCAAGGAAACACAAACAAAAACCTGTTCCTAAATGTATCTTAAAAACTTCTGGAAGTGGGTACAACTGGAATTGGGATTTGACCTCCCTGTGGCAGAGAAACACCCCTTGGCTCTGTTAATCACAATGGTTGCCATGATAAAGTCCTGAAGTTATTCTTGTTTGCATTCTCTTGCAGAGCAAAAGTCACACAGAATTCCCTTTTCCCAACTTCAGTTCCAAATCAGATTTTCTAAGGAATTTATTTTTTCTGCCTTTCCCCCTTTATTTTCTTTTTGCATCCTTTTATCTGGGAACAAAACAAAGAGAAAATGGGGGGTGGGCTTGGGGGGGGGGAAGATAAAAGAAGGGAAAACTTACATTTTAATTGAAGATTTTTAAATGGGGAAATAATTCCCATTGATAAACAGAGAATTGTTACTAAATCCCTGTTTTCTGAGACATAAGTTGTCTCCAATCCTTCCAACTTCGGATCCAGCCAACTCCAGATGGGAATTCTGAAGCAAGGAAGGTGAAGGCTCTTTGGAGGGATCTGGACAGGCTGGATGGCAGTGCTGGGTTAATGGTTGAACTCCATGACCCTGAAAGTCTTTTCCAACCTAAATAATCTGATTATTTTCTGATTTTATCTGCAGTGGAAACTCTGCCTGAGTTTCCCCTCTCCCCAAGCAATTTTAAGATGATGTAAATAAGTACAGCCACTAAGAAAGGGAGATCTTCCAGTTGGCTGCTCTTATCCATATTTTTCATAGTGGAAAAGGTGTGGGGGGAAAGGAAGAATGAAAGAAAATAGAACTGTCAGAGAAACATTAGGCTGGAAAAGGGTTATTAACAAATTCACCCAAAGATCAGTCCTGGGACTGATTTTACTTGATTTTTTTTCATTAATCATTGTGATGTAAAAAGCATCTGAGGCTTTATTTTAATCCACAATTTTACAAGGAATTTTCCCCGGAAAGAAACAAATGACCTTGGAGATAAAAGCATTGAAAATGAGATGGAATTCAACCACATGAGCTGCAAGGAACAGTGGGAAGAACATGTGACTGAGGGAAGGGTTTTGCAGCTGGAAATCGAATAGAATCATAAAATCAGCCAGATTGGAAAAGCCCCCCGAGGTCATCAAATCCAATCCTTGATCCAACCCCGCTGTGGTTCCCAGCCCATGGCACTGACACCACATCCAGTCTGTCCTTAAACACTTCCAGGGATGGAGAATCCACCCCCTCCCTGGGCAGCCCATTCCAAGGGCTGATCCCTCTCTCTGGAAAGAATTTCTTCCTGATATCCAACCTAAACATCCCCTGGCACAGCTTGAGACTGAGCCCTCTTGTCCTACTGCTGGTTCCTGGGAGAAGAGACCAATGTCCCCCAGCTCCCCCCTCCTGTCAGGGGGTTGCAGAGAGTGCTGAGGTGTCCCCTGAGCCTCCTCCTCTCCAGGCTGAGCCCCCCCAGCTCCCTCAGCCTCTCCTCATGGCAATTGTGCTCCAGTCCCTTCCCCAGCCTCGCTGCTCTTCTCTGCCCCTGCTCCAGCCCCTCCATGTCCTTCCTGAGCTGAGGGTCTCGAGCTGGACACAGCACTCCAGGGGTGGCCTCCCAGGGACAGGATCCCTTCCCTGCTCCTGCTGCCACCCTGTCCCTGAGCCAGGCCAGGATCCATTGGCCCTCTTGTTCCCCTGGGCACACTCTGGCTCATGTTCAGCTTCCTGTTCATCCACACTCCCATCTCCCTTCCTGCCTGGATGCTCTCCAGCCACTCTGTCCCATCCCGTGGGGCTGCCTGGGGTTGTTGTGGCCAAAGTGCAGGACCCGGCACTTGGCCTGGTTGAACCTCATCCCATTGGAACCAGACCATGGATCCAGCCTGTCCAGGTCCCTCTGCAGAGCCCTCCTGCCTTCCAGCACATCAACACTCCCTCCCAACTTGGTGTCATCTGCAAATTTGCTGATGGTTCACTTGATCCCCTCATCCAGATCATCAGTAAAGATGTTAAATAGGACTGGGCCTAGCACTGATCCCTGGGGACACCACTGGTGACCGGATCCCAACTGGAGGAAGAGAAGAAAGTTCTGAGGATGTGAATCAAACTTGGTGGGGTGAGACCTCTGCTGTTGAACATTTGCTGTCTGCAACACAGGTAATCACAGGCTAATCACCCCAAAATCACCTCAGAGTCAATAAAGATTGACTTCTTGTATCCTCAGAGTCAATAACATGAATTATCTGACAAAATGCTGGTGTCTTCTACTTGAGAGGAATAATTGGCACCTTAAACAACACTGAATTTATTGACTCGCTTTCTCTTGAGTCCAGGGAGTCTGGTGGAACTGGTGCCAAGATAAATTCCTCCACTCCACTTACAGTTTACCCCCACTCGTGTGATAAATGCAGCCCTGTCAAGTATTCATTGATATTTTGGAGGGAAATAAAGAATGAATTACTCTATTCAATTCCCAAGCCCAGCTTTATGTGGAACACCATGTGCAGCTCCAATCACAAGGGATAAATCCCACCAGGAACAAAAAAAAAAAAAAATAATGAGGGTTTTGGGGGCAGGAGAACCTCTGTGACCTGATGAGGGGATTCTGTGGGACAAGTTCATGCAGCTCAACGAAGGAATGGCTGGGCATGGATTGTCTGCTGCCTATAAATACACTTGGGGAGGCAAATGCCAAGGAATGAATCTTTGGACTAAAGGACATCACTGGCAAAAGAACAAACGGATCTAAATCAGCTGTGAGCAAATCCAGGAGGGAAAATGAGAGGTTGCAGCTGATTAGAAGAACCTGCCATGGGGATGAACAGAATTAAACACTTTCTATTGACATCTTCCAGTACATAAAGGGGGAGCTCCAAGAGAGCTGGAGATGGACTTGGGACAAGGTGTGGAATAACAGGACAAGAGGGATGGCTTCATACTGACAGAGGGCAGGGTTAGGTGGGATATTGGGAAGAAATTCTTCCCGGGGAGGTGGTGAGTGGCTGGAATGGCATTCCCAAACAAGCTGTGGCTGCCCCATCCCTGGAAATGTCCAAGGCCAGCTTGGAGCAACCTGGGCTCCAAGTAGAAGGTGTCCCTGCCTATGGCAAGGGGTTGGAATGAGATGATTTTGGGTCCCTTCCACCCCAGACCATTTTATTATCCTGTAATTCTCAAGTAATCCCTTTTCCCTCCAAACTTCCCTTTCACTGTGGTTTCCTGAGCCCAGGGAAGGAGAAAATTCCCTCAACAAACACAGACAGATTGAACAAGCTGCTCTCCTGACTTCATTATTATAATGCTGAATTTCCTTGAAGTTCCTTGCCCAGCCTTCCCTTTGGCTGCCACTCAACCAAGGGGCCAGAAAAGACAAAACCCACCAGCTGATGGAAGAACAAATCCACTCCGACACAATCAGTGTCTCCTGCTAATTGTTCCTGGCTCGTTCTGGCCAGCAATTAGTTTTAATAGCCCAGCTAAGTTAGGTCTGATGCTGTGCTATCACCATCAAACCCATGAATGACCCATCTGCTGGGGAGCCGAGGGAAAGCGTCATCGGGACCGACCTCAGCCCGTGTTGTGACTGTCAACTCACGGCCCTGCTGCTGTTTCCCAAGTTCAGGAGCAGCTGATTCGAGCCTGAGTTTTATTTTTAGCCCAGTTTACACTCACCCTGTCCAAATTTCAGCTCTTGCCACCAGCATTTAAACTGGTCCTGATGAAAGCAGGAATGAGAAGCCTGCAGATGGCTGGCCAGGCCATGGAGGGCCTGAATTGTCCCTGGAAATTTCTCAGCATTCCTTGATGGGAGCTCAGCAGCCACGTAGTGCAGGTACTTCATTTCAGGGCTTGAAAACAGGTGGGTTTAAGCTGAGCCTCTGTGCACTGGGAGCATGAGAAGAGCTGAATTCATCATTGTTGCAGTCAGAAAACTCTGTTTGCTTGAGATATTTTCCTGGCCCTGTCACAGAAACAACACCAAACTTTCCATTTAGCAGAATTTTTATCCTCAATTAGAGCAATACAAGTGTTATTGAGCTTGGCTGAAGCCTCAAAATACTGTTTTGTGGGGAATGTCAGTGATTTAAAACAAGCCCAGGGTGGGAGCTGTGGGTCTGTGGATGGAGGAGCTGGAGAAAGTTTGTTGGCAGAACTTGTGACTCCACCCAGACCATGTTGGAGGAGCCTGTTCCTGAAGGACTGACCCCATGGAAAAGATCCTACACTGGAGCAGTTCCTGAAGGACTGACCTCATGGAAAGGGGTCCCACACTGGAGCAGCTCCTGAAGGATTGACCACATGGAAAGGGGTCCCACACTGGAGCAGTTCATGAAGAACTGTGGGAAGGACCCACTTTGGTGAAGTTCATGGGAACTGTCTGCATAGAAAGGACTCCACTCTGGATCAAGGGAAGAGTGTGAAAATTCCAGCCCCTGAGGAGGAAGGAGCAGTAGAGACACCATGTGGTGTCCTGGCCCTACACAGGACAACCTCAAAAATCCCACCAGGCTGAGCATCTGAGCTCGTGTCATTTCTTGGACCTGAAAAGATGGGTGACATCATCACCTGGAGATAAAAACTGAGACCAAACCCAGGTGTGATCAACTCAGAAGGTGTTATGGAAACAAGGGCAGGCAGCTTCTAGGCTTCAACTGGTCTCCTCATGGAATGTTCTGCTGGAATATGCAGGTGGATACACACACTGTCATTGTTCCTGGCAGAGTTGTCTCTGTATTACATTTATTGAGATGTTCTGCTTAATGAGATTATGTTTCATTCCAAAGGAATCACATCCTAGAACTGCCCAACCCTTTCCATGATCCATCTACAGAGAAAAATTGGACAAAAAAGTGGAATGAGACGCTTCAAGTGCAGACATGATCCCAAGTAATCCTGAGATTCAGTGGGATGGATCTCCTTTAGGAGGGTTTTGATCCACTAAGGATGTTTCTATGGGGGCAAGGAAGAGATCCTGTGTTTCCTGGATCCCAAGTAAGCATCCAAACAGCTGGATCCATCCAAACAACACAGGGAAGCAAAAGTAGTTTCCTCCTGGGTGGGTGACCAGTGAAAATCCCCACCACACACCACCAAAAAAGCAAATTTAGGGGAAAAAAAAAGGGACAATGTAAAGGGCAGTGCTGAACTCAACAGCAAGAGATTGAGGTGCATCTCTTCACTTCTGCCTTTTTATCCACGGAAAACACAATTATCAGGAGCCAACGAGCCTTGGAGGCATTTCTGCCTCTCTGGGTGATCTGAATCTCAGGTTCTGGGAATATTCTTTGCTCTTTCCATAGGTGATGATTTTGCCAAGGAAAAGAAAAGCGCCGGATAAAAAGAGAAAATCCTGCCTGTGTTGCCAAGAGGATCAAATCACTTTTAGGGATCCTATTTGAGGAAGAAAAGGAGAAAATCCTCCCTGTGCTGCCAAGAGGATCCAATCAAGTTTAGGGATTCTATTTCAGGAGGGACCTTGAGCACAGAGTTTCTACAACAAACCAGCTGATGCTCCTTCCTTCAGTTTGGGGTATTTCTTTTTTCCTAAGAATGGGATTTCTGCCTTTCAGTGACCCCTTGGCCAGGCTCCAGGTCTGGAAAGTGGGTGAAAGAATTTTTTTTTTTTTCCCTGGAAACTTCAGATTCCTTTTCCACAGCTCTGGATTTGCTGTGTTTAATTAACGTGTGTAATTGGGCTTTCTGAACGCAGCAAACCTGAGGAGAAGCAGGAAATGCTTGGAAGTTCAAAGCTTCCCTTTAATTCAACCAATGCTCCTGCATATTCAGCCTTGTTTTGCTCCAGCTGTTGGTTCCTGAGCAGAAGGATGTGGCTCTTTATTCCAACCTCATCCCTACCTTGCCCCCCCCCCTCCCCTTCGGCTTTAACCCCCTCCTTTTAATTATCACTCGAGCCCACGGTTACATGAGTCACAAATTACATCTCCCAGCAGGGCATAATGCTCCTTTTCACACCTCCAGAGGATGAGTCATTAAAAATAGGAGGCAAAAAAAAAAAAAAAAAAAAAATTAAAAAATAAATGTATATTCAACGTTCCCCATCGACAGAAAGAGAAGGAAAAACTTCCAAGCAGAATTTCCTGCTGGACAGATCACTTTGAGGTGGTTTGACTGGCGTGGAGTTAACACTGAGGTTTTGGGGTTGTGCTAGAAACAGTGTTGATAATACAGGGATTTTTTTTAGGTATTTCCCAGGAGTTCATTTATAAACCAATAATTTTGGCCTCAGAAAGCACCACAGCAAACAAACAGAGCTCTTGAGTTTCCCACCACAGCTCTTCCCGGGGAAAAGTCTGTCTCGCAACGAGGGGAGGGAAGGAAGAGCTGGAGTTCTCCCAGTCAGCCAAAAAGGGCCTCAAGTTGCTCCAAGGGAGGTTCAGGTTGGATAACAGGGAAAATTTCTTCACTGGAAGAGTGGCTGGGCATTGGAACAGACTTCCCTGGGCAGTGATGGAATCCCCACCCCTGGAAGTGGGCAGAAAATGAGGAGATGAGGCACTTCTTGGTACGGTTTAGTGGACACAGTGTTACTGGGTCAAAGGTTGGATTTGATGGTCTTGGAGAGCTTTTCCAACTTTAATGATTCTAAATAAAGGATAAATCTGTTCCCAGGGCTTGTGAAGATTGACCAGGGAGGGGAGACAGTCACAGCACGAGTGTTGGAGGTTGGGAATGAATGGAAAGCCAAAATTTGCTGCTTGGATGTGGATCTCAAACAGACACTGAAGGCATCTGGTCTCTCCATCGCAGGTGGGCACAGGGTGGGTAGAAGGAGATCTCTGGTCCGGTCCCCTTCTCAAATCAGGGCTGATTTTAAGGAAAATGAGGTTTTGAAAGTCTTATCTGTCTTGATATGAGTCAGACATCCTGTATATCCAGGAGATATCCAAGGCCAGGTTGGATTGGGCTTGGAGCAACCTGGTCTAGTGGAAGGTGTCCCTGCCCATGGCAGGGAGTTGGAACTGGATGAGCTTTAAGGTCCCTTCCCAACCCAAACCATTCCATGATTCTGTGATTCCATGAATAAATGGCCAACCTAACAGGCTTACAGGAACACTGGGTGATGTTTCCCTGGGAAAACTAAAACGTTTCCCTGGGAAAACCACCCGTGGTGACATCACTGGCAGAAGGTTCTTCGACCCCCAAAGATGATTTGGGAAATGAATTTGGGAAATTAACGGTTTTGTTTCAGCTTCTTTTCATTCTGCAACTCTAATTCATCAAAAAGGGAGATGTTGCCAGGAACATGCACAGGGAATGGAGATTCCCCTCAGTCTGGGATATGGGAATTCAGGTGAATTCCTGCCTGTTGTTTTAGTCAGTGGTGATTAATGAAACCCCGGGAGTGATGCTTCCAATGGAGATAAATTTGGGGTAAACAGGTAATGAAATAAATGTGAGAGGAAAAGACTGTTGGGATCCATCAGCACCTGCCAGCTCAGGAAAACAACTTGTTTTCCTTTTATTTTTTTTTTAATGTTTACAAGAATTTAATGTGGCTTTGATTTTAAAATCCCAATAACCATATTGTCCAGTAGACAAGACCTTGATTGTCCCTGAAATACTTTCTTACATCTGCTAAAGTTAATAAAGATATTTCAGATAGTATTATTATATTATAATTATTATTATAATAATTAGAAATTATTATATATGTTATTATATATAATATAATAATTTATATATAAATTATTATATATTATTATATAGTGTTGTAATAAATACATTTAATATTTATTGAAATAATTAGAAATAATTATTATATACTACTATAATTTATTGTTATATATTATTGTAATAAATACATTTAATATTTATTATTATTAGAAATAATTATTATATATTATCATTTATTATTACGATTATATTTATTATAATAGTAATTAAAAATTATACATTACAATAATAAATTTATAATAAGACTTATATAATTATATATTATTATAATCAGTATGTCATATAAGTTTATTGTAATAATTAGAAATTATTAAGTTATATTACTATATTTTATTATATATTATTGAAATAAATATATTTTATATCTATTATTATTAGAAATCATGATTATGTATTACTATTTATTATTATATTTATAATAATAATAATAATTAGAAATTTATAATTATGTATTACTATAATAAATTTATCATAAGAATGCTTATTATTATTTTATTATTGCAATAAATATATTATATGTTTATTATAATAATTAAAAATAATTATTATATATTACTATAATTTTCTAATTATATATTCTTGTAATAAATATGTTATACATTTATTTTAATAATAATTGAAATTATTATTATATATTATTGGAATAAATTTATTATAATAATTTATACTATTATATATTATAAATATATCACATATTTATTAGTAAAATATTATTATTAATAATACTATTATTATTATTATTATTATTATTCTACATCATTGTTAATTAAATAGCACAATGCAGAAATCTTCTTAAAGGGATTATCCATGGTGGAATTACCCGAGTTTGTGCTCAGGGACCACCAAAAGGAAGGGCTGGGTGTGCAGAACTTCAGCATAAAGGGAATTATTGAATCAGCGAGTTCTTAATTTTGCTGATTAAGAAATGGGACGATCAGACATTGATTGGTCCACTCAAAAATAGAAACCCCACCAGGGTCAGTCGCTGATTAGAGAGAATTCGAGGCTAAAACAAAACAATTTGATATTTTTCAGGCGACGTGACCTGCCCTGTCTTTATTTCAGCGTCTCATGTGGGTCCTTCTGCTTTGTATTCCCCACGGGAAAGTGGGAATAAGAACATATCCCATATCTGTATCCCAGGGGATCACACTGCTTTACACTGAGTGGGTTTATCTCGGTGAATACAGATATTAAAACGTGCTGGGGATCACTGCATTTAGTGCCCTTACACCTTCCTTTGCATCAAAAACAATACCTCCTACAATCCTTTACTTTCTTATCTTCTCCCCCGGGAAAAATCAACTTCCCTGGAAAAAACAAACAAACAAACAAACAAAGGGGATGAAAACTGGAGTGTTGGTTTGGTTGGATTTTCATTTTTAAATGTATATATTTATGTCTGTGGTAGAGAAAGGAAATCAAAAGTGCCCCTTCTGCTTGTGGAGGTGAAAGGGTTGGTTAAATAATTAAGAGAGAGGAAAGGGAAAAAAATTACATATATATATAAAATATTATTATATATGAATACATTATTACAATATATGTTATTATTATGTATATTATATAACATACAAAATAAAATATGAAATATATTGTATATTATGTAAACTATCATCATAATATATAGTTATCATATATTATATATTATAATTATATATATAATATTTCATTCTATATATTATGCATTTTATTTTATATATTACATGTATTTTATATATCAATCGATTAATATATATCAATATATCAATATATTATAAATTATGCATAATTATATTATTGTATATAAATATATTATTATAAATAAATATATTCATTATTTTTGTACTATATATATGTAATTTATATATATTGGACGTGATTTTATCTCCCCCAGGGTGATTAAAAAAAATTTTTAAAACCCCACAAAAATACAAAACTAAAAATAAAAATACAAAATACAACATTAAGAATAAAGAAATAAAAATGAAAATTAAAATTAAAAAAACACTAAAAATACAAAATACAAAATATTAACTTAAAAATTAAAATTAAAGACATAAAAAAATAAAAATAGTTTTTAAAATTACAAATAAAATTAAAAAGCAATAAAAAATAAGAATAAAAATAATTTTAAAAATAAAAAAATAAATAAAAAATGAAGATAATTAAAAAAATAAAAATTACATTTAAAAATAAAAAATAAAGAGCTTTTTCTGCTGTTTAATGAAATCCTGCAGAGGGATTAACAATTAGTTGGAAAGGGGAAGCTCCAAGAAGGGTCTTTGTGCACTGGGCTTTCCATATTTTCCAGAAATTATAGGAATGGACAGGTTTTGTAAAATGCTTGTGAACTTTCCAGTTTCTCCCCCAGAGACTTGGGAATTAACACTGAGCAAAGTTCCAGTGGAAAATGCCAAAGGAGAAGCCTAAACCTTGTTCAATTATTTCATAAAAGAGAGTGGGATTCCACATTTTGATACACTGAAAATTCCCTGTTAAAACTATTTCTTTTATAAAAATAGAGTGAATTTCATATCTTAATCCACTGAAAATTCCCTCACAACTAATTATTTATTTCAAAGAGACAGAGTGGATTTGACATCTCAGTACACCGAAAATTCCTTTTAGAACTCTTTATTTTATAAAAACACAGCGGGATTTCTCATTTTTATTGACTGAAAATTCCCTTTTGTAAAACTGTGTTATTTTTTATGCTCTTTCCCACTTTTTACTGACCTCATTTTAAGGTTCTACTCAAACCAAAGGGCCAACAAACTGGTATAAACTGATTTACAACACCCACACACTGCATACTCCATTTTTTAACCACACTGTTTAAAAGCTCCTGGGATTTTCTTTTTTCCCCTCTAAATTTTCTCCTGGAAGTGTGAGAAGCACAATTTGTGGCCACTGTCCCACCATGCAAGCAACTAAAATAACATTTTATTGTTATTCCAAATCAACACTTATTGTGGTCTGGCCCCCTGGCCCTGGAAATCCCTGGAAAACCAACCAGTCTCACTGATTTCCATGGATTTTAGCCCAGTTTGGTGCTTAACTCAGAGCTTGTGGGCATGTTTTCCATGAGGAAAGGTACTGGCTCCTGGAAACTCTAATTCCTGGAAATTAGATTTGCACTGATCAACCTTTTCTTTTTTTTTCCAGTGAATTCCCTCTCCTATTTCCCATTTATACCATCCCACACCCTGAATTTTTGAGGGATAATTATCTCTGGTTATCCTGTTTTCTTGCACTCCGACATCCAACTAATGGTTTATGAACCAGAGCCTTGGGATACCCTTAAAAATTGGAATCCCACACTTGAAATCACAGCAGGGAACTGAAGGAAAGGTAAAAGAAAAGGCTGGAGGGACACACTGAGAGGAGGTTTAGATGGGATAATGGGAAGAAATTCTTCCCTGGCAGGGTGGGGAGGGGCTGGAATGGAATTCCCAGAGAAGCTGCAGCTGTCCCATCCCTGGAAGTGTCCAAGGTCAGGTTGGATGGAGCTTGGAGCAACCTGGGATAGTGGGACGGGGGGGACATTGATGGTCTTGAAAGTCCCTTCCAACCCAAACCATTCCATGATTCCATGACTCTGTGATCTCAGGAACAGCAGCTTCACTACCAGGACCTTCTTCATCCACAGCAAACCTCTCTTTCCCACTTTTTTTGGGGGAAGGGGTGTATTTGACCCCAGAAAGCTGATCTGTGACCTAAAACCCCAGTAACAGCCATGGGCACTCCAGAAATGTCCCCAGGGAGTTCCATCAGCCTCCAGACACAACTTGCAAACACCAGATCATGTTCCACATGCAGTGAAACCCAAATTTCCAACCTAAGTGAAGTTTCCAAAGTTCCAACCTGTTTTTTCTTTCTTTAATTAAATTGAGACTAAAATAAAAAAATGATTAATTACAAACAACCTCAATTTTTGGCACAATTACTACAGTGAGAGCCTGATTAAAAGGAGAGAAGTTTTAGAACTTGGTCAAAGAAAATGGGATGTGATCACACCTGTCAATGGAATAGGATTTATTACTGGTAATTTGATAATATTCAGTGGCCCAAATAAGACCAGAGGCTGATACAGAGATTTCCTGGATCTGGGCAACACAGTGAGTAATAAAAAATTCATATCTCAGAGATTTATAACTCAGCAATTTAAATCTCAATAATTTAAATCTCACAGTTCCAAGAGCTGAGAAACACAGGGCAAGGCTCTCCTTCCAGTGCCACATTTCAAGTCCTGTGGATTCTCCTGGATTTTCCAGACCTCCAGGAATGCCCAGTTTGTTCCTTGGTCTGCAGTTTCCAAGCTTTTGAACGACTCCCCCTGATGAAAATCAACGAAATTCCTGCTTCCAAGACTAAAATGGAACCACCCCCACCCCCAGAACATGCCAAGGATGCCAGTGCTGAAATGATGCCAGGCTGGGAAATGGGAATCCTGACTTCATCCTGCCCTTGGGCATATTCCCTGCCTGTAAAAAATAACTTCAGGACGAGCAGGACGTGTCTTGTCATGGACCTGTGACTCAGCTCCCCGAGCATCCGGAATATCCAGGGAAATACAGCTCTGGGAAGTGGGATTTTAGAGAGTCTTGGGCAAAAATCTCGTAGGAAGGGCAAGATCTGAAGGGAAAAGCAGCGGTGCCGAATCCAAATTCCAGTGGTAGATGTGAGGTGCTGTTGAAAACCCTGGGAATGTCTCCAGTTGGCTCATTTAATCCTGGAGATGCTGCAGAGGAGGTGGAGGCTGATGGAGGACAAGGGGTGAAAGTCTGATGAGATTTAAATTAAAACAATAAATACATTCCAGCCTCTCCTTCAGTTGATGCTTCAGGGTTGGTGCTGATTTATAGCACATTTTGGAGGCTCCACACACACTTGTGAGACACAGGAAATGCTGAAGGAAGAACTTCAGAACTCCTGGAGGGACTGATGTGTCCAAATTTCCATTAACTGGGAGGAAAACAGAGAATGAAAACCCGGGTGGTGGCTTTGCAATCTCTCTGTGGCTTTGCCCAGAGAAATTGTGGATTCCCCATCCTTGGAAGTGTCCAAGGCCAGGTTGGACAGGACTTGGAGCAACCTGGGATAGTGGAAGGTGTCCCTGCCCATGGCAGGGGGTTGGAACGAGATCATCTTTGAGGTCCCTTCCAACCCAAACCATTCCATGATTCTGTGCCAGAAATCCAATGGGATAGAAAAAAAAAAAAAAAAAAGAAGAATTTTGAGCAGCTAAAAACATTCCCTGATGTGTTTTTAATTTACTTTTGGAGACCAAACCAGGGTGAAACAGGTCACGGTTTAGCAGCAGCTCTGCCTGTAAAGGGGAAGGAGATGATTTCTGGGGCGAAACGAGTTGCAAACATTAAAGTGCACATCCTGCATCCCAACCACCTGGAGATGAGGTTTCCCAGCCTGTTCCAGGCTGGTTTGCACATCAGTTAACAATTTATTCAACTGCCAGCAGTGAAATATCAACTATTTCAAAATGAGACTGTAATTCCCTTCTTTGCATTGCTAAAGAGGCTGCAGAGGCTCCCAATATCTGATCTCGTGTGACTGTAACAGCTTCATTCGAGTGGAATTGTGGAATTAATCCATGGGAAAATCAAGACACCCATCCCACCAAGGCAGTTCCCAGTTGATGCCACTGAGAATCCTGGAAAAATTCCATAATTTTTTCTGATGCACAATAAAAAACTGGGATCACCTGAGGGGAGTTATTTAGATATTTTTCACATTAAGGGCACTGCAGGTTTTATTCACTCAGTGAAGAGGGGGTGGAGCCAGATTTTGGAGGGATAGAAGATTGTGCAAGGCCTTGAATTCAGTCAGGACAGACTGAGAAGCTGGGATGCAATTTGGATGAAGAATGGGAATATTAACAAGGCATTGAAAAATGATGCAGAAGATGGAGACAGAGCAGGAGATTTTCCCCTCAGAAATTTCCACACCACTCACGAATGGAGGAGTAAAGTGGAAATACTGATGGGACATGAAAATTCCAGGCTCTCTCTGCCTCCAAACTGGCTCAGCTGCATCTCTTGGCTGAACATCCAGCTGACATGTTGTCCATCCAAAGTGTCCCCTCTGATGTCAGGCCACGACAAAGCTCCTCCCCTGCAACCAAGAGAGCCTACAGGGCTCAAGAAGCACTTGGAGGATTTCAGTGGTGTCACTCCTGGGATTGTCCTGTGCCAAGAGCTGGGCTTGGATGATCCTCCTGGCTCCTTTCCAGCTGGGGATATTCAGGATAAACCATCATCAAAGCCAAGGTAGGGCTGTCACTTTGCAGATGTAAAACTTAGGTCTCCTTGTCACAAAAAAAAGAGATGGGATGAAATTAGAATTAAAATGGCTCGTTTTGGTTCATGAGCTGTGCCTGGGGATCTCCAGTGGTGGGGAACATCCTTCATTCCTGAGGGATGAAGGGACATGAGCAGGGTGTTTTCCCCCCTCTCTGCCTGCAGTGCAGTCACCAAAGTGGCATCTCCTGGCTGTATTTACCGTGTATGACTTATTTAACACCATCCAGGCCTTGGGAATCCGAGAGGGACCCAAAGCCCCGTTTGTGCAGTGGCACAGTCACTTCTGCTCCTCTTGGGCACAGCTGGAGACCCAAGAATTGCCCATTTACGTGCAATAAAATCAAACCAATGTAAGCCATTACTTGCTATTAAAGCTTCATGCAACGTGCAGCAGGAGAGCAGGAGAGATCCCTGTTCTTCTTCTCTTTTCCAAATCAAGAGACGTGTTTGAAGTTCTCTCAACAGTTCCAGCGCAAATCCCAAGGAAAGTAGGTCAGGAGGAACTCTGGAGGACGGCAAAAGGCCTCTTATGTAAAGGTGGAGTTTCCCACTTGCCTCCTGGTGAACACTGAGATATTTCCCAGCTGGTTGGCACTTGGTGTGGGATGGTTTCAGCTGCATCACCATCACCAGCACACAATCAGACTGATTTGGGAACAGCAGAGCAGGGTGATTGGCAGGAGCTAAAGAAAGCCCACGGGAATTTGGGAATCATTTGCCTCGCCCAGATCCCATCAGGGGGCAAACTGCAGCACAAGGTCTCCACAACTCGCTTAAAGGAGGGTGCAGACAGGCAGGGTTGGTCTCTTCTCCCATCAACAAGCAATAGAACAAGAGGAAATGGTCTTGAGTTGTGCCAGGGGAGGTTTGGGGTGGATATTGGGAAAGATTTCTCCACAGAAAAGGTTCTTAAGCATCAGAATAAGCAGCTCAGGGAAGAGGTGGAGTCCCCATCCCTGGAGGGATTTAGAAAGCATGTGGATGTGGCACTTGAGGACATGGTTTAGTGGTGACTTTGGCAGTGCTGGGTTAATGGCTGGACTCCATGATCTCAGAGGGCTTTTCCAGCCACAATGATGGTGCTCAAAGAGCCTCTGAGGAGCAAATAATCCCCTTGGCTCTACATGAGCCCTGGGACCTTCCCCAGCCCTGTGTCCTTCTCGGGCCAAGGCGCAGAATCATGGAATGGTTTGGGTGGGAAGGGACCTGAAAGATCATCCAGTTCCAACCCTTGCCATTTGCAGGGACATCTTCCACTAGCCCAGGTCGCTCCAAGCCTCATCCAACCTGGCCTTGGAGACTTCCAGGCATCCAGGGGCAGCCACAGCTTCTCTGGGCAACCTGTGCCAGAGCCTCACCACCCTCACAGGGAAGAATTTCTATGGATGTTCTCTCTGATTTCCCCATGAGATCCCCACTCCTGGAGCTTGTCCACATCCCTCTGGATGTCCCCATCCTTCAGGTGTGTCACAGCACCCTCATCCTGCTGTCATTTCAAACTTGCTGAGGGTGCCCTCGATCCCTGTCCTGTTCCACCTGTCTCTTCCACCACCACAGAAACCCTCACACCTCCTTCAGAAGGACACTTTTCAAAGTGAACTAAAAAAGCCACTTGGAACTGAAACAAATTGACATCAACAAAACATTTCCATTGTCAGCCTGTTTTGGTGGGTTTTTTTTTCTTTTTTTAAAGAATTTAACTTTCCCTGAGCAATTAAGGCAACTTTTCTCCCCCCCCCAAGGAGGACAGAGCTTTTCTCGTGGCATTTTTACATAACTGAAGGGGCCGGTGTTGTCCTTCCCATGTGCTCAACTTTCCCCACAATGCAGTTAATTATAAAGATCTGGGCTGTTATAAATAAGCCCGTAAAGGGGCTGGATTTTTCTTCTAAATGGGTGTACATGTTCCTGCCATTATATCCTGGAGAAAGCTGGGAGCGCTGGTGGCGTAATAAATATAATGGGATGAGTTAAATGTCAGCACAGAGTGGGCGAGTTTGGTGTTATTCCAAACATTCTTGCAGGGGAGAAAAATTTCAAGAATTCACTGATGAATAAAAGGCAAATGTCTTCAAATGACGTTTTCTCCCTTTTAGAAACTTCTCTTCCTGAAGACTAAAGGAATTTCACAGGTAGCCTCAACTTCCCAGATTCATTTTTTTTTTGCCTAGAACTGCCATTTTTAGAGATGGTTTACCCATCCTTTTCTGGTTGGATTCCATTCTTGCCAAGAAGCATTTTTGCTGGAATATTCTTGCTGAATAAGCCTTAAGTGATTTCAGCTCCGTGTCAGAATAACATCACTGCTTTCAACAGACTTCCCAGGACCCCAAAAGAGAGAAAACACAGCAAGTCAATGCAGGAATGACAATTTTAGGTCTTCAGTCTTCCCAGACTTTGCGGTTTTATGTTAAATATCTTCATTTTTTAGACTTTTTTAATTCCTTCTACAGGTTTAAGTGACTTTGTCTGTGTTTTTCAGCCCTCTCGAAGTCACCAAGACCTTTTCAAGTGGAAAAGGGCTCTTGGTGTAACTCCTGGGATTAAGGGAGGTGAGTGTGTGGCTGCAGCTCAAGCAGCACTTCCACCGAGACACCTCCCTCCTTCCTACCCTTCAGCATCTCCGAGATCAAACCGTGCTGTGACACTCAGGGAAAAGCCAGAAGAAAAGGTCAAGGAGGCTAATTTTGTAATTAAAGGGATGCAATTAAGGGGATGAGTCATTCCACCAGCGAGCTGGGAACCTCAGCTCATCTCTTATCTGTGTGCACACACCGGTGGCTGCTGGAAGCAGGGGGATGGATTCTTCCTTCATGTGAATGTTAAACATCTGTCTGGGACTTGCTAGGAAAAAAAACCAAAAAAAACCAGCAAAAACCCCCAGACTTTTTAGACTTTACAACCCCACAGAGGCCTCACAGACTGTCCCTGTAAACCAGTTCCATCCATGCTCTTCCCACCTTCCCTTCTTCATATTGCGGTTGTTCTGGGAGTCATTTACCCAAAAAAAAAATCCCAAAACAACAAAGGAGTGGCGTTTTCCTGACAAGGATGCACCTGGAAAGCTGCTGGGAGAGGTGCCCTGGAAGGTGCAGAAAGGGAGTTATTGTAGAGGAGAAAGAAGAAGCAGCAATGAGGACCTGGGAGGAAGATCATGAACCTTGGGAGATACAACCATTCTGGTGGAACCATCAGGGAATGGTTTGGGCTGGAAGGGACCTGATCTTGTTCCAGCCCAGGGA
The DNA here is from genome assembly GCA_038380795.1 of Pyrocephalus nanus. Lineage (NCBI taxonomy): Eukaryota > Metazoa > Chordata > Aves > Passeriformes > Tyrannidae > Pyrocephalus > Pyrocephalus nanus. The sequence continues at coordinate 95,259,228 of CM076261.1, forward strand.
CACCTTCCACTAGCCCAGGTTGCTCCAAGCCCTGTTCAACCTGGCCTTGGACACTTCCAGGGATGAGGCAGCCACAGCTTCTCTGGGAATTCTATTCCAGTCCCTCACTGCCCTCAGAGGGAAGAATTCCTTCCTAATATTTAATCTAAACCTGCTCTCTTTGAGTTTAAAGCCATTCCCCTTGTCTTGTCACTCCATGTCTTTGTCCAAACATCCTCTCCAGCTTTCAAGAGGATCATCTGCTGATGATTCCAGCAAGAAGGAGGATTCCTGTCACTCAGATGACAGATTTCCCCTCTTGGCCTGTCATTTTGATTCAAAAAGAGAAGATTCCTGGGTGTTCCCTCATCCCTTACTGTGGGACTGAGCTTTCCTGAGTTATTCCCGGAGCTCAGGAAGAGCACAGACAGATTGATGTGGCTGAGCAGGTCCTCCAGAGACCAACATCATCCAACAAATTCAGGGCCAGCTCATCTAATTAGAAAGGAAAGAGATATTCCACTCGTGGCAGTGCACACACAGCCTATATATAAACACAGGGATGTGTCTGGGAAAGGAAGCAGCTCTTATTCCTAATTAACTGCTGGCTCTCCTGGCTGGGCTCCAGGTTCAGCTGGCAGATGGTGATGAGCCATCCCCTCTCTCCTGCCTTTACTAATGACCTATCCACGAGCTTCCTCCGTGTGCTGCAGGGTCTCCTGGAGCCCATGGGCAGCCCCTGGACTGGGTTTGTCCTTAAATCCTGAATATCTGAATCCTGGCTCATTAATGCCCGGGGTGTTGAAGGGCTCTGGTGCAATTAGGACTTCAACCAGCAGCGGATTTGTCTGGAACAGCTAAATCAGGACTGACTCGTGATGGGGGCTCAGGGAAGTGGGATGAAAGGAAGGCTGCAAAGTGGCCACATCCCCATCTCCACCCTGAGGGGGCTCCCCCCATGCTCCATGAATACAGGAAAAGAGGAAAGCCCTTTCTCCCTCATTGTTCTCTCCTTGGTTTCTCACCTCCAAACAGCGGTGGTTACTCCCCCTGGACTGGCTGGAATTGCTCCCTGACCCATTTCCAGAGGACTTCATGCCTGAAGTGTGTTGGAGATGAGGAAGGCACACTCTGCACTGGGTTAATGAGGGTCATTTCTCCATGAAATGATCTTTTAGATAAGTTTGGAAAGGTACATTTGTGCCCAGCAGTGAAGCACCACAGATACCTGAGCCAGTACCAGTCAAGGCAACCCTAAAGCTGGAACCAGTCCTACCTCTTGTATCCTCCAGAGATGTCAGAGGGAGCAATTTTCATCTCCAAACCGTGATGGTTGAGGTGTTCATGCTCATTTGGAGGTGCCCTCCAGCCTTTGTGTCAGGTTCTGCAGAACTGTGCATGGTGGGGGGTTGGAACTGAAAGATCCTTCCAAGCCCAAACCATTCCATAGTTCTGTGTCATCATCAACCAGCCAGGAAGGGACAGCAGGATCTCTTGTGCAGGGAATGTTGGTCCCATGAGGAGGTAAGAATGTTGGACAGAATCCTGGATGGGAAGGAATAACAAAGATAAAAAGGAGCCTCAGATTTGGAACCCCATGCCCAGCTCAGAGAATGTCCAAGCACTCCATGGAAGTGTGAGCTGGGGAATTGGTCCCACTCCAGAATCCCCTGAAGGAGCTGTACTAGAGAACACCATTCCTGCTGCAGCTCCTGAAATCCTCTCCTACATCCCCTGCCAGCAGCTCCTTTTCCCTTCCCTCACGTGACTGAGCTACAGTTATTGCAGGGAAACCTCAGGATCCATGGATTGAGCTCCAAGACTCCCAGTTTTACTCTCAGATTTGCCAGTGGGTTGACCTCAGGCAAATTTTTACTGTTCTGTTCCTCAAATTCCCAGGGTTTATCCAAGAGAATATTCCCACTGGGTTTGCCTCTCTATCCCCTGGGGCAACAACCTTATCACTCACCAGCCCTTCCCACACACCTGCTCCCTCCACGAGTCTTTCCTCTCCAATTATCCATCTTTCCTCCCAAATTATCTCCCCAATTAACACCTCAAAGACAACTTGAAGTGATCTTTGTTCTCAGCTGCTCTTCTGTTCCAGGCTCCTGCTTCCACTTCAGATCCCAGAGCTCCACACTTCTCCAGCTGCATCCCATGAGCGATATTCCTTCCTTGGGAGCACTGAAATCCTTTGGGATGAGCCATTGAGGAATGTTTAATAAGACCAGCTCTGATGACAGCACCCCTTAATTAATATTCCCAGCAGCACGTTTTTCAGATGGATCACTGAGATCACAAGGAATAAGAGAGGGTTTAAACCACTTGTCCCTTCTCAATCCCTTCCTCATTTCCTCTCTATATTCTATATCCTGGCTGTGTGGAAGATATTCCAGAATTCTTCCTGTATATATGGGGTTTTTTCCCACTTTTTATTTGTTCTCTCAACCTTTGTCTGGTGCACTTCATTCCTGTATTTCATTCCTGTATTTCATTCAAATTCCAGGAGAAATGCACTTTTAACAATGCTGAATAATCCACCTGAATTATTTCCCAATGTTCCTATTTGAAAATCTTCCTGTTGTTAATTTTTTTAACTTTTTTTCATCACAGGGTGGTTTGGGTTGGAAGGGACCTTAAAGATGATCCAATTCCATCCTCCTGCCATGGGCAGGGACACCTTCCACTAGCCCAGGTTGCTCCAAGCCCCATCCTTGGACACTTCCAGGGATGGGGCAGCCACAGCTTCTCTGTGCCAGGGCCTCCCCACCCTTTACAAAGGCTTTTCCCACCCAAACCATTCCATGATTTTATGAAAAACAAACCCAAAACCGAATAAACCTCACCAGAGACAAAAATCTATTGCCAGGAGACAATATATAAAGCAATAAATAGAGCCTGGAGACAAGATATAGAACCCTGCTGAAGGAAGTTTAACCATTCAAATTCATTAAAAAAAAAGAGAATCTATGAATCCAAATCCCTTCCCTAATTCCTTGCTTAAAATAACAGCGAGTTTTCTCCTTGCTTCCATTTTTTTCCCCTCACAAAAGAGGGAAAGCAAAGGCTTCACAAGCCTTTATGATGAATTGAAAGCAGTTAGAGCAGGCAAGGTATTTACAAGTTGGGTTTAATAGAGAGGTTTATCAAAGGCAGTGTAATTACCAGGCAGTTTGGGTGGCTGAAAATAGAGCTGTTATATTAAAATATATATATATAAAAGTCAGGGAAAAGCCAGAGAAGGAAATAAAAGAGGAATTTAAAGGGATGTGTAAAAATAAGTGGCTTTCAAACCAAAGTGGTGTCTCAGTTCTCCTTACACAGAGCAACAAGTGTATAATGACAGGGCAGGAGGACCAAGGAAAGCAAGAAATGTCTGTATTAGTGGGAATAAATAACAGCTACAAAAGGTCTGGAGGGGTGGGATGTGTCCCTATCCAGTGTTTGAGGGGATATTTGTTTAAAAATAGGAGTTGCATCCTCAGCCACGATAAATGGGGCTCGCACACATTTAAGGTCACGTCTGTCCTTCAGTGTTTTGCCAGGTGGTAATTAAAAATTGAAAAAATTGGGATGGCAGAGCAGTGCTGGGGGCTGTTTTATCACAGAGATCAGCTGCAGGTGATCATGGAATCAGGAATGGTTTGGGTGGGAAGAGACCTTCAAAATCATCTCATTCCAAACCCCACCTTCCACCAGCCCAGGTTGCTCCAAGCTCTGTCCAACCTGGCCTGGAATACTTCCAGGGATGGGGCAGCCACAGCTTCTCTGGGAATTCCATTCCAACCCCTCTCCACCCTCCCAGGGAAGAATTTCTTCCCAATATTCCATTTAAATCCACCCTCCTTCAGCTCAAAGCCACTCCCCTCCCTTGTCCTATCCAAAGCAGGACACATTTAATGTACATTTAATGAGGAGCATTAACTCAACATGGGATTTTGCAAAATTCCAGAGCAGACCCTAAAGCTCCTTCAACCCTAAATCCCACCATGAGCATCACAGATATGGCAATTTTTGGGCTGCAAACCCTCCCATTTCACCCCTTGAAGGGCGACATTTCGGCACAGAGGGAAAATGAACCTTTTCCTGTGTGTTTTCCCCCTGGCTGAGGAGCAGAGCCTCTTAATCCCAGGGAACAACAGGGATTATATTCCTGATACGCTCAATCATTCAACCAAGGCACTTTTGCTGCACAAATTAACCAGGAATGTCTCACCATGGATTTCTCTTTGAAACGGGGGAGTCCACCAATGCAGCCTAAAGTCATTAAAAAGCAAATTAAGAATTACAAGCCCCTGATTTGGAAATTTCTTACAGAAAACAAGAATTGCAAACAGATCCAAACGAGGCCACCCAAAGCTGGGTGGAAAAATACTGTAAATACTCTTAGTAATACTATATAGATAAATATGTAAATACTATATACCTATATATCTATATAAATACTATAAATACTTCCTAGTAGCATTGTTTGAATGCTTTCATTTTATAATTAAAATTAGTTATTAGTTGCTAGCTCTTAATGAACAGCTTCACTGTTTTTATGAGTTGTTAGATATTAATTAGTTTAATTTTATAAACATTACAAAAGAATGAACCTAATCCTGTTGAAATTCTTTTGGGTTTTGCAAGAAACACCAACAGGGGGCAGATATTTTGAGTTAAATCAGGTTAAAGTTGCTGGTGGTGATGGAGAAGGAAATGGGAGCCCCTGTGTCCCCAAACATGGGGATTTGAGCATCTTTTCTTCTCTAATCCCAAATACAAAGTTCCATTATTACAAATATGCTCAATTTCTCACCTTATTTCCAGACAAACTCTATGGAATGGAAAAGTTCATCTGATTTGTAGATTCAGGGGTTGCCTAAACCAGCCTGATTTTGTGCTGTCCCTGACAGGGCTGTTCAGATTCTTTCTGTCCCACTCACCTGGGCCCTTTTCTTTTGATCCTTCTTCCCATTCCTTTTGATCCTTCTTCCCATTCCTTTTGATCCTTCTCCCCTTGATCTCTCCTGGCTGATTATCTGCAGTTAAAAACCTTCCCTTGGATAACTCTGCAAGACTTTGTCTGTCCTGCTTCATCCCCATCAGCATCAGTTTATAACTCGTTATTTAATGGCTTCAAACTGACAGAGAGGAGGTTTAAGTTGGATATTGGGAAGAAATTGTTCCCTATGAGGGCTGTGAGGCCCTGGAATGGATTTCCCAGAGGATCCCTGGAAGTGTCCAAGGCCAGTTTGGAGCAGCCTGGTCTATGGAAGGTGTCCCTGCCCTTTGACTCAGTGGCAAAAATAGCAATTCAAAAATAGACCTAAACCAAACCAAACAAAGTAAAAACACGTCCAAGGGTATTTAAATGATTAAGAGGAGCTTTTCCAAGCAGATGTTGGGCACTTTGGAATTTTTAAACAGGTTGTCATGGCTTTAGAAATGGAGGAAGAGCAGAACTGCCTGAATTCCTGAAGGGAAAGAGCAGAACTGCCTGAATTCCTGCAGGATTTATGTTCACCCCTCTGGCCCTGTGCTGAGAGCAATTCCTCCCCTTTGGCAACAACCCCGCTGCCAAAAAGGCTGCCAGCCTTGAGGTGAAGACCTCAGAGAGAAGATGGACCTGTTGGAGATGATCCAGGGAGAAGTAAAACCCATCAGGACCAGTGGTCATGGAGGAAAGAGCAAAATCCTGAGGTTGTTTAAGTCTTGGAAGGCAAAGACGTGAGGCTGAAAATGGGCCAAGGTTTGGTAGGTCATGATTCGGCACCAAAACCCACAAAAGGCTGAGAAACAGTGGGAGAAATCCATAAAGACAAGCCTTTCATGGGAAAGCAGGATGGTCTGGATGCCACAATGCCACAGGTAGCCAAAATTAGGGAGATGCTGTGGAAGAAAACAGTCTTTTTCTGGCTTATAATCATAGAATTATGAAACCGTTTGGGTTGACAGGGACCTTAAAGATCATCCAGTTCCACCTCCTGCCATGGGCAGGGACAACTCCCACTAGCCCAGGTTGCTCCAAGCCCTGTCCAACCTGGCCTTGGACACTTCCTGGGATGGAAGTTGGATGAAAAGTTTCACTTTCTCCGTGCAGCCACCAAGGGCCAATGTCAGAGGGGGCACATGAGCCAGATGGACACTTTGGTCCAACTGGGAATGACTGTTCTCCCCTTCCCAAGCAGCAGGAGCCCCACAACTTCCCCAGGTACTTCTCTCCAATCAGTCCTACTGCTAAAAATAACTTCTGCTTATCCCTGCTCAAATCATTCCAGTAATTAATAGAAAATTAATTCAAGGCAGGCTGCGATGCCCCTGAGAGCAAACGACCTTGCTTTGTGCAGGGAAGACAAATTAGCCAAGGTTCATCCAATGTGATCCATCAAAATGGGAGGAACAGGCTGTCCCTGAACTCCTGCTTTTATTTATCCACACAGCTTTGTGTCCCACAGGGGAAGAACACCTTTCCTGCTCCCTCTTTATCTACTCCCTGGCTAGCAATTATATCATCCTTGATATATTCTTGGAATTCTCGACATTTTCTGCAACAGTTTCATCTTTGTATTGTTGTTGTTCTTCTCTAGAGGGTGTTCCTGCAGTTCTGTAAGTCTCCACCTGGCTTGTGCAGTTCCATTCCTGTCCATCCCTCTGTCCATCTGCCCATGGATCTGACTGGTCATCACCCTGCCCAAGTCCAACAAGGAGAAACTTCTCAAAGGTCTGGACACGCTCTCAGTTTTGTGAAAGTTGGTCAGACTGAGGAGAAACACCAAAATGGGTGGTCCCACCAAAGGATCTCAGCTCCTCGGCCACTCTTAGGAGCAACATCCAGCTGGACAGCAGGAAAATCCATCCCCTGCTGATGCCTTTGGATCAGCCAAAGAGGAAGGAATCACGGGAGGGAGCCCAAAGGCAGGTGATGATGCAGGAACAGGGAGCTGGGAGCTTGGAGGACTGAGGGTACAGAGGAAGGGGAAGTTAAGATTCATTAGTTTGGAAAAGTTTCAGGATTTTGGGTTGAGGATTCTCCTCCTCCACTCCAACCTTGTAAGATCCCACCTGGAGCTCTGTGTCCATCTCTAAGTTCCACAACATCAGAAGGATGTGGAGCTGCTGGAGTGAGTCCAGAGGAAGCCACAGAGATGCTCTAAAGGCTGGAGCTCCACTGCTCTGGAGCCAGGCTGGGAGAGCTGGGAATGATCAGCCCAGAGAAGAGAAGGCTCCAGGGAGACCTGAGAGCCCCTTCCAGGGCCTAAAGGGACTCCAGGAGAGCTGGAGAGGGACTGGGACAAGGGATGGAGAGACAGGACACAGGGAATGGCTGCCCACAGCCAGAGGGCAGGGCTAGATGGGATACTGGGAAGGAATTATTTCCTGTGAGGGTGGGGAGGGGCTGGACTGGAATTCCCAGAAAAGCTGTGGCTGCCAATCCCTGGAAGTGGGTTCAAGGCCAAGTTATCCACTGGGATAAGTTAGACAACACCCCAAGCTCTCCTGACCAGATGTCCCCTGGGCACAGGGTGGTCTGGCCAGATTCAACACCCCAGTGGAGTCAGGTGAGCTCTTTGTTAGTGCCTGACATAGGAGGAAATTCAGAGTCAATGAATTAGAGTGCAATGATGTTTATTTTCTAGTCTGCACTGATTAAATTTATTATTTTAATGCTGCCAGGACAGGAGAGCAACACTTGGAGTTAGAAACAATTTTGTTGTCTTAGTGCTGATCCCCAAAGAGGCTCCTGACCAGGACTTAAAATAGGATATAAAGGCAGAATAAAGTCCCCTCTTAAGAGACATTATAAACACAATATTTACCATAGAATCATGGAATGGTTTGGTTTGGAAGGAACCTTCAAGATCATTTATTCCACCTTCTGCCGTGGGCAGGGACACCTACCACTATCCCAGGTTGTTCCAAGCTCTGTCCAGCCTGGCCTTGGACACTTCAGGGATGGGGATCCACAACTTCTCTGGGCAACCTGTGCCAGGGCCTGACCACCCTCCCAGGGAAGAATTCCTTTCTTCTATCCAATCTAAAGCTCCCCTCTTTCAGCTTAAAGCCCATTCTCCCTTGCCCCGTCGAATTAGCAACTTCATAACAACTTCAAGACGCTTGAGTTTTCAAATTGATTTTCCAGCTAAGCAGTTAAAACAGGAGGAAATGACAGATATTAATCAGAATTGCCATTATCTCTCCCCGGTTTGTCCCACTCAGCCAGGGAGGGGAGGAAAAAAAACAAATAAACAAAAAACCCCAAATACAACAACAACAACAACAAAACTTTTTTAATGAAATGGTTTCTGTAAGATTTTTGCCAATTCATCAAAACCAAATTGCTTCACGACACGGCGTCTCCCCAGCCCAATTAGTCTGTAATTAGTTAACACCGAGTGGAACAGTTCTAAGCAGAGGCACAAAGACAAGTGCAGCCTGAATTCCAGTCCCTGGGAATAGAGCAGCTGCTCAAGCAAAAGGAAACACGACCCAAAAAAGGCTGATCCTGTATCTTCCTGCATCTTAATTTCATGTCCTGGCCAGTGGAGACTCACCAGTCCAGCTTGATCTCATTCTCTCTACCTGGGTTTTCATTCCCAAAATCCAGCCTGGACTTCAAATGGCTTTATTATTTTTGTCCAGAGCGTTTCTTGGTCCACAAAATCCTATTTGCCAATACTTTGTCAACAAATTCAGAGGTCAGTCACAGAAGAGACCTGTCAAGTGGCTTTCTCCCCCTCAAGAAAATGCTTTCCCCTCATTTCCTCAGATCAGGAGCCCAAAGTTTCTTCCCTAACTTTTGATAAAGGAGGAGAAGCACGACCACCCCCAGGTATTGACCTCAAACTAAGGGCAAAAAGGACAAAAAGGGAGATTTTATGAGCTCTGGGTGAAGGGCAGACAACTCAGGAGGACTACAAGGATGTCATGAGGTCATGTGAGGAGAAAATTAGAAGGTCCAAAGCCCTCTTAAGGTGGGAATTGTTCTCTTCTTGCAGATAACAAGTGATAGGACAAGAGGAAACAGCCTCAAGTTGCACCAAGGGAGGTTTAGTTTGGATATTTAAGAAAATTTCATCACCAAAAGGGTTTTTTAAGCTTTGGGACAGGCAGTCCGGGGCAGTGGTGGAGTCACTACCCTTGGAGGGATTGAAAAACATGTTGGATGTGGCACTTGGGGACATGTTTAATGGTGGCCTTGGCAGTGCTGGACTGAATGATCTTAGAGGGCTTTTCCAGCCCTAATGATTCCAAGATCCTTTGGGAAAGGAAGGACCATAAGTGGCCAGGAGTTGATGTAGCCATGGCCACATGAGGAGCAGTGGGTTTGGTTTGTCCAGGGACCAGATCCACCCTTTTCTACTCCTGGCAGTGTCCAAGGCCAGGTTGGATGGGGCTTGGAGCAACCTGGGATAGTGGAAGGTGTCCCTGCCCATGGCAGGGAGGTGGAACTGGATGACTTTAAAGGACCTTTCCAACCCAAATCATTCTATGGTTCTTTGATCCTGTGGTTCCACCTGCAGCAGCAGGACTGGAAGTCTCAGGTTCTTCCCCTCCAGTATCCTGTGGGTTCCTATAAGGACCAGATAAATGTCGGGGTTGTGAACTAACTTGCCTCTCATTGGTTTCTGTGTTGCCATAGTTATTATATTGTCTCTTTGGATTGGCTAGTTGAATGGCCAATCCAGTCCTCCCCCCGCAGCCTTTATAAGCTGCGGGAGATTTGAATAAAGCTCTCTTTGTCTGCTCTTCGCTGCTGGACTCCCTGCGTGCGGTGTGGTCTCTGTCTCCTGGCCTAAGGGCCTACGCCGCCCGTCCCTGCCACGAGGGACGGGCGGCGGGGGTAGGGGGTGTCCTCAGCCCTGGAAACCTTCACCGAGCAGCCGGCAGGACAGGAGGACCCCCTAGAAACCCCCAAAGAACCGCAACATATGGCACCCAACGTGAACGAACTCCGCCCACGAAATCGGTAAAGACTTTTCATTTATACTTTAAAATATAAACGGTGGAAGCAATACGGGCCCGCTCCCCCTCCCCCAGCAACTAATCCTGTCTCTGTGTTGCCGGGGAGAACAGACATTTTAAAGAAGCAGTGCCGTTTTTGCCCAAGTGCCCAAAAATTGGACTGTGCAAACGTGCGGACTCCGGGGGGCAGAGGGACGAGGGAACTGCAGGCAGGCACTATAGCATCGGCACAGAGGCAGTGGCTGTGAGACGCCATGGCGATGCTCAGAGCGCAGCGTGGTGTGAGCTTGCGGTAGCAGCGCGAACTGCAAGTAAAACGTGTGTTCAACACGGAGAAACAACATTTTCAAAGTCCCCGCCGCCGCTGGACGAAAAAAACAGAGCAAAAACTGAGGAAGGAAGCAGCGTTTTTTAAAGGCAAGCCAGCCGCCGCTGCTGGAGTGTGTCTGCCCCACGCCGCCCGCCTGCTCGCCCCCATCGGCCTCGGCCCCGCCTCTGCAGCCGCCCCGACCGGCCACGCTGCCGCCCAGCCCGCTCGCCCCGGCCCCACCGCCGTCCCTCCGCAACCGCCCGGACCACACGTCTTTGGCTGCACACACCGAGAGAGCACCGAGGGACCTCCCACCTCCAGCCATGCGGCCGACCCGTCCGCCCAGCCCCCAAACCTTTTCTTCGGAGTAGCAAAACCGGTTTTTTTTTCTCCCGTCCTGTTCATATGCTAATTATCACGTTGTTTCACTTTTGTTTGTCTCTCCCGAGTACTCCAGGAGCAGCACGACATTGATAACCCTGCGGCATCTCCCCACCCCCCCCAACCCAACGCCCCTTTCAAAAAAAAAAAAAAAAAAAAAAAAAAAAAAAAAAAAAGAAGCAGCAAAGACAGATTACCTTGCAGTTTTAAGCACATATTTTCCTTAATAATACCTATTTGCTCTGATAACGGGAAATGGATGTATTACCTCCAACCTATAGCAATGTTATAATTTTTAGTTAATCAAACTTCAATGGTAAATATTACGATTTAATTTTCCCTTGTTAATAACAAATTCACATACTTGTTCCTTATTATTAATTTAGAAATCTACACACATTCAATACACTCAAAAGTAAAGTTGAAGAGTAGAGATCCAGTAAAAGTAAAAGCTAGAGTTCTCCTTTCCCTATCCTTTCGGTGTCCACATATCGGCCTGTTTTAGGCATCGCTGTTATGTTTCTATGAAGAAGCAGGCAGCATCAGCACAGACGCTATGTCTGTGTCGGGTGGATGCCCCCTTCCCTGTCCTTTCAGCGTCCGCAAATCGGCCTGTGTTAGGCACCGCTGTTATGTTTCTTCTATGAAGAAGCAGGCAGCATCAGCACAGACGCTATGTCTGTGTCGAGTGGACGCTCCCTTCCCTGTCCCTTCAGCGTTTGTCAAATGGGCCTGGAATAGGCATTTGTTGTCCTGCTTCTGTGAAGGAGGGGTCAGCAGCAGCACAGGAGCTACTTCTGTGTCGGGCAAACGCCCGGAATCTTAGCGTTTTCCGGGTGTCACAAACTCAGAAGGGAGTTTGTGGGACATCCGTCAACCCTAGCTTCAGTCCGGAGAAGCTAGGGGAGCAGATTCCGGCATATTCCTTTATCCCTCTTACCCAAACAGACTCAGGTAAAATTTAATTTGGAGATTTATCTTTTTATAATAGGAACATAAATTTTAAAATTATCTGCTTTCCCAAGTTCAATAAAAATCATCATACTCGCTTTCTCATTTTTATATCAACCTTTACCCCACGTTTCAACTGGAAAGTCTTCATTGTTAAATCCCATTAAAATTACAAATGTTGTCTTTATTAGAAATAAGAAAGGGTGAATTGTCGGGGTTGTGAACTAACTTGCCTCTCATTGGTTTCTGTGTTGCCATAGTTATTATATTGTCTCTTTGGATTGGCTAGTTGAATGGCCAATCCAGTCCTCCCCCCGCAGCCTTTATAAGCTGCGGGAGATTTGAATAAAGCTCTCTTTGTCTGCTCTTCGCTGCTGGACTCCCTGCGTGCGGTGTGGTCTCTGTCTCCTGGCCTAAGGGCCTACGCCGCCCGTCCCTGCCACGAGGGACGGGCGGCGGGGGTAGGGGGTGTCCTCAGCCCTGGAAACCTTCACCGAGCAGCCGGCAGGACAGGAGGACCCCCTAGAAACCCCCAAAGAACCGCAACAGATAAATGAAATTATTTTCGTGATGGAAGGAAAAGGTCATAGAATAGGAAGCAGCAAAGGGGTTTGGGGGTCCCTGCTTTGAGATCTGGTGTTGCCCTGTTGTGTGAAGGGTCTGGAGCACAATTCCCATGAGGAGAGGCTGAGGGAGCTGGGGGGGCTCAGCCTGGAGAGGAGGAGGCTCAGGGGACACCTCAGCACTCTCTGCAACCCCCTGACAGAGGGAGGGGGTCGGGCTCTGCTCCCAGGACAAGGGGACACAGCCCTGAGCTGTGCCAGGGCAGGGTTAGGTTGGACATGGGGAAGAAGTTCTTTCCAGAGGGAGGGATCAGCCCTTGGGATGGGCTGCCCAGGGAGGGGGTGGAGTCCCCGTCCCTGGGGGTGCTGAAGCAGAGCCTGGACGTGGCACTCGGTGCCATGGGCTGGGTGCCAAGGTGGGGTTGGGGCAGGGATTGGACTCGATGACCTCAGGGGTCTTTTCCAACCCAGGTGATTCTGGGATCTCAGGAAAGTCACATTTTCTGCCTGTATTTCAACCCCCCCCTTTTGCAACATCTCTACAGGGGAAGCTGCAACTCCTGGAATGTGAGGGGGTCAGAGAGTGTTTTGTGAGGACACAGCAAGCACAGAACCGCTTTGTGGTCAATCCCAGGCTGCTGTCCCCACTCTCCACCCCATTCCAAAGCGTAGGTGAAGGAAAATGCCCTCCTTTTTCCCCCAGCGAACAACTCCGGGAAGAGCGCGGCGTCGGCAGCCGGGGCTGGCAGGGATCCCGCACCTCGAGTCTCTCACAAGCAGAAGAGCTCAGCAATTAGCAAAATAACCAAAAAAAAAAAAAAAAAAAAAAAGTCAAATGCATTTTTGATGCTCTGAAGTCGCCAGGATTATTTAAACAAACAGTCTGAGCCGCTCCCACGCTCCGGGAGGGCTTCGTGCAATGATGTGGCAACAGCACCATCCTACGGAGATCTCCAACCCCTGCAAGCCCCGGGATCCTCTCCGCGGAATCTTCGCTCTGCAGACAAGATTAGCGCCGTGCTGGGATTCATTTTGCAGCATTGCATTGATTTCATGGTTGTCAGCAAGAATGGGGGCGGGGGGGGGGGGTGGAATGTGAAGGTGAATTTTTTTTTTTCTCCAGGGCTGGTCAGGCTGGCTCCCAAAATCAGAAATCCCAGATGGGAATAGCTGGATGTCCGGGTCTGTGCCTTGATCCCTGTGGGAATACTCAAAGTCAAATGGTGTTTTTTGTTTTGTTGAACCTTTCTATAACCCCCTGGTGGCACCTGTGAGCACCCACAGATCTCCAAAACTTCCCTGGTGACACCAAATCAGAGGAAGAAGAGGCACAAAGAAAGGAAGGCACGAGCCAAGGGTCACTCAGCAGACCGTGACAGAGATCCAGACACCTTTCTCTGTCTTCCCAATATTCTATTCTGAACTGTGGAAGATGCCTGAGGAATCCCAGCCTTGTCTCCGTGTGCTCTGAAGCTTCTCTGAAACAGCAAACCTGGATACAAATCCTTGTAGTCTGAGCTGGACTGTGATGTGGAGCAGTTTTAAACATCTCCAGATGTAGCAGCTGGAGCTTCTCTTTGCTCCCAGGGAAGCCCTGGAGCTGCAGGAATCCTGTTTCCAGCTGCTGGACCAGGCTTATCCCTGTGCACAGGAGAGTGGAAAACAGCTGGATGAGAAAGACCTTAGGCTGAGATAGGGGACAAGCTGTGGCCTTTCCATGGAATCACAAAATGGTTTGGGTGGGAAGGGACCTGAAAGATCACCCAGCCCAACCTCCTGCCGTGGGGGTTTTGCCTCTCCAGGATGCCCTGAAGCAGCTGTGTGGAGTTATAATGGAATCTTACTGGATTTTCCACTCCTGGCCGGTGTTTGGTGCACGTCCAGTGAGCTGATGTTGTCCAAAAACCTACTCAGGCTGTGAGATGTCAGACAAGGGATTTTAGTGACCAGTTTTAGGCTTGGAAATAGAAATTTCTAATGGCTGCACAAGCCACTTTGTTCCTGGGAACACCAGCTCAGGAACATCCAGCTGCCCCAAATCGGGATGGGTGAGGAATGAAGGAGGACAAGTCACTCAGTGGGAATAGAACAAATCCCATTAGGATGTGTGGAAGGAGAGAAGCCTGGATCTTAAATGATTGGATAGGCAGGAACACAGATGGAGAGATAAGGAGAGAGAAGGATTTCAAAATGAGTAGATATATAGAGATGTTCAGAGATGGATGGATGGATATGTAGGAGTCAGGAGGAAACAGAGTAGCTGGTCCTGGATTCCCTTTTCTAACCCTGTACCCCATGACAGGCAGGTTTTGTTCTCCATGTGGCCAAAGGAAGCTGGAGAGAAACTTTTGGCAAGGGCCTGGAGTGACAGGACACAGGGAATGGCTTAACACAGGTTAAGTTTACATGGGATATGAGGAAGAAATCCTTCCCTGTGAGGGTGGGGAGGCCCTGGCACAGGTTGTCCAGAGAAACTGTGGTTGCCCCATCCCTGGAAGTGTCCAAGGCCAGGTTGGATGGGACTTGGAGCAACCTGGGACAGTGGAAGGTGTTCCTGCCCATGGGAATGAGATGACCTTTAAAGTCCTTCCCAATCAAAACCATTCCATGTTTCTAAGATCTCTGTCATCTTCCAGGCTTCCCTACAGCCTCTTCAGGTGACTTCACCAAGTGGTTGCCACAGCCCAGGAATCTGGAGCAACTTCCTTTTGCCTTTGGAGATCCCCAGTTTCTCTGTCCAGATTTCCCTGGCACTTGTTGCCTTTTTTATCCTCAAATTTCCAGCTCATTCCTGCACCTCAACACAGTCCATGACACCACGGTCTGTACCATGATCCATCACCATCTTCCCAGCCTGACACCAGGAACAGAGCAGATAATCCAGCCCTGTTTCCCTCCTTCCCAAAAAATGATCTCCAGACCTGCATCCATCAGGAATCTGCAGTGACAACACAAAATAGGTTTTTAAAAAAAAAACAAAACAAAACAAAACAAAACAAAATAAAAAAAAAAAAAAAAAAAAAAAAAAAAAAAAAACACAAACCAAACCCAAGTGATTTGTGAACATCATTAGATTCCCACGGGAAATGGATGGTTTTTCCATGAAAGTAGAAGAATTAGGGTTTTATAACTTCGGGAAAATAAAAATGACGGGATACACACACAGTCCTATGGAGAACTGGCTGTTAATGGGTGTGGAATTCTAACGGGACACGTTTGCCATCTTCAGGAGTCGGGTAGGAACTGCAATTTTAAACCTTCCAAAAAACACTGAGAATCAACAATTTCTCCAAGGATACAGGAATTTCTGGGATCTCTCACAGCAGGACTGGAGGATGGACAAGCTCTTAGCTTGGAATTTCTCCTTCACAGCTCCACAAGTTCTTTTCTTTGCTGGAAACCCTTTTAATGTTGAAAAAACCCAAAAATAATAGTTCTAGGAGAGCTTATCTGGCAGAAAATGAAGCTGCTGAAGACAAAAAGAGCTCTCCAACTTCCTCATCCATGAGGTTTTTTGAAGGAAAAAAATATTTAATTCAAGGCTTGGATGGATTTGATGGGGAGGTTTTGTTTTCCCCTTGCCCTGTTCTTCCCTAATAAAGAATCAAACCCTACAGGGAAAATCATAAAGAATTAAAAAGAGAAAAATAACCTTAAATAGCTCTGAATGAGGAACACCAGTCTGAGAACGTGTTGCCTTTATCTTTAACCCATAAAATTGGCTATAAATGAGGTGCTCTGCAAAAATCTGAGGAAGTAGAAGTCAACAGACACAGAAAGAAGGTGTTGGGCTGGTTTTTCAGGTATTTTTTACACAGAAGAGTCCAAGTGGAAGTCCTTAAGACCCCCACAGGGGAAGTGGGGATTGTAAAATCATGTCCAGCACCGGATTCTCCACTGGTGTAAATCAGGGAAGAAGTTTTAGTCCAGCTGACCCCCCATCAGTCATCCCACAGCTGCTGGTCGAGGACAACGATCCCCCAACAACCTGAAATTTGGGAAGTGCCCTGAGAGCTGAACTGCACCGGAGTGAGTCCCTGAAGGGAATTAGTGCAAAGATAATTCCTGAGATTTCAGGGGGAAAAAAAAAATAAATTAAGCATTGAATTTAGAAAAAATAGCCTGTTTTCTTCTCCCCTGGCACGTCCTGAGAAGTGGTCACAGGATGGGAGGAATGGGAGAGGACTTGGGACAACCCACCAGAGCAAACAGCCGCTCGAGGCTGGAATGTGGCTCCACTCACCCTCTCTGTGACCAGAAGTGGCATTTTTGTGACAAGCCCGGGTTGTTGACATTACATGTGATGTGAGTCAAGTGTCAAGAACATGCCAGACCTGTGCCAGGCAGAGGGACGGGCACACAAAGGGATGGGTGTCACAGAGCAGTGAAATGGCTGAAAGTGTTACCGAAACCACCGGAAAGTCCCTCTGCTTTCAGCACACAGAAAAATCAGTCAAATTTATTAACGTTAATAAAAATTAATAAATTAATAAAAATTGAGAAAAATAACAAAAATAATAAAATTAATACAAATTAATAAAATTAATGAAAAATTTAAAAATCAAAAATTTAAAAGCAAAATTAATAAAGTAATAAAAATTAATAAATTTGGAAAATTAACAAAATAACAAATTAATAAAGTTAATAAAAATTTAAAATCGACAAAAATGACAAAATTAATAAATTAATAAAAATTAATAAATGTGGGAAATTAGCAAAATAACAAATTAATAACATTAATAACAATTAAAAATCAGCAAAAATAACAAAATTAATGACACTAATAAAAATAACAAAATTAATAAAATTAATGAAAAATGTCTACGAATTTAAAAAATTAATAAAAAATCAATACTTTTTGGAAAGTATCAAAATAACAAAATTAATACGATTAATAAAAATTAAAATTCAACAAAGTAATAGAATTGATAACATTAATAAAAATATCAAAATTAATAAAAATATCAAAATTAATAAAAATAATAAAAATTAAATGCTAACAAAAATATTAGAATTAATAAAATAAAAAAAATAACATTAACGAAATTAATAAAAATTAAGAATTGCCCACTGCTTTTTTACCAGAAAACAGACAATACACGGGAATGAGCACCTCGAAAAGCTCCTGGAAAGACCCGGCAAAAGCCGATGAACTTTTATTTCTCCACATACCTCGCCACCACATACCTTGTTATCACATGAGCATCGCTCACACGCGCCGATAAATAGCTGGAGTTGTTTATTAAAAGAACTTTTTGTCCCTGCTTTAAACACAAAAGCCCCACTCAGGGCGGCCGTGGGGGTGGGAGAGCCTTGTTTCCCAGGCAGCCCCGCTGGCTCGGGGGAAAGAAACTCAGAAGGCCGTCCTTGTCCGCAAGAATTTGGGGCTTTTTCCACTCGTGTGGCCACTTGGCCCGAGGGGACGAGGCGGGGAGGGGGTGCGAGGGCTGCGGGGGAGCTGCGAGAGGGGCAGGGAGGAGGGAGGAGAGAGGCACCTCGACACAAATCTCAGCCCCACGGAGCCAACCCCTCCCTCTGGGTCTAACAAGCGGAGAGATCTCGGGTGCCCTCGAAGGATGATGCCCTTCTGGGCATGCCACACCTGCTCCTGCCCAGGTATTTAA
The DNA here is from genome assembly GCA_038380795.1 of Pyrocephalus nanus. Taxonomy (NCBI): domain Eukaryota; kingdom Metazoa; phylum Chordata; class Aves; order Passeriformes; family Tyrannidae; genus Pyrocephalus; species Pyrocephalus nanus. The sequence goes on from CM076261.1 coordinate 95,276,987, forward strand.
GGTGCCCCGCCAGGGATCAGCTCCTGCCCAGCTCCAATCCCACCATGAAGGTTCTCCTCGTGCTCCTGCTGGGAGCCCTCCTGTGCCTGCACTCAGGTAAGGCACCCGCCCTGCATCCCCTGCATCCCCTGCATCCCCAGCCTCGTGGTGGGATTTGGAAGGGAGGGAGGGGGAATGTTTCCTCATCCCAAGGAAATTTGCTTTTTGCCAGAAAAAAATAAAAATAAAAATATGTAGTGCCACCTCGGCCGTGGTGCCATCCCAGAGCAGCTTCCAGGAGGGATAAATCCTCCACAAAAGTGAATTAATTGAAGCCCAAGTTGTGTTAAACCAGATCATATCATTGTGAAGGGAAGGGAGGGGGTTAAGAGGGATGGGAGGATTATTTTTCTGCTCCCCAGGCTTTCCAAAGTGCAACGTTTCTGCAAAGGTGAGTTTCCTTCCAACTTCTTCTCTTTCTGCCTCTTGGTTTCAAAAGCTGCCTCTGATGCTGCTGGTTGGGATTTTAGCAGGGCAGGAAAAAAGAGGATGTCCTGGTATGTTATTTGATAGACAGGATGGGTGGGATTTGGACACTGTCAGGGGGAAAAAAAGGGCTTTAAAAGAGATTTTTCTTTTTGCCAGAGAGGAGGAGAAGCAGGTTTGAACAGAAATGTTCTTCGGTCAGCAGAGGATGCTGAGGGAAAAAACTGAGAAGGGTCTTGCAGAACTTCTCCTCTTCCAGCTTCCATCAGAGTGCTCAAAAATTGACTTTCAATGCATCAAAAGTCACCTCAACTTGAGAACGAAGAGCAACACTTGGATAAATTGGGGGTTGGGTCCTTATTTCTGTGTCAATCACACCAGAACAGCTCAGCCAGAGGGGGACCAAGTGCCTCAAACCCCTCCTTGTTCCTGCTCTGAAAAACCCTGATTTCTAATCAAGGCTTTTCTGTAAATACTGGAAATCCTCTTCCTAAATTAGGATTTTAGGCATTAGGATAGTGATTTGGGGGATTCACAATACAAGTGAGGTGGTCATGGGGCTAAAGTCCATATATATATATATATATATATATATATATATATATATAAATATATATAAAGTCCATATATATACAGTCCATATATATATCTATAAATTCTGTAAAGTCCATATATTAAAAGTCCATATATATATATAAAAATTCTGTAAGTCCATATCTCTAAAGTCTGTATATATATATAAAGTCCATATATATGAAGTCCATATATATCTGAAGTCCATATATCTATATAAAGTCCATAAATATCTATATTAAAATAGAGATATTTTATCCATATATAGTCCATATATATAAATATAAAGTCCATATACATATATTTTAAAAAGTCCATGTATAAAAAGTCGATATATATATAAAATCCATATATATATGTATATATATATTAACTCTCACACTTGCAAGGCTCCAGTGCCACCCTGGGGCATGAGGAGATAATAAGAACAAGTAATTCCACCTCGATTTCACTCCTCTGGGGACTAATTTTCCTCAGGGCTGGACACTTGTGAGCTGCCTTTGCCACAAGTTGGACAAAGTGACAAACAGGCTAAAAGGGATCTTTCCGTTTGCTGCTCCGTCCTTCCCTCAGGTTTGGAGAAACCTGCTCCAGAGGGAGGTGTCCCATCCCATGGCAGGGGGGTGGAAGGAGATGATCTTGAAGGTCCATTCCAACTCAAACCATCCTGGGATTCTCTTCAAGCCCAGCCTTAGTTCTGATCTCTCTTTGCTCCCTCCCTGCCCTGCTCACATCTGAAATATCTTCAGCATCTGCAAAACAGGACAGGTGTGTTATTCTCCACCAAAAACTCAGGCAGGTGTGTTATTCTCCACCAAAAAAAAAAAAAAATGGAAAAAGCCTTTTTTTTTTCCCAAAGCAGAGGTGTCATCATCCCATAGGAATGGTCTTGTTTCCCAATGGGTTCCCTGGAAAGCCTCAGATGAGCCATGAGAAGAGTAGAATAATTTCCTCCCCTCCAGTTCTGTGTCCTGCTCTGGTGTCCTCAGCACAGGAAAGACCTGTTGGAGCAAGTCCAGGGGAGGCCACGGAGATGTTCCAAGGGCTAGAGCCCCTCTGCTCTGGAGCCAGGCTGGGAGAGCTGGGAATGTTTACCTGGAGAAGGGAAACTCCAGGGAGACCTGAGAGACCCTTCCAGGGCCTAAAGGGGCTCCAGGAGAGCAGGAGATAACATTTTTAGGAGGGTCTGTTGCAGAAGGACAAGGGGTAATTGTTTAAAATTAAAAGAAGGTCGATTAAGGTCTCCTGTAATGAGAACATTTTTTTTTACCATGAGGGAGATAAAACACTGGATCAGGTTGCTCAGAGATGCCCAGATCCCCCTATCCCTTGAGATATTCCAGAATGAGCAACCTGGTCTAGTGGAAATTGTCCCTGCCCATGGCACGGTTGGAACTGGACGACCTTGAAGGTCCCTTCTGACCCAAACTTTTCCTGTAATTCTACAATTTTATGATTCCATTATTTGGCTTCTGACTCCTCTTTCAGGTTCCTCTCTGCAATGTTACAGCTGCAAGTCCCAGCTCAGCAACTCCAAGTGTCTGACCAAGATGACGTGTGGTGCCAAGGACATGTCTTGCAAGACAGATGTGATCCGTAAGGAAAAGGGAGGGTGTGTGTGTGGGGGGGGAATGTCCCAGCTGGAATTTGGGAGCCAAACTTGTCCCCAGCCTCAGGTGTCCAGTCCAACCTCACCTAGTCCAGATACACCAAGAGGGGAACAGGGATCAAAGCTCACAGTGCAAATGTCCCTCACCTGTTGCAAAATTAGGTTTAATTCTCTTTCCTAACACCCCAAAATAATTTCCTAATGAGGGCAATAATCAAGTTTAAAATGGCTTTGAAATATCTGCAAGCACGAATTAAAATGTGAGGGGCTGAGTCTGGTGAAACCCCTGTTGCTGAGAGCTGATTTTAGGTGATTTCAAGGAAATGGAGAGAATTTCTCCTACATCCAGCTCTGAATGGAGCCATCTGTGTGTCTTTGGGATTTTATTCTCCCATTCCCGAGCTGATTTGCCCTCACCAGATCTCTGGTGACAGCTCAGCTGCTCTTAGACCCAGGGACATCAACGAGATGTTCAAACTCCTCCCTGTCAGGCAGTGGATGTGACACCTGCACTAGGAATTATCCTGGTGGGAAATGGGCAAATCCATGACATTCCCAGGCAGGTTCTATTCCCACTTGGTTCTATTTATAGCCTATGGCAAAAAGCTGGTGCCTGGAATAGATTGCACAGGATCAGGGGATCTCACAGAGATCAAAATCTGCTGGAAAACAGCAGAAACTGGCCAAAAAATTGGGCTGTGCCTCTCAGAACCAAATCAAACAACAACTCTGCCATCTGAAGTGGGCACAGATGTGTTTCCTGGGTGTTGAAAGGCTCCTGAAAGAAAGATGTGTGGATAGGGATTAACATTGACAAGAGGGCAGGGTTAGGTGGGATACTGGGAAGAAATTAATATAAGGGTGAGGATGTGCTGCAATAGAATTCCCAGAGAAATTGTGGCTGCCCCATCCCTGGAAGTGTCCAAGGCCAGGTTGGATGGGGCTTAGAGCAACCTGGGCTAGTGGAAGGTGTCCCTGCCCACGGCAGTGTTTGGAATGAGATGATCTTTCAGGTCCCTTCCAACCCAAACCACTCTGGGGTTCTCTGACTTTTGCTCCCAAGAAACGAGCTCGGATCAGAATTATCCCTCAGTTCCAAGAGGCTTGGCTCGCACTGAGCCCTTGTGCTGATGCTCCTGCTTTCCTCCCAGGGGTCGTGGGGCTCTTCAGCATCATCAGCAAGGGCTGTGACTCGTCCTGTGAAAGCTCCTACCAGGACTTCAACGTGGGCAACAGGAACGTCTCCTGCTGCAGCAGCGACCTCTGCAACACCAACACCGCGGGCTCCGTCAGGTCCAGCTATGGGATGGCAGGAGGGGTAGCAGCTGGCCTGCTCTGCCTCTTCCTGAACAACAAGCTGTGAGGAGCCAGGAGGCCTCCCATGAGCACGGGAAGTCTCGGAGCACCCAAGAATTGTAAGCAGGAGCGCCGCGGTGTGTTGGGCACCCAGCACCCTTGGAGCTGATGGCTCTTTCTGCCAGATGACGGCTCCTCCTTCGCCTTCGTTGCAAAGCTGTAGCGCTGCCAGGTCAGAAAATGAGTGCTCACACTGCCTGCAAAGCACCTCAAATAAACTTGTTTCCAAATCAAGTGTCAGAGTGTTGCCTGTTCATGCTCAGCCCCCCTATATCTGCCCCAGCAGCAACTGCAGGGTGGGGTGTTGTGTGTCTGCTTCAACTTTGATCCTTGTGAGCTGATCTCCTTGTATGGGCAAGAATCCCACCTAGGGGATGAGGGAGAGGCTGTGGATGTGTCTGCCTGGGCTTCAGCAAAGCCTTTGGTGCTGTTTTCCACGGCATTCTCCTGGGAATGTCTTGGACAAGGTGGACTCTTGGCTGGGTTAAGAACTGGATGGATGGAGGCCCAGAGGGCGGTGGGGAGGGAGTGGTGCCACATCCAGATGGTGGAGAGAACCAGTTGATCCATTTTCCCCCTCCTTGATGGAGCACCCACGTGGTGGAACACCCCCAGTTCCACCTCAGGTGAGAAACAGTCAGTGAGGGATGAGGAGGAGGCAAGTTTGGGGAAAACATGGAGGAAAACAAGAGTGAGGGGTTTAGGGAAAAGCACGGAGCTGACTCCTCTCTTCCTGAGGTGCCCTCAGGACAGGATTAGGAGGGCTGAACAGGAGGGTGAGACTGGTGTTTCCAACAGATTTGTTGAGGTCATGAGATCCCCACACAGTCCTTCATTCCCTTCCCTATAATAGGTATTTTCCTCCTTCACCCATCATAATGGCTTTAGGTTGAAAGAGGGTGGATTTAGATTGGATGTAAGGAAGGAATTCTTCTCAGGAAAGGTAGGGAGGCCCTGGCACAGGTTGCCCAGAGAAGCTGTGGCTGCCCCATCCCTGGAAGTGTCCAAGGCCAGGTTGGACAGGGCTTGGGGCAACTTGGGCTAGTGGAAGGTGTCCCTGCTCACCGGGCAGGGATGATTTTAAGATGATTTTAAGTTCCCTTCCAACCCAAACCATCCTGTGACTCCAGAATTCCATGATCTTTCCCCACTCCTGGGACTCCTTGTTTGCCTGTCTCTACCTGTCACATGTAGATTCCGTTCACATCTGATGAAGAAGTGGCTTAGAACAACCCCTGGCACTGATACAAACATCATGTTTTGCCCACTTTTCCTGATGCAAGGAATGTGCCAACACTCCAGCTTCAAATATGTGGAAAACCACTTCAAGCCCTCTTGGCTCCTGGTACCAGTGAGGTGTCTGAGAGCAAGGCAAACTCCGTGGGTTTAATTTCTCTCAAATACTCTTACAGCTTCTCTATGTACTTAGAAACCCTAAATTATGCTTTGCCTTCTCCAGATGGTTTATTTTACAGATATAAACCTCTATTTTCCCACCTTGCACCAGGAGATCCTTTGACAAAAGCAGCAGGGAAAGTTCAGAAAGACCTGAAAGAAATTCTCAATTAGGTTTTCTGAGCAAAACAAATGGGAAGAGACCTGAGAAACAAGGTAGAAAACATTCTGGTCAAGGCCAGTGCATCAAAAGGGTTTCCTTATAAAATACAACAAACAAAGGCAAGGAAAAAGTGTGGAGATGGATCTGAGTGGGAGCAACAAGAGCCACGAAGTGAAGGAGCTGGGAAGTCAGGGCAGCACTGGGAGGAGAATTAAAAGGAGAGGGAGATTGGCCAAGAGGCCCATTTTCCTCTCTCACACCTTAAGAACTACTGGAACTTCAAAGGATGCGCAGAGTCATCTTTAAATAAAAAGAATCATCTCCCTGGTGGAGATGAGTCACCTGGGGGGCCCAAACACCACGGGACAAGGGCCAGCATCCTATTTGGGATGCAGGCAGTGGGATGGCAGAAGGTAATGACACTGCTGCTCTTGTGAAAGAGGAAAGTACAGTAAATCCTTGGGATGCAGGGCATTAACAAGCTGCTAATTGTAGGAAGCAGGGAAGGGGTTTCCCCTGAAGGAAAACCCAGGATGAACCACCTTGTTTATAGGAGTCACATCTGGTTACTGGTGGTGAGAGGATATGGGATGATTTATTCCGGCTTTTCCAACCCTCCTGAGTCAGAGCACTGAAAAGGGGCTCATCCAGCTGCACATGTCCCATCCAGGCTGTTCTCTGCATGGATGACCAGCTCCATGAACTCTCCATTCCAGGGAATCACCTCCTTGCACTGTTGAAACAATTCCCAGGCAGTCAGGCCTGCCCACGTCCAGTGGCCCTTTCCCAACAAGGAATTTGGCCACAATGGTCCTTTCTGGAGACTGTGAGTTAAATGCCAAAGCATGTTACCCAGGGCCACTGGAGTCCCCAGGGATGTTGGATGAGCTTCTCCCAGCCTCTAGAGAGGTCAAATACATCCATGGAATCATAAAATGGTTTGGGTCGGGAAGGACCTTAAAGGTCATCCAGTTCCAACCCCCTGCCATGGGCAGGGACACCTTCCACTTCCAGGCTGGTCATATCCCCATCCAACCTGGCCTTGGGCACTTCCAGGGATGGGAATTTTGGGGATTCATCCCCAAATATAAGGCAGGTGAGCAGGAACAGGGGCTGCTCAGCTCTGGTTTAGCACGTTGGTCCCATAAGACAATGACATCTTGACCACAGAATTCAGGAGTTTTCTGCAGGAGCCAGAGGCTGGGGTTTGACCTGTGGTGGTTGACACCTGATGTCTACACCCTTAGGGGCTGAAGGGATGGTTCCTCTTCCCAGTTTCTTCTCTGAACATACCTTGGAAGGAGTCCAGGATTGACCACTGAGTGGTTCTCCCTTGGGATTATGTAACTGGAGTTTTCATGTGCTGGAGACAAGTAGGATGGGATGGAACACCTCTCCTGTGAGGAAAGGCTGAGAGAGTTGGAGCTGGTGAGCCTGGAGAAGAGAAGGCTCTGGGGAGACCTTATTGTGGCCTTTCAGCACCTTAAGGGGCTCCAAGAGAGGTGAAGAGGGACTTTGGACAAGGGCCTGGAGGGACAGGACAAGGGGGAATGGCTTCAAACTGACACAGGAGAGGTTTAAATTGGACATTGGGAAGAAATTCTTCCCTGTGAGTGAGAGGCCCTAGCACAGGTTGCCCAGGACATGTTTGAGCAACCTGGGCTAGTGGAAGGTATCCCTGCCCATAGCAGGGGGTGGGAACTGGATGGTCTTTGAGGTCCCTTCCAACCCAAACCATTCTGTGGTTCTATGGCTGTGGGTCCCTTCCCACTCCTCATATTCTGTGGTTAAATAGCTTAGAGAAGGTGCAACTGGGAGAGGTCCTGACTGGGACAGACACAGCCAAGAAAAGGGCAGGAAACCCCCCTGACTGGTGGAACCCCCTGGCACAGCTCTGCAAGGAGCACAAACCCTCACTCCCCATCCAGGTCAGCCACAGAACAGCCTCCAAAACAACCCTCTAAATTCAGGGAAGGGTTAGGAGGTGCTGAACTGGGGTGGATCACTGACTCAGCCACGGATCAGAACCTGGGCTGGGCCAGGGCAGGACCAGGAAGAGGCTGGGATGTTTGCCCAAGAGCTGTGACTGCACCGTGTCCCCTCCTGCCTTGTAAACCCCTGACAAACATCAGCAGGACTCAGTGGCTCCTGCTCTGATCTGCAACCCTGGCACCACACAGCACTGCAAGCCCTGGCTGAAGGACAGTTTACTTTTTGAATGATGAAAAACCAGCCCTAAGAACTGTATTTTTGCATGACACAGAAGCACAAAACGTTTATCTGACAAAGAAGTCTCTGGGTGGTTTTTTGCCCGATTTCCTTCTTGAGCAGTTTCCTAAGTTTTTTTCTGTCTTTTCCACACTTCTAAAAGGCCTGAAATTGAGGACAGGGTCTTGAAACAACTCAGTTTCCCATGTGTGCAAGAGATTTCTATTCCTCCAGCATCAAACCATGGTGCATTTATTAAAATAATAAACAGCTGGACAATAAAATGGTTTCTTCTTCTTTTCCCAAGCTGCACTTTTCCAAAGGCTGATTTTTCCTTATGGACTGAATGTTGTGATATACAATTCCTAAACGTACAAAAGGAGAGATTTGGATTAGATATTGGGAATAAATCCTTCCCTGGGAGGGTTGGGAGGAGCTGGAATGGAATTCTCAGGAAGGCTGTGGCTGCCCCATCCCTGGGAGTGTCCAAGGCCAGGTTGGACAGGGCTTGGAGCAACCTGGGATAGGGGAAGGGATCCCTGCCCATGACAGTAGATCTGGAACTAAACGAGATTCTAAGGTTTCACTGGGAGCATTAATTAGTGCTCATCATCTCTGTGGAGGTAATGAAGGAGAGGCCTTACAGCACTTCCTACAGCACATTAGAAGTTACATCCAGTACCTGGAAAACATCCCCAAGTTCCTCTGAAATCACCCCACTTTGCAGCAGCTGATTAAAAACTGGCTCTAAGACAGTCTGTGGGGTGGAGAGGCCACGTGAGCTGACACTTAAGGACCAGCAATCACTCTCTGTGCTCCACATTTCCCTTGTGGCCTGGGGCAAGTCACACCGTGTTTCCATTCCTCTGCCTTGTACAGATGTTATCGGGGCCCAATCCATTGAGAGATGCTCAGATAGTGGCTTTAATGGGGCCAGGGGAGAGAATGAGGCTAAAAATAAGCTTGCAGGGAGTCATCTGGCACAACAGAGCCCGGGGAAGGATTATCTGCTCCCAACCCACCCTGCACAGCCGCATTCCTGCTCTCCTTCCTGCACACGTTGTTGTGCAACGGGGATATTTTTGGGGGGCCAAGCGGAGCAGAAGGAGAGGTTGCTGTTTGCTCTGCTCTGCTGGCTGCTAAGCCACTCAAAACAATTAAAATACCTGCCCTCTGCAGAACATGCCTTAATTAATTGGAGCTGCCACTCAGCCGGGACGAGGCTGATGGAGCCGAGTTCGTCCGGTGGCATCTTGACTAATCCCACTGCCGTTGTCACTTGACAGATCTGTGTCAACAACCCTTGAAAACTCAGTCCTGGCCTTGCCTTGAGCTCTCTCTTCAGGCCTTTTCAAGCTCAGCCACAGGACTTGCAAACCAGGAGCTGCACCCTGGGCTGCTCTGCTGATGCTCTCGATTCCATCTCAGCCCCCACCACCTCCTCCCTGCATGACTTCCCTGCTTCGTCACCCCCAAGCCCATTTTATGGGGGACATCATCTTGTGAAGGCACCAGATCATTAAAAAAGCTCTTGCAATGAGCAGGATTTGCACACACACACAGGACGTGCTCACCACCAACACTGGAATGACCTCCGTGCCTGGAATACTGGAATAGTTTCATGGGTTTGAGTTCACCTCTGTGTTTCCAGCAAGGAATCACTTAAAGACCCAGCCCTGGACCCTCTCAGAGCTCTGCTGGTGGCCCTCCACGCTTGGGGTGGTTTCCCCACCTTCCCCTGCAGCAGAGGTGACAGGGATGGGGCTGAGTCAGGAAAGGAAACCATTTTGCTCCTTCCTCTCATCTCATTCCTGGCCTGGAGGGATTTTTTTTTTTTTTTGGAATGAGGACTTCACCCAGGGCAGGTGAGGGAAAGTGGAGGGATAGGCTGATTTTCTCACCAGGGGTCACTGCACATGGAATCATTTGCAAGGACACACCTGGGCGGTGCCACACTCAGGTGCCAAACTAGTTTTGTCTTCTGCTGTGGATTTCCATTCAGCAGCATCCTTTAAACTTCTTTTCTGCCATATAGCAAAAATAATGTGTTTGTCAGACAAATTGAAGAAAAACCAATGTAATTTCTGCCTGTAACATCCAATACTTCTGCAGTGAAAAGCAGGGTGTTCATCCTGCTATCTATTTTTTTTTCTTTTGACACCTTTTCAATCGTCACAATTAAAAAGAGAGGAAGGTGTGGCCGAAGTTTCAGAAAGGCAGCTGAGACGTGAGGATTTGAACACACTTGAGCTGTCCTGTTCCTCTGCATACGAAAGGAACCTCACAAAAATAAAGGCCTGCCCTCAGATTTTGACTATTTAATCAAATGGGGATATTTAAAGGAAAACTATTAAGAAAACAACCCCTTCCACTCTTTCTCCTGCAGGTCGTAGAGGCAGGGAATGGGAATTCTTTGTCGAGAGGCCTGTGAAGTCACTGCTTTTTGGCCTGGCTCCAATTGCCCCGTGGTGAAATGGCAGAGCGTTCAACAGCACTTCTCACACCCATGAACCATCAAGGACAGCTGTTTCCCCGCCCCCTCTCCCTAATCCCATCCAATTAATTTATGGCCTTTGATGTTTCTGCAGCAAACGTTCTGTTATCAGGTGCTCAGGTGCAGCAGCCCTGCCCTGATCCTCCTCACCCAAGTGGTGTGTTCCAGAGTCCGTGGGAAATGAGGAATATGAGCCTTGTTTCCATCGTGTCTGTGGCCTCCAGGAGCTGCTCCTCAGCCTGGAATCTCTTGGAGAAGGAATGTCTTAAAAAGCTGCCACTGACACAAAAACATCGAGAGGGGACAATTCAGAAACGGAGAAAACAGAGATATTTTTCTGTCTTGCCATTGTTCCCTCTCAATACTCCAAATGACCTCTGAGGACAAGCACAAAAATCCTCTGTTAATCCTCATATCTCCTGTTCCTTCCTCGTCCACCCAGTGCCCACATCCATCACAAGCAACAAATCCAAATTTTATTCATGTCAATGCTAATTTGCACACGGGGAGATGCTGAGGGGAAAACATCTGCCCCAGGAAACCTCTGCCTCATTTCCACATAAAACTTAATAAAATGTTGAGTCTGTGCTAAAAACAAACCCAAAAAACCAACACAGAAATTCTTGCAGGGCTTTTGTCCGTGGCATCTGTATCCAAAAGAGTCAAGAATTCACTGATGTTCGGATTGCCAGAAGAAATTCAAACAACAGTCATTTCCTGCACCTCTACCAAAATATGTTGTCCCCTTGTGATGCTCTTTTAACGTTTTTTTATGTGTTCTGAGGGCCATTTTGGGATAAATCAAGCCCAGGTGATCAGGCAGCACATGATAATACCTGGTAGGATCCTGCTTAGCAGGCACTGGAGGTGGGAAGTGCCCACAGCCTCCTCAGAAATGCTGTGCGGGTAAAGGATGAAAAAAGCATTTTTCATTAAAATACAAAAAAAAACAAAAACAAAAACAAAAACAAAAACAAAAACAAAAAAACAAAAAAAAAAAAAAAAAAAAGTACTTTTCTCCCCTTTTAGAAATGGCAGCAGCAAGTTCCAGGCTCAGAAGTGACAGTTCCAGGCCAGTAGACACTTTTGGGCACTGGGGGTTGGTCACCAGCAGGGGTTAGGCTCAAGAGATCTCCCAAACAATTCCCTGGGATGGCAGAGGAGATGACACAAGAGCATTCCCAGGAGGCAGTTTGGAAGGAAATAGTCTATTTGGGCAGGAAAAAGAATATTGGGCCATTTCTCCTTAGTCCACTTCAGTGCCAGACTCTGGCAGTGGCAGGGGGTTGGAATGAGATGGTCTTGAAGGTTCCTTTCATTCCAAATCATCCTGTGATTCCACGGCCTATAATTTTTTTTTCAGATGCTCTGCAATATCAGTTTTAAATAACAAACACCACCTGTAGTTGAAATCTGCAGCAAAAGGCTTAAAAAGAGGAGGTGGAAGAGGTGGAATGATGCTCTCCTCGAGCTGTGGGATTGCTGGGAGAGGAGAAATCCAAGTAATCTGGTGAAGGAAACCCCTTTTCCAAATGGATCCAGGAATTCTCAGACTGAATAATTCCCCTTTTTTTAAATCTGTCCAAACCTTGGGTAAAGTGCCTTCAGCCAGTCACCACTTCAAGCCCAATCAAGGGCTGCAAAATGGTCCAGCTGTTTGGTTTTTTTGTCCATCCTCAGCTCCAGAGCTGCCCATCCGTATTCCCCATGTTCAGCAGGAATACTGAACATCCAGGCTGCAAGAGCTTGTTTGCCTGTAAAAGTGGACTTCCAATGCTGTGTTAACTGGGAAGAGAAAGGCTGGTGACAATTTATCCCCTTCTTGTCCAGTAGTCACGTTCTGGAGAAAGGTCTCGTTCCCAGAGACCTTTTCGTAAAGTGGTAAAGATGCCAAGAAGGGAAACAGAGGACCTGGAGCCTGGGATGCAGGTTTATTCCCCAGAATCGGAGCAGAATGGAATTAATGATTAACGAGATGGAATTTAACAAGTGCAAATGCCAAATTCTGTACTGACAGTGGAGGATAAATTGAGAGAAGATCGAGTGGAGAGCAGAAAGGCATCTGAAAGCAGCTCAGCAGTGTGTCCATGGCAGCCAAGAGGACAAACCAGATCCTGGGAGATTACCAGAGGGATTATCCCACTGTATTCAGCATTTCACCTAAAATATTGTGTGCAAATTCTGGGCCCCACCAATTAAGAAGGATGGGAATGTCCTTGAATGTCTCCATGTGAGGGCAATAAATTTGGTGGAAGGGCTGGAGGGCACATCCTGTGAGGAACAGCTGAGGATTCTGGGGTTTTGTATTTTGGAGAAAAGGAGACAGAGGGAACCTCCTCACAGCTCCCTGAGGGAAGTGTTGACCTCTTTTCCCAGGAAAGGTTCAAAGCTGCACTAGGGAAGGTTCAGATTGGACATCAGGGAACATTTCTTTGCCAAGAGGGTCAACAAACACTGGAACAGCCTTCCTGGAGAGGTGGTCAATGCTCCAAGTCTTCAGAACTCGCTTTAAGTTTTGGTCAGCCCTGAACTGCTCAGGCACTTGGGCTAGATGGTCCTTGTAGGACCCTTCCAACTGAAATTTCCATTCTATTCTATTCTATTCTATTCTATTCTATTCTATTCTATTCTATTCTATTCTATTCTATTCTATTCTATTCTATTCTATTCTATTCTTTCTAATCCAATTTAATTTATTCTGACCTAATCTGTCCTATGCAGAACACCTGGCTCCTTCCCCTGCACATATTTCACCACACTTTCCACAAAGAACCCCAAAAAATTACAAAGGGCGGAGCAAAAACAGACAAGGAAGCAAAACTACAACTCTGTGTGGACACACTGAGGTAAATTCCCTTCCATCACCACCCTGGTGATTCACCACGAAATCAAAACCAGGGGACACCTTTTGCATCACAGAAATTCCATTGAATCCTTCTGCTTCCATGGTTCTGGCTTTGGGATTAAGATGTTGACGTGAACAAGCCCAAAGTCCTCAGGCTACAGGAGGACATCCAGCTGCCTCTTTCCTCTGGAACAGTGGGATAAGGCACCATCCCAAAGAAAATTAGGGATGCAGGAGGCAGTGACACTTTCTGAAGATGGTTGGGTGTGTTCTGAAGGGTGGGTGTGTTGATCTGCCTCAAAGCTGTAGTAGGATTGTCTGTCCAAGAGGAGCCCAAGAGGAGAAGGGTCTCATTTACATCATCAGTATCACAGAATTATAGGATGGTTTGGGTTGGAAGGGACCTGAAAGATCATCTCATTCCACCTCCTGCCATGGGCAGGGACACCTTCCACTAGCCCAGGTTGCTTCAAGCCCTGTCCAACCTTGCCTTGGACACTTCCAGGGATGGGGCAGCCACAGCTTCTCTGGGAAATCCATTCCAGCCTCTCACCACCCTCACAGAGAAGAATTCCTTCCCCATATCCCCTCTGGCAGTGGGAAGCCATTCCCTGTGTCCTGTCCCTCCATCCCTTCTCCCAAGTCCCTCTCCAGCTCTATTGGAGCCCCTTTAGGCCCTGGAAGGGTCTCTAAGGTCACTTTGGGTCCTTCTCTTCTCCAATCCCAACCCTCTCATCCTTTCAACGTCTTTAATAGGATAGTGAGGCAAACAGGCCCCACACATCAAAACCAAGGGAACATTTCCCCTGTGCCATCCTTATTTTCCTTGTCTCCTCTCTTCCACACCATCCATTCAGAGCTGACACTGGGAGTTCTTTCAGCAGAAACAAAGGGCAGGGAACCCTCCCCTTGCCCACGTGTAGAATAACATTCAAACTTGACCGGCTCTCCTAAAAACCAGAGGAGATTTTACCAGGTCACTTCTTCCTTCATCACCCATTTCTACCACTCCAAACCCTTGGAGTTACCCAAACACGGATTCCCAGGACACTGGAAGAGATTTAAAAGGTCGTGGTGTGTGGAAAACCTTGTTCCCTCTGCACCCAGAGCTGAGCACTGACCACAACCTCTTCTTTGGAACTCAAGGGCTCTTGGCAAACCCAGAATCCCAAATGGTGCCTTATCCAATGTCCTTGGATGACAGGGCAGCACCAACAGGCTCACAGGGTAGAATCTTGGAGGCTGAGATCAAGGCTTTTCCTGGAAGGGGAACTGCTGGGAAGGAGATAGAGCCCTTCCACTCAAATATCTGTTATACAACACTGCTTATATTTACTTCCTTTTTTATAGCCTTTACTTCCCTGTCCCCATCCCAGTTTGCCACTCACGTGGGCATGGAGTGCTGCTCTGGCCTTGGGCAGCATTGGAATATTTGTATGGACAGCAGGAGGACCTGCCCAGATCAGCTTTTCTGTGGTTTAGAGCCAGTTAATTGGTGCTGCCTGGGCCACCCATCCCTGCACTGAGCAGTGGCCACGTCCCCTGAGAGCACAAAGCAACACAACTCTGGGGCTCAGAAAGGAAGGGGACACTCCTGAGCTACTGAAGTTATTTTTAGGTTCCACCAAAACATCATCCTGACATTGCTTTGACCAGTGGATCCCACTCTGATCAAGCTCCACCTTAAAATCCAGCCCTTTGTTCTTTGATCCATCTGTCAGTACAAAACTAATTCTTTGCCTGGGCTCCTATTTCTAGTTTTCTTTTCCTATTTTTTCTTTTTTCTTTCTATTTTCCTATTTCTATTTCCTAATTTTCTTCCCTCTATTTTTAGTTCTTTCTATTTTCCCATTTCTATTATTTTTATTTTCTAATTTTCTTTTTTTCTATTTTTTTCCCATTGATTTGTGTCTTGGCCAGACCCCATCCGTATGTTTTTTGTCACCATTTTTCTTGTCTCAGACAGGTCTTCCTTTCCAAATTTCCTGGTTTTGAGTGTGTTCATAGTTGGGAATCCTTTCTCCTTGTGCTAAGAAATCCCAACTCTTTAAAAATCCTGGAATGGTTTGGGTTGGAAGGGACCTGAAAGATCATCCATTTCTACCCCTTTCCATGGGCAGGGACACCTCCCACTATCCCAGGTTGCTCCAACCTGGCCTTGGACACTTCCAGAGATTCAGGGGCACCCACATCTTCTCTGGGCAACTTATCCCAAGGCCTCCCCACCCTCCCAGGGAAGAATTTCTTCCCAATATCCCACCTCAGCCTCTCCCCTATTAGTTTAAAACCATTCCCCCTTTTCCTATCACTAATAATTCACTCTCCCTCTTTTTTTAAAAGTTCTTTTTGGCTTCATTTACCACCCACTCCCATCTTCCACCATCCTTTCCATGGGAATCCCAGGTTTCTTGGGCACAGAAACACCATCAGTGCTACAAGTGAGGACTTGTTGGTGTTTCACACAATGACCCAGCCCCAACCACGACACATTTTTTGTTGGGCTTCCTCGGGTGTCTGACAGACATTTCAGCCCCCCATCAACCAATAATTCCACATCTTTCATCTCCCAACCCTTTCCAGGTGACTTCCTAATCCACCCTGTGACTCTCTCGTCACGCTGTATGATCCCATTAGGACCTGACTTGCATCCAAGCCACCTGGTTGTTTACGATATCCCAATCCTTCCCGGAATTGCTGGTGCTTCCCGAATCTGTGCTGCCAGTAAATGCCATCGGCATCCTCCTGTTTGGCACCTTTCAAGGCATTGACAGATAATATGGACACAAAAAGATTAACCAGGAGCACTCCCAAAGTGAGGAACGGCTCGAATGACTTTGCCCCAGACTCACATCCCGTCCCCAACACTCCCAATATTTTCAACCCCTCCACTTCCAAGCCTTTAAAAAGTTCTCACCCATCTTATATTGATTTAAATTCCATCTGTGCCATCTTAATAAATATTCTCATGTTATGTTATTTATATGGTATATGTAATACTTATATATATTACATATATATATACATATATATAACATATATAATATTACTTATACATTATATTATTTATATATAATATTGCTTATATATAACATATATTACATATATATAACATTATATATAATGTTACACATTATATTATTTATATATAATATTACTTATATATAATATTATTTTTATATCATGTTGTTTACATATAATATTACTTATATATTATAGTATTTATATATAATATTGCATCTCTATATTATTTTAATTATATAATATATATAATATTACTTATATATATTATTTTGCTGAACTCACGAAAAAAAGACTTTATTAACATGAAAACAATGAAGATAAACTTGGGGTTTTATGTCTTTTTGTGGTTTTTGATTATTCTCTCTCATTTAAACACTGCTTTTAATCCTGGCATGTTATTAAGGCCACACAAATGGCTGTTGCCCCTCCCCTTTTTAATTTAGGTGGTAAATTCTTGACCAATTTATACATAATATTTGGGAGTAGACCTGGACCTGCCCTTCTATATTCCAGGATGGAAAACATTCTGTCCTGCTTTGTCCCAACTAAGCTTTTTGGTCCACCTCAAGTGTTATTTCTGTTCTTGGGCACCTTTCTCCACGTTGTCTTTACCCCCAAAGTCAAAGGCACTTGAAATATTCAATAAGCAAATGGTTTAATTTAATATTCTGTTTTCCTCTCTCACATTTTCACTACTTTATTTTGGCTCTCCACATAAATAATTTTTACTTTTAGTGATTTTCTCATTGTTTAAGTCATTTTGACTGTTGCAAATTTTGACTTCACTTATTTCTTCACCTGATTTTCTCTGCTGCTCCCATTTTTTCAGGCTCCCCCCTCGTTCCTAATTTAACCTTCAGAATTGTTATTTACCCATTTCAGACCACACTTATTCATCTGTAGATGTTCTTGCTCTGCTTTTCCTCTTTGTTAGGGGGACAAATTCTGGATTTCAGTGAACCAGAAGCTTCAAGCCCTGCATCCAAATCCTTGACCTTGGAGTTCACTCACCCTTTCTCAATATATCAATATATTTAACCACATATCAATATATTTGTCTGTATATCAACCACATATCAATATTTATCATTGGTATCTGATTGTTTGAAATGGAACCAACCAAAAATTCAGCTGGATGAGGAGAGAATATCATTCCAAGTGTGTCAGACTCCTGATCCCAGACACCTCAAAGGAGGAAGGGAAGACACAACTGGTCTGTGTTGGAGGGGGTTAAAAGGAGCTGAAAGATTAAATCAAAATTATTCTGAACAATAAACTCTGGGCAGGCAGCTGAGCTCTGGAAATATGTGGGATTCCCAGAATCCTGGAAACAAAACTGGAAAGAGTGGCTGTGGATGTTTCAGGTGGACACACGGACAGATGAGGAAGGAGCTTCGTCCTGCTGGGAAGTGTTGGCACAGTTCAAAGAGTCACAGAACGTCCAGAGTTTGGAAGGGACCCACAAGGATCATCCAGTCCAGCTCCTGGCCCTGCACAGGGACACTCCAAGAATCCCACCATGGGCCTGAGAGTGTTGTCCTGCAAGGGGATGGCCTTTCTCTCTGAGATCTTGAGGGACAGCTCAGCCTTTCAGGGCCTGGCTGGGTGTGGACGTTGCTGGCTCGTAAGAGGCTCCGGTTTGTGGGACTGGGAGATTGCTGCCCCTGCAGCAATCCCAATCCCAATGCCAGGCTGGGCAGAATGGATTGAGAGCAACCCTGAGGAGAAGGACTTGGGGTGTTATGAAGTTCAAGATGACCTGACCAAGTGGCAGCCCAGAAATGACCCCTGTCCTGGGCTCATCCCACAGTGTTGGCAGCAGGACAGGGGGGGATTCTGCCCCTCTGCCCCCTCAGGTGAGATCCCACCTGTAGAGCTGCCTCCACCCCTGGGGAACAACAGCAGAAGGACATGGAGTGGCTGGAGCAAGTCCAGGGGAGGCCACGGAGATGCTCCCAGGGCTGGAGCCCCTCTGCTCTGGAGCCAGGCTGGGAGAACTGGGGGGGTTCACCTGGAGGAGAGAAGGCTCCATGGAGACCTGAGAGCCCCTTCCAGGGCCTAAAGGGGCTCCAGGAGAGCTGGAGAGGGAGTGGGGACAAGGGATGGAGGGACAGCACACAGGGAATGGCTTCAAATTAACAGAGGGAAAGTTTTGATTTGATATCAGAGACAAATTCTTCCCTGTGAGGGTGGGGAGGCCCTGGCACAGGTTGCCCAGAGAAGATGTTGCTGCCAATCCCTGGAAGGGGGTTCAAGGCCAGGTTGGAGGGGGCTTGGAGCAACCTGGGCTAGTGGAAGGTGTCCCTGCCCAGGGCAGGGGGTTGGAACAGGGTGACCTTTAAGGTCCCTTCCAACCCAAACAGTTGTGATTCTTTGACTCCGTGACAAGAGGCCTCCAGGTGACCTCGTCTCCACCCACGAGAGGTGCCTTTCAGAGCCAGTGAAGGGAAGCAGGTGATCCGCAGGCCCATCCATGTTTTGATGAGCCTTTTGTCCAAAGCAGCTCTGATGAAATGTGCTGTGTCTGCCCGAGTGGAAAAAAAGCAACAGCCCTGGTGAGTCACCCCTGGCATGGAAGAAAGGCTGCACTTAGGGCAGATGACTCCCACTCCAGAGTTTGTGTCCTACTTCAATCTGTTTGTGACTGTGCAAACTTTGAAAGGTCGTTGTCTGCTGCATTTTCATTGGTGGTCCCACAGCTTTACTCCCTGGCCACACAGATCCCAGGGATGATTTTTTTCGGTCATGCTGTTCCATTTGGTGGGCTGGATCCCCAGGGCAACATCCACCAGAGGCTGTTTTGATCCCTCAGCAGGGGTTGCTCCTTGGATTAGCTCATGGTGGGACATCCAGATCTGCATCTGGTGACAGACTTCGCTGCCAACGTGGGACATGAACCACAAGTGCCAGTCAAAGGCACTGCTGATGGTACTGAATTTTGACAAAGTGAGGTCAGGCACTTCAACACCCAGTGACAGATCTCTGGTTGTGACAAGTGATGAGTTAATCCCCTTTGCACAACTGAAGTCTAGCTGATAAAGAAAGAAAATCTCCCTGAGAAGAGGAAGGAGGTACCAGGCCCTGTAACTGGACAGTCTTTGGGTGTTCTCCAGCCCTGCACCACTGCAGAAGGTTGGTGAGAGGCCAACAGTGCCCTCAACTGATTAAAGAGTGGACAAAGGCATGGGAGACTGCCAAGCAACAGCAGCCCCCAGGAATACTCCCACCACCCTTCAGCCATGGCTTTTTTTATTGACCAAACATTGGAACAGGCTGCCCAGGGCAGTGGTGGACTCACCATCCCTGGTGGACTCACCATCCCTGGAACTGTTCAAAAAAGCCTGTGGATGTGGCACTTAAGGACGTGGTTTAACTGTGTGGGTTGATGGTTGGCCTTGGAAATTCAACCTTAATGATTCAGTGATTCCAAATCATCCGCCTCTCGGATGGAATATCACAGGGCCATGTGATCCTCTCTACATGATGGAGCATGAATTTATGGGTCACATAAATTCCACATTTGTGGGATTTCATCTGTGGTTGGCAGCAGCTCCCACTGGGACAGGCAGGGGAATCACAACAATCACAGAGGATGAATGCAGGAGGTTTTTTTCTGAGGACATATCCAGGTTTGGTCTCTGCTGGTCTTTAAAAGGGGTCAGGATCCATTCCCTGATCCTCATGACAGCTCGTGGCTGCTTAACTGAGGTTTCTCGCCCTTCCAGCCAGAATGACATCACTGGAAACATCCTTATCCCATTCTACAGTGCTTGGGACAGATCCAGTGGGTTCAGGCCACAGCAGGGGCAGGGACCATGTCACACACACTCCAAAAAGTCCTCAAGTCCATGGCAGCACCGATACAGCTTCAAGGACACCTGCAATGCCTGACTTGTGGACATTTATCCCCCTGGGGTCCAATCCAGAATCACATCTTGGACCTTTTTTAATGTTTTAGGCAGATGTTTGAGGGACCTGCATTCCCAGGGCTGACCAAACACAGTTGAATAAGTGATGCTTGAAGGGGTTGTCCTCAACCCTGTGCTAGAAGAAGAGGAACCCGAGCCACCTGGTCCAGTGGAAGGTGTCCCTGCCCATGGCTGGGACGGGATCTTTAAGAGATGATTTTTAAGGTTCCTTCCAGTTCACACCATCCTGTGGATCAAGGGTTGGACTTGATGACCTCAGAGGTCCTTTCCAACCCATCTGATTCTGTGTTTCTTTATGATTCCAAGGTGAAAATCTCCATATCCCTGAACTCCCCTTTTTTCCTCTCAGAGCACTGAACACAGCTCAGGCCCTTTTCTAAAAACACAGAAGGTTTGGAGAGTTTCCTCCCATGCCCAGTAGTTCACCTGCTTTTTAGCCCAGGGATTAGTGTGCTTAAGCCAGGATTTGGGAGAAATGAGCACAATTTCCTTCTCTGCTTGAAGAGGTTCAACTCCTCCCCTCACCTCTTCAGGCGGGGTGTGGAAACCCCCAAAATGTAGCACTGACACAGAGAGAAAAGGGCGAAAAAAGCTCTTTATGGATTCAATGAGTCAGTGCTGGGATTCTGGAATCCTCTTTGATAGTTCCCAACGTGGAGAAAGGTGTTTTTTGTATCCAGCAGCCCCCAGGAAGAAAGACCTGAAGAGCTCCCGGGTGCTCCAAGAGTCACCCTCACACTTTCACCCTGCCCGAAACCCAAATTCCTTCCTGCCCCGTGGCAGAGTTTCATCAGGAGGGTGGAGACCAACCCCACCCCAACAAGCCCAGTGTCTTGTTGTTGACACACACCCGTGACAGGTGGAACTTCCATGGGCTCACCACCTCCTCCAGCATCCCTGCGTCCACGGACACGGGCAGAGAGGTTTCCCACAGCTGACTCACAAGTGCTGGAACCCAGAAGTCCCCCAGGAAAAATCCCACCCTCCCTGGAGCACAGGAGCTGAATTCCAGCTGAGTCAGTGCTCTGATCAGCTGTGTTCATTCCAGCTGTCACCACGACGTCTGGAGATCTGACACCTGGAAATCTGATATCTGGAAAACCAAAAATGGTCCTGCAAATCAGGGAAGAGGTGAACACCATGTGGGCTGATGCCAAGGCTACCATGGCATGACCACAGTGTCAAATGTGGTTGTTTGTGACAGAAGGATCTGCTCTGCTCGTGCCTGGGACTGGGAGAGAGAAGGGAATGGGGTGACCTTGTTGCAGCCTTTCAGTACCTGAAGTGGGGAAAAGACTTTGGAGAAGGGCCTGGAATGACAGGATAAGGGGGAATGGCTTTAAACTGCCAGAGGGCAGGGGTAGATGGGATGTTGGGAAGAAATTCTTCCCTGTGAGGGTGGTGAGGCCCTGGCATGGGTTGCCCAGAGGGGCTGTGTCTGCCCCATCCCTGGAAGTGTCCATGGCCAGGTTGGAGCAACCTGGGATAGGGGAAGGTATCCCTGCCCATGGCAGGGAGTTGGAATTCCATGATCTTTCAGGTCCCTTCCAACCCAAACCATTCCATGGAGAGGCTCAAGGCAATATCCAGTTCTGGGCTGGGCAATGTAGGGAAAAAGTTGACAAACCAGAGGTGGTTAAGAGAAGGACCACTCGGAGGATTAAAGCCCTGGAGAACAGACTTCTCACAGAAGGAGTCAAAAAACCCACCAAAGTTCTATCAGATAAATATCCTAAACAAAATACATCTCCACAGGGGACAGGAAAATTGTAGCAGTGAGAAATTAGGTTTAGTAAAGGGGTAACAGGAGCTACTGTTTGTAGGAACTCTACAAATCAGAGTAAAATATTTTACCCAGGAGTAGCTTCGCACCTGGTTGATATCCAACCTCTGCACCAGCTCATCAGAGCTTGGTGTTCGTCCCCTGCCAGAAAATATGCTTTGTTTTTCATCCAAACAAGGATTAACTGTAAGGGAAGTCAAAGCAGGGAGTTATAAACCTGTAAACACCGAATTTATGTCACCTGCCTTTCCTGGTGCACGTGAGAAGCAGAGAGAGATTATATCTACCTGCATCACCTTATAAATAAAGACAGTCTCCCAGGGACAGGCTGGGAGTGGGTTTGGATTGATATCACTGAGGATTCCAAGAGGTTTTTGGCACACAAACCTTTCTCCCTATGCACCACCCCTCGTTTATATTCTCACCTCTTCAGACCTGAAGTGACATTTCAACTGAAGTCCCTTATGGCTCCTGTCAGTCAGGGCTCAAAACCTTTTCCAGGGTTTATTCCACCCCTGACAGAGACAGATGGGAATTTAGGGCCTCCTGAGCCCTGCAAGTTGTCTAAGCCTGACCTAACTATGTCAAACCACATCTTCCAAATCTTTATCAAGCTCAGCTTAAAGCAAGAGGAGTTTCTACCCTGCCTTTTCTTAGAGAAAGAATCCAATTTTTCCCATCAAGACCCAACCTCTGATTCCCAGTCTCATTTAACTTTGGCTTGTCCTAACTCTGGCAAGACAAAACAGTCTTTTCCAGTGCCATCTTTTGGGGTGGTTCCTGTTCTTCCCAGTCTTCTTGGTTTGTTGTTTTTTTTTTTCCATCAGGACTCCCCCCCATTTTTTTCTTGACAGGGGCAGTGAATTTCCAGCTGAGAAGCCGGTGGGATGTTACCACTTCCCAAATTCCCCTGCCAAGAGCCTCCCTTTTCCCCCAACACACGAGCTGGCATCACCTGGGGTTGTTTGTGCTGGGTTTTGGAGATGTTTTCAGGGCTCCATCTCACCTCTTTATCTTTACATCAACTAATACCTTAAAGGCAACAGACCTCAGAGGCCTTTCCTTCCCTCCACAACTTTACTGGCACGTTCCCAACTTCTCTCTCTCTCCCCGAATTCTGGCTCTGCTGCACACCCAGCCACTCTGCAGGAGCTCTGCTGTTTTCCCAGGGGAAAGAATCCAATTTTTCCCATTAAGACTGAGGATCTTAATGGATTTCATGGAAAGATCTCCAACCTTTTCAGCCTTTTAGACAGAGTTAAGACAGTGGTTAAGGATTTTCATCGCTATTCCTTCCACCAGGCTGATTTCTTCCAAGGATTTCTCACCATGGAATGACTTGCAGGTATGAGAGGACCACTGGAACACCTCTGCCTGGACATCTCCACTCAACAAGCCACTCACCACCCACCTTTTCTGGTGCCAACCCCACCGTGCTTTCCTCTGGAGACAGAACCACCTGGAATGCTCGAAGTGCTGGATCTTTTCCAGTTTCAAGGTTGTTCATTAAAGATGTTGCTCAAATTTGCCTCGAGCCGCCCGGTTACAACAGGGATCTGGATGTAACTGGGTCTGGTGGCTTTCAGGGAGCAGAGTTTTGCCTGTTCACCCAGAGAGTTCTGTTTGAACTGCTTTATGTTTGCTTTTCTGCATGTTTTGAGCTGCTTTTCTTTATGTTTGAGCTGCTTTTCTTTATGTTTGAGCTGATTTCCTCTATATTTTGAGCTGCTTTTCTCTATATTTGAGCTGCTTTTCTCTATGTTTGAGCTGCTTTTCTTCATGTTTGATTTTCTTTATGTTTGACCTGCTTTTCTTTATTTTTGAGTTGGTTTCCTCCATGTTTGGAGCTGCTTTTCTTTATGTTTGGTTTTCTTCATATTCCGAGCTGCTTTTCTTCATGTTTTGAGCTGCTTTTCTCTATGTTTGACCTAATTTTCTTTAATTTTGAATTGTTTTCCTCCATGTTTGGAGCTGGTTTCCTCTGTATTTGAGCTGCTTTTCTTTCTATTTGGTTTTCTTCATATTTTGAGCTGCTTTTCTTTATGTTTGAGCTGCTTTTCTCTATGTTTGAGCTGCTTTTCTTCATGTTTATTTTTCTTCATATTTTGAGCTGTTTTTCTTCATGTTTGAGCTGCTTTTCTTTATTTTTGAGCTGGTTTCCTCTACGTTTTGAGCTGCTTTATGTTTGCTTTTCTTCATGTTTTGAGCTGGTTTTCTTTATGTTTGAGCTGCTTTTCTTCATGTTTTGAGCTGGTTTGTTCTGTGGTTTTATGTTTGTTTTTTTTTTTAAATGTCGCTGATCTCTGACAGCACAGGGAGATAAAATAAAGGACGTTTTTCACCCTCATAGTCGGGTGCCAGTTTTCCCTCCCCTTTTCCCAAGGCCCAGCACTGATCCCGCCTCCCCAGCTTTGTGTCATCCATGACTGGGGAAATTTTCCTTAGCAAAGCTTCTCGGGCTCCTGGGAGCCATCCTCAGTCTGGGAATAAAGGATGGGCTGCCGTGAATGGCAGCAATGCCCACGTGTGTTGTCATAACAAGTCTGTGACAAGCGAAGCACCAAGTCATTAAAACCTCCTCGTTCAGCCACCTCATCTCCCATTCCTGAGGTCTCCAAGTGACTTCCCAGTGATTCACAAACTTCTCTCCTCTGGCTTATTCAGCTGGTTTTATGGGGAGTTGCATAACAGCGCTGGGGTTTTCCCAGTTTAGATCCCAACAAACAGGGACACGAAGTCTTTCAGCTTTTCCCGTGAAATATGAAATGCCTCTGGCTCGGGCAAAAGGGAGAAGCAAATCACTTCTGCCCAGCTCCAGGTGTTTTGAGCTGTTTCCCCCAAATATTGGATAAGATCCAGAATAAACTGGAGTGTTTGAAAGGGTTGCCTTGATACCCTCGTAAAGAGGAATTCACTCTCAGGAAGGTACCGAAGTGGGAAAATCGCTTCATTTCCCCACGTTGGGCCTATTCCCCGGCTTCAGAATGAAATTTGGGAAAGGGCTGACGGTTTCCCAAAAGAAGGCTGAGCTTCCTGCTTTGCCACCATGACCCAGGACCTGGAAAAACAACATGGCATATCCGAACCCCTGACTTGGAAGCACCATCTCCCACCAGCACGCCCAGCAGCTCAGCACAGGGGCTGAGTTCATGACTGGCATCCAAAAGCCAGCCTTGCTTTTGCCCTGGATTTGGGAAAACAACCATCTTTAGGCCGTGCCAGCCCATGGAAACACTTTTTCCAAGGCACGTGGGGAGGCCCAGCCTGCTGCCACTCGCACCTTGGCTGGCGCTGCCCGCACGTGACACGAGCCGGCTCCGGGCTCTGCAAGGAGCAAACACACCTTGTCACATTCCCCATCCAAGCCCTTGGCACGGGGCCACACCTTGCAGTGTTTTGGCTTTTCCATGGGAGCAGCCCCAGGACACGAAGCCGAGGAAGAGGCATGGCAGGAGTGAGCTCGCCGGGGTGATGTCACCTCCCCGGGGAAACTCGTTCCTCTGCAAATCCCAATCCAGGCTGGAGCGGAGCTCTCCCCTGCTCACCCCGAGGGAATCCGCCCACAAGGATCAACAGCAGGTGGTGGAGGGTGGGAAAACATATAAAGCTCCCAGGGAGCAGCTCTCCCTGACTGTCCTGGCTCCACGGATCTGCTCCCAGCATGAAGACACTCCTGGTTGGGCTCCTGCTTGGCCTGGCATGCCTGGAGTTGGGTAAGATCTCCTCATTCCCAACTCTGCAGGGACCACTCTGGGAAATTCCTGGCAGGGGAGGGAAAGGAATCAGGGCAGAGAGACCTGAGAACCCCCAGGGAGGGGAAATAACACCTCTGTGTGTTTAAGAAGGTCACTGGAGAGGGTGAATGGGGAAAAGGGATTTGCATTCCTGGTGGGAAGAGCTGTGATTCCTGACTGGGAATGATGCACATCATTTGGACGCACAGGGATGTGTATCCCATATCCAGGGATGGACAGGATCAAGGCTGCTTTGTAAGGCTCAGGTCTAAGTGACAGCAACGTGGCACAGGGCAGGAGGACCATTTGGGCAAGGGCTTAATCCTAAACTGCCATCCTGTCCCTTCAGGAATGGGGTGGGATAGGTTCATCCTTAGCTCCTGCCATCCCTAAAACCTCCCAGCTGGCTGCTGGAAGGACTGAAAACCAAGGGATGAGCCTCAATCTAGATATGAGGGAAGGTAGGAGAAAAAACTCTGAAGGCTTTGGAAAGGTATACTGAACCACCTGCTCCAGGATTTTCCCTCATTTCGGGAGATGAGGAGATGGGTGGGGGTGGGAATTCCCCTGGGGCTATTTGGGTTTGGTCTCTGATGGACAGCAGGATCATGGCTGTGTCTTCCTCCATCTGTTTGTCACCTGCTGCAGCTCCATCCCGGGGGTGCCACCACCCCGGTGGGGTTTAACCTCCAGCCCCAGAGACCCTCAGGCTGCTTCCATGGGATCTTGAAGGATCCCAAAGGAAAGGCAGCCTGGACAGGGGGGAAAAGCCTCCATCTGGAACCCTGTTTGGGATCCAGTGGAATTCCTGAGGATCTGACAGAGCAGGTTTCCACCCATAGGTCTGGCAGTGCTGGCACGGAGAGGCACCACCACCCTTTGCTTTAGGGCTGAGGTCAGGGCAGGAATGGCTTTTCTGGGATCATCCAGTGGGAAGCAGCTGGTTTAGGGACAACTGAGGGATGTGTTTGTGACCATCCAGCCTCCAGAGGTGTGATATCGAGGGATGAAAGGCACTGTTGGATGGTGATGAGGAGGGAATTTTTGGACCAAGATCAGGACACAGAGATGTCCACATTCAGTTCTTCTGGTCTGATCCTTATGGATTTGGGTTTTCCTCTTCCCCTGCAACCTTCCTGCAGAACCAGTGTCCTTAGAGTCAGTGAAAGAGGAGGGGGCTGAGGGCTTCCTTAAATCTGCTTTTAACTGGGATTCACTCCCACGGAGCCTGGGGCACTTCCCTGCTCTCCTTGAAAATGGTGAGGTTTGGAAACCACCTCAACCCAAAGGTTGCAGAGCAGTTTCTCAGGGGCTTTGAGCCACCACTGCTCCATCCACCATCCATCCATCCATCCATCCATCCACCATCCATCCATCCACCATCCATCCATCCATCCATCTATCCATCCATCCACCATCTATCCATCCATCCACCATCCATCCATCCATCCACCATCTATCCATCCATCCACCATCCATCCACCATCCATCCATCCACCATCCATCCATCCATCCATCCATCCATCCATCCATCCATCCACCATCTATCCATCCATCCATCTATCCATCCATCCATCCACCATCCATCCATCCATCCACCATCCATCCATCCATCCACCATCTATCCATCCATCCATCCATCCATCTATCCATCCATCCACCATCCATCCATCCATCCATCCATCCATCTATCAATCTATCCATCCATCCACCATCCATCCATCCATCCATCCATCCATCCATCCATCCATCCATCCATCCATCCATCCATCCATCCACCACCCCACACACCCAACAAACCTCCAAACTCTCAGGCTGATGATGAGTTTTCTCCCTCAAGTGACTTCTCCTGGATCATTTCCGAAGGGATTTGGTGACACCCTGAGCTGGGAAAAGCAGGGATGGCTCCACCACACCTGTTTCCAAGGATATGGCCATGACAAAAACATCAGCACTCGTATTAAAAAGTCCTTTTTTTACCCCTGCAAACAGGACAAAGACAGTTTTTGCATCGTGTGGGTTCTACTACACAAAACTTTCCAAAGGAGGTGCTGAAAGAAGTAACCTTAATAATTATTAAAATATCTTAAATGTTAAATTTAATATAAATTTTAAATTTAGGAAAAAAGATTAACTTAAATTTTAAAACTTAAATTTACTTTACTTTTTAAACTTTTTTTTTAATATTTAATTTTAATTTACATTTAAAAACTTCAATTTTAAATTTTTCAAAAGAGACGACAGAGATGATTTTTGCATTGTGTAGGTTCTACTACACACTTGAATTTTCCAAAGGAGGTGTTGGGAGAAGCAACCTTAAAAATTCTTAAAATGCCTTAAATTTAAAATTTTATATAAATTTAAAATTAAAAATAAATTAAATTTTAAAACTTAAATTAAACTTTAATTTTTAAAACTTTTTAAATATTTAATTTAATTTTAATTTCACTTACATTTAAAAATTCAATTTTAAATTTCAAAAAAAGTGGACAAACAGTTTTTGCATCATGTAATTTCTACTACAGACTTGAATTTTCCATAGGAGATGCTGAGAGAAGTAAATGTCTTTAGAAATCTTAAAATTTCTTTAAATTTAATTTTAATTATTTTTTTAATTTAAAATTTAAATTTTTAACTTACAGTTTAAAACTTAAAGCTAACTTTAATTTTTAAACTTTTTTTTAATATTTAATTTTAACTTACATTTAAAAACTTTGGGTTTAAATTTTGAAAAAGAGGACGAAGACAGGATTCTACTACACACCTGAATTTTTCCGAAGCAGGTGCTGAGAGAAGTAACCTTAAAAATTCTTCCAATCCCTTAAATTTAAATTTAATTATTTTTTTAAAAAAATATAAAAATTAAAAATCAGGGATTCAAACAAACGCCCTCCAAACTATTTCTCCTTCTCCCAAAGCCCCAGAAGTTCCTCTCCGGCAGCAGATGGAGCAGAATGAGGACATAAACCCATCGTCTGTTTGAATATTTACCAGTAGATGGCACTGGCTGGTTGGTTTGCGATGGTGGAACCGCGACTTTGGAATATCCTCACACTCGGGATGTGCCGGGTTGGGATGGGAAGGGCTCACGCAGGGATTTGGAGCAGCTGCCGGGATCAAGGATTTCCCAGGATCAGGGATTGCCCGGGATCAGGGACTGGTGGTGTCCCTCCCTCGGCCTCACCGATGGGCGTCACCCCTTTAAAAAGCAGCAGTAGCCCCTGATGGAAGTGGGGGTTTTTCCAGCCCTCGGGATCTCTGAGGCAGCTCTGGAATTCCAGCTCTGCTCTCAGTTCCCAACTGCTGCGGAATTCCCCCCTGAACGGGCAGGAAGGAGCTGTGGGAGGAGGGATGGGGGGGACCTGCCAGACTTGCAGGGCTGGGAGAGGCTGCTCTCAGCAGGAGGAGATATTTCCATGCAATCAGAGAATATCCTGAGCTGGAAGGGATCTCCAAGGATCATCCAGCCCCATTCCCTGCACAGGACACCCCAACAATCCCATCCTGTCCCTCAGAGCGTTGTCCAAACCCTTCTGGAGCTCTGGCAGCCTTGAGGCTGTGCCCACTGCCCTGGGGAGCCTGTTCAATGCCCAACCACCCTCTGGGGGAAGAACCTTTCCCTGAGATCCAACCTAAACCTCCCCTGGAGCAGCTCCAGCCTTTCCCTCGTGTCCTGTGACTGGTCACCAGGGAGAAGAGATCAGTGCCTGACCCCTCTGCTTCTCCTCACCGGGAAGTTGTAGCCAAACTCTGAGCTCTCCCCTCAGTCTCCTCTTCTCCAGCCGGAATATTTTGCTCTGTTACAACAATTTCTTTCACAGGGAATTCACAGATCCATCAAAGGTGCTCGAGATCCCTCTAAATCCCTGCTCTTTTTTTTTTGGGGGGGGGAGCTGCTGAGCCCCCCAGGCAGTGTTTGGGCTCAGCTCCTGCCACCCCCTCCTTGGCTTTTCTTTTGGGGTTTGGGCTTTTCCCCCCCAACAAATCCAAGCTTTGCCGTTGCCTCCAGACCTGCTTGGTTTTGGATGCCACCAGCTCTTGGTCAGAAAGCTGCAGTTTTGTGCCACCTTGTGCCACCCTGTGCCACCCTGTGCCACCTCAGAGCCTTTGTGTCCCCTCTGCAGCCCAGTCCTTACGATGCTACACGTGCAAGGAGCCCACGGACATCTCCAAGTGCAGAACAGCCACCCTGTGCCCCCCCAAGGCCACCGTGTGCACCACGACCCTGCACTCCGTGGACACAGGTGAGTCCCACTGATCCCTGGCAGAGCTGATCCCTCTGCAGATCCCTGGCAGAGCTCCTGGGGAGGGAGCAGAGGCTCGCTGGATGGGTTGGGATGGAAGGGATCATCCACTTCCACGGGTAGGGACACCTTCCACCAGTCCAGGTTGCTCCAGCTTGGCCTGGAACACTTCCAGGGATGGGGCAGCCGCAGCTTCTCTGGGAATTCCATCCCGGCCCCTCCCCACCCTCCCAGGAAAGAATTCCTTCCCAATAGCCCATCTAAATCTACCCTGTCAGTTTAAAACCATTCCCCCCTTGTCCTGTCCCTCCACCCCTTGTCCCCAGTCTCTCTCCAGCTCTCCTGGAGCCCCTTTAGGCCCTGGAAGGGGCTCCAAGGTCTCCCTGGATCCTTCCCTTCTCCAGGTGAACATTCCCAGCTCTCCCAGCCTGGCTCCAGAGCAAAGGAGCTCCAGCCCTTGGAGCATCTCCATGGGCTCCTCTGGAGCTGTTCCAACAGGTCCAGGTCTTTGTGCTGCTCAGATCTCCAGGTGTGGATTCTGTGCTCCAGGTGGGATCTCAGCAGAGCAGAGCAGAGAGCCAAAATCACCTCCCTCAACCTGCTGGACTCGCTTCCCTCTCCCATCCCAGTCCCACCTTGGATTGCCCTTTAAGTCCTCTAAAAGAATCCAGGTGAAGTTGTCCCACTGGAAAGAGGGAAGGAGGGAAATCCAGCAGATTTGGAGCCCTCACAGTGAAGTACACAGGCCTCATTATGTATATATTTGGGATTTTTTAAAATATGAATTATTTTTATTTATATATATTAGATAAGTTTTAAAATTTTCATATTTTTATATCTTTTGCATGTATTTTAAACGTTAAATTTTAACCCAGGCTTTAAAGAAATTGATCTAAATGTACAAATATAAAAAAATAAATACATAAATGTAAAAAGAAAATACAAATATATAACAAAAATACAAAATATAAATACGAAGTTTAAAATATTAAATTATAAATATGGAATATAAAATTTTATATAAATATATAAAAATTATTATTTTTAATGTGTATTTTTAAAAGTATACTTTGCTCTGCTCATTTTGCCTTTCCCACCACTGTGCCTTTACAGGCTCTTAATCTGTAGCTGTATTCAAACATCCCTAGGGATTTTTGTCCCTTTACCACGCTGGAATAATTTAGCAAGGAGCAGGAGGGTGACAGGGAGTCAGCACTAAGAATTTGTGGCCCTATTCCCACAAAAAGCAGCCTGGATCGGATGCATCCATGGATTAAAGATGTCCAACACCTCATTTTCCCGTGTTTCCCGCCACCACCTGCCTGCACTTCCTTCACCTCTTCTCCCCCTCTCCCACCTGCCTTTTCCAGGTTATCCCTTTTTCGGGAACATCACGGTGACCAGGGCCTGCGAGGAGGAATGTCTGTCCTACAACGGGATCGGGGCCTCCAAACCCAAGTCCTGCTGCTACACCGACCTGTGCACCGACGACACCCGGGCCAGCAGCGGGGTGAGGAGCAGCTCCTCAGCCCTGGTGGCCCTGGTGGCCCTGGTGCTTGGCAAGGTCCTCCAGCGCACTCTGTAGTGTCTCCAAGTGTCTGAGCTCCAGCCAAACCCCCTCTCCACCCCCATCTCTGCCGAGTGAACTCTTAGATCCCTTGGGAATGACCTCCCCTGCTGATGCGTGGCTTTCACTCGTCTCTCCCAGCGCTGGGAATTCAAGTGGATTCGAGCCAAGAGTTTGGGCACCTGGAGCTAAACCCCTCGAATTTCCAGCTCCCAGGGTGCTGAGCAGATGTTTCCTCACCTTCGGCTGCTTTTGGTCCACTTTTGAACTTCTTGGTTCTACAGAATCGTGGAATGGGTTGGGAAGGGACCTTCAAGATCGGCTCGATCCAACCCCCCTGCCGTGGGCAGGGACACCTTCCACTAGACCAGGCTGCTCCAAGTCCCACCCAACCTGGCCTGGAACACTTCCAGGGATTGGGAAGCCACAATTTCAACCTCCCTGGACAGCTCTGGTGCCACTTCCTGAGTCAGAGGAGCAGATGGGTCTGGTCCTGGTTTCCTGCCTGCCCATCCAAGTGTGGATGGCAATAGCAGAGAGCTGGCACTTGATTTGGTCAGGAATAAGCTATGGAATGAGTTCAGAAGGGCTCAGGTCCGTGGGTTGGGATGGGATGCATTTCTGGAAAGCTCAGAACATTCCCCAGACTCACCAGTCTCAGG
Source organism: Pyrocephalus nanus (assembly GCA_038380795.1). Taxonomy (NCBI): domain Eukaryota; kingdom Metazoa; phylum Chordata; class Aves; order Passeriformes; family Tyrannidae; genus Pyrocephalus; species Pyrocephalus nanus. Next base: position 95,309,035 of record CM076261.1, read on the forward strand.
TGGGTTAGACCTGGAAAACGGAATCTGGGAATTTGGCCACACAAACCCCCCCATGAGCCTCTGCCTGAGCTCAGGTTGCAGCCAGAGCTCCCAGATCTCCCTTCCCAGATGTTTTATGGATTATTCCAAGCAAATTCTTCTCTTAGTCTGGCCCCCCCTCCTCCCTTCACAGCAGGAAAGGAAAAGGAATGATTATCCCAGTTAAAAAAGCCGGTTACCAGCACTCCTGGATCCCAGCTGGGATTTGCTTGGAGCACCTGTGGGGTTGACTCTGCTGCCCTGGCTGCTGGAAAAGCAGCTGGAGTGGAAGCAGATGTGGATGAGCCGGGTGTTCCCAGATCCCAGCCCTCTCTGGGGTGGGAGAACCAGGGAATTTGCCACTTGCTCCTGTTGCCAGGGCTCATCCAGGGCAGCAGGAACCCCCTGCCAGAGCGAGGGCAGAATGGGACATGGACACAGCCCAGGCATGGACACAGCCCAGGCACCATCCCTGTGTGCTCAGGGCATCCCAGTGACCTCCTCTGCGCCAAAGGCCATTTTCCCTCCATTTTCCCTTCTGTTTTTCCTTCCCTTTCCTTTTTCCTTCTTTTCTCCTTCCTTTTTCCTCCCCTTTCCTTTTTCTTCCCCTTTCCTTTTTCCTCCCCTTTCCTTTTTCCTCCCCTTTCCTTTTTCCTCCCCCTTCTTCCTCCTCCTTTTCTTCTCCTTTCTTTTCTCTTCTCCTTCATTTCTGTTTCCCCTTCATTTTCTCTTCTCCTTCCTTTTCTCTTCTCCTTCCTTTTTTCTTCTCCTTCCCTTTTTCTTCTTCCTTTTCTCTCCTTCCTTTTCTCCTTCCTTTTCTCCTTCCTCACTTCCCCCTCACTTTGCCCTCATTTCCCCCTCCTTTTTTCCCCATTTCCCACAGTTTTCCATACAACACCAGCAGGAAACCAAAGTGTGTGTGGGGTGGGGCTCTTTTTCCTCCTTGCACCGAGAATTTGTCTCCCAAGCTCTGTCTCAGCAAGAAAACCCCGACAACCTTTGCATTCCCTGTCAGTGGGTCCTTAAGCAATCCTGGGGCTCAGGGGGCTGAGGAGCCCCTTTGCTCTCCCAAAAACCCCCGACAGCTTCCCCAAAACACCCTGGAATGCTGAGACCCACGAGGAAAAACGCCATGGGGAAGATAATAACAGGGAGTTACCCCAATGCCAATATTCCACCCACCCTCACAGACCCCGAGCACCACTTTCTGCTTCCCACTCGTCTCTTCCCGGTTTCCCTGCTCCAAAACCAGCCTGATGTGGGTTTGCCAGGAGCAAATCATCGGCACTGCCACCCTTAAATCACATCCCTTTTTGCCTTCGGGGTGTCCCCAGTGGCCGTTCCAGCGCCAGACCGGGCTGAGCTCTCCTCCAGCACGCTGGGATGGGGCAGGATCGGGATCCAGGGAGGGTGTGACTTCCCCTCCTGGGGGAGAACCTGGAAAAATAAAGTTGGATCCTCTGTTTTTTTTTTCAGCCTGTACCGTCTTTCTGGGGGGCTCAGATTCACCCAGGATGGGAAGGGGGGGACGGGTGGGGCTCTGGGTGTCCACCGTGCCGAGGAGGGGGCGAAACCGCACAAAAATGTCCTTTGGAAGAGGCAGATTTAAGGCTGTTCCTGCGGGAAAAGGAGTGGGAGAAGGGTGGAGAATGACCCGGTGGCTTCAGGGGGGTCATCTGGAAAAGCACTGGGGGGTTTCATGGAGCAGCTTCTCCTACAGGAGGCAAAGGAACGTTGAGGCAACAGGAGGTTGGAGGAGACCTTTTTCTCCTTTTTTCTCCTTTTTTATCCTTTTTTCTCCTTTTCTCTCCTTTTTTCTCATTTTTTCTCCTTTTTTCTCCCTTTTTCCTCTTTTTTCTCCTTTTTTCTCCCTTTTTCCTCTTTTTTCTCCTTTTTTCTCCCTTTTTCCTCTTTTTTTCTCCTTTTTTCTCCCTTTTTCCTCTTTTTTCTCCCTTTTTCCCCCTTTTCCTACCTTTTCTCCCCTTTTTCTTATTTTTTCTCCCTTTTTCTCCCTTTTCCTCCTTTTTCCTCCTTTTTTCTTCCCTTTTCCTCTTTTTTCTTCCTTTTATCTCCTTTTTTTTCTCATTTTTTTCCTTTTATCCCCCTTTTGCCCCCTTTTTTCTTCTTTTTTCTCCCTTTTCCTCCTTTTTTCTTCCTTTTATCTCCTTTTTTCTTTTTTCTTCTTTTTTCTCCTTTTTTCTCCCTTTTTCTCCCTTCTCCTTTTTTTCCCCTTTTTTCTTCTTTTTTTCTCCTTTATATCTCCTTTTTCCTCCTTTTTTTCTTTGTTTTTTTTTCCTCATTTCCTCCTTTTTTCCTTTTTCCCCCTTGTCTCCCCTTTTCCCCCTTTCCCTTTTCCCCTTTCCTTCTCTTTTTTCCTCCCTATTTACCCCCTTTTCCCCCCTTTGCCCTTCTCCCCTCCTTTCCTCACCTTCCCCCCTTTTTCTCTCCTTTTTTCCTCCTTTTTCTCCTCCTTTTCCCCCCTTCCCCCTCTTTTCCCCCTTCCCCCTTCTTCCCTCATTTGTTCCCTCTTTTTCCCCCTTCTCCCCTCCTTTCTCCCCTTGTTTCCCCCCTTTTTCCTCCTTTCTTCTCCCTTTCTCTCTTTTCCCCACTTCTTTTTCCTCCTCTCTCCTCCTTTTTCCCCCCTTTGTTTCCTCCTTTTTCCCCTTTTTTTTTCCTCCTGCAGCCAAAACACCCTCCAAATCAGACCATTTTTATCCTCAAAGCCCTCTTCATACATTCCTTGATTAGCTGAGGTAAAAAAAAACCCTTCCCAGGGAGTATCAGGGGCACAAAACCTCCTTTTTTAACACTCACCCTCTCACACTGTGCGAGCCACAAACCACAGGCTGGGAGCCCTTGAAAAAAATGCAATTTTGCTGCATTTTTTTAAACTTATACCTGTTATTTATCCTCCTATTTGGTCTTTGAGGCTCAAACTGCCCCCAAACAAAGGCCACTGGTGGGGGAATCAAAGGACTCGGCCGAGTTTCACGTCACTGGGTCGGGTGGACACACAGAGGGATGAGTTTAAATTTAGGCTGAATTAAAATAGGCCAGGGAAAGATGTGGCTCCAAAGGGGCCACAAAAAACACACCTGCAGCCTCCTGGCCCAGCAAGGTGAGGCTTCCCAGCAGGAGATGTTGCTCTGCTGAAGGGTTTTACTCCTCCCTCTGAGGGCTTGGTTTAAACAGGAGCCTTTCCGTGCGGCTCCGGAGATTTTACCTCCAAATTCCAGGGATTTCCTGGGGTTTTCAAGCTTTATTTGGCTGAGGAATTGCCTTTTCCAGCCCTTCTGCAGATGTAGGACAGCCTTGGAGATGTGCAGCCAGAAGATCATCCAGTTCCACCCCCTTACACCTTCCACTAGCCCAGGTTGCTCCAAGCTGGCCTTGGATGTTTCCAGGGATGGGGCAGCCACAGCTTCTCTGGGAATTCCATTCCAGCCCCTCCCCACCACCCTCACAGGCAGGAATTTCTTCCTGATTTTCACCACCTGCTTTTGGTTGCCAATCTCCAAGTGCTTTTGCCCACCTGGAAATTAAAGAGTGAAGACCAACAGGGACTAAACTTCCAGGGAAGTGAGGATATTCCAACCGGGATACCCGCTGGTTTGGCTTGGGCAGGATTCCAAGGGAATCCTCACTGGGGCTGTGGGAGACACACAAACAACAGAATTGGTATTTAGAGGCCTGAGTTTTCCAGCAGGGATCATTCCCAGGTGTTTTCCACAGCACTGGACACCCCACGTGCAGCCATGAGGGGTGGTGTTTATCTCAGCCTGGCTCAAGCTCCAAGGTGGGAAACACCAGGAGCTCTTTGGCCTCTTGATTTAAAAAAAAAAAAAATTATATATTTTATCTCCTTTTGGAGCAAAAGAGGAGAAACAAAACCCCAAAACCTCTTGGAATGTGCATTAACCCATGAAAGAAACAGAGATGAGACAAGACAAGGGCAGAAATTATTGCAAAGCTCCAAGAGGAGAGGTAAAAAAAAAAAAACACCAGAGGGGATATTTTTTGCAGTCCAGACAGTTAATGTAAAACAGAGCTCTGATGTCATCAAACACAGAGAGGACTTGTAGTTCCTGCTAAAAATACCTATCTGGAATATAAATACACATTAGGGTGTAGCTGCAAGGCTTCTGGAGAAATCTACCCCCATCTCCCCTGCCCAGACAGGGATTTAAATGTTTAATCCAAGGCAAGTCGCTCCATCTGAAGGAGTTATTAATTATGGAATGCTCGTGGCAGGACTGAAGAGCAGCAGCAGTGATATCATTTTCAATATCACTCCCAAATTATTTCTCATCTAAAACCTATCCTGTGCAGGGTTTTGGGTTGGGTGGGTTTTTTTTTTTTTGGGGGGGGGGTCTTGAAATGGATGTGTTTTGCCATATTAGGGTTTGGATGATTTGAAGCCTCTGGCTCTGCCACGGCAGCACATCCTCTCTCAGATGTCTTCATTTCTCTCCTGCTGGAGTCTCATATCCCTAATCCTGGGATCTGAAGCCTCTTCACCTCTCGATTCCCGCCTGAAAAATGAGGCAAAGGCCCTAAAATAATAAGGTGAAAAGAAGGTGCCGGGAGTGAACGTGTTGAGGGGGGAGGGAGGCAGGCACAGCATCGCGGTTTCCTAATTTAGAAAAGCCGTTCGGGGTCATTTGAATACAAGAGGGATGCTCAGAGCGTCCTGAAAGGGGGCAGATGGTCTGTCTGGGCTTCACTTCTGTCACAGACCTGGGGGAAAAAGCACAGGACGTGTCAGTGGGTCATTCTGTGCCTTGTGGGGCTGCTTTGGATCCTGATCCCTTTTTTTACCCCGTTAAACAAAAGGGAATTGTGACACATTGGTGGCTCCAGGGACAGTCCAGCCACCCATCTGAGTGTGGACTGAGCTTGGAGGTTTGAAATGTGCTTCCTAAAAGGGGGTCAGGATGTTGTGCCTTGGGGTGAAACGATTTTGCTTGGCTTCCTTGGTGGGGATACTGTTGAAATCCTTGGAGATCCACAAGGTTAAAGGCAACCAAATCCATAGGATATGAAATCCAGGGGTCACAGGACCAAAAATTCTGCAGGCTGCCTTTGGCCAGTGGAATCATAGAATCATGGAATTGTCTGGGTTGGAAGGAACCTGAAGATCATCTGTTTCCAATCCCCTGCCATGGGCAGGGACACCTCCCACTATTCCCAAGTTGCTCCAGGCCCTGTCCAACCTGGTATTGGACACTTCCTGGGATGGGGCAGCCACAGCTTCTCTGGGAATTCCATTCCAGCTCCTCCCCACTCTCATAGGGAAGAATTTCTCCCTAATATCCAATCTAAACCTGCTCTTTTCCAGTTTAAAGCCATTCCCCCTTTTCCTATCACTCCAGGCTCTTGGAATACATGAGGTGGAAATGCTTTCCGTGTCTTCAGGTGATCCCTCCCCATTCCAAGGCCAATTTGATGTGCCCTCAGTCCCATCAGCAGTGGCACCAGCAGCACTGAAGAATTGTCCAGCCCCTGTTTTCATGCCAAGCTTTTCCCTGGACTCATCAGTGTCAGGAGACAAAGAATTCCTCCTCTCATGTTCCCAGCTGGAGTTGGAACTGGGATGTGCATCCCTTCCTCTCCTTGCAAAAGAAATTGTTCTCACCCAATAATCTGGGAATGAGGCAGAAAAAAAATTCCTGGAAAAACAGGTTGAGTCATGTCAAGGTGCATTTGCTTCTTCAGTACCTTCGGATTTAAAATCGTGGAATAGGATCAAGGAATGTCCTGAGCTGGAAGGGACCCACAAAGACCATCGAGTCCAACTCCTGGCCCTGCACAGGACACCCCCAAGAATCCCTTCAGTGCCTTGTGAGGAGAAGTTTTGCCCCTTCTTCGAGCCCTTCTGCCCCACACACCCTTTGGTTTCCCCACGAGGCCCAAACACAGGCTGGGCCACCACAAGGATCTTCCCTGTGAAATCCCGAGGGCGTTGGGGGGAATTTCGCCACTCGAAACTCTGCCCCGGGCAGTGGCAGGATTCCAGAGGGTGGCTGTGAGGCAGCAGGGATGGGAGATGCTTGCAGAGGGACTGACACTGCTCCCAGTGAGGAACATCAGCCCACAGTGGGTTCCTGGTGGCACTAGAACACGGCGAGCTGATTCGTGTGCTTTGATGTTGTTCTTCACCATGGCCCCTCAGCCTCAAAAAAATAGGGCTGAGCTGCCTTCAGTCTTCAGGAGAACCTTTTCCACCTGGATATCCATTTCCTGAAGCCCACAGGGACTTCACAAGCACCTGCCATCCATCAGATCCAAACCAGCAGCCCCGAGTTGTCACCTGTTCATGCGCAAAGCCGCGTCCTTACAAAGCCGGGCTGAAAACAAGTCAGGTTTTGTTCCTAATCTCTCCTGGCTCCGATGGGTAAAGGCCACGGGAGAGGAGGTGTTTATAGCACAAAGACAGCTGGCACTCTGTTGGGGGGGTGACATCCAAATCTGGAAGAGAAACCAACACCCAGGAGATGGTGACAGACTCTGACGCGCTCGCGGCAGCAGCGGAGGAGGAGGAAAATCAGCCTGGTGAGGAGGGGAGGGATAACAGCAAAATATCTGAGTTCTGACCCAGAAAAGAAGGGGTTTGAAACAAAATGCCATCATGGCCAGCTTGGGAAAGGGGACTGGTTTATCTCTGCCTTTGGGGAATATGACTGGAAGATTTCTTTCGGTGCTGGTGGCCCCAGATCACGGCTCTGCTTCAGCATCCCCAGGGGCGGGGACTCCACCCCCTCCTTGGGCAGCCCATCCCAAGGGCTGATCCCTATCTCTGGAAAGAACTTCTTCCCCATGTCCAACCTAACCCTGCCCTGGCACAGCTCAGGGCTGTGTCCCCTTGTCCTGGGAGCAGAGCCCGACCCCCTCCCGGCTCCCCCCTCCTGTCAGGGGGTTGCAGAGAGTGCTGAGGTGTCCCCTGAGCCTCCTCCTCTCCAGGCTGAGCCCCCCCAGCTCCCTCAGCCTCTCCCCATGGGAATTGTGCTCCAGTCCCTTCCCCAGCCTCATTGCCTTTCTCTGCCCCTGCTCCAGCCCCACAATAATTCCCAGAGAGCTGAGCCAGAGCGGTGGGATCCATCCTGCAGAGGACACAGCTATCTGCCAGACTCTGTGCCAGCAGTTTGGGAACTCCAGGGAGTGTCTGTGTTTTTGGGAAAGGCCAGGCCAGCAGGAGCACGTGCAGGTGGGACTGTGTGTGTGTGGGAGGTGGATGGATGGATGTCCTTGTGTTGTTGTTGTTTCTCCCTGGTTGCTCCATAACCTTGTTTGTTTGGCAGCCTCCTGACAGCCCTGGAGGCCAAGGAAGAGTTAATGGGATTTATGGAATCCTGTAATCAGCAGGGCTCTGAAACAACATGTGACAACATGATGGGTTTATTAAGGAGGATCAGGTGCATCGGAGATTAACGAGGCTTTTAGGAGCTTGTAGGAGATAAGGACAAACCCCTGGAAGGTTGATTGGCTCCAAGATCCTCCTGCTTTATTTCTGGGGAGAAGGAATGACACAGTGACCTCCTCCCAGCCCCAGTGCTCAGAAATAATCCCAGGAAACGTCTCTGCCCTGTCCTGGGAGTGAGTATCCCATGGGATGGGTGGCAGCAGGTTGCTGCACTAACCCTCTCTGTAGCCCAGGCAGGTCCAGCTGGGAGTGGGATGATGTTTTTCCTGATCACAGGAGGATGATTAGGGCCAAATTATTCCTGTTCCTCATTTCATAGCATCCCTTCTCTCCTGGAAACTCAATGTCTGCTCAGTTCCTGGGGTAAATCCTGCTGGGAGTGCGGGTCTGGAAAGAGGCAGGTGCAGTAAACAGCTTTTTAAGGGTGGGGAGGGGGAGAACAGATCTGTGCTCATGGGGAAAAGAACAGGAACCAGGGAAGAGCAGCTGGATTGTCTCTCCCAGCCCAGCCCAGGGGGTTGCACCACAGACCCCAGAGCTGCCTTCCAACCTCATGTCTGTTATAATTCCAGATTTGGATCCATAGTAGGGGGGCAACTTCTTTTATTTCAGCTTTCCCTCCCCAAAAAAAAAAACCCACCTTTCACCAGACACCAGTGCTTGTCACTTCCAGCTGAAAATCTTCCCAAATGCCAGCAAATATTCCTCATTCTCCCTGAAATCCTGTTTTTAAGCAAAGCAGGCCCCCGACACACCTGAGCTGTTGAAATGCAGAGCTGTTTTTTCTCATGTTTTTTTAATCCCTCACGAGGTTTTGCTCGGCTCTATTTTGGGTATCAAGATGTAGGTTCTCGTCATAAATAGCTGCATATTCGGATTCAGGCTGAAAACTGGGACAAGGGTGGTGCACTGGGCATCCAGACCTTGATTTTGGGGAGTGGGAAAAACTGCAACAACATTCCCAGCCGAGTTTTCTGGGAGATCCCTCTCTCAGGAAAACCAATACCTTTGCTCCTGGAAAGTGTCCTGCACTCCCTGGACACAAATCAAGTGGGAGCACTGGAAAGGACTCATTGCTAAGTTAACAAATCATCCCAACAAGGCTTTGAAGCTCCGCAGCAACTTCTGCTCTGAGCTCAGAGTCGGGATTTACACACAAGGGCTTCAGCATCAAAGCTGGCTGATGATTATTCCTCTCGTTTTGTTGTCAAAAAAGCTGTGTCACAATCCTGTGTGTGACACTGAACCAAAGGCCTTTGCAATAAATGAATTAAAAATAGTTAAAAAAAAAAAAAAAAGGCTCTGGGTGTTTTTTGTGAACAGATTTCAATGATTAATTACTCCTAAAAATGAGAAGCAGGTCGTAAACATGTCCCAGCAAACAGAAACAATTCTGTTTGAAAGAAAGGGTGGGTTTAGATTGGATTTTAGGAAGAAAATTTTTCACTGTGAGGGTGGGGAGGCCCTGGCACAGGTTGCCCAGGGAAGCTGTGGCTGCCCCTGGATCCCTGGAAGTGTCCAAGGCCAGGTTGGAGCAACCTAGGATAGTGGGAGGTGTCCCTGCCCAGGGCAGTGGGGCAGATCTGGATGATCTTTAGGTTCTTTCCAGTCCAAACCATTCCATGATTCTACAGTTCTATGATTCTATGAAACTTTATGAGCAGTCCTTGGTGGGGATTTCTCCATCCATCCATCCCAAATCCCCAGAGTCACGGAGCAAAGCGGGCTGAGCACAAAAAGTAAAGAAAATCAGAAAGTCCCAGCACCATCCTCTGCCATGAGATCACATCCCTCCATCCTTGGGAGAAGAGGTGAAATGGCTCATTCAGTGTGGCAGCAGGAGCAGGGCAGGGATTCTGTCCCTGGGAGGCCACCCCTGGAGTGCTGTGTCCAGCTCTGGGCCCTCAGCTCAGGAAGGACATGGAGGGGCTGGAGCAGGGGCAGAGAAGAGCAACGAGGCTGGGGAAGGGACTGGAGCACAATTGCCATGAGGAGAGGCTGAGGGAGCTGGGGGGGCTCAGCCTGGAGAGGAGGAGGCTCAGGGGACACCTCAGCACTCTCTGCAACCCCCTGACAGGAGGGGGGAGCTGGGGGGGGTCGGGCTCTGCTCCCAGGAACCAGCAGTAAGACATGAGGGCACAGCCCTGAGCTGTGCCAGGGGAGGGTTAGGTTGGATATCAGGAAGAAATTTTTTTCCAGGGAGAAGGATCAGCCTTTGGAATGGGCTGCCCTGGGAGGGGGTGGATTCCCTGTCCCTGGAAGTGATTAAGGACAGACTGGATGTGGCATCAGTGCCATGGGCTGGGAACCACGGCAGGGTTGGATCGAGGGTTGGACTGGGTGATCTCAGAGGTCTTTCCCAACCCATTTTAATCTATGATTCCATGATTGAGTCATGTCCCTCATCCCTCCTGCTCCTGAAACACCTGGACCAAGGGGATTTTTGGAGATCCCCACCCAGGACAAGCCTCAGCCAGGACAGGTTGCAGCCACTTCTCCACGGTCCCACTGGTGCATCCCTGGAGCCATCACAGCTTTGACAAGAACCACGTGGAACAATTTAATCTTCCCCTCCTCCCCCCGGCCTTGGAGGCTTCACCTCTTTGATCTCTGGCCCGTTTGGCAGCTCATTTCCCTCGGTTCGGCTCTCGAAGGAGGGATCACAGCTCCTGACAGAAATTGAGGCTGAAAAGCAGAAAATCTTGGGGGGGGATGAGGCTTTGTGTTCGTGTTTTCATCCCCCTCCAAGATCAAAAGACAAAGCTCTCAAAACACAAGGAGATGCTTCCTGGTTCAACATAAATCTGAGCCTCTCTTAGGAGCAGGTATTTTGATATTAAAATTAATAGCTAGCTCTGTCCCACTGACCTGGTGTAAAGCTGTCTGCATTTTTCCTGCTTCTGGAAATGGTGTTTCTGCCTATTTATTTGCCTCCCCACTTCCCCCCAAAAATTAACATTTTTGGGTGTATTTTTTATAATTGTTTTGGTATTTAAAAAAATTTTTTGTGTGTGTATTTATCATTTTTTAGCATTTTTAATAATTTTTATGTGTTTTTTAAAATTTTTTGTTCATTTTATTTTTGCTTAAATGTAATTCCCTCCTCATCCAATTGACCCCCAGGGCCCACCTGGTTTTTCTGCTCCTCCTCTGCTCTTTGAGCCTCTCCCTGCAGTTCCTCCCCCCCTCAGTTGTTTAGAAATGAGTCTTTTCCTCACTTTTGGCTTTTCTGCTGAGCATTCCCAACATTTTTGGGTTTGCCTCTTATCCTGTGACCTCCAGGAAGAGCTTGGCTCAGTTTTTCTTCCTTAAAATGCTGGGAGAGCATCAGTGGTCCATGTTACAGGGCAAGGAGAACTTCAGGGAGAGGTGAATAATCAGATGTGTCCAAAAGCTGAGGAAACCAGGCAGGACTTTCCTTGGTCAGTAGAGACAGCCTGGCTTTGCATCCCACCCCTTCCTGACCCTTGATGGGGCTGGCAGGAGTTGCCACCTAATTTTTGCTTCGTGTCCTCTTCCTATCTCAGCTCAGAGATGAATTTTTGGAGAACAATCTGGCTGTTGCTTCAGCTCCCAGCTGGGAGTCCTTCCCAGGAGCCCTGGAGCTGCCCAAGCAGTTTTCCCCTGGCAGCAGGAGGTAGTTTTCCCCAGGGATCAGGCAGGACTGTGGATAAACACGACATCACTGATATTTCTCTGCACCTGCTGTGTTTTCCCCCGCTCCCCAGTGGCAAAGGAAGTCGTGGCTGGACGGGGAAATGCCCTCTTGGAAGCCCTCCAGGGAAAAAAAATCCAGCTTTGTGACTGCCTGACACGGCCCAGCCTGGAAAACTGGGAATCAGAATGTTCCACTGCTGCCTCTGGAGGAGAAGCTCTGATCTGTGTCTGCTTCCAATCCTCCCAGGACAACGGGATTTTGTTGTGTTGCTAATTCTTCCCTAGAGGAAGTGTTTCAGGAGGCACTTCTGAGCCCTGCTGGGATGGCAGAGCCCTTCAGGAACATCTGAGTTGCTTTTCTTTCATGTCCCTGCATGAACAAGCACTTTGCTGCTGCTGAAAACATGAGCTGGGGCCTGAAGTTCAGCGGTGCCTGAGCCTGTCCCCTCTGGAAGTGCATCCCTCCAGTTCCCTGCTGGCCATGGAGCTGCACAGCAGGAGTTCAGCTCATTTGCTGCTTGTTGATTATTTCTCTTGGCTGTTCTCATCTGTGTTCTGTTTCTCCACGCACCTTTCTGATCAAGCCTGGACAGACCCACCTTCAGCAATCATGGAATTAAGGAATGGTTTGGGGTGGGTGGGACCTGAAAGATCATCCCATTCCACCTCCTGCCATGGGCAGGGACACCTTTCATTATCCCAGGTTGCTCCAAGCCCCATCCAACATGGCCTTGGACACTTCCAGGGATGGAACAGCCACAGCTTCTCTGGGAAATCCTTCCCAGCCCCTCCCCACACTCTTGGGGAAGAATTCCTTCCAAATATCCCATCTAACCCTCTGGCAGTGAGAAGCCATTCCCTGTGTGCTGTCCCTCCATCCCTTGCCCCCAGTCCCTCTCCAGCTCTCCTGGAGCTGTTTAAGCACTAGAAGAGGCTCCAAGTTCTCCCTGGAGCCTTCCCTTCTCCAGGTGAACATTCCCAGCTCTCCCAGCCTGTCCAGGCAGTGCCACATTATCTGGAAAAAAACCAAAAAAAACCTGGATATTTGTACCCATAGAGAGCATCACGTTTTGCAAGCAGAGCTCTGTGTTTGTGTGCACAGAGCAGGAAACACCTGTAAAACCCAGGAAGTGCTTTTCAAACCTGATTTAAACAAAAACAAATCTCGGTGACTTAACTCCATCAGGGAAGGTGGTTATATAAGAAGATTATCTCTTATTTGGAGGCTGTGGCAATGTGAGTCAGCCCCTCGAGGGCAGGGCTGTGTCACCAGGCAATAATTATTCCTTTAGAATTCAGTGCTCCCTGTGGCAACTTCGCTGTCCCCTCTGCAAACGAGCTGGGAAGGACTTGGGTACAGCCCAGCAACTGCTCCGTGCTCCTCTGAAGGGGAAGAATGGAGCTCGTTCCTGCTTTTTGGAAAGATTTCCAGCTGGAAGTGACAGCCACCGGTGACTGGTGAAGGTGTTTTGAAGCTGAAATAAAAGGAGTTGCCCCCCCCGTGTGGATCAAAAATCTGGGGTTATAACACACGTGAGGTTGGAAGGCAGCTCTGGGAGCTGCGGTGCAATTCCCTGGGCTGGTTTGGGAGACAATCCAGCAGCTCTTCCCTCATTTCTGCTCTCCCACACACCAGCAGAGCCCATGGGGAGCACAGATTTGTCCTCCCCTGCCCCATCCCCAAAGCTGCATCTTGGACAATGGAGGTGGGGTGGCAAATGAGTTGCCCTGAGCCAGAAGCTCCCCCTTATTCATAGATGGGGAATATTTCATGGAATCATAAAATTGTTTAAGTTGGAAGGGACTTGAAGACCATCTGGTTCCTGCCATGGGACACCTTCCATCAGCCCAGGTTGCTCCAAGCCCAGTCCAGCCTGGACTTGAACACTTCCAGGGATGGACTATCCACGACCCTTCTGAACATCAGATTTATTGGGATTCTCTGTCTTTCCACGGATTCCCAAGGGAGCCATGAGAAGCTCAAGCGTGGATCTTTACTATTATTTGTTCTTAAGTATGAAATCATAACAGTTTAATCAAATAATTATGATTAGTGAAGATCAAATTATTTTAGGCATAAAAAGAGAAGGAAAATCATTATTACTATTATTATTCTTATTACTATTATTGTTGTTGATGCCATTACTATTACTAGTACTAATAATAATAATTTAATATAAATATGGTTAAAATTGTTCTACACATACTGACTAGTTCCTACCCTTTTTCCTGGTGTTATTCTGATCTTCCACAATGTTCCTGCTTCCCACCTTACAAGGAGGACAGTCAGTCCTCTGCATCCTGAGCCCTCCGTTGGGAGGAACAGGATGGTGGAAACGGATCCTTCTCCCTCAGCAGAGTCTGCTGGGAATCATTTGGTTCATGAGTCATGGATTCATGGAATATCCTGAGCTGGAAGGGACCCACAAGGATCATCCAAGCCCAGCTCCAGCCCAGAGCAACCCCAAAAATCCCACCACGTGGCTGAGAGCGTTGCCCCAACTCTTCTTGGGCTCTGGCAGGGTCGGTGCCGTGACCACTTCCCTGGGGAGCTGTTCCTGTCCCGACCTCCCTCTGGGGGAAGAACATTTCCATTTCCATACATTGCTCTTCTTCCCTTGGTCAGAAGGCTCAGGTCCACCTCACAAGGGATTTTATGATGTGGTAATTTTTTTTTTGTTTCCTTTGCTGTTCCTAAAGTTGATTTTTCCCCCCTCCAGGTCTCTGTTCCTTTGTTGTTGAGTTGTTTAATACCAAGGTGATGCCCCACATCCCATCACCCCGTGCCAGCACTTCCCTGGGCCACATCCTGCACATCCACAGAATCTTTTAGGTTGGAAAACACGTCTGATATCCAAGTCCAACCACCAACCCAGCACTGCCAAGCTCACCAGTAACCCACGTCCCCAAGTGCCACATCTAAACCCCTCCAGGGCTGGTGACTCCACCACTTCCTTGGACAGTCCTTTCCACGAAGATATTTTTCCACTCTTGAGGCCTCTGCTGCTGCACCAGGTCTGTGTTTCTTCCTGTCACAAACATCTCCTTCTTACAATACAACTCCTTGTTGCAACTCTCTGTGTAAACCTAAAGAGTTGCACCAGAGAAAGGTAAACAAAAGTGAGCTGAATAGGGGCATAATTGCCTGTCCAATTAGGGAAGCTCCTGTTGCAGATGAACAAAACAAACACAAAGCTGATTTCAGGTCAGGACAAGTTTGGACAAAGCAAACCCAACAAGCCCCAGCCCTCTTGTAACTGGGAGCTGCTGGTTTTGGTTGTCTTCACCTTTTTTTCTGATGGTGTTCCATCAGCCAGATGGGCTCTGCTCACCTTCCCAAGCCCAGCAATGCCTTGGCCTTGGTCCTGAGTTCATGAGTGAAACCTGGATTTGGAGAAGGGATTTGGGGCTTGGAAAAGAGCTCCCAGGGTGGACACAGGGATAATTAACAGAAATGATGCAGGAAAGGCAGATAGAGGGTGGACACAGGGCTATTTAACAGAAATTATGCAGGAAAGGGAGATAAAAGGTAGACACAGGGCTATTTAACAGAAATTATGCTGGAAAGGGAAATAGGGGGTGGTCTCATCTGTGAGAATGAAGGGTCTGAAGGAAACTTTGAGATGGAGAGTTTGAAGGAGAAACAAACCTGCCCTCAGAAGAAATACTGGAGTTAAACCCAAAAGGTGCAGTGAAGGCTGGGAGTGTGAATTAAATCAATGTGCAGTGAGGCATTGCTGGTGTTTTGCTCTCAGGGGTCCAGCAAAACCTGAGGCTGCTCTGCCAGAAGAGGCAGGTAAAAAGGGAGAACCTCTATGGATTTATCCCTGTGCAGGAGAAACCCAAAACCCACATTAAACACCTCTGAGGATGGAGCTCTGCCCGTGGCTCATGGGTAGAAGACACTGCAAAATTCACACTGCCAGCTAATTACACCTTCAACTCGTTCCAAAAGTCCTTCCAGAGGCAGGAATGTGGTTGATCCAGCCCTCTCCATGCCAGGGCAGCACCATGACCAAGTACAAGATGTTCTTCTAGCGAAGGAATGATATTTGAGCAACCTTGAGGAGCTCTGCTTGGACCTAGAACTGCAGCTCATTCCAAACTGGGTCTCAGTCTGGCAATGGGAGAGGTGAAAATCGTGGCAGGAAGATTTCCCAGATGTTGGAGAACACCTGGAAAAATTGGTGTTCAGCTTTTGGTGACCTTAGGGTGGGATTGCAGGGAGCTCAGCTTGGAAAGGTGACCTCAGGAGGCTTCTGATCGAAATTCCTGATCAAAGCTCCCAAGTTTCCTCGGGACTTCCTCCACCTGAGCCAGGAAAGCTCCCAAGGGTGGGAATTCTACCACCTCTCTTGGAAGCCTCTCTGTATTTCCCATGCCACAGGGCATTTAAATCACATCCCATTTAAATCACATTCCCTCTAAATCACATCCCGTTTAAATCAAAACTTTATTGATTATTCCAAATATCACAGAGTGATTACTGGAGGAGAATATTTTTTTTTTTTTTTTGCTGGAACTTGAAAAGGGGATTATAGGAAAATACATAATCAGGTCAGGATGGGGCAAAATGTGGGAGGCTTTGACCAACACACAAGGAATTTGGATGATGCTCTGGAGGATTAAAATAAGGGGGGGGGAAATTACACTTAATTCCAAATTCAGGCCAGAATCATTACACAAATCACCTGAAATTCCCAGTAAAAGCAGTTTTGTTCCAGTGGAGTCAGTGGAAGAAATGCTGGTGGAAGAACTGTCCATGGAAGGCCACTGCCCATGAGTTTTGCTTCTCTGTTAGTCATGGGACAGGGGTGGATAATGATAATAATAATAATAATAAAAAGAATGGATTTTTGGGAGCTGTCAAAGGTTGTTTACGAGGCATCCAAAGGGAAAGCTGAGCTGGCAGGGGTTTCTCCTCTTCTTCATTGGGTTCTTCAGAGTGAAAGACCTTCCCATCAGGGTCTAGTCCAGAGGAAGGCACACAGGGAAGTGGCCAGCATCCCAACTGGCACAAGGCTGACCCTCAGGCTGGTTGCACCATCCATGTTGCACAGGTCAGAGTAGCAGCAGGACACGGGGTGGGTCATCCCGATCCCGTCCACGTCCGACGGGACGCAGACGGACGAGCACATCTTGGTGACGGTGGAGACTCCAGTGAAGGGATAAACTGGCACAAGGACAGACAGATGGAATGTTTAGGGCTGGGAGAAATGGAGGAGGGCTCTCCCCTCTCCCTGCTTCTTCCCTCCTTCACTGTGAAAGTTGTAGCTCTGGTTCAAGCACAACGTGCTTCCAACCAGGAATGTGGGAAGCAGCTCCCGCTGAGGGGCCAGGAGCTGAACGGCATTTTGCATCCTCTGTGTCCTGCCTGGGTCAGCATTACCCTGAAAAAGATGGATCAGCCACTTTTTCTGCCTCTCCCTGCACTCTCCTCACCATCTCCTGCCTCTCCCAAACAGGACCAGGGACTTGTCAGCAGGCCCTTCCAAAGGGAGAACCTCCATCTCCATAACCTTCAGGATCACCAGACAGACTGGCAAAGCCTCTGGGAGAGCTACAAAGAACTTCAGGATGTTTCTCTTTCACCTCCAGGTGACCAGAAGTTGGTGTAATAAAACTACAGAACAGTTTGGGTTGGGGGGGCGGGGGAGAACTTAAAGATCATGGAATTCCAACCCCCTGCCACAGGCAGGGACACCTCCCACTAGCCCAGGTTTCTCCAAGCCCCGTCCACCCTGCCTTGGTTCTCCCTAATATCCAATCTAAACCTAACTTCTTTAAGTTTAAAGCCATTCCCTGTCGTCCTATCACTGCATGAGTGTGGAAAAAAAAATTAAACTCTCATTTCTAAACACTCTCAGCATTAACTGGGAGCTTGCAAACACTAAATATTCACTCACACAAACTCTGCTTGCAGCAGCAGCAGACTCTGCCCCATACAAGCTCTTTCCCACATTTAAGTGAAAAAAAAAAAAAGCAATATCTCACTGCAGGAACACTGATTCTTGTTAAAAGCGTGGATGAAGAAGCCACAGTCCTGACCACCCTTCAGGATCCATGTCCAGAAGTGTGGAGGAAGAAGTGGTTGTCCTTACCATCCTCCAGGGAGTACATGGTGGTCTTGCACATGTTTTCGCTCTCCGTGCAGTTCTCGATGCTCAGGCACTTCTCCACGGGGGTCTCGGTCCTGCACGTGTAGCACTGCAAGCTGAGAGCTGGGAGGAGGGAAAACACCGGCTTGGACTCGGGGGGAACACCAGGGGGGTGTCTGTGCCCCTCCCCTGGGAGGGGAATGTTCCCAAATCCTCAGGCTGAGAACGGGAATGGAAGAGTAGAATGTGTTTGTGACAGTGGGAATGGGAAATAAAAGGGGCTTGTGGTCGAAGCCCCGTGGATCAATTGGGATCTTTTGGATCAAGCTGAGAGCCCCAGATCAGTGTGAGACCACCCAGATCAATCAGGACCCCCTGGATCAATCCAGGACCCCTGCAGATCAATGCAGGATCCCCTGGATCAATCCGAGACCCCCAGATCAATCTGGGACTTCTGGATCAATATGGGACTCCCTGGACCAGTTTGAGATCCACTGGATCAATCCAGGCCCCCTAGATCAATATGGGATCTCCTGGATCAATTGGGATCCTCCAGATCAATTTGGAACCCCCCAAATCAAACAGGACCCCCTGGATCAATCAGGACCCTCAGATCAACCTGGGACCCCCCCTGAATCAATCAGGACTCCCCAGATCAGTCTGGGACCCCTGGATGAATACAGGACCTGCTGGATCAGTCTGGGATCCCCTGGATCAATCCAGACCCCCCAGGATCAATATGGGATCTCCTGGATCGATTAGGATCCCCTAGATCAACCCAGGACCCCCAGATCAATTTGGGACCCCCCAGATCAATGTGGGATTATTCAGATCAATGCAGGACCTCCTGGATCAATATGAGAGCCCTCAGGTCAGCCAGGACCCCTTGGATCAATATGGGATCCTCTGGATCAATTGGGATACTCTGGATCAATGTGGGACCCTCCAGATCAACACAGGACCCCCGGGATGTCTGGAGGCTCCATGGGAACCTTGGGCCCTATGGTGATGGGAAGAGGGATAATGGCAATGGAGGGGCTAATGAATTAATTAATTAATTAGGTGTGACAAGTCAAGCAGGACCACCTAAAACCTCTCCCCCAGGAACGTGTCCAGACTGAGTTCTCATTTCTCCAAGGATGGAGATTCCCAAACCTCCCCAGGGCAACCTGTGCCAGCTCTCAGTCCCCCCTGCCAGTCCTAAAGTTTTCCCTGATGTTCAGAGGGGACCTCCTGTGTTCCAGTTTGTGGCCTTTGCCTCCAGCCCTGGCACTGGGAACCACTGAGAAGAGTCTCTTTGCCCCCTTCCCTTCAGGGATTTATCGACATTTATGAGATCCCCACTTTGAGGATTCCCTTTTCCAGGCTGAGCACTCCCAGGTTTTCCTTGGATCAGCTGCTCCTCCCAGGTTTGTGTCACCCACAGACTTGCTGAGGGGGCTCTGCCCTATCATCCAGGCTCTTCTTGACCAGTTTTTCTCGTCCCACATTCCAAATTGTTCATCATACCTTGGAGGAGGATTTACAGACTGGCCTGAGGCGCAGGAAAAACTGGGAGACACCTGAGGCAGCAGGGATGGGGATGGGAAAGGCGTTTGGGAAGTAGTCACGAGTTGTAGCCACACGTGGAAAGGGTTGGCCCAGAGCAGAGGAGCTTCTCCCTGCACCCTCCTGCCTGAATCCTCGGGATAATGAACCAGAGGCATTCCCTTGGCCAAAATTTATGGCCTGGTCCTGCTGTCTTTCCAGTGCTCCATGTTTTTTTCCACTGAGTAAAGGGATTTCAAATCAGCTTTCCACTTCAAGGCCAGGTTGGATGGGGCTTGGAGCAAGCTGGGATAGTGGAAGGTGTCCCTGTCCATGGCAGGGGGTTGGAATGAAATAGTCATTAAGGCCCCTTCCAGCCCAAACCATTCCAGGATTCTGTGATCTTATGGGAGGCAGCATCAAAGACCCTCCCGAAGTGCAGGCAGACAACACCCACAGCTCTGCCCTCACCTGCAAGATCAGTCACTTCATCACAGAAGTTTCTCAGGTTGTGACTTTCCCTTGGTGAAGGATCTGGGGACACCCAGAAGCCAAATCTGGTGGTGTCCACTCCACCCACGGGGAGCTCCCAGGTAGTGGGGGGGGGTGTCCCACACGGAAGGAAATGTCTCCATCAAATTTCCTGAGCCATGAGAACAAATTAAACACAACCCTTCTGAGATCCCAGTACTTTAGAAAGGTCATGGAATCACAGAATGGTTTGGGTTGGAAGGGAACTTAAAAATCTTCTCATTCCCACCCCCTGCCATGGGGGAAGGGAACACCTTCCACTATCCCACGTTGCTACAACCTGGCCTTGGACACTTCCAGGGATATGAGGCAGCCACAAACTCTCTGGAAAACCTGTGCCAGGACCTCACCACCCTCACAGGGAAGAACTAAACACGACAACAACCACACTGATGGATTGTATGGGGACATCTTCTGCTCCAGGCAGAGGCCACAGAAACAAAATTTGGTACTCAGGGCTCCAAACCCAACCCTGCCTTGTCCCTCACCAGCTTATGGATGTCCCTCATCGTCTCCCTGCTGAGCTGCTAAAGGCCCTTTCCACCTGCAGGTTCCTCTCAGTTCCCACACACACAAAATACCCACAGCCCACGTTTTTCCTCGTCTAAAATCTTCTGGGATGGAGGAATTTTTGATAAAAACACTGAAGAGCCCAAATTGTTGCGGCACAGAGCACTCCAAGCTCAAGGTATCAAGCCAAAACAGTGTCTGGTGTCTGCCATCACCAAGAAAGATATTTTAGGGTAAGATTTTCAGGGTTTTTCTGAGGAGCCCAACACTTGATATGGGTCCTCTACTCCAGGTCCTCTACTCCAGGTCCTCTTTTCCACCCCCTCAGAGAAACCTGAACTTGTCTTAAAATCATAACAACGCATTTTGGCCGAGCCCAGCAGCCCCTCTTTGGTCTGGAAGGCAGTTGTCACCTGATCTGTGTGACATTCCCACTGCAATTCCTTTAAATCCCACTGAAAAAAAAGAGCAAGGATTCAGCTCATGGATTCAGCTCATCCCAGCACACCCTTCCTTACATAAGGTGTAAGGAAGTCACCTTATGAAAAAAGATATCAAATAAGCCAGGAAAAAAACCCAAAACAAACAAAACAAAAAGCCCTTTTCTAAACAGACCCAGGAATTTTCTTGCTTTTATTCCAAGCAAACTTCATAGTGGTTTTGTTTGCTTTAATTCCTTTTCTGACAGTTGTCAAACACAACTCTGGGGAGGAAGAGTCATCACCATCCTCAGGTTTCAGGAGACTTTGCAAATCCAAACCGAAGCATTTTTCTGTTCCTCTTTGAAAAGAAAAAGAAAAACAAACAGAACACCTGCTCCTCCCCTGCAGAGCCTGCCCTTGCAGGTCCAAGGATTTAGGAAAGAAAATGAAATAGATAATTAAATATAAATTAATAAGCAGAAATGAAAAAGATCCTGACAGAGCTCCACGTCCCATCCGGGTGCAGATAAAAATCAGATTGGAGAATATCCCATTTAACAGTCCCAGCTCTTGCACAGGACTTCCCTTGGCCATCCAGGAGAACACCAAGGGAGCTTGGGACCATAAGGAGGGGCAAAGTTGTGGTGGTGGCAGAAACAAGGGATGGGGAATTTATTCCAGGGTGTCCTTCCCTCTGTACAGCCACCACCTTCCACCCTTGGGGGTTAGGGCATCACTGCTCATTTAGATCTGCCTGGGATGAGGGGATTCCCTACTTTCTAGGTTTTCAGGGCATCCCTGGATTCATGGGGCTCGTTCCCAACCTCCACATCCCAGATGTCATCCCAAATATCAGCTTGTTGTTGTCCACACACCTCCTGCTCCAAGCCTGTCCCCTCCAGTGAGGAGGCAGGGAGAACAACAGGGACAGAAAGGATGGATGGAGGATCAGGGAATCCTAGGATAGAATCACAGGATGGTTTGGGTTGGAAGGGATCTTTAAGGATCTTCCTGTTCCAACTCCCATCATGGGAAGGGACACTTTCCACTATCCCAGGTTGCTCCAAGCTGGCCTTGAACACTTCCAGGGATGGGGCAGCCACGGCTTCTCTAGACAATCTTGGATGGTGGGGTCATTCCTTACGGTGACAAACTCCCAAATCCTAAAAAAAATGGGGAAAGACCCCAAAATGCTTCACACTTGGTTGTTTTCCGTGGTGGCCTGAGGAAATTTTCTTTTCTTCAGGTAAACCAGAGTGTGTTAATTAACAGAGCTCTAAACAAAGATACAACGACAGGGCAAGAGGGGATGAGGAGGGAAGAGTTAGATGGAATTTTGGGAAGAAATTCTTCCCTGGGAGAGTACAGAGGCCCTGGCACAGGTTGCCCAGAGAAGATGTGGCTGCCCCTGGATCCCTGGAAGTGTCCACGGCCAGGTTGGAACAACCTGGGATAATGGAAGGTGTTGGAATTCCATAATCTTTAAGGTCCCTTCCAACCCCAACCAGCTCATGACAAACATCAACCCTGCAGCACCTGGGCCACCAGCTTTGTCCCAGCCCATCTTTCCCACTTCCAGTGGCCAAAATCTGATAAATCCCACCCATAACATATTTTTAGAGAGATTCCACACACACTGCATTAAACAGGATGGCAACTTTCAGGGTTAAGTATTAACAGAAAAAAAAAAAGGTTCAGAAAGATAAAAATAACATTATAAAAAAAGAGAGCTGTGAGACTGAACAAGAACATGTAAGAAAGTGAGAGCTGGAATTTGCAGTAAAGAAATGACATGGGATAATCACACCCTGCCTTGTGACGCTTCCCAAAGAGCCTGAACCGACAATCCCGGTGACACCGTCGTGATCCCGAACATCTGACAGGCTGGAGACATTCCAAAGACAGATTCCCTCCAAGTGTGGGGCCTGAATTTCAGGGGAGGGAACAGGGATACATCCTATCCCATCCTGCACGGATTTGGATCCGAATATCCTGCAGGGATTTGGGTAAATTGGAGTGGGAACTTACCGAATTCTGCGCAAATTGCGGCGGCCAACAGAAGAGGCAGGAACACCTTCATCCTGCACAGCCCCTGCTTGCCCAGCTTGTCACTGCTCTCCACCACTGGCTTCGATGTCCCACCTCCCTGGGGTGGGTTGCCATGCACTGCTCTCGTCCCCAAAGCTCCAAATCTACTGGAAAAACGAGTCCCATTGAGCTATAAACGAATGGAAGGAGCCGCCGGTCAGGCCCCACCTCCTGCTCCACCGTCACCTCTTTTCATGTTCCTTGGAGAAGAAAATTAGGGCTCGGACTTGGGACAATAGCTGAGATTGTTTAAGGTGGGTGCTTCATGATGGGGGAGCCCAGGGAGGGGGTTAAATAATCCTGGTGTCTTGCCTTGCAGCTTTGGTGATGTTTCTCCTGCTTTTCTGGGGAGATCTGGGTGGTTTCCAGAAATCCTGGGGGGTGGGAAAAGCATTCGTGGCTGGGAACTTGAAGGCTTTGAACCTCCAGGACTTATCTTCTCTGTGTTTGTACCTTCAGTTGGGGCCAGAGTTGATCACCAGGAGAATCATAGTTTGGGTTGGAAGGGACCTTAAAGGTGATTCCAACCCCCTGCCATGGTCAGGGACACCTTCCACTATCCCAGGTTGCTCCAAGCCCTGTCCAACCTGGCCTTGAAATCCCTTTACTCACTGGAAAAAAACATGGAACACTGGGAAGACAAGAGGATCAGGCCATAAATTTGGGCCAAGGGAATGTCCCTGGTTCATTACCCCGAGGATTCAGCCAGGATGGTGCAGGGAGAAGCTCCTCTGCTCTGGGCCAGCCCTCTCCATGTGTGGTTACAACTCATGACTCCTTTGCTTCCCAAATGCCTTTCCTATCCTCATCCCTGCTGCCTCAGGCATCTCCCAGTTTTTCCTGCACCTCAGGCCAGTCCCGTGTTTGTAAATCCTCCTCCTCCGAGGTGTGATGAACAAGTTGGAACGTGGGATGAGAAAAACTGGTCAAGAAGAGCCTTTCCTGGTATTCCAGGTGCCCTCCCAACACATGCTTTTAACAATAAGAGAGGGAAAGGAGAAATAAAGATATTTTAGGAGATATTCCCACCACTTCTGTTGTATCACACCATCAGAGGGTCTTTTTTCCAGGGTTATTCACTTGAACTCCTACAACCATGGAATCATTAAAGCTGGAAAAGACCTTTAAGATCCCCAAGTCCAGCCAGGAGCACAGCACCACTAACCCATGTCCTCAGGTGCCACATCCACAGGTTTTCTGAACAATTCCAGGGATGTGACTCCACCACTTCCCTGGGCAGCCCAGTCCAATGCTTGACAACCCTTTCCAAGAAGGCTTTTTCCCAAATATCCAACCTAAACCTCCCCTGGTACAACTTGAGGCCCTTTTGTCTTGCTCTGTCTTAAAATATCCAAAGATTTTCTGGGGATACTGAACAAAGAACCCAATCATTGTCTCTCCAAATCTGAAGCTCCAGTGAATTAGGGAATGGTTTGGGTTGAAAAGGACCTTCCAGTTCCAAAAGATCATCCAGTTCCCACCCCCTGCCACGGGCAGGGACACTTCCCACTATCCCAGGTTGCTCCAGCCTGGCCTTGGACACTTCCAGGGATCCAGGGGCAGCCACAGCTTCTCTGGGGAACCTGTGCCAGGGCCTCCCCACCCTCCCAGGGAAGGATTTTCCCCGAATATCTCAACCAAACGTGTTTCCCAAACCCCATTTCTTTTACAAACGGCGCTCCTGGGTGACCTCCATCCTCAGGAATTCAGACGGATTGTTTTCACAGTTGCCTCTCTAATACAGCAATTACGCCGATTATAAAAATTACGCAGTTATTTCCAGCCCCAAAATCACCCAGGGAAACACATTTTCGGGTTTATCCTGGCTTCCCCGTTCCTCACGGTTCAGCGGGGAATGTTATAATCCTATTAAGAAGAGAGAGAAATATGCCGATTGTGTTTGCCCGGTTCTTAGGGGAGGGGAAAACCAAGAGAAAAAGCAAACTATTTACCGCGGCTGGGGTGCGGTTTCTGGCATTAAGAGGCCTCGAACAATGCGCTAAATGGCTGGTTTCACATGCACAGCTGAAATGTGATCTCCGCTGCATTGTCAAATCTTGGAGGGAAGAGCGTGTGCCAACACCCTGCTCTTAAATGCTGGTCCCTCCTTGGGTTTGGAGGGTTATTTTTCTGGGGGGGGAGGTGTCAAAATACCTGTCTTGTTTATAGTTTCAGTTGATTTTATCTGAGTCTCGGAGCCCTGAAATGTCTCCTCTCTTACGTGCAGCCGCCTTGCAGGGCTGGCAGCTGCCCAGAGGAATAACAAGAACTAATGGGAACATCCCACCAGGGTTTTGTTGAATTCCCTTTATTATTTTGGGGGAAAACTATTGTGTCGGGGGTGGGGGGGTGCCATTAACTGCAGAAAAAAGGATTATGAAGCTGCATAAATCTGCCTCCAAGACCCACGGGTTTTTTTTTTTTTTTGGGGGGGGGGAATAAGTGTTTTTCGTGGCTGTGTTCAAAGGTAAA
This sequence comes from Pyrocephalus nanus, assembly GCA_038380795.1. Classification (NCBI taxonomy): domain Eukaryota; kingdom Metazoa; phylum Chordata; class Aves; order Passeriformes; family Tyrannidae; genus Pyrocephalus; species Pyrocephalus nanus. Next base: position 95,333,778 of record CM076261.1, read on the forward strand.
TTAATACAAGAACTCTCAGCATTTCAGAGGAGTTTGTACCATAAATCAAAGGAGAAGTTCAGCCAAATGTTTCCTTCCAGCCTGAGAAACCTGGAGCCAAAGCCCTTTCCTGTCCTACCTCACCAGCTGAGACAGTCTCTGGGTGGAGGCATCTGATGGGAGCAGGGAAAGACTCTCCAAATCCCCCCAACTTCCCAACAGATCTGCTCATGCTGCCCCATGAGCAGGCTGAGAAGATTCCCACTGGGAAGTCCTAAACTTGCCCATCCACCTCCAGGGCAGAGTTTCAGGGCCCAAAGGCTGCACTTGGTTGGGTTTGAGAGCCTTCCTGACTTAATTATTAAAAACTCTGCCTTTTCATTACTCTAATAAATTCTTGTGTATCTCCTCTGAATCCCAGATTTCTTCCAGAGCAGAGGGATGTAGGAGCAAAAGCCACGATTGGATTTAAGGGAGGAACGCTGATAGGACAGTGTCAATCCCAGTGCTAAGCTCTTCTCACACACCTACAGGCAGGTTAAATCCCAAAACACTCCTGTAAGAGGACTAAATATTATGGGATTGTGGAATTATGGAATGGTTTGGGCTGGAAGGGACCTGAAAGATCATCCAGTTCCAACCCCCTGCCATGGGCAGGGACACCTCCCACTAGGCCAGGTTGCTCCAGCCTGGCTCTGAACACTTCCAGGGATGGGACAGCCACAGCTTCTCTGGGAATTCCATTCCAGCCCATTACCACCCTCACAGGGAAGAATTTCTTCCCAATATCCCATCTAGCCCTGCCCTCTGACAGTAGAAAGCCATTCCCCGTGTCCTGTCCCTCCATCCCTTGTCCCCAGTCCCTCTCCAGCTCTCCTGGAGCTCCTTTAGGTCCTGGAAGGGGCTCTCAGGTCTCCCTGGATCGTTCTCTTCTCCAGGCTGGACATTCCCAGCTCTCCCAGCCTGGCTCCAGAGCAGCTCCAGCCCTTGGAGCATCTCCATGGCCTCCTCTGAACTTGTTCCAGCAGCTCCACGGGTCACTGATGAAAGGAACTCATGGAAGCAGCGAGGATGGGTTTGTCTTACCAGTAAACCTGGTGTTCTGAGTGCCAGAGATTAAACCACCACGTATTTCCCACTCAGACACATCACAGCCCCCACCTGCACCTCCCAGAAACCCCAACTCTCCAGAGATGGGACACTTTGCACCAAAAAAAAAAAAGGAGGAATTAAACAGGTATCCCCACACTCCTCCATTAATGAGGAACATCTCAAAAAGTTACAGAGAAACCTCCTAGAAAAGCAAAATAAAACATAAACAGCACCAAGCCTGACTCTGGCCTATCCCTGTGAATAATTCAGCAGGAATCCAACCCTGCAGCTCTTTCAGAGCCATTTTCACCGAGGCACCACTCATTAGCTCATTAGTCAGAGCAGCCTTATTCCTACTAATTGATTTTACTGCCGTTCCCTACAATGTCTGGCCGAGATCCAACGTGTTCCTGCCTGGCTTTAAAACCATTTTACTGGCATAGCTTTGTGAGACACTTCATCCTGCCCTCTCCTTCTCTCTCTGTCTCTCACCTATTGAGCTTGGAAAGGTCGGTGATTCCCACAAGTGAGTTTTTTGGAAGGTGCCCTTGGGCAAAGGGCAGGTCTTCCCTGGCTCTGACAAGCAGGAGGATCAAAGCACCCCAGCTGGGCAGGGAGTTGTGGCTTTCACGCTTGGTAACAGGTGGGTTTGACATGGATTGGGGCTGCAGATGGATTCAGGGAGTTTGGCAGCTCTTTCCACACTGTTTTCCACCTTGGTAGTGGGCTGGGACATAGAATCATGGAATGGTTTGGGTTGGAGGGGAACTTCAAGATCATCTCCTTCCAACCCCCCTGCCATGGGCAGGGACACCTTCCACTAGCCCAGATTGCTCCAACTATGGCCTGGAACACTTCCAGGAATGGAGCAGCCACAGCTTCTCTGGGAATTCCATTCTAGCCCCTCACCACCCTCCCAGCCAAGAATTGCTTCCCAATATCCCATCTAACCCTGGGAAGCCATTCCCTGTGTCCTGTCCCTCCATCCCTTGTCCCCAGTCCCTCTCCAGCTCTCCTGGAGCCCCTTTAGGCCCTGGAAGGGGCTCTCAGGTCTCCCTGAATCCTTCTCTTCTCCCGGTGAACATTCCCAGCTCTCCCAGGCTGGCTCCAGAGCAGCTCCAGCCCTTGGAGCATCTCTGTGGCTTCCTCTGGACTCGCTCCAGCATCTCCATGTCCTTGTGGAGATCCCCAGAGCTGGACATGGTGCTCCAGGTGTGATCTACAGGGAATGGAGCACAGGGGGAGAATCCTCTCCCTCATCCTGCTGCCCCCAACCCTGTTGCTGCATCCCAAGGCTCTGCTGGCTCTCTGGGTTCACAAGATGTGAGGTCAGTGCCGGACCCAGGGCAGAAAGGTCAGACCACACCACAGGCACAGAGGGTCTCTTCAACCCTGCTGCTCATCCCACATTCCCAGCAGACCTCCCTATATCCCCCACCTCTGCCCCAGGCACGTGAGCTGTGCTGGAAAATCAGGAATGCTTTATATATTCACCAGGAACAAGCTGATCTATTTTCCTGAGGAGTTCTGTTCCCTCCAGGTAAACATTCACCTGCCTCCTTATTTTTCTTATTTTTTTTCCCCCAACCTGTTTTTCTCCCTCTTTGAATTCCATGCAGGCATCTCTTATCTCCAGGTTATAATTTAGATTAACCTCTGTGTAGCACTTAACTCCTTCTGGGTGAGACTTCCATATCCATCACTTCCCTGGCTGGTGGCCATGGATAGAGTTGTCCTGAGGGAGAATCTTGTAGGAATTCATAACTACTCAAGTGTGTTCTCTCTCTCTCTCTGTGTGTTTATGACGTGCACAGAAAGGATTGATCATATATTTATAACTGCTGGGAATTTCTCTTCCTTCCCTATCACATTTCTTCCAGCTTCCTTTTTGTTCTTTTTGCTTCCAAGCTCGTGTCTTTTCCCTCCCTGTCAGCTCTGACTGAGGCACTAATCACTCTGTTTGCAGATGATTTGCTCCATCCAGCTTTCCAAGGCATTGGAAACGATGCAGGAACGTAAATCACTTGCTCAATGTCGCTGTCACCTGCTTTAATTATCCCCTGCCTTCTTCAATCCAAGCCACAGGAGGTACTTTCCTCCCTGAGTCACTTTTGGCTGACCCAGGAGGGGACAACGAGGACAACACATTGACTGTAAAACAGTCAATGACCCGACTGAGAAGAACCAGCTTTGCCTCCAGGCCATTTTCACTCCAGGTGCCTGAAGATTTCAGGAAGATGCTTCTGCCACGATGTCCATCTATCTCCTGTGCTGAGTGGGAGGGGAAGGATCATCTCCCTGAACCTTCTGGCACAACCCAGAAGGTCCTTGGCTGACTTGACCACCAAGGGACGTTTCTGATTCACGTGCAGCTTGATGTCCCCAGTTCCTTCTCTGCAAAGCTGGTTTCCATCCCCACCATCCCACAGCTTTTCCTGGTGCCTGGGGTTGCTCCTCCCCAGATCCCAGACTCTGCATTTCCATTTGCTGCATTTCCCAAGGTTTATTCTTCTTTATTCTCCCTGTTTGTTTTTTCCAAGCTGCTCAACTCCCTCTGGGTGGCACGTCCACGTCCACCACTCCTCCTAGTTTTGTGTCATCTGCAAACCTACCAAAGGTGAGGCTCTGACACATCTTCGAGGTCATGAACAGCTTTGACCCCAAAAACAAGTCCAGTGGTGCCCCACTGGTCACAAACCTCTGGAACCAGTTGCTCCACCAGTCAATCAATCCACCTCCCTGTCCACTTCATCCAACCCTTACTTTGTCACCTCACCCATGAGGATGTGGTAGGACAATGTTGAAAACCTTAATGAGGTGGAGAAAACCCACATCCACCTCTCCCCCATCATCCACCAAACCAGTGCTGTCGTCACTGAAGGATTTCATGCTGGGAATGCCAAACATCTCCTTTGGGAATCTGTGCTGACTCCAGGGTTATGATCCTGCTTTTTTTCTTGTTCCCCATCCTCAGGATCTCGAACTCCACCACCTCATGGTCACTGCAGACCAATCTTCACACCCTCAGCAAGTTCATAAATTTTCACAGCTGTGAGGTCCACAGAAGTCCCTCTTTCCTCAGGAATTTGTGACCTCCAGTGCACTCCAGGAGCCTCCAAGATTGCCCAGCTGATATTGGGATGCTGAAAGCCCTCCCTGAGGACCAACACTTGGGGAATGTGAGGCTTTTTCCAGCTGTCAGAGGGAGGTTTTATCCACTTTGTGACCAGGTGTTCTGTGTCAGACACCCACCAAAACCTCCCCTGTGCTGATCCACCTGCCCAAAAGCTCTCAGCTGGCTCATCATCCATCTCCAGGCCAAGCCTGAGGGATTTTGGCTCCTCTCTTACATAAAAGCAACTCCTCTTCCTCACTCTTCAAGCCTGTCCTTCCTAAACATTCCATATCCAGCCAGAGAATGGTCTAATTTGGGATTAATCTGGTTCCAACCCCCCCTGGCACAGACAGGGACCTTCCACCAGCCCAGGTTGCTCAGAGCCCAGCCATAGTAGCCCTCAATTCTGTGCCCTATCCCACGCTGTGATCCCAAAATTCCACACAGTTTGGACATGGATTCGACCAGAGGCAAGACAAGGAATTACAAAACGGCTGGATTTGTTCAGCCTGGAAAAGTTGGGGTGAGAAGGGAGGGCTCAGGAGGCCCAACAGCACCTGCCGTGAGAAAGAGTCGGGGAGAAGGTTGGGCTGGAATTCTTCTCATCCCCGAACTCCTGGTGAACTTCCTTCTGCATCCCTCCCTTGGAAAAAGGGGCTTGCGGTCCTGGAATGCCGACACACCCATCCCAGTACATCCCACCGGGATGCGCTGGTAAAACTGGGGCCCGGCGCTGCCACCTCCTGACAAGAGGAGAGAATGCAAATCCCGAGTCCCAGCGCGTTCCCCGAGGAAGGGAGGCAGGAATTTTTGGGATTATTTAGGTAGTTTTGAATTTTTCACTGTTTCCAAGATCCGAGTTTCGGAATCGTTTGGTTGCAACCAGCTTTGGGATGAGAAACCTCTGTGTGACAACAAATTGAGGAAGAAAAAATCCTCTATTTTTTTTTTCCTGAATAAGGAGAGAAATTCTCTACATTTTTCCTAAATAAGGAGAAAAATTATCTAAAAAATTATCGAAATTGCCTTGAGCAAATCATGAGTTAAATTCCAGTGTGACACAGACCCTGAACACTCCAAAGTGATCCCACACGAGATGCCACCATCCCTCATCTGCTGAGAGCTCTTGTTTTTTGGGGTCATTTCTCCTCTAATATTTTGGAATGTGATACCAAATGGGGGCTGGACCCAGCAGGTTTAACAGGTCTGAGCTCACCCTGGGGTGAAACTCAGACTCTGGAGCCAGAAGGGGGTCACCACATCCCTGCAATTTTAGCAATGAGAGACACAAATGTGAGCCAGGAGAACTTGGAACCTACGGAAAAACACCAGACTTGGCTCTGGAGTGACAGGAATGTCACAGGAATGTGTGTGAAACACAACACACCCTGTGGATGTCGATAATGGTGTTAATTGGAGTGGAGAAGGAGAGCAAGGTGCTACTTGCACCTCTCCCCCAGGAGCTGGATGCTCCTCACACCTCTGCCTCCAGGAATTTGATGCTCCTCACACCTCTTCCTCCATGAGTTTGATGCTGTAAATGTTACATTTCACTCCTGCAACTTTAATTCCTTCTGCACAAAGGTACCAGAATCATCAGAACCGGCCAAGTGTCCCTGTAATCCCAGGAAGGGTCACATCTCCAAACCCAAGGAGGCCAAGGTGTGTCGTGCAAGGTTTTAGAATCTCTTTTCCTTGTGGAGATGATAATCAGGAAGGTTGGAACGCGTTCCCACAGCCATGCAAAGCACTTCCCACCTTCCCAGCCTCCTCCAACCTTCCCATTGCACCTGGAGGTGCCACCCTCACCCTTCACATGTCCCTCAAAAGTGGGGAGCAAGGGAACCAGGAGGACAGAAGGAGGAGAGGGTCAGTGCTGGCAGGAAGGTGGAGCTCTTGGTTCAGTCCTTTTTTTTGCCTTCCCTCAGCATCACTAGAATTTTAAATTGCAAGTTCTCCACCTCCACGCTTTCCTTGACTCCTCCACATCCAAACTTCCCAAGGAATCACCTTTCTGGAGACTCCTCTCCAGAGCTCCAGAGCTATTCCTGCCTCCAAAAGCTGTATTTGCCATGGCTGGAGGGGAGGCAACTCCAGAGGGACAATAAAAGGCAGGAATTAACCCCTCTACTCTGCCATCATGAGATCCCACCAGGACTGTTGCAATCCAGGCTGGATTCCTCAGCACAGGAATGATGTGGACATGTTGGAATGGGGCCAGAGGAAGCCATGAAGATGATCAGAGGGCTGCACCACCTCTGCTCTGGAACCAGGCCGGGAGAGCTGGGAATGTCCCACTTGGAGAAGAGAAGGCTCCATGGTGACCTGAGAGCCCCTTCCAGGGCCTAAAGGGGCTCCAGGAGAGCTGGAGAGGGACTGGGACAAGGGATGGAGGGACAGGACACAAGGAATGGCTTCCCACTGCCAGAGGGAAGGGTTAGATGGAATATTGGGAAGGAATTCTTCTCTGTGATGGTGTAAAGGGCTGGAATGGAATTCCCAGAGAAGCTGCGGCTGCCCCTGGAAGTGTTAGATAATAATAAATATAAAATCTATAATAATATTTGAAATAACATAATAAACCCAATAAAATAATAAAAAACCCACCAAAATTCTCATGTCCCATCCTTCCAGTGCAGTGTGTCCCTGTGTGTCCCTATGTGTCCGTGTGTCCCCATGTCCATCTGCTCACAGGCAGGAGAGGGCTTGGAGCAATCCCTGCAAACCCCGGGAGTGCAGCAAGAGGAGCAGCTGCCCCCGGACACCCCCCCAGGGTGGGGGCCACTCTGTGCCCAAAATATCCTCCCCTTCCAACAGGGGCTGCGGGTCCAAGGACAAATCCCACCCCCACTCCCGGCAGGGTCACGGCAAAGTCAAGGATATTTATGAGCTATTGAAGGCAAAGACAATCCCTGCCCTTTATCCATCACAGGAAGACATTCCAAAGGCCTGGGAGATGGCATGGATGGATTTATCCCTCCTGTATTCCATAGGCTCAGCCTCGTGGCTGTCCTTTTGACCCAGCCCCGGGCTTTGAATCCCATCCAAGCACACAAAACAAGGAATAATATCTGTAATATCTGCAGAATCAGCCAAAGACTTTGCTTCCAAGTGTCTCTTTTTTATTAAATCCATTATATTTTTTTTTTTTTATTATTATTAGAGTATAAGAAACAATAATGTGACATACACTTCACTGGTACTTACATGAATATATATTTAAAGGAATATATTTCTCCTGCTTATTCTGTTACAACAAAGGCAATACACAGTTACAAACCTCACACCTATGGATTAGTAAAACCAACACCTCAGTGGAACCACCTCAGTGAAACCAGATCATCTAACAGAGCTGAAATTTATTTATTTATTTGTTTGTTTATTTATTTATTTATTTTTCAGCAACGCTTCAGTGGCTTATTAGATTTTTCCATTTCAGTTTGGATGAAACAGTAAGATTTGGGCTGGGGGGGGAAAAAAATTTAGAAAGGAAAAAAAAAAAAAAAAGGCATTCCCTTGGAAAATGTTGGACCTGGGAAGCCTGTTGAGCTTTTTATTTCTCGATTTTCACTATCAGAGCAAAGCTGGACGAATGAAAACCTTCAATCTGTCCCTGACATTGCTGATTCTCTGCTTGGTGGGCAGTTGTTTGCTTAAAGGCAAACAAAAGTTGTTTGTTTAAAGGTTCCTCCTCGATTTCTGAGGTTGGTTTGGGGCTTCAAAGCTCCTCGACCGAGCCTGGGAAGAACCAGCAGATGGCAGGACCAACCCAGGGCTTCCCTTCCCTGGCCACCAGGGACATTCCCAAAAACGCCACACTGCGTGTCTGAGATCCCATTCCAGCTCAGCTCCCATCCCAGGGGGGAAATAACTCCTTCAGGATCCGGGAAGGACTCAGAGCCACCTTCATCCTAAACATCTGAGACCCACAGTGCTGCCCCATCTGAGGGTCCTAAACCTCCACCTGTCCAGATGTGCAGCACATCTGCCTTTCCCAGAGGGCACAGACCCTGGACATTCCCTGGACACACAGAGCCACCAGACTTCATCACAGGAGTGATGGAAGCAAAGCCTCTTCTACGGAAAATAAAGTCCCTGGGAGAGAAATCCCTTCAAATAACCCACAACCGGAGTAAATCAACACCAGGAAAGAACATTCTTTGAGTAACGAGGTGGATCCTTGGAGTAATAATTAAACAACCACCTTCATTCCTTCTGTTTGTACAAAATTCCTCCACCTCAGGTTTGTCTTTCCCAAAAGAAGAAATTTTGCCCTTAAAAAAACAAAAGAAACAAACAAACAACCCACAATTCTTCAAAACACCCAGAAGAACGTGGGTCATTTTTAAGTACTTCTTTCTGGCAAACAGCAAACACCTGGAATTTGGGTGGAAAGGGCTGATGCCACAATAAATTCTGAGCATTTTTTTTGACAATACACCAAGAAAAAAATAAAATTCGAGCCCTTGGTGGTAGCTGGTTGTTGAAATGCAGCCATTTCCAGCATGGAAGCGCTGAACTCCTTTTCTCTCACGAACATGCTCTGAAAGTGGGCAGGTATTTCACTTCAGCTCTTCCTTCTTTTCCAGTAAAAACCATTCCAGGATATTTTAGGCTTCCAGGGAGCAAAGCTGCCTCCCCTCATACCCTCTTGTCCTGTCACAGAAGAGGAATATCTGAGTTTTCTGCTCGGATTTCCATCTCTAAATTCCAAAGTCCACATAAACACCCCCAAAGCACTTCAGGGCTGTCCCACCACGGCCCTCAAGTTCCAAATCCAGCACTTGGTTCATCAACCCACAAGTTTTAACACTTTAAACAGGGTTCTTCCTGTTTATTGTTTTATTAATAATGTTTTTAATCACTTCAGCTGCCCATTTTCAGGCCTTTTTGGCCTCCTGGGTTTTACAAAAGCTGAGGTTCTCACATGGATTCTCATTCTGGGGATTTGGGGGGGCCAAAAAAAAAAAAACCTCTGTGGTAGGAGCAGAAATTGGGAGGGTTGGAAGAACTGGTGATAAAATGCTGGGGATTAAACTGTGAGGAGCTGTCACACCCTCCCTCTCTAAAAGATACTTAAATCTGCCAAAGAGATCTTTGCACATGTGTTCAAAATTGAAAATATCTCTTTTTTTCCATAAGGCCTATAGTACACGAGGAGGGAAGACAAAAAAAGGGAGCGAAGACGGAAAACAAATCTCCAAAATATGCAATTTATCCATCATTTATAGCTCAAAAACACGACAGAATGACCTTCAGCTCTGTCCCCCTGGCAATGCCTTTAATATAAATTGTTATTTTATGGGATAAGCAGCCTCGGAATGCTCCTCCCACCAGCCTTTGCTCCCTTTTGGAACCAAATCCTTGGCACCAGCAGCCTCTGGAATGCTGAGATAGGAAGGAAATGGCTTTTTTTTTTGGAAGAGACAACCAGGTCTTGTGGCTTCAGGTTTGGCACCTTCAGGACCCTCCTGAAGATGCAGCTGGAAGTTTAACTTTCCTAAAGGTGGTCTGAGTCCCAAAAATCAACCCCCAAACCTGTTTATCAGGTGGCCAGAAAAGAGTCACAGCCCCATCACCTCAAGGCAGAGCACTCTGGGTGCCACCTCGGTGTCACAGCCCCACCCAAGGAGGTTTGGAACCCTCCTGGGAGGAAGGCCAAGGCACAGGGAAGGTGGGAAAAAACGTCCACCTTATTTTTAGGATATTTTTCCCCCCAATTTTTCACTGTGCTCCACGTGCATAGCAAGAGGTTTGGGGTGGGGGGGGCCCTGTGGCCCCAGCAGGTCCCAGGAGGTGATGGAGGATGATTGAACCAGAGGAAGGCACATCTGAGGACCCACACACGTGATTCACCCTTCCCAAACTCCTCATTAAGTGCAGGGCACGTCCTCACGACCGGTCCCTCCTGTCGGAAAGCCCATCCTTAATTAACACGTGTCATTTTAATTAAAACACGAGGGGGAAGGAGGGGTTCAAAACCACCAAACCACTTTTTTTTTTGGCTGTGAATATTTCTACACCATCTTTCCAAATAAGCTGTTTATCAACACTCCTTTAAGTGGGGACAGAGATAAAAATTGGACAGCGAGTAGAGCTTTAGGTTGATTTTTGACACCAAGCAGGAGAACCACGAGGAAGGCATGGCCAAGGAGTGCCAACAACCTGATTTTTGATGCTAGGAAGAAGAAAAAAAAAAGCCCAGTGCACCTCTGCTCAAGCAGTGGAAGCGACAACAAGCTTTCACCTGGAAGGTTAAGGCTGGATTTTGGCTTGGTTTTTGTGTCTGGCAGGTCCACAGGTGAGCAAAGCAGGTGGGATGGATGACACGGAGATGGCAGGAGGACACAAATCCCATGGGACAGCTCAGAACTTCCAGGAGCAACGCTGGGAAGATCCTGGGAGCTGAGAGACAGCAGGAATGAGGAAGTCACCTCCAGGCATTGCAGGTCGAGCCTAAAGAACTGAATACTGGGATCTTGGCCTGTGACTCCACTCAGTTTTGGAGACAGTTCTTTCAGGGATCCACGTTGTTGTCTCTCACCGTCACAAGTCCAAAGTTGGGGAAACTGAGGCACCAAGTCTTTGTAAGATGCAGATGAACTTCCAGAGGTCCTGCTCCCGCTGTGTTTGCTCCATTAGGGGTTGACTCAGCCCTCGAAAAAAACTGGCATTTTTCACTAAAATTCACCTGGAAAAAGCAATTCCCGAGAGAGGCGAAACAAGCAGGCCCAGGGGTGTTTATCAGCAAGGACAGCAACAGGGAGGAGAGATGGACTTGCTGCTCAGAGCTGAAGAGGAACGTTGAGATGAAGCTGCTCAGGAGAGTCGAGAGGCCCAAATGTTGGGATTTTTCCATGAGAGAATTCCTAATCTCTGCCTGGAGCAAGGAAACACAGCACACATCCCACCGGAGGTAACAACAGGAGCGTGTTTATTCAGGCCTGGCACTTACAGAGCTGGCAAGGACAAGGTACAGGTCACTCTTTTTTTTTTTTTTCCAGAAAAAGTCAGCCCAGGATTCAGAAGAAACGAAATTATTCTATAAAAAGAGGCTGCAGCTGCAAGGGGTGATGGTAGGAGAGGGGGGGAGGTGGTGGGAAGGCCAGGAATGTGTCTCCCTTTGGATCATGCATTCCCAAAGCCCAGTGCTGGAGCCAGGAGAGAGGCAGGAAAAGTCTGAGCTCTTCACCTGGTGGGAGGGGGGTGTGTGGGGAGGGGTTAATCTTGGCGAGTCCCAGCCTGCTTTTAACCAACCTTAGAAACGAGTGTGTGTGTGTGTGGGATGGGGGGAGGAGGTTATTTATTAGGTAGAAAAGCAGAAAAAAACCCTTCCAAAACCATCCACCTTCGCCAAGGAGGCGCGAGGGCGCAGTGGGGGTTTGTCCACAGGAAGAAAAGAGAGAGAGAGAGAGACAGGGAGAAAAGAGACCAGCCCACGGCTCCGACTCTTGGAAGAGCAGAAAAGTCTGGGAAACCACGGCCTCGGGAGCCCGCTGGGAAGTGCAGGATCTCCTTGCAGACACCAACAGAGAAGAACAGTGGCCAGCGAGACCCACGGGGGGACTCGGGGAGGCGGCTCTTCCTCGGCCAACGCCCCCATCACTCCCGGGCCCGCAGGACGTAGAAGAGGCTGACGAGGATTCCCAGGGCCAGGAGGGTGGAACTGGCCCGGAGGCCGCTGGAGCCGCTGATGTTGCACAGGAAGGAGTCGCAGCAGTACACGGAGGCGGCCGCGATGCCCAGGTTGATGCCGGCGCTGGGGCAGATGGGGGAGCAGCCCTTGGAGATGGACTGGCCGGATTTGCCACCTGGATTCGGGGGAAGGGGGGGAAAAGGAAGGAAATAAGGTGGGTTTAGAGGGTTTTTAAAGATGGGTTTAGAGTGTTTGCAAGGCATATTTAGAGTGTTTCTAAAGACAGGTTTAGAGTAGTTTCAAGACAGGTTTAGAGTGTTTGCAAGGCACAGGTTTAGAGTGTTTCTAAAGACAAGATTAGGATGTTTCTAAAGACAGGTTTAGACTGATTTCAAGACAGGTTTAGAGTGTTTGCAAGACAGGTTTAGAGTGTTTGCGAGACACAGGTTTAGAGTGTTTCTAAAGACAAGATTAGAATGTTTCTAAAGACAGGTTTAGAGTGTTTCCAAAGAGTAAGGTTTAAAGTGTTTTTAAAACTAAGGTTTAGAGTGTTTTTAAGACTGGTTTAGAGTATTCTCAAAACACAGGTTTGGAGTGTTCCCAACACAGGTTTGGAGTGTTCCCAACACAGGTTTGGAGTGTTCCCAACACAGGTTTGGAGTGTTCCCAGAGACAAGGTTAGAATGTCTCTAAAGAACAGGTTTAAAGTGTTCCCAAGACACGGGTTTAGAGTGTTCCCAAGACAGGTTTTAAAGTGTTTCTAAAGACAAGATTCAAATGTTTCTAAGGACAGGTTTAGAGGTGTTTCCAAGACAGGTTTTAACAACTTCCAAAAACTAAGGTTTAAAGTGTTCCAAAGACACAGGTTTAGAGTGTTTCCAAAACAGGTTTAAAGTGTTTCTAAAGACAAGATTAGAATGTTTCTAAAGACAGGTTTAGAGTATTCCTAAAACAGGCTTAGAAAGAGTGGAAATGTGTGAGGGCAAATTTTGCACTGGAAAAAAAAACCAACAAAACATTTCAGATTTCTCTGCTGTAACTAAACACTGGATTTGGTTTAGCACAGATCTCTGCTGTAATTTTTCAGGTGTCCTCAGCAATCTGTAGCCTCAGTCCAATTAATAAAATGCCTTAAATAGATTTATAAAGGCTCAAGTGTTCAGTTATGAATTTAACAATTATAAAGCAAAATTTGGCTCTTCTCTGGTTAAAAAAAAAAAAAAAAAAGCCAGGATTTTTTTCCACAAGAGCCCACACAAATGTGCAATGCAAAGTCAGAGACTGATCAGGAGCTGAGGCTTTCAACTGAGGACAGAAGGGTTTGTGCTCTCATTAACTGTGTTTCTGTGCTCTGTGCCATCACTTGTAGAGGTAATGACACCCATTTATTCCAGTAGAGACTGGGAGGACACAAAACCCTTCTGCTTTCTTTTTGTCCTTTCCTTGATGCTCATTTTGGGCTCTGACTTTACAAACTTTCTGAGTGCTGCCCATGTGTGAGATGTGTAGTGGGCACAGCTTGGCCTTTAGTTGTTATCGTGGCCTGGTTCACACAAAGTTCATCTAAAGCTGTGCTGAGGAATCCCAAAAATCTCACTCCAGCTTCACCCTGGGACTCCTCAAGCGAGACAAGGAGCACTGGCTGTTCAAGGGAGGCACTTTGGGAGCCAAGTGTGCACTTCCAGAGGGGCACAGCCCAAACCAAAGGGCAGCAAACAGGAAACCATCAGCACTGGGCTGAGATGGGAGTTTATCAAAGCTCCCAGGCATCCACAACCCACCCTCTCCTGCAAGGCCCAGCAGCCAGGATGGGATCCTGGCTCTGCAAAGACCTCCCAGAGCATCCTGCTTCTCTCAGAGCAGTGGCTGGGAAGCTCAGAGCCTCCCAAACCTTTCCCTGACACTCGAGGAGGAAAAATGCCAACATCCCTTCCTGCCTCGACCACGACCACGGCAAGCACAGGAGCCAAGGCGGGACTCGGGGATGAACAACCCAAACACAAAGGGGGGTGGGGGGAGGGAGGAAAAAAAAAAAAAAAGCAGGAGTAGCAACCCTGGAGCTTCCCACAGAGGAATCCTGCAGCATCCTCCACGCTTTCACTTATTCATCAGCACAACCTCCCCGCCCCCTCCCTGAATTCCCCTCGGACTCCGCTCGGCGTCGGAGCGGCACGTGGGCCTTAACGTGACTCCTCCCTGCAGCACGGCCGTCCCTCCCCAAAATTCCCGGGGGATGGGTCCGACTGCTCAGTTGCTAAGCAGAACTTTCCCTTTTTCTTTCCTTTTTTTTTTTTTTTCCCCCCCCAGCCAAAGGAAGGAAGAGTGGCCGAAAGGGGCAGGAGGCGCTGGCGGCACTCACCGAGTCCCACTCCCACGTACGTCGTCACACAGTGGTTCTCATTCTCCCCACACTTGACAGGCTTCAGGCAGGCCCAGTTGGAGGAGGCATCAGAGCACGAGAAGCAGATGAGCGTGTGGGCTGCAAGAGGAAAGCAATACCTCAGTTAAGGCTGGTGGGAGGAGCTCCTCACTTGGTGGTCCCCACCTCCGACACGCGGGATGTGTCGCATCCCCCCGCAGCTATTTCACCCGGATCGACCTGAAATTGGGTTTTTCCCCCCAAAAAAACCTGTCCTAGTGAAGGATTCAAGCACAAGGGATATATTTTGAGCTCCTGGTAGGATCAGCTAAAGCCTCGATACAGCCACAGCCTGGAACTTGATGTCACCCTCCTGTTTGCACCAAGTTCAAGCCACGGTTGCCGACTCAAAACTGAAAGTCAGAGGCAAGTTTTTGGGATTTGGGTTTATTCAGCTCAGGCACAGTGGAAATGATGCCTCTGCCTGTGGAACTGGATGATCTTGAAGGTCCCTTCCAACCCAAACCATTCCATGGTTCTGTGACACACTCCAGGTGTGACCATATTTGGGTTTGAGCTTTCCACGGCCTGCCTTTGGGCCCAGGGTGGGACTCTCGGGGCTGGGCCTGTGCAGGGCCAGGAGTTGGACTCGATGATCCCCCTGGGTTCCTTCCAGCTGGGCATATTCTGTGATTTTGTGACACCAAGGTCAGGCTCCCACTTGACCTGCATCACCTGGTGAAAACGATTTCTCAGCTGGAGCAAGTCCAGCATTGCAGCAAGACCTGCAAGGACTTGCACCATCCCACTGCTCAGGGAGTCACAGCGCTCCGAGGGCAGTTGAGGCATCCAAGCTTTTCAGTCTGGAGCAGGAGCATTCATTTGCATGCCTTCCTCCAAGGCAGGTCACCTAAATCTCGGAATCATGGAATCATTTTTAGGTTGCAAAAGACCTCGAAGATCACTGAGTCCAACCATCAACCCAGCACTGCAGAGTTCACCACTAAACTAAGTCTTTAAGCAAAGCACCTACAAGTTTTTGGAACACTTCCAAAGGGATGGTGATTCCATCCATTCCAATGCTTGGCCACCTTTCCACTGAAGAGATTTTCCTTAATATCCAGTTTAAACCTTCCCTGGCACAACATTTATGGCTTACCCTACACCAGCAGTATGGGCTGCACTGGCTGGCTCCCATCCCTCATCCTTCAGAAAGGTGGAAAGATTGGAATTCAGGGGTGGGAAATGGTTGTGGAAACAGCTTGGACCAAGCAGAGACACGGGGACTTTGATCTCCTCTGTATTTTGCACACAAGAACATCACAGCCACACTGCAGTTGTTGACCTACATCTGCAGGCAGATCAGGGCTCTTCCCAAGGTTTCAGAGGCTCTGATTTTTGAGCTCTTCCACGAGGCACCTCCTTCCTCCTCCGTGTTTATAGGATGCAAAACAGGGCAGGGGCTGATCCAGGATCGGAAGTTCAAGGCAGAATCGTTCCTGCTCCCACCACAGACAGATTAGCACAGAATCACAGAGTGGTTTGGGTTGGAAGGGACCCGAAAGATCATCTCATTCCAACTCCCAGGAACACCTTCCACTAGCCCAGGTTGTTCCAAGCCCCATCCAACCTGGCCTTGAACACTTCCAGGGATGAGGCAGCCACAACTTCCCTGTTCCAGGGCCTCATCACCCTCACATGGAAGAATTTTTTCCTCATATCCAATCTGAACCTACTCTCTCTCAGTTTAAAGCCATTCTTGCTTGTCCTATCACTAAAAAAAATCCTCTCCAGCTTTTTTGCAGGCCCCTATAAGTATTATGCCGAGGATGTGAAGCTGGGGAAGCCCTGGGAGAGCTCAGGAATCCCTGTCAGGGATATTTGGAAGCATAAGTTAAACAATGCTCAGAGCTGTCCCACTCTGCTTGAGCTCCTTCTCAGTCCTGTTTCTCTCAGGAAAATAAAAGGGTTGAGGTTCTTCTTGATCCTGTTTCTTTCAGGAAAATAAAAGATTTCCACAAGAAAACAGAAAAAAAACCCTAACAGCTGTTCTCAGGGGAACGACTTTTGAGCAGCTCCAGCCAAGGAGGGGAAAGAAAACAAAACATAATCTCCCAGAAACAGACTGAAGTGGGTTAGTGGGAGGTGCTGAATGTCACATCGGGGCAGCCAAAGGACTCTGCTTTGGAGTGGAAGCCAACACCACAACCCCCTGAGCAGGAATTTCCTGGAGTGTCTCCTCCACCCTCCAAGGATCATCACTCTGGCAACGATCCCTGCAACAAAGCTGGGTTACCTGAGTGGCAGCCACAGCCAACACACAGGATTCCAGGGCCACCAGCTGAGTCAAAAACCCCAGGAGGGATTCCTCAGTGGGCCCTGGCTCTGCATTTAGGAGAGGGGGAGGAGGATGGGACCAGCTGTTGAGTCATGGAGCCCTCCAAGCACTTCCAGGGCTTGGCCAAAACTCAAGGTGGGACGTCAGAGCAGAGTCCAGATCTGCTCCTTCGTCCCTCTCAGGTGACCTGTCCCAACCCCTCCACTGTGCAACCACCCTGAGGAGGTAAAATTGACTCATCCCATTGCACAGGAGGCCTCTGCAAGCAGGGATGAAGGGGATTACAGGCTTCCTGTGGGCATTAGGGCAGGACAGATGTCCCCATATGGATTTGCTCATGATGCTGGAGGCACGAGTGGCTCAATGATACTCATTAAACCTTAAGAGGTTCCGGGAACAAACGCACCAGAAATGTTTGTCCACGACACCAAAGTGCCTTCAGGCATGAAATTCTCTGTCATGTGACAGCATCTCCTACCTGTCCCCATGTTTTTCTTTGTCACACCCACCTATTACCCCCAACAGAGACAGAATCTTTCCAGTCCTTCGACATAATTTAAGTGAGGAAACATTAAGTTACTGTTTGCCCCCCCAAAAAACCAGCTCAATAACCCCCTGCAGAGTTGGGAGAGCACAGGCAGGCTGAGTGTTTTAGACAAAAGGCACAAGAAGGGTGGCAGAATTAATTTAATGCAGCTGGAGGAGGAAAGAGTTGGAGCTCAAGGCTACAAGAAAAGAAAAAAAAAAAAAAAAAAAAAAAAGAAAAAAAATTAGTCCCAAGCCCGAGCGATGCAAAAGGAAGCCACGTTTTCGCTAGCTCAAGGATTGAGGTATTTATTTGTTTGTTGCTCGGCTACTCGGAGGAACAAAGAGCTCCCAAAACAGAGCAGAGCGTTTGGGGGAATTCCTTCAGATAAGAGGGTGAATCGCTCTTGCGAAAAGCAATGCAAAGGTGGTGGGGGGGAGAGCCTGGAAAAGCCGAGTCTGAAGCCCGGCAGCACAAGGGAAAATGTTGCTGGTTTGGGGAGCTCTTCCATTCAACCCTGATACCAAAAACTCTTCCCTTTTCCATGGCTCTTGGATCACTGTATACCACAGGCAAGATCCCTGAATAACATGGACAAGATCTTGGAGCGGGAGGTAAAGCTTTCCTCTGAAACACCCCCTGGATATGCTGGAAGCGTTTGGGGATAGAACTCCCTGAACCAAACCCTTTTGCCTGGCTCAGAACTAACTTTTAAAGCTGAAAGGGTTTTTTTGGAGGGGGGTGGGAAGGGAAGAGAAACCCTTCCCCGCCTTGGCCTGGACAGCCCATCCTCCCCTCTGGAACGGAGCACGCACCAGCTGGGCTCTGCCCGAGACTCAGCGCTTCAATTGCCGGATCCCACCGGGAGGGGGGAGTGGGAAGGGCAGCAAACAACTCGCTTCATCTCACCGGTGCCCTCGGAAGGCAAGAAGGGCCCCGCGTTTGCCGAGCAAGGGCTGCGAGAGGCCGGGACTCTCCTGCTCGCTCTTTGTTTGGCACCTCCGAGCAGCGACATATGGAAACAATACGCGGTTTTTGCACGGCCCCCTCGGAGTTCGGAGAGTCAGAAATGGAGCCCGCGGGAAGGAGGGGGATGGCAGGCCCTGCCACTTGGGCAACTTGGCAGCTCAGCAGCCAGCAACAGGAACCACGTTCTCCCCCGGGTTTTCCCCGGGCTCGGTGGCAGCCCCGAGATGCTCCTCACAGGGCACTGTCTCCCCTGGGAGTCATCGCCCCCAAGGATGCTCGGAGGGGGCAGAATCACGAGTGCATCTGCCCAGACTTTGCTCCATCAGCCATTGCATCTCCCCTCCACCCTCCTTCCCCTCGGCTGCATCCCAGCCCATCCCAGCGCCGTTATCCCGGCTCGCCGCGCCGAAGAAGGGGGAGCGGAGCCGGCCCTGGGTCTTTGTTCGAGCCGCAACTGGGAAAAGCTCCAGGATATCCACGCGCGCTGCCGGAGATGCTACAGCTGGAGATGCTCACCTATTCCTAGAGGCAGGCGAGCCCCGAAGTTCCCGCTTCGAGAGGGACACTGATCCGAGGCAGGGCTGGCGAAGACACCCCCCCAGCCCGCTCCAAACCCTACCACGGCTCAGCTCTGCTCCGCCAGCCCCTTTCCGACCCTTATATCCCCCTGCAAACCTCCAACTTCCAGCGCCCGCACGCATCACTCCCCCCTCTTCCCCCTTCCAGCCCCCCCAATTTGCTCGCAACGCAGAGCTGGCGAGGGACCAGGATACCCCCAGGGAGAGGTGATGCCGGCGGAGGCCAGCCCCCTTCCTCCTTCCCTTTACCTCTCTCCACGCAGAGCACCGCGGCCAGCACGGCGAGCAGCAGCGCCTTCATGTTGCGGGGCTGTGGCCGTGGCGATGCACAGGGGCGGCTGGCGGAGCGCAGGGCTGGCGGCAGGGCCGTGCTCCGGGGGTGGGCAAAGGGCGGCGGCCCCGCCCTGCGGGCCGGGCTAGGCCCCCTGGCCGCCTCCCCCCTCCGCCCCCCCGGCAGCGCCCGCTTTCGGTTCCCCGATCGGGAGAACCGGCGCTGGGGAAAGGGGCGGGAGCGGCCGCCTTGGCTGAGGGGAGAGGGGCCGGTTCTGCCCTAGGCGTGCTCCGGAGGGGTTTCCCCACCCCCTTCTTCTTCTTCTTCTTCTTTTTTTTTTTTTTTTTTTTTTTTTTTTAGTGTCCTTGCTGTTTCTGTGAAGGCAGAGGCAGAAGCGGGAGCGCTGCCTGCGTGCCGGACCCCCTGCTCGTGCGCAGCCCTTTTCAAGCGCAACCCGCTGGTTCGCGGCTCCCCTGTACCCGCAGGATGTGCCGATTCGTGCCTCCCTCCCCTCCTCCGTACCTCAGCGTTCGCAGACCCCCTGAGCACACACCCACACAGCACCCCACACACTCCCTGTGTCCGCATATTCCCTGTGTGCCCACGTATTCCCTGCGTGCAGGGCTCCCCACATGGATCTCCTGCATGCAGCATCCCCCAAATTCATAACCCACCCCTGCATGCGTGACACCCCGTCTTCATGTAGGACCCCTCTGCATGCACAGCCCCCCATCCAAGAGCCAAGCTTGTAAAGAAACAACTTCCCCATCTGTTTACCAGAGCCTAAATTGGATTAGACATACAGGATTGGGGAAGCTTGAAGAGCTGGGATGGCATGGGACAGTCTGGGCTGCTTGGCAGGACGAGGCCTCAAAGGATAAATAAGTCCACTAGAAAGGTTTGTTGGAGTGGTCTAAATTGAGTGGGCCCCATAGAAATCACAAAATCCTCCAAGAAATGAGCTGCAGGAAGGGCAGTGGGGGAGGGATCCTGGGAAGCTGGCTGTCTGGAAAGCCTGGGAATGGAGGAGATGGCTGGTGAGCCAGCAGGAAACAAGCAGGCTTGACAAACTCCGTGCCACAGATGGGGTTTATTCTGCAGAGTCAGCATTTCCCGGCAAATGCGTCTGTCAGGAGAAATTCCAGCTCCTGTCTTGTCGGGGTGCATTCAGAGTACTCTGCTTGGGAAACAAATCCAAGCCTGCAAACTCCTGCTTCTTTTTTCTCTCATCTATGTTTCTCACTGCCAGGTGTTGCAGCTTGAGCTGCCTTCTGAGCAGTGAGTTTCTGTGGTCTAACATCTTCCGCTGGAACAGGCTGCTGGGACTGTTTCCTTCTCTGGTTCACAAACCCAAATGCTAAAAAACTGGGAAGTTTCAGCTTTGTGGCAACTGAGAAACTAAAATTCAAACTCAAAAAACTCTGTCTCTTAACAAGTTGAGGTTTTGTCCATGAGAGTCTGTCTGGCTTTTTGTGACTGCACATGAACAATCTCACAGCACTGAGGTGCAGCACCTGAGATTTAATTTCTGGGTATCAGGAAGGCAAAGGTATGTTCCTTCAGCTCTTCTCTTCCTTCAGTGTCTGCTAAACTGATTTAGGTTGGAAATTAGGAAGGAATTCTGCCCTGGGAGGGTGGGGAGGCCCTGGCACTGGTTGCCCAGAGAAGCTGTGGCTGTCCCTGGATCCCTGGAAGTGTCCAATGCCGGGTTGGATGGGGCTTGGAGCAACCTGGGCTAGTGGAAGGTGCCCCTGCCCGTGGCAGGGGGTTGGAATTGGATGATCTTTAAGTTCCTTCCAACCCAAACCCTTCTGTGATTCCATGAGACTCTCCCCTCATCCCCAGGAGAAGCGTCCAAGGACCTGCAGCTTCCTGGTTTTCTCCCACGCATAAATTTCCCATTATCAGTCTTACTGCTTCCTGGAGAGGACCTGTCTGTTGTTAGGTCTGCTAACAGGAAGGAAGAGGCAGGACCTGAGAGTCACATGGGACTCAACCCACCACAGGATCCGGAGTCATCCCGATCCTCTGGGCAGGGACAGCATTAATTACAGGGTGCTGCAAATAAACAGGTGACCTATGAACCAATTCCCCATGGTGGAAGATGCACCAGGAAAGGAAGGAAGTCCTACTGAAGGCTTGTTTGGACTCCATGAGCCTTGTGGGTCCCTTCCAACTCAGTTATTCGTTATTCCATGGTCTAAGCTCGTGTCTCCCACCTCCTTCCCAAGGTTGTGGTGTGGGACAGACTGCAAAGCTCAACAGAGATTTCTGCTCTAGGTTGACACACAAAACACTACCCTGGTCGCTCCAGCCTCTTCTTGCAACTCTGTTGGAGTTTTGGGGTTGTTGGAGGGTTGTTTGGGGTTGTTGGAGGTGTCATTGAATCATTGTCTTCACATTGTAAATACAAGGCCAAAGAAATATCTCTTCACAGGAAGAGGGACACAGTAAAAAAGGCAGCAGGGGGAGAGTCCAGCAGCAGGAATGTGGTGTGTGCCGGGGAAAAGGCAGAGACAGGTACAGGAACATTCTTAAGGGAGAAGGAGATAAGGCAGGGACTGGATCAGGGAGCAAACTGGTGCCTGGGTAAATATTTCAAGGTCACTGGCATGTGGGGGAGGAAGGGGTAGGGTTAAAATGAGGAAATGAGGAGTGCAAAGCTCCTTTCCTGGCTCAGGGGAGCAGGGAGGGTGCAGCAATTCACACCACACTCGCCAGGGCTGCAGTGAGAGACTTCGGGGTGAAGGGGCACTTGAGTTCAGGCTTGAAATGTGAGCTCACTAAGAGCCTGCTCAGCTTCTGGGGCACCTGGAGAGGTTCCTTCCCCGCCCCATTTCTCCTTCAGGGCTTGTGTGGTGCTCTCTGGGCCTGTGCCCGTGGGTCTCACCCGGTGGGATTTGCAAATGAGATGTTTAGTGGAGCAAAACTGCTCGCACAGCTCGTGGGTCAACGACACAGGAAGGGGGCAAAGGCCTTTCTTTTCAGTAATTGCGTCATTCTCTGCAGATGGGAAGTGTTCTGATTTCTCTTCTTATGGAGAGGAACTGCTCTGTGGATGAGTCCTGTCCCACCTCCCCAAAACCACCTCACTGTAAAACATGGATTGTTGGTTTGGCAGAGGACTGGGAGGACATATGAGCCGTTCCTTAGGCTGGAAGAGCAGATTCCAGGATCTCTGCCCTTGCTGCAAGGGGTGTGTCTTCTCATCCCCAAAATTCCCTTTGCCCAGAGCAACATAGTCGTGGCATAAAGGCCCTCCCTGCCCCAGGTGCTGGCACAGCCTCTGGCACTGCTGGAATTGTGATGGACCATCCCCGAGGCTGCTGCTCACACCATCCTGCTCCACCTGGATGAAGGAGAGGCCTGACTCCACATCCCAGCCTTTCCTCATCGTCCCACCTTGGATTCTCCTCCTCCTCCTCAAGTCCTTCCTGCTTGTTCTGGATCAAAGTTGCCCAGAAGACCTTCAGGAAGGTGTTTGGAGCATCCAAGGATGCTCCAGACACAGGTTTTTTATGGGCAAACCAAGTTCCAGGTGCTTCTTTGCTGTCACTGACAGGCCACTCTGCTGCACCCCATGGGAATGAGATAAATCCACAGGTTGTTTTGGGGAGGGAAGAGGCTTTTCACTCCTTCCCCCATCCCTTCCACCAAAAATGTGCCTCTCTCCAAACAAGGAATTCCCCAGGATCCAGAGAGGCAGCACAAACAGTGCTGGGGCTGAAGGCAGGGGATTGTGGAGATTTACAGCAGAAATGTTGAATTTGGTGTAAAAAAACATTGGAATGGGGGTGTCCCAGGGTGGGAAAGGACTGAGAAGAAACAAGGGATGGAGGGTTAATAGGAAAGGCGTGTTTTGGTTGCTGTGGAGCTTCCTGTGTCTGCCTCCTGTCAAAACTGACCTCGGATAAACCGATCTTAGATAAGAGCCTAAGGGTGGGAGCCTTAAAACACCCAGCCCAAGGAAACAAAAGAGCTGGAATTTTCAGCCATTTCGCCTCAAAGGGGGACAACAAAAAAGGAAGGGAGCCAAGACAGAACCCTCTCTTTAAAAGCCATAAAAGGCAAGTCCAAAATCGGGTGTTTTTTTTGTGCTCTGCTTTCCACCTTTCACCTTTACCTTGTGCTCAGCCTCCGAGGCACGAGGAGAACTGCGGAGCTTTCACCTCCTGGTGTCGAAGTGACACCAGGTCACACACACATATCGGTGCTTGCGATCAAATGAAACCCTTAAAGAGGAGCCTGAGAGGACAAAAGCCACTTTTGTAGAGATCTTTGCACGATAACATTTCTTTCTCTCCTGCCGGGAGATCTCGCAGTGAGTTTTTTATTACTCCAGTTTCCTGCAGGCTGCGGAGGGGAGTTCCTCGTTCCCAGGAGCGGTGTCTGCACCTCGTCTGATTGCTGATTAACATCTGAGGCTGCCCTGGGGTTGGAGGCAGGTCCCAGGGGAGCTGTTGGGAGCGCCAGGCACGGAGCCAGCTCCTCTTTCCTGGCTTTCCTGGACCAAGGAATATCGAACCCCTGACACCGCCACGGGGATGATGACGATGCTTAAGGACTCGCCTAAGTGAGAGATCAGCTGGAAGAGGGGGAAAACCATCTGTCATTCCTATGCAGAGCTCTCTCCACACACTTTTGTGCCTACTGAGATCCTGGGACACCTTGGAGGTGTCCTGGAAGTTGGACAAACATCCTTCGGAGTGAAGTTCCTACATGATGAGAGTGGAGGAGCATCTTTGGGTCCCCTTTGCTGACAGGCAAGTTGTGTATTCGGCTTTGGAGCCACCTGGTCTGGTGGAAGGTGTCCCTGCCCATGGAATGGGATGATTTTCACGGTTCCTTCCCACCCAAAACGTTCTGTGACAAAGCAAAGGCAAGCTTAGACACCACAGTCCTGCTCTAGGGAAGGGAACCAGCTCCACGTGGGAATGGCAGGAAGGGGACAGAGAAAACCAGGATAGGCAGCTGAGTTCATTCTCCAGCCCCTTGGAGACACCAAGGACATGCTGAGTCTGGTGTTTTTCTATGCTTTGGTGCATCCTGGCTGTGGTGCTAAAGCTGCTGATGCTGGAGGCAGTTCTCCAGCCCTTCACCACTTGTCAGATCCCAGGAATCTTCACTGATCCTACCTGAAATCCTCTTTGGCGCTGTGTGAACCCTGAGTCAAAAAATGGGGAGAATGGAGCAACCCTTTGGAAAAGAGCCTGGAAGGATCCCATCCCATCTCATACCAATTTAACCCCCCAGCACAAAGGGTTTTAGAGTTCCAACAGTTTCCAACAAGTTTCCACAATTTCCCCCTAAGTTTGGCACGTGTTAACCCTGTGATCTGACACCTCTTCTTCTCCTGCCAGGGAGATTTCCTCATCCCCTATTTGTGCAGGTGATGGCTCCACATTAACCACAGAGCTTTGTGCTTGTCCTGCCTGAATTACCCCCCTCTTTATTTCTCAGACTGTCACTCAGACCCCTCAGAATCCCCCCAAAATCCTCCCGTTTGCAGGTTCTCTCCGTTTGGCACCCGGGAGCTCGAGGAATTCATTGTCTAATCCGTCATTCAAACCGGCAATTAGAACTTTGCATCATCCCCAGAGCCGAGACAAGCCACGGGGGACCCTTTTTAATGGATCATTCCAGCCTGACAGCAGATTGCTGGTGGTTATTCTGCTCAGGATTTTTAGCTACACTGTGTTTCCTTAGTTTTTGTTTTGAGCCCATCACGTGTCACGGTGCCAAAAGCTTCATTAACACTGAGCTGTGTGACAGGCACCACTTTTACCTCAAATCCTCATTTTGTTATCTTGTCACGGGTGGGAATAACACCCACCTGTCACTAAATTTCTGCTGCTCACCCCCCTCCCATCTCCTTGGCAGCCCTCACGCCGCTGTAAATTGCTTGATGATCTTTATTCAGAGCTTTTTTTTTTCCCCACCACTGAGCTCTGCATGTCCCCTGAGTGTCCCCAGCCCCCTTTTTGTTGATGGACGCTGCGTTTCTTCACGGAAAAGGTTGTTAAGCACTGGAAGGGGCTGCCCAGGGAGGTTGGGAGTCCCCATCCCTGGAGGTGTCCAAGGAATGTGGCACTCGGTGCTCTGGGCTGGGGGACAAGGTGGGGATGGGTCACAGGTTGAACTGGATGATCTTGGAGGTCTTTTCCACCCTAAACTCTGTGATTTCATGATTTGTTGTTGTGAACACCCCGATTTCCCTGCTGTGAAGAAACAGGAGCAGGAGGAACAGGCTGGGCTTGGTAGCTCCAATGAATCCACAGATTCCTTCTCCCACTGCCTCTTCCTGGACACCACCACATCCCTCAGCCGTGTGCATATTGACAGGCAAAACACACTTTTCCTTGCTTTTGATGTGTCAGTTGGTTCATCTCATTAACACTCATGGCAGCAAAATGGTTCTTGCTCTTAAATATGGGTGGTGCCTCCACACCTGTCCTCCCTTTCACTCCCCAAATAGTTCAGGCTGGAAGCTCAAACTCATCTCCTCACCCTGGATGTGGCACCTTCAAATGTCACCTGGATGTCTTCTCCTGCCAGCCTGGAGAGCACCACCAACCAAACCTCACAGTGCAGCTTCACTGGAAAAGGCAGATGTGACAGATCCTGGATTTTTTTTTTTTTTTTTCCATGGGGGAAGAGGAGAATTGGCTGTTTGTGGCTAAAGTTCTGCACCACAGAAGCCCTGATCTTCTTCCTCCAGCCCAGGGAAGGCAGGTACCAGTGTGGAAAAGGAGTTGTGACCTTCTCATCAGGCCATTTCTCACCTCTAGCCATGAAGGAGGTGCCTCTTCCTTCTTTATTTGAAAGGGTTTCAGGGATTTTCCCACTCAAAGCGCCAGCTCTGACAGAGTCCATTCCTAAATCCCACCCCCAACACTCACTTTTGAGAGACCTTCAGCTCCCACAACTCCAGGAACCAGGTGAATCCTTTTAAATTCAGTCCTTTCACCTCCACGGCATCAAACAGTTTAAATCCTGGTGCTTTGGCATCCAGAAATTCCAAGGCAAGAAATTCCTCTAAATTTGCGGACAAGGAGGTCGAGGAACTGCTTTTTCCACTCGATCTTGTTGGAGGCAACATCCATGTGGGTCCCATCAGGTGGCAGCACTGAAAACAGGGTGGTGAAGAGGAGGGGAAGTCACAGCTTTGGCCCAGAGCCCAAATTTCCTGGAGTTTTCTGGAGGCACCTGAGGTGTTCCAGGGAAAAACTGTCTACCCTCTGTGCTGGGTATCCATGGAACATTTGCTCATGGCTTGGGATGCAGCACAGCCCCTACCAGAGCTGCCAGCCCTGCCCTCACCATCTCTTCCTGCTTCTTGGTATAAAATCTCTTACTTTTCTACTTCTCCACCAAGAATTTCCTTCCTTTTTGTGGCTGTTTGTGCTGAGTGAAAATGAGCAGCTTGTTCTGCTGGCAGGTTCCCATTTGGGCCTTTTGACATCTGTCATCACAGCTCCCCAGTGTGCTCAGATCACGGAGTGGCAGCATCTTCTTGTCCCTTCCCACCACTGTGGGGTCACCTCCTTCATTTACTTCAATTCCATTCAACAAAATGTGTAAATTCAGGCACCAGGATTTAAAGTTCACAACAAAAAACATGGAGTTGATTTGGCATCTCTGGCTGATCATCCTCTTGGAATTCCATTAAACAAAATGTTTAAAAACAGGCACCAGAACTAAGAGTTCACAGCACAAAACATGGAGCTGTTGTGGCATTTTTGGCTGATCATCCTCTTGAAATTCCTCTTAACAAGATGTTTAAAAACAGGCACCAGAACTGAGAGTTCACAGCACAAAACATGGAGTTGATTTGGCATCTTTGACTGATTCCATTAAGCAAAATGTTTAAAATCAAGCACCAGGATTTAAAGTTCACAGCACAAAACACGGGGCTGATGTGGCATCTTTGGCTGATCTTGGAAAACCAGTTGCTTTGTCTTGCAGGCAGCCTGAAATGTCTCCAAAATTCACATCTTTCCACGTGTGCAACCAAAACACAGCAGAGTGGCAGCATCTTATTGCCCCTTCCCACCAGTGTGGGGTCACCTCCTTCATTTGCTTCATTTCCCTGCATCCACTGATCAAAATGTTTAAAAACAGGAACCAGAACTGAGAGTTCACAGCACAAAACACGGAGCTGATGTGCTGTCTTTGGCTGATCTTGGAAAACCAGTTGCTTTGTCATCCAAGCAACACGAAACATCTCCAAAATGCACAACCTTCCACCAAAACACAGCAGAGTCCCAAGGCATTGCTTAAGATCTCATTTAGCCATCAAATACGACATCTCATCCTGCCAAAAAAAAAAAAAAAAAACACCCCAAAACCCAACAAACCCACCCTTCAATCGTTTGGAGCAGCTCTGGTTTCTCCCAGAGCGCAGCTGAGTCGGTGATGCTGCCAGATTTCACTTGTTTTTGTGTGTGTGTTTTCCAGGAAAAGTGAGCTTGCAGCAGGGCCATGACCCGAGGGGCTCTGAGCTGGTTGTGTCAGGGCCTGGCTGGCTGCCCTCCTTCTTCTCTGTGACACTCCCAGGCCTCCCACAGAGCCTTTCTGTGTCCCCTCAGCTGCGGCTCCCGCGGGCAGAGGAGGGAGCCGAGAGCGGGGAGGGCAAAGCAGAACAAAGCCCGACACAATCGGCGGTTTCTGTGCCAGGGAACGTGGTTATTGTAGCAACCAGCTCTAAATGACAGGGCTTGGCAACAGCTGCGAGGTTGGTTTGGCCCTGGAGGAATAAAAAAATAAAAAAAAAAAAAAAAAAAAAGAGGGAAATAGATATGGGGATGTGTTTTCCAGCTGGACCAGGTCCAGGAGGAGGCAGCGTGAGGGCAACCCCTCCCATCTTTTCCCTCTCTCAGCCACTTTTCTTCTTCTCTGCCTTTCCCCCTTTTTCTCTGCCTTTCCCCCTTTTTCTCTGTCTTTCCCCATTTTCTCACGTGGCTGATAAAGGACACTCATTTAAAAATGTGATAATACCTCAATAAGAGTAAAGAGGCAGAAACTGCTCCCCACCGAGGCTGGAAAAAATGTCCAAAATGCCCAAAATGCTGCCAGAAAAAAAACCAAACAACACTTTACCTCTTCTTCCTTGTTCCTAAACTGGTGTGTGCTCCCCAGCCTCCCTGTGAACACAAGATCCTGATCATCCCTCTGTGCTGACAGAGCCATTCCCCCTGTTTTATCCAGGGTGGGTTGTTATTCCTCACACTGCTTTGAAACTTAAACAGACAAAAAGGTGCCTTCAAGGATCTCTTCAGGGCAATTAACGATTGGCAGCCTGAACATATCAAAAGGCTCATCTTTGATGGGTTTCCTTGGGTGAGTTGAGTGTCTGGGGACGCTTTGGATTCAAGCAGGCTTAGGGAATCAATGGGAGTTCAGCACCCAACTTATCCAGGCTCTCTCAAAAATCCCAGGTGGAAGCTGAGCCACAAAACATCGATCTCTGAGAGCGGAAATTATCCCACTTTTATTTCAGCCAACAAAACCACCCTGGGGAGCTTTTCCCAACCCGTCACAGTCCACACGCAAAGATGCAGGTGACACTGGCCAGGACACCCAGGGACATCACCCCAAAGCTGCTTTGCTTGCTGCTGGCTCCATTCACGTTGCACAAGGGTTTCTCACAGCAGGAAACCCTCTGAGAGCTTTGGTTTTGGTGCTGACTTGATGCCGGGCACGTTGGAGAGCACATCTTGGAGATGATGTATTTGGGCTTGTTGGGCTCTAAGGGAGAAGAGAAGAGGGTTAAAAAAAAGGAAAAGCAGGATGTAAAAATCATGGTTAAAATGCTTTCATGGCTAAATCTGTGCTGGGGAATAAAAGAAGGGCAGGCACCAATGCTCAAGGCAAATTTCATGGAATGAATCACAGAATCTTGGAATGGTTTGGGTTGGAAGGGATCTTAAAGATCATTTCATTCCAACCCCCCTGCCACAGGCAGGGACACCTTCCACTAGCCCAGGTTGCTCAGAACAACATCTAACACATCCAGGGATGGGGCAGCCACAGTGTCATGGAATCCTAGGACTGTTAAGGTTGGAAAAGACCTTTAAGGTGATCAAGTCCAACCACGACTTGGTCCTCTGCTCAGGACCAGCATCAATCTGGCCATGTCCACCCTGTGTGTCCACCAACATCAAGCTTATCCTCTCTAGGCTCCAGGTTTCTTCTGTTCCTGAAGGAATCCAACCTGTGGATGCCTTTCAGTAAAAGCTCCCTGAAGTGATGCCCAAGGTGAGTCACTTCCCACCAGGATGGTTTTTCCTACAGCACAAAACCAGGGGGAATGTTCTGCATGACCTCAGGTTTGGGCTGAGAGCACCTGGAGGTCTTTGAGGGCGCAGACCTGAAGGATTGTTCAGGGCACAGGGAGTCAGCCACGGGGCAGTTTTGCCCAAAAACTTCTAAAAACAGCTCTGGGGGTGAAAAATGCCCATGAATTCTGCCTCCAGGCTAGAGTTCACTCCCTGGTGCCGCTCCACCTGTCTCCAGCATTCCCCACCTCCCTGCACTGAGTGACTGCAAAAGGGAGCCGGGAAAGGTCGATGTCTCCTTAACAGCTGGTGATCAAGGCCCATTGTTTCCATGACTGGGATGAAAGCCCATTCCTGGGGCTGCTCCTCTGCAGAACAAACAAGGTGCTGCTCAGGAACGTACTGGTTCTGACGTCCTTCCTCACGGTCACGCAGTATCTGTCCTCCTTGGAGCACATGGAAATGGTCAGACAGTCCTTGTTGGACTCCTGCTCTTGGCAGATGTAGCACATGAATGGATAAGCTGGGGGAAAAAGAAGCAGAGAAAGCACATGACGTGGTTTAAGAACCACAAAGGCTGCAGCCCCGAGATCTCATTTTTCCTTGTTGGTGAATGATTGTGTGCGGGTGACCACTGACTTTCTTTATCCCTTGACCCGTGGCAATTGTGCTAAATCCCTCTCTGTCTCATGTGCCTCAGGCTGAGGAGTGTTATTGATCTGTTTGCAACCTCTGGGAGCAGGAGATGTGAGTGGAATTTGGGGATTTGGGGCCTTTTATGCTGGAGATTATTGCCGAGCAATAAATAGTGTCTCCGTCCTCGGGGCTCTGCCATGTGAGTTGCCAGTTCCTGCCCAGTGGTTTCTCCTGGGCAACAGCAGGCAGGGCTTGGCAGGGAGAATTTGAGGGTGCCTGGGGCGTTGGGAGGAGGTGGACAATGCCCAGTGTCCTACTTGTCCTTCATCTGGCTCAGACACTGCTGTCACATCTCCTTTCTTGAGGTTGGGCATCTCTCACTGACCTCAGTTCTAAGAAGTCTGGGGAGAGCTGCCAGATGCTCTGCCAAGCTCCTGTTGTGGTGTGAAACAGAGAATGAGTGGAAAAGTCTTAACCAAAAGCCTAGTTGAAGTGGTGAAGGCAGATTTGGTGAGATAGTTCATATCTGCAATGCTGGCGGAGGATCGGCTGCAAGGTCACGCAGTGATGAGTTGTCTTCCCTGTCAGCAATTTACACACTTGCCCTCAAAGCCAGAACGGGGCAGGACAGACTTCTGGAAAGTAAAGAGAAAGAGGAAAACCAGCAAAAATGCTGTCTGGGTGAGAGAAGACACCAGAGTGTCTGCTGGGCAGGTGGTTTGAAGGATTTCACGGTGGTGCTTGAGTTCTGGGGTCCTGAAATCACCCAGAGCAAAGTGGGTGGATTTGTGGGAAGGAGAAGGGATGAGCTGCTTGAAAAACACAGAGAGTTTTTGCAGGGAAGCAAGCACAGCACCACATGAGCTGCTGTTAAGCCTGGGGACAGTCTGTGAGGGTGGAAAGGGCAGAAAGCAACACGAGGGCACGTTCCTGGGAGGGCAGCTTTGCCCGATAAGAAGCTGGCAGTGAGAACATGGAAGGACAATGAAGGTCAGACCATTAAATGAGAAGGTTGTGATGGAAGGGAAGGGAAAAGTCCTCAATTGCTGATCCTGTGAGGGTCAGAACAATGTGAATCTTTTTTTGCTTTGTTTGTCACTAGAAGCTGAATTTTCACGTGCAGAGTAGAGGAGACCCAGTGAGGTTTTGCCAAATTTTTGGCACAGTCTTGAGTGATGCTGTTTTGAGCAAGACCAGGAAAGACAAGCCAGTGAAAATGCCCCCCAAATGGGTGCAAAGCAGACATGGAAACCCTCTCACTGGGTAGTTCCCGATGATTAATTGTCAAACCAACTGGAGAAAGGCAGCTCCAGAGCTCTGCGGTGGGCTCAGGCCTGTCCAGCATCATCCCTGGACACAGCAGGGGTGGGATGGAGGATGAACATCATGTTTGCAGAAGGTGTCAAGGACAACAAAGGTGAGAAGACACTGTGGACAGAGTTCTGTAAGTGCTGCAAGTAGACCTCAGGAATTCTGGGCTGCATCCAAAGCAGTGTGGGCTGCAGGTCAAGGAAGGGGATTCTGCCCCTCAAACCCCCTCTCAGGTGAGACTCCACCTGCAGAGCTGCTTCCAGCCCTGGGGAACAGCACAGGAAGGACATGGAGCTGTTGGAGCCAATCCAGAGGAGGCACCAAGAGGGTCAGAGGGCTGGAGCAGCTCTGCTGGGAGGAAAGGCTGGGAGAGCTGGGATTGTTCAGCCTGGAGAAGAGAAGCTTTGGGGTGACCTCATTGTGGCCTTCCAGGACCTGAAGGAGCTACAAAAAACATGGAAAACAAGTGATAGGACAAAGGGGGAATGGCTTCAAAATAAGAATAGGTTTAGATGGGATATTAGGAGTAAATTCTTCAGTGTGAGGGTGGTGAGGTCCTGGAAGAGGTTGTGGAGAAGCTGTGGCTGCCCCATCCCTGAAAGTGTCCAAGGACAGGTTGGGAAGGACATGGAACAACCTGGTCTGGGGGAAGGTGTCCCTGCCCATGGCAGGGGTGTTGGAATGAGATGATCTTTCAGGTCCCTCTCAATCCATTCTGTGATTCTGTGATTCCATGATTCCAAGATTCTTTGATTCCAAGCGATTTTGGCAGACAGGTGTAATAAAAGAGAGGGGGGAAAAAGAACAAACAGTGGATGAAGTTCAACAAAGAGAAATGAATCACACTTGGATAAAAATTAGACACTTGAACATCAGATGACAAACAAATGGTTGGGTTATGATCAAGCACCGGGTTCAAACAGCAGGAGTCAAGAGTGTCACATTCCAGGGATGGAGACACACGTCACCCACAGTGTCATGTGCAAGATATGCAAAGTGGCCTTTCCACCCTGGCAAAGCCCCAGCTGGAACACCGGCGACTGAGCCCGGTGCCCAAATCCATTTGCAGCTCCTCAAAAACCGCCCAGAGCGTTTGGAAACAGGGAGGGCAGAAAGGGTGTGACCACAGTCCTGGAAATGTGACCTCCTAGAAAAGGTTGGAAGCCATTGGAGTGTTTATTGGAAATGGGAACATGCCGGGGGAGGGCACAGTTACCACCTTCCTGCCAGAAAGAAGAGCAGCAGCGGAGGAGAAAATAATAAACTGGTTTATAAGTCCTGTGGTGAAAACAGGGGAAGAACTGTACAAAAAGGGATGCTGAGGGATATTAAGACTAAATTCCTAAAAGCCTGAGCAATTCCAGGCTGTGGAATCTTCCTTGCTGGAAATTTTCAAGGACACCTTAAAGAAACGTCTGCCTGGTTTTGTCCAACAGCAAGGACTTGAGGTCATTTCCAACCTTGAGGAATTCCTCTGGAGAGGATCATGACCGTTTAAGATTTCTTCTGGACACAGTTTAACTGTAACAGTGAATTTACAGGTGGAAAAGGCAACAAACCCTCTTTGGTGGGCTGAAGGATCAGCAGTTTTGATCAAAAGTTGGTTATTGGGGTCTTGGATGGGACCCCAGATGGGTGAGAAGGATCAAACAAGGTACCTCCATGTTTTCTGTTGTCCTTGTTTTAGGCCAGAAAGCTGCAACCTCTTATTCTTGATCTACACCTGGCTAGGAAGGTGTAAAAGCCTGTCCTTAAATCCATTTGGAACCTGATGCCATCAGCCCACTACGCCAGTGAGGAATCCCACCAGGAATCTGTGCCTCCAGAGCCTGGGATCTTCCCATTTTATCCTGAGGATGTTGCTTTGAAAATTACCCTCTTCTGTCCATTCTGTTGATTCATTCAGGAATCTTTTGGGGCACAAAATCCCTTTGTATATCCATATATATATATATATATATTTTAATAATAAATAGTCCTTTTCCCACCCCAAAACTGGTGAGTGCTGCAAAACCCTCCATCCCAAAAATGTAGGAGTAAGGGGGTTGATGCATCAGAGAGCAGGAATTAATGAGGTGCCTCTTTCTCAAGCCCTGCTAGATATGTATCGTGGTTTCTGGGAAACCATCAGGTGTGGGGCAGATGTTGGCAATCTGGTCACTGCTCCCACGTGCAAGGAGTTGGTGGAGCAACACATGGAACAGTCCCAGGAGGAGGACACACATTCCCAGCACCTCAGACTTCCCTTTGGGAGAAGGATGCCTTTAACATGACACAGGCACAGGGGGAGTTCTCTCACCTCTGCCTCTGATTTAATCTATAAAATTCCCACTGTGTTGCACTTCCTAGGGTGGAGGACACGTGGCAAACCACGTGGATCACCGCAGTGGAGGAAGCAGAAGTAAAGAAAAGTCTCTAAAATACTCAACAGCTGGTATTAAATTTTAAAAAATTACAGGTTTTTAGGCTTTCTGGCACTTCCAGCTTGCAGCTTTTGGGAAGATCCCATGGACCACTG
Organism: Pyrocephalus nanus; assembly: GCA_038380795.1. NCBI lineage: Eukaryota > Metazoa > Chordata > Aves > Passeriformes > Tyrannidae > Pyrocephalus > Pyrocephalus nanus. Next base: position 95,367,383 of record CM076261.1, read on the forward strand.
CATGGACTTAACCTGGCATCCAACTGGAGCTCTGTCACTGGAAAGAAGGTTAATTTATCAAGACCTTATTTCTGCATCGAGTTACCGTGCAAAAGGTCATCAGTGGAGGTGCCAAAGGGAGCTGGTGGCAACAAAACCCCCCAAAATCGGGGACAACCCCTTAAATTTTTGCCACCTGCAAAATTTGTCCTGCCCTTCTCCGTGACCCCCCGATGTTAACTCGAAGAAGCAGTCGAGGCTCACCTTGTTCCACGCACAGCACAGCAGCCAGCAGGGTGATGAGAGGAGCCCTCATCTCCAGCAGATCCTCCCAGCAGCACTGGGAAGGTGTTTTTGGAGGGCAGGTTTTATAACCGTGGATTGGCAGCAGTTTTACAGGTTCCCGCCGGTGGACACCCACTCAGCCCACGGGCGTGGGGTGTTTCACGTGGGAGTTCTCCGGGATGGAGCCCTCGGAACAACCCGGCACCTTGGGGGGAAAAAATTCCCTTTCAGCAACAGCAGAGCCCTGTGGGCACAGGGATACAGTCCCAGCCATGACTTTTTCTAATCCCTGATGCATCAGGGTTTGTACCATTCCTTTCCCTGAATCATTCACCAGGAGCAGGCTCAGACTCTCAGCTGCCTTCCCTCAAATAAAATCAGCCTGTTTTACACCACGTTAAATCGTCTGATGGTTGGTTAAATGGAAGATTTGCCTCCAATTTTCACGTCACTCCTTGTTTCTTTATCAGTTTCCCTCCCCTTAATCCCCCTTCTCTCGCTTGTAATCCTCAAAAACCGCCTCAAAAAACTTTTTATTTCATCAGCTTTGGCTCCTCTTTCAGGGATCCTTCAGAGGGGCTGATTTTCTCCAGCAGAAATCCAACAGTTTCTCAAAATCAGACTTCCATTTACGGAACCACAAATTGGCTCCCCGGAATTGCAGCTCTGCTCTGCAAAGAGCCATCTCTCAAACTGCCTCTTTTTTAATTTCTCCCCTCTCCACTCCATCCTCTCTCCTCTGAATTTCTTAAAAAATGGTTTCTGACAGTCTGGGATAGAGGACCCCGATGATGCATCAGGAGTTGCCATCCCAACAGAGCTTCTTCCAAGATCAAATCACTCCTGGACAGCAGGTAGAGCAGAATGTGCAAAAGAAAATATTGTCAAACTGTCTCTTTTTTTTTTTTTTTTTTTTTTTTGGCAATTGCGGAATAACTTCAGGAATTCCCTGGATGCAGCCACCAGGAGGGGATTTTTATCTCTCTCTGAGGTGAATCATCCTCACACTGGATGATTTCCTCATCCATGGGAGTGTCAGATGCTTTTTTTTTTTTTTTTCCCCAGGCCCTCCTGATCTGCTCCTGGAACGGCATCAGCCGGTGGTGAATTCCAGGGTTGTTCTAGCCTGATGCCAAACTGGACATTCCCACTCCAGGGTTTGGAGGTTGCTGAGGTCAATGAGGACCTGGTGACGATCAAACCCAGCCTTGTGCTTCTCAAGAGGGCAACTTTTATAACCGAGGGTGTCACAAACAGGTTCTCCTTCTTAATTAGTGGGTGTGGCTTCTTGGTGGGATTTTGATACGAGGGTACAAGGAAGAAACCATTTCCCGTTTAATTTTGCTCCTGGTTTATCCCATAGATTCATGTTGGCTTTCAGAGAATCATAGACTGGGTTGGTTTGGAAGGGACCTTCAAGGTCATCTCATTCTCCTCCAACTAGACCAGGTTGCTCCAAGGGCTGTCCAACCTGGCCTTGAAATGCCTTGTTGAGTTTCCCAACATTCATTTTACTCCTACAATGAACTTTCCTGTAATAGGAGCAAGTCAGCTTTGGAGGAGAGGTGATGTTAAAGCATCCCCAGCACATCCAAGGGGGGAAATTTGGGTTGGAAAAGAGCTTTTCCACGTCAAAAATTTATCTGGGAGCCATTTCCAGGACATTCATGCCTTCCTTGGTGTACTGACACTGGAATATTCCCTCTTCCCAGTGTCTGGAGAGTGGGAAGAGACATTTCTTTCTCAAGAGGGCTGATTATGAACCTCAAAAGCGTCACTTAAGGATCCAGAAAGGATCCTGCAGGCACACCAGGGCCACCAAGTGAGGAGCAAGACTGAGGAGGAATAGAACCAAAAAAACCCCAAGGAAGCTGAGTCACCTCTGTGGAGTCACTTCATCACCATCCATTTGGGAAAATTAAAAGGATCTCAAATTGGAGCCATGATTTGGCAACGGACCTCAAACTGGAGCCATCGGTTGGCTGTGTGACAGCAGAGCAGCAGTGAATTTTGGAGAAGGGTTGCTTTTGTCCCTTGCCATGTTTCCAGAAGCTTTTCAGACCTTGCTTTGGTCTTCTGGATCCATCCCATGTCTTGCTTTGTCGTTGAGTGCCTGGGTGTTGGTTGGATCTGGGCAGATAAAGGAGGAAAAGGGGGAGAAATCTCACGTTGTGAGGGAAAAGGCACCCAAATTATTCAAGGAGAACAGAAAGGCAGCACAGATCCTGCACAACCAACGGTGATAAAGCCCTGAGAGAAGGAGAAGAAGGACCAGAGCTAAAGCTAATTTAGGCAGGGCAAGGCCTCCCTGGCTGATGCGGAACTTGGTGCAGCAACTCAGAGCGCTGAAAACCAAGCTCTTATATAATCCACAGGGAGAGGGAGGCAATTCCCTCCTGGGAACAATCCCAGCTATTTGAATGAGACTCCCATCTCCTTCCCAAGATCCCTTCAGGCATCCCAGGTGGTTCTGCTGGGCAGCTCAACACCCTCAACGTGCCAGGAGGGTGAAGCCTTGGGATCCGACAGAAACGCTGGGCAGAGGGATGTGGGATCAGGAACCGGCACCTGAGCGGGAGATGCCACCTCAGGATTCCTCAGGGAGGCTGACAGAGAGTGTCCTCTTTACCCAACGCTCTGAGAGAGGGTTCTCCAAGGGAGCTTCCATGTTTTTTAGGACCTCCTGTGCCTCAGGGCATCCGAGCTCCCACCTCTGGACAAGGAGCTCGAGTTGTGGGTCAGCCTTGGCCCAAACCCATGGGCAGTAGGGAGTGGAACCTGGGGGATCAGGGAGAAATCAAGCAAGAAGCAGGGTGTCCCACCTGCCTCCTTCTCCTTGGCCATGCCAGGTTCCTTCCCAACCCAAAACAGAGGCACCTGCCAAGTTCAGGGAGCACAAGACACGACCTGGTTTTAAACCCGGTTGCCGAGAGCTGACCTGAACTCACAAGCTCAGCACAACAAGACCTGGGGCCTCAATAACCCCAGCTTGGCCTTTCCCAGTCCCTAAGGAATCCTAAACCTGTGGATGGGCAAAGGAAACAGCTCAGTTGTTGCCACGTTGCGATCTGGGCGTGGGGCAGAATTTGGTCACCCAAGGCCACGGAACAGCTCTTGGCTCGTGTGGGGTGGTCACATCTGTGTGTCACTTGAGTATCTCTAAATGTGGCAGGAGGGGAAGAAGAGGGGAGAGGGTAAATCTGATGGAAAGCTGGATGATAAAACCCATGAGGAGAGGGAAGAATCTCAAGGCTAAAAAGATGGAGTATCCTTGGCCAACCTGGGATTTACACCCAGGAGAAAGCACTGAGCTGAGACTGTAGCAAGAAAACAGGGGTTGGGTGGAAAAACTGGGATTAAGACTGGATGAAGAAGCCAATGAGGAAATCTAGGAGAGAAAACAGCCAGGAGTGCAGAGCTGGGGGTGGGATGTGGATGGGAGGAAGGGGTGAGAGCACGTGGGGATGAGCTGGTCTTGAGGTCAAGTTTCCTTTGAAAATCTGTTAAAAATAATACAGATGTGGCTATTTCTGAACAAACACCCATCAGAGGGAGCAGAACACGCAGCTGCTCTCCCCGTGACACGAATCCACAGAGGGAAAACCAGCTGGATGAGCTGCACCCAACTAATTATCCCGGGAGAACTTCCTTGGCGTGATCCCTGGGGAGAGCTGCCCCGCTCGGGAGAAAGCAGCTCACCCTCCCCTGACTCACTTTGGGAGGCTTTGACTGAGCAAAACCCTCATTCCTAAGATTTTCCACAGGGAAGGGCAGTGCAGGGTGATGAGTCCCTTCAATTTTACCCACGCTGCCAAACCTAAAAAGATTTATTTTCCGAGTTCGTATTTTGTTGCAGATGAGGCTGGAATTTCCAAACTGCAGCGGTCTTTCCTGATGGTTTTCCTTTCAGCACCATGCAAGGTGCTTTTCTGCCCTTTCAGGATAACCCTTAATGCCTATAAAGCAATTTTCACTGGAAGATCTTTGACCAGTTTAAAGAAAACTTAATGCTCTGGTTCCCTTCCCGTGGAGTCCTGCCCTGTCCCCGCTGTTTGCTGAGCAGCTGACCCAGGAGAGGAACTGAAAGCAAGTTAAACAGAGTTTATTCTGAAACAGAGTCACAAAAATGACATTTCTGCCAATGCAAAAAAAAAAAAAAAAATCAAATTTGGGGAGAGGTTTCCTGAAGTGAATGCAGAGCAATCTGAAAGTATTCCAGAGTTATTCCCATCCACTTGCAGCCTCCACTTTCATTCCTGCTGACATGGATGTGTCCAGCAGCTCCTCCCCACATCCCACACCGCCCAGCCACACGAGAGAATAAAATAACACTTTATTGTGCCCAGTTGCTGCTTAACAACTCTGATAGTAAAGGCTTCCTCGGAGCAAAACGAGGCGGGGCAGAAAATGGGATGAAAGGGGGAAAAAAATGGCACAAGGGATAAAATGAAGGGGGAAAACTGCTCTGATTTAGAAATGCCAATAGCAGGAGAGAGATAGGGGTACATGGTGCCCGTGGGGGGCTCCACATCATTCCTTTCTCTTCCAAAAATACCGTTTCAAGGTAGGGCAGTGCCCTGGGGCATCACCATGGGGGCCAAAAACACTTCCTGACGGGACGTGACCTCCCGGGCGCGGGGGAAGCAGGGTGGCCACGCAAGGCCTCCTTACACCCCCCCCCCCTCCCAGAAACCCTTTAAAATCCCATCCTGAGGACGCAGGCCAGGCTGGCCAGGAGGCCCAGGGCGATGATGGTGGAGCTGGTTCTGACGCTGCCGGCGCCGCTGATGTTGCACAGGGAGGTATCGCAGCAGCTGGTGGCGACCCCAGCTATGCCGATGTTGAGGTCGATGGTCGGGCAGAACGCGGAGCATTTCTTGGTGATGCGCTGGCTCTTGTCATTGCCTGCGGGGAAAAAAACAGCGGGAAAAGCCAGGGATTGTTATCCCATATATTTTTTTTTAGGCTTCAGCGATCACCTGCACGTGCAATATCCAGTGGTAGAGCCAGGTCTACTGCTGCTTGCTGCTGGTGGTTTCCCCTCTGGCTGCACCGTTATTTGCGTATGTTGTGACCTCTGGAGACCATCTCCAGCCCTAATGACCTTTCTGCTGGTTTCAGAGCCAGCTGAGAGCAACTTTGGGCACGAATTTTTGGGTTTTGAGGTGTCTGTGGAGTGCAATCCCAAGACGTCAGCACTGCGCCTTGGGGTCACTCCTTCCACAGGAACTGCCCCTTTCCAGCTCCACCCCCTCACGAGCACACACTTGAGCTTGGAGTTGAGACAAGGAGTCTGTGGAGGGAAATTCTTTCTATTGCAATGTCTCCCTTTCCTAGGAGTGTTTAATCAGTGCCGCAACAGAGATAACCTCTGAGTTCTGCAAGGTTTGCTACAACCCTCATTAATTCTTCCACCACACCTCCTGGTGGGAGGAGGCTCTGCAATCAGCCTCCCCCTGATCCCAATCTCGCCATAAGAGCCTGGGAGAAGCTCCCCACTTACCCATTCCCGTGGTGGAATAGGTGGTCAGACAGTACTTCTCGTTATCAGAGCATTTGGTCGTGCCGAGACAGTGGATGTTGGAAGTCGCGTCTTTGCACGAGAAACACGTCAAGGAGTAGGCTGCCAAAAAAACACAGAAGGCCCATCAATCACCTCCAGAAACATCCCCAGGAGCACAAAACTGGCGGTGGATGGAGGATCTGTCAAGCCCAGTGGCCACAGGTTGATAAGCACCTCCAGGTGTTAAACTTGGCCCTGGCAACTCTCCGGGAGCTAAGTTAGTTCAACTCAAATTCCTGTTCCTGAAGGATGTGCTTTGCTCCTTTAGGAACCCTCAGGGATCTTCCTGCTGGATATTTAGTTGAATCTCCCTTGAATCCATCTACATGTGTGGCATCTCCACTGTGCTGTTGGAAAGAGCACCCCAATCTACTGCCACTTGCAACGTGAAGCTCTTGGGAGTCCCTTTCCAGCCTGGCTCCTCCAAGCCTTGGTTGTTGGACAGGAGTTCTCGTAATGGAGACACTGGACCAGAGAAGCTGTGGCTGCCCCATCCCTGGAAGTGTCCAAGATCAGGCTGGAAAAGGTTTGGAGCAACCTGGGCTAGTGGAAGGTGTCCCTGCTCACAGCAGGGGGTTGGAACTGGATGATCTTTAAGATTCCTTTAAACCCAAACCTTGCCATGATTTTTTCTGGCTCATTTTCAGAGCTCTCCTGTGTCAGGAGGAAAATCTTGGACCTGCAGAAAACAGGGGCTGAGCAAATTCCCCCCTGGGCTGCAGCAGATTCCTTTTTCCAGCCACCCATGGGTGTTAACATCCTCTCTCCACAAAATGTGCACATCTGGAACACTCCACATCCGCCAAGTGCTGTTACTGATGGGAATGAATGCAAACAGCTTGCACTTGAGGAGGCTAAAACAGCCAGTCATGGCCAAGAGATCCTTGGGGAGGGTTTCTTTGCATGATAAAAGGAATTTCCTCCTCATCTCTTTATCTGGCACAAACACTCCCGGCAGCAATGTCACCCTCTGGGGATTAGACTGATCCTCATTTCCAGAATATCCCTTTCTGTGGCCAGTTAATACCCATCTAATTCTTGGAGCAGTCCTGGCCTTTAGCTTTGCCTTCCTTGCTCTTCATCTTTCTTGCTCTTCTTCTCCCTTGCCCTTCATCTTCCTTGATCTTCCTCTCTCCTTTAGCTTTGCTTTCCTTGCCCTTCATCTTCCTTGATCTTCCTCTCCCCTGCCCAATTCACCAGCACCTTTGCCAGCAGCGTCCCCACCTCATCCATGCCCTTGTGTGGCCTTAAGAAAGTTCATCTGGCCCAAACAGGCTCCTCAGTGTCCTCCCAGCCCAGACCTGGCTCCAGCTCAGCCCATGATCCTGGGATCACTGGTTTCCATAGGGAAATGCCTTTTGGGTCACTATTCATCCTCTTCCTCCATGGAAACTGCCTTCTTCTCCCTGTCCAACTCCCAGCCCCTTCTCCCCTTCCACGGCCTCCCAGTGCTGACCTTCCCTTTCCTCTCATGGTCCGTAGTTCTCACATTCCCTGCTCTGTTGTGTCCCACTAAATGACCATGAGCAGAGGCCACAGATGCCACAGAGGACACAAAGACCAGACAACTGGGCTGGCAGTGCCTCAGGTTCCATCTCCCTCCATTCCCATGGTTATTTCAAACCCCTCACCTTTGGCTCTCTTTGACTTCACACCAAACCTGCTGCAGTTTCCTTCCCACCTCAGTCGTTTCCATCTCCAGAACCTCACCAGTTCTCCCACCTGACTCTTGCCTTCAGAATTGTCCAGAGCCTGATGGATAAATTTATTTCTCCAAGTCTAGGACCCTCCTTTGGACCATCTGTGTGAGGAATGTGTGGCTTCACTCTCTTTTCTCCTGCAAATCCCAGCCAGGGTTATTTCTGCTCCACCCCACTGGGAACCACCCTTTCCTCCCAGAAACTCACCAAAGCTCAGTCCTCAAACTGGATTTTCCAGACACATAGCCTGGTTTAATCCTTAATAATACACAGCTTCGTTAATCCAAGCCCATCCCCAGAATAACTTCCCGAATTAATGTAGGAAATGGTGGAGCTTGTCACATGCCCAAATCCTGTTTCATCCCATCCTCCTAAAGCTGGGAGTCTCCATTTCAGAGTCCAGTTGCCCTGGGAGCCTTCCACCACCATACAGGGATGATTTTTCCAGCCTCTGGCTCTCCTCAGGAGGTTTCTTCCTCACCATTTCCTAGGGGGCTCTGGAAGCAGATGGAATCCTAAATGGCAGCTCAATTAAGACCCCGAAGTCAGGGAGGACAATTTTGGTCATTCTACTGAAAAAAAACTTCTAATTTATTTTACCTGCTGAGACATTTGAGGGCTGAGAAGGGGAGAAAAACTATTTCTTCCAATGACCTACTCAAGGTGTAAACCTGGAGTCAAACCAGGCTGGCCTAAGCTGATTTACCTCAACTAAAATCAGTGTATTTTTACACTGGGTGTCTCCTGCCTGCACCCACCAAGACCTCTGTTCTGACTGAAGGGGAACATTCCCCAAGGAAAATCATCTTGTGGATAATTCCAGCCACACACATAAACCCCATGTGTAAAGCATTAGGAAGTACAAGGATTGACACCAGTTTAATCAGAAGAGGAACCAACCTTGGATTGCCCAGCAAGGTGGTGCTGCTTTTAAAAAAGTGTCATTGCAGTTGATAAGATCCTTTTATTGTCCTTACCCTTCTCAATTTGAGCACAGTGATTTAGAACAGGCCAAGTGTAAAGCCTTTAAAGTCCCACAATAAGAATATTTGCAGCCTCCAATGAAGTGTGAGCTGAAGGGCTCTGCTAGACCAGGACCAGAATGGGTGGTGATCATTTGCAGGTCAAATTCTACAGCAGAGACTGAGAAAAATTCAGTTTTTAATAAGGCAAAAGCTCCCTGAGCTGAAGGAATCAACTCTTCCTCTAAAACAGAGGTATATTCAGGGCTGCACCTTCCCTTCCCTGCTTGACCCACATCCCAACCTTGTGGGCTCCCAGAGGCACAGGCAGAGCCCAGCCAGGAAAATTGAAATGTTGGTTCCCAGTGCTCTCCTCCCTCAAAAAAAGCCCCAGACACTTCTCAGAATGAAAATGGGACTCTGCATCTCCATCCCAGACCTGGGATCCTCCATGCTGGGAATTACAGAACCTGCTGAGGTTGGAAAAGACCTCGAAGGTCATTGAGTCCAACATCAGCCCAGCACTGTCATGTTCACCACTAAACTGTGTTCCTGAGCACCACAACTTCATGTGTTTTGAGCACTTCCATGGGCAGTGATTCCACCACTCCCCTGGGCAGCGATTCCACCCCCTCCCTGTTCCAATGCTTGGGCACCCTTTCAGTGATGGCATTTTTCCCAGCAGGATAATGGTCGGACCGATGACCTGAGAGGTCATTTCTAACCTCAGGGATCATTCCCAGCCTTGATGCTCTTCAAGGCAATAAGAGATGGGAGCCACAACTGCCTCCTCTTGTGGTCTGACCATCTCAGCCGATTTAGGTAATGATGGTTGGTAATTGCAACCAATAAACAAGTGAGAACAGTTAATAATGGTCAGGCTGTGGGGAGTCCTGGGTCAAACCTGCAGCTTTAGTGCACGAACTGCCCCATAGCCCTGCCCAGCTCTGTGGATCCCTCAAGCAACCCCCTTCCCACAGAGCTGCACTGAGGGCTCTCAGCCACTCCAAGGGCTGGGCTGGGTCTTCACGAGTCACCTGAGGTGGGTATTTCACCCCCCCCTTCGCCTCCTCCTCCTCAGCCATCCCACCTCTGGTGGAAACACATCCCCCTGGCTTCTTATCTGCACCTCAATGACCCTCCAGCTTCTCCATCCACCTGGATGGAGAAATCCTCTTATCACCCCACACCATCAAAGCCGTGCCCCGGTTTTGGGAGGGTCTGCCCCGAGCAAAGCACTCCCCGGGGACTCACCCCTCTCCGAGGCCAGGGCGATGACGAGCACGGCGAGGAGGAGAGGAGCCTTCATCCTTGGTGGCTTCTTGCAGCTCCCAAAACAAGCAGGACTCAGCCAGGGCAGGTTTTATACCCGGGCAGTGTTTGCTTTGATCAGGAGATAATAACTACAGGGCTGCTGTGTCAGAGGAGGGATAATTGGGAGCAGCGTGTCGGGGCTTGTGTGTTGGAGTTGGAAGTCTAAAAAAAAGGGGGGTGTGTTCTCCTCCCCTCCCCCCCTTCTCCCAAACTTCTTTTCCTCCTCGTTTCACAACTCAGCTGCTTCACCTTCCCTGAACTTTGAGATAGTTTCTAATTCTGGAAATGTGGAGGAAAAGCAAAGCACAAAAAAAACCCTCCCCAAAACAATGAGAAGCGGAAGGTTCTCCTTTCTGGGCCTCTCCGGGCTGAATCCCTGAAAATCCCTGGCACGGCTTGGATTTAAATTTCAAATTGAATTTGGGATCGAAGCTTCCCAGCAAAACGTCTCCCAGGATTGGTAACAGCACGAGATCAGATGAGCAGGATCTTTCCACTGCCTTTCACAGAGGACCAGGCATCGTTTTGTGTCTCTTTTTTGAGGCAGCAGTTGAGAAATCACAAATATTTCTAGTTAAAAAAACCCAAAACACTGGATGCTTTATATGAGAAGAAAACCTTATCTTATTACAAAATAAATTCCACTGGGCAAGGAAAATGACCATTTAAATTAAAAACCAGACATAACACCCACTCCCACAAGCTGTGCCTTTTTTCTTTTTCTTCACAAATTCTAAAAAAAAAAAAAAATGTCAGGGAGAAAAACATCAACCAATTAAAGCGCTGAGAACGAGGGGTTGTTGCTGATCGAGGATCTCAACTCGATAAATCTTCAGGGAACACAGAAAAATAAACAGCCAAAATTCTGTGAAATGCCAACAAGAATTGGATTTCCATCTTGTGCTCTTTATTCCTTTTATGTTTTTAATCAGGTTTCAGCCCATCTCCCTGTATAAAACCAGATTTATTTTTTTTTCCCATTTTCTTCGGGTCATTGTTGTTGCTTTTCCTTCCCGCTGTTGTTTTCCTGCCGTCTCCTCGAGGGGACGGAGGCACAACCCCAGAAAAGGTCCAGCTGGGTCCTCCCACGTGACACTTGGAGCTGCAGGAGCTGCCCCAAAGCCTCTGCTGGTGACTCTGCCCCTTGCTGCTCCCCATCTGCCTCCTTTCCCCTTGTTTTCCCACTTAAAAATTCCTCGCGTTTCCCTCTCCCAGGAAACATTTCGACCTTCCAACACGACCCGCCTGCAGCCGTTCTCTCACCCAAAAAGCATCCCCGGGTTCTTGGGGTGATGTCAGTCTTTCCATCACCTCTAAACTGGGCTTATAAACACCGGCCATGTGACTGAGGTGTGGAAATTTCTGCTTTCTCAACGGGGACAGCACGAAACTCAGCGGGAACAGAGGTGGCAATTAATCCAAAAAGCTGCAAGGAGGGGCGTGTTTGGCTTCCTCAGCCTTCCAAAGGCATCAGGAGGGAGGAAAATGGGAGCTGGGACCCTCCTTGCCAGTGAAACCCTCTGTCTTGCTTGGGAAATATTTGATTTTCCCCACTCCAGGAGAGGTTTTATTGGTAAATCAGCTTTGGTTGGTGATTATCTGGTGGATGGGAGGGCGGAGGGGGGGGGTGATGCCCCTCTGCAGAGGGAACATTGAGTTGCAGAGCAGAGCCAGCCCACATTCCCAGTCATCTCAGCCAACAGCATCCACTCACACAGGTACAGAAATAGCAGCTCCACCAGGCGCTTGTTTTTGATTCCCTCCCCTTGTAATCTCAGCCAAGCCAAACCCTAAAATATCTCCTGTCTCCTGCAAGCTGCCGAGATTTGGAGAAGGCAGTTCTTAAAGGCTTTACTGCAGGATTTTCCAGTAGGTGATCCTGGAATCTTCCAGCTGGTCCCTTATGTCCTTCTTAACGTTCTCTTTGTCCCTCACCAGGTGATAGAAATTGAAAAAAAACCAAAACAAACAAACAAAAAACCCCAAACAAGCCATGAGGGCAAAAAGGGCACAGATGGGATTTTTTTAGGACACAAGAAGGCAAAGATAAAATCACAGTTTACAAGGATTTGGAAGTGATGAACTCCATAAAGGCTTTGGGATGAGCAACAGGGGATTTAACTGGAGGTGGAGGTGGAGGGTGAAGTGGAAAGACTTATTTCCCTTGACAAGGCTGCTGAGGGAAGAAGGAAAAGTGTTTTCCTCGTCTTGTCCTAAACCTGGTTGAAACTGTTGCGTGAGGAGGGCAAAGAGTTGTTTTATTTTTGGGGGGTGGGAAATGCAGTTTTCCCAAAATGAAAGCTGAAATAGAACTGTAAATGTATGTAAATGTAACTGTGAAATTCAGATGCAGTTGCTAAATGGGGAGTTTCGAGAAGGCCAAAAGCTTTGAGAGCTGTTTCAGAAATTGCTGTTATGAAAATGCAGGAAAAAGCTTTGGGAAAGGGGGTTGAAAACGTGCAAAAGCCCAAGTTTGTGTTGGTCCCTCAGCACAGAAATGCTGCAACACCATCATCCTCTCATTAGAACATTTAAATAAATGCCACAACACCCTCCTTGACCAGAAATTAAACCTTTATGGGATGATTAAACCTAATCCCATTTTCACAGCCTTCGGACAGAGCTGCGGTTTCCTCCCTTTGCACAGAAATACCTGGACTTTGCTGTGCTGGTGGAGCAGGATTCCTTCAAATCCAGAGCAGGATTCCCTCAAATCCACCACATGATTCCCCCAAATCCACCACAGGATTCCCCTCAAATTGAGCACAGGATTCCCCTCAAATCCAGCACAGGATTCCCCTCAAATCCAGCACAGGATTCCCCTCAAATCCAGCACAGGATTACCTCAAATCCGGAGCAGGATTCCCTCAAATCCAGAACAGGATTCCCTCAAATCCAGAGCAGGATTCCCTCAAATCCACCACATGATTCCCCCAAATCCACCACAGGATTCCCCTCAAATTGAGCACAGGATTCCCCCTCAAATCCAGAGCAGGATTCCCTCAAATCCAGCACAGGATTCCCTTGAAATCCAGCACAGGATTCCCTTCAAATCCAGCACAGGATTCCCTCAAATCCAGAGCAGGTTTGCTCTGAAATCCATCATAGACTCTCCCTCAAATCCAGAGCAGGATTCCCTCAAATCCAGCACAGGATTCCCTTCAAATCCAGCACAGATTTCCCCTCAAATCCAGAGCAGGATTCCCTCAAATCCAGAGCAGGTTTGCTCTGAAATCCATCATAGACTCTCCCTCAAATCCAGAGCAGAATTCCCTCAAATCCAGTACAGGATTCCCATCAAATCCAGAGCAGGATTCCCTTCAAATCCACAGCAGAATTCCCCTTAAATCCAGCTGGGCTGCAAACGTAAGGACTTTTTTTCCAAGTGCCATTATACAGACCCTCCCAAACTTCAGTGCTGAAGTTTTAAGCTGCTCAGCTGGGAATTCCACACTCTCTGGCTCCAGGATTCTGTGCATTTTGCCCATTTAATCATAATTTTGCTCTTCTAGGAGCAGCTGGGAATCTCAACCCCAAGAATTGCAAGGGATATCCATCCCATCTCCTCCATCCCATCTCCTCCATCCCCAGGCCTGGAAATGCAGCAGTAACTGGAAAGGGGAGACCTCCCCACCAGCCCAGACACCCATCACCTCTCCCAGACTCATCCTGTCCATTTTCCCACTGGGAAATCATGACCAATCCTTCAGCAGCGTCTTCTCCAAGAAGGCACTGCAGTCTCCTTCCCAGGAGGACACATTCCAGCAGCACTGTCCTCATCTCGGACATCTCCAGCATCTCCAGGTGGGACTTTTACCTGTTCCAAAAGCTGAGACCACCCACCTTGCTGAGATCACAGGAGAACTTTGCGGGAACGCAATTCCCGCCAAACCCCGGTCGTGCATCCCAGCGGATACAACACAATTCCCACCGCTGTGGGCAGTGGGAACAACACAAACATCCCTGACCTTCCCAGACCCACACCTCTGCTCCCAGAGATCCGAATGGTTGGCTTTATGGAATGTCTGGATGCAACCCAGTCACCTGGGAAGGGCAGCCAGGGGAAGACTCGGAAGCGTGGGAAGGAGGAATTCAACAGGAAGCGGAGATTCCGAGGACAACTCCAGCTGGCAGAGCTGGTGCCTCAGGCTGGATTTAACAAAGACACTCTAGAATAACACAAATCTTTATTTTGTCTGGTGCTGTGCTATCAAAAGAGCTTTTCCAGGGGAAATTAGTATAAAACGGGAAGGGGGGAAAAAAACCAGGAGCTGCGCTGCCGTGTGGCATCGGGAACGGGATCTGTCTCGGATAAGAACAGGGCAGCACAGACCCCTGATGGAACCACTTGACAGAGGAGCTTGGCTGCTCCCTCGGGGGATACTCGAGGGTTCTTGGGTCGCCCCACATTGTCCCACCCCTCCTCACCATCCTGCCCTGAGGGCGCAGACCAGGCTGGCCGCGATTCCCAGGAGCATCACGGCGTAGCTGGTTCGGACGCTGTTGGCGCCGCTGAAGTTGCACAGGGAGGTGCTGCAGCACTTGGTGGAAAAAGCCGCCACCCCGAAGTTCACGTTCGTCTGGGGACAGTCCACGGAGCATTTCTTGGTGATTCGGTGGCCCACGTCCTTGCCTGGGTTGGGGAGGAGGAGGAGGAGGAGGAGGAAGGAGAGCTGTGAGTTTGAGGTTCTTGGGGAAGAGCTGAGTGGGGGGTGGTGGGAGGAGGGGGGTTAATTGTAATTAATAACAGCTCTCAGGGGGGTTGATGAGTGCTGGGTGAGCACCATGCATGGCACTAAGCAGTCCTCGATAGAAACCCACACCAAGATTAAATCTCTGGTCTGGGGGACCAAGTCCAACTGGTCAAAGGTTGAGCTCCACCTTGGAGACTTTTTCCAACCTAAATGACTGTGGGATTCTGTCCTTCCTGAAGAACAGGAAGGAAATCACTGCCAGTGCATCTCCCTCTAAATGGCCTCTAAAATGCCACTAAAATGCCTCTAAATCCACATTATTTACATCCAGTCCCTTTCCATCCTTCATCTCAGAGCACGTGGGAGAGTTCCCAGGTCAAGCAACAACGTCTGCTCCTGAAATCTGTGTGTTCCAGCCACAGGGGTGGTGAGGAACTGTCACAGGTCGCCCAGAAAAATTTTGGATTCCCCATCCCTGGAAGTGCTCAAGGCCAGGTTGGATGGGGCTTGGAGCAACCTGGGATACTGGAAAGTGCCCCTGCCCATGAGAATCAGATGATCTTGAATGTCCCTTCCAACCCAACCCATTTTATGATCACAAAGCACCACCGAGGGATCCACAAATTACGTGTTGTGATCCTTAAACCTCAATCATCGATTCTTTCCAAAAACACCTTGAAAAAAAAAAAAATCACCATTTCCCAGGACTAAAATGTAGGTTAGGAAAGCCTGGATGTGTTGCTGGCACTCACCAATCCCAGCAGAGCTGTACGTGGTCGTGCAGTACTTCTCATGGTCTTCACACTTGTAGGTTTTGAGGCAGTTCCAGTTGGAATGTTCGTTTTCACACGTGTAGCAAAACAGGGAGGAAGCTGGGGGAAAAAAAAGACAAAACACATGTGGCACAGATGAGTGGTTTCCAGCCATTCCCTCCGAGGTGAGAAGCACGATGTGAACAGGTTTTTGTGAGGAGTGAAAGAAGGGGGTTGGTCTGGATTGATGAAGCTGAGGGAGGAAACACAGAGGAAGAAAACGAGTTTTCCTCGTTGACTTGAGATTTGGGGGGAGGGGGGGATTAAATTTGCAACCACATTTTGCAGCCAGAGCAGCGTTCCCGGGTGACTTTCCTTCTCCCCAGGGTCCACACTGGCCTGGTTGGAAGCCAAGCTCCAAAAAGCAAAGCTCACGAGCTGCAAGGAGGAGAAGAACTGGCGAGGAGAGGAAGGAGGAACTGGCCCAGTTCTCAGGTGAGAGCTCAGTCTGAGAGATTTTCAGGCATCATCTGCGAAACACTGCCCAGACATGAATTAATTACTGCCTGGGACACCCCCTGGGAACAAAATGACTAAACACAGCCCCACAATAAAGGGAGTTCCCTGGGAGAGGTCGCTCTGGACAATGGAGAGATTATTCCTCTCGGCGCCTGGAATGCCGTATTCCCAGGGATATTATTAACTCAGTGCCCAGCCAGGGCTGCTTCCAAACCAGGAGGAGCTGGGATAGGGATTGCTGGGCACAACCCAAGTGAGCTAAGATTCCAGGCGGGATTTTGTGTGAGGAACACGGGCACGGAGCCATCCCGCTGCCTGGAGGTGGATTCGCCGGTGGAAGTTGTTTCCCTCCGGCTCAGAGTGCCTTGGAATGCTCCTCCCTTTGGGTCAGGGGTGACAGAGGGAGTTGAGCTGCTCTAGGGAAGTCCTGCTCCACCCTTACCAGCTCGTTGTTGAAGGTGATCAAATTATAAAGCAGGGAGGGTCCTCTGTGTGGCTGATCTGTCCCTGCTTTGGTTCCTTCTGCCTTTCCCAGCCCAGCAAGACTCCAAGTGCTGCACAGAAGCCCCTCCTAACCGAGTCTGGATTTGTTTTTAGCCAGGAAACCCCTGCCAGGAACCCTCCAAAGTCCAGCTGCTCTTGTTTCAAACTCATCTCCGAAGCTCAATCTGCCCATGAACTTGGTTAGACAACTCCAGAGGCACTTTTGAAAGAGAATTAAAAGCCATTTTAGCCCCTGACTGTCACAAGCAGGGGGAGAAAAGGCCTCCCCTCTGTGTTTTGGGTGCCTTGGGTGTGCTCTGGGTGTCTCAGCACACGACTGACCCGGATGCTTCAGGGCCAGGTTGGACTTTGAGCAGCCTGGTCTAGTGCCAGGTGTCCCTGCGCAGGGCAGGGGGTTGGAGCTGGGTGATTTTTAAGGTCTTTCCAACCAAAACCACTCAATTATTTGATGATTCCATGCTCTTTTCCAGGTGTTGCAAGTGCAGTTGCTCTCCAGAGCAGGAGATAAAACCAGCCTTGCTTTTGAACCGGATTGAATCCTGGCTTTAACTCCTCTTTGACTCCCTGCTCAGCTCTCCCTGTTGCTCCATCCCACGGATATTTTCAGCCTCTTTTCTCTCTTCTGGAGGTTCCCCAACCCAAGCTGTGGGCTCCTGTCCTTTGGCAGGCAAAGCAAACCCCAGACCTGCTGCTAAGCAAGGATTTATTACATTTTACAGCCCCTGGAGCTCTCTCTGAGTTCCTTTTGTTGCCAAAGTTGTTCAAGCCACTTCCTGCTGCAGGAGGAGCCCCGACCCCAGCACGTGCCTGAAAGCCACTGCAATGCACTTGTGCTCCCTGACTGAGGGCAGGAAAATCCCTTCCAGCCAGGAAACAAGAACAGCTTAAGCCATTAGAGCTGCTATAAAACCTTTCCTGCATCTGGGCTCCACCCTCCAGGAGCTGGAATTTTAGGAAATGCAGCCAGAAATAACCTTAACGGTGCAAAAGGGCCCGTGGGGCTCTCTGGGCTTGCAGGCACATTCACAGGGTCAACAATTCCCAGCTGGATCTTTCCACAGAATTATCCAGTTATAGCTGCACCTCCTGTTTGGAAGAGGACAAGGGAGATGTGGATCCCAACACAAACACGCTCCCACTTGGAGAAGCTCCTCAAACCCAGGAGCAAAGAGCTCTGGGGCTTCCAAAAAATCTCATTTCTGAATTGGAATGTCACTGCTGGGGAGGAAAGGGAAGCTCTGGCAGGAGATGGGGTGTCAACAGCAGCCACACAACCTCCTGTCAGCAGCAGCTCCACAACCTCCCATCAACAGCAGCTCCTCCAGTTTCACCCAGGAACAAAATAAAAACCAAAGGCAAGGGCTCTGAGCTTGGCTTAATTCCTGTGAGCATTTTTGTGTCTGTCTTCAGAGGGGAGGGTGTGAGAAACCAGAGGGGGGAGTTCATCTTTGAGGTGCCTGGGCAGAACTCACCCAAAAGCTAAGATGAAACCACACAAATTATCTCCAGGTACCTCTGCAGAACTCACCCAGAAACCAAGACTAAACCACACAAAATATCTCCAGGTACCTGGACAGAACTCACCCAGAAACAAAGACTTAACCACACTAAATAGTTCCAGGTGCCTCTGCAGAAGTCAACCTGAAAAAACCTACTAAATCACCCAAAATATTTTCAGGTGCCTTTGCAGAATTCACCCAGAACCAAGACTAAATCACACTAAATATTTCCAGGTACTTCTGCAGAATTCACCCAGAAACCAAGACTAAACCACCCCAAATATTTCCAGGTGCCTTTGCAGAACTCAACCTGAAAAAAATGACTAAATCACCCAAAATATTTCCAAATGCCTCTGCAGAATTCACCCTGAAACTAGGATGAAACCACCCCAAATATTTCCAGGTGCCTTTGCAGAACTCACTCAGAAGCTGAGACTAAACCACCCAAAATATTCCTTGACACGTCCAACGCAAAACTTCACCCTCAAGACCCCACCAGCTGCACTGAAAGCTGCCAAAGCCTCCCATCCCTGTGTGAAGGGATTGTGTTCCCCTGGATTTCTCTGCTGCTGTTTCCATTCCCACCCTCTCCTCCTGGCTCTCCCAGGCTCCTCACCTGGCTGGGCACACAGGACAGCCACCAGCAGGGCAATCAGCAAAGCCTTCATGGTTGAAGGAGAGCCCTCAGAGCCCCAAAGGTGTGGGATGGGCACCACAAGAAGGTTTTATACCAGGACTGAGTTGTCTTTTCCTTCCTTTGATTACAGTAATTTGAGGGTTGGGGAGTGACAGCACTCAAGGTGTGATCAGGGCTGGGTGTGTTTGTGCGTAGGAGCCAATGACAAAGCTGCAGCTAGAGGTGTTTTCTCAAATCTCATCTCCAGATTCAATCTGGTTCTGTTGTTTTTTTTTTTTTTTTTCCTCCCTCTCCTGCTGACCCTGCCTGCACTGCTAATTTGGGGAGCAATTTATCTGATCCCAAGGCGGGACTCCCTTCTTGGGCTGGGATGATTCTTCGCTTGGAGGTGTCACCTGGAATCCATCCTCCATCCCTCCTCTCTGCCATGGAATGGGAGCTCAGCATCTGTGGGAAGTGGGACAGAAGGAGATTTGCTGTTGGACTGGCCCCAGTCACCTGGGGTTTATCTCACTTGCACAAAGAAACTTGAGACAAAAAAGCAAGCTCAGAATCAGGGAAAGGTTTGGCTTGGAAGGGACCTCAAAGATCACCCAGTTCCAACCCTGATGCTGTTATTTGTGCCTGCAGGTTGTCCCCCAGAGGCTCCTGTGCTCCAGGCAGGGATGGGGGCTGATGCTCTTGTTCTGTTCTGCTCCCCTGTCCTCCAGAACCATCCAAGGTTTCCAAGCAACAATGTTTGTTGTTACCTCCAGACCAGCTCTGGGCTCCGTCAGGTTTTTCCAGTCCCTCGTGACCTCTCCAGTCTTTCTGGGCTCCCTCCTTCTGCTCCCACGACACCTCTTGCCAGATGACTCGTGGAAACATCATGGAAACACCTGCAGGATTTAAATTGTGGGAGGGGAGTGAAAAGGAATGAGAAACAAAACAAGTCCCAGTCAAGGAGACACCTCAGCAGGATCGTGAGCCCTTGGAGAGAGAAGGGACCAAGGGAAGCTCAAAGGAAAGGGTTGTTAAGGTCACAAATGGTGTGGGAACAGAATAAAGAACATCCAGTTGCTCTTTGTGTCCCCAAATTCCTCATAAAATCACAGAATATCCTGAGCTGGGGCAGACCCAGGAGGATCATCGAGCCAAACTCCTGGCCCCGCACAGGACAACCCAAAAAGTCCCTCCACCTGCCTCAGGGTGTTGTCCAAACTCTTAAACTCTGGCAGGGTTTGGTTCCATGATCACTTCCCCAAGGAGTCTCTGATCCCCTTCCTGCAGCATCCTTGGCAGCCGGGCCCATTCCCAACCCCTGGGATGAGTCTTTTCCTTCTGGTCGTTCCTCCTTTGCCCCGTTCCTCATTTTTTGCTGCAGTTCCATCCCTCAGTGCTTCCGTGTCCAGAGAAGGTTGGAGGGGATGAACATCCTGTTGGCCAAGTTTTCCACTCCATTCTCTGACCTTGAGCACGAATCTTTAACTCCCCTTTTAGCCAGGATGTGAAGGACTCACGTGACAGATAATGTGGCAACAATATTTCAGAAATAATCCGTGGAAAAAAAAAATCAAAACAAAACATCCTTTCCAAACAATATTCCTTATAAATGCAACATCAAGCTGGAAAAAATGCCGGAGTGTGGAGGGAAAGAGTGGGTATTAATCTACATGTTTGTTTTATTTATCATAGCAGGGTTGTCTCAGGCAGCTGGGAAAACAAAAAATGGAACTTTCTACCCTTCCATCCCATTGAAAACCCCCAATGAAAATTAATTGTCACCCAAAATCCAGCTCATCTTGGAGCAAATCGAGCAGAAAAAGGCAGGAGGAGACACAGCCCAGGCCAGGAGAGGAGAAAGGGCTTTGAAATGAAAAACCAAATAACTGCACAGGAAATAAATGAGGGCTGTTAAAGCAAAGTGCAGCTGAACAGAAAAATCCTCAGGTGAGAAATGGGGCTGCGGGAAGTGAAAATGGGAGAAAGCATTTAAATAGATTAGAGCAAGGGGAGGGTGATAATAATAATAATAATAATAAACAAGAGGAATATTTCACTCAGAAGGAGGGAGGGGAGGGGGGAGGAAATATTGGTGCAAAGCAGAATAAATCAAAGCAAACACACACAGAAAAGTTGGAGGGGAAATAATTAAACACAAGGAAAGTGAGGGTGAGAAATAGGATGGGTTGGGAGGGAATATTGATGCTTCACTGGTGTTCCTGTGGTGGCAACACTCAGTGCTGTGAAAAATGTCCATTTTATTATGTGCAGACACTGTTTAGGTGTTAAAAACAGTTCTTCAAGGTTCTAGGGGTTTGTAGAATTCCACAAATCCCGGTTTAACCAGTCACTGGAGTCAAAGCAAACACACAAAGTTGGGGGGAAATAATTAAACAAGAAAAGTGAGGGGAAGAAATAAGATGGGATGGGATTCACTGTTGCTCCTATGTTGGCAACACTCAGTGCTGTGCAAAACGTATGTGCAGACACTTTTTAAATTTAAAAACAGTTCTTCAAGGGACTGGGGAGATGGGAAGATCCCCAAATCTCAGTTTAACCAGCCACTGGAGCCAAAGCAAACACACAAATTTTGGGGGAGAAAATAAAAAGGAAAATGAAAGTAAAAAATAAGATGGGATGGGTTTCACTGTTGTTCCTGTGGTAGCAACACTCAGTGCTGTGCAAAATGGACACCTTGTTGTGTGCAGACACTGTTTAAGTATTAAAATCAGTTCTTCAGGAGTCTGGGGGGTTGTAAAATTCCCCAAATCCCAGTTTAACCAGCCATTAGAGTCAAAGTAAACACACAAATCTAGGGGAGGGGAAATAATTAAACAAGAAAAGTGAGGGTCAGAAATAAGATGGGATGGGTTTCATTGTTGTTCCTGTGGTGGCATCACCCAGTGCTGTGAAAAACGAACACCTTGTTGTGTGCAGACACTGTTTAAGTATTAAAATCAGTTCTTCAGGGGTCTGGGAGGTTGTAGAATTCCCCAAATCCCTCTTTAACCACCCACTTTGAGGGGCTCCCGTGTGACCTGGGTGGTGAAAAGCATCGTGGGCATCACCTGGGCCCCATCCCCGTGTCCCTTCAGGACACTGCCAGAACTTTGGGAGCCAGACTAGGGGCTGGCAATGCCCCAAATGCTATTCTTAGGCACTGTTGGCATTGCAGTCACACCCAGGGCCACTGCAAGGTCTCTCTTCCCTTTGGAAGCAGAGGGAACAACCCAGTTTTTCCAAGCGAAGGCGTGGAAAGAGCTGGAAGAAAATCCAGGGCAAAGCCAAGGGAGGGAGTGGGAGGGCAGATGGTGCCAGGAGAACACGGAGGGGGAGGTGTTAAAACGTTTCCCAGGGACATAAAAAAAAGAGAGGGGAGGGCAGAGGGGGGTGGGGGGTGAATCTCTCAAGCAGAAACTGGGCCAGGTGGGTGGCACGAAGGGGACCGAGGACTAAACAGAGCCCAGGAGTTTGGAGAAAGGAAAACCTTCCCCCACTTGGAGCTTGGCAGCCAGCAGGGCGTGTTTGTGCCAGACCTTGGCAGTGGGTTGTGCAAGGCCAGTCCTCTTTGTGCAACTGGAGGCACACAAAGCGTGTTTTCACCCCGTGCCCGAGCAAGTGCCAGCTCCGGGGACGTTTAAATGTCAGCTCTCCCCACTTTCTTCCCTTTTTTTAAATTTTTTTTTTCTGTCTGGGAGGGCGGCTCTGACCTCAGATCTCCTGCCTGGTGTGGAGGATGAAGCTCTCTGTGTTTCAGCTCAGGGTGGGAAAGTGGAGCTCAAGAGGGGGACGAGCTGAGGAGGTTCCAGCCATGGATTGTGGCCCTCCCAACCCTCCAAACTCTGTCCCTGAGTCATGCAGATGGTGCACAGAGGGCAAGAGGTCCAGCCTGGCTCCTGACAACACGAGGCTGAGTTGGGCAGGTCCTCTCCTCCTTCCTTGGAAGCTCAGGGAAGGCTCAATTCCTTCGTTCAGATGTGCAACAGCAACGGGATTTGGCGAAGGAGAACGGGGGAAATTGTGGGATCCAGAA
The DNA here is from genome assembly GCA_038380795.1 of Pyrocephalus nanus. Lineage (NCBI taxonomy): Eukaryota > Metazoa > Chordata > Aves > Passeriformes > Tyrannidae > Pyrocephalus > Pyrocephalus nanus. Next base: position 95,389,806 of record CM076261.1, read on the forward strand.
AATACCAGGAAAAAAACCCAGGAAGACCCGAGTGGGACATCTTGGAAAACCACCTAAGGCCTGCTCTGTTCACCCCTGCCCAATACACTTCTGGGTTGTGGCTGTTCTGGCAGCCTCCAGACAAGAGGACAGAGCTCCTCAGGTCATTCCCGTGGCAGAATGGCCAAGTTAGGAAGGGTTGGAATAGCCCAAATCCACACAGTCTGGCTGAAATACCTGGGAGAATCCACTCTGGCTTCAAGGCCAGGTCAGGAGAGGCTTGGAGGAACCTCATCTCTCTGCCCATGGAGGGGGGAATGGAAGTGGATGGTGCCTAAGGCCCCTTCCAACCCAAACCATTCCATGATTCCATGGTGCTATGACTTCCATGGCAGCTGTGACAGCCACCAGGAGATTTGATGTTGCTCGAGGAACTTGAGTCGTTTGGGGCCTCAGCCCAAGCCATTTTGTCACATCCCCCTCAACTCCAAGGCCCTCAGGGCTGTTTCAGTCCCCGTTTCAAGTCCCACGAGCTCGGAGGCTCGTGGGGAGACATCAACCATCCCCATCACCCCTGGAGCCACCCCCCGTGATTCACAACCCCACCAAAGCCCTGATGGACTCCCCAGACAGGGCCCAAGCCCAGCCCAAACATCATCCACGCCATCAGGGCATCAGGAACGGCTTGGGCACACCCCAAACATCATCACCCTGCACAGGGCCCTGACACGGGGCTGCCACCGGGATGGAACCGCCCTGCTCAGACAGGGAAGAGGTGGAGAGTCCTGGATGTGAATCATCCTCCTCAAATCCAGGGCCAGGGCTTGTTGTTCCAAGGTCTGAAGGGAAAAAGGGCAGCAAAGAGGATGCTTGGGAGGGGGAAGAAGAGGTCAGAGAGAAGCACCATGACCCTCTTGGAAATGCCCAGAAATATTTAGCCCCGCTCCTCCCCGAGGCTACGACTCTATCTGGGAAGAAACAACACCCCTTGGTCGATAATTCCTGTTGTTTTTTTCCACTGGAAGTGGGAATTTTCCCCTTGTCCCAGGTCCAGCCCTGCTGATCCTCTTTCATAACACGAGCAGAAGACGTGAAGGCCCCGAAACGGGACCGTCCCCTCCCCAACCTGATCACACAGGTCAGGCCCTGATGGCTCTTTGGAAACCTTGGGCTGCGAGAGGCACCTCAGCCCTGCCAGAAAAAATATTTACAGCAACGCCACCAAAAAGCCTGGGGAAGGAAGGTTTTGGCCAACCTTCTGAGGAAGAGAAGCAGGTGACAGCTCTTGGGTTTGCCCTCACCACCCTCTCAGTGATCACTGGAGAAGGGGGGGAGGTTGTGTTTGTTTTATGGGTGTTTTTAGGATAAACGTTGCCATCCAATGAGAGGTGAAGCTCATCTGTGACACAGCTGTGGTGGCTTTGTGGGAGCTGCCCGTGGAGCCTCCAAGGCAACTCCCAGTTTTCTCATGTTTTGCTTCCAGAAGAATCACAGTTTTCCAGGTCTACCCGTTTTTATGGGCTTTGGGTTCTGGACTTGTCTCTCCCATGATGGGCCTGAAAATGATCCTCAGCATTGACACCCAAGAGCTGAGGTTTCCAAGGGTGAGGGAGAGCTGAGAAGAAAAATGAGATAAATAAGTTTTTGTCTCGGTGGAAAAGGTGCGAGGAGCTCCATGGACAACTTTTCTACTCCTCACAGAATCACAGAATGGTTGGGTTGGGAGGGATCCTGAAGATCATGGAATTCCAACCTGCCTGCCACAGGCAGGGACACTTTCCACTCTCCCAGGATGCTCCAACCTGGCCTTGGGCACTTCCAGGGCTGGGTCAGCCAGAGCTTGTCTGGGAATTCCATTCCAGCCCCTCCCCACCCTCCCAGGGAGGAATTTCTTCCCAATATCTATTCCAATCCCACTCTTTTCCAGTTTTAATCCATTCCCCATTGTCCCATCACTACCCTTAACTCATTTTAGCTTCTCTGCATCCCTTTTTTTTCACTAGAGGGTCCAAGCTGAGAGCAGGAAAACCCAATGAGAGCTGAAAAATCTGTGGGAAGATCAGGATGCTCCGGTTTCTGTCCTGCCCTGCTCCTGCTGACCCAGCCAGGCACGGTGAGAACGAGAACCAGCCCTTGTTACATCCAGAAACTGGTCCCACCTCATGTAATAGCCCTGCTGAAACCACCAGCAGTGCCCAGGGAGGGCCAGGAGAGCTGGGAGAGCCCACACTGGCTCAGGGGCAGGAGCAGGAAAAAATCCTGGATGAAACTATCCTAGGAGCAGGGAAACATCCTTGAGTGAAACCAGCCCAGGAGCAAGGAAAACATCCTTGGATGAAACCATCCCAGGAGTAGGAAAACATCCTGGATGAAACCATCCCAGGAGCAAGGAAAAATCCTTGAGTGAAACCATCCCAGGAGCAAGGAAAACATCCTTGGATGAAACCATCCCAGGCTGATGGGTGTGTTCTCCAGGGCACAGGAACAAACAGAGCCCTATCTGAGATCCCGATCAAATCCCTCGCTGGGAGGGCACGTGGTCATTTTCCCAGCAGGATTGGCCAAAAATTCCTGTCTGTGTATGTTGTTTGAGGTGGTTTGAGGTTTTTTTGGTAATTATTATTGCTTTGGAAGAGCAGGGAATGGTTTGGTTGGGGTTCATCGGTGCTGGTGGGAAGGCAGAAGGTGGGAAAGGCAGGAGCATCCCTGCAAACTCCAGCTGGCTTTGGATTCTCCCACCCCCATTCCCATCCACTGGTGAGGTAGGGTGAGAGCAGCTCCACTGGCAGAGCATCCCAAATCACCTCCTGATCCCAAATCACAAACAAGGGCTTGCAAAGCTCCTGGATGGCAGCCATGGGAACCCAAAGCCACCCACACCGACCCGGGGAGAAAAACAGGGAGGTGGAAAAGCCAGGTTTTTTGTGTGGGAGGAACAAGTCGCCCTGTCTCAGTTTTGGACGTGGTGAACCAGGTTCTGACTCACCCCCCCTAAGTTGTTAAACTGTCAGAAAAGGGACAACCATGTCTTGGAGGGACTTTGTGAGGCTTCAGCAAAAGTTTGCAGAGCCTTAAAATTCCCCAGCTTTAGGTGGGAGTGAGGAGTGGTTTGTCCAAAGTCCCAGGCCTGGGAGAGGGGTGGCTTTGGCTCCTCAACCTCCCTCCAGCTTTGTTTTGCAGCCCAACTGCTGCTTGAGGAAGGAAAAAGAATCCCCAGTGGGAAAAGAGGTCCACGAAGTTTTCATTCCTCTGAAAGCAAAGCCTGGAGATGTTTCCCGTTTCTAGGCTGTGAACACAGTGTTTGGCATCAGGGCCTGGTTTTGCTCCCAGCCACCCTCTCCTGCCTCCCCATGTGGAAGAGAACTGGCTTTTGTGGGGAGGTGGGATGAAGGAAATGCCAACAGAAAGGAATTTGGGATGGGCTCAGCACCAGGAGAGCAAAAGCTCGTCCTGTGTCCTCCAGGCATGGCTTTCACAGCAGATGTGGTGGGTCTCTCTTTTCCTCTACACCCACAGTCCCAAGAAGTGCCCCTGACACAACTTCCACTGCCAAAATCCAGCCATGGTGCCCTCATCCTGATCCACCTCATTCCCCTGCGGAAGGAGGAGGATTCAGGGCCATCCAAGCATTCCCTGAACATGCTGGAATCAGGCATTGCTTCCTTGGGGTTCCTCCTGCCAACTGTACCACCCAGTGGGGTCCTGGCCAGACCTACAAAGAGCTCTGACCCAAAAAAAGAGCTGTGAACCCACTTCCACACCAATAAACAAGTGAAAGACTTGGCATCTCCCCCTCTCAACAATCTCCTGTGCCAAGAAACCCTTCCCAATCCATGCCCAGGAACAGCCCATGGACCATCTGGGTGTGACCACCCTGTTTTGAGGGTGGAAAGGGTGTCACCAGCAGGTCATGCCACATGTGCCCACGGCTGGGGGACACCCCCCTGCCCTGTTTTCCCTGTGTGGGTGGAGCCTTTCCCTGTGGGATTTCACCTCAGGATTTCGATTTCATCCTTTTGCTTCTTCCCATTCCCGTGGTGCAGAATTTAGGGAGGAGGATTTAGGGGAGGAGGTGCTGCTGTGACAGTCTCCAACCCAGCTCCCCTTTGCTCCAGAGGAGAGGAAGGACCATTTCAGGAATTCCTGGGAGATGTTGATCATCCCTCCTGCTGGTTTCCTTGGAAGCAGGGCAGCATCTCCAAGGAAGCTCTCCCACCAAACCTTGGTGACTGTGGGTATTTTGGGAAAGGAAATATGGGCAGACACAGAAAATCACCCAGCTCTGCTCCCCCCTGAGCCCTTCAGCCCCGCAGCAGCAGAAAACCTTGGGAAGAGCATCTGAATCCAGACACATCCACCCCAAGAGCAAGGAGCACATGCCAGGGGAAAGCTTTGAACCCCTCTAAGCACAGGGAAAAAAAGCAGCTTTAAATTGCAAGAGGAGAGATTTGAATTGGGATATTGGGAGGAAATTCTTCCCTGGGAGGGTGGGAAGGCCCTGGGATGGAATTCCCAGAGAAGCTGTGGCTCCCCCATCCCTGGAAGTGTCCAAGGCCAGGTTGGAGCAGCCTGGTCAGTGGAAGGTGTCCCTGCCCATGGCAGGGGGTTGGAATGAGATGATCTTTCAGGTCCCTCCCAACCCAAACCCTTCTATGATTCTGTTAGTTTTTTCTGCAGTGGGAAGGGGGTAAAAGCACCACCTTCCTTCTTATCCCTGCTGACTTCCAGCTGGGAGCTGGGGATGAGCAGAAGAGCCAGTTTTCCAGCTTTTTCAGGGTGGAGCTCATTCCCAATCTTCCCCCTGCTCTCCTATCTGCTGGGCTCAGCCCTCCTTCTCTCCTGTGACAGTGCTGGGGAGGGGGACTCTGCCTGCTGAAGGGGAAGACAGGTCAGTGAGACCTTCCTGCTCCCTTCCAGAGCTTTCTGAGGGCACAGGGCTCTGCCCCTCACCCTGGCATCGACCTCATTCCTGACACCAACTCACTCCAGAGCCCAATCCTGCCCTCAGAGCTTCTCTGCTCACACTGGCAGGAGACTCAAAGCTGACCGAGGTGTCCTGGATGCCACCAGACCTGCCGAGCAGCCTCAGCCCAGCAGGACACGTGTCACCGCGGTGCCACCAACTTGGCAGTGGCCCCGAGCGATGCCCACACCCTCATCTGCACCTCTGCGTGCCCGGGCAGCCGCGGTTCAATCTGTTTTGTGCCGGGGCAGCGGGGCAGGGATGTCTTTGTGCAATGTTTGCCTGCCCGGCTCCCGAAGGGCTCCCAGCGAGAGCTCCGCGCTGAGTCAAAGAACGGCATTTCTGGGGGAGGGAGCGGCGTGGGAGCAGCCCCGGCTCCGGCACAACAGGTTTGTGCGTGGTGGTGTGGAAAGGATGAGTGTTCACGCCAGTCAGAGCAGCGCTGAGCTGAGGGAGAGGCAAATCTGGGGTCACCTGCCCTGTGTGGGGGGCACCTGAGCCTTCCTGGGCCCGGCTTAAGGTCCTGGACCAGCTCAGGGGGGGCTCAGCCTGGAGAGGAGAAGGCTCAGGGGACACCTCAGCACTCTCTGCAACCCCCTGACAGGAGGGGGGAGCTCTGGGGGGTTGGGCTCTGCTCCCAGGACAAGGAGACACAGCCCTGAGCTGTGCCAGGACAGGGTTAGGTTGGACATGGGGAAGAAGTTCTTTCCAGGGAGAGGGATCAGCCCTTGGGATGGGCTGCCCAGGGAGGGGGTGGAGTCCCCGTCCCTGGGGGTGCTGAAGCAGAGCCTGGACGTGGCACTCAATGCCAAGGTGGGGTTGGACTCGACCATCTCAGGGGTCTTTCCAACCTGGCTGATCCTGTGAAACATCCCCAGGACACCGAGTGCTGAGATCCAAAGAGCCCTCCAGGTCAGGGAGGGAAGCCCCGAGTTATCCCCACCTTCAGCTCATGAGTCAGAGGCACCCAGTGACTGTCCCGAGGTCGGACATGGGGAAGTGGTGGCAGAGCTTGGTTTGGAGTCTCGTCTGGGTCACCATCTCCCCAAGGAACTTGGAGAACTTCTCCCCTGCTCTGCTTCTGCAGATCTGCTGGAGGCCTCAGGCAGGTTGAAGGCAGAGTTAGAACACACAAAAGGAGGAGAGAAAAAAAGTGGAATTTCCATTCCTTTCATGCATGCGGGGTTGCAGGCACTTGTGTTATGGCTGTACCCGTTTCCAGAGGGATTTAGAGGAATTTAGTACTGGAGTGGCAGGAAGATGCTCGGGGAGTCACTGCAAAGAGGGAATGTGCAGGAAAATCAGGAAGATTTTCACCCAGAATGGGGCAGAAAAGCACAGCACCATCTGATCCGACCCCCTCTTTACTCCCCAAGCCCTCACAGGGGCCAAGAAAACAAGATTTCCTGGCCCATCCCAACAATTCCGGGGACATTCAAGAGCGGTGCAGCCGCAGGAGAGGGCGGGACAGAGCGATCCACTTCCAAGCACTCCACGGCTACAAACTCTGGATCAAACCTTGCAGAGCTTCAGGATCTGGATGCAAACATCCTCTCCTAGCCCAGGATATTCCCTGCTCCAGAATTACCCCGCGATCCCAACCAAGGCACGTCCCGGGGTGGGACAAGCAGAGCCCGGAGCGGGGCCGGGACCTGCTGGCAGCTCAACACGCTCAACACAGACCCCACAGACACCTTTCCCGAGCTCCTTCCAACCCAGCAGCCTCATCCCTCCCTCGGCTGCTCGTTTTTCCACCCCCCTTCCTCCCCTCCCCGGGGAATTTGCTCCGGGAAGCACCGGCTTCCCCATCCCGGCTGCCACGCAGAGGCACCAGCTCCCTCTCGTGGGCTTTGTCTTGTGCTTCCAGCTCCTGGCGCTGGAGAGCAGGCAGAATTTCCCGGGAAAGAGGGTTCGTTTCGGCGTTGTGTCTCCCCCTCTCAGCGTTCAGGGCGTTAATTAGTGCACCAGACATGGGAATATCCTGGAATTGTGCCCATTTCCATCAAATTCCGCCTCGTGGGCGGGTGGAAGGGGCTGGTTTTTTATAGCTTTGCCACCTTTTTCTTCATTTATTTTCTTTCTCTCACCGAGCCTGGGATTCAAAACAACTAATTTAGGTGTGATCTGTCTGATTCACTTAGCCAGAGGCTCTGGAAAAAAGAAGTTGGGAATCTCCACTGAGCCCTTCAAGTGCCTGTGCCAGGAATGGGGGTGGGCACAGACTGGGGCATCCAGCATTTAACTAAGTGAATTAAGGCCCAAATGAGGCTGTTTCAGTTTGAAATGAAGGGAATCAAACGTGGTTTATAAAGTCAGAAGTCAAGGAAGAAAAGGAGAATTCAATTTTTTTTTTTTTTTTTTTTTATAAAACCCCTCTTTTGATATAAAAAGAGGCATCAAAAGAGCTACTAAAAGCTTTTGGAGAGCTCCTGTTTTTTTCCAAGCTGGAATTTCCCCCAGAGCTGCATTTCCTGCAGCTTTTCTGTCCTTTGGGAAGGTATCACAAGCCCAGAGAGGTGTTTGCCCACCCTGCAGCCCATCCTGGGGACATCCAGGTCACTTGTCCCCTCTCCATCCTCTCTGCTTCACATGATCCAACACCCCACTGGTCACCCCAAAACCCAAACCAGGACCTCCCCCCCCATTCTTGGAACCCTACAAAGAATTTAGGCAGCACATCTGGGGCTGCTGTTCCTCCCACGGGTGGTTTGGTGTTTTCCTGCCTGGAATAATCCCCACCTCGGTGGTGTGAGGGCCACGTGTCCTCCTGTGATGTTCCCTCTTCCCCAAATCCCCATCTGGGGAACTTCCCTCCCTTTTTCAAAGCTCAAGGATTCCATCCCAGTTCCTCCCCAGCCTCACCCACTCACATCTCAGCACAGGGATGAATTTATCCCTGGATTTGGGTGTTGGAGGCTCTGCCAGCAGAGGTGAAGGGTGACAACCACACACAGCCAGTCCAGCTGTCCACCATCCCCAAGGAACCACGTCACAGCTGCCCCTGTGACGTCCACCCAGTGCATCCCTCAGGCATTTAAACTGCTGCTTATCATCTCCAACTGGGTATTTATGATTCCACTTGGAATTCTTGGTTGCCTCATCCCAATCCCACGTGTTCCTGCCACTGGAAGGACTCCGTGATGCCTCTTCCAAGCTCCAAGCTCCAAGCTCAGCCACTTCTTTCTCCAAGGAGCTTTTTTTCCATGCCCTGGAGGACAACAGCTGGCTCTTCCCACTCCCTGTGTGTCTGGATAGCTGGGAATCCCCTCCCTGAATTCCTGTGTGCCGAGTTCTCCGTGGATTCTTTGTCCTTCTCCTCCCTCCCACCATCATCATCAGGTTTTTGGGTGGGTCAGAGAAGTCGGTGCTGATGAGAACAAGTTCTTTTCCAACCTCTTTTTGTTTAGGGTCCCTCCAAGCCTAATCCAGCCCCCAGGGGTGGATTCTGATCTGGGTGACACAGCAAAAGGTGAGGGCTCAGCGGGATTTAATCCCTGGAATCTCTCTGGGGGTCAAAATTAATTCCTGGTCACAGTTAGTGGTTTGGAATCACACCCTCCTCTCCTTCCTCCTTGGGCATCTCAGATGTGTCAGGGAAGAGTCATTGACACCAGGACAGGTTTGGGTCATGGGAGGAGAAGGGCAGATTTCCACGGGCTGGAGATGCCCCTTGGGCAAGGGAATCCTGGAATCCTGGAATGGTTTGGGTTGGAAGGGACTAAAAGATCATCCAGTTCCAACCCCCTGCCATGGGCAGGGACACCTTCCACTAGCCCAGGTTGCTCCAACCTGGCCTTGGACACTTCCAGGGATTCAGGGGCAGTCGCAGCTTCTCTGGGCAACCTGTGCCAGGGCTTCCTCACCTTCAAATGAAAGATTTTCTTCCTAATATCCCACTTAAACCTCCTCTCTTTTAATTTAAAGCCATTCCCCCTCACCCAATAATTCCAGAGCATCATAATATAAAAAAGCTTTTTTTTTTTTCTTTTTTTTTTTTTTTTTTTTTTCTGCAAAGGAATAGCAAATCAAGCCAAAAAAAAAAAAAAAAAAAAAAAAAAAAAAACACCCCAAACCCAGCCAATTTTTTGCTTTATAGCAGCAAAAAAATATCCTTTTATGTTTTCCTGCAGGCTGGAGGTGGTGGTGGGGGGGGGAGCTCTGCTACTGCAGGACTTGTAAATCCAACACAATGAAATATTAATTATTAGAGTCTGTCCAACTGGGATTCCTCGGTGCTTTCAGAGAGAGCTGAATAATTCTGGCCCGCAGGAGAAAAACCACACAAGTCCCTTTTTATTATTATTACTATTATTATTATTATTGTTGTTGTTGTTGTTGTTCTTTCTATGGGAAAACCTCGTGTGATGGGTAAATTAGAGCTTTGGAGGGGAGGGAGGAAACGGAGGGAGCTTTGATGGCTTTGGGGATGAGAAATGTGGATTCCTACAGACGATTTGGGAGGGCTGGGGGGTCTAAAAAAAGAGACACAAGGGGATACATCACCCAGTAGGGCTCCTTGGGGGCATAACCGAGCAGGAGGGGGGAAAGGAGAGGGGAAGTGGGTGGATTAGAGGGAGAAGCATCTCTGAGGGGTCCTGATCAGCAGCCCTGGAGAAGAAAAGCTCCCCTCGAGCAGGCGCGGGCAGCAACAGCCCGAGGCAACCCCGCTCAGCTCGGCTCAAAGCCCCTTTTGTCCCCCTTGTTTACCGAGGGTTGGGTTTCAAACACAACACGGGACGTCACCCCTTGGCTCAGAAGCGGTTTGGGAGCCCAAGCTGAACGGAGTCACAGCGTTTTCCAGAGCGAAATTCCCCCTCTCTTCCTCCCTCCCCCCCCCAAAAAATGCAGCTTGGGGGAAAACAGAGACACTCTGGCAACGAAAAAAAAAACCTCTGATCTCGGCATTGTTCATTTTTTCGTCTTCTTTTTACCCTCCTTTCTCTGCAGCCTCTGGAAGCATCTCCATAGAATATTTGGCTTCTCTGAAATCTCTTTTTTTTTATTTATTTCCTTACAAAACCTCTCAAATGTTCCTCAGCAGCTCAACCCAAATAAGTTTCTCAGGAGGGGGAGTGAAGGAGCAGCTTCTCAGAGCAGTGACAGGACCAGAGGGAACAGCTGGAGTTGTGTCAGCGGAGGGTCAGGCTGGATTTTAGGAAAAGGTTCTTCATCCCAGAGGGTGGTTGGGCACTGGAACGACTTCCTCAGGGAAGTGGGCACAGCTCCAAGTCTAGAGCTGCAGGAGTGCTTGGAAAAAGCTCTCGGGCACTTGGTGGGATTCTTGGGGTTGGGTTTGGATGATCCTCGTGGTTCCCTTCCAACTCAGGACATTCCACGATTTTGGATTAATCTGCAGTCGATTTGGGGGTGGATTTTGGAGGGAAAGATCAGTTAATGGGTTTTTAGAAGCCACAATTCTAAGTGGCAGGGCCGGGGCAGCGCTGGCAGACCCTGGGTGAGATCACTTGGCTCCAGCAACAGAGGGGCAACCTGAGGAAAGGGATTCCCAGGGATGCTGGAAGTGGAGGTGGGGCCAAAGCCAAGCAGATGTTTGTGCAGATGTGCAGAGAAGCCTCAATTTGGGAAGAAATGTGGCAGCCAAGGCAGAGCCAACAGGAAGGGGAGGCGTGTGGGGGACATGTCTGGCTGTTCAGGGGGCTCTGGGGGTGTCACTGTCCCTGAGCTGGGGGGGAAAAGAGGATGGAAAGAACGAGGTGAGAGGTTCAGGAGAGGAGCTGTGACTGTCACCAGTCACAGGCTCAGCCTCTTTCACCCAGGAAGCTTTTTTTCCCCCTGCCCTGGCAACAAACCCAGGAGTCTGCAGAGTTTCCCCTCCAAGCTGGTTGTTATTTTTGCCCACTCCCCTCCCCTAGCCTGGAAGCTGCTGCTCCGTGGCTCCAGCTGCACCCAAAATAACATAAAACTGCAGGAGAAACCCCTCTAGAGATTCAGGAGATGCAGAAGCAGCACCTTCCTCCCCCAGGCAGCAGGACAGAGCAGGGCCACCCCCTCCAGGACGCTGCAGAGGTGACAAAGCTCAGGGATGTGACAAAGCCAGTGAGAAGCCACAGGTCGGGAGGCAACACAGGGGCAGGAGGTGCTGAGCATAACTATTTTATCTATTCCACAGCGTGTTCCACATCCATGTCCTCCTAGGGGAAAGCTGGCCACGCTCTCCAAGCCTTCAGGAGCCCCTTTTCTTCCATCAGCAGTGGGCAGGTGAAGGAGGCCAGCGGGATGGGGCTCCCTGGCATCTCACTGCCGGGCCAGCCTGGGCCCAGGGCACGCACTCAGATTGCACAGGAAGCTTTGGCAGCAGTGGGAGGTGTAGGAAGCCAGGCCCAGGCTGAAGTTGTGGTTTGGGCAGGTCTCAGAGCACTTCTTGGTGATCCTCTTCCACAGGGACAAAAAGCCTTGGCCGAGGAAAGGGGAGAGAGCGGAGTCAGTGGTGGGAGCTTGGTGAGTTCTCCTCCAGCTTTCACAGGAGGCTGATGGATTAACGGGTCCCACTGGCTCCCCCAGAGCTCCAGAGAGCAGCATGAGGCCACACCTCGAATCTGGGGTCAGGTTTGGGCCCCTCAGGACAAGGATGACACTGAGGGGCTGGAGAGTGTCCAGGGAAGGGAACAGAGCTGGGAAGGGGCTGGAGCAGCAGGAGCAGCTGAGGGATCTGGGGGGGCTCAGCCTGGAGAAAAGGAGGCTCAAGGGGGACCTTTTTGCTCTCTGCAACTCCCTGACAGGAGGGAAGAGCCAGGGGAGGGTCAGGCTCTGCTCCCAGGGAACAAGGGACAGGGCAAGGGGAAACAGCCTCAGGCTGTGCCAAGGAAGGTTCAGGTTGGACATCAGGATGAATTTCTTTGTGTAAAGAGTTGTCAAGCCCTGGCACAGCTGCCCAGGGCATTGGTGGATTCACCATCCCTGGAAGTGTTCAAGAAATGTGTGGATATGGCACAGGAGGACATGGTTTATTGGTGAACATGCTGATGATGCTGCATTGACAGTTGGACTTGATGACCTTGGAATTTTTTTCCAGCCTTAACAATTCTCTGATTCTCCATCTCTGTACACCTTCTCACCCACCCCAGCTACTTGTTTCTTTCCATGTCTTCATCTTATCACTGTTCAAATTTACTTATCCTTTCCCTGTAAGATCCTTCCCTTTCTCCCACTGCCTTTCCCTGCAGGAATGAAACGAAGGACGACCTCAGCGTGACGGGGAGGAGGATTTCAAACCATCAGCACTGCCAGGACTCCACCTCCCAGTGCCATCCACCACAAATCCAGCCCAAAGCCCACATCCCGTTCCCGGGTCCCCACGAGGGGACACACAGCCAGGACTTACCAATCCCCACGGAGGCCACGTTGGTCACACAGTACTCGTCCTTCTCCGAGCACTTCTCAGCCTTCATGCAGCTCCAGTTGCTTCGTTCCCAGTTGCAGGTGTAGCAATACAGGGCATTGGCTGCAGGAGGAGACACAGGACGGGGAGGATGGAGAAGGAAAGTCATCAGAAAATCAGGGAAGTGGTTGTCGCTCTGTATTGGACACCGGTGAGGCCACACCTCGAATCTTGGGATCGGTTTTGGGCCCCTCAGGACAAGAAGGATGTTGAGGGTCTGGAGAGTGTCCAGAGAAGGGAATGGAGAGGGGAAAGGGGCTGGAGCAGCAGGAGCAGCTGAGGGAGCTGGGGGGGCTCAGCCTGGAGAAAAGGAGGCTCAGGGGGGACCTTTTTGCTCTCTGCAACTCCCTGACAGGAGGGGAGAGCAGAGGGGGGTTGAGCTCTGCTCCCAGGGAACAAGGGACAGGAGAGGAAAAAGCTGCACCAAGAGAGGATCAGGTTGGACATCAGGAGGAATTTCTTCCTGGAAAGGTTGTCAGGCACGGGCAGGGGCTGCCCAGGGAGGTTTGGAGTCCCCACCCCTGGAGGTGTCCAGGGAATGCCTGGATGTGGCGCTCAGTGCTCTGGGCTGGGGCAGAAGGAGGGGATGGGGCACAGGTTGGACTCGATGGCCTTGGAGGTCTTTTCCAACCTCAGTGATTTTGGGATTCCGTGAAATGCCACTAGTTCTGGCAGCAAAAATTATCACCTCTTTTTCACTCAGTCTCAAACCCAGGAGGTGCAGGGCTGATGGGAGTGATGGGGCTCAAAGACCCAACCCACTCTTCCATCCCCATGCTGGGATATTTACACTGGCACAGGGATCAGGACACACCTCTGTGCACAAACCAACAGCAGGTAACACTGCCCTGCACTCCAAATTACACCACAAAGGGCCAGGGGGCTCAAAATAACACAACAATCATGGAATGGTTTGGGTTGCAAGGCATCTAAAAATCATCCAGTTCCAACCTCGGCCATGGGCAGGGACACCTTCCACTGTCCCAGATCGCTCCAAGCCTCATCCAACCTGTCCTTGGACACTTCCAGGGATTCAGGGGCAGCCACAGCTTCTCTGGGCAACCTGTGCCAGGGCCTCCCCACCTTCATAGGGAAGAATTTCTTCCCAATAACTAAACTAAATTTCCCTCCTTCGGTTTGACGGGCCGAGGGCGCTGGGTTTGATGGGATGCCTGGAGCAGGGAAGGGCAGGGACTGCTGGAGGATCTCCAAGGATGTCCTAAGCCCTGGGGTCACCCCTTTCTAGTCGTGGAGACTATTAAGCTGCAGCCTAATTAGGCAGAAAGCCCAAGGCAGATGAAGAGGGTTAATTGGGACTCCACAGCCTAAAGAAGTCAGGCTCCCACTCCCCTGTCCTTGGGTGGGACATCAACACCCTCAAAAATGCACCCAATACCTGGATTAAGGAAAAAAAAGAAGGTGAGGAGAAGGGCCTTGAACTCTCTGCTGTGAGAACTCAGCCCCTAAAGCAGTGTGACACTTCATTTTTCCTGCCTGGATCATCCAGCGTGGATTAGACCAGCCTGCATTCTGGCACCGAGGACAAACTCTCTGTCTCCCAGGCCTTGTTAACACTTGGAAATCTGTCAGGACCTCTGTTGTGGTGAATGAACAAGGCTAAATAGCAGAAAGGTATTCTTGGGCCACAAAGAGACAGAAATAACTATTCCAAGGAATTCTTTCTCTGCACCAGACAATGTGGCAGAATTCCAAGCGCTGGCAAGGCCTGTCCCTCTTTTACAAAATGAGGATATGATTTAATTCTCTCTGGTTGCTTGACTGTCTGGTCTAGGGGGGATATAAGATCATATGCCTTGAAAGGGCTCTGATTTAATTTACCATCAGGCTGTGAAATAAAGCGAATCATCTACAGCACAAACAAGATGCAAACACCAAATATCCCACCATAAGGCCTCTTAACCCATTCAGTCCACGACTCCTCCTCAATCCCCCAACTTTTTCCCCAAAACCCCGTGAAATCAGGTCTGTGAGACGGGTAGGAACAGTTGCACAAGGCCAGATGTTGTAGGTGTGGCCCCATCCAGCTGCTGCTTCCAGAGCGGGACCCAGATGTTCAGAGTCTCTGTCATGTCACCTTCATCAAGACTTAGAAACCAACCATGGTCTTGCACCACCTCAACAGACAAACTCCCTGCAAAGTCTCTCAAAGGCAGAGCAACTGCCTCCTGGTTGTTTTTTTTTATTCCTTTCCATAAAAATCCCGGCCTCGACGGGGAAATTTCCCGGCGGACAATCCGCGCCTTCCGCCCGAGATGGCAGATAACAAACCCCAAAGAGGAGCCCTCTGTCCTTCAGCTGCTCCCACGGGAGAGCTGAGGCTCCCTCTCCCAAACTCTCCTTCCCCTGTCCCCCCTAAAAACACCCCACTGTGTTTTATGGGGGGCAGCGAACGGTGTCACCTCACCTGGGGCCGCGCAGAGGATCAAAACCAGCACCGCGAGGAGGGAGCCCTTCATCTTCTCCCAGCCGTGTCCCAGGCCCAGGAAAAACACCCTCACCTGGGGACAGGATATTTATCTTCCCAGCCTTTGCGCCACCTGATGATGAAGACAACGATTTGGAAAGAGTGGGCAGGGACCACGAGCTGGGCGAGAGGCCAGGAATGCACGGGAGTTGTTTTCTCACCTCGGCGTCGCCTCCAGGCTGAGAGGAGTGAAAGCCCCACGGGAATCCACACCTTCTACTGGGTTTAATGTTTTAATTTACCTCTTGGTCAGGCTGGTGCTGGGGTGGGGGTTTTGTTCTGCTCAGCTGCCTCTGATCTGTGGTTGGATAGTTCAGTGAAGGCAAATACTCGAAGGAAAATGGTGTGAATTAATGCCAAGTGCATTTCCAGGGTTTAGACCTGGGGAAGTCCCAATATCTCCAGTCAGGTTAAAGCCACTTCAGATTGTCACCCATTCATGGTGACAGTTTCAGCAAGAAGTGTCTTACAGTGTCTTCTTTGCCTCTGAAAGCTGCTGGTTACCTAAAAAGTCCTAAATCACAGAATCACAGGATGGGTTAGAAGAGACCTTGAAGACCATCTTGTTTCACCCCTGTGCCATGGGCAGGGACATCTTCCATTAGAGCAGCTCAAATCCCCTCCCAACCTGGCCTTGAACACTTCCAGGAAGGGTTAAAAACATCTTTGTGCCCCCTTCTCCACATGGAGCATTCCATTCCAAGCCTTGCCAGATCCCAGCCAGACATGATGTTCCGAGCCCTGAAGATTTCTCCTCAGGATTATGATTTAGGTGGAGCTGGAGCTGATAACTTCACCCTTTTCAGGGCTCACATTGTCCTGCCTGTCCCACTTCTGCTTCCAAGGAAAGAGTTATCAGGGGGTTTAGTGCTGGCTATCAGATCCATCTCCATGAATCACCAGCTCATCAAGCCACCGAGGAGCAGGGAGGGTGAAGCGGGAGGAGCCCCTGGGAGTGAAGCCACTTGTGCAATCGGGTGTCTGCCCATCCCCTCCTCCTCCACCCTGCAAGGAAAGGGAGCAGAGACCCCCTGCAGCTCCCAGCCTGGGATTTACAAGATGGAGAAGCAGGAGAAGAGGCAGAAAAAAATATGGGAGAAAGATTAGATGGATGAGGTAAGGGTTTAGTGGTTGAGGACAGCATCAGTTTGTTGGCAGGAGGTAAATGAGATGAGCAGGAGTCCCTCAAGGAGGGGTGATGCTCATCCAAGGCATTTAGAGCATGTGATGGGATCAGTCATTGCAATTCCAGCCTGGGATTTACAAGATGGAGAAGCAGAAGGAGAAGGGGCAGAAGCTCCAAAAACATGTGGGAGAAAGATTAGATGGATGAGGTGAGGGTTTAATGGTTGGGGGCAACATCAGTTTGTTGGCAGGAGGTAAATGAGATGAGCAGGAGTCCCTCAAGGAGGGGTGATGTTCATCCAAGACATTTAGAGCATGTGATGGGACCAGTCATTGCTCATCACATGGCCAGAGGAAGTTCAAGGGGACACCAAACCCCAGAGCAGCTTCTTTTACAAGGACAAAACCATGTGGAAGAAAGATCAGATGGACAAGGAGAGGGTTAAATATTTGAGGGCCAACATCAGTTTATTGACAGGAGATAAAACAGATGAGCAAGAGTCCCTCAAGGAGGGGTGATGCTCATCCAAGGCATTCAGAGCATCTGATGGGGCCAGTCATTGCAATTCCAGCCTGGGATTCTGGGATTTAGAAGATGGAGAAGCAGGAGAAGAGGCAGAGGCTTCAAAAACATGTGGAAGATTAGGTGGACAAGGCGAGGGTTAAATATTTGGGGGCCAACATCAGTTTATTGACAGGAGATAAAACAGATGGGCAGGAGCTCCTCAAGCAGGGGTGATGCTCATCCAAGGCATTTAGAGCATCTGATGGGATCAGTCATTGCCCATCACACTGAAGGCATGGCCAGAGGAAGTTCAAGGAGACACCAAACCCCAGAGCAGCTTCTTTTTCAAGGACAAAAAATAAATATGTGTGTGGGGGGGTATTGCACTGAGCTTCTTTTTGAGGGTGGATTTGCAGCTATTTTCGAGGTTTCTGCCCCTGGTGTTGACCCACCAGCTCTGCTGACGTCCAGCAGGATCAACAGGATGGTGAAGTCAGCCCTGATAACCCCAGGAGCTCCAACCATTCCTCTCCAGTGGACAGCCACCTGGGCGTGGGGAGGATAAGCCACAGCCCTTGCCCAAGAGGTGGAACCCTGCCAGGCTTGGGGATGGAATACCAGTGGGAATGCCAGGGCAGGTGTGTCAGTGCTCCCAGATGTCACAAGGCAGTGACCCAAGAGCAAGACCTGTTCCAGGGAATAGGGGTTGACCAGTGTGACCTCGCAGGGATGAGTGTGGAAATCAGCCTGGGAAGCCAAAGCTCCGTGGCCTGCAGGGGTGGGAGCTCCCTGGAAAAGCTCTGTGCGGATAGAGCAGGTGGTTTGATCTGGATTTGACCAGGTTTGGGAGGGAAAAATGGAAAAATAATTGTGTTGCTCTTCAGGAGCTGCTGCTCAGAGTGGTTGCGGACTCCTCATCCCTGGAAGTGCCCAAGGTCGGGTTGGATGGGGCTTGGAGCAACCTGGGATAGTGGAAGGTGACCCTGCCCGTGGCAGGGGTGGAACTGGATGATCCTGAAGGTCCCTTCCAGTTAAATCCCTTCTATGACTAACAAGGTTCATTCCCTCGATTCCAAGAACTGGTGGCACAAACATGTCCCATCTGAGGGGAGCCAGAGAGGAATGACCAGCTCCAAGGATCCACATCTGCTGCCCACTGACAGCAGGGCCATGGGAAGTGCTCCAGGGATCCAGATCTGCTCCCCACTGACAGCAGGGCCATGGGAAACGCTCCAGGGATTCCCCACTGACAGCAGGGCCATGGGAAGTGCTCCAGGGATCCAGATCTGCTCCCCACTGACAGCAGGACCTTGGGAAGTGCTCCAGGGATCCAGATCTGCTCCCCACTGACAGCAGGACCTTGGGAAGTGCTCCAGGGATCCAGATCTGCTCCTCACTGACGGCAGGGCCATGGGAAGTGCTCCAGGGATTGGGATCTGCTCCCCACTGACAGCAGGACCTTGGGAAGTGCTCCAGGGATCGGGATCTGCTCCCCACTGACAGCAGGGCCATGGGAAGTGCTCCAAGAGGGATCTGCTGGCAGGAGGGGTTGGATGGAGAACGGGGATGGTGGACAAAGGTCCAAAAGGGGCCACTTGGCATTTGGGGGGTTCTGGAGCGGGATATTTGGGAAGTGGCCATCCCAGCCTCGGGAATGTGTGATGCAGGGGTGAGGGTGGCAGTGCCATGGCTGGAATTTCCTCAGGGGACACTCAGGGGGTGGTGTCACCACAGGTGGCATGAGCAGAGCGTGGAAGGCACTGCTGGGACAGGACACAGAGCTGGAAAAATCTGTGCCAGGATCCGGGATAAGAGGGAGAAAATGAGGCTGGGAATGAAATTTGTCCAATGTAAAGAAATATATATGTGTGATATATAAATTATATATATTGGATAATTATAAATCTATCCAATGAGCTGGAAATTAAATATAGACAATATAAATAAATATATATCCAAAATATAAATATTAATTATGAATAGTAGATATTATTAATTGTAAATATAAATCTATCCAATGATCTGGAAATTAAATATATTTAATATAAGTAAATATATATACAATATAAAATATTAATTTTGTATACATTATATAATTGTAAATATAAATCTCTCCAATGAGCTGAAATTAAATATATCCAATATAAGTAAATATAGATCGAATATAAAATGTATATTATAAATTATATATATTATATAAGTTTATATCTATCCAATGAGCTGGAAATTAAATATATCCAATACAAATAAATACATATTCACCCAAGATATAAATATGAATTATATAATATATATCATTATAAACATAAATAGAAATCTCTCCAATGAGCTGGAAATTAAATATATCCAACATAAGTAAATATATATCCAATATAAAATATTAATTTTATAAATGTTATATAATTGTGAATATAAATCTCTCCAATGAGCTGAAATTAAATATATCCAATATAAGTAAATATATATCCAATATAAAAATGTATATTATAAATAATATATATTATATAAAAGTATATCTATCCAATGAGCTGGAAGTTAAATATATTCAGTACATAAATATGAATTATATATAATATATATATTATATAATTATAATTATAAATCTATCCAATGAGCTGGAAATTAAACACATCCAATACAAATAAATACATATTCACCTAATATATAAATATGAATTATATAATATATATTATATAATTATAAATATAAATATAAATCTTTCCAATGAGCTGGAAATTATTATATCCAATATAAATAACTATATACACCCAATATATAAATATAAATTATATATCATATAATTATAAATAAAAATTTATCCAATGAGCTAGAAATTAAATATATCCAGGATCATCTCTAGCACAGAGGCCAAGAGCTGGATTTCCTGGGAATAGCCCTTCCATGTTTTATTCCAGATATCCTATGGTCTCATGGGATCTCTCCCTTTTCTTTTGGGACCTCTTCTTTTGGGATCTCCCCCTTTTTTATTGGGATCTCTTCCTTTTCTTTTGGGATCTCTCCCTTTTCTTTTGAGATCTCTCCCTTGTTTATTGGGATCTCTCCCTTCTCTTTTGAGATCTCTCCATTTTCTTTGGGATCTCTCCCTTCTCTTTTGGGATCTCTTCCTTTTCTTTTGGGATCTCTGCCTTTCCTTTGCCCTGATGTTTTTAACTTCTGGCCTTCCCTGCTGTCACCTCCCTCATCACTTCTTAGGAGGCATCTCAGAAGGTTCCCACATTAACTCCACCTCTTCCAATCCACATGTCCCCTTTTCCCACCCAATCTTTCCCACACCAGGAGCTGCAGGATGGAATTGGTCCTCTGATTGCACCACCAGGGATTTTCCAGCCCAAAATAAAACCCATTGGAACAACCTCAGAGTTTAACTCTGTCTGGGTCTTTTTGGGGGCGATTTGGGGGGAGGAAGAGGCTGAGCCCACATGGAATCTTCCCCTTTCTCCTGATTCTCCTGGTTTTTTTTTTGGCAGGGAAGACACACTTTGGAGCACTCCTGGGAGGAGGAGAGGTGGCTCTGTGTGTTGAGCAGCTCCTGGGGGAGCTCAAGATCCAGCTCTTCCCTTCCTTGAGCCCGGGGAGAGTGGCTAAAAGGTGATTTTTCCTTCTTTTTTTCTCCAGCTTTCCCCTTCTCCATAGGGATTTACTGCAACTCCAGGCCCTTCCTGGTATCCTTCGTGGTTGTCACCTCCTCTAAATCACAACAGCCCACCTGACACGAATCTGTCACCTCAGACCCTCCCAGATTTGTCCCATGCTCAGCTCCCAGGGAAGCCAAGAGGAGTTTGGAGCTGATCCCTTCCATGGATTGACACCAAACCAACACAGGATTCGACCCTTTCTATGACAAACCACTGAAGGACTTGATCCTGTGGCTGCTCCCACACATTCCCCATTCCAGCTGCTTCCCATGGGAGTCCCACCGTGGGGATGAGATGCTCCAGGTGAAGATCCAAGCGTGGCTCAGGTCACACCGAGGTCTTGAAACCCTTCTGAGAACCTGCCCTTTGGCTCCCTCTCTTTCGAGCAGGGCAAAGGAAATGATGCCCCGGGGCCATCCCGGATCTCTGCTCGGGAGCATTCCCTGATTTCCGGCTGTCTCTGGGACTCCCAGATCGCCCAAATCCCGGCTGGGTCTGGATTAAATCACTTGAAGGGTTATACCTGTAATTACACATTAATAGGTGTATCCAAGTGGTGAGAAGCTCCAGAGGATGTCACCGCTTTTCCAGCTGCCCTGGGGCTGGAATGACACTGTGGAGCATCTCCCAGGGAGGCAGTTACATCCATATCCATAACACGTGGAAAAATCCATGCCCAGTTCCAAAGGGCTATCCCACAGCTGTGCACACTGTTTAAATCTCCACGTGGTTTTGACCTGACCAGGTAGGAGCTCTCCCAGTCTGGCTCCAGAGCAGAGGTTCTCCAGCCCTTTGAGCATCTCCGTGGCTTCCTCTGGATTTGCTCCAGCAGCTCCACATCCTTCTTATTCTGGGGAACCCCAGGGCTGGATCGTGTATTACCAGTGGGATTTTGGGAAAAAGGATTACCCAGCAGACAACATCCAGTGAAAGCACCAAGTGATACAAAACAACCCTGTCTTGGGCTCTCTCAAAGGGGAAAAAACTGGACCAAGCCCTTCTCTGTTCTATTTTTGGGAGGAAATCTCTTGGTTTTGTCACTTTTGTGTTATTTTGTTTTTCCCCCCCTGCACACAGGAAGGGACTCTGAGGATGACCCAGCACAGCCTTTGTAGAAGTTCTTTTAAAGGTGACAATAGAGGGAAAAATAATAATAATAATAATAATAAAAGTAAACAAAAGGAAAAAATAACTTCTTTGCACAGCAGGAGACTTGGTGGGGGGGAAGTTGTGCAGCCTCAGCCCAGGGATATGGTTTGTTTAAAGGGTCACAATCCAAGGCCTGCCCAGGTGGGTGGAGGGAAAATGGAACTAAAATTGGCTGTGTGTGATCCAATATGGGATCCCATGGGAGAAGGAGGAGAAGCCCAATTAAAAAAAAAAAAATGGGATTGTGCCAAGTTCCAGGGCAAGGAAGAGCAGCCAGAACTTCTGGGTCCAGAATATCCACTCAGCCCCTTCAAATCCCCCCTCAGCCCCTTCAAATTCCCCCTCACCCCCTTCAAATGTCCCCTCAGTCCCTTCAAATATACCCTCAGCCCCTTCAAATCTCCCCTCACCACCCTCAAATCTTACCCCCAGCACCCCTTTTTTCTTCCTGAGGGCACTTCAGTTCCTTCCGTGCCTGTTTTGGTCAGAAATCCTTCTGAATAAAGAACTGGAGAGGATGCTGGATTTAAGGATGCTCAGGAGAGGGGTAAAAGTGGAGATTTAACCCCTCCAGCTCCTCCCTCCAACCCAAAATCAGGATCTGTTCCTGCCTGGGGGACCCCCAGGGATGAACCAAGAGCCCTAATTAAAGCTGTTCTGTCCCACTTCATCAAACCAAGCCTTGAGGGGTTTCAGAGTCCATCTCAACCTTGAGAAATTGGTGGAAGAGATGACACAGAACAGCTTTGGTACCCAAAAAAAACCCTAAACACCTGAGCTCATTCAGCTCCCCTCACCACCTTCAAATCTCCCCCCACCACCCTCAAATCTCACTAACAGCACCACATTTTGTTCTTGAGGGCTCTTCAGTTCCTTCTGTGCCTGTTTTGGTCAGAAATCCTTCGGAATAAAGAAATTGGATTCAAAGATGCTCAGGAGAGAGTTGGAGATGCAGATTTAACCCCTCTAACTCCTCCCTCCAACCCAAGTGGTGTTTCCAGCCCCAGGAATGGACTGTGGGAAATCAGGATCTGTTCCTGCCTGGGGGACCCCCAGGGATGAACCAGGAGCCCTAATTAAAGCTGTTGGAGGTGATTACCACCCCATTCTGTCCCACTTCATCAAACCAAGCCTTGAGGGGTTTCAGAGTCCACCTCAACCTTGAGAAATTGGTGGAAGAGATGACACAGAACAACTTTGGAACCCAAATAAAAACCCCAAACACCTGAGCTCATTCAGCTCCCATCATCACCTTCAAATCTCCCCTTACCATCTTCAAATCTCCCCCCACCACCCTCAAATCTCACTAACAGCACCACATTTTGTTCTTGAGGGCTCTTCAGTTCCTTCTGTGCCTGTTTTGGTCAGAAATCCTTCTGAATAAAGAAATTGGATTTAAGGATGCTCAGGAGAGGGGTAAAAGTGGAGATTTAACGCCTCCAGCTCCTCCCTCCAACCCGAAATCGGGATCTGTTCCTGCCTGGGGGACCCCCAGGGATGAACCAGGAGCCCTAATTAAAGCTGTTGGAGGTGATTACCACCCCATTCTGTCCCACTTCATCAAACCAAGCCTTGAGGGGTTTCAGAGTCCACCTCAACCTTGAGAAATCCATGGAAGAGATGACCCAGAACAGCTTTGGAAGCCAAACAAAAAACCCCAAACCCCGTGAGCTCATTCAGCTCCAAGTGACCTATGGGGTGGGATGAGAGACTTCCTTGTGTCTCTTCCACCTTGGCAGGAAAATCTCCTGATCTCCTGCCCTGTTTACAAGGGAGGGGCACCCTGGGTGCCACCACCCGGCTGGAATCACAGCATTTTTTTGGGAAGGCATCAGCTGTCTGTCTCCCTGAGGCACGGGGCAATCCCTGGGAACCCCTGGGAGCTCCACAGGAAGGAGTTTTTTACACCCACAGGTCACTGGGACAGAGGGAATGGCTTCCCACTGCCAGAGGGCAGGGTTAGGTGGGATACTGGGAAGGAATTTTTGGCTGGGAGGGGTGGAATGGAATTCCCAGACAAGCTGTGGCTGTCCCATCCTTGGAAGTGTCCAAGGCCAGGCTGGAACAACCTGGGGCAGTGGGAGGTGTCCCTGCCCACGGCAGGGGGGTTGGAAGACAAGATTTTTAAGTCTTTCCAACCCAAAAACCATTCCATGGTCCCACAGTCCCTCTCTTTCCAGGCTCATGGCAGCAGAAGGAACTTCTGCCTCCTCCTGCAGCTGGGAGAGCAATTTATCCCAAGGTTCATTTCTGAGCCAAGCCAATCAATCATAATTGCACCTTAATCCAGACTGGGATTAAGAATATTAACTAAGTAATTTATTAGGATTTCTCCTGTCCCAGCTTGCAGAGATCTCAGGATTAAGGCCTGGAGAAGCCATTCCTGGAACGTGGGAAAAGCTGAGCCAAGCCCTGTCCAATCCTTTATTTTGATCTGAATATTCACTGGACAAAAAAAAAAAAAAAAGGAAAAAAAAAAAAAAAAAGGAAAAAAAAAAAAAAAGGTCACTATTAGGGCTAAAAAGCAACTTTAGGAAGAGCCAGGCTGGGTGTTACCCCCTTATTCCCGGTGGGACACCCTGGATGTGCAGCCACCTCCTTCCTGAGCCCACAGCAAGTGTCAGTTCTCCTTCCCAGGGCACAAACCTGACATCCTGGAGTTTGATCCCCCCCTGGAATCCCTTCCCCTGCCAGCCCTCGGGTTTATCCCGGTGATCCAGTTTCTCCCGGGGTTAATTGCTGGCTTTCCTGGGCACCGGCAGAGCTGCACTTCCACTCGCGGGGCACAGGGGGATGTCTCTGCAAGCTGGGCTGGTTTTACCTCTGGCTGAGCGCTGAGGGACCAAATCAATCCGGGGAGCTGCTAAAAACACGTGTTTTATTGACGCCAAACCGCAGCCCCGCTCCTGACAGCCTCTAAAACGTGCTGGGAAAGGAAATCCGTGAGTTCAGAGCCAGACTCTGAACCACAGCAGCGACAACTCAAATGCTTTCTCACCCCTTTCCTCTCAGGCTGCTGAAAAAAAAAAAAAAAAAAAAAAAAAAGAAAAAAAAAAAGAAAAAAAACCCAACACTTTTAAGTTTCTGCTCTGTTTTTCCCCTATTTTTTTTTTTAATTTTTGCAACATCAGACCTCCCATAAGAAGGGAGGGGAGGAGGAACCCTCTAAAAAGCCTTCCCCTTGCTCTCCCTCAAATCTTCACGGGGGTTTTCCCACGTCCCAGTTCCTTCCCCCTGGATCTGGAGCAGATCCAGCAGTTCAGCAGCCGAGGGGGGGTTTCCATCCCATCCAACTCCTCCCTCTGCACCGACTGAGATGAATCAGCCAAAAAAAAAACAAAAACCCACAAAAAACCCCATCTCATCTCTCCCAACCTCCTCGGTGTGAGCAGATGAAAGAACTGATGATTGTCCTTCCTCCCAGCAGCTGAGTCACCGTCCCTGGAGGGGTTTAAAAGACTTGGAAAAGCGGCACTTGGGAAGGTGGTGGGGATTGGAGGAACCTGAAGGTGTTTTCCAGCCTAAGGAATTCCAGGATTCAGGTCACCCACCAAGGTGGTGTTTCCAAGGCCAGGCTATGGAAAGTGGCTCTGGGAAAAAAAGAGGATTCATCCCTGAGGATCAATAACCTGTTGGCCCCACAGCATTCCCAGGAGAGAGCACCATGTGGGAAGGTTCCTGATGTCCACAGCCCTGGGAATGTTCACCTAGAGAAAAGAAGGATCCAGGGAGACCTTGGAGCCAATTCCAGGGCCTAAAGGGGCCCCAGGAGAGCTGGAGAGGGACTGGGGACAAGGGATGGAGGGACAGGACACAGGGAATGGCTTCCCAGGGTGAGATGGGATATTGGGAAGGAATTCTTCCCTTTTAAGTGAGAGGCTGGAATGAAATTCCCAGAGAAGCTGTGGCTACCCCTGGATCCCTGGAAGTGTCCAAGGCCAGGTTGGAGAACCCAGGATAGTGGAAAGTGTCCCTCCCCACCACAGGGGGTGGAACTGGATGATCTTTAAGGTCCCTTCCAAGGAAAACCATTCCAGGATCCTTTGATTTTAAGTTCCAAGACCCAGATTTGAGGATAAACAACCCCATGGAACAGGACAGGCTGGAGAGGATGGAGTTGCTGAATTCAGGTTTTTGATGGGAGAAACAGCCAGGAAGCAGATTCCAAGGAAAGTTCAGCTCTGGACAAGCAGCTGGTGACAAGATACATCCAGGGAAATTCCAACCAGAGCTGCCCAGTAGCACCACAGAGGATGACATTCCCAGCCTGCAGGGAGGGAGATAAACTCCCCAAACTTCCCAGATGTTTTTTTTAAACGATTATTACGTGATTAGAACAGCCCTAAACTCCTGCCGGGGTCAACTTTTTGTTCCTGGTAGGTTTGGCTCGAGGTCTCCTCTCCCACCCTCTCTGGACAAAAGGTTTCTGGGAACCCCAGAAGTTCCAGGGGGAGGTGCCACTTCTGGCTTTGTCTCAAAGCAGTTCTTTGTAAGTGAAAAAGGAAATAACCCCAGGGAAAAATGCTCCACTTTTGACTTTGCATTTCACTAAATATCCTTATTATCCTGATTTCGGGCTATGACGGTTTTAGACATCCAAACCCAGGTTCTCTGTGCCTAAAACATTCTGGACTCATTAAAATTTGAAAAAAAAAAAAACAAAACAAAACAAAAAGACCTTTATAATCAAGTCCACCATCAACCCAGCACCACAAGTGCCATATCCACAGGTTGGTTTTTTTTTTTGGAGCATTTCCAGGGGTGGTGATGGGGTGATTGTGCCAGGAAGGTTTATCTGATCGTTCCAGGGTTGCTTGGAGTCAACAAACAACCCCCAAAATGTTGGGCTGGGAGAGGGATCCCACCCTCAGGGCTGTGTGGTGAGGACACAACACAATAAAGAGGAGGGAAATAAAGGCAGCAGGTTCTGCTGGAAGCTGAGAAGGTCATGATACACTGGGAATAAACACATGGATACACTGAAAAAAGGAGTGGAGACACCACAGCCCCTCTTCCAAACATCCTGCAACAAGAAAGGGAATGTGGGAACCTTTAGATTTATGTCATCTATCCTTAAAAAAAAAAGGATCCAAACCTAACCCAAAGTCTGAGGGGGAAAAAAAAAAAAAGTATAAAAAGGGGGTTGGGAAGGGGGAAAAGATTATAGAGGAAGATTTCCATGTACCTGCCTCCCTTCCCCCTTTCTGGGGTCAAAAATTACGAGTTCTGTGTGTTAATTGCTTCCTTTTTAGGAAGTGGACTTTGCTTTCTCTTCCCAGCTGTAAAGTTTGGATTTGTGCTCGTTTTTTGGGGGGATTGTGGCTTTGTTTTGAGTGTGGTTCATAGATACACCCTCTCACTGATGATTAGGAACCTTCATTTGCTCACCACAAATTAATAAACTGTGTTATTTTGGGTCACTTTAAGAAGGTGCTGATAGTTTTGTCAGCAACAGATTAAACACCTCAGAGTTCCCTGCTGGGAGGTCCCACCACCATTCCAGCAAAACCAGCAGGAGGATGGACACAGGACCATGTGGGATGAGCCACCACTCCACTTTTCCACCCACCTTGACCCAGCACAGGATCCCAGCACCGATGGGAATCTGTCAGAGGAGAAGCCAAGGACAAAAAGTCACCCCTTTCCCCCCAAAGCTGCAGCAGGATGTGCTGTCTGGGGTGGATTTTATTCCCATTTTTTCCCCCTCCACCCCACCACCTGTTCCAGCTGCTGCAGCTCCTCTCTCACATGATGTTTGAGAGAGCTTTTTCCTCTAGGAAATTCTAAAAAAAAAAAAGAAAAATAATATATATATTAATCTGTTGGTTCAGTGGGAACATCCACAGGGGCACTGAGATACCCACAGTGCTCATCCCACTGCATCTTCCTCCTCTTTTTTCTGCTACTGGGAGACAGGAGCACTGGTTTTGTAGGGATTTAGCTGGAATTTTGCCCTTATTTTACAGAATCACAGAATGGTTTGGATTGAAAGGAACTTTAAAGTTCATCCAATTCCAACCCCCTGTCACAGGCAGGGACACCTTCCACTGTCCCAGCTGCTCCAAGTCCTGTCCAACCCCAACAATTCCAGGGATGGGGCATCTATCTGGGATGGAATAAACTTTCCACCACAACTAACAGCAAATATTCAGTTTGACCTCTTTGGAAAGCCAGAAAGCCCTTCAAGGTGGGCAGAAAACCATCTCCATCTTCTGAGACCAAACCAGTCACTCGTGTTTCAGAGCTACAAACCCCAACCCAAGGCTCAAGGAACATCCTCTCTCTCAGCAGATCCACACCTTGGATGAGCTCCAAAAACCCTCCAGTCACTGATTCCCAGGGAAAAAAAAACAGGGAAAGTTTTAAAGAAACGTATTTTAAATCCCCAATTCCCAACCAAACCAGCAACAGCTTAAACACAAGAACAAGTGGCTGCAGATGAACACGCGGGAAGCACCAGGAGCTTTGCACTGAACATCAGCCCTGAGGAGCCAAAAGGCTTTTGCTGCCAAGCCAACAGCTTGTTCACACCTGGCAGCCACTGGAATGTGGGAATGTTGCCAGGGACACGCTGGTATCACTTCTTATTTAGGTCTAAAAACCAGCTGATGAGGTGGAAAGTGGCACAAGCTGTCAGTCCCTGCCTGCTCCACGCCCAGCAGGAATGTCATCCCAACACAGCACCAGCTCCAGAAAGGTTGGTACCACCTCCCCCCAAACACCCTCAGAGCCTGGCCCAGCATCATCTTCCCTTACTGCCTGTTTTCTAGGAAATGACTCGTTCCCAAAATCTGTGCCTGGATGGATTAAGTTTGTGCCACGGAGGAACTGAGACAGAGCCAACCGAAGGAATTTGGGATTTAAAAAAAAAGAAACCATCCCCCGGTGAGATGTTCTCTCCCAGACTAAGATTTACCCACCCAGGGGTGGTTAAACCACGCTTGGCTCGTGCTAAGGTGAATTTTATCCCCCTGTGATGTGAAGCTGCTTTTTAATCCGGCGTCTTTCTCCTCCCTCCTGCATTTTTTTCCATTTCATGTCCTTGCCCAACTTTCTCCTCTCCTGGAGGTGAAAAGGGCACAAAATCCCCTGAAATATAGAACTCTGAGATATTTTTTTTCCCCCCTCTCTCTCATTTCAACCCCCCCAAGCCAAGCCCAGGTCTGACAGAGCAGCTTAAGCTGTTCTGGTGCTGTCGCCGCCTCGTATTTCCCACCCAACCAATTCCCAAAGGGGCTCCAACCACATCAAGGAGAGAGGATTGAACCACAGCTTGTTCATCAGCACAATTAAGGCTCTCATTTAATCTCCTTGCCCGACTCCAGAGGGGAAAAAAAATATAGGAAAAGAAAATCCCAAGCACTTGGCACCTCCGAGGAGGAATTAGGAATTCCCTCCAAGCCACTCAGGGGGGAGGGGAACAATCAGCAAAACCTTTTGTCCATAAAAAGGCATCAAATTTTTCTCCTGGATAACCCCTCAGCCCCTGCAGGACCAGGGAAAAAATAAACAAAGCTTTCCAACAGCACCAGCTGAGCGGGATTGAAAGGTTTGAGGTGGAAGTGGGCTCAGAACTCAAAGTCCTCGTTGGCCATGGCGATGGCCCAGGCAAACTTCTCCCTCTGGGTCTTGTTGTAGATCTTCTCGATGGGCACCCCAAACTTCTTGCACCTGTGAAGGGACACAGGTTGGACCTGATGATCTTGGAGGTCTTTTCCAACCTCAGTGATCCAGGGATTCTGGGATTTGGTGCCCTCCCCGCTCCAGGTGCAGCATCTCCAACCCAAGTTCCTTAAGACAGTAACTTCAGACCACTATTGAAGACTTGCCAAGTGACCCCCTCTTGCCCTAAATCCAGTTATCTGTGTCAAGTGGAAGCCATAATTTGGGATTCACTATCATGCCCCACCCCTGGAAGTGTCCAAGGCCAGGTTGGATGGGGCTTGGAGCAACCTGGGCTAGTGGAAGGGGATGGAACCAGGTGAGCTTTAAGGTCCTTTGCAACCCAAAGCATTCCATGACTGCACATCCCAGACCTACCAAGCAACACTAATCCTGGGATCCAGGTAATTGAGCTTGGAAGTGCCCAGAGCTATCTGCTTGTTCTCCTCCTTGTCTGTGGCCTGGACATTCAGCCTGGCCAGCTGCTCCTCCAGCCTCTTCAGCAGCTTCTTCTTCTTCTCCACGTTCCTGAGGGGCACAGGAAGAACAACACAGAGGACAAGTCCTAAACTTGGAAATATTCCAGAATGGAAGAATCAAAAATCCTTGACTTGTTTCTCCAGGTAAGATGTGCCTTTTTTTTTTTTAATATAAAATATAATTTCCACCACCACAAGATGGGCAAAACCCAAAAATCCAACATCCAGAGACCATCACCCTTCAAAACCTTGGGATGGGTTGCCCAGAGAAGCTCTCACTGCCCCATCCCTGGAAGTGTTCCAGGCCAGCAACCTGGTCTGGTGGAAGGTTTCCCTGCAAGGAACCACCCACAGGATCTCAAACCATCTTCCAGACTTCCACAAGAGGCACCTGATCCTCACACCCTGGGCATTCCTGCCCTCAGGAACTGCAAAGGGGGGTGTTGGACCAAACCATCCCCACCCAGGGATCTCTCTGGATTCTCCAAGGCAGAGCCACTCACGCCTCTGCTTTGGCATCTTTTGTGTCTTCCAACTCCTCTTCAGCTTTTTGCAGCTCTTGCTGGGCCTCCTCCACCTGCTTCTTCTTGGCATCGATCTGGGAAGGGGAAAAATCAAGTCAGGCCACACACTCTGGTCCTCCCCTGGAGGTTTCAGCTGCCTCTCCCTTTTCCACTTCCCACTCCTTAATTTCTTACCAGCCCTTCTCCAGTCCCAAAAACCTGCCCCCCTGCAGCACCTGCTGGGCTCAAGCACCTCTTAGAATCTTGCCAAGAGATTCCAGAAACGCTTGGAAGCTCCTAAATCCGCTCATCTTGTGCCACTGCCTGAGCCCAACTGGTTTGTGATGGGGTTGGAGCCCTTTGAAAAGTCCCAGTCTCTCAGTGCAGTGTGAGCAAAAGCTGAGGACAATTGAAAGTGGTAATTCCCAGAGCAGATCCATGAATTTTCCAGCTGCTCCTCCTGCAGTCAGACAGGAAAACCAGTTCCCCTGGTCCTGAGCCAGCTGTGGCATCGCAAAGAGCTCGGTTTGTGGACACCAAGCGATGAAAGGAGACTAAAACCATAAACCCCCCCCCAAATTCTGTGCCAAGCAGGCTTCATCCAAGCATTTGAGCTTGGATCTCACCCCATCCCTCTCCACCCCTGGCTCTGCACTGATTAAACTCCACCATTCCCACTTCGATCCCTGAGGGAGCTCCATCAACTTGATCTTTAGGGCATCACCTTCTCCCCAACCCCAAAACCAAACTCAGAGGTGAGATCAGGCCTGAGGGCCCTCAGCTTGGGTCTCCCTCACCTTGGTCTGCAGGATTTCCATGGATTTGGCAAAGGTTTTGGGCACGGACCTCTGATGGTTGCACAGCACGGCCACAGCGCGGTTGGCTCGGTTGTAGGAGAGGAGCTTCCCAGCAACGTTGTCTTCAGCTGGGAAGAAGTGGGAAAAGCATCACTAAGGGCTCTTCCCTGGGATTTAGGGAAGGCAGAACAGCAGCAGTTGGCCTTTTCCATCCCTCTCTCCAGGAAAGGGGGATTATGGGTGTGGGAATCGGTGAAGGACAACCAAGCATCACCACCTGCTGCTGGGACTCCTCACTCACCCACCCAAGGAGCAACAAATGGTGTAACCAACCAGCCAGACAAGGAAGAGGGAGACAAAAAGTCCCACCTGGGCTCTAAATCAGTCAGAGTATCCCTGAGTTAACCATTTCTCACCACGGTTCCCAACCTGCTGCCCTGGGAGTGTCGCAGCCCCCATAAATTCTGTACCACCCTACAAGATGGGGCATCATCTGCCAAGGAGGGGTGGGTGGTTCTTGGGAACCCAACAGACATTTCTGAGCATGCTGGCCACCTGAAGACCCCCAAGAGTGTGTAACTCACGGTTGGTGAGTGCCTTGAGCTGCTCCTGCAGGGTGATGGAGGCGTTGTAGGTCCGGAACACCTTGGCCGTCAAACCATCCATCAGGTGCTGGAGATGTTTGTTCAGGAAGGTTGTCTGGGGGAAGGAAGGGAGGGGGGATAAAGTGTGTGTGTGGGGAAAGTCACAGCAGGAACTGGAGTGACAGGACAAGGGGAAATAGCTTCAAGCTAAAAGAGTAGGGTCTGATGGGATATTGGGAAGAAGTTCTTCCCTGGGAGGGTGGGGAGGTCCTAGCACAGGTTGCCCAGAGAAGCTGTGACCCCTCCTTGCCCCAAATCCAGTTGTTTGTGACAAGTAGAAGACTCAGTTTGGGATTCAGTGTCATGCTCCACCCCTGGAAGTGTTCCAGGCCAGGTTGGATGGCTCTTGGAACAACCTGGGATAGTGGGAGGTGTCCCTGCTCATGGCAGGGGGGTTGGAACTGGGTGATCTTTCAGGTCCCTTCCAACCCAAACCATTCCATGGTTCTGTGAAAGAGAAGGAATTGAACCAGCAGAAAAACAGGACAACAAAGCTCTTGTTTTGCAGACCCTCCCCTGCCTAAGAAATCAAAGACCCCACAGGGCCCACCCTGGGGGGCTCCACGGGGAGAAAACACCTCACAGAAACCCAGCAGGGCCTTCAAACAGCACCAGTGATGACTCTGAAGGTGGAACAACTAAAACCAGGGAAGGGGGTGGCACTGATGACCCCAAAGGCTGGCAGGGAGGGGGGGGGGTCACAGGTTTGATTCTCCCCCCACTCCAGGCCATCAATGGTGTTTCAGAAGATCAGAGGTGACAACTCACAGTGAGGCTGTCAAAGAGGTCGTCTGAGGGGTTTTTGTTCTTCGTGAACAGCTGCAGGTTCTTGAAGACCTGAAGAGGGGGAGAAAGGATGGTCTTGATGAGGGACAATGATGAATTGCTCCCTGACATCTCCCTCACCTCTGTGTCTTCATCCAGATGGATTCAGATTCGCTCTCACCCTGTCACCAACATTCCAAACTCCAAGGGCTGCCCCTGGTGCCCCCACTGGTGCTGTTGCCCCAAATATTTCCCACCTCTGACACTCCAGTTTCCTCCCAAACCCACCATTAAAATCATCCATCCCTCGGGCATTTTTTAAATACTTTAAAATATATAAATATTTACATATAAATATACATGAAATATAAATTTATATTGATATAATTAAATAGAAGTGAAGACATAGCAAGTTCTGGGGCCCAGCAGACAACTGAGGGTGCTTCAGGAAGAGCTTAGGACCTTTTCTCCTCCCCCTCAAAAAGAGGTGGGATTTCTCCCCCTACCCCCCAAAAAAAGAGGTGGGAATTCTCCTCTCCTAAAAAAGAGGTGGAAGTTCTCCCTCCCCAAAAAAGAGGTGGAAATTCTCCCCCCTCTCCCCCCCAAAAAAAGAGATGGGAATTCTCTCCCCCACCTCCAAAATAGGTGGGAATCCTCTCCCCCCACTCCAAAAAGAGGGGGGACCTGCTCCCCCCTCCCCAAAACAAGGGGGGACCTTCCCACCTCCCCAAAAGAGGGGGAGACCTTCTCCCACCTCCCCAAAAGAGGGGGAGACCTTCTCCCACCTCCCCAAAAGAGGGGGAGACCTTCTCCCACCTCCCCAAAAGAGGGGGAGACCTTCTCCCACCTCCCCAAAAGAGGGGGAAGACCTTCTCCCACCTCCCCAAAAGAGGGGGAAGACCTTCTCCCACCTCCCCAAAAGAGGGGGAAGACCTTCTCCCACCTCCCCAAAAGAGGGGGAAGACCTTCTCCCACCTCCCCAAAAGAGGGGGAAGACCTTCTCCCACCTCCCCAAAAGAGGGGGAAGACCTTCTCCCACCTCCCAAAAAGAGGGGGAAGACCTTCTCCCACCTCCCCAAAAGAGGGGGAAGACCTTCTCCCACCTCCCCAAAAGAGGGGGAGACCTTCTCCCACCTCCCCAAAAGAGGGGGAGACCTTCTCCCACCTCCCCAAAAGAGGGGGAGACCTTCTCCCACCTCCCCAAAAGAGGGGGAGACCTTCTCCCACCTCCCCAAAAGAGGGGGAGACCTTCTCCCACCTCCCCAAAAGAGGGGGAGACCTTCTCCCACCTCCCCAAAAGAGGGGGAGACCTTCTCCCACCTCCCCAAAAGAGGGGGAGACCTTCTCCCACCTCCCCAAAAGAGGGGGGACCTTCTCCCACCTCCCAAACGAGGGGGACCTTCTCCCCCCTCCCCAAAAGAGGAGGGACCTTCTCCCACCTCCCTAAAAGAGGTGGGACCTTCTCCCGCCTCCCCAAATGAGGGGGGACCTTCTCCCGCCTCCCCAAACGAGGGGGGACCTTCTCCTTCAAAAAGATGTGGGACCTTCCCAGTCCCTGGGGCAGAACATCCTGGACAGCCCCACTCCCAAGTTCCTCCCTGTCCTCCAGGACAGGGAGAAGGTTCCAAAGCGCAAAGATTTGGGATGCCGATTCGGGACCGACGGACGCAGACCCGGCCCCAGCCCTGGCTCACCTGCTTCTCCACCGCCACCTTGTTGTAGTAGCGGATGGAATCCTTCCCGAGGAAATCCAGCTCCACCACGTGCTCCTGCCCGTCCAGCCGGCGGTGCAGCCGGATGTGCTCCACGCGCAAGGAGCAGCAGCCGACCGTGTCCGCCGTCTCCCCTTCCTCCTTCTCGTTCCCGGCTCGCAGGGCCAACTGGGAAGGAGGCAGGGAGGGGTCATCCATCCCCATCCCATCCCATTCTCAGTTCCAACTTCCTGAGGCCTGTGGACACCTCATGGAATGGTTTGGGTTGGAAGGGAAGGTTGAAGATCATCTCGCTCCAAACGCCCTGCCGTGGGCAGGGACACCTTCCACTAGACCAGCCTCATCCAAACCTGCTCTTGGAGACTTCCAGGGATGGGGAATGCACAATTTCCCTGTTCCAGAGCCTCAAGGAGAGGGTTTCTCAGGAATGGTGCTCACTGGAACCCCGGTGGAAACCAAACAGCAGCTGCCTCCAGCAGGAGATACTTTCACTGCTCTAAGAAACCCTAAAATATCCCCCCCCAGACGAAGGTTTTCCATCTTCCCAGTGGGCATTTTGCCATCACATGGATGTTGGAGAGGGCTTGGAGCAACCTGGTCTAGTGGGAGGTGTCCCTGCCCATGTCAGGAGATTGGAACTGGACGATCTCAAAGGTCCCTTCCAACCCAAACCATTCCACGATTCCGTAATTGCTGCCAAGATCCCTCACATGGCACATGAGGAATCACCAAAACCAGCTCCAGGGTGGGGTGGGGATCAGGCAATTCCCAACCTCCACATGGCTGGGGGACCTGGGGGTGGGGCTGGGGGTACCTTATCAATGAAGTAGAGGGCCACTGCTCTTTGCCTGTTCTTCATCTCCTTGGATTTCCAATCCGCTCGGTACCGGGCCCGGATTTCGTGGACCACGTCCTTCAAGCGCCGAGCGACCTCGTACTTCTGCCAGTCCTTCTCCCCCTTGGAAAAGGAGACCAAGACATTCTTCATTCTTTATTCCACCCCTCCCAGTCAAATCCTGCTCTGGTAACACCTCCAGCATCTAAATCCTGCTCCAACCCCACTGTTTCCTTAGGGAATAAAGGGAGGTCAAGATATTTTTCATTGTGCCCCATCTTTATTCCACCTCTTCCAGTCAAACCCTGCTCTGGGAACACCTCCAGCATCTAAATCCTGCTCCAACCCCAGTGTTTTCTCGAGGAAAGATCCACAAAAGTGGGAGGACCAGAGCAGGAGCACATCATCCAAGGTTTCTGTGCCCTCTGCTGGCTGAGCTGGATCTGGGATCGTGGCCAAGTCGAGGTGTTCTCCACCAGGAGGGCACAGGGAGGAGTCTGAGTGGTCAGACACTGTGTGGTCACAGTCACCACTGCCTAGGCTGTGCCCAGCTGGGATTCAGTGCCCTCATTTGCTTGGAATGCTGGAAAAAGCCTGAAATCCCCTTTCCTTTCTTCCCAGGGCACTGCAGACCATGATCCCATCTTTCCCTATCTTCCACTTACTCACCCCCTCCTGGACTCTGGTCCCTGTGGACCTCCCCAGTTCCTGCCAGGCCTCCAACAGCCTTCCCTGGACACCCATGAGGAATGTGGCCCAGGGAATGTTGGATTAATGCTCCACAACCACCTGTCCTTTTCCCTTCACCACCCAACAACACACAAATCCCTTTATTTCACCCCATTTTTTGGGAAATGTGGAAAAAAAACCCCATCAAACCACCCGGATTTTTGGTGATGTGCCACATCTCTGCTTTCCCTGACCTTTCCACCACCATCCCAACCTTCAGCTTGGAGCTGGGGTTCAGCATGATGTACTTCAGGGTGTTCTGGATGTTCTCGGTCCACGAGGCCAACCAGGTGACCGTGTTGTCAGAGCGAACCTCCTTCCACTTGTGACCTTCAGGGGGCTCGGGAATCTTGGAATCCCTGTGGGAAGAGGGGGATTAAAGGCCTGAGACCACGGAGAGACAGGTCTTCAATGAGATAATGATGGTCACCACATCACAGCGTTACTTTGAGGAAACAGAGTCCACCCAAAATTGCTCCACAACATGGAATTGTTAAGGTTGGAAAAGCCCTCTGAGATCAGGAAGTTCAAAAAAGAGAAATAAGGGCCCTCCTGAGCCTCCTTTTCTCCAGGCTGGGCCCCTCCCCCAAGCTCCCTCAGCCTCTCCTGGTTCTCCAGACCCTTCCCACCATCACGTCTTTATCATTTGGACACTGAAGACAAAGGAGAACTTTCTGGAGGGGAATGTTTCGGACCAAAAAGTCTTCAAATGGGTGGTTTAACACCAACCCAACTCATCTTAACCAAATCACTGCCTTCCCAACCTCCTCTAGGGAGGATCCTGGTGCTTTCCAGGCAGCGGGAAGGACCCAAAAAAACTGGGAGGGATGGAAATCAGGAGGAACACAGAGTCATCCCTTCTTCAAAGAGGAAGCAGGAGAACCACGGTGTCCATGGCTGATTTTGGATGAACCAGTGGGAGATGGAGCTGCTTGAGCAGCTTCCTGGCCACTGGAGATCCTCAGAGGAATTCAAAGTCAGACCTCTGGAGGTGACCAAAGAGCTCCAGTGAGCGCTCAGGGTACGGAAAGCGGCGATTGTAGGAGATGGCACAACCCCAGCTCTGGGCAGAGATGTCCTGCTTCCCCCCATCACCCAGTCCCAAAACCAGCCCCCCAGGAGCTCCTGACAACTCACTTGCTGCAGTTGATGATAACATCTTCTGGCATGATCCTCTTCTTCAGCATCCCCATCTTGGGGTGGTCGCCACGGCCCCGGAACAGCCCCGGTGGCTCCGTTTTGAAGTTGCCGATCTTCTCGCGGTGCCCGTCCAGGATGCAGTACCCGTATTCCTCCTGGATCTTGTCTGCCTCCTCCTTCAGCTTCTGCAATGAGCACCAGGACACCAAAAAAAAGCAATAATCATGGAATGGTTTGAGTTGGAAGAGACCTTCAAGGTTATCTCATCCTTATTCCACCCCCCTGCCCTGGGCAGGGACATCTTCCACCATCCCAGGTTGCTCCAAGCCCTGTCCAACTCTGTCCTGGAGTACTCCAAGGGATGGGGCAGCTTAAACTCCCCTGGCCAACCTGTGCCAGTGTCCCACCACCCTCCCAAGAAGGAATTTCTTCCTAACATCTAATCCAAACCCACTCTCATCCCACAGGATGAGATTTAACCCCCATGGCTGCTGTTTACCCATCCCCACCCTCTTTTCCCTGGAGAAAAGGAAGGCTGGGAAGGCAGAGCTCAAAGGGTGGGAGGAGGAGGAGGAAGCAAGTTCCACTCCCAAAACGTGGCTCATCTCCACCCACTTTGCCAACCCTCCCAGTGATGCTGATGGGACAGCCCTGAGGGCCACCAGCCCCTCAGCAAGGGCCACCATCCTCTGGATAGAGCAGGATCCAAATCCATGCTCCAAGGATGGTTGGTATCCATGGAGAGGAGGGTGATGGTCCAAAGAGGTCCCAGGGCGTAAAACCAAGCGAGATGACAAGCAGGAGCCCAAATCCCCCAAAAAGCTGGACCCCAAAACCACGTTATCCAGTCCCAGATGGCACAGGAACGAGTCCTGACCTGCTTCTCCTCCTTGGGGAGCGCCTTCCGGGCCTCGCTTTTGTCCACGAAGTACTTGTGGATCTCACTGAAGTCACACTTGGCCAGCTCCTGGATTATCTCCTGCTCCTCCGAGGTCATCTCCTGGGAGAAAGGTGGGATGGGCTGGATAGAGCCAGGAGGCCAAACTAACCCCACACAGAGCTGCTGTTTGTGCCTCTCCTTCCCAGAAAAAGGGAAGGGAGCCCCAGATTCCAGCTTTTTTTGAAAAAACAGGAAGCAGCAGCCACAGCCAGACAAGCAAAGTTTCCATGGCAGGAGGTCTGGAGGACCTCTGGATTCAACCAACACCCAGAGAGCCAAAATGCAGCCAAATCTGGGATGGAACAACCTCTGACATGGAAAAAAAATCTCCCCAAACCACTTCAGGGACTGCAGAAGATGCACCAAAGGTATTTGGGGTGGGAGAGGAAGGGGGGGGGGTGTAAACACACCCTAGTAGAGGTTTTGGTTTTATTTAAGACCATGAGGTCATTCCTTCAAGCCCAAAGACCATTTGGGAAGCTGTTTGGAAGATCCAGCACCTCCTTCCACCCCCAAAACTCAGGGGCAGCACAAGTGAAGCCCTCAAATCCCCAAAAACCCCAAGGAAATGAAACAGAGATCAGGATCTCGTAGTTATAAATAAGCCATACAAGCCCCTCATCCCCTTCCATCCCACCCCACAGCCTGCTGATGGATACCAAGGAAGCCCTGCCAGGGATTTACCTTCCTCCAGTCATGGAAGAAGTTGTTCTGGAAGATCTCCTTGCTCGTGTACTCGTGGTCGAGCATTTTGGCATAAAACGTGGCGATTTCCTCCGTGGCCAAGCTCAGCTTCAGAGGTTTTCCTGGGAAAAGAGAGGATCTCTGGCATCAGGTTAAGGGAACAGCCCAACCCCACAGTCCTCTGGAGGCTCCACACATTCCACACTCCATCAAAAACAGGGACAAGGGGTGAGAAGAGTTACAGGCAGGACCTCGGCACCTCCCGTGCTGGGATCAGCATCCAGAGCTCTTGGCACAGTGGGATGTTCCTGAATCCCATCCATTCCAGGAGCCAGGACTCTGCTTGGAGA
Organism: Pyrocephalus nanus; assembly: GCA_038380795.1. Classification (NCBI taxonomy): domain Eukaryota; kingdom Metazoa; phylum Chordata; class Aves; order Passeriformes; family Tyrannidae; genus Pyrocephalus; species Pyrocephalus nanus. The sequence continues at coordinate 95,428,307 of CM076261.1, forward strand.
GGTTTCACCTCATCCATGAAGATGGAGCAACTATGGGATGCCCCAAGCTGTCCAAGACAGAGGCAAGAGCCTCTCCTGGTCGTCCAACGGATCCAAGAATCATGGAATGGTTTGGGTTGAAAGGGATTTGCAGTTCCAAAAGCCCTGCCCTGGGCAGGGACACCTTCCATTATCCCAGGCTGCTCCAAGCCCTGTCCAACCCGGCCTTGGACACTTCCAGGGATCCAGGGGCAGCCACAGCTTCTCTAGGAAGAATTAGGGATCATTTCTAGGGAGTTCTCCAGGTCTGGGATCACTTCCTGGAGGTGTCAAAGCCACCACCACCCTCTCCTGAGCTTTTTGGCCAGAGAGCCACAGGGAAACCAAGGAACACCTTGGCTCATCCTAAGGATTACTTGGAAACAGCTTTCCTAGGCAATCTGGAGGAAGAGTAACCTGCAGAGCTCCAGGGGGTGGTTGAATCCTAACCTGGTCCCCGGGTTTTGGGGTTCCTGGACTGCAGGCCATGGTGGGTCACCTTAGAGCACCCCCATGACATGCATACCACATGGTCCCTTCCGTGGGGTCTCTTCCTACTTGGGCTCATTGCCTGTCCCCAAACACTTTTCCATCCAGGAATGGTGATGATTTTTAAGGGAATGAGCCAAGATCCAAAGATCCCAGGCCAAAGCCACCAGCCTTCACCCACCCAGCACACGGGTGGATCTCCTACAACCTCAGAGGTCACCGAGAAGGTTCAAACCCTGCCAGGGATCCTCCTCACAGATCCAAAAAAAAAAAAAAAGGTCTCTGACAGCCCCATGGATGTCCCAGCAGTGCCCTCTGGTGTCATCAGACACCTCATTTCCCAAAACTGGCCTTTTTCCTACTATAAAAAAAGCGTGGGAAGCCCCAGGGATGGAGCTGAGGAGCACCAAGACCCCCAGGGAATGTGGTCCCCTCCCATCTCAGCCAAGCCCCAAGGTCCTTGCTGTCCCCTTGCCTGGATCCATCAAAAACGAGTTAAGGGATGAAGCTGAGAGCAGGGGGAAGACAATCCAGCAGGAATGGGAGGAAAACAAGGACAGCAGAGCTCTAGATCTGTCCTGGATCAGCCCCTCGGTGACACTGAGTTGCTGCAAGTGATCCTTGGTGACCTTGGGGACATCAGGAGCCACGAGCAGCTCAAGTGAATCCTTTAACATCTTGTTGGGGTGAGGTGGGGCAAGTGATTCGTAAACTCCTGGTTTTCCAGCTTGTGGGAAAAAAACCTGGATGAGCTTCAACTCCTCCTGAAAACTCAACCCCAAAATGGACCTTCACGAGGAAAAATGACTCTCAGGGGTGGGGAAAAAAAAAAAAAGACCCTCGGGGTCAACTCCTCAAGAACCCCATAACCCCTTCCACCTGCAGCTTCAACTGATGGCTGGAGGCTTTATCCCATGGGATATTCCTCTCCCATTCCTTACCATCGTAATAAAACCGCACGTCCTCGGGAAGGGGCTCGTAAAGGGGGGCAAAGTAGGGCCCCTTGTGCTCCAGCTGCGTCCACTTCACCCCATTGTCCTTCTTCTCCTCTTCCCACCTGCGAGAGACACCGAGGGGGACCCGTGAGAACATCCCACACCCCACGGGGACCTCGGGGGGAAGTTGCAGATCCCACAGGATGCTTCAAGTCGGCACAAACCATAGGGGAAATCCTGTTTTCCCTGCCCCTGCCTCGGTTTTCCCTGTTGTTTGAGATGAGGGAAGCTGCAATGGAATCCAGGGAAAGGGGTTTGGAGAAAGGGGATGGTGATGGGAATCCAGGGAAAAATGTTTGAGGAAGGGGATGGTGATAAGGAATAGAGAGAAAGGGGTCTGAAGGAAGTGGATGGGGACATGGAATCCAGGGAATGGTGGTGATGGGAATCCAGGGAAAGGCTTCTGGAGGAAGGGGCTGGTGATGTGGAATCCAGGGAGGAAGGGGGCTGGTGATGTGGAATCCAGGGAGGAAGGGGGCTGGTGATGTGGAATCCAGGGAGGAAGGGGGCTGGTGATGTGGAATCCAGGGAGGAAGGGGGCTGGTGATGTGGAATCCAGGGAGGAAGGGGGCTGGTGATGTGGAATCCAGGGAGGAAGGGGGCTGGTGATGTGGAATCCAGGGAGGAAGGGGGCTGGTGATGTGGAATCCAGGGAGGAAGGGGGCTGGTGATGTGGAATCCAGGGAGGAAGGGGGCTGGTGATGTGGAATCCAGGGAGGAAGGGGGCTGGTGATGTGGAATCCAGGGAGGAAGGGGGCTGGTGATGTGGAATCCAGGGAGGAAGGGGGCTGGTGATGTGGAATCCAGGGAGGAAGGGGGCTGGTGATGTGGAATCCAGGGAGGAAGGGGGCTGGTGATGTGGAATCCAGGGAGGAAGGGGGCTGGTGATGTGGAATCCAGGGAGGAAGGGGGCTGGTGATGTGGAATCCAGGGAGGAAGGGGGCTGGTGATGTGGAATCCAGGGAGGAAGGGGGCTGGTGATGTGGAATCCAGGGAGGAAGGGGGCTGGTGATGTGGAATCCAGGGAGGAAGGGGGCTGGTGATGTGGAATCCAGGGAGGAAGGGGGCTGGTGATGTGGAATCCAGGGAGGAAGGGGGCTGGTGATGTGGAATCCAGGGAGGAAGGGGGCTGGTGATGTGGAATCCAGGGAGGAAGGGGGCTGGTGATGTGGAATCCAGGGAGGAAGGGGGCTGGTGATGTGGAATCCAGGGAGGAAGGGGGCTGGTGATGTGGAATCCAGGGAGGAAGGGGGCTGGTGATGTGGAATCCAGGGAGGAAGGGGGCTGGTGATGTGGAATCCAGGGAGGAAGGGGGCTGGTGATGTGGAATCCAGGGAGGAAGGGGCTGGTGATGTGGAATCCAGGGAGGAAGGGGCTGGTGATGTGGAATCCAGGGAGGAAGGGGTTTGGAGGAAGGGGATGGTGATGGGAATCCTGGGAAAGGTGATGATGTGGAATCCAGAGGATTTGAGGAAGGGAATGGTGATAAGGAATAGAGGGAAAGGTGTCTGAAGGAAGTGGATGGTGACATGGAATCCAGGGAAAGACCGTGATTGGGAATCCAGAGAAAGGCATCTGGAGGAAGGGGCTGGTGATGGGAATCCAGGGAAAGGGGTCTGGCGGAAGGGGCTGGTGATGGGAATCCAGGGAAAGGGGTCTGGCGGAAGGGGCTGGTGATGGGAATCCAGGGAAAGGGGTCTGGAGGAAGGGGATGGTGGCATGGAGGGATTCAGGAGAGTGAAGGAGCCTTAATGATCATCTCATTCCATGGGAAGAGACACTTCCCATTATCCGGGGTCGCTCCAAGCCCCGTCCAATCCACCCTGAGCAATTCCAGGGATGGGAATTCCATTCCTCTGGGAAAAGCCGGGCCTGTTCCTCAGGATCATTCAGAACTTTGGATTTTAATGCAAATAATGTTTTAAATCATCTGTCTCCCCTCTCCCCCACCCTCGGCTGGAGCAAATGGGATCTGCAAGATTCCAAGATTCAAAATCAATTAATTAATTGATTAATCAATCACATTTCAAAGTTAAAATTAAAAAAAAGTGGCAAAATAACCTGGGAAAAAAAAAATGAAAAGGGGGGGAAAAATAGGTCAGGGATTTAAAAAAAAGAGGGTTGGAGGAAAAGGTGGGTTTTGCCAGAGAAATACAGGGGAAAATAAAAATATTGAGTAAAAATCAAGAAGCAACAGGAATTTTGGATGGGAAACGTGGAGGGATAAATCCAGTGTGGTAAAAGGTGGATTTTTCCCACAAAAATATAGGGAAAATAAAAATATTACGGAAAAAAATAACAAGCAACAGGAATTTTGGATGGGAAAAGTGGAAGAATAATTCCATTTTAGCAAAAGGTGCATTTTCCCAGAAACACACAGGGAATATAAAAATATTAGGGAAAAAATCAACAGGCTACAGGAATTTTGGATGGGGAATGTACTAAAATTCAACTAAAATTGAATTTTCACACTTTCACCAAAGAAATCAAACTCAAAATTCAATTGTCACGATTTTGCCTTAAGAAATAAAACTCCATTATCAGTTTTACCCCAAAAAATAACGCTAAAAATTAAGTTGTCACACTTCTACCCTAAAAAATAAAACTCCAATTCAATTTCCAGTTTTACCCAAAGAAATCAAAAAAATTGAATTTTCACACTTTTGCCTTAAGAAATAAAATTCAATTTTCAGTTTTACCCTAAAAAATAAAAATCAAAATTCAATTTTCACACTTTCACCCAAAGAAATAAAACTACAATTCAATTTCCAGTTTTACCCGATGAAATAAACCCCTCAAAATTCAATTTTCGCACTCTTGCCCTTAGAAACAAAACTCAAAGTTCAATTTTCAGTTTCACCCTAAAACATAAAACTAAACATTCCATTTTTTACCCTTTTACCTTAAGAAATAAGACTCAATTTTCACACTTTTACCCAAAGAAATCAAACTCAATATTCAATTTTCACACTTGTGCCCTTAGAAATAAATTTCACTTTTCAGTTTTACCCTAAAGAATAAAACTCAAAATTCAATTTTCATTCTTTTACCTTAAGAAATAAAAATTCAGTTTTCCCACTTTCACCCAAAAAAAACAAACCCAAATCCCCCAAACCATCCTGCTCAGACCTTCCTGGGTCCCCCAAATCCCAGGGAATATTTACCACTTCCACTTGTTCTCCGCCTCTTTCTCCTCCTCTTTCTGCGCCTTCTTGTTGCTCTTTTCTCCTCCCCCTTCCTGAGTTTTCCTTTTCCTGCTTTTCCCTGGAGTCTCCTCCTCTTGGCTCTTCTTCTCCTTCTCCTCCTGCTCTTCCCCCTTGGGCTTTTTCTTCTTGGTTTTCCTCTTTTTCCCTGGCTCATCTCCCTTCCCTTCCTTTTCCTCCCCCTGCTCCTCCTTTTCCCGCTCCATCCCCACACTCCAGGTCTCTCCCAACTTTTCCTCCTCCAGCTCTTCCTCCTTCTTGACTCCTTTTCCATCTCCACTTCCCTTTCCCACCTTGTCTTTTCCCTCCCTTTCACTTCCCACTCCTTCCTCCTCCTTCATCTTTTCCAGCTCTTGCTCCTTTTCCTCTTCTGACACTTTTTCCTTCTTTATTCTCTTTTTTCCCACCTTTTCCACCCCTTCCATTTTCACCTTCTTGTGTTTCTTGGCCTTTCCCTTCTCCTGCTTTTCTCTCCCATCCTCCTGTCCCTGAAATCTGTTGCTTTTCCCTCTTTTGGCTCTTCCCTGTTCCTCTTCCCAATTCCTGCCTCCTTCATCCTCCTCCTCCTCAATTCCTTCCATCTCATCCCCAAATTTATCCTTCTTCCTCTCTCTTTTCCTCTTCAATCCCTTCTCCTGCTCCTTCTTTTCCTCCTCTTTCTTCTCTCCTCCTTTTTTGCTCTTCAGGACTCGGGAATCCCGTTCCTTTTGTGGGACAGGAGGATCCAGCTCCTTCTCTTCATCCTCCCTCACATCTGTGCGCTCCACATCCATCTCCACATTCCCAGGATCTCCAGAGGGGGAGGAAATCCCACCAGCAACGCCATCACTGGGCTTTTGGATCTGTGGGAAGCAGCCAGAAGGGAAGGAATATTGAGGATGGGAAAGGAGAGAGGTTATCCCAAAGCCCAGGAGTTGCTGAGGGATGTTTTCCATGCAGGATCAGGTCCAAGGAGCGTCATTCCTCCCAGATTTCCTACCCCAGTTCCATTCTGGATCTCCAAGAGCTGCTGTCCCACTGCAGGTCCCGCTTCCTGGGATTTGTCCTGGGACCTACAACAAAATTCCAGCCACTTCTCACCACCTTGCTGAGCAGCAGCTCCACCTCTTCCAACCCAAAATTAGGGAATTGTTCCCAAACAAGCCCTTGTTTCTCCTCCAGGGAAGCTCCCCAGGTGTTGTGGCCTGTGGAGATCTCCCAAAGCACCAGTGGATTTTATCCACATATTTCATCCCACCTGGATTTGATGGGATGAAGAAGCCCAAAAAAGCAGGACCACAAAATCTCCAGATCAAAAGGGGGGATATTCCAAGGGAACATTCCCAGAGAAAACTCAGGGGGAAAGGCTGGCATAGTTTGGGAGCACCAACAGCACGTGGGACAGGCAGGATCAGGTTGGATATCATGGACACAGTGGAGTCCATTCCAAAAAAAACAAATCCAAGCAAAATATGAAGGAAGGAGCAGCAAGCACAGCCTAAACCAAGCCTGCATCTCCCCAGGGTGGATTTTAGGATGGATATTGGGAAAATCCTTCCCTGGAAGGATGGTCAAGCATTAGAATGGGCTGCCCAGGGAGGTGGTGGAATTCCCATCCCTCCTGGAAGTGTTCAGAAAACAGGAACGTGGCACTTGGGGACATTGGTCAGGGGTGGCCTTGGCAGTGCTGGCTTGGACTTGATGACCTTGGATTGTGTTTTCCAACTGGAATAATTCCAGGAGGGTTGAGGGGATGGTGTCCCCTGGCCCACATGGAAATTTGGGCTCTTTTCCAACCTCTGGGATTGCCAGGATTGAGGTGGTTGTGCCTCCACAATCACTTGGAAAGCTGTTCCTGTCCCTTCTGGGTCATTGTCACCTCCCTGCTGGCCACGCCTGGAGCTGAGCTCAGCCCATGGATCAGCCTCATTCCCAGCCTTTCCCAGCTCCTGGCACCCCTCAGCAGGAGCACTTTGGAAGCACAGCCCTGATCCTACCCAGGAAGGAGCTGGGAAGCCAAATTCCTGCTCCCAAGGAGGGCGGTGATGGCTCAGCAGAAAGGATGGGATGGCTCTCCTGGAATTCCCACAGAAAACCCACCAATTCCTGCTTTTATCCAACTTTTATCCCACACATTTCCTCCAACAGCAAGTGAGATTTGTGGCCTTTTTCTCCCAAGTTAGTTCAGGCTGATCCTTAATTCCCTTAAGGTGGGACAACATTCCTGAGGCACAGGAATTCTTTGAGCCCGCTTGGGATGGAAACAAAAATTCTACCCCCCAAAAAAAAAAAAAAAAACAAAATAAACCAAACAAGGAGGCAGATGCTTTTTCCAGCTGGCACACACACACAGAAATTACACAATCTCCACTAAACTCATTAGGGAAAAAAATATCCCAGGAAAACAAGCTCAGCCCTTCCAATCTCATTAACCCAGGCGTGACTCAGGAGGCAAAGTCCTTCCTGCCACCTTTTGGGATCGGCTCCTTCTTCCAAAGGGCTGATTAGAGGGTATTTTGAAGAGGCAGGGAGGATTAACCTGCTTATCTCCACCTGGATCTAGCCCAGGGAGAAGGAAAGAACAGCTTTTTCCCAGGATTTGGGAGGTTGGTTGTTCCCACCTCTCTGTTTGCAGCTGAGCAATCCCACCCTGCTGACTCAGGGAGGTTGGATGAGGGAAGGACCTTCCCCTCTCCATCACCTCAAATCCCAGGATTGGGCCTCAAATCCCACTTGGGATGTTTTTGGGAAGGTCATTTGGGATATGGGGAAGCTGCTCAGTGAAAGCACAGGAGGGAAAACCAGGGCTCGGAAACTCCCCCACCCCACAAAAAAAAAAAAAAAAAAAAAAAAAAAAAAAAAAAAAAAAAAAAAGCAAAATTCCCAATTCTCTGGGCAAAAAATCATCCAAAAAGGGACCCAACTCACCCTGAAGAGTCTTGGAGCTCCACAGGTGGCCCCTGGGGGAGGGATGCTTTGTTCTCCTCCTGGAATATATTGGGAAAGGTGACCTGGCACAGGAATCCCAAGAGCAGCATCAGTCCCAAAAATCAGCCACCCCCCTTCACCCTTTTCCCTTTCCTTGGTTGGAAATCAGGAGCTCAAACCACCCAAGGTTTTCCAGACTTTGAGGTTTTATGGGGTTAGGAAATCAAGGATTTTTTTTTTTTTTTTTTTCACAGGGAAAATTGGGATAAAACCTGGAAGCAAAGGAGCTCAGAGGGGACCCAAACCTTAAAATCTGCCCCTTGGAGTCTCCCAGGAATCTCCTTCTAAGGTTTGCATCCTCCTTTTCCAAGCTGAAACCTGTTTTTTTTTTCTGCTCCTGACCACAGCAGACACCCTGAAACCCATCCCAGGCTCCTCCAAACCCTCTCCAAGCATCCAGGCTCTCCTTAGAAATTCGGCCATCCCAAGTTTCTCTTTCAAAGGAGCCCAAAAAACCACAGAGGGGATTTTTTTTTTTTTCTTGAAAGCTGCTGGGTGAACTCATTAAAGGGGAAATAAAAACCCTCAGTTAATTATAGGTTGGGTAGAACAACATCAACTTTCATTCCCTGGGAATATTCCTGCTGTGGGATTCACAATTTGCTGGAATCAGGAAGGAGGTGGGGAAATTCAGGAATGCATAAGCAGGACCTTTCCCAAAGTCAATCCTGCCTGTCAATTGCTGATGTTTGCACTGTCAGGAAAAGCAGGACATAGATCACAGGCCCCCCTTTCCTTGGATTTTTTTTTCCAAGGTTGTGGTCCCAGTTTTATCCAGATGGGAAAGAGGTTTAGATCCCATTTGGAAAAGGGATGGAGACTCCCCACAGGGAAGGGTAAAATCCTCTTTCTTCTGGTTTTACATCAGAGGACAGGTGGGAAATCTTAATGTGGGGCAAAATGTAGTGGGAATTGGTCTGGGGATCAGCCAAAAATCATGGAATGGTTTGGGTTGGAAGGAATTTTAAAACTCATCCAGTTCCAGACCCTGGGCACAGGCAGGGACACCTTCCACTATCCCAAGGTTGCTCCAAGCTCCATCCAACCTGGCCTTGGACACTCCCAGGGGTGGGGCAGGAAGGTTCAATTCCTCAGGAAAGATGCTGCAGGATGAGACCAATCCCAACATTCCAGTTGGGAAGTGGCAGAGCCCCCCCCCCCCCCATGTCCCGCTGCTCCCAGGAAACACCACAGTGGGATCGATCCAACCCCAAGGTCACCCAGGGAATTTCCTCCTTCATTTCATTCCAAATATCCCTTCCAGGGCCTCTCACACATCCTCAGGCTGAGGGACACCCCCAACCACAGATCCCTTGGGAGCAAAATCCCAGGTGAGCTCTCCCAAATCCTTCGGCTCCGAGACCACCACGTACCGAGCCTGGGGCAGCTCCTTCCTCAGCTTGGATCCCATTCCAAAGGCTCGAGCCAAGGCCTTTCCCTCCTGCAGCCTCCTGCTTTAGGGAGCTTCATGGACAAGGAGGAGACAGAAGGAACACATGGGTTTTTGTTTTTTTTTTTAGGATCATGGAATGGTTTGGGTTGGAAGGAACCTTAAGCTCATCCCATTCCATGGGGCAGCAATGCCTCCCGCTCTCCCAGGTTGCTCCAAGCTGGCCTTGAACACTTCCAGGGATGGGGCAGCCGCTGCAGCTCTGGGAATTCCATTCCACCCCCCCACCACACCCTCCCAGGGAAGAATTCCTTCCCAACATCCAACTTAATCCCTCCCCTGATCCTTGTCCTGTCAATCCAAGCCTTTATTTTTCCCAATTAAAACCCACTTGGATGACCCAAGCAGCGCAAGGAAAGCAGAGCTGGACGTGGCATTCCCATGGGATGATCCCAGATGGGGGGAGCAGATCCCTGGAGCTCCAATCTCCTCCCTGGGTGGGGTCTCAAGGACCCACCTGCTGATGATGTTCTCCTGCAGCGGCTTCTCCTTGGCCTTTGGTGGTTTCTTCTTCTTCCCTTCTCCCTCTTTTCCTGCAGGGAACTTTTTCACCAGGATGGAGCAGGGTGAGGGAGAAGGAAGTTCATGCCATAGGGATTTGGGGGGTTTTCTTTGGCCATAAAACTTTTGGGACAGTCCCAAGGGCCACCCCAATGGGGGGATAAAGAGGTACCTGCACTGAACATTCCGGCTCCTTCTTCCCAATCTTTGTCCTGAGCTCCTTGGGAACCTCCTGCCCTTTCTCCAACTCCTTCTTTCGCTTCCTGGGGACAAGGAAAAACGGATCCCACTGAAGCCAAGTGGTGAATACCCCCAGCAAATCCCTCAGTAGGGAAAATAATCCATGGTGGGATCCCACACTGCCCAACCCTTATTTCCTCAGCACCAATGAAAGGGCTCCCAAAAGGAAATTTAGAGGGATTTTTCCAGCTTGATCCCTTTAGGGCTGAAATTCCTGGGAAATCCAGAGTGGTAATGGAATGCTGGCACTCACTCCCCCCCAAAATCCCCTGCTACACCCCACAGGACCCACCTGCTGCTCTTCATCCCACTGTCCTTTGAGACCCCCATGGCTCCCTCATCCAGCAGTTCTTGGGAATGTTAAGGCAGAATCCTCAAGGATGTCACTGCAACAACAGGGAGCCACCTCAGGGCTGGCAGAATCCCAAATTTTCTCCCGGAGAAAACCTCAAGAGCTCAACCCCAAAGGGTCAAGCTCAGCTTTAAGAAGGACCCAAAGAGACCAAGAAAGGGCAAATTCTTGAGTTCAGTCACCCTTGGAAGTGATAAAAATAAAATTCCTACTAAAAAAATCCAAGGAAATCCCCCACCAAAACATGAATTTCAGGAGGAATTCCCAGCTCCCACCACAGGGGAAAATAATTCAGCAGAGCAGAGACACAAAAGGTGAATTGAGGTCTTGGCTCCTCTTCCCAAACCTGAGCTGGGCCATCACCATATCCCTTTCCTCGTGGCTGCAACATCCAGACCCTCCCAAATCCCTGTTTCCCAAGGAAACCCAGAGAATGGAGGAAATAAGGATCACATTAAACACCCAAGTGGTCCCAATCCATGAGAAACCTCCCTCAGTGAGGGGAAAAAAAAAAAAAAAAAGGGATTTCTCAAGGCAAGAAGTGCCAAAGCCCCGTGAAACACCATCTGAACTTTTTGAGGAGTAGAAAACACTTGGAAAACTTCCACGTTTTCCCAGACTTTGTTGCCCCAGGAGCATCCAGAGCTGCTGGTAGGACCAACCTCCTCCCCCTAAACCCACCCACGAGTGGAGAAGACCTCACCCAGCTGCCTTCCCAAGGGAAAGTCCCTCCTGCAGGAAGTTTACTTAAAGCCCCCCCTTCCCCTCCCCTCCCCAGCCCGATGGGAGGTTCCCAGCCCAAAATGCACCCTGGGAAAGGAAGTTTTTAGCTCTAATTTTCGGGAGAGCTCCTTGAGCAGCAGCAACGAGGAGACCCCCGAGGGGAGGATGTTTTGCACCCCTCAGGTGGAGGATGGGGCCAAATACAGGAATTTTAAAAACCAATTTAGGAAAACCCACCTTGCAGGATATCCCCTCCTCCACCTCTTCAATCATAGAATTAAATTAATCCCAAATCCAGCTGTTTTGCATCCCTCAGGTTGGATTTGGAGGGGTCTTGGAGCCCAAATAGGGGGTGCAGAGCTCAAATCCCACAGGACGGTGATTCCTGGTGCTTCCAACCCTCATCCTGGAGCCCTTCCCGAGGGCTCCTCTCCAGCCCTATTCATGGGATGAGTCCATTGCTTCCACCTGCCCAGGGTGCTCCTCAGGAACCTCGTTGCAGCTGAGCATGGAGTGGTCTCATCCCTCCTCTGCCAGGTCGATGGAGAACACCTGGGAAGGGGATGGAGCAGAGGGACAACAACAGCAGGCACAGCAAAACTATTCCCAAATTAGGAATGTTCAGCATGGAGAAGGGAAGGCTCCAGGGAGACCTGAGAGTCCCTTGCAGGGTCTAAAGGGGCTCCAGGAGAGATGGAGAGGGATCTGGGGACAAGGGGTGGAGGGACAGGACACAGGGAATGGCTTCAAAGTGAATTATGGGAGCTCTGGATGGGATCTTGAGAAGGAATTCTTCCCTGGGAGGGTGGGGAAGGAATGGAATGGAATTCCCAGAGAAGCTGTGGCTGCCCCATCTTTGGAAGTGTCCAGGGACAGGTTGGAGCAACCTGTGGGTGTCCCTGCTCGTGTCAAGGGGTTGGAATGAGAGGATCTTCCAGGTCCCTTCCAACCCAAACCATTCCATGATTCCTGGAGGGATCTGCCCATGCTTTGCACTGGGGTGTGAAAAGCAAGCTCCTCTTCAACTTCCCAGCCTTGTGCCTTCTCAAACAGGGTTGGATTTTTTTATCCAGAGGCTCATTCCATCCCTCCAAACCTCTCCTGGCCCACTGGGAATCATCTCCACTTGGGCTGAGCTTTGGTGGCCCTGGATTGAGAGAAGCTCCTCGGGACAACCTCACTCCCTGTGGCATCCCATAATAACCTCTTCCAGACAGAAGGATCTTCCAGGCCCATTTCAACCCAAACCATCCTATAATTCCAGGAAAAAAAAGCTGGCTTTGGGGTCAGTCAGAGTCAGAGATCCCCAATGGGGACGAGTAGCGGGGGCCACGCGTTCCCTTGGGAAGGAGCCGGGAGCAGAAAGTCCTGGAGGCAGGGCTGGCTCTGGGAAAGCCTCTTTGATCCCTCTTGCACCACCCCAGGAGAAATGCATCCAAGCCACCTTTCCTGCTGGATGAGAAAAGGTTTGGGAAGGGAGCAGGGAAGGACGACTTCGTGCCGGGGCTTGTTCGCCCTCGGCCGCCTCCTTCCAACCCAGGGCCGGCCTTGCATTAAATGTGCTCCCATTTTCCATGGATTCCAGAGGATTTGTTCAGCTTGGGGAAGGTTTATCCCAAGCTTGAGATCTCCAGGGTGGGAAACAGTGGGATTTAGAGGGGGGATGAGGTGGGGAAAGTTTGGATGAGCTCCAGTTGCTCGTCCGTCCAAGCCAAGCACAACGTGGGTCAAAGCTCTGGATGGTTGAGATTAGTTTGATGGGTCTGGATGGATTTTCCCTTTGGAATTGGGGGAATGGAAGCAGAATGGCTCCATCCAGAGAACGTGGACCACAAAGTGGGGCTGGATCATCCTTGGGGATAACTGGAATGGGGTCTCTGCACAGTTTGGTGGCACCACAATGAGCAGTCTGGGGATGTGTCAGTGCCGATATCCCGGGATTTCCTAATCAATGATTCCACCTTTCTCATCCAGCAGCTCCTTCTGGATCGGGAAATCCAGGAGGGAGAGAAACCCCTTCCTAACAAATTCCCCTCTCCAGGATCACACAATCCTTGAAGCCCCAGTGAGGAAAAAAAATGCCTGGGAAAGGTGGAATTTGGTTTAATATGTTCACACACTTATAAATGTGAATAATAAATATAAATTATTTATAAATTATATAAAACATATTAATTATAAACAGAAATAATAAAGGTAAATTATATAGAAATTATATAAAGATATGTGAAATAAAAACATAAATAAATATAAATAATAAATATAAAAAGTTTAATGCCAGGCTAATTTCCCCCCCCTCATTAAACAGCTGGATCTGCCTGGAATTCCTTGTGTCACATTGACATCGGTGGGATTCATCCCACACAAGCCTGGGCTCATTAACTTAATTAAGAGCCAGGTAATGACTTAAGGACCTTTTCGTCCCTAAGAGGAGGGGACATGGGGCAGGATTTGCCTGGATTTGGCTGGAAAAAGAAATAAACTGGATTTAATTTTATTTCTTTATTTCTTTCTTTTTATTTCTCTTTACAAGAGATCCCCCTGATGGCTTTGGCAGGGCAAGGGCACAGCTGGCCCAGATGTTGCAGGACCGCTCCAGGTTGGAGGTGGGGCCATCCAGATGTGCCCCGGGGTGGGAGTGGACGCTGGCCCAGATGTGGCACGGGAGGCGGGAGGGGCGCCCAGATGTGGTGGGGAAGGTGAGGGGGGGGTCACCTGGTCGTAGTTGGGCTCATCCAGATGTGTCCGTGGTGAGAGTGGACACTCGCCCAGATGTGGCGCGGGAGGTGGGAGGGGCGCCCAGCTGTGACGCGGGATGGTGAGGAGCTGCTCTTGTTGTGGGTGGGGGTTGCCCAGATGTGTTTGGGACGGTGAGGGGGGCACCTGCTTGTAGGGAAGGGGGAGGAGTCATCCAGATGTGTCCGGGCTGGAAGTGACCCCGCTCCCAGCCGTTACTCAGGGGGCGGAAGGGGAGCCCAGATCCAGATGTGGCCGAGACGGGGGGGGGGGGGGGGGGGGGGCGGCTCCCGGTTGGAATTGGGCTCATCCAGATGCGGCCCGGAGAGGGGGGTTGGGCAAGGACACTCGTCCAGATGTGCAGCGGGGGCGGGGCCGCTCCCAGCTGCGCCCATGGGCGTGGCCTCAAGCCCCGCCTCCGGTGACGTCACCCGCGTTCTAATTCCCCCCGTTGCCACAGGCAACGGCCCCTCCGGTCCTGCCCCCTCCCTCCCCGCGCTCCCATTGGTCTGTGGCGCCGTCAATCATCGGCATTCCGCTCTCCTATTGGCCGGAGAGGGGTTACGCCCCGCCCTCCCCGCCCCGCTTATCCCCCGCGCCGCGAGGGATCCGCCCCCGGGATCGCGCCGGGATTTGGGATCGGCGGGGCCGCCCGGGGGCTCCGGGGGCGAGCGGGGACACCGAGCCGGGAGTTTGGGGGCGTCCGAGGTGGGGTATGAACGCTGCAGGGTTCGGAGCGGGGCGGGGTTCGGCTCTTTAAAGGAGTTTTGGGGGGGGGTCGCCGTGGCTGGAGCATCTTTAGGAAGGGGGGGTTTTGGGGGCTTCCTACCCTGTTTTTTGGGGGGGTCTGTAAGAGGAGGGGGTTTAACCCCTGTGGAGAGCTCCCCAAGGTGGGTTTTGGATGGGTTTTTAAACCCCCCCTCCGCGGCTGGGGTAGCTCTGTAAGGGGAGTTATTGGGGGTTTAAACATCCCCTTTTATCGGGTCGCTCTGCAAGGGGAGGGGGGTTTAAGCCCCGCACCCCAACTAGGGAAGTTATTGGGGGTTTGAAACTTCTCCCTCTATTTAGGGTCGTTCTGCCGGGGGGAGGGGTTAACATCCTCCTCCCGTTTAGGGTAGTTCTCTAAGGGGGTTTTGGGAAACTTTAGCCCCCGTCCCGAGCTGGGGTAGCTCCGAAAGGGGAGTTATTGGGGGTTTGAACCCTCTCCCCGCTTTTAGGGGAGCTCGGAAAGGGGGTTTTGGGGGAGTCACCCCCATCTGGGGTAGCTCTGAAAGGGGACTTTTGGGGATTTTAGCACCCCCCCCCCCCCATCCCATTTAGCTCTACAAGGGGGTTTGGGAAGGTTCAAACACCCCCCCTATTTAGGGCAGCTCTTGCAAGAGGAGTTTAACTCCCCCCCCCAAATATTTAGGGGAGTTTGGAGGGTTTAACTCCCCCCCCCACACCCCATCTGGGGTAGTTTTAACAAGGGGGTCTGTGGGGTTTTGTATCCTCCCCTTTTCCCTGGGCTATCTCTGCAGGGGCTTTGGGGCTCACATCTGGCCAGATGTGAAGTGCAGGGGGCTCTCTAGAGCTGGGCTTAGAGGGGGTTTAAACCTCCCCCCAAACTTAGGACAGGACTGGGGTTTAATCCAGAACAACCAGGGCAGCCCAAGGAGGGGTCACTGAGCTCCTAAATCTCCGTGTGGGGTCGAGAGGAGCCCCCAAATCTCTGTGTGGGGTCGAGAGGAGCCCCCAAATCTCTGTGTGGGGTCGAGAGGAGCCCCCAAATCTCTGTGTGGGGTCGAGAGGAGCCCCCAAATCTCTGTGTGGGGTCGAGAGGAGCCCCCAGCTGTGGGCCCAGCCCTCCCACCCTGTGGATGCTGCGCCCCTGGAGATGATGCCCCCCGAGGAGGAGAACCTGGGTGGCCCCAGGAAAGGGGACAGGGCCGGTGGCCTCGTCCTCCTGCACGGCCCCAAGAGCGGCAGCGCTCGGAAGGTGAGGCTGGGGGGGGTCGGTGGGGGCTACAGGGGAGTGGGTTGGTGTCCCTGCAGGATCCAGAGGGCCTGTTTGGTGTCCCCATGGGATCCATGGGAATCAAGGACCATCCCTTGGGCGTCACCCCCCATCCCCGGGCTCGAAGGGGCTTTGGAGTTGCAAGAAAACCTGGATAAATGTTAATTTTGGGGCTGTTTCGGTGTGTTTCCCATTAGTTTTGTCCCCTGGGAGCCAATGGAATAATTAATGATGGGTCTATAATAATTAATTAGTGACGGGGGGGGTGAAATCCCTGGGGATTGTCCTCAGGCTGCCACCAACCCCAGTCCATCCCTGCCATCACCACCCACCCCTGGGTTCGAAGGGCTTTGGAGTTGTAAGAAAACCTGGGTAAATGTTAATTTTGGGGCTATTTTATTGTGTTTCCCGTCACTTTTTTTCCCTGTCATTATTCCCCAATGGAATGTCTGGAATTCCCTTTTTTGGGGTGCAGGCCTGACACCACCCTGGAGGTGCTTTGATCCCGTTTCTCCCCATATTTTGGGGTTTTTCCTCCTTCCTGCCCACAGGAAGATGCTCCAGTTGGGTGGTGCCCGTCCCTCCTCTGGCCCTTGGAGGTGCTGGCCAAGGTGTTGCTTCCTGGGAAGTTTTGCCTCAGGAATTGCCCTCTCCCCCTGGAAAGTTTGGCTTTGGGGGTGAGATGGGACCTGTAGATCTGCTGATTAAAGTTGTTTAATTAGTGATGGGGGAGTGAAATCCATGGGGATTGTCCTCAGGATGCCACCAACCCCAATCCGTGCCTTCCCTTGGGAATCAACTCCCACCCCTGGGCTCAAAGGGGCTTTGGAATTGCCAGAAAACCTGGATCAGTGGTGGGTTTGGGGGCTGTTTCAGTGTTGGTTTTGTCCCTTGAGAGGCAAAGGAATAAACCTGCAGAAACTCTATAAAACCCCAAAATAAACCCCAAAATGAACCTCACAACCCTAAACTAAATATCAGAGCCTCAAACTAAACCCTAAACTAAACCCTAAATGGAACCCCAAACTGACCCTCAGACCCCCAAACTAAACCCTAAAGTGACCCTCAGACCCCCAAACTAAACCCTAAAGTGACCCTCAGACCACCAAACTAAACCCTAAACTTAGACCCCCAAACCAAACCCTAAACTGACCCTCAGACCCCCAAACTAAACCCTAAACTGATCCTCAGACCCCCAAACTGAACCCTAAACTGACCCTCAGACCCCAAAATAAACCCTAAACTGATCCTCAGACCCCCAAACTAAACCCTAAACTGAACTTCAGACCCCCAAACTAAACCCTAAACTGAACTTCAGACCCCCAAACTAAACCCTAAACTGAACTTCAGACCCCCAAACTAAACCCTAAACTGAACTTCAGACCCCCAAACTAAACCCTAAACTGAACTTCAGACCCCCAAACTAAACCCTAAACTGAACTTCAGACCCCCAAACTAAACCCTAAACTGAACTTCAGACCCCCAAACTAAACCCTAAACTGAACTTCAGACCCCCAAACTAAACCCTAAACTGAACCTCAGAACCCTAAACTGAACTTCAGACCCTCAAATTAAACCCTAAACTTACCCCCAGACCCTCAAACTAAACCCTAAACTGAACTTCAGACCCCCAAACTAAACCCTAAACTGACCCTCAGACCCCCAAACTAAACCCCAAACTGACCCTCAGACCCCCAAACTAAACCCCAAACTAACCCTCAGACCCCCAAACTGAACCCTAAATTAAACCTCCGAAAATCTGAGCTCTTCTTGCAAATCTGTAACTCCCAAACCTTGTCCTTCAGCAGAGCAAAAAAAAAACCCCAATAACAAGAAAAAACCCCAATAATAAGAAAAAACCCCAATAATAAGAAAAAACCCCAATAATAAGAAAAAACCCCAATAATAAGACAAGCCAGGCTGGGGAGGGGAACTTTTTCCCTGCAGGGAGGGTTGGGATGGCCCAGGGATCAATCTGATCCCGAGTCACTCCAGCCTGGTGTCACCTCGGGAAAGCTCCAGGGGTTGCAACCTTAAAGCAGGTCAGGCTGAAGCAGCAGCTGCTGCTTGGGAGGGAGGATTAGCAGAGTAAATAAAGGGTTTTTTCCCAAAATTATCCTGTTTCCAGCAGCAGGACGTTGTGGGGTTTTATTCCAGTTTTCTTCTGTTTCCATTTGGTTTCCCAGTTTATTCTGTTTCCTTTAGGAGGAATAAATAAAGGGATTTTTTTCTCCAAATTTATTCTGGTCCCAGTAGCAGGAGGTTGTTCCCAAATTTATCCTAGTTCTATTAGGAGGATGTTGTGGATTTTTTTTCTTAATTTATTCTGTTTCCATCAGCAGGAGGTTGTGGGATTTTATCCCAAATTTATTCTGTTCCTATTAGCAATTGTGGGATTTTTTTCCCTAATTTATTCTGTTTCCTTTAGCATGAATAAATAAAGGTTTTTTCCCAATTTATTCTGGTTCCATTAGCAGGAGGTTGTGGGATTTTTCCCAATTTATTCTTTTTCTATTAGCAGTTGGGGTTTGTTTTGTTTTGGGTTTTTTTCCCAAATTTCTTTTGTTAAGGTTGTGGGTTTTTTCCCAAAATTTATGCTGTTTCAATTAGCAGTTGTGGGATTTTTATCCCAAATTTATTCTGTTTCCATTAGCAGTTGTGGGATTTTATCCC
Organism: Pyrocephalus nanus; assembly: GCA_038380795.1. Taxonomy (NCBI): domain Eukaryota; kingdom Metazoa; phylum Chordata; class Aves; order Passeriformes; family Tyrannidae; genus Pyrocephalus; species Pyrocephalus nanus. The sequence goes on from CM076261.1 coordinate 95,446,650, forward strand.
AAATTTATCCTAGTTCCATTAGCAGGAAGTTGTGGATTTTTTCTTAATTTATTCTGTTTCCATCAGCAGGAGGTTGTGGGATTTTATCCCAATTTTACTCTGTTCCCATTAGCAGTTACGGGATTTTTTCTCAAATTTATTCTTTCCTTTAGCATGAATAAATAAAGGTTTTTTTTCCAATTTATTCTGGTTCCAGTAGCAGGAGGTTGTGGGATTTTATCCCAAATTTATCCTGGTTCCATTAGCAGGAAGTTGTGGATTTTTTCTTAATTTATTCTGTTTCCATCAGCAGGAGGTTGTGGGATTTTATCCCAATTTTACTCTGTTCCTATTAGCAGTTGTGGGATTTTTTTCCTAATTTATTCTGTTTCCTTTAGCATGAATAAATAAAGGTTTTTTTCCCAATTTATTCTGGTTCCAGTAGAAGGAGGTTGTGGGATTTTTCCCAATTTATTCTTTTTCTATTAGCAGTTGTGGTTTGTTTTGTTTTGGGTTTTTTTCCCCAAATTTCTTTTGTTAAGGTTGTGGGGTTTTTTCCCCCAAATTTATTCTGTTTCCATTAGCAGTTGTGGGATTTTATCCCAAATTTATCCTAGCTCCGTTAGCAGGAAGTTGTGGATTTTTTCTTAATTTATTCTGTTTCCATCAGCAGGAGGTTGTGGGGTAATAAATAAATAAAGGAATAAATAAAGGGTTTTTTTCCCCAACTTTTTTCAGTTCTCATTACCAGTTGTGGAGCTTTTTTCACAATTTGTTTTGTTTCCACATGCAGGAACTTGTAGGATTTTTTTCCCATAATTCATTTGTTCAGGTTGTGGGTTTTTTTCCCAATTTATCTTGTTCCCAGTAGCAGGAGAATTATAAATTTTTTCCCAATTTATTCTATTTTCAGTAGCAGCTGTGGGGCTTTTTTCCTCAATTTATTCTTTTTCCATTAGCAGGAATTTGTAGGATTTTTTTCCCCAAATTTCTTTTATTGAGATTTTGTTGTGTTTGGTTTTTTTTCCCAAATTTATTCTGTTTCCATTATCAGTTATGAGATTTTTCCCTCAATTTATTCTGTTTCCATTATCAATCATGAGATTTTTCCCAAGTTTATTCTGTTTCCATTACCAATTACGAGATTTTTTTTTTCCTCAATTTATTCTGTTTCCACTGTCAATTGTGAAGTTTTCTTCCAAATTAATTTGTTTCCATCAGCAGGATCTTATGAGGGTTTTTATTCCCATGTTTACTTTATTTTCCTCACATGAGGGATTTTTTTTCCCTCTGTTTGGATCCAGAGCCCAAAGAACAACATGGAAAAGATGACAAAGCTTTGGAGTGGGATCAGCACCACCTGTCAAAACATGATTAAAACTTCAATTAAAACACCAAAACACCTGATTAGCCTCCCTATTAATTAATATTTATTATTCTTATTTAAAACCCCCTCAATCCACCCTCTTCCAGCTTCTTTTATCCCTCTGAGCCACAGATGGGGCCACCCCTTGTTTTCTCCCCGTACTGAAAACTGCTGAAAAAGTGATTTTTATATTTTTTTTTCTCACTTTTTATATCCTGGGAGGAAAGATTTAATCCACCTGTTTCCTGCTCTCCCCTTTCCCTTCCTTTTGGGATCCTTCCCAATCTCCCCAGAGCGTTTTCACCCTCCTAAAATCCAATTTTTAGTTTTTTTGGGGTTTTTTTGCTCTTTAACCCCTCCCCCCACCCCCTTATTTTTTGTTCCCACCCTCCCCCCCCGGGTTTTATTTTTCCTTCCTCCTGTTGAATTCCTGAGCCAACTGGTTGGGAAAATTTAATTCCTTAATCCTGCCAGGGTTTGTTAAAGGGCTGTGTGATGTAACCATATTCTCACTAAAAGCTTTTAGAGGTTTTATCTCCCATGGAAAACGGGCTCGGAGCGGGGCTGTTTTCCCAAAATTAATTCCAGGAGAGGGAATTTTAGGGAGAAATCAAATTTTCAGGCAGCAAACCCTATTTTTTGGGACCTCCTGCTTGTCTCCTAACAGCCCCCTTGTGAATTCCTTTGGTGGGAATTAGGGATAATCCTGGAAAAAAGGAGGATTTTCCAGCCCTGGGCTGGGTTTTCCTGGTTTTTGTGTTGTTGGGATAACGTGGGGATCACTTGGCCACTTCTCCCCTGCTGGGCTGACTCAAAAACCTCGTGGATTAAAAAGAGGGATAATTAATAATTCCAGTTGACAGCTCTGGCTGCCCAAATACCTCCCAGACCAACTGGATCTGGAAACAAAGCAGGGGCTGAGAGTTCTCCTTTTCCAGCTGCTGCACTTGGAAAAATCCCTTTTTTTTTAATTATTATTTTGAGGATAAAACTTTGTGTTTTAGGGAATGTTTTCACTGCTGAGGAAGGGGTAAAGAAATACCTTATTTTTTTTGGGGGGGGGAATAGGAGATGCTGGAAGTGTTTCCTGGGAAAAGCTTGTAGGGCTCAGGTTGTGGGGAGAGGAAAGCCTGGAGAAGGGAAAAATCCAGGAAGACCTGAGAGCCCTTTCCAGGGCCCAAAGGGGCTCCAGGAGAGCTGGAAAGGGATCTGGGACAAGGGCAGGAGGGACAGGACACAGGGAATGGCTTCAAAGTGAAATATGGGAGCTTTAGATGGGATATTGGGAAGGAATTCCTGGCTGGGAGGGTGGGGAGGTGGTGGAATGGAATTCCCAGAGAAGCTGTGGCTGCCCCTGGATCCCTGGAAGTGTCCAAGGCCAGCTTGGAGGACCCTGGGATAGTGGGAGGTGTCCCTGCCCATGACAGGGGTTGGAACTGGATGAGTTTCCAGATCCCTTCTCCCAAACCATTCCAGGATTCATCCCTTTTCTATCCCAGTGCCTGGCACGAAGGCTCTCCAGATATCTGGGATCCAGCCTGGCTGGTGTCCTGCTCCCCTTTCTCCCTCAGCTTCCCAGCCCCTGGGAATGTGCAGGTTGTCTCCATGGAGGTGGAGTTTGGGGCAGCAGTGGGTGAGGACTCCTCTCCCATTTTAGGGATTTTATGGATGCCTCTGGTGCAAATGAAGCTCCTTTAGCTCCTCTGTGGGAATTCTCTGACTGGCAGGAATCCTGGGTGTGGCTGAAGCTGGTCTTGGAGATGGCCCAGCTTGGTCCATGCTCTCCCAGTTCCTCCAGGAGCTTTCCCTGCAGTCTCAGGGCTGCCACTTCATTCCCAGCTTCCAACTCCTTCCCCATTTCTCTGGAGAGACCCTTCTGGCCCTTTTCCCAGCACATTCCTGATCCTCTGGATGAGGATACAACAGCACCTCAAGCAGCTCCTCATGCTCTTCCTTACAACTCCAGCAGCACATCCAAGGATTGTGTTTTCCCTCCTTTGATCCCTTAATCCCTTCCAGTTTCATTTTTCCTTCCACTTATCGCTCGTCTCCTGGAAACAAAAGTGTCCCTTTGTGCTTGGATTTGCCCTTTGGACTTGTTGGCCTCTACCCCCTGCTCCAGGTGATCCAGTTTGTCCTGGAAAAGCTGGGAGGGGAGGCCTGGTTTGGGCACGGATGACTCTTTCCAGGTGTGTCCTGTCACCCCAGAGCAATCCAGGCTCCATCTCCCGGGGCTTGTTGGAGGTGGGGGAGTGCAAAGGCCGCTCTGAGCAAACATCTCCCTGGGGATTTGCTTCCAAAAGCAGATCCAAGCGGGAATTGCCCGGTTTAACAGCCCAGGTGGGTCCTCCTGAGCTGAACAACCTCCTTAGTCATTCCAGGTGATAAGGGGGTTGAGTTGGCAGAACCCTTGATGACCTTCAAAGAGGATTTGTTTGTTTTGGTCTCTTCTTTTTTGTCCCTCATGGAAACCCTGGCTGAGGAGTTTTGGGTTTTCCTGCCACCCCTCCATGCTGGGGGGTCCAACTCAGCGGGGTTTTCCGGTGCTTTCTGGGCTTTGCTCCAATAAAATTGTGGGGTGGGACGGGAGGGATGATCCTGGGAGTTCCTTCCCAGCTCAGCAAGTCCTGCTTTGTCAGAGGGGACAAACTCCACGCCTTGGTTGACCCCACCCCTCCTTCCTCCTCATGGCTTCCTTAATTTACCCCTTCTCCCACACAATTTATGGGAGAGTCCTCTCTTCTCTTTTCCTTTCAAACCACCCAGGAAAAGTCTCATTTTCAACGTGGCCACTTCATCAATCCCCCAAAATCACTCCTCCTGCCTGGCCCCAGGTGCACCCCAAAGCCTGGCTGAAAGGACCCCGCTTTCTCCTGACCTTCCAGGTTTGACCTCAACCTGGATTCTTCCTGCACCGAGAGGAATTAAGGAAGGAAAATCCCTTTTATAACCCAAAAGCAGGTTTTGGTGTGGGGTTCTTCTTTTTTTTTTCCCACCCCATCCCCTTATGTAAGTTGGTTTTAAATCCATCCCTGCTTATTTGGGAACTCCTGCTGTGGGTTTTGGCTGCAAATTGGGCAGGAAAAGCTTTTGGGATCCTGGGAAGAGAAGCTGTTGGAGGGTACATGTGGTCCCTTCTTCACTGTCAGCTTCCCCCAATTATATTTAGATTTAAACATCACATTTTTATACTTGTGATGGTGTTTTCTTTCACCTGGACTGAGCATTTAATTGAGGAGCTGCATTTCTCCACGATCCATGGAGTTTCTGGGATGCTTTTCCATTTCCAGGAGCAGCTGCAGCCTGGGCTGGGTTTTACCTGGTGGTGGCCTTTGGAATGATGTTTCTGTTGATCCATGCCAGGCAGGGGATGATGTTTGGGGAATTCCTCTTGAGATCCAGATGTGCTGGAATCCCAGGAGCTGCTGCACTTCTCCAGCTCCATAAAAAACTGAGGAAAACAAGTTGTGAGGAGGTCACCAGAAATCCTGAACTGAGATTCCGACCCAAGGTCCTCCCAGGGCTTTGCTTTCACAGCAAGGGCTCCAATACCTGATTTCCCAGTACATTTTGGTGTTGGATTAAGAGCCTGGATGGGATCTGATAAATCTCATGGAATCTGGTGGAGAAGACACTTCCCAGACAGGGAGGAAACCCCTCCCAGCTCTACAGGAGTTTCCCAGAGGGAGAAATCAACTTTCTAAACCCCTTCATCGCTCTCGAAGTGACATTTTTGACACTCTTGGAATATCTTGGAGAGCCATCCCAGTGTTTTCCTCTCCTCCATCTCCCTCCTTCCCTTCATTCCCCCTTTTCTTTCCTCCACACAAGGTGTTCCATGGACCTTCTTCATGGTTTTGGGAAGTCCTTCCCCTCATGCCTCTTCTCTCTCCCCTCCAGTTCTCCAACTTCCTGCCCATGTTTTCCAGGAGTTTTTGCTCCTCATTTCCCCTCAAAAAAACCCTTAAAATCCTCTGGCTGCTTCCAGACAAACCTTTTCCAGGAGGGGAGAGGTCTCAGGTGGTGAAATGTCCCACAGGAAGAGTTGCTTCCACCTCCAGGAGTTGCTCCCGGGACTGTGGAGTTTTTGGATGGATTTCTGTGGTTCTGCCCTGCCTCATTTGCATATTTTTGGGATCTGTTTTCCCGTGGATTTGTCTTGCTGAGCTCTGGATCTGGCAAATTCACACGGATCTCATCCAGAAACGTTGACATTTTAGCTTTGGAAGCTTTAAAAACTTGAACTTTGGGAGCTTTAAGGTCCATTTATGGGTTAATGTCTCAGATAGGAAGAAACATTGTCAATTGCAACGTTTTTCATCAGCTTTTAATTAATTAAACAGATAATTGGGCTCCATCTGCATGAGCAGCTCTTCCTAGACTAGAGTTTGGTGGTGTCCCCTCTGTCTGAGAGTCCCTGGGGGCTCAAATTTGGGTGTTGCCTTCGTGGTTGGGTTTTATTCCAAGGATCACTTCCAGTGGTGTCCCAGCTGGAGAAAACCTGGAATGATCCCTCCCTGGGCTTCCTGGGTGGGATTCCTCCCCCTTTTCCTCATTTCTAGATGTTTTTGCAGCAGTGTTTACAGGGTGGGTGGGTTCCTTCAGGGTAAATCCACAATTAAATTCCAGATCAGACTTTTCCTGTATTTGCTCCTGAGTGTTTCAGATCCAAGATTTTTGCAGCTTTCCAGAATAATTGGGATCTCGTGTTTCCAGCTTGTCCCTGGAATGATTTCATCAAATTCCTGGATTACCTTAAAGCCCTAATCCTGCAGATTTATGGAGCAGATGGAGGGGCTCTGATTCCTCAGGCTTCAATTTACCAATTAGGAGCTCGAATCCATCACTTAACTGAAAATCCCAACGTTAATCCTGGATCCTTTTCCAAGGAGGCAGCACTTGGTGGACTTCAAACATGAGGCATGAGTTTTAAGGCAGCTGAAATCCATGAAAATGCCAATCCAAGCTGGGCTCCTACTTTTTTGGGGCCAGGATTTCTTTCTCCTTTCCTGCTTCCAAGAAAAACCATTTGTTAGAAGGGATTTTTTGTTTTCCAGGTCCCACGAGGACCTTCCCTGTTTTCTGGAGGGGTAAGCAGGTGTTCCATGGAATCATGGAATGGTTTGGATGGGAAGGGACCTTCAAAACCATCGAATTCCAAGCCCCTGCCACAGGCAGGGATAACTTCCACTATCCCAGGTTGCTCCAAGGTGGCCTTGGACACTTCCAGGGATGGGGCAGCCACGGCTTCTCTGGGAATTCCTTCTTGGATTTGGGACTGTTGTGGCCCATCCTGGAGGGTGAGGTGAGACCTGGTGAAGTCCTTGGATATCTCTGCGTGGAATAAGGCAGGGAAGGTGTTTTGGACAGGATGAAAGTGGGAATTGTTGGAGCTCTGGGGAGTCTCTTGGGGGGCAAAACCCCCCCTTGATGTGGTGCCAAGAGGTCCATCAGCAATGGTGGAGGGAAAACAGGGGGAAACAGGTTTTCCAAGGGAAGGAAGAGGGTGAAATGTGGCTCTCTGGAATGTCTTTTAATGTTCCAGAGGATCTTCATATATTTAGATGGGATACTGGGAATGAATTCCTCCCTAGGAGAGTGGGGAGGGGCTGGAATGGAATTCCCAGAGAAGCAGTGGCTGCCCCATCCCTGGAAGTGTCCAAGGCCGGGTTGGATCACCCTGGACTATTGGAAGGGGGTTGGAACTGGATGACCTTTTAGGTCCTTCCAACCCAACCCATTCCAGGATTCATCCCTTCCCTATTTCCCTACCCAAGGGTCTCCCTTTATTTATGCACCCACCCAACTCAAACTATTCCAAAAGTTCTAAGAGTGCCCCCTTTTTTTTTTTTTCCATCCCAAAACCTGGGAGGAGGGGGGAGTTTTTTTGGTGAGATCCTGCCCTTGTCTCCCAGCAGGGCTGTGATCCCTTTGCCCAGACCCAACGGAGCAAACTCCAACATCGCCGGGCCCGGATCAACCAGCAGATCAACAAGGAGATGAGGATGAGGGCGGGAGCAGAAAACCTCTTCAGGTGAGTCCTCCTTTCCTGGACATCCCTCAGGAATCTGCTTGGGTGTGGGAATGTGGTCTTGATGTGGTTGGGGTGTTTTTTTTTTTGCTTAGCCTTCCCTTGACTCGGAAGGATTTATCCTGGAAATTCCTGCTCTGCCTTTTAATTAAAAATTGCAATTTGGGAGTCCCAGAAGGTTGTGAGGAAGCAGGATGTGGGCAGGTGGGATGATGGGAAGAGCTGTTGGACTGGGATGGAGCTTGGAGTGGAAAAGTCCTGCTTGATAATCCAGCAAGTGGCTCACAGGAATATGTTGGATTCAGTCCAGAGGAGGTCATGGAGATGCTCCAAGGGCTGGAGGCAGGGTGGGATGTTCACCTGGAGAAGGGAAGGATCCAGGGAAGACCTTGGAGCTCATTCCAGGGCCTAAAGGGGCTCCAGAAGAGCTGGAGAGGGACTGGGAACAAGGAATGGAGGGACAGGACACAGGGAATGGCTTCAAAGTGAAATATGGGAGCCTTAGATGGGATCTTGGGAAGGAATTCCTGGCTGGGAGGGTGGGGAGGGGCTGGAATGGAATTCCCAGAGAAGCTGTGGCTGCCCCATCCCTGGAAGTGTCCAAGGCCAGCTTTTTCCAGTGGTGGGTGTCCCTTTCAGGGCAGAAATTTATTCCTGATATCCCATCCAAACTTGTTTTTAACTCCCCAAAAAATCCCCATCCCGGTGCTTCCAGGGATGCAAATCCCGGGATGTTTTTGCCCAACTCTTCTCCCTTCTTCATGGATCATCATCATCGTGGAAAGGTGACAGTGTTGCCACCATCCCAGAAATGCACCTTCCATGGAATCCTGGAATGGTTTGGATTGGAAGGAACCTTCCAGATCATCTCATTCCAAACCCTTTCCACGGGCAGGGACACTTCCCACTATCCCAGGTTGCTCCAACCCGGCCTTGAACATTCCAGGGATGGGGCAGCTGCAGCTTCTCTGGGAATTCTCTTCTGCTCCAGAGGATCCTGAAGGTCCCTTCCAACCCAACCCACTCCAGGATCCTCTGGAAGGTGCATTCCTGGGGTGGTGCCACCACCGTCACCTTTCCAGGTTGTTGGATTTCAGCTGCTCCACCCCCAAAGGATCCAATTCATTGACATTGTTCCCTTTGGAATATTTTTGGGACAATCACACGATTTTTTTGCAGCTATTTTATATATTTTTTAACCCAAAAATGACCTTTTTTAGCATCTCTTTGCCTCGATTTCATTTCTCTGGAATATATTGGATCACATATCCAGGCTGGGCAGGGCTGGAATATAAGAAATAATATCAGAAAATACCATTAAACTGCTCTTTTATTTGGGCATCTTTTCCCAATATTTTGATATCCTTTTTTTTTTTTTTTAATCCTAAATAAAATAAAAATGACTTCCCACAAACCAAATCTTAATTACCCAGGCAGGGAAATGCACTGAGGAGGCATTTTTTTCTTGCTGCCTCAGCAGTTTGATGTCCTTTGGAGCAGCCACTTTCCCTCCCTCCCTCCCTCCCTCCCTCCCACAAATCCACTTTGCAGCTGAGTAATAAGGTGGTTTTCTGGGAATTCCGGTGCTCCGAGTTTAGGGAAGCTGGGAAATCTGGGAGTGGGTGGGAATAAATAATCCAATTTGTGGGTGAATTAAAGGCTGAGGAGGAGGGGGATTGTGTTGTAAATATGTAAAGGTTATTGCTTCAAAATTATAAACTTGTTTTCCATGGAGAAAATTCCATTGGATCTCTTTAGGAAAGTCCTGAATGGAAGTGGGAAAAATGCCATGGGTTGTTCAGAATTTGTGGCTGAACTTGGTGGTTTCTTTATCTTTAAAATTAATTAAAACTCAGCAAAATGCTTGAAAAAAATGCTCTGACTGTTCTGTGGAACGGAATTTGGGGAATTTTCCATGGATGGGGTGGTGGGAAAAATCCCTGTGGGGTTTGTTTGCTGGGGGAATAAATGGGAAGAGGCTCCAAGTTTAGGAAACCTGGAAATCTGGGAGGGGAAATAAATAATCCAATTTGTGGGTGAATTAAAGGCTGAGGAGGAGGAGGAGGGGGATTGTGTTGTAAATCTAGAGGTGATTGCTTACAAATAATAAACCTCTTTTCCATGGATAAAATTCCATTGGATCTCTTTAGGAAAGTCCTAAATGGAAGTGGGAAAAAATGCTGTGGTTTGTCCAGAATTTGTGGCCGAACTTGGTGGTTTATCTTTAATTAAAAACCAGCAAAATGCTTGAAAAAAATGCTCTGATTGTTGTGTGGCACAGAATTTGAGGAATTTTCCATGGATGGAGTGGTGGGGGGAAAAAAAATCCCTGGGGGGTTTGTTTGCTGGGGGAATAAATGGGAAGAGGCTCCGAGTTAAGGAAACCTGGAAATCTGAGGGGGGGTGGGAATAAATAATCCAGTTTGTTGGTGAATTAAAGTCTGAGGAGGATTGTGTTGTGAATCTAGAGGTGATTGCTTAATAACTGTAAACTTGTTTTCCATGGATAAAATTCCTTTGGGTCTCTTTAGGAAAGTCCTGAATGGAAGTGGGAAAACTGCTGTGGGTTGTCCAGAATTTGTGGCTGAACTTGGTGGTTTATTTTTAAAATTAATTAAAAAGCACCAAAATGCTTGGAAAAAAATGCTCTGATTGTTCTGTGGCACAGAATTTGAGGAATTTTCCATGGATGGAGTGGTGGGAAAAATCCCTGTGGGGTTTGTTTGCTGGGAAAATAAACGGGAAGAGGCAAAGGAAAACTTTTCCTTTCCTGTTCAAATCCTGGAGTGAGGGGGGAGATCAAGGTGATAAAACAGGTGGTTGGAAAGGAAACCAATAAATCAGGAATGTTTGTTTGGTGTTGGGAAGGGACTGATGATTGGAGGGAGGGAAGGGCTGGAGACATGGAGGGCTCTGGAATGGGATGGGAGCTGCCCCACAAAAGGGCTCTGTGCAGGATTCCTCAGGGAAAGAGTGGAGTGTTCCCCTAAATTTCCCCTCTGGAAGTCCTTGCTCTTAATTAGGGAGTCCAGAGGAGCCCATGGAGATGCTCCAAGGGCTGGAGCCAGGCTGGGAGAGCTGGGAATGTTCACCTGGAGAAGAGAAGGATCCAGGGAAGACCTTGGAGCCCCTTGCAGGGCCTGAAGGGGCTCCAGGAGAGCTGGAGAGGGACTGGGGACAAGGGATGAAGGGACAGGACACAGGGAATGGCTTCAAAATGAAATATGGGAGCTTTAAATGGGATATTGGGAAGGAATTCCTGGCTGGGAGGGTGGGGAGGTGGTGGAAAGGAATTCCCAGAGAAGCTGTGGCTGCCCCTGGATCCCTGGAAGTGTCCAAGGCCAGGTTGGATGGAGCTTGAAGCAACCTGGACTAGTGGAAGGTGTTCCTGCCCATGGCAGGGGGTTGGAACTGGATGGTCTTTAAGATCCATTCTATTGTATTTTATATAAATTCCTAGGATATAAAAATACAGGGAATGGGATTGTTTTTTCCTCCTTTCCCAATTGTTTTCTATTTCCTCTTCTCCAAAGCCCAGCTGGACAAGGAGCACTTGTTCAGCTTTGCCATTTAGTGAACTGATATTCCTAAACCAGGGCATTAAAGAGAGGGAAAATAAACAATTACTGACCACTCTGGAATCTTTTCTAACCCATAAACCAAAGCTCAGGTGCTCCAGGGTGGGAATCCTGCATCCCAAAACACAAGGACGAGGGGAAAGTTTGGAGAGAGGATGAAGGGACATCCCAGAGCAAAAAGTGGCATTTTCAAGGAGTGATCCCAGACAGACCGAAGCCAGACTTTGAATCCCAAGGGACACCAAAACTGGTTTATAGGGACAAAAAGCTGGTTTATAGGGATTGGTTTATAGGGACTGGTTTATGAGGACTAAAAGCTGGTTTATAGGGTCTAAAACTGGGTTATAGGGATTGGTTTATGGGGACTAAAAACTGGTTTATAGGGACTAAAAACTGGTTTATAGGAACTAAAAGCTGGTTTATAGGGATTGGTTTATAGGGACTTGTTTATAAGGACTAAAAGCTGGTTTATAGAGTCTAAAACTGGTTTATAGGGACTAAAAACTGGTTTATAGGAACTAAAAGCTGGTTTATAGGGATTGGTTTATAGGGACTTGTTTATAAGGACTAAAAGCTGGTTTATAGAGTCTAAAACTGGTTTATAGGGATTGGTTTATAGGGACTAAAACTGGTTTATGGGGACTAAAAACTGGTTTATGGGGACTAAAAACTGGTTTATGGGGACTAAAAAGTGGTTTATGGGGACTAAAAAGTGGTTTATGGGGACTAAAAACTGGTTTATGGGGAACTGAAACTGGTTTATGGGGACTGAAAACTGGTTTATGGGGACTGAAAACTGGTTTATGGGGACTGAAAACTGGTTTATGGGGAACTGAAACTGGTTTATGGGGTCTAAAAACTGGCTTATGGGAACTAAAAGCTGGTTTATAGGAATTGGTTTATAGGGACTAAAAATTGGTTTATGTGGACTAAAATTGTTCAAAGTCACTAAAACTGGCTTAGTAAATACTGGTTTATAGGAATTGGTTTATGGGGACTAAAAAGTGGTTTATGGGGACTAAAAAGTGGTTTATGGGGACTAAAAAGTGGTTTATGGGGACTAAAAAGTGGTTTATGGGGACTAAAACTGGTTTATGGGGACTAAAACTGGTTTATGGGGACTAAAAACTGGTTTATGGGGTCTAAAAACTGGTTTATGGGGTCTAAAAACTGGTTTATGGGGTCTAAAAACTGGTTTATGGGGTCTAAAAACTGGTTTATTGGGAACTGAAACTGGTTTATGGGGACTAAAAACTGATTTATGGGGACTCAAAACTGGTTTATAAGGACTAAAAGCTAGTTTATAGGAATTGGTTTTTAGGGACTAAAAATTGGTTTATGTGGACTAAAATTGTTCATAGTCACTAAAACTGGCTTAGTAAATACTGGTTTATAGGAATTGGTTTATGGGGACTGAAAACTGGTTTATGGGGACTAAAAACTGGTTTATGGGGACTAAAACTGGTTCATAGTCACTAAAACTGGCTTAGTAAATACTGGTTTATAGGAATTGGTTTACAGGAATTAAATACTGGTTTATAGGGATTAAACAGTGATTTGGATAGATGGATGGTGCTGATTCTGCATGAGGAATTCCAAGGGATGTTCCAAGGGAAGCAGCCCCGGGAATTCTTTGGCCCTGCCGTGGTTTAGGCTCCGTTTGTTGGGAATAAATCAAATTTCATCCAGGTAGGAAACCCCAGCCAAGGAAGGGGGGGGGAAGGAGGAGACACTAAAACCAGGTTTTAAAAGCAAAACACCCCCTTAGAGATCCAATCCACAAAAAAAAACCCTAAAATCCAAGGAAACGTGGCCTGGAAAAGCCAGAGGGAAGAGATGCCCTGGCCAAGCAGAGTCCGTGCATGTGGTGTTTTCCTTGGAAAAAAAAACAATCCCTGGGATGTTTTTGGCAGCAGGAACCTCTTCCAGAGCGTTGGGAGCTCGGGATTCTCTCTGCCTGCTTTCCTTGGGAGCAGATCAGGAAGGTTTTAATCAGCCTGGGAGCTCTTCCTGCTGGGAACAGGAGGCTGAAATCAATCCCTGGGGTTTCCAATTCTGGATTCTTGGAGCGGGGAAGGTTGGGAAGGTCCAGCCCTGCTGGGTGAGCTCAGGGAGTCCCTTCTCTGGCAGCCAAAAATTGAGCTTTTTCTGCCTCTAATCCAACCTGGAAGTGGGTTTATTTGGGGTGGGGGAGCACCTGGAATGTGCTCACGGGCAAATCTGGGAGCTGCACTGGAAGTGGGAGCAGGGATGGGAAAGGGGAAGATTTCTCTGGGATAGGAATAGGTGGATGCAGCAGTGGAAGGAGTTTTGGTTGCAGCCAGATGGTCTGGGATGCTCTGGAAGAGGAAGGATTGCCTGGTCCTGAAAGGCTGGGAGAGCTGGGAATGTTCAGCCTGGAGAAGGGAAGGATCCAAGGAGGTCTTGGAGCCCCTTCCAGTGTCTAAAGGGGCTCCAGGAGAGCTGGAGAGGGACTTGGGACAAAGGATGGAGGGACAGGACGAAGGGAATGGCTGCAAAGGGACAGAGGGCAGGGATAGATGGGATACTGGGAAGGAATTCCTGGGCTGGGAGGGTGGTGAGAGGCTGGAGTGGAATTCCCAGCAAAGCTGTGGCTGCCCCATCCCTGGAAGCATCCAAAGCCAGGTTGGATCAACCTGGGCTAGCAGGAGGTATCCCATAGTTGGAATTCCAGGGTCTTTCAGGTCCCTCCCCACCCAAACCCTTCCACAATCACACGAAGAACCTTCTGCCTTTCCAGTTGTGCAGGAGACATTTGGATGGATCCACCTGATCCCTATCTACCACAACAACCAGCCATGGATAAACAAAAGACCTGGATGAGGTTTGATCCCAAGGAATTTGCCTTGCAGGGCCACCAGCAACCACAAGGTGAAGGAGACGGTCGCCCTGGAGCTGAGCTACGTCAACTCCAACCTGCAGCTGCTGAAGGAGGAGCTGGAGGAGCTCAACAGCAGCGTGGACATCTATCAGAACGACAGGTCCATCCCTGGGGACGGGTGGGAAGAGCTCCTGGATCCCTCGGGAATTCGGTTTTATCCCGAGGGTGTAATTTTGGGGAGATTGGGAAGGAATTTTTCCCTGGGAGGGTGGGGAGGTGGTGAGATGGAATTCCCAGTGGAGCTGTAGAAATGTCCAAGGGCAGGTTGGAGCAACGTGGGATAGTGGGAATTGTCCCCTGCCCACGGCAGGGGGTTGGAATTCCACGATCTTTCAGGTCCCTTCCAACCCAACCCATCCCATTATTCTCTACATTTGTGTGCCCATCCTGCTTTTCCTGGCACATGGGAATGCTGGGAACAGGGATGCAAAGACCAGGAGAGCACCAGTGACTCCAGGGGGTGATGGAATCCCAGTAGGACTAGGATGACCTGGGTGCTGGATTTTTTTTTAGGATCACAGGTCTCCTATAGAGACAAACCCAAGGAAACCCAAATCTCCACCATCTCCGTGTGTTTCCTGCACTCAGAGGGTTCTTTTGGAGTCTGAATTTAATCCTGGATAATGATCCTTCTTCTTCTGCCCGAAAACAGGGATTCGTGTATCCTCCCCAACATTCCCTGTCAGGGATTTTTGACTTTCCCAGCCTTGTTTGGCCTGGTTTAAAAAGAAAACAAGGGCAGCACCAACCCCAAACTCCTGCCCAGGACAAACAGAAGTCCCTTTGTTTGCTCCAGGCGTTGGATCCAAGTGGAAATCTCGTTAGGGAACGAGCGGTGACGGGTTTACTGCCCTAATTATGGCTCTTGGAGCTGTTTGTTCAGGATGAAATGGCTGGAAATGTGGGGGGAAAATTCCCTGCCCTTCTCCCCCTGGATTTTGTAGCTTCTTCTTCCTCTTTTCCTCGCTAATGAGCGATGGGATAACGAGTCATCAGGTTAATTTTGGAGGGAATGAGGGGGAGTTGTGGTGGGATCCTGCCTGTCCCACCTCTCATCCCAAATTTTCTTGTCCCTAAACCCATCCCTTGGGAGTTCAGGTGTCCAAGGGTGTGTGGGACATCCCTGATGGAAATCAGGGAACGAATCTGTGGAGCTGCAGGGGGCACAGCAGGTTCCCATTCCCTGTCTCTGTGTAGAGGAATTCCATGGTGGATCCAGCTTTGGGGCTCTTTGCAGGAATTCCTGTCTGCTCCAGGCTCTAATCCAGACCCTTTTTATCCTTCTTGGCATCAGAAAATCAGAATAGCCGTTAAATCCATGAGGGTGGGGAGGTGCTGGAAGAGAATTCCCAGAGAATCTGTGGCTGCCCCATTCCTGGAAGTATCCAAGGCCAGGTTGGACAAGGCTTGGAGAAACCTGGGATAGTGGGACGTGTCCTTACCCGTGGCAGGGGGTGGAACTGGATGATCTTTCAGGTCCCTTCCAACCCCAAAAATTCCATGAAAAGCAGAAGGTGGAGGAATAAGAGTGATGTTTTCAGGTTCTCTTTCTGCTGCTATTCCCAAATTATTTTTGCTCCGTTTTAGTCCCTGTCACTCAGGAACCTTCCAAGACTTGGAAACGAAACCCCAAATAAGTTGTTGTCTTTTCCAGTGAGTCCATCAGTGTCCCCATGATCCCTTTGGGATTGAAGGAGACCAAGGAGCTGGATTTGCTGATCCCACTGAAGGTGAGTGTTGTGCCCTGGATGGATGGAAGATGCTGAAGCAGCTGGAAAAAAAAAAAAAAAAAAGGCAATTCCTAGTTTGGAACAGCTGCAATAAAAATAAATTCTTGGGAAGAACCAAACTTAAAACATGGGAAAGTGGGAGATGAGGGTCTGGAAATGCTGGAGATTATCTGGAAAGAAGGAGAAAGTGGTTTTCCTTGTTTCCCTGTGGGCAGAGCTGGCAAATTGCTTGTCCAGAATTGTCTAAAATCCCCCTTTAAATCATAAAAATCTGTTTTGAGGGGTCACTCGAGGTTTTCTCCTGGTTTTTTTTGGGTTTTTTTCCATCCAGGATTTCATCAGTGAACACTATGGAGAGGAAGGTGTCCTGTTTGAGAAAGAAATCAAGGAGTTCATGGAGCTGAGGCAGGTTGGTGTCCCTTGGGATGCAAAGTCTGGCTTTGGCCTGTCTGGGATCACTCCTTGAAAATGCCACTTTTTGCTCTGGGATGTCCCTTCATCCTCTCTCCAAACTTTCCCCTCGTCCTTGTGTTTTGGGATGCAGGATTCCCACCCTGGAGCACCTGAGCTTTGGTTTATGGGTTAGAAAAGACTCCAGAGTGGTCAGTAGTTGTTTGTTTTCCCTCTCCTTAATGGCCTGGTTTAGGAATATCAGTTCACTAAATGGCAAAGCTGAACAAGTGCTCCTTGTCCAGCTGGGCTTTGGAGAAGAGGAAATAGAAAACAATTGGGAAAGGAGGAAAACAATCCCATTCCCTGTATTTTTATATCCTAGAAATAGATAGAAAATACAATGTAATGGATCTTAAAGACCATCCAGTTCCAACCCCCTGCCATGGGCAGGGACACCTTCCAGTAGCCCAGGTTGCTTCAAGCTCCATCCAACCTGGCCTTGGACACTTCCAGGGATCCAGGGGCAGCCACAGCTTGTCTGGGAATTCCATTCCAGCCCCTCACCACCTTCCCAGCCAGGAATTCCTTCCCAATATCCCATTTAAAGCTCCCATGTTTCAGTTTAAAGCCATTCCCTGTGTGCTGTCCCTCCATCCCTTGTCCCCAGTCCCTCTCCAGCTCTCCTGGAGCCCCTTTAGGCCCTGGAAGATGCTCTGAGGTCTCCCTGGATCCTTCCCCTTCTCCAGGCTGATCCACCCTGATTCTCAGGGAGTCTTTGGGGGGGGTCTCAGCCTCAGGGATCTTCCCCCCTCTTTTCCCACTCCCACATCTCCTCTGCCATCCCCCAGGCCATGCGCACGCCGAGCCGCAACGAAGCCGGGCTGGAGCTGCTGATGGAATATTACAACCAGCTCCACTTCCTCGAGAGCCGCTTCTTCCCTCCCTCCAAACCCCTGGGGGTCTTCTTCCACTGGTTGGTGCCGCTTCCCCCATCCCTCCCGGGGCACTGAGAGGGAGTTGGGATCAAACCTCCGCGATGGGGGAGACGGAGGAGCTCGGCTTGCTGGGCGCTGGGGTGGGTTAAATTAGGGGAGGAAGGGGAAATGTGATGAAGCACGATGGGAGTGGTGGCTCCCACTTGGAGCACCGACCACCCTCCAGGCTCCTCCTTCATCCACAGGCAAGGATGGAGTGGTTTGGGTTGGAAGGGACCGTGAAACCACCTTGTTGTGACCCCCTGGAGGGCCGTGCCGGGGGGTTGGGGAGCTGCTGACCCTTCCCTCGTGCAGGTACGACTCGCTGACGGGGGTGCCGTCCCACCAACGGGCTCTGGCCTTCGAGAAGGGCAGCGTCCTCTTCAACCTGGGCGCCCTGCACACCCAGATCGGGGCGCGCCAGGCCCGCGCCGCCCTGCCCGGCCTCAACCAGGCCATCGACGCCTTCCAGAGGGCAGCGGGTACGTTGGGGGCCGCCGGCATCATCAACCACCCACCCCAGGGCAGGGGAGGGGACCTGGGGGATGGGGGATGAATGCTGGGGGGGATTGGAGGGAAAGGATGGTGAATGATGGCTGCTTATAAATATATGTATATTGTGTTTGTAAATATATACACTCTCTCTCTATTTATATATCTATTATATATAGTATATATATTATATTTTATATACTATATATAATATAAATATGCTATATATTCTATAGTAGAGAGTATATATAGTATATATACTATATATTATATCTATAGTAGAGAATATGTATGCTATATATACTATATATAGTAGAGTATATATAATACATATACTATATATATTCTGTGTAATATATAGAGACTATATATAATGCATATACTATATATATCATATATAGTGTATATAATATATATACTATATATAATATAGAGAGAATATATACTATATATACTACATATGAAATATATATTGCCTACATTATATTTTATGTATTATATACAATAACATACTTGTATATATAATATATGCTAATATATATGTTCATATATTAATATAGTATGAATATAAATATACTATTATATAGTATTGTATATACTATTATATATTATATATTATATATATAGTATGCATATAGTATATATACTATATGTAATATATATTATAGTATATAGTAGATATATACATAAAAGATTGATATAAAATATACTAATATGCTATACAATATATATATTACATGTAATATATATACTATATACTATAGTATATTGTATATACTATTATATATTAAATAATATTAATTTATTATTATATAATATAGTATAATATATATACTATTACATATTATCATAACATAATATATATGTAATATAATAGTGTATATATTTTATAATATTTATTATAATGTTCTATATAATATATAATTGATAAATACATTCTATATATTATTATATAGAATATGGTATTCTATATATAATATAGAATCATGTCATATATAATTAGATGTTAGATATAATATATATATTATGCATAATAAATATATTATATATATTTTATATATATTATTTTAGAACAGTTTGGTTTTAAAGGAAAACAGGTGTGGAGCCATTTTGGGTGTTGTCACCTGTAGTCATCCAGCAACATTAAAACATAAAATTGACACTTTTGTGTCCCTTGAACGTGTAAGGGTAGGAAGAGAAGGAAAGGAAAGCCATCAGTATTCCCATCTATCTCCACATATTCATGCTGGATGCAGTGATGGACCTTGGTGGTCGCAGCTTCCATGTGTGCTGGTTGAAGTGGTGGCCACAGTCCCATCAGAGGGGTGGTCTCAATCCCTCGAGTGTGGGGGACACCTGCCGTGGGGGTAGCATGTTGGATGTGTAAATGGAATTTCTCCTGCACTGCTGGTGGGGATCCAAAAACCTGACCCTGCTGCTTCCAAGCCCCATGACCCCCAAGGAGCTTCTCCCTCATGCAGGTGCCTTTAACTACTTGAAGGAGAACTTCTCCAACGCTCCCAGCCTGGATATGAGCGCCCCTTCCTTGGACATGCTGGTGAGGCTGATGGTGGCCCAGGTCCAGGAGTGTGTCTTTGAGAAGATGACCTTGCTCCGTGCCCAGAACGACTTCCTGGCCCGGCTGCAGCTCGCTCAGGAGGCAGCAAAGGTGAGGTTTTGGGGGAGGAGAGGATTCCATAGAATCAGCTGGGTTGGAAAAGACCCTGGAGGTGATCGAGTCCAACCTGTGCCCCAACCCCACCTTGGCACCCAGCCCATGGCACCAAGTGCCACGTCCAGGCTCTGCTTCACCCCCCCAGGGACAGGGACTCCACCCCCTCCCTGGGCAGCCCATCCCAAGGTCTCTGGAAAGAACTTCTTCCTGATATCCAACCTCACCCTGCTCTGGCACAGCTCAGGGCTGTGTCCCCTTGTCCTGGGAGCAGAGCCCGAACCCCCCCAGCTCCCCCCTCCTGTCAGGGAGTTTTGGAGAGTGCTGAGGTGTCCCCTGAGCCTCCTCCTCTCCAGGCTGAGCCCCCCCAGCTCCCTCAGCCTCTCCTCATGGCAATTGTGCTCCAGTCCCTTCCCCAGCCTCGTTGCTCTTCTCTGCCCCTGCTCCAGCCCCTCCATGTCCTTCCTGAGCTGAGGGCCCCGAGCTGGACACAGCACTTCAGGGGTGGCCTCCCAGGGACAGAATCCCTGCCCTGCTCCTGCTGCCACCCTGTCCCTGAGCCAGGCCAGGATCCATTGGTTTTTTGGCCCCCTGGGCACCCCTGGGCTCGTGTCCCGCTTCTGTCAATCTGCACCCCCACATCCCTCTGTCTCCAGCCACTCTTTCCCACCTGCAGAGCTCTGTGGGATTGTTGTGGCCAAAGTGCAGGACCCCTCACTTGGCCTTGTTGAACCCCACACCGTTGGACTTGATGGGACGTCAGTGTGGTCAACAGAACCCTCCAGGAGAGGACAACCCGCTGGTGTATCTCCTGATGGACGTCCCCTATCTCTTGTCCCCTCTCTCCTCGCAGGTGGAGGATGTCTACTCGCTGGTGCACCAGACCATGACCCAGCCCCACGTGAAGGACTACGTTCCCTTCTCCTGGACCACCATGGTGCACGTCAAGTCGGAGCATTTCAAAGCCCTCTCCCACTACTTCGCTGCCATCGCCCTCTGTGACTGCCCCGGTGAGTTCCCACCTTGGGAGGAGCTTCCCACTCAGCTGGTTCCACATGGCAGCTTGGAATCTTGGGGGGGGGTGTGGGGGAGGATTTCGAAAGAAAGGAGGCATGAATAGGTAGATGGATCCAAATCCCGGAGGTTTTGGGATGCTCTGAGCTGGGGATCTTCTTCATCCACTCAGCAATTCCTGCCCAGGGCAGATTTCTCCACCCCCCCCCCATTTCTGGTTGCCACAGGGAAAAGTCTTCCTTAAGAAAGGGAGCAAAAAGGTGTCACCTGCTGTCCCCTTTGGGACTGGGGGGCTAAACAGGGGTTCACCTGCCTGCTGCCCACACCTGTGTCCTCAGCCCACCATCCTTTGAGCCACCTCCTGTTGGAAGCTCCAAAAATTAAAAAGAACCCCCAAAATATCTTGAATTCAATTCCCAACCTCATGGCTGGATGGGGGAGCCTGAGGGTGGTGGGGTGCTGGCAGCAGGGGTCCACGTGGCTGTGCTGGGCTGGGGTGTCTCCCGTGGAATCAGCTGGAGTTTGGACGCAGGACGTGCCCCCTCATCTCCATCTGCGCCATCGCCGACACCCTGCGAGCGATTCTGGGACAAGCAGAAGCTCTGGGGGTGGGCAGCAGATGGGCACCCTGACCTTTGGTGCCACCTCATCGCCTGGTGGGTGGCTGAGGAGGTTTTTTTTTCGAGGCACGGCTGCCAAAACCGGTGCTGTGCCCGTGACGCCGGTGGCTGCCAGACTGTCCTGGCACCCTCCCCCGCTCCAGAGCCTGCCCAGAATCCTCTCCCCGGGCTTGTGGCACGGGGGTGTTGCAGATGGATTGATGGAGGAGACGGGAGAGAGTGGGATCCTTTGGGGTTGGAGCAGCCTGAAGGCTGGAGAAGCAGGAGAGGATGATGATGGAGATGGGTTTGGGTGGGGTCGCAAAGCACAGGGAAAACCTTTCCCCTAAAATTTGGGAGCTGTTTGGTGTCCTGGTGAATTTAGGGCACCAAGGGAAGCAGCAATCTGCAGGAAATGCCTAATTTGGGGAATTTTTTTTTTACCTGCTGTTGAGATCTGCCTCTCCCTGACCTCCCTGTCAGAATAACAAATCTTTTGCTTCCGTAACCAGCTGGCAACAAACTCCTTGCTCTGCAGATTAATCCCCCAGGGAATGCTGACATGGCAAGAGCTGGCACAGGCAGAGCTCCCAGCCCCGGAGGTGCCACTTCCCAACCCTCTGGATGCCGATGCCAGGCTGCTCACCAGGCTTTTGGGATCCTTTGTTTGGCCCAGCAAAGCTTCCTGGAATTTTTTGGGCTGCTGCTTCTCACACTCTGTGCCCAGGGAAGGAGATCCCTGAGAGCCAGAGGGGATTAGGAACAGCTT
This sequence comes from Pyrocephalus nanus, assembly GCA_038380795.1. NCBI lineage: Eukaryota > Metazoa > Chordata > Aves > Passeriformes > Tyrannidae > Pyrocephalus > Pyrocephalus nanus. The sequence goes on from CM076261.1 coordinate 95,468,149, forward strand.
TGGCTGGAAATTGGGGTTTAAAGAGCCCAGTGTGGGGCTTGGAGAGCCTGGGAGAGCTGTATCCATGTATCCATGTCCGTGTCTCCATGGAAAAACCCCTTGGTTGCATTGTGAGCTCTGTGCCTGTGCGGGGTTCCCTGGCACAGCAGGGAGGGCTCAGCTCCCTCATTAATTAATTAATTACACTTTAATCAGCCTGTTCTTGAGTGACAGGCTGGGAGAGCTGGGAATGTTCACCTGGAGAAGAGAAGGATCCAGGGAGACCTGAGAGCCCCTTCCAGGGCCTGAAGGGGCTCCAGGAGAGCTGAAGAGGGACTGGGGACAAGGGATGGAGGGACAGGACACAGGGAGTGGCTTCCCACTGCCAGAGGGTTAGATGGGATATTGGGAAGGAATTCTTGGCTTGGAGGGTGGGGAGGAGGAGCTGGAATGGAATTCCCAGAGAAGCTGTGACTGCCCCTGGATCCCTGGAAGTGTCCAAGGCCAGGTTGGAGCAACCTGGGCTACTGAAAGGTGTCCCTGTCCAGGGCAGGGGGTAGAACTGGATGATCTCCCAGGTCCCTTCCAAACCAAACCATTCCCTGATTTTCTGTTTTGTCTCCACCTCCAGGTGGGGAAAAGTCAGGGCTCCCTATTTCCAATCTGCTTCCAGATGGGAGCAAAGGAAGGAAGGAGGCAAAAGAGCCTGATATTGTGCTGTGCCCAGGACAAATCCTACCCTTAATCCCAAATCATGGGAGAGTTTTCACTGGGATAACTCACCCCTGTGCCCATCAGTGATGTCCTGGTTGTCCCAGGCTTTGACTGGACAAGAGGAAGGTGCTGCTGAAATTACTGGGGCCCCCTGAACGTGGGTGTGGCTTCCTTGTCCCCACTGCCAGGGTGTCCTGGGTGGCCCTGACCTCTCTCTGAGCCCATTCCCACCCTTTTCTTTCCCACAGTGGCCTCAGAATCTGAGCTTCCAGAGCAGGAGAAGGCCTTCATGCAATTCCACCTCACCATGCCGGAGGGGCCATCGCTCCATGTTCTGCTTCAGGATCCCGAGGAGAGGAGGAAGTTGGGTGAGCACCTCTGTGGTGGGGACAAAGCTCCTTCAGGATTGGTCTCCACAAAGGGACGGGATGAAATTTTAGAGGGGGATCTCTCCGTGCAAAGACACTTTTTGGTGGGATTTCTTGGCAAACAGGCTCTCCTGGGAGGGCAGGAAAGCATCACAATCTCCTTTAGGGAGTTGGGGACCAGCTCGTGGTGCCTTCACCAACCTGTCCAGCTGTGTTTGGCAATGAAAGCTCCAGGTGTTCTGAGCCAGGTGACAGCATCCTCCTGGAGAAATCCATAGGGACATGGAGAATCCTGGAAGCTCCCCTTGGTTTGGGCTTGGCTTGACTTGGCTTGACAGTAAAACCTCCAGGGATTCTGAGCCAGGTAATGTCACCCTCCTGGAGAAATCCATAGGGACATGGAGATCCTGGAAGCTCTTTGGTTTGGGCTTGGCTTGGCAGTAAAACCTCCAGGTGTTCTGAGCCAGGTGACATCACCCTGATGGAGAAATCCATAGGTACACGGAGATCCTGGAAGCTCCTGGGCTTGGGCTGCTGACTTGGCTCGATCACAAGCCGCAGCAGATGCTTCAGGGGGTGGCTTTTTTAGCTGCAGCAAAAAAAGCTTGGGAGACAAGAACTTCCTCCCATGCGGATTTTTCAGCTCCAGGGGAAGAACAGAACGTTGCTTGTTTAGCTGGAGCCGTGTTTTGGCAGCTCCTCCCCAGCGAGAGCAAGCTCAGCACCCTCAGTTCAGGTTGTCACCTCCTGGGGCTCTGCCCCCTCCTTGCAGCACGTGGAAAAGGAGACAATTCCCACCAGGAATGAGTTGGGCAAAGTCCCCTCAGCTGCTCAGCTGGATTTCAGTGGGGATGGGAGGTGGAGAACCTCCAAAACGAACCCCAAAATCAGCATTGTGGCAACACCACCCCAACCCCCTCAGCTGTTTTCATCGGGTTTGTTCCACATTCCAGCTCTTCCTGATTTTTCCTGTGGGGAGCGAGCTCTGCTCAGCATCAGCTGGTGGATAATGGATGTGCAGCACCAGCCTCAGCTTGGTTTTGGTTTAAAGGAAGGGAAGAAACCCAGAGAGGTTGGGAATTCCCCACCCCTGGAAGTCTCCAAGGCCAGGTTGGCCGGGACTTGGAGCAACCTGGGCTGTGGAAGATGTTCCTGCCCTGGGCAGAGGGCTGGAACGAGATGATCGGGAAGGTCCCTTCCAGCCCAAATTGTTCTGTGATTTTTAAACTTGGGACATTAAAATCATCTCCTTGGGAGGATATTTATTGCCCTCTTCCCTCGTCTCTTGATCTCATGGGATTGTGTTTTATCAGACATATTGTATTCCATCATCTTTAGCAGAGTGGAGCCAAAAGCTTGCACAACTTTCAAGCCCCTCCCCTATTCCTTTATATTTTTCTATTCCTTATATTCCTCTGTTCCTCTTAGTTAGTATTATTATTATTTTTTTAAAAAATTATTTTATTATTTTTAATTCTTAATTCTTATTTTTATTATTTTATGCAGTGACAGGACATGAGGGAATGGCTTTAAGCTGAAGGAGGGTACACTTAGATTGGATATTAGGAAGGAATTCTTCTTCCCTGTCCAGCCTGGAGAAGGGAAGGCCCCAGGGAGACCTTGGAGCCCCTTCCAGCTCCTAAAGGGGCTCCAGGAGAGCTGGAGAGGGACTGGGGACAAGGGATGGAAGGACAGGACACAGGGAATGGCTTCCCACTGCCAGAGGGCAGAGTTAGGTGGGATATTGGGAACGAATTCTTGGCTGGGAGGGTGGTGAGGGGCTGGAATGGAATTCCCAGAGAAGCTGTGGCTGCCCCATCCCTGGAAGTATCCAAGGCCAGGTTGCATCAACCTGGGCTAGTGGAAGGTGTCCCTGCCCACAGGCAGGGGCTTGGAACTGGATGATCTTCCAGGTCCCTTCCAACCCAAACCATTCCTTGATTCCACGATTATTATTATCACTATTATCCCCCATCATTTACCAGCCCTTCCTTGCTGACATCGAGTGCTTTGCTCAAATACAACTGACGCCCTTGTGCAACCGATTTTTTTTTTTTGGGGGGGTAGAAGGGGAATCTCCTCCTCTCTGTTTTCCATCCGACCCCAAAACATTCCCCCCCGTTAGGAAACTTCCTCGGGAGCCTGGAGCGGAGCCGATCCTCTCCCTGGATTCTGTTGCCCCCGTGTGTCCCGAGCCTGAAACGCTCCAGGCACGGGCGTTTCCAAGCGACGTCTACACACCCGGGGAGAGCTTTTTTTTGGAGTTTAGCCTTGGAAACGGGTGCCTCGGTTGCGGTCTGTGGCAGGGGAGATGTTTGCTCTGATATCCGTGGGTTACCATGATTTCTGCTCCTCGGGCTGTTTTCCCGCCGCGTCCTTTTCCCGAGGGTCGCAACCTGTGGAAGGCAAGTGGGGAGGAGCGAAGAGGGGGATGAAGAGGATGGAGAGCAGGACCTGCAGGGCAAGGAGAAGGTTTGGCTTAGTCTGGGAAACGGGGAGAGGTGTTGCACCTTCCCCAAAGGCTGATCCAGGAGGACGGGGCCAGCTTGTTCTCCACCTTCCCAGCTCCCAGAGGACGCAAGGCACAGAGAGAGAAGTTAATTTGCGGGAGGAGATTGAGGTTAAGCTTTAGGAGGGACTTCGGGGGCGGCACGACGCCGGTTTTCAGGAACATCTGCCGGCTCCGGCGCCGGGGGAGCCAAGTAGGTCACCCTTCAAGGTCCCTTCCCAGCCCTACATGGAGGGCTCGAGCTGAGGGGCTGGGAACGACCCCATTTAGAGCCTCCAGCAGGCTGGGAACGTGACTGGGCTGTTCCTGAGTCACTCCAGGGTGTCACAGCCCCAGGGAAGCTGCTCCCCATCCGTGGGCAGCCGAGCGAGCGGGAGCGGCGCCGGAGCTGCTCCGCTCCCAACCGAGATCCCTCTGCTCCCTCCCAGGCAAAGCCCACCTGAAAAAAGCCATCATGAAGCACGAGGAGGCCATGAGGATCCACGGGCTGTGCAAGATCCTCAGGAAGATGGACATCCTGCAGGAGGTCCTGTCCTTCGCCCACAAGCGCTCCCTGAGCAAGTACTCGGAGATCGACCACGAGGAGGATTTCTTCGAGACGGGAGATGCCCCAGACATCCACCGTGAGTGGGGTGGGGGGGATTTTTGCAGCTGGGGAGGGGGTTTTGGGGGATTTTTCACAGGGTGGGGAAGCTCCACAGTGAGTTCATGGTGTGGCGGCGGGGGGGTGGGTTCCTTGCCCGTGGGACTGAATGCTCTTTAAATTCCTCTCCAGCCTGCCCTATTCCAGCATTCTCTGCTGCCTGAGCAGGTCCTGGTTCTTATGGCTCCCACCACCCCTCCTTGGGTGACGTGGAGGTAGAGATTACCCCCACAACCCCCTGAGGTCACCCACTTTGTGTGTGTTTGTTTTTTTCTCTGCCCACCACCAGCCAAAACCCACCAGAAGCCCGAGATCAAACCCCCCAACTTCTCCCAGGTGAAGGTGACCGACCTCTTCCACAGGCTGGTAGGTACAGCTTCCAGGATGGAGGATCTCCCAAGGGATCAGACATTCCCCTCCTCCTCCTCCTCCCCTGCATGCTCTGCTTTGCCTGCTTTCCTTCCTCCCCCAGCCTCTCCTCCCTCTCCCAGGCAGTTTTCCAAGGAGGATGAGCCGCCTCCTCACTGGCAGGAAGAGGGTTGGGAGGGCACAGATCCGTCTCCACGAGACCTAAATGGGTCACAAAGCTCCTCTGGGAGCTGGCACGGGAATTTTGGGGGGCTTTTGACCCAAGGGAGCCCCTGAGAGGAAGGTTTGTGGGGCAGGAGGCAGCAGGAAAATCCCACTGGAGCTTTATCCCGATCCTTTCAGGTTTGTGGGGTCTTGGGGAACAGGACTGGGTTTCAAGGCTGAACTTTGGGGTTTCTGTGGGGTCTGGCTGTGCTGCCCCCACCCCCGGGCACGCCAAGGAGAGGTTGTCCTCTCTGCTCTTGGACATATCCAGGGATATCCTGTTCCAGTGGGAATGGAAAAGTAGGAAAAAAACAGGAAAACAGGAAAGATTTGAGGGGAATCAGACCCTGAAGAGGTGATCTGTCCCACCACCTCACCCCCTCCTCCCTGTGGGTGGGTTTGACCCAAGAAGGACCCAAGAGAGCCTTAAAAGGAAGGGTTTTGGGGGGCAGGAGGCGGCAGGAAAATCCCACTGCAGCTTTATCCCGATCCTTTCAGGTTTGTGGGGTCTTAGGGAACAGGACTAAGGTTCAGGGCCGAGCTTTGGGGTTTCTGTGGGGTCTGGCTCTGCTGTCATTGGGCACCCCATGGAGAGGTTGTGCATCTGTGCCCTTGAACAGATCCAGGGTTATCCCGTGGGAATGCAAAAGTAGGAAAAAGGCAGGAAAACGGGAAAGATATGAGGGAAAACAGCCCCCAAAGAGGTGACCTGGACCACCCCCAGCATCTCCCAGATAAAACCCCTCAACCTCCAGCATCCCTCCTTGGATGATGATTTTTTTATTCCTGCAAAACACGGAGTTTCTTCCTCCGCCCCCTCTCTCCATCCCTGGAATTGCAAGGCCACAAATCCTCAGGGGAGAGTTGTTCCTGCACCAAAAGGTGCTTTCCACATTTCTGCCTCCCCCCAGGGACCCCTGTCGGTCTTCTCTGCCAAAAATAAGTGGTATCCAGCAAGGAGAGTCCACCTGATGAGGGGAGAGAACGGATTTGGGTTCACCCTGAGGGGAGACTCGCCCGTCCTCATCGCCGGTGTCATCCCGGGGGGCTGCGCTGCCGTGAGTATTCCGGGTTCCTGCTCTTCCCAGGCTGGAATTGAGGGGTTTTTTTGAGGGATACCAGGTGGTTTTAGGTAATCTCAAGTTCCTGCTGTTCCCATGCTGGAATTGAGGGGGGGTTTGAGGGATATCAAGTGGTTTGGGGTCTTAAAAGAGCATTGGTGAGCTCAGGTGGAGACTCATCCCTGCAGGATTCCAGCCTGGGTTCCCAGGGGGGATGAGTATTCCAGGTTCCTGCTATTCCCAGGCTGGAATTGAGGGGTTTTTTGAGGGATATCAGGTGGTTTGGGGTCTTAGAAGTGCATTGGTGAGCTCAGGAGGAGACTCATCCCTGCAGGATTCCAGCCTGGATTCTTGGAGAGCTGTACTGCCACGAGTATTCCAGGTTCCTGCCATTTCCAGGTTGGAACTGAGGGGTTTTTTGAGTGATACGAAGTGGTTTTAGGTAATCCTAAATTCCTGCTGTTCCCAGGCTGGAACTGAGGGGTTTTTTGAGGGATATCAGGTGGTTTTGGCTCTTAAAACAGCATTGGTGAGCTCAGATGGAGACTCATCCCTGCAGGATTCCAGCCTGGGTTCCCAGAGGGGCTGAGTATTGCAGGTTCCTACTATTCCCAGGCTGGAACTGAGGGTTTTTTTGAGGGATAGCAGGTGGTTTTAGGTAATCCCAAATTCCTGCTGTTCCCATGCTGGAATTAAGGGTTTTTTTGAGGGATATCAGGTGGTTTGGGGTCTTAAAAGAGCATTGGTGAGCTCAGGTGGAGACTCATCCCTGCAGGATTCCAGCCTGGGTTCCCAGGGGGGATGAGTATTCCAGGTTCCTGCTATTCCCAGGCTGGAATTGAGGGGTTTTTTGAGGGATATCAGGTGGTTTGGGGTCTTAGAAGTGCATTGGTGAGCTCAGGAGGAGACTCATCCCTGCAGGATTCCAGCCTGGATTCTTGGAGAGCTGTACTGCCACGAGTATTCCAGGTTCCTGCCATTTCCAGGTTGGAACTGAGGGGTTTTTTGAGTGATACGAAGTGGTTTTAGGTAATCCTAAATTCCTGCTGTTCCCAGGCTGGAACTGAGGGGTTTTTTGAGGGATGTCAGGTGGTTTTGGCTCTTAAAACAGCATTGGTGAGCTCAGATGGAGACTCATCCCTGCAGGATTCCAGCCTGGGTTCCCAGAGGGGCTGAGTATTGCAGGTTCCTACTATTCCCAGGTTGGAACTGAGGGTTTTTTTGAGGGATAGCAGGTGGTTTTAGGTAATCCCAAATTCCTGCTGTTCCCATGCTGGAATTAAGGGTTTTTTTGAGGGATATCAGGTGGTTTGGGGTCTTAGAAGTGCATTGGTGAGCTCAGGTTGAGACTCATCCCTGCAGGATTCCAGCCTGGGTTCCCAGGGGGGATGAGTATTCCAGGTTCCTGCTATTCCCAGGCTGGAATTGAGGGGTTTTTTGAGGGATATCAGGTGGTTTTGGGTCTTAGAAGTGCATTGGTGAGCTCAGGAGGAGACTCATCCCTGCAGGATTCCAGCCTGGATTCTTGGAGAGCTGTACTGCCACGAGTATTCCAGGTTCCTGCCATTCCCAGGCTGGAACTGAGGGGTTTTCTGAGTGATTCAAAGTGGTTTCAGGTAATCCTAAATTCCTGCTGTTCCCAGGCTGGAACTGAGGGTTTTTTTGAGGGATATCAGGTGGTTTTGGCTCTTAAAACAGCATTGGTGAGCTCAGATGGAGATTCATCCCTGCAGGATTCCAGCCTGGGTTCCTGGGAGGCTGATTATTCCAATTCTTGCTATTCCCATGCTGGAACTGTGAGGGGTTTTTTGAGGGATACCAGGTGGTTTTAGGTAATCCCAAATTCCTGCTGTTCCCAGGCTGGAATTGAGGGGTTTTTTGAGGGGTATCAGGTGGTTTGGGGTTTCAAAACTTTCATTGATGAGTTCAGGAGGAGACTCATCCCTGCAGGATTCCAGCCTGGGTTCTTGGGAGGCTGATTATTCCAGATTCTTGCTATTCCCATGCTGGAATTGAGGGAGTTTTTGAGGGATATCAGGTGGTTTGGGGTGTTAAAAGTGCATTGGTGAGCTCAGCTGGTGACTCATCCCTGCAGGATTCCAGCCTGAATTCCCAGGGGGCTGATTATTCCAGGTTCCTGCTATTCCCATGCTGGAACTGAGGGGGTTTTTTGAGGGATACCAGGTGGTTTTAGGTAATCCCAAATTCCTGCTGTTTCCATGCTGGAACTAAGTGATTTTTTTAAGGGATAACAGGAGGTTTTGGGTCTTAGAAGTGCATTGGTGAGCTCAGATGGAGACTCATCCCTGCAGGATTCGAGCCTCGGTTCCCAGGAGAGCTGAATATTCCAGCTTCCTGCTATTCCCAGGCTGGAACTGAGGGGGGTTTTGAGGGATATCAAGTGGTTTGGGGTCTTAAAAGAGCATTGGTGAGCTCAGGTGGAGACTCATCCCTGCAGGATTCCAGCCTGGGTTCCTGGGAGGCTGATTATTCCAATTCTTGCTATTCCCATGCTGGAACTGTGAGGGGTTCTCTGAGGGATACCAGGTGGTTTTAGGTAATCCCAAATTCCTGCTGCTCCTAGGCTGGAACTGAGGAGTTTTTTGAGGCATACCAGGTAGTTTTAGGTAATCTCAAATTCTTGCTATTCCCATTCTGGAACTGAGGGTTTTTTTGAGGGATTACCAGGTGGTTTTAGGTCTCGGTGGAGACTCATCCCTGCAGGATCCCAGCCTGGGGGTTGCAGGTGGGTGTCAGGGGACAACTGAGATGAATTTTTAGGGAACAATAGGGAGGTTTGCTCCGATTTTTAACTGCTGGCTGCCCACCCAGCTGCCTTATCCCTCATTTTGGGATGTGAGGATGGATGGAACAGGATGGCAAGCCTGTAAAACAGGTTGTTCCACTGAAAACTCACTGTAGGGACCCTGTGGTGTATCAAGGGCAACTTTTTTATCCAGCAGATCCTGGAGAACCGTGCTGGGATGCCCAAAAGGTCTCCCAGCTCCCTCAACATCCACCAGCCATCCAGAGGCTGGAATCTCTGTAACAACACTGGATCTTAACAGCAGGATCCCATCCCTTTTTTTGGGAGACCAGAATCTTCTCCAAGACCATTTATGGTCCATAGCAGGGCCACAGTTGTGTCACCTCCTCACTTTGGAGAAGGGAAGGCTCCAGGGAGACCTTGGAGCCCCTTCCAAGAAAAGGGGGAGAGGGAGAGCTGGAGAAGGAATTTGGGCAAGGGATGGAGTGACAGGACACAGGGAATGACTTCAAACTGAAACATGTGAGCTTTAAATGGGATATTGGGAAGGAATTCCTGTCTGGGAGGGTAGGGAGGGTTTGGGCTGGAATTCCCAGAGAATCTGTGGCTCCCCCATCCCTGGAAGCACTCCGGGCCACACTGAACAGGGCTCGGGGAAGCAACAGAACAACACGGCTTGGAATTCACCTGGAAAACCATTCCACGAGAATCTGGGATGCTCCACGAGCTCTGACTCATCCCTCTTCCCGCTCTCCCTGCAGGCAGCCGGGCTGAAGGAGGGCGATTACATCGTCTCGGTGAGCGGCCGGGACTGCCGGTGGGCCAAGCACGCCGAGGTCGTGCAGCTCCTCAAGAGCTGCGGCGCCGACGGCGTCGACGTCGCCGTCATCACCCTGAACGGCTCTGAGGCGCCCCGGGCCGTAAGTCACCTCCTGAACCTTGGGGATTCCACCCCCCCACTCCCACCATGGCCGTGGGAGACCACGCCCTGGAAGATAAGGCGTTAATTTGGTTGGGATTAACGAAGAGTTTGGTTTCGAGCCAAAAAAATTGCTCCTTTGGCACGGCAAGGAGTGTTACGGGGGTCGGGTTCTGATGGCAATGGTTAAGGTTTAGTGGCAATATTTGGGTTCAAAGTACAATATTGAGGTCCTAATGACAGTATTTGAGTTCTAATAACAATATTCAAGTTCTAATGACAATATTCAAGTTCTAATGACAATACTCAGGTTCTAATGATAATATTCAGGTTCTAATGACAATATTCAGGTTCTAATGACAATATTCAGGTTCTAATGAAAATATTCAAGTTCTAATGACAATATTCAAGTTCTAATGACAATATTCAGGTTCTAATGACAATATTCAGGTTCTAATGACAATATTCAGGTTCTAATGACAATATTCAGGTTCTAATGAAAATATTCAAGTTCTAATGACAATATTCAAGTTCTAATGACAATATTCAGGTTCTAATGACAATATTCAGGTTCTAATGACAACATTCAGGTTCTAATGACAATATTTGGGTTCTAGTTAGAATATTCAAGTTCTAGTGTCAATATTCAGGTTCTAATGACAATATTCAGGTTCTAATGACAACATTCAGGTTCTAATGACAATATTTGGGTTCTAGTTAGAATATTCAAGTTCTAGTGTCAATATTCAGGTTCTAGTGACAATATTTGGGTTCTAATTAGAATATTCGGGTTCTAATGACAATATTTGGGTGTTAGTTACAATATTTGGTTTCTAATTAGAATATTCGGGTTCTAATGACAATATTTGGGTTTTAGTTACAATATTTGGGTTCAAAGTGTATTATTTACATTCTAAAGACAATATTCGGGTTCTAATGACAATAGTCGGGTTCTAATGGCAATATTTGGGGTTTAATGACAATATTTGGGTTCAAAGTACAATATTCAGGTTTTAATGACAGTATTTGAGTTCTAATGAAAATATTCAGGTTCTGAAGAAAATAGGTTCTAATGACAATATTCGGGTTCTAGTTAGAATATTCAGGGTCTAAGGACAAAATTTGAGTTCTAATTACAATGTTTGGGTTCTAAAGGTAGTACTCAAGTTCTAATGACAATAGTCAATTTATAATGAAAATATTCAGCTTCTAATGACAATATTTGTGTTCACAGTGTATTATTTACATTCCAATGACAGTATTTGGGTTCTAATTACAATATTCATGTTTTAATTACAATGTTCAGATTCTAATGGCAATATTCAGCTCCTAATGACAGTATTTGGGCTCTAATGACAATTATTTAGGTTCTAATGACAATATTTGGGTTCTAATGTCAACGCTCGGGTCCTGTCTTATTGACAATATTAATTTTCTAATGATAACATTCAGGTCCCACTGACAATACTTGGACCTTCCCTCATCCATCCCATCACTTCCAAAACTATCCCTCCCACAGCAGCACCCTCGCCACGCCCCTGAATTTGAGCCAGAGGTCCTAAAGAAAAAAAAGCCCATCTCTTCACCTTCTCTTCCTCTTCCTCATCTCCTCTGGCACAGCATCCCACCTTCTGGAAAGGTTTTGAGGCTCCTGGGTGGCTCTGACTGTTTTTATCAAACCTTGTGTCTCCTTCTCAGCGTGTTTTCCCAGGTGGAAAACCCTTCACCTCTCCCCCCCTCTCTCCTCCAGGCTGAGGAGGGGACACAACCGTGGTTCAGGTTGGAATTTCTTAGCCAGGAATGACAAACAGCATTTTTAGAAACCTTGTGTAGAGGTACCAGCCCAATAAAAGTGCTGAAAAGCTGCACTAAAACCTCTCTAACGTGGATTTTTACCGCTGAGGGAAGCGCGGGAGTTCCCCGGTGTCGCGGCTCTCACTCCCCTCTCTCCCTCCTTCCCAAGCAGGTGGACAAGAAGGTGGCAGGGATGTCCTCAGGAATGCTGAAGAGCAACAAGGAGAACAACAGGAAGAGCCTGATGAACAGCAAGAGCCCCAGCACGCTGCTGGTGTGGAGCAAGAAGAGCAAGCGCAGCAAGAAGAGCACCTACAGCGGCGTCCCCTTCACCACCGTGGGGGACAACGAGGCCATGTACTGAGGGGGGAGGTCACCAGGCTCTCTTGTGTCCCACCAGCTCCAGGACTGGCTGTCTGGGAGGCCTGGGAAGCACTTGGTGGCCTGGCTGGGCTGTGATGATGTGAGTGCTGCCAGGACCACCCCTCCCCACCCCTGCCGCCGGACGGATCCTCTCGGAGAAGGACTCATCCATCTCCCAGCTCTGGGCTCCTCCACATCCCAGCTCGTCCCCCCTCAGCGAAACAAGGGGAAAACACTGATTTAGTCGTGATTTTTAATCATTCCTCTCTTGCTCATGGAGGGTTGGGGGGAGCTTTGGTCTGAGGGGGGACCCCGCTTGGTGTCGCCCGCTTGGTGTGAGGAGCCACCAAACCTCAGCCATTAAAGCAGAAGCTGTGACCTCCTTTAGCATCTCCTGGGCTCTCTCTGCAGGGTAGAAGATGCCACCACTGCCAGAGAGCTGCTGGCACAGCTGAATCCTTCAGCAGCTCCCCCTTAGACCCCCCTTTTCCAGGAGGGGGGAACCCCATGGGCATCAACAACCCGTGGTGACCCCATCAAGGAGTCGCAGCACCAGGTGGTTCATCCACCCCTTAGAGATCTCCCAGTGAAGTTGGGTAAAATTAGGATGGTTTGACCATTTTTAGTGCTTTTTTTTTTTTTTGGGGGGGGGGAGGTGTTTTGTGGTTGTTTTTTTTTTTTTAAATGAACCCCCGAGGTTGGCTCAGCAAATCCAGCCCAGCTGCACATTCAGCTTCTTTGGAAGAAAAGGGAAAGATTTAACATTTGTTGTCTGGCTTTTTTTTTTTTTTTTTAATCAGTAGAGGTGGATTGGCCTAAATATTCTGTGAGTAGATTAATAGCTGAGAGCCTTGGGTTGGTGGTTTGTTTTGGTTTGGTTTTTTTTTTTTTTTTTTTTTTACCTTCTGGCAGGAGATTAAAATTCCAGGCAGATAACTCCTCCAGATTATTAAACTACTAAATTTCTGCTGCTATTGGAGATCTTGCACACGTTGCTAATACCCTCCCGCTGTGCTGTCAGCACTCCAAGCCTGGGCTGATGCATCCATGCATCTTGATAATTGTCCTAGGAATGCTGGGAGGCTCCGAATCCACGCTCCGATGTATCGGCAACGTTTCCTTCTCCAGCCCCCACCTTTCCACCTCGGGCATTATTTTTTTTTTTTCCTGAAGGCTTCGAGAGTTCTGTCTGCTCTTCAGGGCTTGGATGATCTTGGTAGGTATAAAATACCCTTTCAGAGAGGTCGTGGTTGTATTTTTGTACTTGGGAAGTGGGGAGGAATTTCGGATTTGAGGAAGGGAACGTAGCGAATTGGGATTGGGGGGGGTATGGGATTGTCACCCCAACATCCCCCCCGGGGTTGGGGCTTCTGGGTGGCTCAACCCCCTCGTGCCAAGCTCTTAACCCTGGTTTTAGTTAAGGAAAACCTAAAGGAACGAGGCCAGGTTGGGCAGGGCTTAAGGACAACTTAAAAGCAGCAGCTTGGGCGGGGCTTGGAGCGACCTTGTCTGGTGGAAGGTCCAACCCCTGCCCACGGCTGGCGTGGAACGAGATGGTCTTTAAAGCCCTTCCCAGCCCATCCCGTGGTCCTGTGAACTAAAGGAGGATCTGCAGCCCCGTGTTGTTGACCAAGAGGCCTCTCCAAAGGCTGAGGCATCACCGAGGTGGATGATGGATCCATCTGGTGCAATCGGCCTTCCCGCCTCACCCTCCCAGCTGCCCGTTGCGTGGGGGTGGCAAGGAAGGGGAGGAGGGTGGTGGAAAAGGCCACCTCGCCCTTAAAAAACCATGGTGGCAGCGCCTTCCCACGCTCCTCAGCCTGCTGCAAGCACGGATGTCTCCGAGCTGGAGGTGGAATTTCTTCGGGAGAAGCCGTCGCGTTCCCGCCCCCACCACCCGACCCCTCCGAGGGGTTGTGTGGTGGGGGTCAGACCATTCCCCAAAAAACTCTGGTGGTTTATGTTAATTTTTTGTTGGTTTTTTTTTTTTTTTTTTAATTTGTACCTGGATTCTCACCTTTTATGGATTAAAAAAAAGCACTGATTCAAAGCCACGTTGTCGTGAGCTCCGGGTGATTGACCTTCCAAAGGGTTTGGATTTTGGGTGATTTGGGCGTAAATCTGGAGCTGCTGAGGTTGGGAGAGATCATTTGGGTCTGGTAAGAGCAAACCAAGGTATTGAAGCATCCAGATTAACGTTGGTGAGCCTGGTTTTTCCCATCTCCATAATGGCAGGTGGTGGCTTTTGGCCCATGAGTTTCATGGAAGTAACGTGGGAAGTGAAGGTTGTGGAGCCCTGAGGGGCCTTTTCTCCTGGAAAAAAAAGAATAGGAAGCTGGTCAAGAAAAGTCATTTTTTGCTTCACACAGCATGTTTTGATCTGGGTTTTGGTGGGGGTTTTTTTGGTTTTTTTTTTGGGGGGGTGTCCCCATAAAGGGTTTCCAAACCTTTTGTTTTTGGAAGGGCACATGGTGGGAATTCAGGAGTTGCTCGTGGTGGAGGAGCTCGTTGGGAGCTGGTGTGGGATCCCTCCTGGGATCAGCCTGGGTGTGGGATCCCTCCTCTTTTCCCTTGGGGGTCTGTGTTTCACCCTCCACCATCCTGGGAGGGTGACCAAGCCCCTGGATTTGGGGCTGGATTATGGGACCCCCCCTCACTCAGGGAACCCCACAGGACACGGTAACTTCTCCTCAGGGACACGGAGGTGGCTTCAAACCCCCTTAAACGGGAAGGAACCAAGGCCAGGACTCCCAAAATGGTGTCAGGGCTTTTCAAAACCAGGTTTAGACACGAAAGGGTGGTGGGACCCTTTTTCTCTTGTCTCCCAAACAAGGGTTAAAACAGTATTTGAGGGTTTTTTCCAGACATAATTGCTAAATTGAGGGGTTTCCCCTTCCATCAGACCTCCAAGCAGGTTTTTGAAGCCACCTACAGCAAGTTTTGCTGCAGTAGGTCCTTTATCCCACCCACTGTCAGTGGATGTGGGAAACTCGTGACTCCAGAGCCGGGATCACCTCCCCCTCTTCTGACACGTTCTCAGAGGAGGTTTCTGTCCCATCAGCAAGATCCTGCTGTTCCCTCCCTCTGCTGAAATCCACGGAGTTGCATCTTCCTTCCGTGCTTGTCTTCTCCAGCTTGACCAGGAGGTGAAGGAGTCCTGGAGGATCCTGGTGGGGGGGGGGACCAAAGATGGGTTAAAAGCACAAAGAATGGTGAAAAAAAGAGCTTTGCAATGACCAGGAATTTCAGATGTCTCTGGTCCTGCAGAGAGGGAGCTCCAGGTGAGCTCAGGAATTATGGATCCTGGATTGGGACCAGTTCTTGGGGGAATCTGATGACCAGAGAGGAGATACAAAGAGGATTTTTGGGTTATTTCTTTAATCCCTGATGATTTTTAGGGCTCTTGAGACACAAAACCTCATCCTGGGAAACCCCACCAAGGCGACCCTCCCAGCAAACCCACGGGGGCTCAGCCACTTTTCCTGCCTTTGAGGCTGAATTTCCTTCCTCCTGGGGAATCACATCAATTAAAACCATCTCCCGGCCCGTGGATCAGCAGAAGGGTTAGAGCGGGGATTTCTCCTGCATTCCCGTGCTCTGGAAGGAGCGGGATTCCCACTTCCCTGCTCCTCCCCAGCCCACTGGATGGCAGCAGCGCCCTGTCTAACTCACCCGCAGGGAGTCCTCCCGCCCCCCTCCCTGCACCACGCTGGCACCCAGGGCTGGGCACAGCTGACCCTGGGGTGCTCTGAGGGATCAAAACACCCCCAAACGTGCCGTAAATAGTCATTTCAATCCGTACATCCTGCAAAGTCCTAAGGGAAGAGGTGCCCAAGAAGTGAAGCCAAGCATTTTGAGGCGGCATCCTTGGGGGGATGAGCACCCTGAGCTCGCAGCAAACTCCGCCCATCCCATAAAGGAAGGGGTGTGATCATTCTGGGAGCACTGGGAGCACCCATCGTGTTCCTACGAGCTGGGCCCCATCCCCCTGTGGGGCTGCAGCAGGAGGGGTTGGCTCCTCGGGGCTGATCCCGAAAGCTTTGCCAAGGAGCCTCCCTGAGCTTTCCAAGGTCTGATCCCAAAAGCTTTCCCAAGGAGCTCCCTGAGCTTTCCAAGGTCCGATCCCAAAAGATTTGCCAAGAAGCTCCCTGAGCCTTCCAAGGTATAATCCCAAAAGCTTTGCCAAGGAGTTCCCAGAGACTGCCAAGGTCTGATCCCAAAAGCTTTGCCCAGTTGCTCCCTGAGCTTTCCAAGATCTGATCCCGAAAGCTTTGCCAAGGAGCTCCCTGAGCGTTCCAAGGTCCAATCCCAAAAGCTTTGCCAAGGAACATCCTGAGCTTTCCAAGGTCTGACCCCAAAAGCTTTGCCCAGGTGCTCCCTGAGCTTTCCAAGGTTTCCCTCTTGCCCCGCGGTTCCCTCTGGGTCAGAAATCCGCTCTTGTCGCTGCCTCCCCAGCAGTTCGGGGGCACCAAATCCCTCCCGTGTGGCTTCCCAGACACGCAGGGGGGGGGGGGTCTCGTCGGGCTGTGGAGCCCCCGGGCCAGCAGAGGTTTAGGGTCAAGGCTGGGGAGTTTAGAGTCGAGGCGCTGGGTGGGAGCAGCAGATTCAGGATCAGGCGGAGGTGTCTCCTGGACGAGCTGCACTAGAGGGCACAGTCGCTCCATTCCTGATCCTCTTCCCACATCCCGGCCCTTCCTCACCCCGAGCCAGCCCAGCACGGAGTGGGACGGTGCCCCGAGCCCCAAATTGTCACCTCCCCCATGTCCTCTGCTCGCCCTTGGGCCTCACGTGGGGTGAGGTGTGGGTGATCCCGAGGGAGCTCCTGCTCCAAGGATTGCCTCGGTGCCTCCCCGCAGCATCTTCCCAGCGGGAAAAGAGCTGCTGGCAGAGGAGGTGCCACCAGCAGGGACCTGCCTGTCCCCTGCCTGTCCCCAGGGCCTGTCATGCTCGGCTGCCTCCTATCAGGGGCAAAAGCAGTGGCTGGGATAACCCCCTTTTCCTTTCCCTTTCTTTTCCCCTTTCTCTTCCTTTTCCTTTCCTTTCCCATTTTCCTTTCCCTGTTTCCTTTCCTTTCCCTTCTTCCTTTCCCTGTTTCCATTGCCTTTTTCCTTTCCCTATTTCCTTTCCCTTTTTCTTTTCCCTATTTCCTTTCCCATTTTCCTTTCCTTTCCCTTTTTATCATTTCCTTTTTCCTTTTCTTCCCAAACCTTTCCTTCCCAAACATTTCCTTTCCCTTTTTACTTTCCCCTTTCCCTTTTTCCTTTCCCTTTTTCCTTTCCTTTCCTTTTTCCTATTCTTCCCAAACCTTCCCTTCCCAAACCTATTCTTCTCAAACCTTTCAATTTTCTATTCTTCCCAAACTTAACCTTCCCTTCCCTTCCCTTCCCTTCCCTTCCCTTCCCAAACCTTTCCAAACCTTCCCAAACCTTCCCAAATTTTCCCTTCCCAAACCTTTCTTTTCCTTCCCTTTCCAAACCTTTCTTTTCCTTCCCTTTCCAAACCTTTCTTTGATGTTGATCCTTGACTTCCTGAGGTTGGACCAGAGCTGTGGAGCTGCAGGATCCACTGGGATCATGGAATAAGGGCAGGAGATTGTGCTGTGGGGGTGGAGATGGTGCTGTGAGGAAGGGAGGCCGTGGGATGGAGGGAGGTGGGAATGCGGATATTCTACAGGACAAGGAGGTCACCTTGGCATGACCTGTGGAGCAAGAGGGCCATGCCATGGGGAAAGTGGGATTTTAGGGTCCTGGTACTCCGTGGGGACCCCTCATGGATCAGAAGAGGCCCAGTTGGAGTCACCTCACTCTGCAGGGCTGGAACAGAGAATCAGAAGTCGTGGAATGGTTTGGGTTGGGAAGGACCTTAAAGATCATCTCATTCCAACCCCCTGCCATGGGCAGGGACACCTCCCACTGGACCAGGTTGCTCTGAGCTCCATCCAACCCAGTCTTGAACACTTTCAGGGATGGAGCATCCACAGCTTTTCTGGACAACCTGTGCAGTTTGGCCAGGCAGGGGTTTGCTGTTGACTCCATGACCCACCGGGAATTCTGGAAACCAGGAGCAAAGAAACCCCTTGGGATATGGGAATGCCTTTTCCTGCACCACCCAAGGGTGCTGTGGGTGCATCCTCCTCCTCTGCCTCTTCCCTCTTCCTCCCCAACCACAGAGCAACTCCTGCCACACCCTCCCAACAAACTCATCCTGGTTTTTTCCCATCTCAGGAGCAGCCAGAATGTGCCCAGATGGCAAAAAAAGCCAATGGATCCTGGTCTGGATGAGGGACAGGGTGGCAGCAGGAGCAGGGCAGGGATTCTGTCCCTGGGAGGCCACCCCTGGAGTTCTGTGTCCAGCTCTGGGCCCTCAGCTCAGGAAGGACATGGAGGGGCTGGAGCAGGGGCAGAGAAGAGCAACGAGGCTGGGGAAGGGACTGGAGCACAATTGCCATGGGGAGAGGCTGAGGGAGCTGGGGGGGCTCAGCCTGGAGAGGAGGAGGCTCAGGGGACACCTCAGCACTCTCCAAAACTCCCTGACAGGAGGGGGGAGCCGGGGGGGTTCGGGCTCTGCTCCCAGGACAAGGGGACACAGCCCTGAGCTGTGCCAGGACAGGGTTAGGTTGGATATCTGGAAGAAGTTCTTTCCAGGGAGAGGGCTCAGCCCTTGGGATGGGCTGCCCAGGGAGGGGGTGAATTCCCCATCCCTGAGGGTGCTGAAGCAGAGCCTGGATGTGGCACTCGGTGCCATGAGCTGGGTGCCAAGGTGGGGTCGACGCTCTCAGGGCTCTTTTCCAACCCAGTTGATTCTGTGACTCATCCCGTGGTTCTGCCCCGCTCCTCGTTTTCCCTGCAGTCACGAAGGGCCTCCTCCTCCTCCTCCTCCTCCTCCTCCAGGGCCCGGCTTTTAATGGGAAGGACAGGACGGAGGCGTTCGGAAATGGCTCCTGAATGTTTAATAAAGCAAACCTTGCCTGGGCCATAAACATGTGCTGACAGCACCGGGGGCTCTCAAGCTCCTCTCTGGCCTCTGGTTCTTTACTTAACTCTGCCATAATGGCTTTAATAGCCCGGGAGGGAGCTGAGGTGAAAGTCCTATTAAAAAAATGGATTTCCGAATTTAATTGAGGCTCCATCTGTGGGGAAACCCAGAGGAGAGAGGTCGCTCCACGGGAGAGTTCGGAAAAAAAAACAAACAACAACCTGCTGAATCCCAGCAGCAATTCCCAGCAATTTCCTGGGACGTTCAGGGTGTGGCCTCCTTGGGGGAGCCCTCGGGGACTGTGCCTTGCATGAAAATGGGGATCCTGATTTGGGAGGATCCCTCTGGCCACGAGGCCCAGCAGGATGAGCTGGAAACATCTCCATCCATCCTGGGAAGCATCGGAGACCCCACCAGAGGTAGGGCCTGGATGATGGATTTGACTCTCTCCCGACCTGCACGTGGCCTTCCAGTGACCCTTCAGGTCGTACAGTTATTCCCACGGGTTACCTGGTCGCAGACACGTCAGCACCATCCATCCATTTGCTTCAGCCCCATCAATATTCATCCATCCATCCATCTATTAATTCCCCTCTATCAGTTATCCATCCACCTCCTTATTTATCCGTCTGTCTGTTCATCCCTCTGCTATCCATCAGTGAGTCCATCCATCCATCCATCCATCCATCCATCCATCCATCCATCCATCCATCCATCCATCCATCCATCCATCCATCCATCTCTCCACCTCTCAGCCAATCCATCCATGTATCCACCCACCTCTGCCCTTCCACTGCTCCATTTGTCCATCCATCTCTTCCTTCACCTATCCCGAGCTTTTCCCCATCCAGGGAAGCTTTGAACCCTTTAAAGGATTCCCCGGGGATGAGCTGGG
Source organism: Pyrocephalus nanus (assembly GCA_038380795.1). Taxonomy (NCBI): domain Eukaryota; kingdom Metazoa; phylum Chordata; class Aves; order Passeriformes; family Tyrannidae; genus Pyrocephalus; species Pyrocephalus nanus. The sequence continues at coordinate 95,487,709 of CM076261.1, forward strand.
AGGCACCCCCAATCCTGGATCGCCACTATTTGGGGCTGAACCCCCCGAGATGGGATCATTTTTCCCCTTCAAAAAAATTGTTGGAAGATGGATGAATAAAGGGATAAAGAGACAGGATGGAAAGGAGGGATGAAAGAGGGAACAGCTGGGATCAGGCTGGATCACCACCAGTGAGGAAGAGGAGTTGGGAGAGGAGGAATTCTCTCCTTCCTCCCCCCGCCCCCCCACTCATGGCAGCAGCACCCTGAGTCAGCAGCTCCGCCGAGGTCACGGCACCCGCTCTATTAATTGGATTAATAAAGATGCACGTCCTGGAGGTAATTACCCGCTAATTGGGGATGACAAGGTTGGCAGGCTTTGTCCCTCAAAGGGACAATTTCCCGTCCCCGACCCTCCCCTTTCCCAACAGGCAGCGAGTCAATCGCGGTCCTTAAAACCCCCCACGCTCCAGGACCTTGTGCTGCCGATCCCGGGAGGAATTCCCGCCCCTGGAGCCGCCTGGCACAGCAGGGTGGGGGCACCTCCCACCTCCAGCCATGAACCAGGGAGTTTCCCACCTTTTTGAAGGAAAACCAAACTGTGAGTCCTCTCCCTAACGCAGGGGGTAACTCTTGATTCCAGGCTTGAAAACGCTCCTTGGAAATGTTTTGTTAAAGGAAAAAATTCCCTGAGGAAAGCTCTCAGCCCGATGGTATCTCGCTGATGGAATGTTCCCATCCCACCCTTTCCCTGGAGCGAGTCCTTGCCTGTGGATCATCTCTGCCCCTCCCTGGGGTCCTTCCTAGCTGGAGATGTCCAACATCTGCCCCAAATAAACCCAAGCCTGTTCCTTCCCGTGGCTGGGATGTTCCAGGACAATCCAGGGGTGAGCCCTGCACAGCTGGATGGGAATCCTGCAGGATCCATCCAGCTGGATGCTGAGCTCTGTTAGGCTGGATACCTGTCCTACACGGGGATGAGAGGGCCTTTCACAGCTGGATGTGCCTCTGGCACAGCTGGATATGCCTCTGGCACAGCTGGATGCTGAGCCCTGCACATCTGGATGATGGGTGGGGGACCTGACTCCCAACTAGTGCCGAGTCCCACACGGGCAAGAGGAGCCTGGAACAGCTGGGTGGTGAACCTGGAACATCTGGATAAGGAATTCCTCCTGCCTGGAGCTGTGCCCAGCCCTGCACATCTGGATGCTGCCCAGCCCTGCAGGAGCTCCGGTGCTCCACTTCTGGAGCCTGGAAGTGCTGAGTCTTAGGGATCAAAGAAGGAATTCGGGATTGGGATAGGATGAGGAATTCAGGGCTGGACAGGGAGGCAGGAGGGCTGTTCCCTGGAAAAACCATTGCCTGGCAAAGCTCAAAACTGCAGAGCAGGTGGTGGGATCGGTGGGACTGGGAGATCCCCCAAATCTCTTGGGTGTTTATTGGGGGGGAGAACTGAGGTCCTTTCAGCCCCTTTTCCACCCTCCCCTAATCCCCAGTTTGGGATTGGAGGGGGGTTTTAATCAGCTGATTAAGTGATAGAACCAAATCATTTAATCCCTGCTGAGCCCGACTCAGCCTCCCTGCCCAGCCCCAGCTGGGGGAGCACAGGGAGATATTAAAGTGCATATTAAAGTGCTGGAACAGCCATTAAAACCTCCCCACACCCTGTAAAGCTGCCCAGTTAATGTTCCTGCAGAGACTTGGATTTCTTAATTACCCAATTTGGGCCTTGTTTGCTTTATCCTGATTTTTATCTTTATTTTTTTAAAATTTTTTTTTTAAATCATTTATTTAAATCAGGCCAAAGGAACGTGATTTTTCTGGTGCTTTAAGGGAAAATTAGCCCTGCAAATGTATTTTTCCATTCCCTATTCACAGGAAAAGTTGCAGGTGTTGTGTTAACTTGGTTTTATCTCCACTAAAACCCAACAGGAAGGGATGAGGAAGGAGGTTGGGAAAGTGGGAAGCTCAAGGAGCTGAATTTCTGTCCTGGTGTCAGCACAGCTGATGCACCAGAAGACTGGAAAGAAGGGGATTGATCCCTTGGCTTTTCCATGGGGGTTTGGGCTCTGCTTTCCATGTTTTCCTCCCCCAAAACGAAAGGGAAATGATGAAACCACGATCATGGGCTCAAAAATCTCCATCCCGGAGATGAAATGGAAAATAGGGAAGAAGCAGCATCCCTAAATCCCTCTGGGAACACCTGCAGGGGGTCACAAGGTCTGTCATGCCCTGTTCCCTGCTTTTTGACCCTGGATCTGATCTGGGAGAGCTCCGGTGGGAGAGGAGCAGGGAATGCCGAGCCAATCCGGGGATGTGGGAGGGGAGTGATCCCAGAGCCCTGAACCAGGCTGGGGACACCCTGAGGGTGACATGATGTCACCCCCACCCTTCCCATCGCTTTTTCCTGCCTTTTTCCCCCCCTTTCTCTGGCTTTTCCCATCCATTGCCCTGCCCTCCACCAGGGATACCCTTCCAGAGGTTCCTGGGAGTTGTCAGAGAGGCCCAGCTGGGCTTAAACCTCCTCCAGAGGGAACAGGAGGGATTTGCTCAGAGACAGCCTGGAATCCTGTGCAATCCTTACTCCAGGAATTTGGGAATTAAAAGTCATCCAGTCCAGCCCTCTTCAATGGGCAGTGACACCTTCACTAGGTCAGGTTGCTCAGAGCCCAGTCCAGCCCCCCCTTCCCAAATTTTTCCTTGGAATAAATGCCCTCCCTTCAAATCCAGTCAATTTTTCCTTGGAATAAAAATGTCCCACTTCTGAATCCAGCTCAACATTGCACCGACATCCAGAGTTCCTTCCTTCCTCATTCCATGAGGATCCCACTGCCTGGAGCCCCAGAATTCCTTCCCTGTCACCTTGCAGCACCTTCCCAGGGAGGATTTTTCCCTATCCCAGAATTCAGGCTCTAGCAGGAAAAGCATCCAGCCTTGGGGAAAGGTCCTCAAGGATGAAGGGAAGAGCAGAGCCCCCCTCCTTCTTTTCCAGCTCTCCAAAGGGATAAAACCCATCCCACAACTGGGATGTTTCAAATTAAAATAGGATTATAATGGGGAGTTCCAAATTAAAAATCTGGGATAAGAGTCTGGATGTGAAGACAATTCCTGGCACTGAATCCACACAGAGTGAACCTCACCAGGATATCCCACTTTCCTGGACCTCAGCTCCTCCTTTCCCCATTCCCAGGCTTTTTGAGCATTGGGGAAAAGTCCTCAGGGATAGAGGGAAGAGCAGAGCACACCATTCTTTTCCAGCTCTCCAAAGGGATAAGACCCATCCCACGACTGGGATATTTCAAATTATAATGGGAGTAAACTGAGGAGTTCCAAATTAAAAATCTGGGATAAGAGTCTGGATGTGACGATGATTCCTGGCACTGAAACCACATGGACTGAACCCCACCAGGTTGTCCCACTTTCCCGGCCTTCAGCTCCTCCTTTTCCCCACCCCTGTCCCCATTCCCAGGCTTTCTGAGCCTTGGGGCGAGGCCGTGGATCCACCGAGCTCACCTGGGGCCCGGAAAAAGTGGTGAGCAAGGAGCAGCTGATGGATGGGCCAAGCTGCTGGCAGCGATTTCCTGCAGGACAAACCCATTCATCACCCTGGCAAGAGGCAGCAGAGGAGCAACATCTGTCACCAGCGGGCAGGGGGGACCTCCCTCGCACCAGAAAAGCCTGGGAAAAGTCCTAATTCCCTGGAAGAGCCACCTGTTTGGAGGGGGGGAGGAGGGGAGCGATGAAGGATTGAGGCGGGTGATGCCCGTGAGACTCCAAATTCCTTCCGACCTCGGTCCTGGCCGGGGAAGTGGGATGGGATTTTGGAGCCAGGAGCGCGAGGGGTGGAATCAGGAGCTGGGGAGGGACGGGGACAGGGGGGTCACAGTCTGGGATCTGTGGGTGACTCGGGGGCTCCGGGATTGCCCGCAGGCTTCGGGCTTGGCATTCCCAGAGCAGCATCCCCGGCTGAGCAAGGACTTGGGAGCCTTGTCATTCCCTCAGGGATTCCCGGACACATTCCTAGGGACACGGCGCCCCTTCCCCCTGTGGCATCCACTCATCCCAGCCCCTTTTCTCCCTGGGGCTCGCCCAGATCCGAAATAAAAATCCCAAGGGTCACTCACACGGAGCTCTGGGATGCGCCTTTTACCCCTTCTCACTTTGTCCTTTGCTCTCCCCTCCCTTCAGGGGGATCCTATTCCCACCTTTCCCCGGATAACCTCCGAGGGGACACATCCAGAGGCGGATGGGGCATGGAATGAGCACTTTGGAGCCTCCATCCAGGCAGAACCGGAGGAAAATCCCCTCCTTTTCCACGCGTGTGTGCTCAGTCCCCGCATCCCCGAACCGAGCGCGGCCGCCTCCGCCTCCGAGCGTGCAAATTCCCTCTTATTCCCGCAACTGGAAAGATGCTGAGTGGGCAAATCCAGGTGCAGCCGCTGCTCTGGGAAGGCCGTGGAATCATTTTTTGTGGGGGGAGGGTGAGAATTGGGGCAGGGTGATTGTGACACGAGCTCCTTTAAGAGGGAGACGCGGAGAGGGGGTGTGGGTGGGGTTTTTTTGTGGAGTTGGCACTTTGGAATGTTAAGGCTGCGATGGGAATTGCTCTGTGATATCGAACAGGTAAATAAAGCAGGGCTTGGAAAAGAAGAAACAAACAACAACAACAACAAAAAAACCTCTGGAAATGCGTGAGAGGGGCGGAATTCCCAGGGGTGTCTCCTTAACCCTCCACCCCGAGAGCAGGGAGCGGATCCTCTTAACCCTTTCCTCATCTTCCCGAATCCCTAAAAACGCCAAGTGCTCCTGGAAGGCTCGGATCAGAAGGCGCGAGCCCAACAAAGTCCATCCTAACAAGGTGGGGATGGCCAGGGATGGTCCTGGAGAGCTGCACTCCCCCAAAAATTCCCTGTGTGCCCCCCTCCCTCCCCCTGGAACACCGGGATGCTGCTCCCAGAGCTCCTCTCCAGAGCTCAATCCTCTGGGATTGGCAGGGTCGGGCCGAGCTTTCAAACATTCCCGACCGTTTTTCGGACCTGTTTAGGGAGAGGCTTCGGAAGGAGGGGGGGAAATTCAGGATTTGGGAGCCTCGAGGTGTTTGTGTCCTACAGCAGAGACCCCAAACCTCTTCCTGCCACCCAGCACGAGGGAGGGATGGACCCCCCAATTCCCAGAGAATCCTGGAGCAGGGAAGGGGCTGGGAAATGATCCAGGCGTCCTGCCCTCTTCCCATAAGAGTCATATTATCCCCCATTCCTTTCCACCCTGTGCCCAATCCACTTTGTCCAGGATTCAGGAGCAATAACCATGGAATTCCTGTGGCCTGAGCAGATTTTCATGGAGTCAATCAAAAAAAAAACCAACCCAACCACATCACACACCCCCCTCCCCTTCTGACATCCCTTAACGACCCCAAAATCTCCCCCAGGCAGGAAAATCCAATCTCCCAATCCCATATTTATGGATCTCCCCACTTTTTCCATCGTCCCATCTGGTTATAAACCAGTTTTGTCTCCACTGGAAGGGGATTCCTGGTAAATATTCCATCAGGAATTTCCCCTCCCCTCGGGGATCCGTTTGTGGGAATTCTTGCTGGAAAGGCACAAGTTGTTCCCACACACCTGGTGGCCCCAAATGGTAGCATTTGGGCAGATTAATGGTGGTTTCCTTTGGAAAAAGGTTATTTTCATTAAAAAAAGAGGGAAAAAAGGGAACTAAAGATGCAAACCCTCCATAAAACTCCACCTGAAGAAGAAGGAGTTGGGAAAAGGAGTTTCTGACTTTTAAAATTTCCAGGAAAAGTGGTGTTTGGATGGTTTTTAAAGGCCCAGATTCCACTGATTCCTTCCTAATGTTATTTATGTTTAAGACAAACCGACTGGTTTCCTCTGGTGGCGCTTTTTTTTTTTTTTTTTTTTTTTTTTTTTTAAGAGGTGTTTTCATTTAGGAATAATTTGGGAGTTGAGGCTTTTTTGTGTGTGTGTTTTTTTGTTTTCCCACTAGAAACACAGAGAATTCCCAGAAAAAAAATGAAAATAAAATAAAAAAAAATAAAATAAAAGCAAAAATAAAAATAAAAAAATTTAAAATTAAAATTAAAAATAAAAATAAAAATAAAATTTAAATTAAAAATAAAAATAAAAGAGAGAAACCCCCCACTCAAGGTAAAACTAAAGATTTTCACGCCTTTTATTAATAAATCTACAATTAATTCATCAGTGAAAATGAGGCTGGATCTGATCCACTCTAGGATTGGGGTGGTTTTGGGGCGGGGTTGTGACTCTGTTCCAGGTTTTTCCATCCCAAACCCATGGGAATTGATGTCCAGAGGAGGGTGAGGCTCATCCCGGCCCCTCCTGCTCCAAAGGGATGCAGATTGAATCCATTTATCCCCCAGGAGATCCAGGGGGATAAATCTCCAGCTGATGGAAGGGAAACACCCCCAAACAACCTTTTTTTAGGGGGAGGAAAAAGGGCATTCCCACAAGGATCATCCAGCCCAGCTCCTGACAATCCCAACAATCCCATCATGTGCCTGTGAGCATTTTCCTAACTCTCCTGGAGTTCTGGAAGGATTGGGAACCATGACCTGCCCCAGTGCCCAGCCAAGAAGGAAAAGCCCACACCATTTTTCCTGCTCTTTGGTTTCTGCTCTCTGCCCCTGAGTGATTCCCGTGGACTGGAGATGCTCTGTGAGGAATGGGAAAGTCCAGGGATGTCCCATCCCAAATCCTGCTGGGATTTCACGAGGAGAATCAGAAAATACCCTGGACAAGGAGAATCAGAAAATACCCTGGACAAGGAGAATCATGAAACATCCTAAGGGGGAAAGGACCCACAAGGATCATCCAGCCCAACTCCTGACAATCCCAACAATCCCACCATGTGCCTGAGAGCATTTTCCAAACTCTCCTGGAGTTCTGGAAGGATTGGGAACCATGACCTGCCCCAGTGCCCAGCTAAGAAGGAAAAGCCCACACCATTTTTCCTGCCCTTTGGTTTCTCCTTTCTGACCCTGGTGGGCACCTGAGTGATTCCCGTGGATTGGAGATGCTCTGTGAGGAATGGGAAAGCCCAGGGATGTCCCATCCCAAATCCTGCTGGGATTTCATGAGGAGAATCAGAAAATACCCTGGACAAGGAGAATCAGAAAATATCCTGGACAAGGAGAATCATGAAACATCCTAAGGGGGAAAGGACCCACAAGGATCATCCAGCCCAACTCCTGACAATCCCAACAATCCCACCATGTGCCTGAGAGCATTTCCCAAACTCTCCTGGAGTTCTGGAAGGATTGGGGCCATGAACACTTCCCTGGAGAGCCTGTTCCTGTCCCCAGCCAGGAGGGGATGCCCACACAGATGGATGTGCCAGGATTGCAGCGTCACTCCCCTGTGCCCGGGCTGGCTCTAACCTTGAGCATTCCTGCCTATTCCCTGCTTCTCCAACGGCTCTGGAAGTGGAGTTGTGCCTATTTTTGATCACTCCAGGGCAGCTGGACACTGCCTGCACTGACACATTGGTTGGGATATGGACACATCCCAAAATCCTGATGTTTTTTATCCCCTGCTGTGACGCCCCCTCCTCCACCTCCACCATATCCCATGGAAAGCTCCTGGATTCCACCCTGCCCTGAGGACCCTCCTGCTGGCTGCTGGAGCATCCCAATGAACAGGAATTGGCATCCCAACATTTCTCAGGAGCTGGACATGTCCCCCAACCGCTCTGCTGGGAATTCTCCTTCCCAGCTTCCGCTTCTCCCTCCTCCTGCCACCCATTGCCAGGGTTTTTTTTGGCACAGCAAAGCAGGAGAAACTCGAGCAGCCCCAGAGGACACAACAAAACCACCTGGATCTGGTTTTCCCAGTGGATGAGCTCCCATAATATTTCCTTTCTGGATGCTTCAACCCTTTTCTGACCCCCTTCCAGGCTGTGAAGCCACAGCAGCAAAAGATCCACGGGAAAAAGGAGTTGTTTTTTTCCAACACCAGGAAAGAGTTTTTTAGGGAATGGGTGATCCCAAATTTGATCACTTCCATCTCCCTCCTGAAAGTCACGTCTCTGTCCATCTGGGAGACCCTTGTTGAGTCCCTGCAGCAGGGGGTGCCTCCCCATACAAGGCTGGCCCCAAAATTCCTGCTTTAGGGAAGTGGGGAAAGGCATCCCGACACTCTCAGTGCCAAGGAGCTCCTCACAAAGGGTCTGAGGGACAGGTGGCCCCCAGGGGACACTCCCCCAGTGCCACCTCTCCCCCCAAATTCCCAGCATTTCTTGCTCACCCTCTTCCTTCCACTTCACCCTACCCCTTGCGTGGCCTCCTGGTGTCCCAGCCCCACGTGGTCTCTGCAGGGGGATCGTCCTTGGGAACGTCCCCCAGAACCTGCTGAGGGAGCCGCTTCCCGGCTGCTGACTCGGTGCCTTGGCTGAGCTCACACCGAGGGATTTTTGGGGCCAACTTCCCCACCTGGAGCTGAAATCCAACACCAGCCTGACCCTTGGAATGCAGCTGAGTGCCCTGTCCCTGCCAGTGGGGGGGGGGGGGGGATTTCACTGCGGAACACCGGGATGCTGCTCCCAGAGATCCTGGCCAGAGCTCAGTCCTCTGGGATTGGTGGGGTCAGGCCGAGCTTCCAAACATTCCCACCCGTTTTTCAGACCAGGGAAGAGCAGGAAGACCCTTCCCTGCACAGAATTCCTTGGATGTTGGTGCAGGTTCACACTGTCCTCAATGTCCCTCTCCTTATCCAAGCACTGGAAGGAGAAGATCCCACAGGGTCAGGAGGGATGGACACACATTTTCCTCTGGGAGAAGATCCACAAAGTCAGTAGGAATGAAGACATTCTTTCCTTTAGGGAAAGATCCACAGAGTCAGGGATGAACACACATTTTCCTCTGGGAGAATTTCCAAAGGATCAGTAGGGATGGACACATATTTTCCTCTGGGAGAAGATCCACAGAGTCAGAAGGAATGGACATGTTCTTTCCTCTGGAAGAAGATCCAGAGGGTCAGGAATGGACACACATTTTCCTCCATTCTTTGGCTGATATGAATCCACTCTTTCCCTCACCAGGCTGAGAACGGTGCTCTCATGGCATGTAACACATTCCAGAACATCCTATCTCATGTCCAGGGACAACCTAGGAATGTTGGGCATGAAGGGAAAAGATCCCACCGTGGGAAATGGGATGTTTTGATGTTTTATCCAGCGCAGGATTAAACCTCCCAGATGCTTCTCCATGAGATTTGTTCCTGCAGAATTCCAGCCCCAGGGGTGGGAGGATGAGGACAGAGGGGGATCCAGCTATCCCTGCCCTCCCTGTGAACCCCACAGGAGATGGGAAAGTCACTGGAGGATCCTTGTGGGGCAGGTCCAGCTTTGATGCCTCTCTTGGTGCCCAAGCCACGAAAAGCTGAGCCCGGTGCCCTGAGCTGCCCCACCCATCCCTCCATCCCTCTCTGACTTCCCAGGAGGCAAAATTCAGAATCCCAGAATTAATTAGGTCGGAGAAGACCTCTGAGATCCTTGAATCCCGCCTGGAGGCACTTGGGATTGAGGCAGTGGATCAGTCACCCCTTGATTTTCCTCCTTCCTCCTGTTCCCAACATTCCCCTGCCCTCAGGAGGCAGAAGGAATTCAAGGACAATGAAGGATTTGTTGGTCAGTGCTGTAGGAACACCCCAGGGGATTCTCTCAAACACCACAAACATCCTCTTTGTCTAATTAACCCTTAATTTATTGAACAGGGATGCTTAATTACGTTTCCTCCTCCTTTGCTGCCCATGCTGGTGAATTCTCCTGCCCGAGGAGGAATTTTGGGACATGGAGATCAACCAGCTCTTGTCCCACATTAACACACAGATTCATTCTTTTGTAGAAAATTATAAATGTCTTTGTCACAAAGACATGGGAAATGCTGGGGTTTCTCCTTCAGGAAATATTCCCACTGCTGGTTCTTTCCAGAGGATTGAAAAACTTCCTCAAAAGCCCCTCCTTGCCAAAGTGGCCCCGACCGGCACCGGGATCGCAGATGGGGCCAAGTCCTGGCAGATTCATCTCCCAGGGAGCTCCAGGGCTGGCACAGATTGGGCACAGGCTGGTGATCTCCTTGCAAGAGCCCTCTTTGCCAGTGGGAAGTGGAAATTAGGGAAGAGAGGAATCCCTTTCCCAAGGCAACTCAAGGGCATCGCGCCCAAAGTCTGGTTGTCATCACCCCACATCCTCCAAACAGGGTCAACCACGAGATTAGGGAATTGTTTGGGTTGGAAGGGACATCTTCCACTATCACAGCTTGCTCCAAGCCCCATCCAACCCGGCCTTGGACACTTCCAGACATGGAATATCCACAACTTTTCCTGGCAACCTGTGCCAGTCCCTCCCTACTCTTTGAGTAAACATTTCCTTTCTAATTTAAAGGCTTTGCCAAACTCAGGACCACCAAAACATCTCCAACCCCCTCCTGTGCCCCCCAATCTGTCCAAAAGGGAAGAAATAAGTGGCCTTAACCCCCTGAACTGGGACAAACAAGAGGAAAATGAAACCTTGGCCACTGCCTCGACGACCTCACCCCTTAAACAGAAATAAACCCTCCCCCAGGCTCCTTCCCCACTTTCCTGCATTGAAATAATTAGTTTTCACTTCTAAATTATTGTTTTGTTTGATTTTTTTTTTTAATTCCCAGAGCCCAGAAGGTCAAAGTTTAGTTCTGTTATATATATATATATAAGAATACAGGTCTGAAAAATAAAAATAAAAATAAAATCAAAAACTCCTCCCTGTGCTTTGCTGGCAGAAAACAGAGAGGGGTGAGGGGTAAAAGGAAAAAAAGAAAAAAGAAATCAATTTGAGCTTAGGTCAGCGGGGTGTGAGAGAGAGACCTTTGGAGAAATGGAGATTAATTTTGTAGGAGAGAGAAGGAAAAGCAGGAAAGGGAGGAGAGGAGAGGAGAGGAGAGGAGAGGAGAGGAGAGGAGAGGAGAGGAGAGGAGAGGAGAGGAGAGGAGAGGAGAGGAGAGGAGAGGAGAGGAGAGGAGAGGAGAGGAGAGGAGAGGAGAGGAGAGGAGAGGAGAGGAGAGGAGAGGAGAGGAGAGGAGAGGAGAGGAGAGGAGAGGAGAGGAGAGGAGAGGAGAGGAGAGGAGAGGAGAGGAGAGGAGAGGAGTGCCAGTTTTGTGTTTCCCGAGCTCCCAGTGCGGCCTGGCTTCAATTAATCACTGCCTCTTTAGGGCACAGATGCAAAAATGCCAAGTCAGGGGCTGCACTAAAAGGAAAAAACCATCCTAGGAGCTGCTCTGCTGCTGCTGCTGCCCCCCAAAGCCACCATCACCAAGGATGAGTGGGCCTGGATGTGATCCCCCTGCTGGGATCGCTCCACTCCCACCGGAGACTCTCAGATGGGTTTGTTTATTATCTCCACGTGACAGTGGAGGGAGATGCTCCAGCATCAACAAAGGGTGCAGGGCCTTGAGGACCTCACCAGGAGGAATCTAAACATGGGGTGGCATCACCTGTGAGTGAGGGAGGGAGTCTGGACGACTCCTGAAGCTCCTTAGTGACAGCAGGGATGGCTCCAGCCCCTCATCCCCACCTGTCAAAAGCGTCATCCCTGGATTAGGTGCTGCTATAACTGGAGGAGGATAATAAACCCCTAATCCAGCGTCTGCCCAAGCCTGGGAGCATCCTGGTGGGAGATGAGCCCCTGGAAATCTGTCCCGCTCCCCTGTGACGTGGGCATGGCCAGAGCTGCTTAAGGAGCTTTTGGAGCCCAAGTGGCTCAGGAGAGGCACCTTCCCAGGCTTGGGATGGGAAAATAGGAATGTTTGAATAGCAGGGAAAAAAAAGGGAAAATTAATTTGTCACCAAGCAATGGGATTTGGGAGGCCCAGACAGGGCTTGTGGGTTATGATTGCATCTGGGATAACTCCTGGAAATTATTCTGGGAGGGGGGGGATTCTGGCCCCACTGACCTGGACAAACACAGCCTCGCCTGTCTTGGAATCATGGAATGATTTGGGTTGGAAAGGACCTTCAAGACGGTCCAGGGATGATCCAGGGGCAACTCCCGCTAGCCCAGCTTGCTCCAGGCCCCATCCAAGGAGGCCTTGAGGGGCTTTTCTGATCACCAAGACCTCAAAGCAGCCAAGACTCGGCCAAATCTTCAGGGAAGTGGTGGCTGAAGAGAAAAGAAAACACCCAGCAAAGAGAAACTGTTGCCATGACACCCTCGTGCCTCTCCCAGCACGAGAGATTAAGACGAGCCCGACTTGGGGTTGTAAATGAATTACCTTAAGGGCCCAAAGGTGGCTCTGACTCCACCAGGCTCCTGGGGACAGAGGGAGGCAAATCCTGCCAACAAAGCCGGTGTCCAGCAGGATTGACGACTCCCGGAATGACCCCCCCGGGGCTTTCCGAACAAAGAACGAACCATGACTTTCTTATCGGCCTTTAAAAGGCTTTTAGGGAATAAAAAAAAAAAAAAAAAAAAAAAAAAAAAAAGAAACCAACACAAAAAACCCCACAACTCTATATTCCCCCCCCCCCCCCCCCAGTGACTTCCCCCAAACCTTTTAATTGAGTCTGCAAAGTATTTAAATGCTTGACTGGTCGGGAATTGCTTGCAAATCACTTGAGGAGCCGCGGGGACCTCCTGGCAGGGAGGGTGGACGGGAGGGGTCGGTGTCACCGAGCGGTTCCACCTCCCAGGTCCGAACTTTGCCCTTGCAGGACGTTCATCCTCGAGCTTTAAGACCTTTTAAAAAAGGTCTTAAAGGGGGGAAGGTGCAAAGCCCAGAGCTGAGCCAGCAGGATCCCTCCTGCCTCAGTTTCCCCCCGGGGTTAAATTAGTGATGAGGCGGATGGTAGAGGTGGGTCAGCTGAAATATTAATATTCTGAGGAAAAAGCAGAGCACTCTCTGAAGAATCTCTTGCTCACACTCATCCACATGTGTTTCCTCCTCGTGTCTGAGCACAGCAGGGAAGCTCCTCCAAGGAGCAGCTCGTTTTGCACCCCAGGACTTTGTTCCCCCCCACGAGCGAGAACACCGAGATGGATCAAACTTAAAGGTGTGGGGGGGAAATCGTCTTGAAAAAGGGCAAAAAAATATACATATAATAAAAAGAAAGAGAGAAAGAAAAAGACCTGACTTGATTTGACTTTCATGAGACATCGGTTAAATTTTATTTTATTATTTTTTTTTTCTCTCTCTCTCTCTTTAAGCTGCCACACACACACATAAAAAAAAAAGGCAAATTGCCTAAAATTAGATCTGGGGAATTATTTTATCTGCATGGGGGGAAAAAAAAGGCTGTTTGATAGGTGTGTAATAGGGAACTTCACGGCTTCCCAAATACCTCAGGAAGATGGTTTTGATTTATTTTTTTTTATTATTTTATTTCTCTCCCCCTTTTTCTCCTCCTCTTGTGTTACCAAAAGCTCAGCCTATGATTTAAAAGGAAAAAATTAGGAGATCTGGCAAAGCCCAACGGGGAGGGTTTTGTTGAAAAGAAAAAGCTGGAGTGGGTGATTTGTTCTGGGCTTTGACACAGCAGAGCAGGACTAAGGGAGCCATCCCATCATCCATGACATTCCCAGAGCTGGTGTTCCCAGGCCACGTCTCCCAGAAATCCTTCAAGTGGCAGAGACCAAGACAGGGAAAGAAAAGATTATAAAATGCAGAGGTTCCTTCATCAGTTTGAGCTGAAAAGTCCTGGGGAAAAGGAAGGAGAGATCTGGAGATGGTCCAAGGGCTGGAGCTCCTTTGCTCTGGAACCAGGCTGGGAGAGCTGGGAATGTTCACCTGGAGAAGAGAAGGATCCAGAGAAACCTTGGAGCCTCTTCCAGGGCCGAAAGGGGCTCCAGGAGAGCTGGAGAGGGACTGGGGACAAGGGATGGAGGGACAGCACACAGGGAATGGCTTCCCAGGGTTAGATGGGATATTGGGAAGGAATTCTTGGCTGGGAGGGTGGGGAGGGGCTGGGCTGGAATTCCCAGAGAAGCTGTGGCTGCCCAAGCATCCAAGACCAGGTTGGAGCAACCTGGGCTAGTGGAAGTTGTCCCTGCACTTGGCAGGGTGGTCGGAACGAGATGGTTTTAAGTTCCCTTTGAACCCAAACCATCCTGGAATTGTTTCCACCTGTTTCCATCCTGTTCCCACCCCCGTGAGTGGCACGTCCGTGTTGGGGCTGCAACGTCTCGACCTCTCCAGGTGCCCCTCCAGGGTCTCCCGGGGCTGGGAACGTGTCTGCACCCACGGGTGACATCACAGCGGGGGCAACCCCTTGCTGGGATTCCCTGGAAGCACCTTAGGAGCACGTGGGGATGTGGGAAGGGCAGAGATGTCACCACGTGGAGGGACAAAGCGTCACCAGGATTTACCGCGGGGAGCTCCACGTCACCACAGATCCCCTGCACGGAGCTCTGCAGGTGACAAACCCCCTGCCAGCCCCTCAGGGCTCTGTCACCAGCCACGGGGATGGCTCACCAGGGTTTGGGCAACATCTGGCACATCTGGGGGGCTGATTTTTTGCGGGGGGGGAGGAAGGAAAAACGCTGCGGATTTGAGGTCAGAGAGGCACGTCTGGAGTCTCCCTGACCTCACGGCACCAGCTGGGTGAGGGGGGGCACCAAAATACACCCATCAGCTCCCTCGTGCTTGCAAGGGAGCAATCCCAACCTTTAAAACCCCTCTTTGAGAGCAGAGGATTTTGGGAAGAAGGAAAGGGAAAGTTTCTTCTTGTTTTGGTCTCGCTTTTGCAACCAAAACTCTCAGGGGATTAAGATCCACGAGGTGCTGGATCTGAGCTCCTTCCCCGTCAGCATTTCTAAATAAGGAGCTGATCCCTGTCCCTGCAGCCCCTGGAACCGCCCTGCAAGTGGCCACGGGTGTGTCACACGTGGTGGGGACCCGAGGGAGGGCCTGGCGAGGTCCCAGCAGGGCAGGAGGAGGGACAATCACAGCTGTGCCCAACAACCAAGGTCAGGCCTTCAGGCTGCAGCTGTGACCGGCTGGTTGTGTCATTGTTACCTCCTGGAAAAGTCCCTCTCTGTGTTTGTTGACCTTGGTGAATGCAGGATCCCAGAATTACTGAGGCTGGAAAAAGATCTCCAAGGTCACAGAGGTCTTTTTGCAACCTCAGTGACCCTGTGGCTCTGGGATCTTGAGGGAGCAGAACAAGACAGAAAGCAGGATCACAGCCCTGGAGATCTGGAGAGAAGATCCAGGACTGTTAGGACTAATCCCATGGGATACAAACAGGGAAAGAAGAGGGGTCTGTGACAGCAAGTTCCTTTACAAGGATCATCTCCTTCAGGTTCAAGAGCAGTGGAAGAATCACAGAATGGTTTGGGTTGGAAGGGACCTTCAAGACCATCTAATTCCAACCCTGGGACATCTTCCACTAGCCCAGGTTGCTCCAAGCCCCATCCAACCTGGCCTTGGGCACTTCCAGGGACGGGTGAACATCCCAAAGTACAGACAGTCAAACAGAAGTTCATCTGGAATTGTGGCACAGGCAGTGTGAAAAAAAATAACACAGCAAATCTGGAATTCCTATCAAAACCATCTCCAGCAAAATCCATTCCCGACCCATCTCCCAGGGGCAGAAGATCTCATTGTCCTCTCCTCATTCTGCCCCACTGCTCTAAACCCACCCTAGAAACCCCCACATCCCCAGCCAGCAGGCACCTAACACCAAAAATCCCCCGGAAAAACCCCCCTGGAGAGGGGGATTTGGAAGTGGAAAACCAGGAGCAGCAAAGGTGAGTGGTTAATAGAGAGCCCCGCGCCGGATCCCAGCCGGGGGAACGTTGCGCTCGGCGAGCCCTGTCGTGTCGAATTAATGGGCGAGATCATTTTAGGCCGGGATAAAACCCACAACTTAATTCTTTTTCCCTGCTTTTTTTTTTTTTTTTTTTTTTTTTTTTGGTGGTTGTTGTTGTTGTTGTCACCTCCGCCTGTTCCAGATGATGAATTGGTCCTGTTTGAGGCCGATCCGCTCGTTCGAGCACGGCGGCGCTTTCCAGAACCCGGCGCTCAGCGCAGAGCCCCGGCCATTTTTCACCCGGAGAGATGAGCGGCGACGGGAATAAATTTTCCCTGCTTAAAATTTGCTGGGCCCAGGGTTTTCTGGGGGAGGCAGCTTTGACAGGCTGTCACTTTGGTGGATGTTTGGAGCTCCGGGGGTGGAGGGGGGGGGGGGGGGCTTTTATTGCTTTTTAAAAGATTTAAAGGCGACACGAGCCCGGCGAGCGATGACGTTTGGTGGGGTCGGGGTGTGGGTCTGACTCTCTCTGGGTGTCACACAGGTCCTGATCTCTCTTTTTTTCCTCGGCCCAGAGGGGATCAGTGTCAGGTGCCAGGGCTGGGAAGCAAAGGGAGGGGAGATGGAGCAGCACCAAACACACCCCTCGCCTCTGGCTGGTGGACAAGCCAAGATTTGGGGGTCCCTCCCTGCTGTGGAATCTCTGAAATGAGGTTTGACGTCCTGCTCTTTTCCCTGCCGGTGGGAGGAGCAGAATTTCCCCCAGGTTTGATGAAGAACAGCACCACACATCCAACGCCGTTCCCTGATGTGTCAGGGCACAGCTGGAGCTGGAGGCTCTGGATGCAGGGACCTCTGAGGATCAAAGAATCATAAAATCACAGAATTACAGAATCACAGAATCATGGAAAGGATCTCTGAGATCATCAAGGTTAACCCCAGATCCAACCCCACCGTGGTTCCCAGCCCATGGCACTGATGCCACATCCAGTCTGTCCTTAAACACCTCCAGGGATAGAGAATCCACCCCCTCCCTGGGCAGCCCATTCCAATGGCTGAGCACTCCCTCTGGAAAGAATTCCTTCCTGATATCCAACTCAAACCTCCCCTGGCACAGCTTGAGATCGAGCTCTCCTGTCCTACTGCTGGTTCCTGGAACCCACCCTGGATCCCTTCTCCTGTCAGGGAGTTTTGGAGAGTGCTGAGGTGTCCCCTGAGCCTCCTCCTCTCCAGGCTGAGCCCCCCCAGCTCCCTCAGCCTCTCCTCATGGCAATTGTGCTCCAGTCCCTTCCCCAGCCTCGTTGCTCTTCTCTGTCCCTGCTCCAGCCCCTCCATGTCCTTCCTGATCCAAGAGGGAACTGAGCAACCACTGAGACCCCCGTCAGGGGGAACATTTGCATTTTGAGGCTGGAAAATCCGAGTCCCTCTTGTCTGCCTTCACTTTGCTGAGCTCTCCCACCCCTGGGCTGGGCTGTGGTTCATTTTCACGGGAAAAGAAGAATTCCTGTGCCATTCCAGCCTCTGGGAAGGACCTGCTGGGCAATGGGAATGGTTTATCCTCCTGCTGTGAGATGACCTTCTCAGAGCAGTTGTCTCCTCTCTAGATCAGGTGGAATTCACGTTCTCTTCCATCTCCAAGGCCACTCAGCATCCTGGAGCTGCTGTGACATTCCAAAGTGTGATGCATTTCCCACAAGCAGAGCTCTCTGCACCCTGGAGAAGACTGGAACACTCCGTGGAGAGTCAGTTATGGAAAAGGAAGGGGATGAACTGCTCTTTCAAGGTCTTTTCTGCTCTCTTTTGAAGTCTTCAACACCACTGCATGGAAAATTCACATTGGAGAGGTTTAATGTTCTCCAGACACCTGCAATTCCCATTTGGATTCTGGTGGCCCTGACTTTTTGGGCACGGATTTTCCACCAGGCAGCAAATGGCAGCTGTGGAAAAGAGCTGGATGGATGTGGAGAGGGTGGATCCCATCAGAAGCCATCTGAGATCCATCATGCCAGGTCCATCATCTCCAGGAGGGCTGGAAGAGCTCAGGGGGTAGACACAGGTCTGAAAGGTGGGGCAGGGCAGGAATGAGAAACAACAACAACCTCAACATGCAGAAACAAGGGAGAAAGGGGGGAGGATCCTCTCCAAGGCCTGAGGTGGCCAAGGCTGACCCTTCAAACCAGGTGTGGTGTTGCTCACAGTATCCTAAAATCTTGGAATCATGGAATAATGGAATCATGGAATGTTTGGGGTTGGAAGGGGAGCCTCAAGATCATCAGTTCCAACCCCCTGCCATGAGCAGGGACACTTCCCATCATCCCAGGTTGCTCCAGCCTGGCTTTGGACACTTCCAGGGATGGGGCAGCCACAGCTTGTCTGGGAATTCCATTCCAGCCCCTCACCACCCACACAGGGAAGAATTTCTCCCTGATATCCAGTCTAACCCTGCTCTCTGACAGTTTTCAGCCATTCCTCCTTGTCCTACATGCTCTTGGAAACAGCTTGGCCTCCTCCTCCCTGTAAATTCCCTTCAGGTCCCGGCAGGCCACAGTGAGGTCACCCCGAAACTTCTCTTTTCCAGGTTGAACAATCCCAGTTTTCCCAGCCTTTCCTCACCTGACCATTCCTCAGATGTCAGAGAAAAGCTGAGAGTTTGGAGAGCACCAGCAGCAGATCCCAGGCTCCCCAGAGACGCCGGGCATGGAGCAGGATCAGTCCCGGGATTAGTGGTGGTGGTGGTGGTGTTGTCGGATAAGGGGAGGGATTAAGCCAAGCACTGAGCTAAGACTAAGGAAAGTGGAGAGGAGACACTCTGAGCTGCAGCTCAGCCCTCCAGAGAGCTATTTGGGGTGAAAGCCAGAGCTGGGGGAAGGCTGGAAACCATCAGCTATAGGGGAAACCATCAGCTGTAGGAACAGAGTCATTCCGGCCCTGCCTCAGCAGGGATCATCCCAGGGAGGGAGGGGGGAAAAAAAAAAAGGGAATGGAGGATCAATTCCTTCGGAACCAGGCCAGGCTGGCCCCGGAGATGGGCACTGGGGGAATGTGGGCTTATAAATGCTGCATGGAGTCCTGCAGGGACAGGGATTGGTGTCACTTTAAAAAGTAAACATGGGCAGCCTAATGAATGAGTTATATCCCAGACGCTCCATTCCAGGAGAGGTATTTAACAGGCACTATTGGATTCCCTGGTATCTCTCTATCTGTAACCAGTGCATTATGACCATTAATGGATTTTTGAGGCTGGATTGATTTTTCATTAATTTGGTAAAAATCTTTTCCCTCTCCCATATAATTCTGTCTTAAAACGCTCGCCCTGACAGCCCGATAAGTCACTCACCTCATAATGCAAGTCTGGCTCATCAATCTCCGGCATGTGGGGAGTGGAGGGGGTGGGGGGGAGGGAAGGGGGAAAGGGGGAACCTCCCTGGGTCGGGATGGAGCTGCCAGGCAGCTTCCACTGCGGGAGGAACGAGAAAAATCCGTCGGCAACGGGAAGAGGGGACACATGGATGTGAAAGGGGTTTGGGGGGGCTGATGGGCAGCCTGGGAGTGAATTCCAGAGACCACCTTGTCTTCCCAATCCTGTATTTTGTAGGATAGTGCTGTGAAACACTGGGGCCCCTCAGGGAACTCAGCTGTGGGGTCTGATCCACGTTGTCCCCAAAAATTTGAGGCCCCATGGAAGGTGCTGGCAGAGGGGTGAAACCTCCTCGTATTTTATCCCAGGGAAATCCTCATGGATTCCTGCTTTTCCCTTGTGTGGTTTCAACTCTTTTTGCAGAGGGAAGACCCTGAGATGAGGTTTGTTCCTCCCAAAAGTTGGATTCTACCCCTGGGCAAGGAAGCTCATCAGTCCAGGTCTCCCTGAGGGTGTCTGGGACACTCTGGGCCTCTCCAAAAGATGGGATCCAACCTGTGAAAAATTCCAGGCTGCCCCAGCCGAGGGCAGGATGGATTTTCCTCTATCCTGGTGCACCCAGAAAGAGTTTTCCTCTAAAAAAACCCCACCAAATCCCATCCTCCTTTGAGTGACCCAGAGACCACTTGGCTGTTGGGTTAGAGGAGGAAAACCTGGTGGGACAAACATTCCTGAGGGATCTTCACCTGGATGAGGAAAGATCTGCCCTCTCTGCACCTTCCAGGAGGGAGATGAGGCAGGGAGTGGCAACACTGAGCAATCAACAAGGTGTCTCTGTTTGGGTGGGAAGAGCCACGAGGAGCAGACGAGGAGTAAGGAGCAAGTAAGGACAGAGTCAGTCATTTCTGCTGTGCAAGGAGAGGGAATTTTGGCAGAAAATTCTGGAATAAGAGTCCTAGACCGGGGTCAGAACCCACATCAGTGTCAGATACTCACGGATCATCCTCTCCCAAAAGCTTCTGCCCAGCAGCACCAGGCTCTGGAAAAGTAGGGAGATGGAATGGGAAGTTCAGCCACGGCCACGCCCCTTCCTAATTTTGTTTTTTAAAAGGGCAGTGCTTCCCCTTGGGAAGGGAGAGGTGGAAAATTCACATCCAGGTAGGAAACCCTGCTTGGGAATGCTGGGGGGAGAGGCCAGAGCTTCACTTGCAGCAGAGTGTCGTGTCCTTTCCCTGCTGTGTGAGATTCCCAGACACATCCAAAGCAGCACCAAAGCAGCAGATCCAGAGACAATCAAGAGGATTTTCTGCAGGTCCTAAAAAACATCTGCCAGGCTCAGGAGGGTGTCCCAGATCCCATTCAGATGTTTCTAAGCTGAGCCCACCCCAGAATCCTGGGAGACAAGGAGGGAGAGGTGCCTTGGGGTGGAAAAAGAGGCAGGAGCTGAGGTCACCTCTCCCAAATCCCATCCAGCTCCGTCATTGCCTCCGTGTCCCACAATTCCAGGAGGTGCTGGTCCAGTCCCACCATCTGGTGGCCAAGGCAAAAGGCAGAAGAGAAGCTCCTTTTTTTATTCCCAGTGTGGAAATTTTCCTGCATTCTCAATGCTTTCAACAACATTCCTGGAATAAAGGGCCTCATCAGCACTGATATTCCCTTAATCCTGGAGCAGAGCTTGTTAGAACTGGAAAATCAGGGATTTCTGGGCACATCCAGCCTGGAAAACTCAGGGATCCCACTAAAAATTAGCTGAATTTTCAAACTATGGGATTCAGGCACCTCTTTCAGGATGTTTTCCTGGTTGGAGAACATTGCTGGATGACATCACATATTCCCTTAATCCTGCAGGAGAGCTTGTTAGACACAGGTTGACAGGGACTTCTGGGCACATCCAGCCTGGAAAATCAAGGGATCCCCCTGCAAATGAGCTGAATTTCCAGACTGTGGGATTCAGGCACCACTTTCAGGATGTTTTCCTGACTGGAGCACATTGTTGAATGACACCACATATTCCCTTAATCCTGCAGGAGAGCTTGTTAGAACCAGAATATCAGGGATTTCTGGGCTCATCCAGCCTGGAAAACTCAAGGATCCCACTAAAAATGAGCTGAATTTCCAAACTGTGAGATTCAGGCACCACTTTCAGGATGTTTTCCTGATTGGAGCAAATCGTTGGACGAGACACCACAAAGCAGAAACCCCCCCAAGTGATAAAAAAAACTCACTCAAGAACTCCAAAATTCACTTTTCTCCCTCGAAGACCTGCAAATGAACATAATTTTTTTTGCTGGTTGGCCATCCTTTCTGGAGGAACTGAGCGATGATTCCCGAGAAAAGCTTCTCCTGTGCTCCTGGATTATCTCCCAATTGTTTATTAAACCCCCCAAGTTAATGAGGACTAACGAGCAAATAATCAATAGCCAGGCAGGCCACCCAGGAGCAGATAAGCCTCAATAAGCCCTGGGGGATGAGTGTATTTACCGAGCAGACAATTATCAGGGTAATGACCATTTGTGCGATTTCGAATTAAGAAGAAGAGATTGCACCCCAAAGAGACACCAACTGATGAGCAGAGTTTGGAAAAGTGGTGGCTTTTTGTTTTATTTTTAAGCAGGATATCAATGAAGGGTCAGCACTCGAAGTCCTGGTGAATAAAAGGCAACTTTGAATTTTCCAGGTTGTTTTGTTTTGTTTTTTTTTCACAGAATCCAAAGACAGCAGAGGCTGGAAGGGACCTCTGGCAACTTCCCGGGCAAAGCTGTGCTGAAAATACATAGATGGGGAAGAGAAATTTGGGTTTTAAAGCTGGAAGGGGATGCTCAGGGTTGACTTCTTCTCCCAGGACGAGGGGACACAGCATCAGGCTGTGCCAGGGGAGGGTCCGGTTGGACATCAGGAGGAATTTCTTCCTGGAAAGGGTGGTCAGGTGCTGGAAGGGGCTTTCCAGGGAGGTTTGGAGTCTCCATCCAAAGAAGGTGTCCAAAGAAGGGCTGGATGTGGCACTCAGTGCTCTGGGCTGGGGGACAAGGTGGGGGTCAAAGGTTAGACTCGATGGTCCTGGAGGTCTTTTCCAACCTCAGTGATCCTGGGATTCTCCAGCTGAGTCTGGATATCTTCAAGGATGGAGATCCCCCCCCTTCTCTGAGTGCCTTGTGTAACATCTGATCACCTTCAGAGCAAATTTTGGGCCTTGTATCCCCTTAAAGTTTCCTTCACTGTGTCATCCACGTGTTGCTCTTCTCTAAGGCTCCAGGGAGACCTTGGAGCCCCTTCCAGGGCCTAAAGGGGCTTCAGGAGAGCTAGAGAAGGGCTTGGGACAAGGGATGGAGGGACAGGACACAGGGAATGGTTTCTCACTGCCAGAGGGTTAGATGGGATATTGGGAAGGAATTCTTGGCTGGGAAGGTGGTGAGGGGCTGGCATGGAATTCCCAGAGAAGCTGTGGCTGCCTCATCCCTGGAAGCATCCAAGGCCAGGTTGGAGCAATCTGGGCTGGTGGAAGGTATCCCTGCCCATGGCAGGGGGTGGAGCTGGATGGTCACGAAGGTCCATTCCAATCAAAACCATTCCATGATTCTGTGTCACCCCTTCTCCTCAAGAGAAGCCAGACCAGTGTTGCTCTTACGAGGTGTTCCCCCTGACCTGCTCCTGAACTCTCCCAGTGTCTGAGATCCCCTCCCTTCCCAGACATTCCTTCACTCATTCCATGGATGGATCTTTGCCCAAAGTCTCGCCCAAATCTTCCTTGCTGCATCATCTTCTGAACCTGCCCAGCAGGGACAGGTAGAGCAGATTATTCCCCCTCCTCTGCCTGCTTCTTTAGTTGATTTGAAGGCTGAATTCCTTCTCTTAGAGAGAAACACCCCTAATTCCTGCTGTATTTCCCTGTACTTCCTACCCTGTACCTCCCTGGTCTTGGCTCCTTGTCTTGGAATACACCTTTGCTCCAAAATGGAAACTCCATCACCGCTTCTCGCCCTCCTTTTCTCATCCCAGCCCTAAATGAGCTGTTTCAACCTCCAGCCAGTAAAATTTCATCCCACCAACAACTGATTCATGGCTTTCCCTGGCACATGACATTGATAAGTTGGATCTTGGGCTCCTGCTGCAAGAGAAACTCTGTTTGCTTCCCCCCTTGGATCTGTTGTCCACGGAAGGATTCAGAACCGTCCGCGTGAAAAATGGAGAGAACAAAAATCCTGCAGGGAAGGGAAGGGAAGGGAAGGAAAGGGAAGGGAAGGGAAGGGAAGGGAAGGGAAGGGAAGGGAAGGGAAGGGAAGGGAAGGGAAGGGAAGGGAAGGGAAGGGAAGGGAAGGGAAGGGAAGGGAAGGGAAGGGAAGGGAAGGGAAGGGAAGGGAAGGGAAGGGAAGGGAAGGGAAGGGAAGGGAAGGGAAGGGAAGGGAAGGGAAGGGAAGGGAAGGGAAGGGAAGGGAAGGGAAGGGAAGGGGGGAGTGTCTGCCTTGCAGACTTCCCTGAAGGCAAGTGCTCCTGTCAGCCAGGAAACCCACCCCATTTCTCGGAGCTGAAGTCACTGGAAGGGCCAGG
Organism: Pyrocephalus nanus; assembly: GCA_038380795.1. Lineage (NCBI taxonomy): Eukaryota > Metazoa > Chordata > Aves > Passeriformes > Tyrannidae > Pyrocephalus > Pyrocephalus nanus. The sequence continues at coordinate 95,511,345 of CM076261.1, forward strand.
CCAAGAGTGAATCATTTGGAAATTTCCCATTCTTTGAACTTCAAAAAAAAACACAAACAAAACAAACCCCACAAGGCATGTTTGGGAAAGCAGCAGCCACCTGAGTCATCTCCTCCTTCCATTTGTGGAGCAACACCGAGCGATGCAAAAGCTGCTTCGCGGCGAACGGAAATCAATAAACGTGTCAGGTCCCATCAAGCCGAGGGAGGAGGGAAAGGCCTTCCCAAACCCATCCCCGTGTCCTTCCTTACACCTGCCCGCTCCAGCTGGCTCTGCAATCAGCAGATTTAACACCGAGTCAGCAGTTCCCCTGACTCCCAAGCCAAATCTTTAGGGGATCTACCAAAATTCCCTCCCCCGGCCTGCCTGGCTTGGATTTATTGGGATGTGGGGACAAGGACTGTGCTCAGCCCACCTTTGTAGCTGCCTGGAGCAGATATTGGTCGGAGAGCTCTTTAACTCTCAGCAATTAACTCTCAGACCTGTTAATTTTCATTTCCCCCCCACCCCTGCTGTTCCAAAACTCCCAGCCCTTCATCCCTGGGAACCAGCGGAAAACAGCCCGGAGAGGCCTGGCCACGACTTCCCCACTCCTCTTTATCCAACTGTTCGGAGTAAAAATCCCGGCAGCCAGATGGGAAATAAACACAGAGCCTGAGCTGGGCTCAGCAAAACCGCCCCTCTCCCCGGTTCAGTCGTTAATAGGCAATTGTGGACTCGGGGGCAGGGGAAAAAAATAACCATAAAATGAAAGTGCTACGCGGTGCAAACGCGTTTCCCTCCTCCTCGGAAACGTCTGGAAGCTCCGTCTCTCCTCCCCATCCCAGCCCTGGGATTATAACTCACGGCCCTCCTGGCAGCTGCTGCTGTAGCTCCCCATTCATTTTATGGCCCTGAGCATTAACATTTCTGCAGAACACGGGGCTAATTCCCTGCAAAGAATGATCATTTTTTTAGTGACTTGGCAACGATGAATTATCTGCCTCTTAACAGTTTCCCCCCCCCCCCGGGGAGAGGCCGGGCGGGCTCGCAGGGAAGGGATTGTCTGACAAGGAATATTGTGCAGTTTGGGTGGGGTGAATTTGGGTCTTTCTGGGCTTTTAAAAGCACCCCCTAAAAAAAAAAATAAATGGATGCATAGGTCGGGGACTTTGCAGGAGTCAGGCAGGATCTGCTGAGCTCCAGCTCTGTCTCCCCACTGGATCAGCTGCACGTGGGGATTTTTAGGTAGTTTGTTTTTAGGTGGTTCCAGGTGCTTTTCCTTTGTGGGGAGAGAAAAAGCCTTTTCCATGCACGTGGATTCCTGCTTTGGATACAAATCATGGAATCGTGGAACGGTTTGGGTGGGAAGGGACCTCAAAGGGCATCTCATTGCAATCCACTGCTGTGGGCAGAGACACTTCCCACTAGCCCAGGTTGCTCCAAGCCCTGTCCAACCTGGCCTTGGACACTTCCAGAGATGGGGCAGCCACAATTTCTGTGGCCAACCTGTGCCAGGGCTTCCCCACACTCACAAGGAAAAATTCCTTCCCAGTATCCCATCTAACCCTTCCCTCTGTAAGTTTGAAGCCATTCCCTGTGTCCTGGCACTCTAGGCTCTTGGAAATAGTCTCTCTCCATCTGTCCTGTGGCTCCTTCAGGTCCTGGAAGGCCACAATGACTTCCCTCTGAAGCTTTCTCTCCTCCAGGCTGAACACTCCCAATTCCCTCATCCTTTCCTTTCCTCCCAGCAGAGCTGCTCCATCCCTCTGATCATCTTGGTGGCCTCCTCTGGACTTGCTCCAACAGATCCATGACATTCTGCCCCCTTGGCTGGCTGGGAAGTGGCCACCCAGCATTATTTTGAGTGCAAAAATATGTTATTTGCACTTATCTGCTGCCTGGTGGCATTGCCAGCAGTCACAGAATGAGAAGTAGGAAAAGTAAGAGCGGTTCCATTTCGTGAAATACCTCAGGAATCTCGTGGAATTCATGTCACCTCCTGGGAAAGGCCAGAGCAGCTGGGCCTGAGAGCTCCTCTCCCAGCAGGACCTCAGAGAGCATAAACACAAGATGGTTTTAGTGCAAACTCCCCCAAATACCCTCCTTGCTTCCAAAAACTGCACAATTTGCAGCTCCTGAGCCAGGGGAGTCTCGTATTTCACAGCCCTTCAGGGATTTTATTTTCCCAGCTTAATCTCTCCAGGTTTTATTTTCCCTGTTTTTTGATTTTTTTTTTTTTTTTTTTTTAACCCTGCAACACCCAAAATACCCCCAATCAAGAGCTGGAAGAGTTCCACCAGGATCACCAAGTGCAACCTGACCCTGCACAGGACACTCCAAGAATCCCACCCTGTGCCTGCTCTGAAGCTCCACTTCCACTTCTCTTTTATTTCCACCCTTTCATCTCCCAGTGACATCCCTCCACTGGAAGTGAAGCTCCAACCCTGGGGAAAGGTGTCAAGGAAGGCTTGGTGTGTGTGTTGGGGGGTTAATCTTGAGCCTTCAAGAGTGGAGAGTGAATTTTGGCAGTGGATTTGCCTTCCTGCTGGCTGGGACCAAAGCTCTGGTCCCCCCCACCCCTGCCGTGAGGAACATCCCCCCCAAACCCTCCACCCGAACTTCACCCACCAGCCAGCCACCAGGAGGGCTAAAGACAATCTTACAAGGCCATCCCAGCTCTGAAAAGCTTCCCAAGTGGGATTCATCTCCTCTAAATGCCTCCAAAAAGGGGGGAAGGATGTCCTTGAACCCATTATGGTTGATGGTGGTGTGGTCATCGTTCATCCCCCAGTGCAGATGTTGCTCTTCAGGACCCCTCGATCCCCACTGCCCTCTGACTGCTGAGAGCTCCCAGAGTGAGGTCAGGCATCCCTAATTCCGTGGAGGACACGCATTAACTCCCTTCCTTCCCCTCTGGGTGGCAACAAACCCTCCCACCCCACAAGGAGCGTTGCTGAAAGTGGCCCCGAGTGATTTCGAGCCCCCAGAGGGGGACAAAACATCAACCTGCCCCCCAAAATAGCTGTGGGGGTGGATGGGGAGCTCAAATGTGGCAGCCAGAGCCCAGCCCTGCTCTCAGGCTCGGTGTGCTGAAGGCAGCAGGTTCCTGCAGACTAAGCAAGTTTACCAATAAAACCCTCTCATAATCTACCACCGTCGAGGGAAGAGAGAGAGAGAGAGAGGAAAAAAAAAAAGAGCAACTGGGCCACGCTGCCCATCTGTAATAAGCACTAGAGATTTAAGTGGGAGAGAATTACCTTAAATATATATCTATACAGGGGAGGGAGTATATATAGGTATACTTAGAAAAAAAAGGGAAAAAAAAAAAAAAAGGAAAATAAATAATAAATAAAGAAATAAGTCCAAAAGCGCCGGTAGAAGAGGAGTAGAACCAATTTCCCAATTTCAATCTCCGGCACGCCGGGACTCAGCTTCTCAGATGTTGCCTGCTCTGCTAAATTGGTTGGGCTGAGGGCTGCTCTGCTGCTGATTTGGGCTCATTGTGGTGCATTTATGAAGGGCTGTCACACGGGGCTGACAGGGTGATGGATTGACCGGGGCTCGCCGCAGCTCCGGGAAGGTGGGGAGGGAGGGAGGGAGGGAGGGATGGAGGGAAGGAGGGATAGAGGGAGGTGGAAGGGGGTTGGCCGAGGTGAGGAGGTGATGGGAGAGAGGCGAGAGGGTGCAGATGGGGGGCAGAGGGGAGGGGGGGGGGGAAGGGAAGCATCGCGCGGGGTTTCGCTCTGGAATCGATTCCGCCGGCAATAAAGAGGCAAATCCAGCGGGAGGAGTCGCAGATGGAGCTGGGGGGTGGGGGGAGAAAAGGGGAGGGGAAGGGAGGGAGAGAAAACGGGGACGGAGAGAAAACAGCAAGTTAAGCGATTTGTTGCCCAATTCCCCGGGGTTTATTACTTGGACTTCACAGCGAAAACAAGACTTGGTGCTGCCGGGTCCTGAATGAAAACCGCGGCGCAGATGGATCCCACCTTCCCAAACGCGGTGTCCCGGGATTTGGGGGCCTCTCTGGCGGTGGGACTTCATGGATGTCAACAGCAGAGTGCTGGGGAACAGGGCAAGCAGAGAGGGGGTGAATGCCCAGTTTAGGGACTCTGGAGCATCTGTTTTTTTTGGGAATCTGCTGGATTCCCACTTCCTTCTGTGTTCCTTTCATCCTGCAAGCCGGGAAAAGAGGAGAGAACCCAGGGAGCCCCCAAGAGCAAAGCAGTGGGTGTAAAGGAGCTATGGATATATTGATCCGTGTGTGAGACAGATGGGATCCATCCGAATCCACCTCCCAGGGATATTTATCTCCCCTCAAACCTCCCTCCAGTCATTTTCCCGGCTCTGCTATCGACGTCTATCAATTTCTCCATCAAATCTGGTGTCTCTCAGTCTCCCTCCCTCCTCCCCAAGGCACGTAATGGCAAGGAAGAGTAAAATATATTCACAGAAATCATATGGCAAGGAAAATCAACCCCCTTCTCCTGTCCCTCGGGGTCGGGCAGAGGCTGTTTGAGAAGCCCCAGGTGGACCCCAAAGCCCAGGGCAGTTGTGGAACCAAAAACTGGGTGTAAAAGAGGAGGAAGGGGAAGGAGAAGGAGAAGGAGAAGGAGAAGGAGAAGGAGAAGGAGAAGGAGAAGGAGAAGGAGAAAGAAGGAGATGGAGAAGGATCTCTCAGAGAACCTGTACTTTTTCTCTTGACCATGAAAGAACTGCAGACATGTTCCAGTTGTGGATTCTCCATCCCTGGAAGTGTCCAAGGCCAGGTTGGATGGAGCTTGGAGCAACCTGGGCTAGTGGAAGGTGTCCCTGCCCATGGCAGGGGGTTGGAATTCCATGATTTTGATGTCCCTTCCAACCCAAACCATCCCCTGATCCCATGAATCATTTTTCACCTCCAAGAGCACATGAGAGGTTGGAGAAAGCTGGACCCCAAACCTCTCCCAGTGAACAGTTCAGGCTCAGTTTAAGTTCTCTACCAGAAAAGACCTTGTTCTGGTATAAATTTAGAGTTTTCCAGGAAGACTTTCCTTCTGTTCCTATTTTCCACCACACTACCTGTAACTCCTCCCCAAGGAACAGGAGGCCACAGAGGTAAAAGTGGCTTTCTGAAAACCTAACCTTAAACTGCAAGATTATTAATATTGACTTTCTGGGCCAATAAGGCAGGAAATATAGAGGTAATCCAGTCCCTTTCTCCCCACAACTTGTATTCCAATAAATAATTACAGCACGCTATAAATCCTCCCCGTGCCCTAATAATAAGCACATTTTATCCTAGGGGGGGGGAAAGAAAAAACCTGGCGCTTCAACCAATTCCTCCCCTCTCTCTCCCCCCTCCTTTTCTTCCATCCCAGCAGATAAATCCCTTCTTCTAATTGAGCTTTTTTTTTTTTTTTTTTTGGTCGATCTCAAATACGGTTAAAAATGTGCAAAGCCAGTCAATTCTCGCGCTGTAATTTTGGGTGATATAAAACCCTCCCCCCCTCCCCAACCAAACCCCTCCCTCCCTTTCCAAGGTGCTCCTGGTTTTTTTTTTTTCTCCCTGATCCCGACATTAAACTGCTCCACTTAAGCCCAGGTCTGCGGTGCCAGGCAGGTTGACCTCGTTAAAAGGGATTAGTGCAGCAGGAAAATGGGAATGGTAATAAAAATCCCCTAAGAATTTTTATCGGGCCAAGGGTGTATGTTCCTTTTTTTTTTCTTTTTTTTCCCTTTTAATTAATTTTTTTAAATTTTTTTTTTCTTCCCCTCTCCTCCTCTCTGGCTCTGAGTAAAGCTCCTCTTCAGGGCTCGAAATATCCCTCCTGCTGCTGTGGAAAATCCACGTTTTCCAGGTCACCCTCGAGTTAGGAGTGACCTGGACAAGTGGGAATCTATTCCCTTTTATTTTCTTTTGCAGGGCCAGCAATTTACCCCAGTGATGTGGTGATGTGAGCACAGGCAGGATGAGCTGAAGCTTTAAAACATTCTTTTTAAAGATGGAATTTCCAGGCAGAGAATCCCCTGAACCTGAAAATATTTCTGGTTTTATTCATTTTATGGAGTAACCCTATAAAAGCTCCTCTCTCTCCAAATACTTGTAGGAAAAAGGCAAAAAAATGTTAATTTGTCTCATTTTTTCCCCTTCTTTCCATGAAAAATGGGTCCTTGGGGGGTTATTTCCAGGGATATCTCCAAGGGAATGGTGCTTGTTGGATCAGAACCACTGATGCTTGACCAGAAAAGTGACAAGGAACAGTGGGAATTTAAGGGATTTGAGGCACCAAAATCCCCAAAAAAAAACAGCAGGAAGGGGCTCCATTTCCTGGTCAACACCCCCAAAAAATCTGGGAAGAGGATGGAAAAATTCCCCCTCAACCACGGGAAACTGATGGAGCTGGAGGAGTTTAACTTAACCCACCAAATTTTGTCCACTGGGATCAGCCACTTCCAGTTTTTTCCTTGGGATAAATCCTTCTTATGGACTCAGAGACTCCTAAAATGGTTTGGAGTTGGAAAGGACCTTGAAGATCATCCAATTCCATGGGCAGGGACATCTTCCACTATCCCAGGGTGTTCCAAACCCGGCCTGGAACAATTCCAGGGATGTGGCCACTTCTTGGTGAGTTCCTAAACATTCCCTAAAGAGGGGAGGGGGCTTGGGTGGGAAAAAAAAACCTGGAAAGGATGTGTGTCCACCTTTCCTTATCCACCCCTGGGGCTTGGATGAGGGCCTGGAGATCCATGGAATGGAAGAGCAGGGAGTGGGAAGTGGAAGCCGGTTGTGCCCGAGGTCCTTTGGATGAGCACAGGGAATTTCTGCCAGGCAGGAGAATCCTCCCTTTCCTTTTCTGAGGACACAGGGATGACCAGGATGGCTCCAAAGACTTGGATGTGCTCCTGTGTCTGGGAATGGCATAAAATGCCCAGAGGAATGAAGATGCCACAATAAAAGGGCATTTTCCTGGGGAAAATTCCATGAGGAATGAGGATTTACATCCCCAGCCTGAGGTCAGATTTCCTCTGTCATCCCACAGAGGGGGGGAAAATGGGAATTGCAGCCAAAAAAACACCCAAATTCCATTTTAGTGGGATCAAAAATCACCTCCTAGGAGGGAGGAGGGAGGTCTTGATCCTGGTTCCCAGGCAGGGATGTAACGGGAAAGATGGGATTTGGAAGTCACCCCAGAAAGAAAGTCCTGATTCTGTGGGGAAAACATGGGAAAATGGGAAAAAACAGTGTCAGAAAGCCCTTGGAATGTGGTAGGAAACCAGGGGAAACTGGGATCCTCCTCCCATAGGATTCATCCCCAGCATGTGGATGTGATACTGGTGTTGCATCAGGACTTAATTCTGACCTGATTCTGGGGGAAAAACATGGAAAAATGGGGAAATCTGTGGGAATGGGGTCAGGGATAAGGTCAGGAATAGGGGATCCACCCTGATCCCAAAACATGGATAAGAGGGAGATGTTCCCCAAGTACCGCTTCGGGGCCTCAATCCAGTCCTGATACTGGGGGGAAAACATGGAAAAATGGGAATATGGGAATGGGAGCAGGGAAGAGACACAACATCCTGGATAAACGGGAAAAAGTGGGGATAAAATCCATCCTGATCCCTAAAACCAGTTATTATATAATAGGAAATAGGGATGTGGATGTGGACGTGCACCCTTTCCCAGCTCCTCTGGAAAGAACCTGACCCCAAACTCTGCCTTTTCCCCCCTCAGACCTCTGGGAAGCAGCAGGGAATAATTTTCCCCCTCCACCCTGGAGAGGAGGGGGTGGGGGGAAAGATTTATCCATTCTTGGAAGCGGCGTTTATGAATATTCCTAAAGAGGAAAATCAATCCCCTCTATCATAACATTGCCATTTTTCTACATGATAGAACAAGCGGTTTCATACACCTCGGGAATCGATAGGAATTACGAGCTTCTCCCTGGATTTGCTCACGGCCCGGCATCATCATCCACCATCAGAGGAGTAGAGGATGCTCTGAGAGCCCCAGGGATGAGGAGATTTGGATGTTTTTCTGGCATCTTCCACCCTGGTTTGGTGCCTCTTCTACCTCCTCGAGTTTCAGGGAGCACAAAAAAGTCCAGGCTGGGCTGGGCTGGAGATGCTTGAAGTGAGGAGGAAAGACCAGGAGCCAGTGGGGTGACCAGGTGGACAAGAAGCAGATGGATCATGGTCTGGATGAGGGACAGGGTGGCAGCAGGAGCAGGGAAGGGATTCTGTCCCTGGGAGGCCACCCCTGGAGTGCTGTGTCCAGCTCGGGGCCCTCAGCTCAGGAAGGACATGGAGGGGCTGGAGCAGGGGCAGAGAAGAGCAACGAGGCTGGGGAAGGGACTGGAGCACAATTGCCATGAGGAGAGGCTGAGGGAGCTGGGGGGGCTCAGCCTGGAGAGGAGGAGGCTCAGGGGACACCTCAGCACTCTCTGCAACCCCCTGACAGGAGGGGGGAGCCGGGGGGGGTCGGGCTCTGCTCCCAGGAACCAGCAGTAGGACAGGATGGCTCGGCCTCCAGCTGTGCCAGGGGAGGTTTAGGTTGGACATCAGGGAGAAATTCTTTCCAGGGAGAGGGATCAGCCATTGGAATGGGCTGCCCAGGGAGGGGGTGGATTCCCTGTCCTTGGAGGTGTTTAAGGACAGACTGGATGTGGCATCAGTGCCATGGGCTGGGAACCACGGCAGGGTTGGATCAAGGGTTGGACTGGATGATCTGAGAGGTCTTTTCTAAGCTGGTTGGTTCCATGAATCTATGATTCCATGATTCTCTGATTCTCTGATTCCATGATCCTGAGGTTAAAACCAAAGGTGGGATCCACCTCTCACCTGTGTCAGCTGGGATGAGATACCTGGAGGCATCTCCGGATACCTGGAGGCACAACCCATCTGGGAAAACACTTTTCCCTGCTTTTTCTCTCACTGGTGAATCCAATGCAAAATGAAATCCAGGAACCAGCTCAGGCCCTTAAAATTCACAGGAATAGGTCATATTTTTGATCAGTTTTCCAGATTTCATTCAAGATCCCTGGAGAGAGACATTTTCTGCTCTTTTCTGACCACTCAACAGACCAACTCAGGGAGAAAAGCCCTAAAAGCATCACCAACAAACATTTCTCCCTCCCCTGGGATGTGAACCAGCAAACCTGCTGCAATATTTAGCTGGGAGGAGACCCCAGAAGATGCTTTTCCTGCTGATTTTGTTGCCTTGGGGTTAAGTGGCCACAATTCCCTTTCTTCCAGCTGATCCCTTGGAAGCACAGGTCATGTAAATGGGAAATAAGAGCCAAACCCTAAAGGAATGGGGTACAGGGCATGATCAGCTCTTCAATTACAGCTCCAAAATCCAGCTAGGGCTGTTCCCTGTGGTGCTGGAATAATCCCTGGATTATTCCCCTCTCCTGTGTGTTTGGGAAGTTTTCCACTATGTGCACCTGCTCCTATAAATGACTCCCAGTGCCAGGAAGCTCCTTCTTGCTGCTACAACCCTTCTTAACCTGACTATCTGCTTGTTTTTCTTCCCTGTGGATTTATCATCCTGTCTCATAAAATCCTGGAATGGTTTGGGTTGGAAGGGACATTAAAGATCGTGGAATTCCAACCCCCTGCCCTGGGCAGGGACACCTTCCACCATCCCAGCTTCCTCCAAGCCCCCTCCAACCTGGCCTGGGATGCTTCCAGGGATGGGAAATCCACAACTTAACACAACTTATGCCTCCCTTACCTATTTTGCAGCAGGATAGGACAGGAATTTTCTGGTGCAAGCAGGGATTAATCCAGGGAAACCATTAGACTGGAAGAAACGCTCCTGGTCCTCCCATTTCAGACTCAGTTTTCCTGCCCTTCCCCTCTCTGGTTTTTATACCCTTGGAACCATCTCCCTCCCTATCCCTGAGCATTCCTGCTCTGGACTGGAGGGATGTGCCATGTCTCCCTTGGGAATTCCATGCTGCTTGAGCCCCCACAAAGCAGATTTAGCCCCTTATATTCCCAGAATTCCCCTTACACCCTCCCAGCAGCGGAGGGAGAAGAGGAGACTCCAGGACTTTACCCTGGATATTTTTTTCATCCCCCCCCATTCCTTGGCAGATGTGAACCTTTGCAATAAGGGGGCCAGTCGGGCCAGCCATAAATCCCACTAAAGGTAAAAGTGATTGATTTTAGAAGACACTGGTTTAAGAATTTGTTTTTGTGTTGTTGGTTTTTTTTTTTTCTAATGGATCCAAAAGTCCTGCCATCAATTTTGCCAAGCTCAGCGGTGCCAGGAGGCGGCTGCAGCCCGTCCAGAGAGGAGGAGGGAGAGGCAGAAGAGAAGGAGAGAGGAGGAGGGGAGCTGCAAGAAAAAGGAGTTCATCACACCTCCCTCCCAGCTGCAGGATCCTAAAAAAAAAAAAAAAAAAAAAGGAAAAAACCCACAAAAAACACGGATTATAGCCCGGCCATAAATACTAATCCATTAGCTGCTCTTTCACACGCTGCTGGCTGCCACTGCTGCCTCCATTTGCCTGCATGATAATCTATTTGAATATCAATTCGTGGCTTCGTGGTCAAATTGCTTTCCCTCAGAGATGGGGAGGAAGGGCAGGGCTGTGCTTTGGGATGGGGGCACCTGGAATCGGAAGGTAATTATTGAATTTCCTCTTCGTTCCTCGCTGCTTTTCGTTGCCAAAATAAAAAATTAGAAAATCTAAACAAAAATAAAAAAGAAGGGGTTAAAAAACAAACCAAAGTGAGTAAGTCAGGCAGTGTTTTGGTCTTTAATGGGACAGGAAAAGAAAGTTCTCCTTTATTTTGAACTCTGCATTGATTCGCTCCGTTCCCGATGAAGAAGAGCGCGGCCAAGAGATCCATAAGAAGGGGCTGCACTGGGAAAATGCTCCAGAGGGGAAGGGAATTTCTGTAAATAAATAAGATTTCCCAGCTGTGAAAGGGCCTGGAAGGTTCTCAGTAAAATTCCTGCAATCCTAATCCCGTCACCTCCTTCTGCCCCTTGCAGGGATTGCTTTTGTTTCATGGTGTGTGAGAAGAGAGATGGAGAGAAGGCACAAAATTCCAGGATCTGAACCAAAGTTGTGGTTGTTTATGAGGTCACAGAGACCTTGTCTGTCCCAGCCGGTGCAGGGATCTGGGATTCCCTTGGAAATGGTGATTTAGGACTGGGCTCTGTGGTCACAGTCAGTTGTTACTTCTGTATTTCACAGAATCATGGAATGGTTTGGGTGGGAAGGGACCTTAAAGATCATGGAATTCCAACCCCTGACATGGGCAGGGGCACTTCCCACTATCCCAGGTCCAAGCCCCATCCAACCCAGCCTGGGGCACTTCCAGGATTGGGGCAGCCACAGCTTCTCTGGCAAATCCACTCCAGTCCCTCACCACCTGCACTGGGAAGAATTTATTCCAAACATCCCATCTAAACCTTCTCTCTGTCAGTTTGAAGCCATTCCTTGTGTCCTGGCACTCCAAGCCCTTGGAAATACTCCCTCTCCATCTTTCCTGTAGCTCCTTCAGGTCCTGGAAGGCCACAATTAGTTCCCCCCAAAGCCTTCTCTCCACCAGGCTGAACAATCCCAACTCTCCCAGCCTTTCCTCCCAGCAGAGCTTCTCCATCCTTCTGATCATCTTGGTGGCCTCCTCTGGACTCTCTCCAGCAGCTCCACGTCCTTCCTGGGCTGGGGATCCCAGAACTGGATCCAACACTCCAGGTGGGATCTCACAAGCCCAGAACACACAGTTTGATTTCTGTTGCCCTTCCCGAGGCAGCAGAAAAAGCAACATCAAGAAAATCCATCTGAGGGTGCAGCAGAACCTTGGGACACTGCAAAGATTCTGAAAGAACCATCTGCTTCCTCATCTCCATCAAAGCAAAGCACAGTGGGTGTGAAAAAATGAGTGTTCTGCTGATAAAAAGCAAGCTGGGTCTCTCCCTGTGCTCTGTGGGCCAGGATGGATCTACTTTTTGTGCCTGGAGAAGCCTCAGATGGGACTCAGTTTTGTCAGCAGAGGATGAAGCTGCTCTGCCTGACCTGCAAGACGCTTCTGGAAGATGAGGTAGAAAAACCCCAAGATCTTGAACTCGGTGGTTTGTGGATAAGAGCTGGGATATATTTGTCCCAGGGATGTGTGGGCAGATGCCTGGAAGTGTTCCAGGCCAGGCTGGTTGGTAGTTGGAGCAACCTGGGATAGTGGAAGGTGTCCCTGCCCGGAGGGTGGAACCAGATGATCTTAAAGGTCCCTTCCAACCCAAACCGTTGATCACAACCACAGATAAAACCCAGATTCCCCTTTGGTGACATCCCAGGCTTGGTTTGAGAGTCCTGAGGATCATTTGCAACCCAGAGAGGCCAACTCTGGACATCTGATCCAGGGGGGTTGGAGCTCGGCCAGCCGAGAGCCATCGACCGTCGCCTTTGTTTGACACAGCAGCGAAAGGCCATTAAATGCCTCCTGCTGCTCATCCCCCACCAGGAGCCTCTGGAAGGTGTCCAGCTAAACCAGCCAGAGCTCCAGCAGTGAGGAGAAGGCTTAGAGGAGAAATCAAAACCAGGGGAAGAAAGCCAAGAGCAAAGTGGACCAAGTCAGTGCTCAGGGAGCAGCCACGAGGGTTCGGTCCATGGGTGTCAACTCCACGCTCCAAGCACCTGTAGGTGGGGGAAAAATCCCCAGGGAATTCTGCAGGCAGACCTTTGTGCAACCCCAAGACTTTCCCGGGGTCACAGGATGGTTTGGGTCTCATTCCAATCTCATTCCACCTCTCACCAGAAGGTTTTAGGAGCCTTCCAGCCACCTCCAGGTGGCTTTTCCTCTCCTTTCCTTCCTCCAGCCCCTGCTCCATGTCTGGATCTCTGGGCAAGTGCTCCTCCTTGCCCAGTTTTAAGCTCTTCACCAGAGGCCTGTCCCTGGATTGAGTAAATTGTGGAACTCCAAGGATTTTTGGAGCAAAAGACTACACTGGGAGAAGGGGAATTTAGGTATTTGGGGTTCAAACAGCAGCTGAGCTCTGGAAAAGCCTGGAGAGGAGGAATATCCATGAAAGGCACAGGGGATTTGGGGACTTTCAAGGATTTAGGCTCTTGTGTTTTCCCAGCAGATTGAATGCAGCATATTTCTTCATGGGAACAATGAGAAATGTATCAGGAAGAAAGGAATTTCAGCAGCTCAAGGATTGTGGGATCCAGCAAAGGTGTGAGAAAGCCCAGCTCTCTGGCAGCAAGGAGTGAGGATGCTGGTCCTGGCTCTGAGGATGCTGGTGCTGGCTCTGAGGGTGCTGGTCCTGGCTCTGATAATGCAGTTAGTTATGAGGATGCTGGTCCTGGTTCTGAGGATGCTGGTCCTGGCTCTGAAAATGCTGGTTCTGTCTCAGAGGACAATCCTGGCTCTCAGGATTCTGGTCCTGGCTCTGATAATGCAGTCAGTTATGAGGATGCTGGTCCTGGCTCTGAGGACTTTGGTCCTGACTCTGATAATGCTGGTCCTGTCTCTGAGGACAGTCCTGACTCTGAGGATGCTGGTCCTGGCTCTGAGGACTCTGATCCTGGCTCTGATAATGCTGGTCATGGCCCTGAAAATGCTGGTCCTGGCTCTGATAATGCTGGTCATGGCCCTGAAAATGCTGGTCCTGTCTCTGGAAATGCTGGTCCTGGCTCTGAGGACAGTCCTGACTCTCAGGATGCTGGTCCTGGTTCTGAGAATTCTGATCCTGGCTCTGAGGACTTTGGTCCTGGCTCTGATAATGCTGGTCCTGGCTCTGATAATGCTGGTCCTGGCTCTGGAAATGCTAGTCCTGGCTCTGAGGACACTCCTGGCTCTGAGGATTCTGCTCCTGGCTCTGAGGATGCCCTGAGCTCAGACGTGTCTCTCCAAGAACCCTCCAGAAGCGCCGAGTTCCCGCTGCCTGCCCCGGCTTTGCTCCCCCGCTGCTCCAGCTGCTCCCTCCTCCACGGAGCTGCCCGACCCGGTGCCAAGCCCAGCACGCTTCCCACGGCATCCCTGCTGCCTCCTGCCTCCCTCCTCTCCCGGGCCTGGCAGAGGCTCCTTCCCTCTCCACGCCTCATCCATCAATCCGGATGACTCCGTTTGCCCACCCCGTTTTTTCCTCGGCCTGTCAGTGCCCGGAGAAAACGATGATAAATAAACTGGCACGGGAGGAACTCGCTCCTGCTGCTTGATTTATCTTTTATTTGCTCTGCAATCCAAGCCCCTTCTCCTCTCTCCCCCCTGCACCCCAACCGTTAACTCTTCTCCAGCTGCCTCAGGCTGGTTTTTTCCTACCTGGATTTTTCCTCATGGAGCCCTCGTGGATTTTTCCAGGCTCTTTGTCACCCTTGGCTGAAGAAAATCGAGTGGAACCCACAAAACACATCAGCTTTGGTGCAAGTTTAAGGAGAGGAGATTACAGGACCTGGGAGGTGTTTTAAATCCAGCCCTTAAGCCCAGATCTCAACTGTCTTTCCACACACAGAGCCCTCTCCAAGAAAGTTTTTGGAGGAAGTTTGGGACAAAAAGAGCAGAACTCCATGTGGCACTTTCATCACTGTGCCAGTGGGATTCATGCCCACCTGGATCCACCAGCAGGAGAGGGCTTTCCTAGTTCTTCCCTGAATCCTCTCACCTTGATCCCACTCACCCTCAATGGTGTGAGAAGTTTCCATGGGATTATTCTCAGCTGTTTTTTGATTCATTCTTTATAAAATCATGGAAAGGTTTTAGTAGGAAGGGACCTCAAAGATCATCCAGTTCCATGTCCTGCCATGGTCAGGGACACCTTCCACTAGCCCAGGTTGCTCCAACCTGGCCTTGGACACTTCCAGGGATGGGACAGCCAAGGCTTCTGTGGGAAAACTGTGCCAGGGCCTCCCCACCCTCGCAGGGAAGAACTCCTTCCCAATATCCCATGAAGGTCCCTTCCAACCCAACCTATCCCAAACCTCCATACTTTGGTGCTTTTTGTCAAAGCAGGGCCACTTTACCCCAAATGTTAAATCCTCCCAGTCCAATACTCAATATTTATTTGTCCAGCATTCAGGAAAGCTCAGCTGGGACGCTCCAAAGTTCTGGGCTGGAGCCACCACCGTGGAATGTCCCCTGGGGAGTGACACAGCCCCCCACCCTGCTTAGGCTTCGTTTTCCACAGCTCCTCTGGGCTCCAGGGACATGGGGATTTAAAATAACCCTCATAATCCTCCCCCACCTCTGCCCATCCTGCCAGGCTCTCACCCCCTTCATGGACAGCTCCATGAAAACCTGATATTAAGATGTTTCTTCCCACACAGTAAACCAAGGAAGGCACTTCCAGAACACCCAGAGCCATAAAATTATATTGAATGTTTAATCAAACATTCCCCTCCTTTATTTGCCTCGGGATTGCTGGTTATTACATCATCTACATCCCTTTTTTTATTTTTTTTTTTTTTAGGTGCTATAAAATTCTCTCTGGCTCTTGCAGTCTGCGAGTTTATGATTAATCAATTTACTTAGAGGAGTTATCTATTAAAAATCAAAATGTGACACTCTGTGAACTCCCAATAAAACCTCATCCAGCGTGACATTCCTGGGATAATCCTTTCCTTCTTCACTTGCTTATTCCCAGTAATTTTGTTCACGGGGGGGGGGGGGGTGGGGGTGGATCAGAGGAGTCATTAAGTAAACAGGGAGCACTAAAAGTGTGGGCAAGGAAAATGACTTAATTAGTGATAGATTGTGCTGGAACTGATTAATTGGAGAGCCTTTTCCACCAACTTTTCTCAGCCTGGAAAAGCTGCTTTCCCTGGAAAGGCTTGGAGGGGGAACTTGGAGCAACAGGGGGTGGTGGAAGGTGTGGTGGGTGGAACAAGACGAGCTTCAAAGTCCCTTCCAACTCGAACAGTTCCGTGATTCCTTGATGATTTTTGGCTCTGCAGAAGAGAGTTGGGCCATCAACAGCAGAGGAGGGGGGTGTTGAACAGGGCACAGAGCTCAGGACCAGTTTCAGGAGAGGATTTCCTTGTGCAAAATCCTTCCCGGGAGGGGACATTCCTCTCCCCCGTCAGGAGAGGAATCCCGGGAGGGGATTCCAACTGTTCCAGGCCACGGAATCGTCTCCCCCCGGGTGTCAGGGAGCGTGATTGGAGCGTGCGGGGGATCATCGCGATCCATCTCCCGGCGCACAAGGCTGCTGTCAGCAGCACAGCGAGCAGCAGGCGGGGTTCTCTGCCTTAATTAGCGACAACAACCCCAAATAAATCGCTTGGATCCCCCCACGTTTCGCGAGCCTTGACAGCCCAGCGTGCGGGGAGAGGGACGGGGCCGCTCGCAGCCACCGCATTCCCAACTCGGCGGCTTGGAATTGTCAGGGAGAGAGCTGGTTTAGACGCAACGAGTAATTAAACCTCACCATCACCGCCACCCCGCGGGTCCCCCGTCCCCCCTGGGAGCGCTGCCCTCTCCACAGCCACAGGCGGGGCTGTCCCCACTGCGAGTGGCTCGTTCTCTCTCGTGTCGCCCCGCGCTCCGTGGGTCTCATTTGTTTGCGTTTGCCTGCCGGCCTTGACGCGATGAAGTAAAAAAAAAAAAAAAAAAAAAAAAAAAGTTTTAATATTCAACCGGGCATGAATTTTTAATGGCCCGGCTCCCGCGCTCCTTGTTCTTTGCCTGCGCTTCAGCACTTTTCGGAGAGCTGTTTGTTTGGATAATGTTCCGTGGAAAAGGGGGCGGGCTGGGAAGAGGGGAGGTGGTGATGGTTGTGGTGTTGGAAGGGAGAGGAATCTGTGCCTTTTCTGCCTGCAGTGACCATTAAATCACATTCCCGGTGTTCTGGAGGTGCTGGCGTTGCAACTTCCCCCCCCCCTCACGAGGGAAGCCGCCCCCATTTGGAGGCGAAATTCCTCCCGGGAGGGAATATCGGGCGTGGAGCTGGGAAATGGCATCCCATGGAGTTTTAGGGCGGGGAAGGAGTCGGGCTTTTCTGCCTTCTGCTGTTCCTCAGCCTCCAGCACGCTCCTCGTTCCCAGGAAAGAGAGGGTGAGGGTGACAAGGAGGAGGAAAGGAGGGGTTTAGTGGGTTTTGGGTTGAGGGGGAGATGGAACAGAGCTGGGAGAAGGTGGCAAAGGCCTCAGCATGGGAACAGAGGATGAGGGTGGCAAGGAGGAGGAAAGGAGGGGTTTGGAGGAAGAAGAAAAGAGAGTTTTGGTGGGGTTTAGGATGAGGGGGAAATGGAACAGAGCTGGGAGAAGGTGGCAAAGGTCTCGGTGTAGGAATAGAAGATGGGGGTGATAAGAAGGAAGAAAGGGAGGGAAAGGAAGACTTTGGGGGGCTTTAAGATGAGGGAGAAATGGAAAAGCACTGGGAGAAGGTGGCAAAGGCCCCAGTACGGGAATAGAGGATGAGGGTGGCAAGCAGGAGGAAAAGAGGGGTTTGGTGGGTTTTAGGATGAAAACAAAACTGGGAGAAGGTGGCACAGGCCCCAGCATGGGAATAGAGGATGAGGGTGGCAAGGAGGAGGAAAGGAGGGGTTTGGAGGAAGAAAAGAGGGGTTCGGTGCATTTTAGGATGAGGGAGAAATGGAATAGAGCTGGGAGAAGGTGGTAAAGGCCCCAGCATGGGAGAGAGAGGATGAGGGTGGCAAGGAGGGAAAAAAAGGAAGGAAAGGAGGGCTTTGGGGGCTTTAAGATGAGGGGGAAATGGAAAAGCACTGGGAGAAGGTGGTAAAGGCCCCAGCATGGGAATAGAGGATGAGGGTGGCAAGGAGGAGGAAAAGAGGGGTTTGGAGGAAGAAAAGAGGGTTTTAGTGGGTTTTAGGATGAGGGGGAAATGGAACAGAGCTGGGAGAAGGTGGCAAAGGCCCTGGCATGGGAAAGAGAGAATGAGTGTGAGGAGGAGGAGGAGGGGTTTGGTGGGTTTGGGGATGAGGGGGAAATGGAACAGAGCTGGGACAAGGTGGCAAACACCCAAGCATGGCACCAGGCTTGAACAATTCCAGGGATGGGGCAGGCACAGCTTCTCTGGGCAACCTATTCCAGTGCCTCACCACCCTCACGGGGAAGAATTCCCCTGCAATATTTAATCTGAACCTACTCTCTGTCACTTTAGAGCCAGGAAGAATCTGATTTATCTGCAGGTTTGTGTCACAGTAACAGACCCCACCAAGGCTGAGACAGCCTAAAAACAGCTTCTGCAAAGACAAGCTCACGAGTTAATAAGGAATGGAGAGAGGGAACGTTGGGTGATCTGCAGTGATGGATGGAGGCAGAGATGGAGGGAGGCAGGCAGGATGGATGGGCAGACTCCCAGGGAGGTTTAAACACTTGGAACGAGATGACCTTTAAGTTCCCTTCCAACCCAAACCATTCTGTGAGAAGCCTCATCCTCTCTCTCGAACAGATGAGCTGCTTTGAGACGAACCTCCGAAAACAACCCCCCTCAGTCGGAATCCAGTGGTGATCACACAAATTTTCCCACTTATTCCCTCTTTCAGGCTCCCTGAGGAAACTGCTGATGAGGGATCACAGAATCATTAAGGTTGGAAAAGACCTCCAGAATCATCCAGTGTCATTTTTGACCAAACACCCCTTTGACAACTAAACCATAAAGAAAGGGAGGGTCGTTGCAGGGGCTTCTCCCTTTGCAAGACAGAAGAAATTTGGGGTCTCTGCTGTCACCCCCCACCCCAGGCCTGGCTTTGCCCCCCCTTAACTGCTCCTGCCTCTGTCCGTGGTGCTGAGTTTGCCCACAGGTTGTTCCTCAGCCCCCTTAGGGGGTGTTCCCACCTCTCTGAGCCCCCACATCCATTCCCCTGGATTCGGATTGATCCAAGCATTTCACTGTGTGTGGGTTGAGGAGAAGACACCTCCCCTCTCCCTGAGCTCTAAGCCAAGCTTAAGAAGACAATCTGGGAGATTCCCTCCTGGAAGGAGCTCTGGGAAACAAATTGTTGGGGGAAAAGCAGCTCCCGGTTCAGCTGCTCGTGTTTCCTTCATCTGCACAACCCGATGAACACAAAACAGCTGAGAAGGTCGACTGTGAAGTGTTGGGCTGAAAATAGGCCTGGCACTCAGCTCCAAGTGGATTTCCAGGGTCTCCCTCTGCATCTGGGGAGTCCAGAATCCCAGGGATTCATCCCAGGGATGTAAATAGATGCAATCTCATGTGCTTGGGAGCAGGGAAGCACCCAGTGAGCTTATAATTTTTCCTTATAAGCTTGGAGAAGGCCAAGTTGCCTTTCCCAACACTTGATTTCGAACCCTGATCAAACATTAAATGTCTTTAATGGCTTTTTTTGCTTGCTTTTGAGATGAGTTTTCAGTAGGGGTGCAGGTTTTTTAAAAGCAAGCCCTGGCTGAACAACGAACTGATCCTCCCAGTTCTTGTGGGAATAAGTGCAATCCCCTGCTCTTGGGATAATTCCCCCTTCCCCCCCCATCACCAAGAAAATGAGGTACAGGCAGGATATGTGATACAGCTGAGGGCACATCGCAGAATCATAAAATCATGGAATGGTTTGGGGGGGAAGGGATCCTGAAGATCATCTCATTCCAACCCCCTGCCATGGGCAGGGACACTTTCCACTAGCCCAGGTTGCTCCAGCCTGGCCTTGGACACTTCCAGGGATGAGGAAGCCACAGCTTCTCTGGGAATTCTATTCTAGCCCCTCCCTACCCTCCTAGGGAAGAATTCCTTCCCCATATCCCATCTCACCCTGCCCTCTGGCAGTTTGAAGCCGTTCCCCATTGTCCTGTCACTCCATGTCCTTGTCCAAAGTCCCTCTCCCTGTTTCTTTCCTTCTTACCCCTTCAGGTACTGGAAAACCACAGCCAGGTCACCC
Source organism: Pyrocephalus nanus (assembly GCA_038380795.1). Lineage (NCBI taxonomy): Eukaryota > Metazoa > Chordata > Aves > Passeriformes > Tyrannidae > Pyrocephalus > Pyrocephalus nanus. The sequence continues at coordinate 95,531,113 of CM076261.1, forward strand.
CCCAAACCTTCTCTTTCCCAGGCTGAACAATCCCAGTTCTCTGAGCTTTTCCATATAGGAAAATTACCCCAACAGCAGGAACTCCGAGTCTCTGGACCCCTGGTCTTGTTTAGTCATTAATTTTCTCAGTCTCAAAATTAAGTGAAGGAATTTTTGCTCCCAAGGGCGTTGACACACTGGACACGTTAAGAAATTCTCTCGACTTCGTTACAGAGACCCCAAGCCCACAGATCCCCCTTGTTCCCGTGCAGCTGTCCCTGCAACAACCACGGATTTAGCTCAGCCACGAGCTGGGTGTCCTCTAGGAGAGCTGCCGGGGTCGGAACATGGCTCGGGGCGGGAGTAACAGGAGCCTCCGTCTCCTCCGCCATCCGAGCCCGGGGTGGGGGGAGAGCTGCTGTCGCTTCCTCGTGCCTTTAAAAGCTGGAGACAGCTCCAAATCGGGATGCCCTTGGCTCTTGTGTCTGTCAGCAGTTTCCTCCTGGCTGCCTGACACCAACCCCGGGCCCAGGCAGGGGTTGGTGGTGCCGGCGGCGACCGAAGGGGGGGTGGAGGTTGCGTTTCACACGCGCTCCGTGTGAGGAGATAAGGGAAGGGCAGCGCAGGCTCCATTAGGGAATGCTCTTAAGTTACTCGTGTCTCGGCTCCAGCAGATATGGAATCCAGGGAAAAGCAGGTGCGGGAGAGGAGCACGGCCAGGTGGCTCCACCTGAGAGCGCCGGGACGAGCTAAGGATAGAAGAGGGAAAACAAGAGAGAGGAGCTTCACCTCCACGGGGAATTAACCCCCTGTGGGTGCAGTTGAAGGATCCAGCACGATCCGTGGGAATGGCAGGCACAGTCCCAGCCCTGAGCCTTCTCCCAGCAGCCAGGATAAGCTCCTCTCCCTGTTCTTGCCTCATCCTGCAGGGGGGACAGTGAGGGTGCACCAAAGAGGGGTTTGAGTCCAGTGTGATCCAGATCAAAGAAGGATTTATCCTGCTGGATTCTCCTTGCACTCTCCCTGGATTCTCCGGGACCTGTCGGTGAGGGTGGAATTAGCCTGCCCTAATTTGAAGGAATAAAAGTGCCTCATGTGCAGATGACTTGTCTGGACCCCCAGGATAGTCAGGGAAATATGGTCACTGACCCAAGGAGGCCCCTGCTCTGGGATGAGACCACTCCAATCCCGATATCCACTGAAAACTCAGACCAAGGGCACACTAATGGATTGCTGAGCACCTAAAATTAAGGAAGGTTAACTCCTCACCTCAGCTAAAAGGGAAAGTCTCCTCAGATGAGACCCAGCAGTTTCCTAGAGGCAACCCCCTGCTTTAGCAACAATTAGGAGTGGAAATACTAAAAGCTGCCATTTATGGGTAATTAAAAGAATAATTAAACACCCCACTGCAGGACGTGCCACGTACTGGCAGCTTCTCCTTAAATCTCTGCACCGGAGCTGCTTGCAGGCATCTGATTTCACCCCCGAGCACAGATTTGGGAAGTTATAAAAGAAAAAAAAATCAAAAATAAAGGGAAGAAAAAAAAAAAAAAAACTGCTGCATTTTTTCCACCTAGGAGGGCGTGGCTTGGCTCCCTCTGCTCTTCACCTTCAGGATTCACACTTTATCAAAGCCATTAGACCCCGGGAATGATCAAGTGGCACTTCCCTAACAGACAGCAGGTAGCAGGACCGAGGCGTTTCCCACGGAGCCGCCGCTTCGGATGCTCGGGGAGATGTCACATCACGTCTCCCTCACCCCCGGCCTGAGTCAGCTCTTTTCCCTCTTGCCCTTGTAAATCAATCCCTGCAGCCTTCAGTCATTTGTCTGTTGTTCTTACGTGAACTCCCTGCCATCTGACAGGCTCTGTCTGGGCAGGGGAAGGCCGGGAACGGGCACGGCTTTCCATGTGCATTAACGTCGAAGCCTCGCGGTCCCTCCGGGAGTTTCGCTCTCTTTGCTCTTCGTCGTTTCCAGGAGGCTCTTGCTGGTGAAGTGGCCTCTTGACTGGGAGCTGAGATGTGCAAAACAGAGCAAAGAGGGGCCTTGCCCAGACTTCAAGTCTGGTCTTGTGCAATAAAATGCGCCTGGAATGTCTCCTGACTCTGGGATAACCAGCACGGAGCAGCCGTACCAGGAAAATCCCTTCCAGGGCAGGGGAGGTTGGAATTCCATCATCTTCCATCATCCAACACAAATAAATCTATCATTCTGTGTGCTCTGTTGTGATAATGGCAGGTGGCTGGGCGTGATTCCTGGTTCCTGGGAAGCATCTGGGAAAAGCCTAATTAGGGTAGGTCATTAGTATGATTTGTAGGATCTGATGTCCACGGGTGGGGCTGAACTTGATTTTCCTGTGGGAGACCCTGTTTGGCTTTAGAGAATCCCAGATAAACGACATCTGCAGCCCTTCCCTTGTCCACTGAGGTGGTCACTCCATCCTAGGAGGTCACCAGGTTGGTCAGGCAGGATTTGTCCTTGGTAAAGTCCTGCTGGATGTATCAAACCAGCTCCCTGTTCTCCACATGCCTCAGCACAGCTTCCAGACCCAACCATTCCACATTTTTCCCAGGCACAGAAGCTGACAGGTCAGTAGTCCCCAGGGTCCTCCTTTCCACCCTTTTAAAACATGTTTTAAATGATAATTCCCCTTTTCCCACTCACCAGGAACTTCACCTGACAGCTGTGACTCCTCAAACATCCCAGAGAGCTGCCTGGCAGCTCCATCAGCCCATTCCCTCAGGACTCTGGGAGGCATTTCCTGGGATCCCATCAATTTACATCCATCCTGGTTCCTCTGGTGTTTGAGAACCTGACGTTCTTTGAAGCTTTGCTTCTCTAGTTCCTTGTTTTCCACATGAGAGGTGAGGGATGAGAGGTTGACAAAGAAGACGGTGACAAAAAATCTGAGCCTTCTCCTCATCCCTTGTCACCAGTTTTCCTGCCTTTCTTTTCAGAGGGATACACTTTATTTGACTTTCTTTTTCTGATTGACAAACCTGCAGAAACCCTTCCTATTATTCCTTGTGTCCCTTGCTAAGCTCAGCTCCAGTTGTGCCTTAGAATTCCTGACCCCATCCCTAAAAAACTCACTCAGCCCTTGGCCTTCCTGACACAATCCCTAAAAAAACCACTCAGCCTCTCCTGGCCCCATCCCTAAAAAACCACTCAGTCCTTGGCCTTCCTGACCCCATCCCTAAAAAAACATTCAGTCTTTGGTTTTCCTGACCTCAACCTTACAAAACCAGTCAGCCCTTCCTGACCCCATCCCTAAAACACCACTCATCTTCCCACTTTTCCCAGGATCCCTGTCCCTGCTTCCACTGCCTGTCCTTGCCTTTAGTTTGCCCAGCAGGTCTCGACCCATCCATGCCGGTTTCTTTCCTGGTTTTTTGGAGCTCCTGATGAAAATTGTCCTTAAAGACCTTTTGGACCCTTTCTTCTCCCTTGTCCCTGTGCTCAGCATTCCAGAGGGGTCCTTTGGAAGCAGAGTTGCTCTCACCAGAAGATGAGCCCACTCCAAGATCAATCCTGACCATCAGCAGCCCGTGCCTGATGTCAACCCCGCTCTGCAGACTCCACCTATTAAAGGGTATTAATGCACCCCCTCCCAAAAAAAAAAGCTGGGAAATTAGGGAAACAAGGAAACAACTTCTGCTTCCCTGGCAGGCATATTCCTCCCTCCTCCCTGAGACGTGGTGATGGACAAGGAATTCATCAATCTGTCATTTAAGATTGTTCGCTTGACGGCTCCAAAATGCATCTTCAAAAAAAAAAAAAAACAAACACCACACAACCCAAAAAAAAACCAACAAACCCTTAACATTAAGGGCTTTAATAATTCAAGTTCCTCTTAAATATGCCCTGCAATTCAAATCCTCGGAGTGGCTTAAACATCTGAAAGGAGTTCGATGTGGACAGCGATTTAAGGGCGAGATGGATGGGTTCCATTTGGCCTGCAAGGCCTGGGACCTGACATCACTTTCCACCAGGAGCCTCCAGGGATGTGCAGATGAAACAGTGATTAGGTGGACAGCCAAGCACGGGGAGGGACGCAGAGATAGTGCCAGGACAATCCACGCTGGGTGAGGGGGGATTAGGAGGTGTTAGGGTTGATTTTGGTGTCTGGCTGAGCTAAAATCTGTCTGTGGAGATTGAGAGATTCAGATCCCAGTCCTATCTGACCAACCCTGACTGACCCTGAGCTTCCTCTGCTGTGAAAAAAAAAATGACCTTGTGGGTTTGTGAAGCTTCAGAACCATCAGGCACATCTCAGGTAGAATCTGTCAGGATCACCAAAATAATTTAGCTTGGAGAAGAGCACCGAGATCATGGGGCTCAAGTGTTCACCCAGCACTGCCAAGGCCACCACTAAACAGTGTCCCCAAGTGCCACACCTAACTGGCTTTTAGTGGAGGCTCCACCACTTCCCTGGGAAGCTGTGCCTTTCCAGGGAGAAGCTTTTCCTGATGTCCAACCTAAACCTCCCTTGGTGAAACTTGAGGTCATTTCTTCTTTTCCTGGTCCTTTTTACCTGCGAGAAGAGACAAATTCCCACCTGGATTCCCCCCTCCTCTCAGGGAGTTGTGGAGAGTGAGAAGGTCCCTGCTGAGCCTCCTTTTCTCCAGGATAAACATCCCCAGCTGCTCCTCATCAGATTTGTACCTCAGAACCTCCAAGTGGGACAAGACACCCCATCAAAATTCCAGTTTTCTCTCCACTAACCATAAAGAGAAGTGGATCAAATTAATTTTGAGGGAAACACCTAAGAGAGAAACACCTGAGGTGCCTCCACTGCAGGGTTGAGAGCGGTCAGGTGAAATCCATCTTCAGCACCAGAGCAGATCAGCATCCCCATTGATTTCTCACCCACCTACACTAATCTGATGGAAATTGCCCTGGAATCTGATCTCTGTTGGTTTAGGTTGGATATTAGGAAGGAATTCTTTCCAGAGAGAGGGTAATCAGCCATTGGAATGGGCTGCCCAGGGAGGGGGTGGATTCTCCATCCCTGGAGGTGTTTAAGGACAGGCTGGATGTGGCATCAGTGCCATGGGCTGGGAACCACGGCAGGGTTGGATCGAGGGTTGGACTTGATGATCTCAGAGGTCCTTTCCAACCCATCTGATTCTCTGATTCTGGGATTCTCTGATTCTGGGTTTCTGTGAACATCTTTGTTGAGGTCTGGGAAGAGCCCCAGCCCAGGAGACTCAATGCCACAAGCTGCCACCTCCTCTAAACTTCCTGCCTGAGGCTCCAGCATTATCCCAGCACATTCCAGAGTGATCATCAGATCACCAGAGGCTTCTCCTTTACTGACTGGAGATTAAATGATAATCACATCCAATTCCTTCCCCCCCACCCCCCTTCCCCATTCCCAGCAGTTTCATTACTCTCCATAATCACCCACGGACTCCCATTCCTCAGGCACCGCAACCAATCTCCCCTCCCATATTTCACCATCAAAACTGCGAGTTGAACCCATGTCACCGAGAATTAATTTGGGTAAGACAATGTTTATATTAACCATTCATTTATTGACTTCTGTTTGCTGGGTCAATCTGGGAATTTATGCTCCCCCGAGATCCACGCATTGACCTCGGTTTCATCTCGGGTCAATATTCCCTTCTCAGGTCAATAAATCTCGGGACTGACCGGAGCAGGAGTCAATAATATCTGCATATTCTTATGTTGTCAGAGGCTTGGGAACACACAGCTGGGTGTCTGGGAGGTGAGGGAGCAGGAGAGACACACCAGGAATTCTTGCTCAACACCTCTGCTCTTCCATCTTCCATCTGTAGAGTCAGACCCACCTGCAGGGGAGAAAATCCTTGCTTATGTTGTTTATTTGTGTGTAAATATGTGATTGTCCCATCACAGGAAGAAAAGAAATGGGGGATTGTAGGTTGTGGCCCTTAAAAAAATCCCAGTGGCTACAGACAAGTCAACGGGATGGCATAAAAAATTATGGAATGCCAAGACCAGAAACACAAACAATCATGGGAGGGTCTCCACGACCAAAAGGGGGATTTTGTGCTGGGATTGAAAATGGAATGAAGAAGAAGCTCGTGGGAGGTTTCTCCCAAGCTGGGGGGAAGCATCAATCTGTCAGCATGGAAATGTGCTCCGTTAGCAATAACTCCCGGGGCCGATCAGAGATGGGAACTGCGCCCCTGGCTGGGACTGAGGGACGGGGGGCGGGCTGGAGACAGACTGCTAAGAGCTCAGACGGACAAAACGAGCAGCTGACACACTAAATGGATCCCAAATCTGCCAGAGCAGGAAGAAAACTCTGTCCGGAGGCTCCAGGATGAAGATGTCATTATGGAGCGAGTCGTTTATCGATGGACGGTGTCGTGGTCAGTGTTTGCTGTGGTCTCCTTCCTCCTGCTGGGATTCCTGGGAGTCTGAAACATCCACTGGGCCGTGGATGTCCCTTGGTTTTCCAGCCTCTTCCTCCCCACCTCTTTGTGTGCAGCCTTCATTCCACTCCAGACCCTTTTACCCTGCTGAGAGCATTCACAAAGATTTCAGGAAATTAATAATTTAGAGCCCTCTTTTCCTGTCAAATCTGATGAAACCTGGCAATTCAGAGCTCACAAGTGCCGGGAGGGGGGCAACAGATAAATAAACACACCTAAACAATCAGCTCCTGTCTCCCTCCTCCTGGTTATTCCAAGGACACACTTGAGTCTCCACATGAAGATGGACTTGCTCCTGAAAGCCCTGAAGTCCAGCTTTAAGTATAATTCTGCTTCCCAAGCTTCCTTTTAAATCAGGGAAAGGTTTATCTGGTATAGGATTTCCCTCTGGCCTCTCCCAAGCTCTGGTGTTGGTTGGAGGGACAATATTCCTCTGACTTGTTGTTGGGTTTTACAGGAAATCTGTAAGAAAAAAACTCCTCAAGCCAGGAAATATTGATAATACACAGATATAAGAATAAGGATATTTGCCATTAAAGAGAAATCCCGAAGGATTTTGAACCACATTCCGAGTCAAGAATTCAAATTACCCAGAGACACTTATTGGGTGATGCAGGTGACACACCTGAGATCTTCCCAGCAGGAGGGGATCCACGTGCCAGAGGGCTCAGAGGGATTTATGGAGCGTGGTTAAGGATCAGCATCAAGATCCTGCAAAGCAGGGATGGGTGGGAAACCCCTGGGACACTCCAGGATCTTTGCTGTGCAAAGCTGAGGATGGAATTTCCAGCTGGTGATGCCCAGAGAGGAAAAAACACCACACTTGGAAGGTTCCTGAGGAATCTCCTTTGAGGAATTCTCCATGTAAGGAGACCTGTTTGCTGAAGGTGCCCAGATGTTACACCCACAACATCACAAACATTCCAGAATGGAATTCTCTTGGATCCACAGTTAGTCCCACGTGATTTCCTCTTCCAACCAGGAGCTCCAGGCTCTGTTTTGCAGGGCTGGAGCTCCTTCTGCTTCAGGAATCCCGCTCTGATCCCTGCCTGAGCTTTCATCCCAAGGACTTCCCTGGGATTCAACCCCACCCTGAGTGGGGAAAACAAGTGGATTTCCAGCAAGTTTTTTTGTTTGTTTTTTTTTTTTTTTTCCAAGCAAGTCCTTTTCCAACCTTTTCTCTCCCTGGCTGGGGAAGCCCAGCTGTTACCTGCTGTCTTTCCCTGTGGAGCAGGAGCCTGGATCCTGCCAGCCACTAATCTTCCGAGCCTCAGGGCGCTCCTGACAGAGCAAATGATCTGCCAGGCCCAGCTTAATGGAATTGTAATTGCCAATTAAAAGCTGTCCCGTTAATTGTGGCAGCTTGAAGGTTCGAGTGGGGGGCCTCCGCCGCGAGTTGCTGAAGTCTCTGCTGCTCAAATTGACGGTCTCCCCTTCCAGGGATCGGATTTGGGAATAACAGGGGTCTCCTGAGCTTTGCTGAGGAGGGAACACCCCCCCCCAAAATTCCCTCTTGGTTTGTTCAGGGTAACGAACCAGCTCAGAACGAGGGAAAATGAGAAGGGGCAGAATTCGGTGTCGCCGAAAGGAGGAGCCGTCCAAGACACCACATCAATCCAGAGGGACTGATGGATGCTGGGGAAGAAGTTCTGGGAGAGAACCTGAAGATTTACTGATGTCTTAACCAGCAGGCCTGATAATTTACTGCACCTCTGGAGCTTCCCAGCTCCGTGTTTGTCCGAACGCAACGGGCTCCTTCTGTCAATCCCAGAGACTTCTCAGTTCTTCTTCCCCAAACCCCCCCCCCACCCAAGCACAGGGAAGAAAGTGGAATTTTTCCTTGCAAAAGGGAGAGATGGGGTGTGGTTTTTTTTTTTTTTTTGGACAAGAACAAGGCGGTTTTGAACTTTTAAATGACAGCCAAGCTCCACAATTCCCTCGGAGAGCCGATTCCCCGTTGTTTTTTGTGCTGCTGCGTCTACCCGTGCAAAGCAGGTGTTTGGCTTTGTTTAATTCCATGTTTTTCCTCACCCACTGATCCCCCGAGGAAAAACAAACCCTTTTTTGTTATTTAGGCTCAGGTTGGCACAGAGATTTGGGCCAAGCACGCTTAAGCTCAGGTTTTGCCCTGACCTGGAGGGGGGGGGGGTGTTTCAAAGGAAAACCAGGTGTTCTGTGATACAAAAGGTCTCATGGGATCCTGGAGTCCTGGGAATATTCAAAGTCAGGTTGGATGAGGTTCTGAGCAAGCTGGTCTAGTGGAAGGTGTCCTGATTATGGAAATAGGTTGGGCTGGATGGTCTTTAAAGGTCCTTTCTTATCCAAAACATTCTACGGTGAAGGATCTGGAGAGTGTGAGGAGCAGCTGAGGGAGCTGGGGAGACTCAGCCTGGAAAAAAGGAGGCTCAGGGGGGACCTTCTCTCTCTCTCCAACTCCCTAAAATGAGGGTGGAGCCAGGGGAAATCGGGCTCTGCTCCCAAAGAATCAGTGACTGAATGAGAGGAAAGGCCCTCAAGCCGCGTCAGGGGAGGTTCAGGTTGGACATCAGGAAGAATTTCTTCCTGGAAAGGGTGGTCAGGCATTGGAATGGGATAACCAGGTAGGTTTGGAGTCCCCATTCCTTGGAGATGTCCAAGGAACTCCTGGATGTGGCACTCAGTGCGCCGGGCTGGGTGGCACAAGGTGGGGATTGGGCACAGCTTGGACTGGACACTCTGGGAGGTCTTTTCCAACCTCAGTGATTCCATGATTTTTGGAGGTAAGGATGGCTCAGACAAACAGGTCCTTCTGAAGACACTCAGCATTCCACCATTTTGCCTCGACTGCTTCCTTATTTCCACGGGCTGCCATCAAGGAGACCTCCTTGGACCAGGGTACTCGAAGAGCTCCCATCCGTCCCCACGGGGAAAGGCTCTTCACGTTGACCTCTCGGAGCCTTTCCCGATCCATCCCTGCCTTCCCACGGGAAACATCCTGAGTGCCTCCCCTCCCCTCCAGGCAGGCTGGGACCCTGCTGAGTGCACTTATCCCTGGCTGCTGCCAGGAGCCTCCAGATCTATAGCAGGAGGAAATGAGCTCTTTGGCCGGGCTTGGGAGACATCCATCTGCCGGAACGTCTCCGGTCAAGCCGAGTCCGAGGGGCCCATTTATCAGGGGAGCTGGAGAGACAAAGTGCTGCCAGGGGACAGGTCACCAGTGTGTCATTTGTCTTCCCTGGCTCTTGGGTTTGTGTCTTGCCTTCCCCCACTTTGAGCAGGGAAAGTGTCTCTGTCGCTGAATCTTCGTGCGCTGCTCGGGCTGCTCTTCCAAGGAAAAGACCCTTCTGCCACTTCCCTGCTTTCATCCTGCTTTTCCAGTTGTGTGTCACCCCATCCCATCTGTCCATCTCCATATCACCCCATTGAGGACCAGAGTCCTTCCACAGCTTGGATGTTTTTCCCTCTGAATGTTCTTTTCCAACCTTCTTCTTGATACCTCAACCTTTGAGCCACGAAGGACCATGGAGCTTCTTTGTGCCCCATGACACCCCTGGAAGAAACCTGGACGCTTTCCTCCCAAATCCACACATTCTGATAAGAATCCAAAGGAATCCTGGAATGGTTTGGGTTGGAAGGGACCTCAAAGATCATCCAGGTCCAAACCAAGTCCATGAGGGGCTGAAAGGAAATCCGTGGAGAAGGAATCAGTTTCCTCTCCAGGTCCTTTTCTCCTTTGCCCAAACCTCTCTCTTTTTGTTTATCTTTCTTTTTCATTTACATGGAATTGGAATGTCCCTTCCTGCAACTTTTAGCACTGAGATCCCAAGGGGCGTTCTGGCCGTTCCCTGAGAGCTTTTCCACCTACAAAAGCAGGAGAAGGAGGAATGTTTTTGCACTTGGGATTGCAGGTACAACCCGCCTTTGCTTGGAGAGGTCTTCTCCAGCCTCTCTCCCTCTCCTGGGCCACTTTTTTGGGTAAACATCACCTCAAGAGGCGGGAATAATCTCACTGACAGCGTGGCAGGTCCTGCTCAATAATAATCTTTAAAAGTCTGGGGGATTTAAGGGGTTTTCTTGCCATTTCCTTGAGATGCCCCCACTTTGGTTGATGTCTCTGTCTCACCTTCTCACTTAAATCCTGAATTTTTATCCATATTTGGGAAGTTGGATGTGTCTGTAAGTCCTGGTAGTTTAGGATGAAGTAAAACCACCCCCTTCTGCAGTCCTGACAACCCCACAACGGCCTCCTGAGTCATGAACGTACCTAAAAAACCACAATATTTTCAAAATAAAATAAATATTGGGTTCATTTTTATTTTATTACCCATTTTTGAGCCTTAAAGTTCCACATTTTAATGTGTTTCTTCCCAGTTGGGTCAATTGGGAAATTAGGTCTCAAAGGTGACCTTCTAAAAATAATGGGAATTAATTTAAATGATCAATTATTTAAAATTATCGATAAATAATTTTATTGATAGGAGCTGGTGCAAGGGGAGGATTCTCCCCCCATACCAAATCATGGAGATTTGGGATTGTTTTAAAAAAGGGGGATGTTGAAGATTCCCTTAATGGTTTCAAGGGGAGGTTTTGCAAACCCTTGGAAAACATGTGCAAAACATCTTGGAAAAGAGATTTCCTGGAAGTTATTTAATGGACAAGTGACAGCAGGCTCAGGAAATCCCCTGGAGCCTGGGAGATTGTTGGGAGAGGTTTGTCCTCTCCTGAATTTTCCCACTGGAATTGTTTGGGGCCACCACTGGAAAAGAGAGCTCTGACCCTTTTTGCTCTGGTGAGATCCCATCTGGAGTTCTGCTTCCAGCTCAGGAAGGACATGGAGCTGTTGGAGCAATTCCAGAGGAGGCACCAGGATGATCCGAGGGCTGGAGCAGCTCTGCTGGGAGGAAAGGCTGGGAGAGCTGGGATTGTTCAGCCTGGAGAGGAGAAACTTTGGGGTGACCTGATTTTGGCCTGAAGGGAGCCCAGAAAGATGGGAGAGGCTCTTTCCAAGGGTCTGGAGCAACAGGACAAGAGAATGGCTGAAAACTGAAAGAAAGAAGGTTCAGATTGGATATTGGGAAGGAATTCTTGGCTGGGAGGGTGGGGAGGCCCTGGCACAGATTGCCCAGAGAAGCTGTGGCTGCCCCTGGATCCCTGGAAGTGTCCAAGGCCAGGCTGGATGGGGCTCGGAGCAACCTGGGCTGGTGGGAGGTGTCTCATTGCACGGGGTTGGAATGAGATGATCTTTAAGGTCTTTTCCCACCCAAACCATTCCACCATTCTGCTCTCATGAAGTTGGAAGTCTCGGTATTGCCCACAATGCCTTTGGCTCCTTGGACATCATCCCATCATCCCCTGGTGGAACTGTTTCTAACTAGAATTCTCAGCCCTTCAATTTGGGGTGTGGGAAAGGTGAGTCAGCGCTGCAGAAACGCACCAAACTTGTGAAAGCCATAAAGCATCAGCCCAAAGCATCAGAGGGGACTCATTTCCATCCTAGGGAAGCTCCAGAAAACACCTCATCTGCCTGGAAAGGTCTTTGGTGGGTGATTTTATCAACAAGGACGTGGGGAGTGGTGGTTTGAGGAGTTTCAATGGGGTTGATCTCCCCATCTTTGTTCAGATGGACATCCTTGAGCTCCAAGGATGCTCCACAGGGAAAACCACCAGGCCTTCTTCCCACTTGGAGTGTTCAGACCCCGGTGCTGGTGGTGGGTCCTCAAGTTCACATCGTTCTCTTCACACAATTTCCATCAGCTCCCGCTCCCTGCCCCCCTCACAAATGGATTCCCTCCTTTCTCCCCTCCCACACCACCACCCCACAACCTTGCAGGCCTCAGTCCTATGAGGAAAGATCCCCTGGGATGGTTTAAACTGGTGACTGACAAGTGGCTTCACCTTCTTGGGGATGTTTGGTGACGATGAAAAGGAATGGGTGGAAAGGGAACAAGTGGAAAGGGAACGTTGCTATGGACAAGCCCAGGCCTTGAGTCTCCCCTGGGCTGTCAGGGAAGGCAAAAGGGTGATTTGGGGGGGATGTTTGTGCCTATCCAACCAAAACCAAGCCTCCTGCAGGGCCCCTCCTGGCTCCAGAAAGGGCATAGGACAATCCCACAAACCCCCCTGGAGCGAAGCAGCAGCTGGGATCTCCCCGGAACATCCCGCAGGGATCACCTCAACCTTAAAAAAAACAAACACAAAACAACAAGTAAATCTTTCTTCCAGGCATTGCATCTCCCCCCAGAATCCCAGACACATCCCTCCTGCTTGGCAGCACTTCCCTGAAGTACCTGCCCTTCAAAATGTTTCTGAGGGCAGAAAAGATTCCGTATCCAACGGGGAGGGTCGGGCAGGGAAACGGCACATCCCGCTCCCAGATCCTTTGGGAAAGCTGGACCTGCTGCCTGATAATCCCTTCCCCCCCACCAAAAATTACCCCAGGTCCCTCTCAGGTTTGCAGGAAAAGAGTCTGGAGGGCACAGGGCTTGTTAGAACACGAGACAGGGCTTGGATACAAACGTTCCTGGCAGCCAGAGGATTCCAGCAATCCCGACCTGCTCCCTCTCACCGGCTCAGGTCTGTGTCAGCTTTTTCTTTGTTGTTTCCTTTAAGCAGCTTTTTGGAATTGATGCTATTGAGGAAAAAAAAAAAAAAAAAAAAAAAAAGAAGTCTAAAAAAAGCCCAGAAAAGGCTTGCAAGGCATGTGGGGCTCTGCTGGGTCTGGCACGGGGATGATTTGCACTCCTGGAGAATTCCCTGTCCAGGATATCCAGCCCTGCCTTGTGTCCTCAGCCCCAGGCAGTGCCTCTCCTGGGGTTTTTGCTTTCCTGGGATCCCAAAAACCTGGACAGATTTTGGAGTCCTGGGGGTGCTGGCAGGAGCTTCCACTCACACACCCCCACAGGCACATAGAAACCCCCAAAATGTGGCCAAATAAACTCATTTTCCACCCTGGGCACCAAAGACCATCCTCCAAAACCCACCCTGTGATCTGCTACTCCAGCCCTTCACCTGTGTGTAAATGCCATGAGATACAACTCCCCCCACCCAACACTCCCTCCACCCTGTTCCTCTCCTGGGGTCCCAGGCAGTGCCTCTCCTGGGTTTTTGCTTTCTTGGGATCCCAAAAACCTGGACAGATGAGCAGATTTTGGAGTCCTGGGGGTGCTGGCAGGAGCCTCCCATCACACAGGAACACAGAAACCCCCAAAATGTGGCCAAATAAACTCATTTTCCACCCTGGGCACCAAAGACCATCCTCCAAAAACCACCCTATAATCTGCTAATCCATCCCCACACCTCTCTGCAAAGCTTCCCATGGGATACAACCCTCCCCAGTGCTCCTTCCACCCTGTTCCTCTCCCGATTTCCCAGGCAGTGCCTCTCCTGGGGTTTCTCCTCTCCTAGGACCCCAAAAACCTGAGACAACTGCACATGGGCAGACTTTGGTGTCCCTCCACCCCGTTCCAAGTGCTCCCAGCTCATCCAACGCTCCCATTAAAGCCAAGCTCAGGGGAAAGCCCCTCAGGCCCGAAATCTCCTCCTAACGGGCACCAAAAGGGTTGAGGATCCCACCCCGCGTCCCACCCGTTCCCCCAACCTCTCCGAGAGCCTTTTCCACCCCAAAAAACAAACCCGGCTTCTTCTCCTGCAGCCACTAGACGGCAGCTGCGCCTCGTGGAAAGGCTCTTCCCGGGCGGCAGTCGATGGGATCATTTGTCCCACTATTCCCCCCCCAAAAGTCGATGGGGCCGACACTTGGCAGTCAAGGCCCTGATTAAGATGCCACAGTTGAGTTAAAAGTCGCATTAAGATTTGATGAGTAATTGATCAGCGCATCAACAGGGACGCGGGGCCGGGATGAGGAGCAGAGCCTTGCGGATACCTCGGGAAAAGCTCCGGCTTTATAAATAAAAACTTAGGCGGGAGTTGGAGCTTTTAAAAGGGATAGCGCCGGGTTTTTTAGGCGGGACGAGGGCGAGGAACAGGCTCGGCGTGGCATCATTTCAACGTCTGCGGTTTAAAATCCCGGCTCCCTCCTCTCCTTCCAGCGGCGCATCCCGACGGAGCGGGAGAGACAGAAAGAGAAGAGGGGGCTGGGCTGGAGCTGAGCCTGGATGGCGTTTCTAGCGATGGGAAAGTGCTGACAGCGATGGATTCGCTGCCGATTTTACACCGGCGTCTCTCAGCGGGCCGGGAGGGATAAACAGGCGTGTGTGTGCGTGTGTGTCTGATGCAAATATTCCCGGCTCCAACCTCTGCCTTCGCCTTTTTAAATCGGCGAATTTATTGCGGTTGGCGGGGTGGGAAAACGAGGGAGAAGTGGCTGGAAATGGGTAGGAAGTCGCTCCGCGGTTCCAGCGGAGCCGCAGAAGAAGCAGGGACTTCGCTGGCAGAAAAAAAAAACAACAAACAATTCCCTTCCAACTCTCCGCTGTGGCAGGAGACGGAATAAACCCACGAGAAGAACACACGATTCTTGCCGAGAAAGCCTGATTTTTCCTGTCACACTCGTGCCCTGACGCTGTGGGATGAACAGGCACGGCACGTGAATCCCGTGCGTGGCAGGTGGAGGAAAACCTGTTCCCAATCTCTGCCTGCTCCTCCTTGTCCTTAAGGGAAGGAGATGGAAAAACCCACCCTGCTCGGAAATAATCCCGATGTCCTGAGCTGCCACAGGGATAAAATCACACTTTTTCCCCCCCTCCCCACAAAAAACGAAGTAGTTTTGGGGCTCTGGTGTTTCCCTGCAGATTTTTAGCAGGGCTTTTTTTTTTCTGCCAACGCTCAAAATAAAACCTTTGATTTTGGGGGAGCTCGTTCCAGTGAAATCAGAGCCTCCCACCCGCACCTAGGGACTCATTTACGTGGCCACCGCCCTCCTGAGTAAGGACCTTTGGGTTTGTTGTGCCGAGGAGGTGAATAATGACGGTGCAGATTGATTATTGGGAGATAGGCAGAGGATGGCTCTTGTTTTCTATTCCCTCAGCAGCTTTGGCTTCAGAGGACGTGGGGATGAACAGGGACGTGCCCTGTGTCCTCTCCTGGTGTCCCCTCCTTTCAGCTCCACCTCATTTAGGAGCAAAATCCCGGGGATTGCTGTTTTCCGTGGGAATTCTGGGCTGTTTTCTGCCTGTGACTCCCAGATTTTTATTTAAGATGAGCACAAGGCCGGAAAACTCCTGGAATATCGATATTTTTAGGTCGAAAAGGCACTGACAGCTCCTCTGAAGGAATAATAAAAGCTTGATTTCTTCTTGCAAGGCAGCAGGGGCTTCAAAGCACCCAGAATGGGGAGTCTTTTTCCCTTCATCCATGAATTTTGGGGGCTGAGGACCCCAAGGAAGCAGCTTCAGAGGGACAATTTTCTCCCCAATTAACCCTTTTGGTGGTCATTAATCACCTTTGCCTCTGATCCCTCTCCTATCCATAAGTGCACAAAAATAATAAATCTAAAATCTAAATTAAAAAATACTAATAAATATAAATTTTAAATATATATATATATATATATATATATATATGTTGCTAAGAGAAGAGCAGGGAAAACCTGCTGGGGAAACTTGGAATTCTTTCAGGAGATAGTTTTTGGCTGGAAAATGTCATTTTATTCTGCTGGAAACTCCTGACACCTGGAATTAGGAGTTGGCATTGAAGAAATTAAATAAAACCACACAGAAGAGTTTGGAATTTCTCCTCAGATCCAAATCAACCTGGGAATATTTTATGGGATGTTCCACTGCTTTAGTTCAACCAAAACCAAAATATTGCCTCTCAGTGGTGGCCAAACACGGCCCAGATCTCAACTTTATAATCCAATCTGTTGTTAAATCCCAGGTTTAAATCCAAACACCAGGAAGAAACCAGGATACATAAGGATGTTCTCCCCACCCCACCCAGGACATGACAAAATGTCATGAAAAGGAGAGCAAAAAACACTTTAAACAACTCATTTCAGTAATTTTAACACCAAAAAAAGCCCCTAAATCACCACAATCAGTCTGATCCCAAGATGTTTTATTTATTATTTACTTTTTTGGGGTGACAAGGAGATGTTTTCTGGTAGAAAATTACCTGTAAAAAAGGACTTTATCAGCTTTTTGTGGAATTCTCACAAGGGCACAGCTCCCAATAACACCGGGATGGGTCTGAGCTGCATCTCCCAGGAAGGTTTTCCTGGTTTTTTGTTCCAAAGGGGAAAGGACCTGAGACAAATTTAGGGTGATTGAGGGTTAAAAACCCACATGAAAACTTGATTGAAGTAAAAAAAATCAGCTCCCAGAGCTAAAATTGAGGAGGGAAATGATTCCACAGCAAGGGGAGGGGGAGAGGCTGAGCTGGGACAACTCTCCAGGGACACTCAGGGCCCACGTGGATGAGCCAAAAACCAAGGAAAAGCCAAAATCATGGATCACTGCCCATCCTGTCATGGAAAAATGAAGATCCCAAACCTAAATTTCCCTCTTAACTCCTCATGTGTGTTCAAGTGGCAGCGCTGCCTCCAGGGATGAGGTTGGAAAAGCAGGAGCAGGAAGAAAAAAAATCAATAAAATATCACACAACCTTAATTTGGGATGGATTTTTACGGTGGATTTTTGGTTGGATGCAAAGCCAAACTATCCCATGAGTCCGTGAAAGGCTTGGGATGCAAAAAACCCTGGAGATTTCATCCATCACCTATCGGTGACCTTCGAGGTCACTTCCAACCCAAACCATTCCACCATTTCACAACTTCCACGGGATAAAAACCATCAAATACCACACAACCTGATTTTGGGATGGATTTTTATGGTGGATTTTTCTTTGGATGCAAACCCAAACTATTCCATGATTCTACAAAAGGCTTAGGAGACAAAAATCCCTGAAGATTTCACCCATCACCTACTGACAACCTTCAAGGTCACTTCCACCCCAAACCATTCCACCATTTCCCAACTTCCACAGGATTAAAAACATAAAATACCACACAACCTGATTTTGGGATGGATTTTATGATGGATTTTTGTTTGGATGCAAACCCAAACTATCCCATGATTCCATGAAAGGCTGGGGAGGGAAAAATCCCTGGAGATTTCATCCATCACCTATCGATGACCTTTGAGGTCACTTCCAACCCAAACCATTCCACCATTTCCCAACTTCCACGGGATAAAAGCCATCAAATACCACACAACCTGATTTCATGATGGATTTCATGCTGGATTTTTTTGGGAGTGGGGAATCTCCTCATCCTGAGGCAGGATCCAAGGACCTCCCCGGGGCTGTGGCATTCCCAGGCCGGGCTCTATCCGCAGCTGGAATTTGGAGCTCATCCTTTTCTCCTCTCATCTCCTCCAGCCCTTGCAATCCTGCTGCTCCTGCTACAATTTCCTGCTGAGGGCGGCGGAATTCCGGAACGCTTGGCCTGGATTCCATCACACACACACACATTCCAGGGAGCATCCCAGCTCCAGCTCCAACGGCAGAAGTGGCAAAAGGAAGGAATAATTCCCTTTTCTTGCACGGGAAAAGCATGGGGGGGAAGAGGAGATGAGGGATTAAACATTATCGTGTTTCTTGTAGACCTTCCTGGAGTTTTTTCCTTCTTTTATTTTTATTTTCTTTCTTTCCTTTTTTTCTTCTTTTATTTTTTTCCTTCTTTTATTTTTCCTCTTTTTTTAATTGTTTCCTTCTTTTATTTTTCTTCTTTGATTTTTTCATTTTATTTTTTCCCTTCTTTGATTTTTCTTCTTTTAATTTTTCCTTCTTTTATTTTTCTTCTTTGATTTTTTTATTCTTTTATTTTTCTCTTCTTTTATTTTTCCCTTCTTTTATTTTTTCTTCTTTTATTTTTCCTTCTTTTTTTTTCTTATTATAAAATTTTTTCCCTTCTTTTATTTTTCCCTAGTTTTATTTTTTCTTCCTTTATTCTTTTCCTTTTTTAACTCCTTTCCTTTTTTTCTTCTTTTATTTTTCCCTTCTTTTATGTTCCCTCTTTTATTTTTTCCTACTTTTATTTTTTCTTCTTTCATTTTTTCCTTCTTTTATTTTTCCCTTTTTTATTATTTTTCCCTTCTTTCATTTTTTTCTTCTTTTATTTTTCCCTTCTTTCATGTTCCCTCTTTTATTTTTTCCCTCTTTTATTTTTCCCTACTTTCATTTTTTCATCTTTTGGTTTTCCCCTCTTTTATTTTTTCCTTTTCTTTTTAATTTATTTCTTTCTTTTATTTTTTTTTCCTCCTTTTCTTTTCATTCTTTCTCTCACTTCCCCTTTATCTCCAGGTCTCCCTGCTCCACTCAAAATTCCTGCTGTGGAAATGTGAATTTTGGTGTTGGGGTTTTTTTTTTATTTATGTGGATTTTTGTGCCTGAACAGGAACAGTTTAGGTTGGATATGAGGAAAAGATTCTTCCCCCAGAGAGTGGTTTGGCTCTGGAATATTTTCCAGGCTTCCCATGGAAGTGGTCATGGCACTGCCAGAGCCCAAGGACCATTTGGACAATGCTCTTGGGAACATGGAATTGTTGGAGTTGTCTCTTTGCAGGGCCTGGAGTTGGATCCAACGATCCTTGGGGATCACTCAGGATATTTTTGGATTCCATGACTTGTAAATTCATCTGCATCCTTTTTAATCTCATGCAGACTTTCCTGGGAATCATTTAATGCATGACTCCACATTCCAGGAGGATTTTTCATGCTCCCAACCCTCAGAAGAAAGCAGTGGGTGTCCTAATATCCAACCTTACATCATCCCAAGCTTTGTCCAGCTCACCTAGGACACTGTGCAGCCAGCTGGACAGGTGCTGATGGGCATTAAGTGCCTCCACTCCACGTGTTTACAAACCCATCCGAGCCCCACGGATCAGTTGGATCAGTTTTATGGACGCAAATCGGATCAACTCCATCGACAGACCCAGAGGGTTCCCCAGCAACCCCCAGGCCTGTCCCTCTGCATTTTTCTCCTCAGCCTGGATTTATCCAGCTGATCTCCCAGGGTATGAGTGATAATCTTGGCAGTTTTCCCTCTGTGAATGGCCTGGAAGTTGCTCCTGCAGGAGGAATCAGATCTCCCATCTCCAATCATTTACCACCAGCAGATCAAGGGATGGAGCTTTTTTCTCTTCCTCCTTCCTCGATATTTCCCACCATGGTGGGTTATCAACTTCTCTCAGCCTCCAGCAGATCCTGGGAGACCAAAGCAGGAAAGTTCACTTATTATTCCCTGCCTGCTCCACGCTGGGAATCTCAGAGAATGAGGGGATAAGGAGGGAGAGCAAAGCAGGACGGGGGAATCCTTAAAGATTAAAAATCCTTAAAGAGGGGGAATTTTTTAAAACAATGACACTCCCCCGGTGGCACCAACCTCTGCTGAGTCGGGAATCAAGGGATTATTCCTTGTTATCAGCTTCCCACCGAGGGCTGTGACCTCATTAGCTCTCCCAGAGTGAGGAAAGAGGGATGCCAGACAGAATTCCCTGTCGCTGAGTTAATCCAGGTTTCCCCTCCCCTCCCACACCTCAGCCAAAGCGTGTCTGCTCTCCGAGCACTTCTATCCAAGCCTGAATCCCACGGGAATGCTCAAACCCCAGAGTCAGCAGGAGCTGGTGCCACAGGGCTGCCCGAATTGTGGGGCCATTAAGTACTTAACAAAATTCCCCGTGCCAGGCCCTGCCTGCGGCACTTCCCGGTTAATGCTCGTCCTCCTTTCCAGGCCCAAAGCCAAGGCAGAGCTTGGCAGAACGGTTTTCCCTCCTCTCCTTGGAGTGTTTGGGGTGGGAAAGGCTGCACAAGAAGTTTCTGGTGTTAAGCTGAGCCTTCTTAAACTCACATTTGTATCACAGTCCAGGAAATATCCAGAATTATCCCAAACAGCCCTTTGCAACATAATTCCATGAAGAAAATAGGAGGCACCGGCTCCTCCTTGGGAAAACCCACATTCTGTGCTGGGCAGGCCAGCAAATTTCTGCCCTTTCCTGCTGCTTTGGGGTTGTTTTTCCCCTTTCAGATGCCATTTGGGATCGTTTCCAGATGTCACTTGGGATCCTCAGTTATTCCTAATCTCTGGGATATGGGAATTCTTAAAGCTCCCAAGCCTAGTCATGAACCTTGTCCCATTTCTTTTTAGGGTGAATCCTATGTTTTCTCACCTCTGTTCTACATCCTGGATTCACCCTGTTATCCAGCTGCAAATCCAATTTATTGGGAAGCCAGCACATCCCTCAGGAGGGCCAGTTTACCACAAAAACCTGGATGTGACTTTTTGGGATGTTTCCGATCATCTGGACACTTCTGAATTCCCACTGGTGTCCCCTCCCAGGAGCCACCACCTCCTTTCCTCCCTCAGCCTGGAACTCTTACAACTCCAAACCACAGTGAAAATTCCCACTCAATTCAGCAGCTCTTCCCCCTCACCCCACCCCCCCACCCAAACCTGCCCTCTCCCAGATTCCCATCCTCATATTCCACATGGTGATGGTTTTAATGAGCAAAAGGCATTAATTAGGTGTTAATTTGGAAATTTAAAGTGTGGGGGGTTGGCTGAGTTCGGCAGACACTGAAAACCCTCTGAAGAGCTGATATGACAACGAGAAGGGTCTTCAATCGACCCTGACAGCTGTCCAGACTTTGACTTGGAAGATGTGACAGCTCTTTCCTCCTTCCCCAGGACTGGCTGGATATGAAGACTGAGGTCTGATTTAAAAACCGTGGGTTAATCAGGTCATTTCTTGTCACTTATGTGTTAAAAAGAGTGGCCACCAGAGCCAGGGAAGGGATCAGCCCCCTGTGCAGGGCACTGCTGAGGCCACACCTCGAATCCTGGGGGCAGGTTTGGGGTCCCTCAGGACAAGAAGGACATTGAGGGGCTGGAGAGTGTCCAGGGAAGCGAATGAAGATGGGAAGGAGCAGCTGAGGGAGCTGGGTGGGCTCAGCCTGGAGAAAAGGAGGCTCAGGGGGGACCTTCTGGCTCTGCAACTCCCTGACAGGAACAAGGGACAGGACGAGAGGAAACAGCCTCAAGCTGTGTCAGGGGAGGGTCAGATTGGACATCAGGAGGAATTTCTTCCTGGAAAGGATGGTCAGGCATTGTCAGGGGCTGCCCAGAGAGGTTTGGAGTCCTCACCCCTGGAGGTGTCCAAGGAATGACTGGACATGGCGCTCAGTGCTGGGGGACAAGGTGGGGATGGATCACAGGTTGGACTCGATGATCTCAGAGCTCTTTTCCAACCCAAATGATTCTGGGATTCTATTCCATGATATTCTGGGGAGAGACAGCCCAGACCTGTACAGAGACCTCTGGGTTTGCCCCTTGGGGTGAGTAATTTGGATGAGAAAGGCTGGGTGGATGAGGTGACCTGGGTGTCAATGACTCAGGCCAAGGCTCTGCCTCACCTGCAACAAGGTGGGTTCAAATCCTGCTTTGGCATTCCCAGGTCGACCACCACGTGCAACACTGGGTTAACTGGAGTCCTTGGATGAAGGCAGGCAATTCTTCTTGCAGTCTCAGGGAAGAAGAAACCCCCTGGGAATCCAGGAATGGGGCACTTCACACCTTCACAGGGCCTTTCTTCAAACAGCTGGAGATAAAGTCATTGTCCCCTGGAGCCCAAGGAGACACAATCCCTTCACCTCCCTCCCCTGAGTGTCTTATGCCAGGCTGAAATGGAATTTTCTTCTTGTTCTCACTCCATAAAACCCTCTCTGGTCTCCACATTTTGGGGTGTCCTCCCCTCTCCTTTGTGCTGCCAAGTCTGGAGGATTCTGACCCCTGGGGTATTTCCAGCTGATTCACCACATCTCCCTCTCCCTTGTTCCGGGAGCAGGACCCAGCAGGAAGGACCCCAAAGAGTTAACCTTTCTCCATGGCCTATCCAGGTGCATCTCCCGGCTCCCTTGGAGCCAGGAATTCTGCTGAGGTTTCCGACAGGGCGACAGAGCCACTTAGTCCGCGCCGCCGTCGGGAACAGAGCGGGATGGGGCTGAAAGCAGATCCCACTTTCAGGTGACACCGAGGAGGGGAGATTGGGTTTCTCCTGGGGGAGGAGGGGGTGAGGAGCAGCCCAAGGAGAGGGTGGGAACAGAGAGCTGGGAGGCAGAAGGTGGCACCAGTCACGGTCGCACAACTCCGGCCTTTTATTATTCCCTGTGGCATTTCCCTAAGAGCTTGAAAAGTGGGATAACCAAGGGTTGAATAGTTGGCTGGGAAATCATCAGGGAAGCGTGAAGGAGCTTCCAGCTTGGTTTAAGCCAGCCCTTTGGTGGTGGGAAGCTCAGGCAGGGGCTTCCTGATGTGGGTGAAATGATCCCGAACTGGTGCAGTGCAGAGAGGAGATCCAAGGGTAAATCCTTGGTGCTCCCTCAGGAAGGTCACAGATGACACCAGGTTGGGTGGGGGTGACCTGCTGGAGGGCTCTGCAGAGGGATCTGGACAGGCTGGATCAACAGGGCAAGGCCAAAATGGGGTGAGGTTCAACAAAGCCAAGGGCCAAGTCCTGCCCTTGGGTCACAACAGCCCCATGGAACGCTCCAGGACTGGGGAAGAGGGGCTGGAAAATGGGAAAAGGACATGGGTGTGATGGTTGACAGTGGATGAGCATGATTCAGTATGTGCCCAGGTGGCCAAGAAGGCCAGTGGCACCTGGTTTGTACCAGCCCTGGTGTATCCATCAGGAGCAGGGCAGGCATTGTCCCCCTGTGCTGGGCACTGGTGAGGCCACACCTCAAATCCTGGGATCAGTTTTGGGCCCCTCAGGATGCTGAGGGGCTGGAGCATGTCCTGGGAAGGGAACAGAGCTGGGGGAAGGGTCTGGAGCACCAGGAGCAGCTGAGGGAGCTGGGAGGGGCTCAGCCTGGAGAAAAGGAGGCTCAGGAGGGACCTTCTTGCTCTCTGCAACTCCCTGACAGGAGGGAGGAGATGAAGGGATCAGGCTCTGCTCCCAGGGAACAAGGGACAGGATGAGAGCAAATGGTTTCAAGCTGCACCGGAGGAGCTTTAATTTGGATATTAGGAAAAATTCCTTCATGGAAAGGGCTGTCAAGCACTGGAAGAGGCTGCCCAGGGAGGTGGTGGAGTCCCCATCCCTGAAGATATTTAAAAGCCGTGTAGATGTGACACCTGGGGAAGCAAATTTGTGACACAAAATCCTGGAGGGCTTTTCCAGCCTTAGGAATTTCATGATTCTAAAGCAGCCCCTGGGCAAGAGGTGACAAGTAGAGGTTCACCAACCACGGTGACAACATGGACATGTGTGTGTCAGGCTGCAGAGCTCAGAGATGGGTGGGACATCCACCTACAAACCCCTCATGGAACGTGTTCTCGGCATCCAAGACCACCCCAGACTGAGGAGAGGGACGGCCCAGGAGACAAAGCGTTAAGAGAAACCACATTCTAGAAGGAAGAGCTGGTCCAGCTGGACATTCCCTTTATCTCCTCTCCTTCCCCCCCATCCCACCCCCCCCCAGTTTGATTTTATGGGCTCTGAAATGTTGCCCATCTGCCCTCGGTGTTCGCTGCTCCTTTTTAATTGAAAGGGACAGAGGGTATTGACTTCCTATCAAAATTCATATCTGGGCAACATTTCATCTCCCGTGGCCTCAGCACCTTCTCCCTTCTCCCCCCTCCCCCCCCACCCTTCGGACATAAAGGCAACTGTCACTTGGATAAACGACCCCTAATGGGGGCCGGGGAAGGTGGGAGAGCCACGGGTGGGACAAAAAAAAATCCCAGAACCTGCTGGAAAACTTCATCAGGCAAAAGAAACACCCCCACACCCAAAAAAACCCCACAAAAAACACAACACACCCTCCTAAGGCTTTTAGCTTTTCTTTCATTTTATTTTTTAAATAACCGGGAGATCTCGTTAATTGATTGACTATTAAGGCTAATATAACTTTGATGATGTCGCCCGTCTTTTCCGCCATCGATTTTAAGTCAGCGGCTCCTCCTTGCCTTTTGGGTTGTATTTTTGGTGATGGGGGCCCGTCCTTATTAAAATCCAATTGAATTTTCACTATCTCTGCGCCGTAAGCTGGATGAGCCTGAAAGAAGGATGGAAATGAGTGTTACTGGTATTTATGCCATTTATTCCGTCCAGCATTTACTTTCTGCTGGTTTGGCTCTTCTTTTATTTATTTCTTTCTTTTTTTTTTGTTTTACCTCTCACTGATAGTGAGAAAGAAAGTGAAGGTGTTTATTCAATTGAATTTTCACTCGCTTTCCCCTCTGCTTTTAAGTGTCTTTGGTAATGGGAGAATTCCTTAATCCGAGGGAAAACAGAGAAAAAGGGAAACAGGATCCCGAGCACAGCTTTGTTTCCGATGTTGACAGCAAATAACACAGAGGTCACCGGAAGGCAAAGAGCTCAACCTTGTTTTCACCCCCCTGTTGATGCCCAGGTGGGTGCCCTGGGCACAGGGTCCAGCTGTGCCACCGCAGAAACGGGGGCAACCCTTTTTTCTGGTGTCTCAGAGCTCTTTTTGTCCCCTCTGCAGGTGCTCAGACACCTCCTGCCCCACCCCCTCAGCCTCCTTCTGGACTTACAACAGCAGATAAATTAGGCCAGGAACGTTTTTTCATGGCAAGTGACACAGCCAGGCCGCACCCAGGTGGCTCAAGGCTGGTGGAAACCACGTTGGGGAGCTTGTGGTTGTTCCCATGAACCTTCTCCCTCCATCCCTGGTGCCAGGGGGAGTTGGGGTCCCAAATACAGGCACCTCTCAACAGCAACTCACAGGGAAGAGTTGGGTCCTTTCTGGTGGAATTAAAACATCTTTTGGGCCGGTTTGGAGGAGGAGGAAGGTCATCCCAAGCCTGATCTCGAGCCTGGGTGATGCTGGGGAGGCAGAGGTTCTCCTTGCCGCCGGCTCTGTCTCTCTGACACATCAGGGTGGCGTTTTGCTGGCAGTGCAGGTTTAGGACCCTTGTTCTCTGCATCAGCAACTCCCCAGTTTCCTGTCACAGCAATCCAATCACCCTCGGCAGCCACTCGGGAGATCTTTGGGTCGAGCCACTAAAGGTGAACGAGCCCCGTTGCCACCAACCAGCAACTCCAGTGGCGGGTCCTTGTCCCCAGCCCAGCAGCTCCACACTTTGGCCCAGTTTGTGCCTTGAATCCCGTGTTTCACAGAATCATAAAAACTCAGAATATCCCGAGCTGGGAGGGACCCACAAGGATCACCAAATCCAACTCCTGGCCCTGCACAGACACCCCAACCATCCCACCCTGTCCCTGAGAGCGCTGTCCAAGTGCTCCTTGAGCTCTGGCAGGTTTGGGGCTGTGACCAGACCCTGAGGAGCCTGTTCAGTGCCCAACCACCCTCTGGGTGTAAAACGTTTTCCTAATATCCAACCTAACATGATCCTGACCTTCATCCCTCACCAGCTGACCCGGGACACTCTGCAGCAGGTCTGGGAGTCCAGCTGGGTGGGTAACGATGCACAACCCCCCAACCATTGGGATGTAGACTTTCCCCTTGGCCTGCTGCCCTCAAATTTCCTTTCTTGATGTTCAGCTGGTGCAGAATATCCAGGAATATTTGTTCCACCAGCCCCAACAATGCCACAGGGAGAGCAGACCCTGCCCTGTAGACCAGGAAGACATTGAGGGGTTGGAGCGTGTCCAAGGAAGGGAAAAGAGATGGGAAGAGTCTGGAACAGCTGAGGGATCTGGGGAGGACTCAGTCTGAAGAAAAGGAGGCTCAGGGGGGACCTTCTCACTCTCTGCAGGTCCCTGACAGGAGGGGGGAGCCAGGGGAGGTCGGGCTCTTCTCCCAAGGAAGAAGCAATAGGACAAGAGGAAATGGCCTTAAGTTACCCCAGGGGAGTTTTAGGAGGGATTTTGGGGACCATTTCTTCACCAAAAGGGTTTTCAAGCATCAGAACAGGAAAGTGGTGGAGTCCCCACCCCTGGAGGGATTTAACAGGTGTGTAAATGTGACACTTGGGGACATGGGTTAGTGGTGGCCTTGGCAGTGCTGGGTTAACTTGGACTCGATGATCTTAGAGGATTTTTCCAACTTAATAATCCTATTACTCCATCTTCCTCCATCAGGGATGACGGGACATGATGCCCCACATTCCTTTTGGAAGCCTTTGGACACCTCCTTAATAAAACCCTTGTCCTTCTCAAACTTGGCTTTGGGAACCCTCCCTTCCCCCCAAACACCCAGGTAAGATACACTTTCACCAGCCACCCATTTCCTCCTCCCTGCCACCCCTTTCCAGGAGCTGCCTGAGCAGGAATAAATCCCCCAATTAAAGCAGCATCATGACATGAGCTTTTAAACTCCCGGGGTTGGAAATAACGGCCCTTGGAAAAGCACCGGGGGCGTAAAACTTTTATTATTCAAATTAACATTTAAAACCCCTTCTAGCCATGAAGTGATGGAGGAGGGGGGGGATAAATCAGCCCCAGTTAAACTGGTGTGGTAACATCAGCAGATAGAAGCCAGCCCAGGAAATAAAGCAGGGGTTAGGAGGAGGATAAATCAGACGCCTCAGGTGGTGGTTACGCTTGGAATCCTTCACCCCAAAGGGGGGGAAGAAGGGGATGGGTAAATTAAATAGGGTGCAAAATTCTCTGTGCAGGGACTGACTGAGGAATTGTGCAGCTACAGGATGGAGAATAAGACAGGATTGGGGGGGGGGGGGGATTGGGATATTTTGGGGTGTGCTGGAAGGTGGGGTAGAGGCACCTCATTGCAGAGGTCCAGAAAGTCCCAGAAGGTGCTGAGATGGAAGGGCCTCATCAGGACCATCCAGTCCAATTCCTGGCCCTGTGAAGGACAGCCCCAAAATCCCACCCTGTGCCCAGAAAATTCCTTTTCTCCAGAATAAAACTTCAAAGGAAGGGCTGCGGGCCAGGAAGGGAGGAGGGGGTGTTTGCCAGCAACTCCAAAGCCTTTGGCAAATCCAGAGCAATACCTCATCCAGCTTTTGGGGAAGCACCAAGGTGCGGATTTCAGAGCAGCTGGAGTCCCATCAGCCTTCAAAAGGATGTGATTTGGGCACGTGGGCCTGAGCACTGGCACGGTTTCAGTAAATTTGGCTCAAATCCACCCTTCAGGTCCATCTCCTGGGGCGAATCCAGCTGTTGGGAATATCTGAGTGGTTCCATAGCCCTGGCCACGGCTGGAGTGGGTGCCAGGTGGTTTATGGTGGTGCTGAACCCATCCAGGTTGGTCCCAAAAGCCCCACAGAAACCGATACCATGGGAAAAATGCACCAGGAAAAACTCCCAGCCCTGCTCCACACTCCAGGATCCTTCCTTGTCATCTCTCTCTCTTCTGGCTGTGAGACCCAGGCCTTGCTTTCTCACAGGAAGTTTTCTGGGATCTTTATCCATGTTTTTTGCCCCACAGTCCTTTCCATGCCAAGGCAACCCTCACCTTCTCTCCTTGACTCTATAAAAACCCCAACCCAGGATGACCAAACTCCCCAGGGAAAGGCTGGAGACTGAGAAGGATGCCCAGTGTTTTTTTCCTTTCCCTGGATTGGCTGAAGGGGGAGATGAAACCCCTGGATAACAGGAATTGGTAATTCTGTTCCTAGAGAGGTGTGTGGGGGGGAGGGGTCACACAAGGTGTCCCCAATTCCTTTGCTGCTGGAGAAAGAGTGAAGGAAAAGGCAGGATGGGATGGGAACAGGGTGGGATATGATGTCATCTTCCCACCCCCCGGGGGACCCCTGAATTATTAATGGGAACAGAAAGCCGGCCCTGCAACCCAAGCTGGGTGAGCTCTGATTTCATCTCTCCACAGCTCTGGCGCTCGCCAGGCCCGCTGCCGGCCGGGAATGAGTCTCCCAGGAAGGGATGGAGGCTCAGGGACTGGAGGGGTGTGCTGGGGGAGGAGCTGCAGGTGGGCACATCTCCAAGGAATCAGCTCCAAGATCAGCCATGACCTCCAGAGGCATCCACAGCCCATCCCGGGTGCTGGAATAGGGAAGGGGGTGACCTGCTCTCTCCCTTTCACCCATCTCTTGGCATGGATGGAGCTGGTTGGATTCATCCCACGGGGTCAGGAGGCACTGAGGACATGGTTTCTTATGGATACACCAATATTTTCCTTCATCCCAGTGCTTTGCAGCCACTTCTTGGTGATTTACATGCCATGAGCTGCACAGTTCTCAGCCCAGGAGCAGAAAACAGGGCACAGAGAAGTGTTTTTAGCACCCCCTCTGTTCTTGTCACCCTGGATTTATCCTTTCACTCCCACCTTGCCCCTTTCCATCCCTGCCTTCCCATCCGTGGGCTCCCCAGACCGACATCCCTCTCCCAAAGACCGAAATCCTTTCCCAGTGGCTTTGCTTTTTTCTCTCTCCACCCCCAGAAATGACAATTCTGAAATACTTGGTGGCACCTGCTGTGCCCCAGGGCCAAATCTTGCTGTTTGCCAGGGCTGTGAGAATTCCAGAGGCGTGCAATTCCAGAAAAGTGTGTTTTCCTCCCTCGGTATCCAAAGGTGGGGAAAAAAGATGAGGAAGCTCAGAACAGAATTTCAGCATCTGCTAAAATGCCTCATCAGCTATTTTTGAATGTGAACTATTATTATTGTTTAATTTAACAGTAAATTGTCACCAACTAAAGGGTGGCTGGGAGGGAGCTGGAGGTTTGGGACCAGGAGTGATTTCTAATTCCAGGAGGAAGAGGAATTTCCACAAGAACTCGAATTTCTATCCAGCTTGGAGGGTTTCCAGACCTTCCCTGAGGAATAAAACTCCTCATCTCTCCCATCACAGCACAGAAACGGGGGAGTCTGGGGGGTTATCCAAGCAGGAAAGTAAAGCTGGGCTTTTCCATTTCCACTCCCATATCCAGAATTCCAAGGCAAGAGGCCGGAGGACATGCATCTGTTTTTAATTCTGCAAGCCCAACACTGTTTTCTCCCCCTGAGGTATCCAGAACTGGGCTGATTCAGCTGGAAAAGCCTGGGAGGGAAGAGGTGAGGGGAGATGTGTCCTGGACTCCAGCTTGTGGATTGATCTGTGTTGGCTCCAGAGGGAGCCCAAGGAAACTGTCCCAAAGGTGCAGGAGATGCTTCCCTACAGTCAGATCTGGGAGGGTTCATGGGAAAACGATCTGTGTGAAAAGCTGGTGGTCAGGTAGCCCTCCTTTTGATCTTCTTAGAATCATAAAATCATGGAATGGTTTGGAAAGGACCTTAAAGATCCATCTCCTTCCAACCCCACTTCCATGGACAGGGACACCTTCCACTATCCCAGCTTGCTCCAAGTCCCATCCAACCTGGCCTTGGACAATTCCAGGGGATAAGGCAGCCACAGTTTATCTGGGAGACCTGTGCCAGGGCCTCCCCCACACTCCTAGGGTAGAATTCCTTCCTGAAATCTAATCCAAACCTGCAGTGCTGCTCTGGGCTGGCCACGAGACTTGGGGTGACACCCGTCCCTCATTCCCATCTCCTGCCCCCTCCAAGACCGTTCCTTGCTTATCCCCATCTGCTCCCTGGCAAGGGGCTGATGATCACCCAGGAATTTTGGGGATGTGCTCAGCTGGAAAAAACCCTTTTAGCATTTTCCTGGTGCGTTCCGGGCATGAACTCAGAATGTGTGTGCGTGCACACATGGACACGGGGAGGTGCAATCCTGGAGGGATCCGCACAAACAACCGTCCATGTGCAAATCCGAATTCCTAATGCTCATTTAAGCCGGGCCCCGGAGCCCAGCTGGGACCTCTGGCGGTTCCTCCCACGGATGGCTACTCAGGAAGGCTAATGGAAGCACTCGGATTCCCGGGAGACCTTCCTCTCTCTCTTTCTCTCTCTCTGCCTCGTCAGCGGAGCGGTTTTCCCTGGAGGTTGGAGGATGCAAGAGGGAGCTGCTCGCTCAGCAGCTGAGCTGCAGGGAGCGTTTCCTGATGGGGCACTTCCACAGGGATCGATGGGGCAGAACCTGCTCCTGGGAGGAGGAGATCTGGGCAGGAGAAACATTCCTGGTTTTAAGGGATACAAGCCCAGCTTTAGGTGTGCCCTGGTGTTTGGGGCTGTGCTGTTCCGAAGGAAAACCTGTCCTGGGTGCTGAAAGTGCTTGTGGAAAATCAGGGAATGGTGGAAAGGTTTGAGTTGGAAGAGAGCTTAAAGATCACGGGATTCCAACCCCTTGCCAAGGGCAGGGACACCTTCCCCTAGTCCAGGTTGCTCCAAGGCTTGGACACTTCCAAGGGAGTCCACAACCACTCAGGGAAAATCCTTGGAATATTCCCCTGCCTCTGATGGTCCAGAAGCCTCAGACAGAAATCAGAATGTTGCTTATTAAACATGTTTTCTCCCCAAGTTAAAAAACAACAAGAAAACAGGGAATGGCCTCAAGTTGCACCAGGGGAGGTTTCAGTTGGACACCAGGAAAAATTTCTCCACTGAAAGGATTCCCAAGCACAGGAATAGGTTGTCCAGGGAATTAGAGCCTTTCCTGAGGAAGATCTGTGATTGGGGTGGCCAAGAGTGGATTTAAAGTTCTTGGATCTGCGGTTTAACCCGCAGATTTTCCCAAGTAACATTTGCTCGGTAAAACATCTCCAGGAGCGGGATTTACTGCCGTAATTAATAGGTTATGATTAGGTCAATAACTTTCATCAACCGAGCAGGGAGAGAACCTATTAATGAAGCTGTAAAACAACGTAAACTCCGTGGAGGGGAGAGGAGGGAGAATTTACAACTTCCCAGAAGCCTCAGTAACTAAAGGGACGATTTACAGGAAGCAAAATGAGCCGGGCGCCCATAAAACACAATCAAAATTACACCCATATCCAAACAAGACAAATTAAAAAGGTTCAAGTGGGTTCCTCAGCCCAAATAAAACGGAGCATCCCTGCTGAGAGGAGATTTCTCACGTGGCGTTTTATGGAGTTGCAGGAGGGGAAGAAACATGGGAATGTGAGGGAGGATGGAGCAGGTTGGTAAGAAATCAGTGGCACAGCCCGACATTCCTGATGCTCCTTCAGTCTCAGCCTGTGGGATGTGATACAGAAGTCACAGACAACTCTGTGGCAGCTCTGGTTGGAAGGAGATGAGACTCCAGGTCCCTTCCAACCCTAAATATTCCATAATTCCAACCAGGCAGCACAGTCAGCAGCCACTTCTGCACCACAGCCAAACTACAGGGGTTAAAACCTGTTCATCCTGCAGCCTGTGGAAAAGACACTTTTCCATCTTGGATGTCTTGAGAGGACATCATTGCCCAACACCCCAGAGTCAACCCTTTCAGTCACTGCCCCAGGCAGGAAACTCCCACAGCGATGTCATAGAATCATGGAACGATTTGGGTGGGAAGGGACTCAAAGATCATCCAGTTCCAACCCCCTGCCATGGGCAGGGACATTTTCTGCTATCCCAGCTTGTTCCATCCTGGCCTTGGACACTTCCAGGGATTGGGCAGCCACAGCTTCTCTGGAAAACCTGTGCCAGGGCCTCCCCACCCTCCCAGGTGAGAATTACTTCCCAATATCCCATCTTTTTCAGTTTGAAGCCATTCCCTGTGTGCTGTCCCTCCATCCCTTGTCCTCAGTCCCTCTCCAGCTCTCCTGGAGCCCCTTTAGGCCCTGGAAAGGGCTCTCAGGTCTCCCTGGAGCCTTCTCTTCTCCAGATGAACACCCCCAGCTCTCCCAGCTTTGCTCCAGAGGGGCTCCAGCTCTTGGATCATCTCAGTGGTCTCCTCTGGACTCCTTCCCACAGCTCCACATCTCTCCTGTGTTGATGTTCCCAGAGCTGGATGCAGGATTCCAGTTGAGGCCTCACCGGAGCAGATCAGAACATGTCACCACACCGTCTCACCTCAGGCCCCAGAAAACCATCAGATCTGTCCCCTACTCCCATTTTTTTCCCTTCCCTCCAAAAAAAACTAGGTTGCCATTTTATGGCTCTACAATCCTAAAAAAAACCCCACATCCCACGCTGACCACGGAAAACAATTCCCTGGCACCACAGGGCAAAACTTGTCCATGCAGTGGGGCTTTTCCAAGGCTGGCCATGGACCTTCCCATCCTGGGCTTTCCCTGTGAGTGACACACCTTCAGCTGAAACTTCCCAAACACACCGAAGCCTTTGGAAATGAGGCCTTTCCCAGGAAAAAACCCAACTCTCCAACCACCACACGGAATCATGGAATTGCTGAATTGTTAAGGCTGGAAAAGACCTCTGAAATCATCAAGTCCAACCTTCAACCAAGTGCCACCATGTCCACCATACCTCAAAGTGCCACTGTTTTTTGAACATCTCCAGGGGGTGGTGACTCCATCACTGTCCTGGTCAATCTTTCCCATGGAGGAATTTTCCCTGATATCCAAATTAAACCTCCCCTGGCACCTTGAGGCCGTTTCCTCTTGTCTTATCACGGAGAGTAGAGATCAACTACCACCTCACCACAGCCTCCTGTCAGGGAGTTTGGGAGAGTGAGAAGGTCCCTCCTGAGCCTCCTTTTCTCCAGGCTGAGCCCCCCCACCTCCCTCAGCGGCTCCTCGTGCTCTAAACCCTTCCCATCTCCATTCCCTTCCCTGGACACTCTCCAGCCCCTCAACATCCTTCTTGTCCTGAGGGGCCCAAAAGTGACCCCAGAATTTGAGGTGTGGCCTCAGCAGTGCCAAGTCACAGTGTCTGAGAATTCCAGATATAATATCTTGGGAAAACCAAAATCCATGCCTGAAAGGAGGATTGCTGGCTGCTCCCTGCCCCAGCTGAGGGAGGGTTGGGACACCAGTGACACGAGGACAACCCAAAGCCTTGCAGGAGCCAGTTGATCCTCGTGGCTGAGGTGCAACCCCACAAGGACAAAACACCTTTCAATCTTCAATTTGGGTGGCAGGTCCAACCACCATCATGAGCTGGAGGTTATTTCTTCACCAGCACATGGCTTTGAGGGTCAAAACCCCACCACTGCGACCAACTTCTCCAAGGCTTTTGGGTGCCATAATTCCCTGTCCTGCAGGAACATTGTGGGGAAAATGTTTGGATTCCAATCCCTCCGGGAAAAGGACAGAACCCCTGTTTGTTCTTCGTGCTGCACAAATGACACTTATTAAACAAAAACTCCTGGATTTAAACATCTCCCCCCCCCACCCAGAGGCCCAACCACAACTCTCCACGGGTTCCTCCGGCGCTTAATTATCCTCCCTCCCCCTAATTGTGTTTATAAAAGCTGCTTAATTTGACAAGACCGATTTCCCATAACCCCCTGCTGATTAGCATCATGTTCCTGTAATTCTTTATTAATCCAGCCCTGGTGAGGTGCTCCTTCATTTTCCCGGGAATCAATGGCAGGCCATAATTAACCAAGTCGGTCCCTTTCACGGGTTGGATTTCCCAGCCCTGCAGGGCACCTGGAAAACCAACACCCACCCTTGGCCACATCCCACAAAACACTTGGATATGGATATAACTGCAGGTAGGGATTGAACTTGGAAATAGCAGCGACCTGCTCTCAGATGGGTGATTTTTAAGAGGGGCTATTTAGCCCGTTCCATACTTAATGCCAGCCTGCAAACCATCCCCTCTCGCTTTAATCAGAAACAAATCTGCTTTTCTCCCCCAAATACCAAACAAATATCGCCCGAAAATGCCTGCTTTGCACATTTCCCTTCCAAGGAGGAATCAATACCGTGGTTATTACAGCTCCTTCTGTTCCCAAAGTGTTTAAACTCTTTGCTGGCCTCAGCTCGACTGCCCGGCGACTGCCTCACGTCTTTTTTTTTTTTTTTTTTTTTTGCTCATCTCTCTGATTTTCGACAATTCCAGTGCAAATTCAATGTCCTCTGCTCCTGGTTTTTTTTTTCCCCACACGTCTGATGTGTCTCTCATCTCTCTCCTTTTGCCCCTGAGCCAAGCTGGTTTTTCAAACCACTGCCACACTCACTGGAGGGGAAAAAAAATCACCACTTTAGGGGCACTTTTTTTTATCTCATCACCCTTTCCCATCCCATTTCCTGGGTTTCGTTGTTTGTTTGTTTTTTTTTAAAACCAGCTGAATGAATCGTCCTTTAGGAGGTTTTAGTTTTCCGTGAGCCTGAGCCTCGTAAAATAATGAATGAGCTGCTCTAAGCTATCCAGGAGGGGGAGGTGATTCCCCAGAGAAGCTGTGGCTACCCCATCCCTGGAATTGTCCAAGGCCAGCTTGGACAGGGCTTGGAGAAACCTGGGATAGTGAAAAGTGTCCCTGCCCATTGCAGGGAGTTGGAATTCCATGATCTTTAAGATGGTTTGTAGACAAGTCCTTGAGGTGCCCCTTTGCAGTAGGAAGTACTATGAAGGTCCAGACGCCACCAGCCAGCACAGCTCCTGCCCCCTTTTCCATCAGGACATGGATCCATGACTATTCCAGATCATTTTTTCCATCCCAAGGCTCTCAAACAGATTGTGTTGTTTTGACACTCTCCCCGATTTCCCTGTACCATAACCAGAGACTTGAACATCCCGGTGGTTAAAGATGGTGGAACAGAATCTTCCAAAAACACCTTTCCATGGAAGCACTTTTTTTTTTTCCTTGCAAAACCAGAGATTTTGGATGAAAAGAAATTTTCCCCTTTAGTGCTCCATCAGGATCCCACTAAATTCCATTGCCTTACTACACTTGACCCTCCATCCTCTTCTTTCCCCATTTCCTCCTCTCCCAGACTGTCCAAAGAAAAAGAGATTCTCTGAAGAGAGGAGGTTCTCTGAACCTCTTTTTTTCCCTTTTTTTTTTTTTCCCCCTATCCTGGAGGGCTGTTCTTTGTATTTCCAGGCCCTTCCACCTCTTCCCCCCTCGGATCCGCCGGGTTTGCAGTAATTTGAGATTCCCTCTCGAAGGAACTGAGTCGTCACTGACGGGGCAAAGTCTCTGCTGGACCAGGACAGCTCTGCTTGGAGGTGACTCCCCCTGAGCTGGTGCCTTTCATCCTGGAGATTCCAGGATGTTGGAAGCCATTTCTTTATTTCTTCAGTCCCTTTTTTTCATTTTTTTCCTTCAGATCCCCCTGGAATTGCCCAAGGCAGGTGGATTTGCCAGAGGGTTTCCCATAGGGGGGAAGTCTGGGAAGCAACAAGGAGACCTTTCCCTTTCTTTAAAACCAGGAGACACCTCACTTTCTTTTCAACTTCCTGGAGTTTAACACTTCCATCCTGGATGTTTTGTTTTAAATTAAACATGGAATTAAATATACAGGAAAAATTGGACAACACAGACCCCAAAACTTGTGCTGTCTGATCAGAACGTTCACCTGAGGAACAGAGGCTCAAACCCCACTGGACTGGGACAACTCATGGAAAAGGAGCTGGAAGCAGATCCGGGGTCTCTGGACAAAGTTTCTCCACTGGTTCCAACCACTGGAATTTCTCCTCTGAGCTGTGTGGACTCTTTGGGGTCTTTAAGTGGGTTTTGTGATTGATTAGCTCCACTGACTGAAAATCCCACCAGAATGGCTTCAAACTGCAAGAGTATCTTTGGACTGGATGTTGGGAAGAGGTTCTTCCTTGGGAGGGTGGGGAGGCACTGGAATGGAATTCCCAGAGAAGCTGTGGCTGTCCCATCCCTGGAAATGTCCAAGGCGAGCTTAGAGCAGCCTGGGATAGTGGAAAGTGTCCCTGCCCATGGCAGGGAGTTGGAATGAGATGATCTTTGAGTTCCCTTCCAACCCAAACCGTTCCATGATTCCACCATCCCATAAATATTTCTTCAGCTCTTCCTGCTGCTGAAATTCCTCCCACAGATGACCAGGATGTGCCCTGGAGAAAAGGAGACCTCATCCCAAGTGACATGGCCCTTGGATCCCCTTCCCAACAGCCCACGGAGCTGCTCATGCTTCCCCCAGGGATAAACTGGAAAAGAATCCAGTACAGAACCAGCTGGAAAACAAACAACAATCCTGCAGGAGAGCGTTGATGCCGGGGATGAGTGGAGCTTTACTCCAAAGCAACTGCCTTCAGGATTGGTTGGAGGCAAGTTCAGCACCCGGGTGTTTAATTGGTCGGCTTTTCATGTGTAAAAATGAATGATGACAAGTGTTAAAACATCACTGCACGTGTAAAAGTAAATTACTGTGCCCGTAAAATCTTTACTGCACATCTAAATTATTGTGCGTGTGAGAGAGATTCCTGCAATTTTTTATTTTTCCCACCCCCCCACCCCCCTTGCACCTCCCAGTTGTTATTTTGGGAACACTCGAAATCTCTCACTCCCAACAGGTTGCAAGAAAAGATCCCTTCTCTCTTTGCTTGAGAAGTTCTTCTAAGGATTCACATTCATTCCCTGAAGAGGAACATCCCAAATGAGGGTCAACATTTCCACGGGAATTCCTGGCAGTGGGTGTGTTAATCGTGCTCACAAAGCTGCCAGGCTCCTGCAGGAATCCAAGGGCCTTGTGCCTTCCCATTCCTGCCAGGATCTCGGCTTTCCCTGTCCCCGGGGTGGGAGATTTATGGAGAACATCTTTCCCCTCTCCCTTGCCGGAGTTTAAAAGCTTTGGCCTCCAGGGCAGGCCAAGCTCCTGTCACATTTTCATTGCTGTCCCAGCACAAAGCAGCTCCCAGGCTCAGCAAAGCTCCTCCTGCAGAACCTCCACGGCCCTTCCCGAAGGGAATAATGTGGGAATGAGCTGGTGTGTCCCAGGAGATCACGGAGAGCCACCACAGATCCAGGATGCCTCATCCAGGACACAGCTCCAGAGCTTTCCTCCCACAGATCCGGGGCTTGGTTCTGTCCCAAACAATTCCAGCTTCAATGACTAATGAAAAAATCATGGAATCGTGGAATCTTTGAGGTTGGAAAAGACCTCCAAGGTCATCGAGTCCAACCTGTGAGCAAACACCACCTTGTCAGCAGCCCAGAGTACTCAATGCCAAGTCTAGTTGTTTCTTGAACAATACTAAGGATGGGGACTCCACCACCTCCCTGGGCAGCCCTTTCTGACCCTTTCCATGAAAAAATTCCTCCTGGTGTCCAACCTGAGCCTCCCCTGGCATGGCTTGAGGCCATTTGCCCTGTCCCTTATTCCCTGGGAGCAGAGCCTGAGCCCCTCCCCCTGCTCCCCCTTCTCTCAAGGAGTTGTGGAGAGCAAAAAGGTCCCCCCTGAGCCTCCTTTTCTCCAGGCTGAGCCCCCCCAGCTCCCTCAGAGCTTCCTCATCAGTCTCACAACCTCCCCCTGGAAGGTCTTTAGCCCATCTCTGGGTTGTGTTGCAGATGTTTCCCCCATCCAGCCCCCACAGAGGAAGATATTCCCACAGATTTCATGCTGGGGGGTCCTCCAGAGCTGCACAACGAAGCTCCAGAGGGCTGGGAAGCTGCAGTTCCATGGGTGAAGTTCTGGGATGAGCCTGGGATCAGAAGGGTCTCAGACTCACTTCCAGGAGAAGGAATCAGGGAGGAATTCTCCATCAGAAGTTGGTTCAGCCTTGGAACGTGGGAAATGTTTAACTGGAACTGGACACATCCAGCCCCATCCTTGGAGGCCCAGCCATCATTTATTCCAAGGAATTTAAGCTCTTGGTCATTGAAATCTTACCACAAATTACAGGATAGCCACATATCCCACCAAGATTCCTCGTGGTCTTGACCCTGAGGACGAGTCCTTCATCCAGCTGGGATGAAAATCTCCCCCCTTTCCAGGACACAGCAAAATAAGATGATGGAACCTTACTGGGATGTCACCAGTTTAGGATGGGATGGAATGATGTCAGAAGGAAGCAGCAACGGTGAGAGATGTCACGGCTTGGGCTTTAAAAGGACGTGTTGCACCAAGAGCTCGTGATGTCCCAGGATCCAGAAGGAAATGTCAGCCTGTCAGGGAGCAGATCATTCCATCATGGAGGCACGAGCAAGGGAAGGAAGTAGTGCAGCATTTCCCTTATTGGTAGATGTTATAATATCATGGAACCTGACCTTGGACACTTCCAGGGATGGGGCAGCCACAGCTTCTCTGGGCAACCTGTGCCAGGGCCTCCCCACCCTCAGAGAGAGGAATTTCTTCCCAATATCCCATCTAAACCTACTCTCTGGCAGGTTGAAGCCATTCCCCCTTGTCTTGTCATTCCAGACCCTTGGAAATAGTCTCTCTCCATCCTTCTTGTAGCTACTCCAGGTCCTGGAAGGCCACATTCAGGTCACCCCAAAGCTTCTCTCCTCCAGGCTGAACAATCCCAGCTCTCCCAGCCTTTCCTCCCAGCAGAGCTGCTCCATCCCTCTAATCATCCTGGTGCCTCCTCTGGACTCTCTCCAGCAGCTCCACGTCCTTCCTGGGCTGTTCCCCAGGGCTGGAGGCAGCTCTGCAGGTGGGGTCTCACCTGAAGGGGGAGAGGG
The DNA here is from genome assembly GCA_038380795.1 of Pyrocephalus nanus. NCBI lineage: Eukaryota > Metazoa > Chordata > Aves > Passeriformes > Tyrannidae > Pyrocephalus > Pyrocephalus nanus. The sequence continues at coordinate 95,569,742 of CM076261.1, forward strand.
GCAGAATTCCCCCTTCTCCTTGTTGTCCACACTGTGGGATGAGCCCAGGACATGGTGGGGAGCTCTGGGCTGGTTCATGTCCAGGCTCTCCCCCACCAGCACCCCCAAATCCTTCTCCCCAGGGCTGCTCCATCTGCTCATCCCTTAGACTGATCCCAAGGGTTGTCCTGACCCAGCTGCAGCACCAACACTCAGTCTAATTAAACCACATGAGATTCCCATGGCCCCATTTCCCAAGCTTGTCCATCTCCCTCTGGGTGGCATCCCAAGCTGGGAAGTCTCACTGGTTTGTCTTCCATCCCTTGGTGCAGCCTGGCAGCACCTCCAGCCCTGCTGCCACGTCCCTGCTTCGAGCAGGTGACACAAGGGACACGAAGCACTTGTGCCAAGCGGAGCATCCCATGGAAGTGGGAAGAGCAATCCATCTGCCCTCTTCACCCACTGCATCCCATCCCAGAAATCCCTGGGCAGTTCCATAACCCGTATTCCCAGCCCTCACCAGTTCAGTGACCGGTCTGTAGGGAGCAGGTGACGTTCATCCCACCCAGAAGGCCTTTGATGCTCCTGATTAATGACCTACAAACCGCAACGACGTCGCCGCTCGTGTCCCCTGCTCCCTCCCTCCCTCTCTGCCCAGAGATCCCTCCCTCTCCTCCTCTCCACCCCCCCCGCCTCCTCCCTTCCCCCTTTTGCTCCTTATCTGACGAAATCATCAAATTTATGGCCAAATTGAAATGAAATGCAATTTAGTTGCCGTTCTGCTTTCAGTCCATCACCTCGCCGGCCGGTCCCGGAGGATCCCGTAACCCAATCACCACATGGCAGTAACTTCATCAGGGCTGCCAGCAATCCCGTGCTTTCTGCTGCGTGTGGCTTCTGGAAATCGTGGCTGACACCTCTCCCTGGGAATTACTGGAAGGAAGCAAGAGCTTGCTCTGGTTTTTCTGGTTCGTTCCCCACTTCTGCTCCCTCAGCGCATTCGCTGCCTCGGGGTGATGGGATTGTCACCGGCACTTCCTCGCCCAAAAGCTTCTCCAGTTCCCAAGGTGCAGGTCAAGGGGGGAGCACAAGGTGGGGAGAGAGGCTGAGATGCAGCACAGCTCTGTTTCCCAGAGGAGCTGTGGCTGTCCCATCCCTGGAAGTGTTCAAGGCCAGGTTGGAGTAACCTGGGATAGCGGGAGATGTCCCTGCCCATGGCAGGGGGTGGAACTGGATGATCTCTGAGCCCCTTCCCACCCAATCCATTCCATGATCCCATTAACACCCACATCAGGTCACCTTGGGATCTGTGCACCTGAGCAAGGAGACAGCAAGGGAAAAGGGTTGGAATGTGACACCACACGGCTCACACCGAGGAACGAGCAGGAGCTTCCTGCAGGAGAAACCCCCGTGCCACCAAACCCACCAGCCCACTGTGGACATCCCAGCACTCGCCCACCTGGCCTGGTGAGCCGGCCAAAACCTTGGAAAAGACATCCAGGTGGATGTTTATCTTCCCTGTCTCCCTGCCCCGTGGGTGAATCCACTCTCCTTAAGCCCTCCTTGACACGTTTGTCCTCCAAACCTCCAGCCCTGGGGAAGTCACCCTTTCCCTCCTCCCAGCAATTAATCCCAGCCCTTCTCGATCCCCACAGCCCTAAATCTCCTTTGCTGCTTTTTAAGCTCCTTATTCCTTGTCCTGTCCACAGGGAAACGTGTCCCTCCCCTTCCTTGGGGAAGCCTTTTACATAATTGAGGCCTCATTCTCACATCCTTGATCTCCACAGCGTTGAGATGGTTTGACTGGGGGAAGGTTTGTAAATCATCCCCAAAAAAAATCTCTCCCTCGCCATCCCCCTTGGAAGAAACACAAAGGACCAAACTAAACAGGGAAAAAATAACAAAAGGACCTTTAATCAGTTTAATTTTTTGCCTGGGTTGCAAATGAAGGGCTTGGGGAGAACACTGGAGAAGCTGAGCTGAGCCTTGTCCTTAAAAACTTGGAGAATCTCCCCCAGTTCAAAATCTTCCCAAGGAGGTTTCTCCAGGTTTCTCCCAACCTGCTTTCCAGGATTTTTTTTCAAGTGTTTGGTCAGTATTAAAAGGGAAGGTTGTGGCAGGAGGGGGAAGTGAACCCAGGTGTGAAAATCTTCTCCTAATTCCCTAAATCCTTGGGCAAAACTCGACATTCTCCTACACGTGGACACCCACATATGTATAAATATATTTATAGGAATATATTTGTGCACCTGTTTGTACTTCAGGAGTCAGATTCTGACAATTTAACTTAAATTTTGGGTCAAAACAGACTTAATTTATTCCCTTTCCCACGCCTGCTCCAAGAGAAAACCCGGATCAGGGCTGGAGGATTCATTCCCAAAGGCTCAGGAAGCAGAAAGATCCCGAGGAAAGGAGAGTCTCGTTAACACAAAGCGGCTCAGCAGGAAAACGGGAGCAAGGCAGGAATGTCTGGAGAGATCAGGAGGGTTGCTCGGAGTTCCAGCTGCTCCTGCCTCTCCCGGGGAGGAGCAAAGGCTGGCTCGGAACACAAGTGGGAATAAAACAGATTTCAAAGAAATTAAAAAGAAAAAGAAAAAAAAAAAAAAAAAAGAGGGAAGGAAGAGGTGAGGGAGACTCAGTAGGTGGTGCTCTTCCCTCTGCATCCACACAGGGCGTGGGAAGAGGGTGAGTGGGGAACATCCAGGTGGAAAAAACTGCTGGAAAAACAGCTCCTGGTGCTGACTCCTGGCTCTGGCTGGATAAGCTCTCAGCACCAGCTGCGTTGCATCCCAGGAGCAGCTGAATTTTGGGACATGGCGGTTGTAGAGCCCAAAATCCAGCTTTTGGCTGCTCCTAACCCTTAAATCCAGTCAAATATTACATGTCATAAGTGTCAGCAAGTGGCTGCAGTCGGGAGGAGTTGAATTCCCAAGAGGAATTCAGGCTCCACCTCGTTTCTGACTCAGCCGATCTTTTATCCCATCCAGGGCATTTCCAATCCAAAATCCTTGAGGGAATTAGGAAGAGTTGATTCCTCTGGTGTTTTGAGAGAAAGGATTTGAGCAACCCCGGGCCCTGGATCTGCACAAGTCCTGCTCTGGAAAGGGTGGGGAGAGCTGGATTGATCCGGGAACACGGAGCCATAGATCAGCACAGCCTCTCCCATTACTTTCCCTGACGGATTCCCACCCGATGAGCTGATCTGAAAGTGATAAAGGGCAGAGCAGAGCGTTTGCAACACGCCACTGACTCCCAAACCGGGCTCGATAATCCTGCAGATGGATGGCACCCGAGGAGAGGGGAGGGAGGGGGACTGGGCTGGGAGGGGAGTTTGTTTAACACTCGTGGCAGCGACAGAACACTCTGGGGAAATCAGGGGCCAGCACGGGCCCCACTGCCAGGGAATGTTTCTCCTAGGGCTTTTGGGTGGGTTCTGGGGGAAATGAGTCAACCCATCCCCAGGAATGTCTCAGATTCGGGATGGGAAACTGTCCAGGAACTCAGATCTGGGATGGGAAACTGTCACAGGAGCTCAGATCTGGGATGGGGAATTGTCACAGGAGCTCAGATCCAGGAGGGGAAACTATCACAGGATTCAGATCTGGGAGGGGAAACTATCACAGGATCTCTGATCCAGGATGGGAAACTGTCACAGGAGCTCAGATCTGGGATTGGAAACTATTACAGGAGCTTAGATCCAGGAGGGGAAACTGTCACAGGAGCTCAAATCCAGGAGGGGGAACTGTCACAGGAGCTCAGGTCCAGGATGGGGAACTATCACAGGATTCAGATCTGGGATAGGAAATTATCACCGGATCTCAGATCCAGGATGGGAGACTGTCACAGGATTCAGATCTGGGATAGGAAACTATCACAGGAGCTCAGATCTGGGAAGGGAAACTGTCACAGGATTCAGATCTAGGAGGGGAAACTATCACAGGATCTCAGATCCAGGATGGGAAACTGTCACAGGATCTCAGATCTGGGATAGGAAACTACCACAGGATTCAGATCTGGGACAGGAAATTATCACAGAGGCTCAGATCCAGGAGGGGAAACTATCACAGGAACTCAGATCCGGGATGGGAAACTATCATAGGATTCAGATCTGGGATTGGAAAACTATCACAGGAGCTCAAATCTGGAATAGGAAACTATCACAGGAGCTCAAATCCAGGATGGGGAACTGTCACAGGAGCTCAGATCTGGGATGGGGAACCATCACAGGATCTCAGATCCAGGATGGGAAACTATCACAGGAGCTCAGATCTTGTACAGGAGATTTAAGTTTACCCACAGAAATAAGAGTTTTCCCCCAGTTCCCTTTTTTCCCCCCTTCTCCCCTAATTTTCATGCCCTTGTGGGCCAACCCATGGTCACCTCAGACACCTCCAGTGTCCACAACACAGCCCTGGGCAGTGGTGGGATGTTGCTTCCTTGTTTTCTCCTGCCTGGAGGAGTTTCCATTCCCATTGTCTTGGGGTTGAGAGTGGATCAAACACCCCCTCAAAGGTTTCTCCCTCACAGGGAACATCTTACTCATGGAATCATTTGGGCTGGAGAAGACCTTTGAGACCCCCACAGTCCATCTGTTAACCCAGCACTGCCAATTCCACGTCCCCAAGTGCCACATCCGCACATCTCCTCAATCCCTGCAGGGATTGGGGACTCCACCACTGCCCTGGCCAACCTTTTCCCTTTCCATGGAAACATTTCCATCCTGACAACCCTTTCCATGGAAAAAAACCCTGTTTCCTAAAATCCAACCTAAACCTGGTGAAAACGGAGGTCTTTTCCCATTGTTGCTCCCTTCCCCCAGGGTGAGGAGACATCCCATTGCTCCTCCTGGATTTCCCAGGTCCCTGCAGTGCAATCCCAGCTGGAATTCTCCTCCTCCTCCTCCATCTCCCCACTCCCATCCTCATCAGGACATGGAGCCAGCAGGGATTTCGATCTCAGGAGGCAGCTTTTGTGCTGTAATTAAACAGCAATTGATTGCAAACAGGCTGCTTTTGTGTTTGGGATTAATGAGAGGCGAGAAGATAAATTTGGTCACCAGTAATTAACCCCAATTACAGAAGCAATAAATTAGGAGCATCCACTGCTGCTGCTGTGGGGAGGGTTTTGGATCTTCTTCCCCCTTCCTTGATTTTTTTTTTTCCCCCTCCTACAAGCCTGTGGGGCTTTCAGGAGTTAAATGAATCCTAAGGAGGGTTGTGGGAAGAGTTGGATACGCTGGGAATGGGAGGATCAGTTGGGATTTGGGCCATGCAGGGAGCACGAGGTGCTGCCATGGGAAAAGCGAGCTGGGAGAGCCTCTTTAATCCCAAATTCCCTGATGGGGAATCAGTGGTTTTATTAATTCCAAGTCCTGATCCCTGGTCATTTTGAAAAGCTTGGATTTCACACTCTGGGTGAGCAGGAGCAGATTTTGTGGGATGGGACAGTGGGATGTGCTCAGTCCATGGAGTGGGAATCACCTGCTCCTGCTGCTTCCTGGGGCTGGGATCATCCCCCTGGAGCCCAAAGCTGAGCAGGACTGGAATTCCAAACCTCTCCCTCCCTTTATCTCCATCCTGGGGCAGAATATCCCACTCCCAGCACCATTCCTTAGGTAGGGAAGGGTTTTTCCCCTCTCCCTGCTGCCTTGCCCTGATCTGTGTGACTCCAACCTCCATCCTTCCTGGTGCCCAAAAGTTTTTCCAAAGCATTTCTGGCTTAAAACTCAGCTTGAAATGATGGTGCAAAAAACTCAACCTAAAAAACTCAACCTTAAACCTCAACCTTAAACCTCAACTTTTAAACTCAACCTAAAATTCCCAGCAGCGTCCCTGGCACAGCTGGGCCAGGTAGGAAGGGCTGGGCCCCACTTGGAGATTTAATCCAGGTTTAATCTGTGACAGTCGAGATTTATTTCATTCAGGTTTAATATGTGAGACTCTGCTGAGTCTCCCAGCTCAGTCTCAGCAGAGGATGGGAGCTTAAAACTCAGCCTAAAAGGATGGTGCTTAAAACTCAACCTGAAAAATTCAACCTTAAAGTCTCAACCTTAAAAACTCAACCCTAAAACTCAGCCTAAAATTCCCAGCAGTGTTCCTGGCACAGCTGGGCCAGGTAGGAAGGGCTGGGCCCCACTTGGAGATTTAATCCAGGTTTAATTTGTGACAGTTGAGATAAGACTCAATCTCAGCAGAGGAGGGGGATGACAATGTCCTTGTCCCCATCAGCTGCTGCCTCCCCCATCCTTCATTCCTTGGGGACATCCCAGATCCTGGCCCTGATTCTCTGGGATCCTTCATTCCCTGGGGATATCCCAGATCCTGGCCCTGCTTTCTGGGCTCTCTCTCGTGCTCTTTCCCACCTCGGGAAGAAGAGCAAAGCCCCGAATCCCATCCTTCCATCTCCCTTTTCCCAACTTTTGCTGGGAATTATCACTCTCCCAACCTCAGGGATGCGGTCACACCCAGGGAGAGGAGCCAGCGGCTGCCGGGGCTGGGAGACCGGGGCACATCTCCATGGCTAATTCCCTAATCCTCCCCCTTTTCAGGCAGCAGGAAAGCCCCGGCCAGCGGGATCCCTGTGCAGACAGGGCGGAAAAAGAGAAAAAAAAGAAAAAAATCCAAAGCAAACACTCCCACATCTTCATTCCTTCCACCCTATTGGCCATTGATTTGGGATAAATATCCGGCCGGCCCTGACAGGGCTCAATTCTCCTAATTATGGCCCTATTGACATGTGATCTTTAGCTGCTCAGCCTGTCAGGAGCCATCCATCAGGCAGCCAGATTCCTTTGGCTCCGGAGGAAATGAGCTGGGAAAGGGGGGAGAGAGGACGAGAGGGGCCGAGGAGGGGGGGAAATGCCTTTATTCCCGTGCCATATTCCCCCGACCAGGATTTTGGTTGAGGAATAAATCTCTTGTGGAGCGTCCTGAGCACTGGGGTTAAGGTTTAAGAGCTCCTGGTTTGGGAGGGTCGCTCCTAAGGATTGTTGTGGATGGGCAGCTCGGATTTCAAGGGATTTTCCTCTTCTCACCCCACAGCTGAGCTGGTTTTTCCCAGGTTTTTCCAAGTACAGAATCGGCCAAGGTGCCCCCCTTGTCAGGCTGATCTCCCCCTTGGCTCGGGAGTTCCACGGGGAACTCTTTGCTGTGGGATCTGGGAAGTTTGCGTGGTTAACAGGAATATCATGGAGGAAAAAAAATTGCATTTCTCCCGGAGTCAGCTCTGGGATGTTGTCAGAGACAGGACATGAAGCAAGACCAGCCCTGGAGAGAGGAAAACTGGTATTTTCTTCTCCCAGTCCCCAGCCTTGGACTGGTAATCCAAGGGCTGGGATTTGCACCCAGGTTGGAGCAGCTGGGATGTGGCCAGGAGACCTGGATGGGGCAAAATTGGGGAACAAGCCCCTTTTCCAGCCTTCCTTGCAGTGCTTTTATAAGTGGATTTACAACTGGATTTTATTGGTGCAAAAAGCAGGTCGGGAGGGTCATCCCAGTTGCTTGACATGTTCTGTGGGTTTCCTGGGTAAATCCATAAATTCTGTGGACCAGGAATAACCGTTTGAGTCACTCCCCTTCCCCAGAGCCCGGGAATTAAGAAATTATTCCATGTGCTTTTTTTTTCCCGGCTGTTTTTAGGATAAACTCAGGACCACCACACTGCTCTGCAGAGTCCAGTGGCTGCTGTTTGGGATGGGAATGAAGGAGGAATCAGGAAGGATGGATAAGGAATAAACTCCCTGGCTGCTCTTCGTCTCCTAGGAGGTGGAGGTCACCCCCTGCTCCCCTTTCCGGGCTTGGATCAGGAAGAGATCCCTGGGAGCTGACTCATATCCTGGGCTCTGCGCTCTGAAAGGACCCAGACAGCCGGAGTGTCTGGAGATAACAGCCCTTCCCGGGAAAGCTCTGAGAGCTCCGGCTTCCTTTACAAAGCTCGGCTTATCGGGGGCCGGGCCGGCTCTCTCCGTATCTGCGGTATTATCGATCCATCTCCCTCCCCTCCCCACAGCTCCCCAGCCCCGGCCCGGCTGCAGCATCAGCTCCATCCACGGAGAAATCTGTCTGCAGGACCTGCTCCCACCCGGCTCGGGTGTCCTCACTCACTCCCACAGCGCTTTTCCAGCGGCAAGGATTGGGTTGGGAAAAGCGCTGAGTGCTCAGGAAAAAAAAAAAAAAAAAAAAAAAAAAAAAAAGGCGCCACAAAACAAAAAAACCCAAACCAAAACAAACAAAAAAAACACACACACACAAACCCAAAAACCAGTCCCAGGTGGAAGGAGCGAAAGGGAAGCGGCTCCTGCCTCTCCCGCTCTGGGAAAGGGGGAATCTGCTCCTGCTGCCCGGGAAACTGAGGCAAGGAAAGGAGGGATTTCCCGGCCTCTTTGGTGCTCATTTCCAAGGCGGAGTCACCTGCACACCCCAAATTTTATAGGATCGTAGATGGATTGCTTTAAAGGGGCCTTAAAAATCATCTTGATCTACCCCTTTCCACGGGCAGGGATATCTTCCGCTAGCCCAGGTTGCTCCAAGCCCTCTCCAACCTGGCCTTGGACACTTCCAGAGACGTGAAAGCCACAGCTTCTCTAGGAAACCTGTCCAGGGCCTCCCTACCCTCACAGGGAAGGATTTCTTCCCAAAAAACCAACATCAAAAATCCCTGTCTGGGTTATCCACACCCCTGTGGGAGGGCAGGGATACAACGGGACTTCTCAGGTGATCAGCTCGGGGTTGTGGTTCCTGGAGCAGTCTCTGACTCCGAGGGGTTAATCCCAGAGGGAAAACCTCATGCAAAGTCAGGGAAGCTGGGCAAAATGCAAGCAGCTCCAGGCACAAGCCAAAGCAGGGATAAAACAATTTGGGGGGCTCCAGAGGGAGGCAAAGGGACATGAATGCCAAGTCAAGGCTGGCTGATCCAAATTTAAGCCACCCCTGAGCTCCCTGATCTCTCCCCCCATTCTTAGAGCAGGGGGAAAATCAATATTTTCACCCTGGAAAGTTAAAATGCAACTCAGGCTCCTCACACAGAGGGGAAATGGCAACGTAAATACAGGGATGAGGGGGTTCAGGTGGTCTCTTTTCCCTCTTGCACCGATTTGACTCAACTGTGCTATCAAATCTCCCAAGGGTTCGGGTTGGAGGGGACCTGAAAGATCAATTGGAAGCGATATCACGAAATCACGGAATGGTTTGGGTTGGAGGGGAACTTAAAGATCATCTCCTTCCAAACCCTCTTCCCTGCACCATTCCCAGGTTACTCCAAGCCCCTTCCCAGCTGCCGGCTCGATTATCATGATTTATGCACCATCAGCGGGATCAAAGCAAGGTCCTGACACACAGTTCGCGCCCTCTGGGCTGACAGCGATTATCGTCAGGATCAGCACCAGGATCCTGGAGCAGGATCAGTGCCTGGGGAGGGGGAGGGGGGTGCTCAGCACAGCCCCGCGCCTTCCTCACGCCCCGCGGGGCGCGGAACACGCGCGATGCCTCAAAGGCTTTGCGGTGCCTTGGCGGCGAGCGGAGCGACGTGTGCTGAGTCAGCAGCCCCATCCTGCCCTCCCTGCCTGCGACATTCCAGCCAGGGAATGAAAAAAAAAAAAAAAAAAAAAAAGCCCCTCCCCCGAGTCTGACCGCCGAGAAAAGCGCATCTCCCTTCGCTCCCCCCCACCCCGCCCCGCAGCGAGGCACCGGCAGATCCATCACTTTTAATGTTCTCCCGAGTTCCAGCGCTGGCCCCGGGCTCTGCCGCTTGTCCGCGAGGCTCTGGAAAAGCGGGAGAGCGGAGTTAATCAATCTGCTGGCGTGTCTCGTGGAATCAGGGCTGGGAATGGAGTGGAGCTGTCAGGGGATGTCTCCTCACCGTTCCGGGGGGAGGTCGTGTCGGGGCCGTGCTCGCCACGGGCAGCAGGGAGTGATATCCAGCTCCAGCTGCTCATCCTGGGTTGCCACCAGCTGCTCTTTTCGGGCCTTGAATGCTGTTTTAATGCTGGTTTAATATTGGGGTTTATGCTGGTTTTTTCCTGTGCTGGATCAAGTTCTCAGTGGTTTAAGGACAGGCTGGGAATGCGGGAACAGCAGAGCACTTCCAAGGGCAGGATGGGGCTTGGAGCAACTTGGAAGGTGTTCGTGCCAGTGGCAGGGGGTTGGAACGTGATGATCTTTAAGGGCTGGAGCCCCTCTGCTCTGGAACCAGGCTGGGAGAGCTGGGAATGTTCAGCCTGGAGAAGAGAAGGCTCCAGGGAGACCTTGGAGCCCCTTCCAGGGCCTAAAGGGGCTCCAGGAGAGCTGGAGAGGGACTGGGGACAAGGGATGGAGGGACAGGACACAGGGAATGGCTGCCCACTTCCAGAGGACAAGGTTAAATGGGATATTGGGATGGAATTCTTCCCTGGGAGTGTGGGAAGGGCCTGGGATGGAATTCCCAGAGAAGCTGTGGCTGCCCCATCCCTGGAAGTGTCCAAGGCCAGGCTGGACAGGGTTTGGAGCAACCTGGGATAGTGGAAAGTGTCCCTGCCCATCGTAGGGGGTTGAATGATCTTTTAGGTCCCTTCCAATCCAAACCATTCCATGATTCTATGGAATATGCAAAGGAAAAAACACTGGCTTCAGGATCACCCCCTAAACAGTCCCACCTTCCCCCGGGGAGTGCCCGGCCGGTTTTTCCCCCCTCCCGTGGGACCTGCAGACAACATCCCGAGTCCGCGAGGAGGGGAAAACAAGGCACGGCAAGGATGGAAACAACGCGCCAAGGTCGCTTTAGTTAATCCGTGGCACCATCCCAAAGGCCGCTTCCCGCGGCTGCAGGAACGGGGGAATCGATCCCAGCCCGGTCCCCCCCGGCAGCAGCGGGGACTGCAGGGACCCTCGGCACGGGAAGCTTTCCTGTAAGCCGGGAAGTTTTCCTCTCGCTGTGCCCGATCCGTTCCGTCTCCGGGAGGCGATCCAAGCGCTGCATATCCTGAATTATTCAGCAATCGCCCATTGTAGTTACTTACGCGCGGCAAGAGCTCCGGGCTGTTGCTGCCGGCGGTGCCCGGAGTGTAAAACATCCCTGGATCCCTCGGTGATTCCTCCGCGGGGGGTTGAATCACCCGGCTCCCTTAATGACATCCAGCACGGCCCCCACCACAAGAGTTGCACCTCGCTTTCCTCCCCCCACCTCCTCATCCTCACTGACCTCCTGGAAGCCCTCCTGGCCACTGCTCCCCATTCCAAAGCTGTTCCAGGAAGGTGGACAGAGGTGGGAGCTCTTCCATCACATCCCAGAATGGTCAAGAGGCTGAGGAGTATCCTCAGCAGGTCCTGGTGGCTCTGGGGAAGGGTCCCGGAAAAATTCCTTGTCCCTTCCTCCTCTTTGTTGGCCAGATTTGCCTGGACTCCTCTTTTCTTTTCCCACAAATCCTGAGAATTCCTAAACTGCCATTCCACTGTTTGGGGAGGCTTCGTGACAGTGAAAGAGAATCCTGGAATGTTTTGAGTTGGAAAGGACCTTAAAGATCATCCAGTTCCAACCCCCTGCCACTATCCCAGGTTGCTCCAAGCCCCGTCCAACCTGCCCTTGGACACTTCCAGGGATGAGGCAGCCACAGCTTCTCTGGGAAATCCATTCCAGCCCCTCACCACCCTCCCAGCCAAGAATTTCTTCCCAATATCCCACCTAAACCTCCTCTCCTTCAGTTTGAAGCAATTCCCTCTTGTCCTGTGCCTTATCTCAGGAAGGGACTTCCTGGAAAGGTCCATCACTTACAGGAAATATCTGTGGGACAAGGAAGCAGCTCTGGAGATCTCAACATGAGAAAGATGGGGAATTGTTGGAGTGAGTCCAGAGGACGCCACGGAGATGATCCAAGAGTTGAAAACCCTCTGGAGCCAGGCTGGAAGAGCTGCGGGGTGGGGGGGGGGTTCACCTGGAGAAGAGAAGGATCCAGGGAAACCTGAGAGCCCCTTGCAGGTCCTAAAGGGCTCCAGGAGATCTGGAGAGGGACTGGGGACAAGGGATGGAGGGACAGGACACAGGGAATGGCTTCAAACTGAAATAGATGGGATATTGGGAAGAAATTCTTCCCTGGGAGGGTGGGGAGGAGCTGGGATGGAATTCCTAGACAAGCTGTGGCTGCCCCATCCCTGGAAGTGCCCAGGGCCAGGTTGGAGCAACCTGGGCTAGTGGAAGGTGTCCCTGCCCATGGCAGGGGGTTGGAATGAGGTGACCATTCAGGTCCCTTCCAATCCAACCCATTCCATGATCTCGTGACAGGAGGATTCAGCAGAAGGGATCCCGTGACCTTCAGCACAACGTGGGACCATTTCAAGAGCCCCCTCATCTTCCATCCACCTCCCTTTCCCCCTCCCCATCCCCTAAATCTCCCCAGCACAGAAAGATGCCGGGAAGGGCGACTCCTGCTCGGAATTAAACACATCCCAAATCCCCCTGTGACCTTTTCTGGCCTCCCACCACGCTGATCTCCCTCATCTCCACCACGAGCTGTGGAGCCCAGCAGTTTTCCAGCAGCCCAGGGCAAGGTGAATCCCTCTCCTCCGACTTCCTCGTGCTTTGCAGAAGAGCTGAGCAAATATTTTTTCGTGGAGCATCAGAAAAAAAATTTTAAAAAAAAAAATTAAAAAATGCTGTTTGGGCAATCTCTGAAAGCTCGCAGGGAACGCAGAGAGGAGCAAAAGGAAAAATCCTCTGAGTTTTGTGGGGAAACTGGGAAGTCTGGGCTGGGTTTATTTGTTGACACAATCAGGAGCCACGTTTAGCTTTGAGGTGGTAAAAACCTGCCTGTTTCCAGGAGGTGTTTTGCTCTTCCCACACTCCCAGATCCTGCAGCTTTCCCGGATTTAGGGGATGGGAGTTTTCATCTTCCTTAAATGCTGTTTCTGAAATGGCAGGGGGGGTTTATGGAGGGTTCTGATTCCTCTTCCCCTACGTCCTTCCATCCCTTCCCCTTCATCCTCTGAGTGGATTCACCCTGCTGTTTGTCCCGTTATCCAGGTGTTTGGAATAATCTGGGAAAAGGTGGAATATAAGGGTCACAGTGCAGGAAAAACTCTGCTGGGTGTTTCCACCCTCCAGAACTTCCTGACCCAGAGATGAGTCACTTCTGTGGATCCCACAGAAGTCCCTGCTCCACAGAAGTCCCACTGGATTTAGGTTTTCTAGGGAATTAGGCTGGGACTGCGGGGTTTTCTGCCACAACATTTGTAGCAGATGGGCGACCACACCGAGACATCCTTGTCAGGCACAGAACACAAATCCCTATCCCAGGAATGCTAAAAAAAAAAAGGATGCAGCCCCTCAGTGAAGGGCTGGGCACCAGAAGAGGTTTGAATGGAGCCATTTCTCTTCCAATCCTTGGAAATAAAGGGGTGGGTTTTGATGGCACTGCACCAGTTTTGCAGTTTGGAGCGAGTTCTTCAGCAGCAACGGGACAGGGGTAGGTCCTGTCTGACCAACCTGAGCTCCTTCCAGGACCAGGTGACCCACCTGGGGATGAGGGGAAGGTGTGGGTGGTCTACTGGAAGGTGTCCCTGCCCGTGGAGTGAGGGTGGAACTAGACCAGGTTGCTCCAGAACTGATCTAACCTGGCCCTGAACACTTCCAGGGATGGGGCAGCCTCTGTAGATGGAGATTTTTATCTCCTTTACCATTTTTTTCCCCAGCCAATCCTTAAGGGCAACGTGTCCTTCCTCCAGTCCATCCATAGCAGGTTCCCACTGCTCTCTGCAGAGGAGCTTCCCAGTGCCATCATCCCTGAACCAGTGGGAAAACTGAGGGGGCAAAGGTGGGAAATGACCAGACCGAGAATTCCCGTATCAGACCCGGCACGAGGCCATTCCATCCCAAACCCTGTTCCTTCACCCCCATATCCTCCCTGCCTTTTCCTGGAGAGCTGTGTTGGAAGAAAAACCACCCCCCAGGAGTCCTCCTGCCTCTCCACAGGCTTGATTAGCTGGAGTTGCACTTCCAAAGGGGCCTCGTTGGACTCCTCCGGCTCGGGAGGGAGCACAGACCACTCCGGAGCCTCAAACAACTTCTTGATGTTCAATCCCCCAATCTCCCAGCGCTGAATCCACCTTGAAATTGGTCTCCAAACCTCTCTTTGCAAGCAGGGGTTTAGCAGGAGGAGGAGGAGGAGGAGGAGGGGGAGGAGGGGGAGGAGGGAGGGAAAAGAAATTAGATCTATTTTTCCCCGAGAAGGAGAATTGAAAAGGCAAAAATTCAGCCTCGGCAGGGGAACGACAGAGCCCTGCCTGGGAAATGCTCCCTTTGTGGAGGAGCAGGGATGAGGGGGAATTGTGGGGAGCAGGGATGTGGGATGTGCTAGCAGTGGTGACAGCACTGCAGGGCAACCACTGCCCAGGTCAGCCCCGGCCAGGGTCAAAATCCAGACTTTGAGGGGGAGGATCTGGGATTTGCAGGCAGGGAGAGTGGAAATACAGGAGAAATTTAACCATGGAATAATAAAAAGCTGTTTTTTTCCAGGCTGTGTGGGCATCTGAGGGGTGGGATGGGCTCTTCCCATGGAGAGAGGGTCACAAACTCCTCCTGGGATGAGGTTGAGGCTTAATCCAAGCTCAAGGGAAAATAGGGAAATAGGGGGGGAGGGAGATTATTAATTTTATCCAAACTGAATTTTCTCCTCTAGGATAACTCTGCCTCTCATTGACGGAGACAATTTTGGCTCTCTCCGGAGATAAACCAGGGCAGCAGCTCCTCAAAATCCGAGCTGGAGAGATGAAAAATCATGGAATGCCTTGGGTTGGAAAGGACCTTCAAGATCCAGATCCAAGCCCTCTGGGCAGGGATAACGGATCGGGAGGGGGAATTCTCCCCTCCTGGGACTCAGAGACATTCATGTCACTGCCAGCCCGTGGCTTTCCTCGATTCTCCTTGAAAAACCCTGGCAAAGAGGTGGATTGGCCACATCTTCAAAGCTGGGAGCTCGTTCCTCATCCAGCCCTGCTGGGGGCAGGGAAAACACCAAATTCCTGAGTTCCCGGAGAGGGAGGATTACAAACCTCCTTTTTTTTGGGATGTAAGGACTCATCTGAGGTGATGACTGGGAAGGGTCTAAGCCCAGTTAGAGGCTGTTTTTCACTAGAATCATCCATTTTGGGGGAAAGGCTGTTTATCCCTCCTCTTTCCCCCCTCTCCTTCCCCCCCCCCTCCTCAGCCTTTCCCGAGCTTGACAGGGCCAGGCCAGTCAGTCCATCAGCGCTAATCCTTGGATACTTTTAGTGTCACTGGAACCACAGGACACCTCTGCTGAGGCAATAAAAAGCCTCTTAAGGGCAGCAGCCCCTCTGAGCAAAGTGGCTCCGCCATTCCTGGGGTTCCTTCCTTCCCTCTGGAAGCGGCAACGGGGCCGGCTGAGCCCCGTTTGATTCTGGGGGGTGAAACTTTCCACTTTTCCAGACGTTAAAATGCCCTTTGGTGGGAAGTGCTCGGTAGTGCAGCGCTCACCCCCCATCAGCCAAGCTCCCAGGCCCTCCCTTGCTCCCAGCTTTCCATGGATTCAGCAGCTCTTGGGATGCTCTGGAGCAGCCAGGGTGCTTTGGCTTATTCTCCACTCAATCTTTTCCTTTTTTGGGGGTGCTGGGGGTGTAATTCCACATTTTTGGGCTCTTAAGGATCTGTGATGCTTCCATAAAACAGACTCCAGCTCTATCCAAACTGGGAAACTCCAGAGTGCCCAGCTGGAATGCAGTTGTCCTGTTTTCCAGGGAAAGGAGGTTGTATAGTGAAAAACTATTAATGTTTTGAACATTGGCCTCGGGAGCAGGAATTGGGAATGTCCTACCCCTTCCTGCTCCCACCTTTCATCTCCACTCCCAGGATTGATAAGCTCTTGGGACACAGATCCCTAAGAGCCCAAAAATAGTGGAAATACACCCCCAGCACCCCGAAAACAGAGAGGGATTCAGTGGGGAATGAGCCAGGAAAACCACCCTGGCTGCTCCAGAGCATCCCAAAAGCTTCCCAAGCAGGGAAATTCCAGGATGCCGTGCTGCACTTCCATGGGCAAGGACACCTTCCACTACTCCAGGTGGCTCCAAGCTCAGTCCAACCCAGCCTTGAGCACTTCCAGGGTCGTGACATCCCCACAGCATCCCCATGGATAGGACATGGACCTCACAGCCCAACATTCCCGTGCCTGGGGTGACAGTTTAGGGCTTCCTGCCAGTTGTCCCATCCTAACTCTATCCCGAGCCCCCTGCTCCTTCCTCCAGGAATCCCAGGAGCCCTTTCCCACTGCAAGCCCTGCAGAGCTCTGCTGCTGCTCTGGGAAATGAGGAATGAGGTGTGTCACAGTGCTGTTAATAATTAATAAACTTGCCTGTTGGTTTATAGGACCATCCAGGGACCATCCAGGGAGGCAGCAGCGCATCCCGAAATCCTTCCATCTTCTGGACAGGATGGAGGGAGGAACGAGGATCACACTGGGCTGCAGGGAGGCAGAACGAGCTCTGGCACAACCCAGTGGCTGCAAAGCCCTCCCAGAGTTCCAATTCCCCGGATTTGGGGTCGCAAAGGTAAAAGGTTTGGGAGCTCAGCGATTCCATCGCCCCCCGGGGGAGGTGGGATGCGACATTCCCGCTCCCTGGCACGTGTCCCAGGAGCTGAGGGGGGATGAAATCAGCAGGCAGATGGGTGTGCTGAGAGCTGGAGGCATCCAGCAGGAGCTGGAGCGGGGATGAACCGGAACCAAGAGGCTGCGAAGTCCCCGGGAGCCGGGAAGGGCACAGTGGGAAGCTGGGATTGAGTGAGGCAGCTCCAGCCGTTTCGGGGCTTTGGGAATGGCTGTGAAATTCGTTCCCTCGGCTTCCTGCAAGGCCTTGGGATGCTTCAGCCTCCTGCCATCAGAAAAGAATTTTCCCCAAAGCTCCTGAGCCACCGGGGTTGTGGCTGTGTCAGGAATCAGGAGGCTGGGAGGGAATGGGCTCGGGAGCTGGAATTACATCCCTGTTAAATTGTCAGCGCAGTCCCTGGGCTCTCATGGAGAATGGGAAGCTCAATTATCTGCAGTGTTCATAAGGACAGTTCTGTATCCATCACGGGTCAAGAGGCCATTCCCAATAGTCACCAAATCATGGAATTATTTACATTAGACAAGACCCTGAAGATCCAACTGTTGCCCCGGACTTGCCAAGGCCGCCACTAAACCACGTCCCCAAGTGCCACATCCACATGGCTTTTAAACCCCTCCAGGGGCAGTGAGTCCACCAGTGCCCTGGGAATCCCGTGCCAGGCCTGGACAGCCCTTTCAGGGAAAAAAAATTTCCCAGTATCCAAATTAAACCTCGTCTGGTGCAACTTGAGGCCGATTCCTCTCGTCCTGTCCCTTCTTTCCTGGGAGGATGAGGGACAGGTTTGGTTTGGGGGTCACAGGGAACCACCAGCTCAGGACCAGGGGGATGAGAACATGAGAGCTCTTGTGGTAGCAGTGGGTGTAAATCCCTAAATTCCATGATCCCACCTCTCCAACAGAGCTGCCCTTATCCAGGAAACAGCCAAATTTCCTTGGATCCTGCCTTTGTGTCCGTCTCTTCCTGCCCGGTGAGTCTCCACTGCCATCAATTAGAGCCACAGATCAATTAAGCATTAACGGGCAGGGAAGATAAATGACTCACACAGGCAATCCCAGGGTCTGGAAGGGAAAATTCCCTGGTGTTGGTTCACTTGGATCCTCCCATTTTTCCAGCCGTGGGATGAGGCTGGAACATCCCTTAGATCCCTTTTAGGTGTTTCACTCAGGTTGCACAAGGAAACTCCCTGGATTCCTTCTCTCCTCTCCAGCTCCTTCCCAGCGACTTTTTGGCTTGGGAAAAGCTTTGGGAAGTGGAAAGAAGCTGAACCCATTCCTGTTTTTCATTCCCTGAAAGGCGAGGTTTTTGGGGATGTGCATCCACACCGGCTCTTCCCAGACAAGGGAGTATGTGTGTGTGGATTTTCATGTGGATTTTCATGTGGATATTTGGATTTTACCAGCCCTTTCCCAGCTGAGATGAGTCTGTTCCACATTTGGATTTGCCCTTCCCTTGGAAGATTGGGTGGGGCAGGTCCAGTGAAGGGGACAAAGGAAACAAAATCCCATTGGGAACTCCACTTCCAGCACAGATCTCGGTGCTGAGCTGCCTTTTCCCACCTCATGGAATCATCAGTGCTCCGTGCCTGAGCCCCTCGAGCGCAGGGAAGGATGGGAAGAGCATCTCCTGAAGCCTCTGGGGGACAAATTTTCTTCCTCATGGGACCCCCTAACTCAGCTGCCTCATTTTCATCTTGCCCTTCGGGTGTCTGGTGTCACCCAGTCCTGAGCTGAAGCAGTTTCTGACCATCCTTTCCTATGGAAGACCCCAAATTTGGCCCTAAATCTATTCCCAAGATCCAGGGGGAGGGAGGTGTGGTAAAACCTCCCTGATGTTTAATAACGTGGGGTTTTATTCCCCTCATTTGGCTCCTCATCTCCCTTGTTTGGGGGCACCTGCACCGTTCATTCGTCACCCACCAGGCGAGGAAAGACAATGAAAGGAAAATCCTGCCCTTCCCGTGGCAGCTCCTGCCTCTCCTCCTGCTCCAGCCTCGCTTTTCCATCCCTTTAAACCCCCCATGAACACGCAGAAACTCTTCCTTCCCCTCCGCACTCCTCCTCCTCCTCCTCCTCCTCTCTCTCCCCCTCCAGCCGCTAGAGGAATTCAAACCCTCTTCCTATTAGGAAGAAAAAAAAAAGGGGGTTGTTATCAGGTTGAAAGGAAAAGCGGAGGAAGGGGTTACAGGGGATTAAATTGGAGTTTTATGGATATTTCTCCCTCCTTTTTTTGTGAGCGCATTAAACTTTTTCCTTCGTTAAAAAGCCGGAGAGGACGGGAACGGGAAAGGAGAGGGGAGAAGGGAAAGAGAAGGTGTGGGGGGAGAGAGGGGAGGGGATGGAAAAAAAAAAAAGCCCTCAGATATTCATGTGTGACACAGCTCAGGGAGGTGAGACGTGAGGCTGATTTGCTTAATGCTGACAGGTCTTTCTTCTTATTGGAAAGAAAACACAGCGGGGATCCTAAAATGTGCCGTGGAAAGGTCCGTGGCAGGAGCAATTCCAATCTTGCCGGTGACGCTGCCGGGGCCAGACACATCGGGGAGGGGGGGGAGGATAAAAAATAACACACCAAGTTCTCCTCTAGACTCCCATTAACCCTCTGCCTCGGGGGGGTTGTTGAGCCTAAAGAGGTTACAAAGCGCCCGGAGCTCTGGAATGTGGGTTTTGAGGGAGGAAGGGGGGGGTGTATCCATGGGTATTCCAGCCCGGCAAAGCCAGTGGGGCAGGGAAAAAAAAAAAAAAAATGGGAGAAGGGGGTGAAAAAAGAGGGGGAAAAAGGTGTGGCAAAGCAAGGAGGGGTGGGGAGGGGGGAGAGAGAGAGAAAGGAAAGACAAAGAGAGGGAAGGAGTGGGAAAGCAGAGACATAACCAGGAGATAAAGGATGGAGGATGATCCTCCTGTCGGTCACTGCTGTCTCCCAGGGAGGGAGATGAGATTCCTTGTGGGAATCACTCCTGGGGGAGCTTGGTTGTGCCACCTGTATCCTCAGGGATGGCTTGTCCTGGGGGGATTTTTATCCCTCTTTTTTTTTTCCCCACGTCTCTCAGCGGGACAGGTGACAGCACAACACCCCAGGTGACGAAGCTGATGGACACTGAGGTGGCTGAGATGCTCTACAAGGCTCAAGGGCAACCTCCCAGCTGCAGGAGAGGCCGTGGCTGGAATTCCAGTGGCTGGAATGTCACCTATCCGAGGGGAATCTCCTCCCCACTCTCCTGCTCTCCATTGGCAGAGGTTGTAGGGTCAGGTTGGCAGAGGTTGTAGGGTCAGCTCCTTCATCGGGGTTCAGCTCTTTTATTTTCCCTAAAAGGGATAAAAAAGGAGCATGAAAGAGGTCAGATCTCAGGGTGAGGCCAAAGCAGCACCTGGAGACACCTCAGGGCACGTCCTTTCTGGAGCCACCAAAGAAACACAAGCACTCAAGATCCCATTTTTTTCCCCACGGGATTCACCTCTCACCCACCACATGGATGTTGCTTCTGTAGTGTCTTCTCTTGAGCCAGGGATCTCAAACTACCCCCAAAACAGGGAGAGTTTGGAGTATAAATCATCTCATCCTGATGAATCATCTCATCCTGATGAATCATCTCATCCTGAAGGTGGACCTTGTTCAGACAGATCTCTCCCCCATCTGCCACTGACTGTCCCACCTCTTGTGCAGCCACAGGATCTCTCATGGAGCTTTCTTTTTTGACCTCAGCAGCTCCTGCTCATGGGATCTGGGGCACAGGAGGTCTTTGGGCTGGTGACATTCGGATGCCACAAGCAAAGGATCCAGGAAGGACCCAGAGAGCAGGTCCTTGAATCAGCAGCTCTTTTGGGAGGGCCTGGAGGGACCAGAATAAGCAAGAGGTTCTGTGTCACAGCTGGAGGATGTCCCAGCAAAGGAATGCTGTGGTGGATCCCATATTTACCCCCAAAATATCACAGAGAATGAGGAGACGAATCGGAAAAATCAAGAGCATTTCTCCTCACTTCCCACCTTGGCCAGTCCCCTTCCTGGATGCTCCTCTGGAGTAGCAATGACTGATGATTTTATAAACACCACTCCCGACTTGCAGAGCTGCCTCCAGTCCCGGGGTCTCCAGCCCAGGAAGGACATGGAGCTGTTGGAGCCACTCCAGAGGAGGCCCCAAGGGATGGAACAGCTCTGCTGGGAGGAAAGGCTGGGAAAATTGGGATTGTTCAGCCTGGAGGAGAGAAGGTTTTGGGGTGACCTGACTGTGGCCTTCCAGGAGCTGAAGGGAGCCAAGAAAGATGGGGAGAGACTGTTCACAAGGGCCTAGAGGGACAGGACAAGGGAGGAGTGACTTCAAAATGAAAGAGGAGAAATTCAGGTCAGACACATGAAATAAATCCTTCCCTGGGAGAGTGGGAAGGTCCTGGAAAAGATTTCCCAGAGAAGCTGTGGCTGCCCCATCCCTGGAAGTGTCCAAGGTCAGGTTGGACTGGGCTTGGAATAATCTGGGATAGTGGGAGGTGTCCCTGCCCATGGCAGAGTTGGAATGGGATGATCTTTAGGGTCTCTTCCAACCCAAACCATTCCATATAAACCACCCTGGGTTTGTCCCCACAGAGGAGCTCCCCTGGAGGTCCCTGAAGGGCAGTGAGGAACGTCCCAACCCGGTTCCTCCTCCTTCCAATGCCCCATTTCTCCTTGCCTCGGTTTCCTATCCCTCTAAAACAGGGGTTTATGGGTTGTGGAATCCCCCCAAACATCCAAGAGTTTTTCTGCCTTTCTGAGAAGATCTTGCAAAGAAGCACCAAAAGCCCAGGTCTACCAACCACCCTGGTCCATGGTGGCCACCACCCAGCCAGATTCTCCAGCTTGGTCATGTGGGGATTCCAAAAATGGGAATTTGGATCAGCTGATGTTCCCTGTGCTGCTCAGAGGGTCGTTCCCCATCCCAACATCCCCATCCCATCGTGGGACCTCCATCCAACACAACCCCACCCCACCCCAGCAGACAAACTCCCAGACATTCCAATCCAAATTCTACCTGGAAAAACACCTCCCAGTGATCCCTCCACCAGGATCCCAAACAGGCTGTGGGGTCTCTTCTCCTCGGAGGCAACCTGAGCACAACTCGACAGGGTGACGACCAGTTTGGGCTCTGTTTGGGGTGAGCAGTTGGACTGGGAGAGCTGCAGATCCCCTCCTGGATCCCACACCTTTGTCGTTTCTCTCACTTCCACACTTTTCCTTGTTCCTGGGATTCCTGCTGGTTCCCACAGCCCGTGTCCATCCCTTCCCACCTGCCAACATTCCACACTCAGAGGGACGTTCCTACAACTGATCCTGTGATCTTTCCTTCACACTGACCAGTTCTGGGGTGGGAATGTCCCCACCACACATCCCCATCCATGTCCTTGTTTCCATGGAAAAGGCAGCTCTGGAGAGACCTCACTGTCTCCAGAGAGATCCCCTTCTCTCACTCTCTGGCCAAATTAACTCCTTGGAAAAAAAGGTCTTTGTCCTTCCCAGGATTTTTTGCCAAGCTCTGGGTCCCTCCTGTTTCCCTTCTGGGAAAACTGATTTTTTTTTTTTTTTTTTCACATGTGGGACAGTGAAAAGCTTCCAAAATTTGGGTTTTTTTCCCTGGCATCATCCAAGATTCCAGGGTCCTGATCCCAGTTTGGCCATGGATCTGTCCCATCCTCCTTCTCCACCATCTCTGACTGACAGAAACGAGGTTAAAGGAGAAACTCTCAGGAAAAAAAATCTTTCCCTAAAAGTTATTTTCTGTATTAGGTCCACTTAGTCCCACTGCAGCTCTTCCTGGGGGGAATCTCACCTGGAAAAAAAAAAAAAAAAACATGAGGAAGACAAAGGGAGGGACAGAGAGTTTCTCCAGAGCAGAATTAAATCCTGGAGCCGACTTGGAGTCCTGATTCCCCCTGGGCTGCCCAGCCCTCATCTCCCCACGGGGCTTGTCCAGAGGGGGGACGACATTCCATCAGCCCTTCCCGGCGTTTTCCCAGTCTCCCCAGTTTCCCAGTGGGAAGACCGGGAGGGAAAAGGTGATTTTGCTGAGCAACCCGACTCCCTTGGGAATCCGCGTTCCCTTGGGAATCCTGACAAGCACAGAAGTCCAACGTGCCTTCCCTGGCACCAGCGGGCACAGAACCAGCTCGGAAGGACTCGATCCCTCCTCTCTCCTGCTTCCATCCCACTTCCCTGCAGAGAGATCAAGGAATCTCCCCCTTGCCGTGGAATATGCGTCCTTGGTGTCCTCTTGATCCCCCTTCTTGGGATCGGGAACTTCTGGCCAGTCCTGTGCCAAGGGGAGGGCGATGCCCCTCTCGGCTCAATCCTTCCCTCTCCTCCTCCTGCCGGGAAGAGCAGAGTCCTGAGTGGAAACGAGCTCTGCTCCTCTCTCCTTCCCCTCCCTTTCCCTCCTCCCCTCCCCATCACTCCAGTTGTTTCATCCTTTGAGAACTCTCCGCTTCTCCCCGTGGGACCCACTTTAAAAAACACCGAGGGAGGGGGGAACAAGGAGAGGGGGGAGTTGGAGACAAGGCAAGAAAACCCCATTGTCTTGTCAAAGGGAATAAGTGAGAAGTTGCAAGTGTCTCTCTGCAGGTTTTGGCTCCCGTGTGTTCTCCTTTCAAACCCCGGCAGCCTCGGGGGCTGTCACCGCTCCTTCATCTCCACGGATCGACCCCGCGCTTTCCCAACCCGCCTTCCCCTCCCCTTCCCTTCCCGACACCGCCGAGCTCAGGTTTTTTCGCGGCCGCCCCGCCGGCTTGATCCTCCTGACAGGTCTCTTCTCTCTCCTCTCCCCTCTCTCAGCGGGGCTCGCCGTGTGCCTCCCTCCCACCCTCCCCTTCCCCTCCCTTCCGTCGCTTTTCCCAATTTTCCTGCTTCTCCCGGGAGCGCCGCCGAGGTGCCGCGGCTTGACGAGGCCACACGCGGAGGAGCCGGGCCCAATTAAACCCCTCCTTGAGAGCAGCCTTAGTCAGGAGCAGCTTCGTTTAGAGGGAAGGAGAGAGAGAGAGAGCAAAAAAGAGATCGGAGCTGTCGGAATATTAAAGAGCTCTGCCCGTGGCGCGGGATCCAGCGGCGGCACGGAGGGAACGCGGAGCTGATGTGGGGTTGGAGGGGGGTGTTTCCAGTCCGGAATGGTGCCCTGGGTAAGAGCTCTCCGGGGTTGGAGAGGATGATGTGCGACTGGTATTGGTTAAAAGCAGGTTATCCCGGCCAGGATGGATGGATTTGGAGTGTGGGACCAGTGTGGATGTGTCACCCCACTTTTCCAACAAGTTTCATCCGTCCATGGGGAGATCTCTCAGGACGGCGTTGTCCCCTGGGAGAAGAGATTCCCAAGGTGCTGGAGCGTCACTCTCCAACCCCCTTTTCCTCATCCCTGCAGCCGGGAGGGGATTTTTGGGACAATCATCAGCAGCAGAGGGGTTGTGTGGTCTCCTGTCACTGGGAGTGACTTCAAGGATTGGCCTCAAAGCCAATTAAAGCCTCCAAGGGGAACGAGGCAAGAGGTGGGTCTGGAATGATCATGGAATCACAGAATGGTTTGAGTTGGAAAGGATGGGCAGGGACACCTTCCACTATCCCAGCTTGCTCCAAGTCCCATCCAACCTGACCTTGGACACTTCCAGGGATCCAGGGGCTGCCACAAATTCTCTGGGCATTCTGGGCCAGGGCCTTCCCACCCTCCCAGGGAAGAATTCCTTCCCAATATCCCATCTAAATGTCCCCCTTTGAACTTGTCACCTTCTTATCTCCTGTTTAATCCTGAAGTGCCAATCCCTGTGGTTGCTCTTGCATCCACGTTCCCTGTGGGTAGGGAAAAGGGAAAAGGGAAAGGAAAAGAGAAAAGGGAAAAGGAAAGGGAAAGGGAAGGGAAAGGGAAGGGAAAAGGGAAGGGAAAAGGGAAAAAGAAAAAGGAAAAAAGGAGGGGAAAAGGGAAGGGAAAAGGGAAGGGGAAAGGGGAAGGAGAAGGGAAAAAGGAAAAGGGAAGGACATGGTCCCTTAAGTAGGAAAAGCCTGAGTAATTAAAAAAGACCAAATGTTCATGTCTTTATTAATGATCCATTAATATGAGGTAAGGGCTTATAAAATTAGCCAAAATTGATCCAAGGGACATCATCTCCTGCACTATAAACCCATATAATTTTCTCCCAAAGCTATTTCTTCTCCTCCACCCCTTCGAGCTCATCCACAGGCACAGCTGAGCTCTCCACTGGGAGCAATTCACATTCCCTGCCTGGCTCCAAGGATCTGCTTCGCCTCATCCCATGGATTTCAAGCCAAAAAAAAAAAAAAAAAAAAAAAAAAAAAAATCAGGGATAAACACCCACCAAATAGCCATTTTGGGGTTTCCCACCCCAAAAATCCCCCCCTTAGCTGCTCGGGAGCTGCCTGGAGCATCTCCCATCACTGCAACCACTCCAGGTGAAGGTGGTTGGTGGGCATGGACACGGTGACAGACCTGAAATCCATGGAATAGTTCATTCCCAACACTTCCAGCACGTTCAGAGCTCTGCACAGAGGCTGAAAGCCGAGCTCCAGCTGGGCTAATTGCCCTCAGCAACTGCCAGCCAAGGGGAGAGGCTGCAAGGAAGTAGGAACAGGCATTTAAATCCACGGCAGGGATGGATTCACCCCACCAGGTCCTGCAGGGACACCAACCTGCTGGAAAAACAGGATTTCCCCTACAGGATTCTGAGCTCCATGGAGGGGGAAAACAGAGCTGATGCGTGTCGGCTGCTCCCAGGGCAGGGAAGGAGGTTGTAAATTGAGAGGTGATTGCAGGTTTTGGGGCGAGTCAAAGTCTCCATCAGGGCCCGCAGGGTGGGTGTCCCCGTGGGTGTTTCAGGGTGGGAGCGCCTGGTCCCGAATTTACACCCCCACAACACCCTCAGCAGAAACTCGGGAAGCTTCGACTCCCCGAAAATCTGGAGCTGCAAGTGCGGAAATCAGACCCAGCCAAAGGCAATCACAACATCCGTGGGGAGGTTGGTGCTGGAAGGGGAGGGGAGCAGCTTCCCCAAAATCGCTCCGGAGGTCGGACGGTGCTTCCGCGGGGGGTTTTTAATCCCGTTTGGACCGTGGAGCTGCCTCATCACTTCTCACCTTCCGAGCCTGGCAAAGGTGGGGAGGAAAGGATGCCAGACAGACCTTAAAACTCCCCTCAGGGCCAGGGGGACATCGAGGGAGCAAAGTGGGATATCGAGGGAGCAAAGTGGGATATCGAGGGAGCAAAGTGGGATATCGAGGGAGCAAAGTGGGATATCGAGGGAGCAAAGTGGGATATCGAGGGAGCAAAGTGGGATATCGAGGGAGCAAAGTGGGATATCGAGGGAGCAAAGTGGGATATCGAGGGAGCAAAGTGGGATGTCGCGGCTCGTTACACGCCCGGCGCTGCCACCCGGGAATGCTGAGGGAGCGTGACAGGGATTTCGGCCCCCACTGGCAGAGCCCGGGAACTTTGGAGCAGGAAAATTCCCCCTTGGAAAAAGACCCGAGTCAGGAGAGCGGAGGGAGCCCAGATTTCCCCTTCACTTCCCATTCTTGAGGTGAATCCCCAGGATTATGAAAGACAAGTGCTCCCACATCTCCGTTTTCCGGCCACAATCAGCCGAAGGCTCTCCCAGAGTGTTCTGGGAGCCGGTGGCGATCGGGATGGGACAATCAGGGTGAGGGGACAACCACACAAAGCTCCAAGGCAGCATCTCCCACACATTCCAGGGAAACAGGGAAGAGGGAGAGCGACCTGCAGCCCCAACCCCAACCCCGTCAGCTCAGCACTTTCCTGCTTTTCATGTCAGAAAAAAAAAAAAAAAGGTAAAAAAAAAAAAAAAATACTAAAAAGCCCCTTTTTGTTTTGCTTCCTCATTTTTTTTTTTGTTTGCTAATGTCTTGTTTTGTCCCGAGCTGCTGCCTCTCGAATCCCTTGTTGCCGCTGCTCATTAAAACATTCGCGGGTGCTCGGGCTCACTCCGCTGCTCTTTTTTTATATTTATTTTTTTTTCCCCCCCTCCCCTCACAACCCCGCGGTCAAAACGTCCCCGTGTTTTCCGCTTTTATTACCCGGAGAATCCCGGCTCCTCTGCAATTTGCCACTCACTCCAAAGCGATCAATTATGCATCAAATGACTTTTTGATTCTTTACCTTGTGAGCCGAGAGAGATGGAAGGAGAGCTCTGCTTTTTATTCTCTCCCCCCTCACCCCCCCTCCATTATTATTATTTTTATTATTATTATTATCCCCCCTCTCTTCTCCTCTCTCCCTTTCTGAGCAGGTCTTGCCTGCTGGCAGTAGGATTATCTCGCCATCAAATGGTTTGCTCTTAATTGGCAACAGCTCCAAGATGGAAAAGAGGCAGGAAGATTCAAAGGGAAAAGGCCAAGGGAGCTGGAGCGGCTCGTTGTGGGGTCGGGGGAGGTGGGAGGGACAGGGATGAGGAGTCCTGGGGTGATCCAGGTGCTTTGGTGGATGGGATAACCGGGTTAGGAGAGCCAGGGGTGGAAAGGGGCGCTCCTGATGGTGCAGGTAAGGAGGGCCCATGTGTGGATCACTCTTATTCCCTTCCCTTCCCAAACCTTCCCTTCCCAAACCTTCCCTTCCCAAACTTCCCCAAACCTTCCCTTCCCAAACCTTCCCTTCCCAAACTTCCCCAAACCTTCTCTTCCCAAACTTGCCCAAACCTTCCCTTCCTAAACCTTCCCTTCCTAAACCTTCCTTTCCCAAACCTTCCTCTCCCAAACCTTCCCTTCCCAAACCTTCCTTTCCCAAACCTTCCCAAACCTTCCTTTCCCAAACCTTCTCTTCCCAAACTTGCCCAAACCTTCCCTTCCTAAACCTTCCTTTCCCAACCCTTCCTTTCCCAAACCTTCCCTTCCTAAACCTTCCCTTCCTAAACCTTCCTTTCCCAAACCTTCCTCTCCCAAACCTTCCCTTCCCAAACCTTCCTTTCCCAAACCTTCCCAAACCTTCCTTTCCCAAACCTTCTCTTCCCAAACTTGCCCAAACCTTCCCTTCCTAAACCTTCCTTTCCCAACCCTTCCTTTCCCAAACCTTCCTTTCCCAAACCTTCCTCTCCCAAACCTTCCCTTCCCAAACCTTCCTTTCCCAAACCTTCCCAAACCTTCCTTTCCCAAACCTTCTCTTCCCAAACTTGCCCAAACCTTCCCTTCCTAAACCTTCCTTTCCCAACCCTTCCTTTCCCAAACCTTCCTCTCCCAAACCTTCCCTTCCCAAACCTTCCTTTCCCAAACCTTCCCAAACCTTCTCTTCCCCAAATCTTCCCTTCCCAAACCTTCTCAAACCTTCCCTTCCCAAATAGTCCCAAACCTTCTGTTCCCAAACCTTCCCTTCCCAAACCTTTCCTTCCCAAAATTTCCCCAACCTTCCTTTCCCAAACCTTCCCAAACCATCCTTTCCCAAACTTTCCCTTCCCAAACCTTAATTTGGTTTTAAACAATATCCATAGGAAAATTTCACAATTTCAGGAGACTAAACTGCCCATCTTTGTCTCCATCCTTGGAGCTCCAGCTTCAAACCTTCTGGTGTCAACACCAGTTCACATCCCAGAGGTGATTACAGCGGGATTATATTATTAGGGATTATAATATAATAGTGGGATTACACATTTAGGACATAGGAGCTGGTCATGATCTTAATAAAAAAAAATAACCTAATACAGAATAAAATCATAATAATAATAATAAAGAAATGGAACAAAAACAAACAAAGAAAAATTACCCCAAATTGACAAAAACCCAAACAAAAAAAAAAAAAGCCAAAACACCTGAGAGTGCAGCTCATCTCCAGCCCTTAAATTGTCATCACAACAACCATCCCCTCCCCCACGGCCCCAAAATCCCTGAGGATTTTCCCTCCAAGATCCTCCATTGCCCATCTGTTTTTAAGGCTCCCCAGCAGAGACGCCAATGAGATGATGCCCAAGGTGTGAGTGTTTGGAGCACACAGTGAAGGTCCAGCCTGGATAATTTACCTCCATCAGCTCCATCTTTTCCATCAATGAGAGCCAAGGACATCCTGGGTTGCATCTGCAAGGGAATGGAAGTGATTAATCCACTGGATGTGGCACTTAGGAAACATCTGAAGGTACTGACAAACCGGCCCAAAAGGAGCCACCAGGGTGAGTTGAGGGTCAGAGGGTGAGAAGGGACTGAGTGACCCCAGCTGGAAGGAGGGAGGTGAAAGGAGCACCTCGTTTCCACCTTCTTCCCAGCAGAAATCCATGGAGAAGGTGAAGTCAGGCTCTTCCACAGGCTCTCCCACAAGGGGACAAGTGGAGACAACCACAGGCTGCACCAAGGGGACATTTTCAACCTGAGAGTGGCCAGACCTTTGGAAAGGGATCCTGGATCTTCATCCTCAGGGAGACCAGACCCAGAGCAGCCTGGTCTGACTCAGAGCAAAGGATGGAAATAGAAATGTCACCGCTCTCCTCCAACCTAAATTATTCTGTGACTCTGATTTGCCACCAGATCCCACCCAGCCCACCATCAATCTCCATCCTGCTGGCCCAAAACAAGCCCTCCACGGGACTTTATTCCTCCCATCCCTCCCCTTTAATTGGAGAAGAGGGGACTGTGCATCTTGGAAGCGAGATGGGGAGAAGCCTCCTTGGGAAATCAGAAGATCCAGAAGTCTGGAAAACTCCCTCAGCTCCCAGAAAAAAAAAAAAAAAAAAAAAAAAAAAAAAAAAAAAAAAAAAAAAAAAGGTTTTTGGGAAGCAAACATCGAGAGCTTGTTCTGCACCATGGCCTGAGGGGGTTCTGGGCTGCTGAAATGGTGACCCCATCAATCTGGATTGTCCCAAATCCTCAACCACTTCGGCAGAGTGAGGGATCACAAGCTGCAGGTGAAATCACTGGGATGTCTGCAAGTCCCAGATGCTCCTGCTCAGGGAATGCAGGATCTGGAGAGGCAGATCACTGATGGAATTTGTGGGTGATCAGATTGGGAGCAGGAAAGGTGGTGGAGACCTTAAGGAAGAGAGAAAAGGCAAAATCCAGCATGGAGACCAGAAGGTTCTTTAAGAAGGAGGACATTGTGGTCCAAGAGGAAGAGAACATGTCCATGGGCTTATGATGAAAGCACTTTCAGGGAATGATTCATCCCACCCAAAGGACACACCTTAAACCACTTCCCTGCAGGAATCTCTGTGATGCTGAATTTCAGGCATCAGAGAATCCTGGAATGGTTTGGGCTGGAAGGGACTTAAAGACCAACCAGTTCCAACCCCCTGCCATGGGCAGGGACACCTTCCACTATCCCAGGTTGCTCCAAGCCTTGTCCAACCTGGCCTTGGGCACTTTCAGGGATGGGGAATCCACAACCTCTCTGGTTTGATTCTCTGCTCCCTTGGAGTGCCACGAATTCCCCTCACTGGCAGGGAAGGAGAACCCCTGGGAGAGCAGGTGGAGGAGGATATCAGTGTGCCACCCAGGAGATATGGAAGAGCTGCAGATGTCTCCCCGAGAGAGCTCTGAGGTTGCGTTTCAGATGGAATTTTCCCCGGGGAACGTGGGAGAGGCAGGATATGATCCATCATTCCCCATGCCCAGAATATTCATGGAATGTTTCACTCGTGGTGCCCCATTTTGTTTGAGGAGGGTGGATCGATCCCAGGGTTGGTTCAAGTCACCATTCCCACGTGGAGCAGGATCCAGACGAGCTGCAGCCCATCCGGATCCCTTCAGTGGGAATATCCCGTCGGAAACCAAAGTTTACTTGAAACTGGCATTCAGCAAAAAAAAAAAAAAAAAAAAAAAAAAAAAAAAAAAAATATATATATATATATATATATATATATAATAATGGATTCTTGATTCCTGCAATTTCTCAGGAATTCCTTGGGCTGTGGGGGAAGAAGGGCTGAGGCGGGCAGGGAGCAGCTGTCCAAACACACGTAGGGTGAGGCTTTAACTCAGCAGGAACAAGGAATGTTCAAGGAACAAGGAATGTTCATGAACAAGGAATGTGGGGAGATGTCCAGGGAAAGCACATCCGGATGTCCCCAACCCTCTCAGAGCGCCAGCAACGCTTGGAGCACTGGGAAAAGGAGCTGAGGGTTTGTCCCTGAAAAGCAGCCGTGGAAAATCAAGACATGGCATGGGACAAGTCAAGCTCCTGCTATGCAGAATCCAGGGAAGGGAAAATTGAGTGTTTCCTGAGCTGCAAAAAATTTACCACCTCAGGCTGAGGAGTAAAAACTCTCCGGGGATTAATATTCCTTTTAGTCCAACAAATGCTCTTGGAGGTTCCTGTTGCTGCCTGAGCGAGGGTTTGACAAATCCCAGGTGGGTCCCGACTCAGTTTTACAGCTCTGCTTCTCCCCATCCTGGGGAAGGTAAAAGAGAGGTTTAAATAAATGGCAAGACTGGGGGGATAAATTAAACCCATTTAAATGAAACGGGGCTGGAGCTGAAGCTGCTCTGAAGCCAGGCTGGGAATGCTGGGGGGGGTTCACCTGGAAAAGAGAAGGATCCAAAAAGACCTCAGAGCCCCTTCCAGGGACTAAAGGGGCTGCAGGAGAGCTGGAGAGGGGCTTGGGACAAGAGATGGAGGGACAGGACACAGGGAATGGCTTCCCAGGGTTAGAAGGGATATTGGGAAGGAATTCTTAGCTGGGAGGGTGGTGAGGGCTGGGATGGAATTTCCAGAGAAGCTGTGGCTGCCCCATTCCTGAAAGTGTCCAAGGCCAGGTTGGACGGGGCTTGGAACAACCTGGGACAGTTGAAGGTGTCCCTGCCCATGGCAGGGGTTGGAAATAGATGATTTTTAAGGTCCCTTCCAACCTAAACCATTATAGGATTCTCTGAAACCTCTGAAAAATGAAGTCAAAACCTTAGAATGAAGCGTTGGATGCTACAAACACTGGTGGACAAGTGAAGGAACAGATGGATAGACTGTGAAATCTTTGACAGCTCCCCCATCCCACAGTGAAAAAGCTCCATTCAGAGAAAGCCACTGGAATATTTGGGAACTCTGGTGCTTCCTGTTTAATCCTCATCTTATCATTGACTCCCATTCAAAAAGGGAGTGACTTTAACCCTCAGATTCTCCACCTAAAGAGAGTATCAGAGGGGCTCATTTCAAAGCCCTCCCGGGGGTTTATCCTTCATGCACGACCCTCTCCTGGTCTGGATCCTGGAGAACTCCAGAAGAAGGTTCTTTCCAATGATTTACGCAGCAAATATCATCTTACAGCTCACTGGAATCGTGGAACTGTTTGGATTGGAAAAGACCTTCAAGATCATCTCATTCCAACCCTCAGCCATGGGCAGGGACACCTCCCTCCATCCCAGGCTGCTCCAAGCCCCATCCAGCCTCGACACCCTTTGTTTACTGACTGTGGATTGCAGATGGACACATCCTGCTGGGCTGGCTCTGCCCAAACTCACCTCACCTCTGGAAAAAAAAAGCCTGCCTGAACATTCCAGGAAGGGAAAGGTGACGCCATCATGCAGAGCCGAGGAGATGAAGTCCCCTCCATTATCCTGCACCTACCCAGGACCTCTGGGAGACAACACCCAGGACCGTCCTCCATCCCACCCCCCCACCCAGGAACCACCACTTCTAGCAGCTTTATTCCAAGACAGAGCACGCACTGAGGGCTCAGGTTTTGGGGTTTTTTTCCCGGCTGGAAGAAGAAGGGGCTTCCAAACACAACAACACCGACAGCTGCTCCTGGAGCCGCCCCCTGCCCGGCAACCTCGGCTCCTCCTCACGGTGACCCCCGAGCGGATTTTGGCCGGCGGTGCAACTGAGCACGGGGTGGGGACAACCACGAGTGGCAGCCAGGGCTGCAGTTGGAGAGGCAGAAGGTGCAGCCCACCGGTTGTGAGATGCCCCAGTGGCCTCTCCGTGGGGCGATCCCAAAAGGCAGCGCTTTGGGATCACCTTTGCACACCCGTGAATTCCACTAAACCGAAGGCTCTCGGAAGGGCAAACTGTCAGGAGGCAAAAGGGCTCTGGAATGTTCAGAGTCACCTTAAAAAAAAAAAAAAAGGGAATTTTCCTGATGTCAAAAGGGAGCTTTCCTGACAAAGAAGGATCTCGGCGCGCTTTGCAAATCCCTCAATTATCCTCTCCCTCACCTGCTGAGCTTTTGAGAGGGGCTGAAATGCCGGCCTGGAAATCCTCTCCCGTGCCTTGTCCCCATCTCAAAACGAGCTTGGTGGACTCGTGGCACAGAGATCCCATCACAGGGGACAGTTATGGGGTGACACAGTGGGGGCTGCTCAGGAACCACACCCGTTTCCAGGTCCTGTCATCCCGGACCCAGAACAGTTTCAACCACAGCAGGTTGACTCAAATCTGGTCCTGGTCTCCAGCTCTCCAGCCACGTTGTGACAAGAGAAGACATTCCCACCGGATCTGCTGGCTTTCCATGCTTTTTAATTCCAGCAGCTCCACCCAGTTGTCCACACAGGGGACTTGGAGGTATCTCAAGGGATCGTGGTTGAAGTGCCGGTCCTAAAGGGCTCAGATCTCCTGGATATCCTTGTGAAATCCCTTAATCCCATGGAAACAACTTGCATGCAGTTGGACATGTCAGATGGGAGGAGGCACCATCTTTAACCAGCCAGATCAATCCCCTGAGCTGGATAATTCCAGAGGAGTTCACCAAAATCAATATTTGAAGACTACTTTGATTTTCCAGCTGTTTGAAGACCGGGACCACCAAAGCTTTAGGGCTGGGGTTTTTTTTAATGGAATCATGGAATGGTTTGGGCTGAAAGGGACCTTCAAGATCATCCAGTTCCACCCCCTGCTATGGGCAGGGAAACCTTCCACTATACCAGGTTGCTCCAAGACCCTTCCAACCTGGCCTTGGACACTTCTAGGGATCAGGATTTTCACCCAGGATCACACTGCCTTGCTTTCTTCTCCTGCTCTCTGCCATCCAAGTTTCCAGTCCCTCCTAGCTGCACTTCCAGGCCTTTTTTTAACCCAAAAAAATTGTAATAATTTGGCCAGTGAGTTACAGAAACAACCTCCAGCTCCTTGTGTGCTTGTTCCCCAGCTGAAGAACCAAATTAAAGTTCTCCAGCTTGGCCCTGACTGGGAGATGGGGAAGTCTCACTGGAGGTCTTTGATTCAGGCTTTTCCCAAAACCCTTGATCCAAAACAGAGTCAGCATTTCGTGATGATAGTGGGTGTGGCCTTTAAGGAATCACAACTTTCATGGAGTCAGTTATGGGGAAACACCAGGATGGCATCCATTGTTTTCCCCAAGCCAAGGCAAAACCACGACACCTATAATTCAACTTCCATAAACTTGGGAGTGAATGAATCCTCGGGAATGAATGAATTCCTGGGAATGACTTACCCTCCAGAGGCAGCTGTGATGGCAGCACAGCCCCTTCCAGCCAAAAATTTGACTTTCTCCTCGAGATTTTCTTCTAGCAACAGGCGGGGAGGTGAGGAGGGTCCCTCAGGCTTTGTGTGGTGGGGAGAGCAGCCCATGGACTCAAAGATTCCTCCTGAGCCACCTCCACTTCCCTCCCGGATTTCCTGGCATTCCTGTGTGTGTGCTTTCCATCACACACAGCAGCTCAACAACCTGCACAACCCCCAGTTCAACAAGGCCGGGAATCAGCAGGAGATTCTCCAGCGGAATCTCCAGAGAATCTGAGACTTTGCAGTCGCAGCTCCATGAAAGGACAGGACACGTGTCCAGAGGTGGCCACCTGGAAGCTCAACTCTTGGAACAGCACTCGGAATTGCTGCATTTGAAGGCCCAAAACTCCCAAGCAAAGGAGATCCTCTGGTCATCCCTCACCCCACGAATTTAGAGGAGATGGAGAGGTCACCCCGCACTCAGGTGAACCGTGACCCTTGGAAGAGCGGACAGGGTGAAATCCCCTGGTTTTCTGGCCAGAAATCCACCCCTGCACCGCCACCTCCTCCCCGTTCACCCCCTCGTTCTTCACAGAGAGACAGGAACAGATGTTCTCCCCGCTTCCCCACCCGCCTCCCCCGTTTCCCCCCCGCTGGAGCGGGAAAGCCCCCGGAGCAACTTCCTTGGCAGCTCCCGCAGCCTCCGCGTTACCTCACCTGTCACACGAGCTGGTGACGGGGCCAGAACCGCCAGGGCTCGGCTTGTGGGGGGGAGGAGAGGAACGAGGCGGGTGCACCACGAGTGGCTGCCCCCAAAGGTGTGAAACTCAGCCTGCCAATCCCTTTTCCCCCCGGTGCAGGAGCCGGAGCAGCTGCCGACGGCTCCGGACCTGCCACCTCAGCCTCGCCGCTTCCGTGACGTGCCATTGTCAAACATGCAGCGCTAAGAAATCATCCCCTCCTGCCATCTGCCAAGGTGAAGAGGCGGGGTGTGTTGGTTTTTGTTTTTTTTTTTTTTATTCCCCCCCCTTTTTTTTTTTTTTTCCCTGTTGGAAAAGAGAGAAAGGAGGGAGGGAACGATTCCATGTTAGTTCAGAGGGTTCATCCATCGCTGCTGCTCTTTAGGTGGAGAAAAGGAGGTTCCCTGCAGAGAAAAGGAGGCTCAGGGGGGACCTTCTCGCTCTCTACGACTCCCTGAAATGGTTGTAGGCAGGTGGGGGTCGGAGTCTTCTCCCAGCAATAGGATGAGAGGAAACGGCCTCAAACTGTGCCAGGAGAGGTTCAGGTTGGACATCAGGAGGAATTTCTTCATGGAAAGGGTTGTCAAGCATTGGAAGGGACTTTCCAGAGAGGTTTGGAGTCCCCATCCCTGGAGGCATCCAAGGAATGGCTGGACATGGCACTCAATGCCCTGGTCTGGTTGACAAGGTGGGGATGGGTCAAAGCTTGGTCATCAGGAGGAATTTCTTCATGGAAAGGGTTGTCAAACATTGGAAGGGGCTTTCCAGGGAGGTTTGGAGTCCCCATCCCTGGAGATGTCCAAGGAATGAATGGATGTGGCACTCAGTGCCCGGTCTGGTTGACAAGGTGGGGATGGGTCAAAGGTTGGACTTGATGACCTTGGAGGTCTTTTTCAACCCTAATGATTGTGATTCTCTGGATATCAGAGCAGGAGGTTAATTTAAAACTCAGTCTTCTTCCACTCTCAACCAGAGTGGAAATGGGACAGGGCAGTGACTTCCACCCTGACAATTCCACCAGCTTTCAATGGGGTTAAAATGACCCTGTTGACCCTGGAAAAGCCACTAGTAAAACATGTCAGGGAGACAAGTCCCATGCCTGGAAGTGTCCAAGGCCAGGTTGGATGGGGCTTGGAGCAACCTGGGATAGTGGGAGGTGTCCCTGCCCATGGCAGAGCGGTTGGAACAAGATGATCTTTAAGGTCCCTTCCAACCCAAACCATTCCACGATTCTGTGTCTTCCCATCCTCTCCTTCATGGTCACGGAAGACCCACTAGAGAAGGGAAGACCTGTGAGAAGTTTCTTTGCTTCTCTGGAAGGTTCCCTGCAAGGTTTGGGGCATCTCCAGCCTTCCTGTGACGTCCATCCAGCAGCTGCTTCAGCCAGAGGCTCTTCTTTCTGGAATCCCAGGGGATGGATTGCCGTGAGAAACCCACCACACTCCAGCTGTGGAAGCCTTCAGCTCCACCCCACCTCCATTTCCAGGTCTTTCAGGGCTCCATGGTGTTCCTGCCCCCTAAGATTCCAAGTCTGACAACCTCATTTTGAGGTTGGAATGGTTGTTAAATCCTGGAGAATGGGAGCTCCTCCTCGGTCGTTCCTGATGAAGATGATGATGATGATGAGTAGAAAAATCTCCACCTGTTCAGCCACCACCAGTGTCCAACCAAGCAGGGAACTTTGGAGCAGAAACCTCGGAGCGCCCTGCCTGGAAAACAGGGATCAACTGGAACGTCACCAGCCATGTGGAGCTTCCAGGGATTTAGTTCCAAGTTAATCCTAAGCAACTTTGAAGGACTTGGTAACTCACCCACCTGGCATTGTGGGTACTTCACATCCCAGCACCACCCATGGAAAATTCTGGAGTGGTTCCTGAGGTGGGATTGTATTCCCTTGTCAGGCAGGTTGGTGCTTTGTGAATGGGGATGTGAGTTTGGATATCCCCTGTCCCAAACTTCAGGAATGTGCTCCTTTGTGTTCTTATTTAGCAGCAAGATGCTGAGACTGAGTTGATTTTCCTCTCAGCCAACTGGTTTCACAAAACCAGTGGCCAAACTGGAGGGGGAGGTGAAGGATGTGGATCACGTGATCTTGGGATTTAAGGGATCAAACCCGTGGTGGGATCATTCAGGAGCTTTGCCAGGTTGGACACCACAGATGAGTGAAGGAGGGAAGGCCCTGTGCCAAATATGCCCCCCTGGGAATCCCAAATTCTCCTTCTGGCTGAGATCCCTCCAACCTGACTGTGGAATGTCTCCAGGGATGATCCCTCCAATCCCTCAGTTTACAGGCTCTTGTAAAAAGAAGTTTACAGCTGAAATTCCCAGAGCTGGGCTCCCTGCAGGAGAGGAACGGGAAGCATCTTCAGAGACAGATCTGGAAACCACAGGAGTTTTCCCATGGAATTCCAAGGGACAGGCAGCTCGTCCACATAGATGTCCTCCAAGACCTGACCTTCTCATGAGGATTTGTCCCATCCCTGCTTAGGGAGGAATTTGGGGGTTCCCACCCTGTCAGATCCCAATTGTTGGGATATCTGTGCTCACCACCACCACTGGAAGGAGATCAGGGCATTTCCTTTCACCAGGAACAGCAGCCACTTCTCCTCCTTCTCCAGGGATTCCATGCCCAGTAAGTGATGGAAACCCAAAGCCACCACTGAGATGGATGAGCAGCTCTCTGGAAATGCAACTTGTTTGGAAGTTACAGCCCTCATCACCACCCAGAAGAAGAAGAAAACAAACCCGGGGTTACCAGAGACCCAACTGAAGACCTTGGAGCAGGATCTGCACATCTGAGCCCGTCCCTTCCCTGGATTCTCTCCAGCCAAAAACACCCTCTGAAATCAAAGAGCCCTCAGCAGCTGAATCCAGGAGTGATGGAGACAAACAGCCCATCCTGACCCTCCCAGCCCTGTAAATCAGGGCCCTGTCCGAGGAGCGGGAGGAAGAGGGGCGGATAAATCAATGCCAGCAATCGACAGCCTCGCTCTGAAATGTGGTGTTGGTTTATCGGTCGATCGTTATTGACCGGCATCGCGTTCCCAGCGTGATATTCTGCTCGCAAAAGGGGCGCCCAGAACCAGTGGGATTGTTGGCTGTGGAAGTTCTCTGCAGGCTGAGAGGGAATTTGGGGAGAGAGGTCAGAAAAAGAGGTGTAAACTGGAAGACAGGGAAAGGTCAGGCACTTGGAAAGGATGTAGGGAACGGACAAGGAGTGACGTGATGAGAGGACACAGGGTGGGCCAGTTTGTACTTGTGAAGTAGAAAGATGAGGAGAAGAGGCCACAGATGCTTCTTACACCCTTCCCATGGAGTCCTCACCCCTGGAGGTGTCCAAGGAATGCCTGGATGTGGCACTCAGTGCCCAGGGCTGGGGGACAAGGTGGGGGTGGAGCACAGGTTGAACTCCACAATCTTGGAGATCTTTTCCAAACTCAGTGTTTCTGTGACTCTGGTATTTTGTGACTCGGGGATTCTGCAGTTCTCCAAAGGAATCCAGGAGTCCCAGTTCTCCCAGTTCCCTCCGTCCAGATTGCAAGGACCAGCCCCAAAAGCTGGGATTTCGGGGTCATATCTCTGCACCCAGACCAGTCAGCACTGAAGAGCCCAGACCACTAAATCGACCCTTCAGGATGGCAAACTTGAAATTCCCTTGAAAACACTCCCCAAAAAAACACTGGGACAGCACTAACTGCCCAAGATTCCACGTTTGCTGTGAGTCATTCCAAAGCCAAACAGCTTCCCAAGTTTCCTGGGCAGCAACAATCCCTGCCTTTGCCTGGATTGTGCTGGTTCCAGACCAGCCTTGCTCCTTGCCAGGGTGCAGAGCCTGGACTGGCACCACAGGAGAAGGAAATCCAGGTCTGTTTTCCCCCATCCATTATTTACTGTGTGTTTACAACTCCTGCTCTGAAAACAGAATTATTAATTTCCCCTCGAGCTTTCCGTCGTCGCTCTTTGTTCCAACATCTCTGCAAACACACTTTGCATCCTCTTCCCAACTTTTCCAGAGGATAAAGAGGTTTTTCCAGGGGAAGGCTCAGCCAGGAGCTCCTCTCCTGCTGTGTATCCATCACCAAAAAAAAAAAAAAAACCAAAAAAAACCATCAGTTCAAGGCTTTTGCACGATGCAGGTCATGGCATTTTCCTACCTGGTAGTGACCAGTCAGGGAGAGGGGGGGGGGGGTGGGGAAAGGGATTGAAGGCAAAGGGAACAGCCTTGGAAAACAGGTATTGATGCTGGGGGGATGAGAGAGGAGGTTTTTCAAGAAAGAAGAGAGATCCTGGAAGAGCAGTTGATGTCCAACACAGCTTATCCCTTCCAGGGGGATTTGATGTCAGCAATTTTTGGGAGCAATTTTTATCCTCCCCTTCTCCCAGCCTTAAAAATCCTTCCCTGAGCAACCCTGGGGCAGCCCCACGCCAGTACCCCATAATTATAGGGTCATGCCCTCCCTCCCAGGGACCCCCTCAGCTCCTCTCTCTCTCTCCCATCCCATCTCTGCTTCAGTCACTCCCAAAATCAGCTCTTAGGGAGCTGGGGCTGCTCAGGGTCGGTCACTGTCCCATCCCTTTTTAATTGGAGCCTTAATCTCCCGCCTGATGGTGGGATGGGCATCACCAGGCAGTTTGGGAATGTTTGACTGCCCGTGCCATCAGGCACGTAGAACCTGCCATCTGCTCCCATTAGCTGGGAAAGAGTTTGGCTGGAAAGGAGTTCAGCACAGGGAGTGACTGCAGGGGGCTCAGCATTCCTGGGTCCTGCTCGCTGTTCTTGAGGGATTTGGGATTTAGGAACGATCTCTGGGAGTAAATGTCCAGGTTCTGAGCGGGTATGAGAGGCCAATGTTCACACAACCCCTCAAGGGCTCTCATCTTGGCCCTTTTGCTGGTGGGCACAGAAAGGAATCATGGAATTATTTAGGGTGGAAAAGACCTTTCAGGTCATCGAGTCCAACGGTCAAACCCAGCACTGCCAAGGCCACCACCGACCATGTCCCCAAGTGCCACATCTGCCCGTCTTTTAAAGCCCTCCAGGGGTGGTGAGTGCACCAGTGCCCTGGGCAGACTGTTCCAATGCTCAGCAACACTTTCTATGAAGAAATTTTCCCAATATCCAACCTAAACCTCCCCTGGCACGGCTTGAGGCCATTTCCTTTTGTTCTGTCACTTGTTATTTGGGAGAAGAGCCCAACATCCCCCCCCAGCTCCCCCCTCCTGTCAGGGAGTTGCAGAGCCAGAAGGTCCCTCCTGAGCCTCCTTTTCTCCAGGCTGAGCCCCCCCAGCTCCCTCAGCTGCTCCTGGTGCTCCAGCCCCTTCCCAGGTCCATTCCCTTCCCTGGCCACGCTCCAGCCCCGCAATGTCACCCTTGCCATGAGGGGCCCAAAACTGACCCCAGGATTTGAGTTGTGACCTCACCAGTTCCCAGCACAAGGGACAATCATGTCCCTGCTCCGTCTGCTTCCCACTATTTTTAATCCAATCCAAGATCCATCGGCCCTCTTGGCAACCTGGGCACACCTGTGCTGTCAACCAGCATTCCCAAGTCCTTTTCCGGCTTTCCAGCTGCTGTTTCCCCAGAACATTCCATGGGGTTGTTGTGACCCGAGGGCAGGACCCAGCCCTTGGTCCTGTCAAACCTCTCACCACTGGCTTTGTCCTGTGGATCCAGCCTGTCCAGATCCCCCTGCAGAGCCTTCTGACCATCCAAAACATCCACCCTCCCACCCAGCTCGGTGTCATCTGCAAACTGAGGGCACACCTGACCCTCTCATCCATCCCTGATCAAGATATTAAAGCTGAACCCTGTGGAAAACCACCAGAAACAAGTCCCAGCTGAATTTAACTCCATTCCCCACCACTCCAGACAGTTGTTTTTTACCCAGTGCACCACCCAAGTGGTGAGCAGCAAGTTTCTCCAGGAAAATGGTGTGGGAAATGGTGTCCAAGGCTTTGCTGAAGTCCAGGCAGGCACATCCACAGCCTCTCCCTCCTCCATGAAACAAATCACCACATCATGGAAGGAGATCAGGTTGGCCAAGCAGGACCTGCCTTCCCTAAATCCGTAACGATTGGACCTCATCCCGTGGTTGTCCTGTACGTGTTGTGGGATGGTACTCAAGAAGATCTGCTCCAGAACCTTCCCTGGCTTCAAGATTTAACAGGCAGGTCTGTATTTCCCTGGATTCTCCTTCCAGCAAAACACCCCAGCAGACAAACAGAAGGAGCAGCACGAAAAGAACTTCCAGGTTCAGCATTTGACCAGAAAAAGCAGAACAAAAAGTACTTCCAGAATCACCATTTGAGGAGAAAAAGCAGCACAAAAAGAACTTCCAGGTTCAATATTTTGGTGGGATGAGGAAGCAGGACAGGGAGGGCCGAGGGGGCTCGCAGTGATCCCAGCTCATTCCTCTGAGTTGTCCTATCAGAGGACTTGAGATCTGTCAAAAAAAAAAATTAAATAAATAAGATGTTTGAAGAAGAAAAATTGATTGCAAGAACTTTAAATTTTTTTTTCAGGCAGTGGGGAAATTTTGAGGGGCGTTCAGATTAATGATCCAGGAGCAAAATCTCCAGGGTGAGATTTGATAAAGGGGCAGGGGTGGAGGTGAAAATGGGTTTTCTCCTCAAAACCTTTTCCAGGTATGAGGGTGCTCCTGCAAAGGGAATCAATGAGGTCGGAAAAGACCTCCAAGATCATCGAGTCCAACCTCTGACCCATCACCAC
The DNA here is from genome assembly GCA_038380795.1 of Pyrocephalus nanus. Taxonomy (NCBI): domain Eukaryota; kingdom Metazoa; phylum Chordata; class Aves; order Passeriformes; family Tyrannidae; genus Pyrocephalus; species Pyrocephalus nanus. Next base: position 95,611,118 of record CM076261.1, read on the forward strand.
CCCGTCAATTAAACCGTAAATGCCGCAGCCAGTCGATTCTTGAACACCCCCAAGGATGGAGGCTCTGCTTCAGCCCCTCTCAGGCAGATTTGGAAGTAAAAATCCCTAAACAACCCTCAAATCTACAGGAAAAATGGAGGGTTCATCCCCCTGAAAGTCACAAAAGCCCTCCTCAAAACCCTCCCGAAGGATCAGCTCCCCACAGGAGCATTTTGGGAAGCCCAGCCTTGATCCTGGCAGTGGATTTGAGGGCTCTTGGTTTTCATGAGGGAATAATCCGGATGAAGGGATCTCTCCTCAGGTGCAAAACATTTCCAGGGAGGGAAAAAACCAAAACCTGGCCGGAAATGGCTCCAGTGAATGTCTCATTTTCCCTGGTTTGAAGCTCATTGATTTAAGTTTTCCCCTGTAAAGCTCAGCCCATGTTTGGAGCAGCTCCTGATATCCAGCGTTATTCCACAGCTCCTCCGAGGAAAAAATTCCCATTTTCTCACATGAATTCCAGAAATAGATGGAAAACCATTAAATTCTGTCCATATGTTGAAATTCCATACCTTGAAGTGGGTCTGGAGCATTGGGCGATGAGCAGGGCTGGAAATTTTGGCTCAGAGGGGGGAAAAGTGTGGGAAAATTAAAAGCAGGGGCGGTCAAGGAAAGTTTTGGGGTGTTTTTTGTTTAATTAAAGAGTTTCTTTTCCCCCAGAAAACTGCAATTGGTGAAGGCAAAGCTCACACTGGATCCCTGGAGTTCCTAATCCTGGAGATCCTCACTGAAGTCCTCGAGCTGGATGGAGTGGAAGAAGGATCAGCATGATGAGTAAATGATCCACAGGGGAAGGGCTGGGAGCAACCCAACTGTGTTGTGTTTTGAGAACAACCCTTTTATTCACTGAAAAATAAACGTATTCACGAGCCAGAGTTGTTCTTTTTCCAGCTCCTTCTCCCTTTCCATGGAGGTATCCCTGTGTTTGGTGGGGGGAACTTGGATCTCCCACTTGTTCCAAGTGATTTATGTCCCTCCTGGGAAGTTCAGGAATGAAAAGGCAAGGAAATCCCTCAGCAGCCTCTTAAACAACTCAATAGAGGGGACAACATCCTCTTTTTATTGTTGTTCATAAAAGTTTATGGGTTGGAACTCGTTGAGTTTGTTCCTGGAAAAAAAAAAAAAAAAAAAAAAAAAAGGCAGTGGTGTGGGGTTTTTTTTTACTGTTATTAATGTTTTGGATCTACAGCCACGAGTGGAAGAGCTCATAAAGGCATGATCCTTATCCCCTTCCCCTGCAGGGAGATGGGAATCGGGAAAGGGGAAAGGGAAGGGAAGGGAAGGGAAGGGAAGGGAAGGGAAGGGAAGGGAAGGGAAGGGAAGGGAAGGGAAGGGAAGGGAAGGGAAGGGAAGGGAAGGGAAGGGAAGGGAAGGGAAGGGAAGGGAAGGGAAGGGAAGGGAAGGGAAGGGAAGGGAAGGGAAGGGAAGGGAAGGGAAGGGAAGGGAAGGGAAGGGAAGGGAAGGGAAGGGGAAAGGGGAAAGGGGAAAGGGGAAAGGGGAAAGGGGAAAGGGGAAAGGGGAAAGGGGAAAGGGGAAAGGGAAAGGTGAAATGGAAGAGGGTCCATCTTGATGCAAGGAAAAGTGATTTCCTGAGGAATGTGGTCATGAGTCAAAACAAGTTGCCCAGTGTGGTTGTGCTGAAGCTCGTTGGAGCAAGAGGTGGGAGCAGAAGTCCCCTTGCCCTCTTCCGAGCTGAATTATCCTTGGATCCCAGGATTTGTGCCAGGGAAGCTGCTGGAATTGAGAGGACCAGTAGAAATCCACTGGGGAAATCCCTGCTCAGGGATTAAAATTCCCATTGGAACTGGATGCCCCAGGTTCATATCCACGGTCATGGCAACACATCCATTTATGTCCATTCCTCTTCTCCAATCCTCTTCTCCAGGGGGGCTGAAGGGAGGGAATGAAGGCCCCTCCATCCCCCCATCCCTGGGAGCTCTACTTTGTGCTCCCCAGATCCCAAATCCCCGGAAAGAGCAACTCTCTGCTCCCAGGAAATGCTGCAGGAGCCCGGGGAGAAGTTCACCTCTGGTACCACCAAAGGTCAGCCCAAAGGCAGCAGAAAAAGGCCTGAGAACTCGAATATCTGAGAAAATAAAACAGCTTTTGCTTCTAAACATCAGAAAAAAAAAGGGATGTATCTGATCTGCCTGCCTTCCATCTGGGCGACATTCCATAAAAGAGAGCTCGAACAAGGCAAGGAAATTAAACCCAGATTGACTTTGTGGCAACACAAGCCATAAATTGTGGGTTTTGTGGCCACTGCTTGGGCTTTATCCTGCTGCCAATTCATCTTCTCCATTGATTAAAATCTCCCCTGCTAATTCCACTTCCAAAGCCCGAGTTTATTTATCCGTAACTGAATTCCCTCCCTGGCTGATCTGTCCCCATCTCCCGGCTGAAAAGCGCGGCCCCAGGATCTGACACCCAGGTGTTTCTGGCAGGAATGTGGAGTGGGAAAAAGGGAATCAATCACATCATCCCCTCCATCCTGACTCGCTCGGGATGGGTTTTTCCTGCTGGTTTAGCCGAGTGTTGCCCCCTCACTCCACCACCACCTTCTCACCCTGATTTGAGGGGGATTTAATCCCTAACATGGCCCAGGGCATGGAATATCATCCCAGCTCCACATCTGGATGCCTGCCCACCTCAAATGTCTCCCCATTGTCCCAGGAATTCTGATGTCTCTGGGCCCAGCAGAGGATCCTCCACTGGCCTTGTCCTCCAGGGAAAACAGATCCCTGTGGCATTTTTATGCCAGTGCTGGTTGGTCCCCTTTTGTCCAGGAATTTCCAGGCTCTGAGGGCAATTCAAGCCAATTGAAAGGATGTTTTCAGCGGGCACAGGGATATTTTTTTCCCCTTGGAAAACTAAAGCCACGATCCTGGAGGTTGTAAGAGTGAAATATTCCTTTTTCTGCCTGTTTAGCCAAGTGTTGCCCCCTCACTCCATCACCACCTGCACCCTCCACCTCATCCTAATCTGAGGGGGATTTAATCCCTAACATGGCTCAGGGAATGGAATATCATCCCAGCTCCATATCTGGATGCCTTCCCACCTCAAATATCTCCCCACTGTCCCAGGAATTCTGATGTCTCTGGGCCCAGCAGAGGATCCTCCACCAGGCTTGTCCTCCAGGGAAAGCAGATCCCTGTGGCATTTTTAGGCCAGTGCTGGTTGGCTCCCTTTTGTAAAGGAATTTCCAGGCTCTGAGGGCAATTCGAGACAATTGAAAGGATGTTTTCAGCGGGTACAGGGATATTTCCTTCCCCTTGGAATACTAGTCAAGGCACAACCCCAGAGGTTGTGAGAACAAAACCTTCCCTGTGTCCCTCCACCCCTTTCTCCTCTTTTTCTGGGCTGTCAGAAGACAACCTGGGAAGGGGTAAAAGTGGCTGCCACCTTCACCCTCGAGGTTCCAAGCGTGCCACCACCTCCACCAGGGAACACAAGCCACCCCATTCCTACCCCAAAAAAACAAAAAACCTTCCAAGCGCTCCAAGACGTTTTTCCCGCCTGGGTTCTCCGATAATCTCCCCCCCACCCCCCCTTTCCCCACCCTCCTCGATACCTGGGCTCGTCCCGGTGCCTGAGAGGATTTGGAAAGGCGAGGGAAAATATAATTAGACGCGATGTTGCCCTCGGAGTCAGAGCCGGGGCCGGCTCATTGAAGGGCAGCGGTCAGCAGGGGGAGCGGAGAGGAGCCAATTTAGCGCGGCTTACGGAGCCGTTCCGGCTGATTAGGGATTTGATGAGGGAAGGGGTTTTGATTTGGGTGGCTGGAGTGACAGAAGCCTTACGGTCAGTTGAGATCTTGTTTAAGGAGGGCAAGCGGATCTGCAGTGGGGATGACAGATAGGGAGACAGGGACGAGCGGGACAAATTGGCCGGGCTCCCTCTCCCGCTTGTTGTGTCTGACCTAATCCGGCCAGGGCTGGGAAAGGCGGCCGGGAAGGGTGCCAGGAACTCCAGGGAGGGAAAACAGCGGGGATAAAGGACTAGGAGAGGCTGGAAAGGCAGGCAGACAGTGAGTTTAAGTGGAGTTTTCCCTCGGGATCGTGTCTCAGCCTCGGTCGTTCCTGGCTTCTGGCTCTGGGCTTTCATCCTGCAGCTCCCTGTGCTCCAAGGAGCAGAGCAGGGCTGGAAAAGGAAATCCAGCTCTGCATGAGGCTTCTCCAACCTCCCCCTTCCTGCCTGCTGCTCTGGGGACTTGTCCTCTGAGAATGTTGCCTGCACACACTGCTCCCAACATCACACCAGAGCGTGTGGAATAACAAAATCATGGAATCATGGGATGGTTTGAGTTGGATGAGACCATCAAGATCATTTCATTCCAACCCCCTGCCATGGGCAGGGTCACCTCCCACTAGCCCAGGATGCTCCAACCTGGCCTTGGACACTTCCAGGGATGGGGCAGCCACAGCTTCTCTGGGCAACCTGTGCCAGGGCCTCCCCACCCTCCCAGGGAAGAATTCCTTCCCAATATCCCACCTAACCCTGGGAAGCCATTCTCCCTTGTCCTGTCCCTCCATCCCTTGTCCTAAGTCCCTCTCCAGCTCTCCTGGAGCCTCTTTAGGCCCTGGAAGATGCTCTAAGGTCTCCCTAGAGCCTTCTCTTCTCCAGGCTGAACATCCCAAACTCCCTCAACTTTAATGCAGGACTTTCCCAAGGATCACATCAATCCTGGGAACTTCCACTTGGTCCTTCTCATGTTTTCCAAACAGATTAGGCCCCTTAGACCATCAGTTCCCTAATTATCCCCCTTTGGGATGCAGGTAATTCCTGATGTAACCACGTCCACGTTAGCCCCACACTCAGATCCTCCACTTTTAGGAATTCTTGAGAAATCCCAATGAATCCAGTGAAGGAACAACCCCAAAAAGTTGAGCATTAACATAAATTATCACCAAAATGAGCCCAGTCTGGGGGAAGGAGGGAGGTGGGGAGGGAATGTGCTCCCATCCTTAATCCAGGCCAGGAAGGGATGGAATTTTGGGACCTGTCAATGCCTTCTTCTTACACAAGTCTGTCATATCTGCTATTCCTTTCTCCTGGAGATGGGCAGGAGGACACAAAATGCCTCTGGAGGACACAAAATGCCTCTGGAGGACACAAATTGCCCCTCTGCAAAATGTTCACCTTGGGGTGTCAAAATTCCTCCTCCTCAAGAGTCCACCCCAAAATATCTCACCCTCACTCCCCTCTGCAGGGAAAGGAAAATAAACCTAGTCCTGTTTTCATTCCAGGGGGGGAGGGTGATGGAGAGGTTCGGACAACCCCTGGAACCTTCTGTGAGCTGTGAGGTTGGAATGGGAGCGTCGTGGATGAGGTGACACCTTCCAGGGAATGAATCCAGGGAACTGCAGTTGGAAAGAGGGAGAGATTCCCACCCCCCTTGATTCCACAGGTAAGACACAAATCCAGGAGCAGGCAGAGCTGCTGGGAATTCAGCCCCAACTGCGTTTTCCACGGCCACAAGGTGATTAAATGACTTTTCCAGCAGCTCCAGGCCATATCCAATCCCCTAAGCCCCACAGGGATGTCCTAATCACTGGGACTAGCCCTTCTCCTGAAGCATGGAAAAGGATGCTCCGGGATCCAGGCCAGGCAGGACACACCCCCAGGAGGAAAAGCACAGCCTCCAACCACCCAAAAAGCCACATCCTCGCAGTTGCTGGGGCTGTAAATCCTCCCTCCCCCAGTGCACCCAACGGGGTGGCAAAGAGGTGGAGCCTGGAAGTCACCAGGAGTTGTGGGGAAAGAAAGAAACTCCAATTTCCAGCCAGAACCCAAAGCAGGGAAACATTAAACAGGCAGAAGGGAAGGGGAAGTGAAAGCCATCCTTCTGCCTCTCGTCCTCGTGGTGTGTTTGGCTCTCAGTTCTCTTCAAAAACCCCCCTAGAAATCCCCACAATTATTTGGAGGGCAAAGCAAAGCTTGGTAAATACGATGTTTTGTTGTCAGAAATGAAGGAAGGCGTTTGCCACTCCCCCCAAAAAAAAAAAAAATGTTGGCCCTTCTTCCCCCTGCAAAGCCTGGAATCTCATTTTATATCAGCTCTGAAGTTCCTTTTCATCTGTCACCGCATCCTGAAACGAGAAGAATCGCTCTCGGTGGGGAGTTATTTCTTTGCTTCCCTTTCAGCTCAAAACAGAAAACATTTCTTTCTCCCCCCCCCCGCCCCCCACCACCTTTAATTTGAAATAAACTTAATATCATCAGGGAAAAAAACTCATCTGAAACTCCAAATAAAGCGGGGAGCTCTCACCTGGGAACTGGTGCCCACCAGCTTCCAAAGGCAGCTTCAAGACAATTAAATAACAATAAGCAGGGAGATGCCGAGCCTGGAATGCTGGAGCAGCTCTTCAAACTGTGCCACCTCCGTCTCAGATGCTTGAGAGGTGATTTATCTGATTAATTGGCTCAGGTGGGTTTCTCTCAACCCTCTGCTGGTTTTTCCAGAGCCTCCATCCCCTCAAGCCAGTGGGATAAAATCTGTTGCCTACAAAGGGCCTCTGGATAAATCCCTGCGCTCTTGCCAAGGGTTAATTTGGGGTTCAAGCCCTGCTGGGTCTGCACTTCAATCCCTCCAGGGGGTTTCACTGGAGTTATTGCAGATTATCCAAAATGAAGGCCTGGGAACACTCCCCTGGCTGTGCAAAGGAGGTGTTTGCAGACACCTTCCCTCAGAGATGATCCCTTTCCTGGAGGAACATTCCCCTACTCTCCCCAAGGTGGGTAAGCCCTGGAAATCAGTTTTGAGGGGGAAATAACGGGGAGGGAGGTGGATTGAAGCACCCCAGTCCCCCCAAAGCTGTTCCACTGTTTGCATCCACTGGAGCAGAGGGGTTTGGCTGGCACAAAGTGCCGCCTCCCAATCCGGGGCGGGCTGGCATCGCTCCAGAGCCATGATCTCATCCCTCCCTCCTTCCCAGAAGTACCCGCTGGGATTCCCAAATCACGGCTGTTTGCTGCTTCCACCCCTTCCCCTGGCAGGGTCCGTGCAGGCAGACATCCATCTCCCTTTTCCATGAGCCAGCCCTCTTCCCTGAAATATGAAAGCTCCCAAAGGGGGAGTTGTATCCAGACATCCCAGGGGTGGAATGTGCGGCTCATTCATTCCTGATCCATCCCCAACCCCCTCCCCATCCCATCACCCTGCAAGGCCCCCAACCCTCCAGGGTGCCATGGAGGGAACACCGACAGCCCAAAAAGAAGGATGGCCAGATGTGGGCCCTTTTTTTGGGGAAGAGATCCTTCAGGTCAGGACAGCTTTTGGGGTCTGTTCCCAGGTGCTGATGGATGCTGGTGGTGGGAATACCGGCACAGACACACACACAAAACCATCCTGTCCATCCTCATTTCAGATTTCCACCTGGAGCTTTAGGGAGGGATGAAAAAAAAAAAAAAAAAAAAAAAAAGGCTTTTTATCTGATTTCTATTTATTGGCAGGGAAGGAAGAGAAACCCCCTCATGGCCCCCATGCCACTGAACAGGGATGGGAGTTGCTCTTCCCTCATTTCCGAGCCCGGGAAGGTAATTACCTCCCTCACTCCGATCCCGGAGAACCCTTCAATAAACGTCTCCGTCAACTTTGAGGCCTCGTCCAATCTTGACAAATTGGAGTGGAACAAATCCTGTTTGGTTGTAATGCAGCCATTCCAAGGGAAGATGGGTTCCAGGGGAGATGGGTTCCAGGGGAGATGGGTTCCAGGGAGATGGATTCCAGGGGAGAAGGCAGGGGACGTTTCATGGATTTGGGTCTGGGGAAACTCAACCCCAAAAATGTCCCCCTGGAAGGGGAGGGAGAGGTCAGGACCCCCTTTGGATGCTAGCAGGGGTGGAGGGGGCATTCCTTAGGGAATGCCAGCTTTGGGAATACCCAAAAAGATGTTTGTCCTGAGGGTGGTTCTTATCCCCCAGGGAGGTGGGTGGTGCTTGAAGTTCCTTCCTCGAGGCATCTCCAGAGAGGTGTATTCCACCCTCCCTCTACCCCTGGAAATCCTGGGATTCATTTTTAAATCAAGGAGATGCCCAAGGGGTTGCCACCCAGCTGTTGATCCTCCCTTTTTACAGGAGAAAAAGCATCCAAGTTATCCCTCAAAATGGACCAGGGATGTGACACCGGGGCTTAGTCCCCCAGGTGGGATTTGAAGGATATCAGGAATTCCCTGGTGGATTCAGTTTTATTCCTCCTCCCCAAAAAAAAGGCCATGAATTTGGGGAAGTGGGGAAAGAAATTCTGCATTTCCACATAAACAATCTTACCCTTACAGAGGAAACTTCAAAAGGAATATCGAGGGATCGAGATTTCCAAGGAATCCAAGGGATCGGATTTTAGGGGCAGTTCCGACAGATCCTGGGACGGCAGGAATGGGATATTTGGAGTTTAGAAGAGTCCCAAAATGACACTTTAAAAGCTTCCTGCATCCAGGTATAACCCATTTGTCGGGAGATGAAGAGCAAAGAAAAGGAAATCCCAAAATGTACCACATCAGGGAAATTGATGGGAATAAGCTGGTTTAGTAAATCTATGCCGGAAAATGTATCAGCCGGGTGAGAGAGCCGGTCACACTCCCAAATTCCCCGTCCTGCTTTATCCCAAATCAAGAGATCCGTGTTTATTTTTAGATAAAAGCCACCTTTATATGTTTATAATTGCATTTTTTATATATATATATATAAATATATTTGTGTAAAATATATATTTTATACCTAGTGTATATTTTATAAAAATATTTATTTATATAATATATAATTTAATATTATATAATACAACATATTAAAATATAATATAGTATAATGTTAGTATAATATATAATATATTACAATATAATACAATACAATATAATGTAATATAACGTAAAACCTATAATTTAACATAACATAATAGATATAGTTTATTAACACAATATAACATAATATAATATATTAAAAATATATTATATATTTTACATATATCCATTACACATAATTATATATGTATTTTTATATCTACACAACATTTTTATGGAAGGCACAATCACAAAAATAGTTCTCAGGTTTTGGTTTCTTTTTTTTTTTTTTCTGCCCTTTGGAAAGTGCCGGAAATCCACCAAATCCAAAGGAACCTTCCCCATTTGACTGAAATTCCACCACACAACCACAGGGATAAAATCCATGTCCTTGCAGAAGCCATTTTTTTCCTGAAAATTTCTCTCCCCTTGACCTTTCCCGATGGAAATCTCCCACGGGAATGTGTCCCTATTTAATTAATGCAAGTGATAGCAAAAGTTGTAATTTGTTTTATCCCTTTAATGTCGGGTTTTCCAAAGGGAAAAACCAGGACAGGACACAAATCCAGGTGATTTTGAAGGAAGAGCTTTTTACACTCAGCATCGTCTGGTCAAATTTTGGCATTATTAGACCCAAACAACAAATATCATGGACATGTCCAAAAGTAGGATTGACATCCTTATTTTCCCTCTGCTGTTAGGGAGAAGGAATGTGAGCAGAAAAAACTTCCCAACTGCCAGAATTAATAATTAATTCTTCCCCATTTTTTGGTACAGGGATAATTTACAAACATTATGGCTTCTCCCTAAAAATGCCAGTTGTGGATATTTGGGAAAAAATTGAAACAGGGAAAGTGCAGAGCAATCCGTGTCCGGATTATCCCAGATTTAAGGGGTGGGTTGCGGATCTCTGGAGCTGCAGATCCTTCTGATCTTCCACTTTTCAGGGACACAGAGCGAAATTTTTCCTGTAGTACTGAAAAGTGGGAATTTTGACTATTGGGAATTTGAGTGGTTGTGGGTTTGGTTGTTTTGTTTTTTTTCAGGGAATGTTCTGCAAATTTGAGGTTATCATGGAATGGTTTGGGTTCAAAGGGAGCTTAAAGTTCATGGAATTCCAACCCCCTGCCATAGGCAGGGACACCTTCTATTATCCCAGGTTGCTCCAACCTGGACTTGGGCACTTCCAGGGATGGTGCAGCCACAGCTTCTCTGGGAAATCCATCCCAGCCCCTCCCCACCCTCCCAGCCAGGAACGCCTTCCCAATATCCCACTTAACCCTGGGAAGCCATTCCCTCTGTCCTGTCCCTCCATCCCTTGTCCCCAGTCCCTCTCCAGCTCTCCCGGAGCCCTTTCAGGCCCTGGAAGGGGCTCCAAGTTCTCCCTCTTCTCCAGGCTGGACATTCCCAACATTCCCAGCCTGGCTCCGGAGCAGAGGAGCTCCAGACCTTGGAGCATCTCCGTGGCCTCCTTAGGACTCAGGGCTTCAGGGCAGGGAAAGGCTTTCTGGAAAAGGAGGATTTGAGCATTGGGAATTAGGACACCCCATCACCAGAGCATTGGAAAAGAGGTTGGGCAGGAACTGCCACTCTGAGGGAACATAAATATGAGCCATCAGGTGTCCCATATTTCCCAGAGCTAGAGGGATACGTGGCATCCCTGTTTTCCCTCATCCGAGCAGGGAATGCAGCAGGAAGGAGTGGGGAAGGAATTGAGGGGACACCTGAGTTGGGCTGAAGTGATGGATGAGCCAGAGGGATGTGTGGAAAGTGGGAGCAGAGGCTGGGAACCCTTGAAACAAAGACCAGCACGACCCCACTCATCTCCACCTCCTGAGTCCATCAATCCACGAATCCATGGATTTGTCAGGGAGAGGGAAGGGAGCTGCGCTTCATTTCCACTCCCCGTGCTCCTGATGAGCTGCAGCCTTGCCCTTCATACTCCTCCAGTCTCAATAAACCTGGCTAATTAGCATCCTGACCACTCAATTAATTAGGCAGCGCACTTAATTATGACAAACTACACGAGTTGCTGCAGCCCCGGAGTCCAACGGACATTAACGTCGGGTTATGTTCGGGAACAATTTGATTTGAGAGGGAGTTTTATTGACCAGAAAAGACATATGATGAGATTAAAAGGATTAAGGGGAGGGGAGGGGTGGAACTCGCTCAGAGCCATTGGCTCCTCTGGAGCTGCCGGGCTGGGGGTTGGAAAGAACGTCAGGGATGGCCCAATTAGTCACTTCATCCTCGTTAAGAGCCTCGGGATAAACGGGAAGGTGTTGGGAGGGAGAGGTGGCCGAGTTACAAGAGGGTCTCAGGTAAGGTGGAGACAGAAGGTTTGGGGTTCGTGCTCTCCTGGCCAAAGGCAGAATCCGAGAGATTTTTCTGCAGTGGGAAGAGGAATGTCCACAGAGAAGCATCCCTTGGGGAAGGAAAATGCCTTTTCACCCCTTAAGGGATGAGGGAAAGGCTGGGGATGTGTCTGCCTGGAGTTTTGTAAAGCCTTTGGTGCTGGTTCCCACAATATTCCCCCAGAGAAACCAGTGGGAGCATGTCCAGAGGAGGGAACGGAGCTGGGAAAGGGGTTGGAGCAGCTGGAGCAGCTGAGGGAGCTGGGGGGGCTCAGCCTGGAGAAAAGGAGGCTCAGGGGGGACCTTCTGGCTCTGCAACTCCCTGACAGGAAAGGGGAGCTGGGAGGAGTCGGGTTCTTATCCCAGGGAACAAATGGGAACGGCCCCAAGTTGAGCCAGAGGACGTTTAGTTGGATATCAGGGAAAATTTCTTCATTGCAAGGGTTGTCCAGCCCTGGCATGGGATTCCCAGGGCAGGGGTGGAATTCCCATCCCTGGAAGTGTTTAAAAGCCATGTGGATGTGTCACTTGGGGACATGGTCAGTGGTGGCCTTGGCAGTGATGGGAATGGTTGGATTTGATGATCTCAGAGGGCTTTTCCAACCTAAACAATTCCATGATAGTTTTCCTCAGAATCAAGGAACCAAACCAAACCAAGAATAACAAAAACAAAACAAGTAAAAAAACCCACACAAATAAACAAACAAACGAAAAAACACACACATGAAAAAAGATGATTCCTCGCTGAGGGGAAAGGAAAAGACAAGATTCTCCAGGAAATCTGATCCAGCTCCTGGCATTTCCATCACAGCTTCCTTGTCACAGGTTCTCTAACTGAAAAGGTGGGAGGATCTTACATTCCTGGACCTTCTGCATCTCCCTCAAAGCTGAAAGTTAAAATTTTTGAAAGTTAAAATATTTTATTATATTTTTCTGTCCTGTAGAAACAATTTCCCTTCATCAGGAACTTCAAAATCGGGGAAGAAAATAAAGTCAGTTATTTTTAAAAGGCTTTCCTGCTTGAAAGAATATGAGGGGGTGGGGGGAATATTGATATCCATCCCTAAAAAGCAAATATAGATTCTACCCCAATTTCCAACAATTGGAATTCCATGTGATTGGAAGTGTGGAGGGATTGGGGAAGGGCAGAGAGTTCAGGCTCTTTGGATACTGGAACCCCCCCCCCCCCCACCTTAACATATTGATCCCTTGTTAAAGGGTTTATCCTTCAGCCTTCGCTGGAGGAGAATATCCCAGTTATCAAGAGTAATGGAGAAGAGGAGGAATAACCATTAATCCCAGAGAAATCCTATTTAAACACAACACAGGCCCGGTTTGGAGCGGGGTTTCAGCAGCTCACAAGGTCCACAGATCCACCTTATTCTCCCACCAAACCCACTCAGGGCAAAGATGAAAATATTGGGCATCCAACACCTGCCTAAATGACTCCTAAATTCCTGGGCTAACAAACAGCTTTCCCATTAATTCTTGCTAATATTCCTGGTTCCCACAGAGCCAGGACTGTGATTTGGGAAGGACTGGCCAGATTTGGGGTCACTGGGTGGGGAAGCCGGAGCTGTTTCTAAAATAAACATCAGATGCTGCTTCTCCCATCAGGAGTATTGTGGATTCCCCATCCCTGGGAGTGTCCAAGGCCAGGTTGGATGGGGCTTGGAGCAACCTGGGATGGTGGAAGGTGTCCCTGCCCAGGGCAGGGGGTTGGAACTGGATGATCTTTAAGGTCCCTTCCAACCCAAACCATTCCAGGATTATTAGGATGATTATTGTTACTATTTTCCATTCCTTTTCTGAACTGTTTTTATCTCAGCTCACAAATTTGTGAGTCCAATCCCCTGGTCCTGCACAGATCTTAAAGATCATCTCATTCCAACCCCTTCCACCATCCCAGGTTGCTCCAACCCGGCCTTGGGCACCTCCAGGGATGAAGAGCTGGGTCAGGACACCTCAAGCCATCCAGGCTCATTCCAGGGGGGGAGAAGACACTTGGTAGGGTTGGTCCATGCTCAGTCCCTCCAGGAAACAGCTGAACCACAGAGAACTCACTACAAAGCCCAGAAAATCCCGGTGTCAGGAATCCATCCCAATAGACAACTAATTTCCAAGCTTATTTTCCGAGATTTTAATTTCTCTTATTTACAGGAATGGAGAAAATGCTGAACTTGGAGGCAATTCCTCAGCGAGGAGGAGACACAAATCAGGGGGCAGGAGAAGGTTGATCCTCACCCCAGATCTGCAAAGACATCAGCAGGCCTACACCTATCTACAGAGTTTATCACCCACTCATCTCCCAGAGAGCAGAGCTTGGGGAGAACTTTTCCACCAGGAAAAAAAAAAAATCCCTTATAGCCAAAAAATAAAATAAAATAAAATAAAATGGGGTTTTAACGATCTGGAAGCATTTCTGAGCCGCCTTTTGATCCCATCGAGTGTTTGGGTGCTCAAGTTCCCCCCCCCCCCTAATTCCAAGAAATTAAAACCAGAATGAAAAGCATTAAAAGAGCCGTTTTCATTTTGCAGCTGGGAACGACGAGGGAAATTCGTCTTGAATTAATAAAAGAAAAAAAAAGAAAAAGACAAAATTTGCAGCCAACTCAGAGCATTTCTGACTGGCACAAAATATTGCAGCTCCCTCACAAGCAATTGTTGTGAGCCAATTGCTCAATTGGCCTCAGTCATTTTTATTTATTTATTTATTTTTTCCCAAGGAATCAATCTGGGGGAGTTCATAAAGAAACCTTCATTTCCATCCCCATCCAATTTCCAGGCTAGTGATGAACCTGATGGGTTTTTATCTGCTCTGCTTTAAGAACGTACACAGATTTTTCTGCCTGCCCAAATTTCCCTTCTGGGTCTTTGCTGCTCTCTCTGCAGCCCCAACTCCCACTGGAGGATCCCCAACTCCCACTGGATGATCCCCAACTCCCACTGGATGGTCCCCAGCTCCCACTGGATGGTCCCCAGCTCCCACTGGATGATCCCAAATGGATTTGGGTGGACTGGTTGTATCACTACCAAGAGCATCCTCTTCCAAACTTCATCCCATCTCCGGTTTCAGCTGGTCAAGGTGTTCCTGCCCATGGCAAGGGGGTTTGGAATTAGATGAGCTTTAGGGTCCCTTCCAACCCCAACCATTCCAGGATTCTATGATTATTATTATTTTCCCCTCTTTTTCTGTCCTATTGAACTTTATCTCAACTCCCCAATTCTCCCATTTTTTTCCCTAATTCTCTCCTCTTCCCACTGTTTTTTTCAGGATTGAGTGAGTGGCTGATGGGTTAAACCACTTTTGGGCCAACAGCCTAAAATCCAGGATGGACCATTTCCCAGTCCCCTCCTCCCAAGCAAGGCTATAATTCCTGGATGTACCAGGCGATAAATCAGATCATGCCATGAGGGAGCTGGGGGGGCTCAGCCTGGAGAAAAGGAGGCTCAGGAGGGACCTTCTCCTACAATTCCCTGACAGGAGGGGGGAGCCGGCTGGGATCGAGCTCTGCTCCCAGGGAACAATGACAGGACAAGAGAAAACAGCCTCAGGATGTGCCAGGGCAGGATATTTGGGAAAATTCCTTCCTGGAAAGGGCTGCCCAGCCCTGGCACAGCTGCCCAGGGCAGTGGTGGATTCACCATTCCTGGAGGGATTTAAAAACCCTGTGGATGTGGCACTTGGGGACACGGTTTAGTGGCAGCCTCGGCAGTGCTGAGGGAACAACTGGACTCAATTTTAGAGGTCTTTTCCAACCTAAATGATTTAATAATTCCATGATACATCCAAGCGGAGATCCCACTGGCAGGTGATGGGAAAAAGCACCCAGCCATGCAGGAATCCCGCTGGAGCAGGAAAACTGGGAACTGTGAGTTTGCAAAGGAGACAACACCCCGGAACAGGCACATTTGGGAACTGGCAGGAAAGGGAAGAAAGAGGGAAAGGCACAAATTGCCTCGGGGAACAAGAGGCACCAAGAAGCAATTAATTTCCCCACTGACCATTTGGGAGGGGAAAGAGGCCTGTGGGATTGTCCTCTCCCTGTCTCCCTCCTCTCCCTCCCTCCCTCCCTCTCAGACAATGAAGTGAATTAAGTTTGCCGAGTTCCGTGGGGCGTCAGCTCCAATTACTCACCCGCTGCATCATAATTACTGCAAATGGGCCATTAAAGGAAAATTATCATCAATATGATATTATCAGACAGAGGGTAAATGAATAAAGGAAAGTGCTTATTCTTCCATTGTCCTGTTAATAGAGACGTCTTTGAAATGGATAATGTGAAGGATTCCACCTCTCCCGGGGCTGTGGGATGCAGGAGGGGGATCACACCCAAATAGGAATGCAGATCTGGAGCTGGGAAGGGGATCACACCCAAACAGGGATGTAAATCTGGAGCTGGGATAGGGATCACACCCAAACAGGGATGCAGATCTGGATCTGGGATAGGGATCACACCCAAACAGGGATGCAGATCTGGATCTGGGATAGGGATCACACCCAAATAGGAATGCAGATCTGGAGCTGGGAGGGGGATCACACCCAAACAGGGATGCAGATCTGGATCTGGGAGGGGGATCACACCTAGACAGGGATGTAAATCTGGATCTGGGATAGGGATCACACCCAAACAGGGATGCAGATCTGGATCTGGGAGGGGGATCACACCCAAACAGGGATGCAAATTTGGATCTGCCGCCTTCAGCTGATTATCCAAGCAGGGTATGAGGAGCTGAGACTCTTGGGCAAGGTGTCATCTCTGCCCAGGATACCCCAAAGGATCCGATGTCACCTTCTGCACATGGAGCTTTGAACCCAATCCTGTAAAATTTTCAGGGGAGCTGAAGTTTGGTTGACGTGGTGGTGTCCGACCAAAGGTGGGACTTGATGATC
Organism: Pyrocephalus nanus; assembly: GCA_038380795.1. Lineage (NCBI taxonomy): Eukaryota > Metazoa > Chordata > Aves > Passeriformes > Tyrannidae > Pyrocephalus > Pyrocephalus nanus. The sequence goes on from CM076261.1 coordinate 95,627,182, forward strand.
TCGGAGAGCTTTTCCAACCTTAATGGTTCTGTGATCCTCCCTGTGCTCACCAGGCTGAAATTTAGCCACAAATTGCAGAAAAACATCAAGTAGTTGCAGCTCTGGGTGGGAAAAGTTGATGGTTTTGGGTGATGTTGGGCTTTGAGTGTTGAGTTCCCTCCAGGAAGGTCAAACTCCACCTTCCCAGATGAGAACTGCTTTTTTTTGGAGGCTGAGGGGACAACTGGGGGTTGGGGACAGTTCTACAGGAGCAGTGAAGGCCCAGGGTGACACCAAGTGTCCCACAGAATGAGAAAAAGGAGAAAGATGAGATCTGCAGGTCATCAGGAGATGTCCTGAATTCTCAGATCACCCAAATAAATTCTCTCTGCAAGGCACAGCCCAATTATGAAAACTAATTGGATCTGGAAGTTATTCCAGGAGAGGAAGAGCCCAGGAAAGGTGGAATCTCTTACATGGCAGGAGCAAGGATGGAGCTCCATGGGATGCATTACACCACCTCAGATCCTTGTGGGTTCTCCTAACCTTCCTCTGGAAGAGCAATTTCCAGCTCAACTGTTTCTGAATCTGGATATACGGATTTTTAAGGAAAACACACCGAACCTTTTCCAGCTTCCCAATCCCTGTGCAACCAATGGATCCAATCCCATAGCAGGTGTGTTTTCATACCCACGTCACAGAGATCTGGATAAAAGGGGTTTTGATGGGATTCCTCTGGCTAAACCTCGTGTCTCCAGTGGAGATGCCTCTGTCTCAGCCCCGCCCCCCTTTTCCCATTGACGGGGAATGAGCTGATAAAATTCACAGAGCTGAGGGAATTTTTCCACTCTTCTCAAAGCAGAAAACTCCATCTGAGTGGACAGTTTACTCTCTCAGCTTTATGGACGGCACAGATCTGAACTTCTGGGTGTCACCACCCCTCTCAGATGGATACACCTGTGGGACGACTCCCAGAACCGAAGGGATGAATCCCAGCCTTTAAGTGACTGGGAAAGGGACACTCAGGAGCTCTTCAGCTCCAGTGGAGGGACATCCAGCTGATGGAACTCCTGGGCTGCCATAACAAGGTGAGAAGCCTTTTCAGTGCCAGGAGCAGGTCAGCAGACCCCAAGACCCAATCCTTTCCTCCCAGTGCTATCATGCAGCATCTCAGAATCATCAATGTTGGAAAAGGCATCTGAGATCATCTTCAAACAACTCTAAGGTCTTGTCCTGGTTATTTACAGTCTCCTTCTCTCATTTTCTCCCAGAAACCTTTCTTTGCATCAGCAGAGATGGGGTTTGTGGTCCTAAATTATCCCAAGGCCTGCGCCGCAGCATTCGCATCCTTGCGGGAAAGAGGGGTCGGAACCACATCGGGACCCACTTGAAGGAGATGGAATCACCCTGGGACAGTCCCTGAGGATGAGTATCCCACAGTCTGCTCACTAGCGAGCTGGTGGGACACCAGGAGACGTTATCCACATCCCTAGAGCCGCGACCAGCCCCGTGGGATGACGGTGAACAAGGGAGAGGTGCCAAGAGTCACCGGCCGAGTGCCGGTGGGGTGGCAGCAAAGCCAGCCTGAGTCAGCCCCGGCTGCAGGACCAAGGAGCATCCTCACTTCAGCTGCCTGGCACACTCCCAGTGGAAAACAGGAGGAAAAGCCACTCTCAACATGCTGCTGAGGTGACCTGTTACAGCGGGGCCGTGTTTTCCCTCCTCCAGCGCGTCGGTGGCCGGACACAGCGGCCACCAGGAATCATGTCAGGCGACAAGCGAGGAGGACAAGCTTTTCCCAGGACAACCAGCCCCACTCCCTGGTTCTTCCCGCTCTCCCAAGAGCCCCCCTGCCCCGAGAAGTCCCGGGATAGGGCCCTTCCCAGAGGAGCGAGCGTCCAGCCGGAGCAGGAACGCGCCTGCGGGGCCAGGTTTGGCAAAGCTGCCTCGGTCTCAAGGGTAGAAAATAGTCAGTGAAGGGAGTAAAGAGGATCTGCTGCTATTCATTTCACAGCTGTAGTGGGATTAGTGGAACGAGGGAGCTGGGGTAAGCTGCCCCTTTTATCTCATTCAAACATGTTGCTAATTCAGCAGAGCACCGCAGCCAGGAGCAGCTCCCGGCCTAATCCACTGTATCATTCTCACCCAGCGTGAAGAAACGAGAATTTTAATCCGCTCCCCACCCCCTCCCCGCCCCCTCGGCCGCTCCAGCGGGCTCTGCCTGGTCTCACCGCTCGTGGGGACCCCACTCCGCACGTGGCGCGGCTTCTCCCGCCTCTGCGGGACGTGGCAGAGGTGGTTCCTTGGCTGCAGCTCCGTGGGATGTTGGTGGTCCCGTGGGTGGTCATGGGGACAGGAAAGCAAGAGCATCGTTGTAGCCAGGTGGGGGTCGGGCTCTGCTCCCAGGACGAGGGGACACAGCCCTGAGCTGTGCCAGGGCAGGGTTAGGTTGGACACGGGGAAGAAGTTCTTTCCAGGGAGAAGGATCAGACCTTGGGATGAGCTGCCCAGGGAGGGGGTGGAGTCCCTGTCCCTGGGGGTGCTGAAGCAGAGCGTGGACGTGGCACTCAGTGCCATGGGCTGGGTGCCAAGGTGGGGTTGGACTCGACAACCTCAGGGGTCTTTTCCAAGCCAGTTCATTCCATGCGTGTGATCGGGGGTAAAGGCACCTGGAGGGGTTTCCACTGCTCCTGGGCTGGTCCCAGGATCTTCTCCCAGGATCTTCTCCCAGGATCTTCTCCCAGGCTGAGGAAACAGCAGTGGGGAGGTGATTTCACTGGAGCAAACAGCAAAGCCCCACGAAAGGTGCCACAGGGACACAGAGTGGCCAAGCCAGGCCTCCAATTTAGAAGGAGGACAAGCCAGAAGTGACAGAAGATGCTCTGTCAGGGTCTCATCACCCCATGGCTCTCTGAAAAACAGCCCTAATTGTGCAGGGCAGGGGGGGTCACAGCTCCCCTTCCAGGCAACATCTGCTTCTCAGTGCAGCAAACTCTGGGATGTTTTCCTCCCTCTGGAAACAGTCCCTAAATCAGGTCCCACCACAAGGGGTGCTGCTTGAGATACCTCCTCCCTGGAAGCCAGGCCTTCTGCACTCCCCAAACCTTTCAGCCACGCCTTTTTTCCCAAGGAAATACTCACCCACAGCCCCATCCCGTGGTTCACCTGTGACTCTCAAAGCACTGTGAGAACCCAGCGTGGCCTGAGGTGACAAGATGACAAAAATGAGGTGGGAGAGGAGGTTCTGCCTTGCCACGGGTCACACAGCCGGACTCAGGAGGAGAACTCAGTGTTCATGTTCTGCTCCTGAAGGCCCAAAATTTTAACTGAGTGGCACCATTTCCAAACCTTGAGGAAATATTTGTGTGGATGAGCAGGGCCTTGTGCTCTGCACACACATCCAACCAGTGTGGGCCAACAGCTTGTTCCTCGGCTCTCACCAGGTCCAACCTTAAGCACAGCTTAGGAAAACCCAGCTGGGCTGGTGTAAAACCAGTGAAGAGATAGGAAGGTGACATCCCACCACTGGATCCTTCTGTGCAACAACCAGCACCTGCAAACCAGGCAGGGACAGCAAAGCCTCCACCCTTTATGAACCTCAAAGTCACCCTCAACCTCCTCAAGCATCACCAAAGTCTTAACTGTGCTTCTTGTTTCTCCAGCCAAGAGTTTGGATGTGGCCCCAGAGAGGGGTTTTTACACCCAGAGGGGTCTTTCCTCCCAGTGTAGGAGTTTTCCAGAGCTTCCCTGGATCAGGCCATGCTTGGAGCCCTCAGTCCTGAAGCCCAACACGATGTTAAAATGAGGTATAAGTCGTGCAGATCATCCCAAAAAAAAACACAACAACCAAACCTCAATGGCTCAGCGAGAAATTGGGGAGAAAAAAAACCACAAAAGAACCAAAGAAATGAGCAACACAAAGTGAAAAGATTCCCTACATTTGTGGAACCAGTAGCACTGTGGAGAGGATCAGCTTGGAGGCTTGATTTAAGAGGTTTTAGGTTCCTGCAAGAACCTCCTCTCCCTGAGGGACTTACTTATTTTGCCCAAATGTAGAGGGAAGAGCACAAGTGATTTCTGGTGGAATTAAACAAAAAATAAATAAATAGATAGATAAAATAGGGAGGGGGGGGAAAAAGCAGCATCAGCTGAATGCAGCAGTTCTGGAAACATCATCCAGTTTGTTGGAAACATCATCCAGTTTGGTGTTGAGGAAAAAACAAAAACACCGAGATCGAGTCCAACCTGTGACCCATCCCCACCTTGTCCCCCAGCCCAGAGCCCTGAGTGCCATGTCCAGTCATTCCTTGGACACCTCCAAGGATGGGGACTCCAAACCTCCCTGGAAAGCCCCTTCCAATGCTTAACAACCCTTTCCATGAAGAAATTCCTGGCGTTGTCCCACCTGAACCTCCCCTGGCACAGCTCGAGGCCAAGTCCTCTCCTCCTGTCACTTGTTGCATCCCTCGGGGGCTGATCCCAAGCAAACAGCGGGATAGTGCCATGGGATACACCCTACAGGGACATCCCCCCACCTCTCCCAGGACTTTTGGGATCGAAGCTAAAAAACTAAGATCCCAACCCCCCCCGTGCCTGGTCCGAGGCCGCTCCCCAACCACCTCCCTCCCCCCCCAAATACCCCTGAACCTCCTCCAGCCGCGCAGCAATAAAAAGGGCATTATTAACACCCCTCTGTATCTCTCCCTCCCTCCCTCCCTCCCGGTCTCCGGCGGGCGATGAAACCTCCCCATAACGATACCGCTCATCGCGCTGACGATTTAATTACACTTAAAGTCAATCAAGAGCTCCTGGAGCTGAGTGGCTGTTAAAGGATGGCAGGGGAGGGGTGGGAGGAGAGGATCGGACAAAGACCCGACAACCCCCCACCCCCGACCCGACCCAGCTGATGTGCACGACGCGCAAACACCGCAAAATCCCCACCATCCATCCGTTTTCCGTCCCTCCTCCCGCTCCCCCTTCCTCCCTCGTGCCCACCTTCCTGAGCTTCCCGGGGAGCAGCTCCATGAAAAGTCCCACAGGGAAGTGGAAGGGGAAGGAGGGGGAGCAGGGAAGGGAGGTGGAGGAGGGCTGGAAAGAGCTTTCCCTGCCCCCTTCCCCTCTTCTAGCCACCCCCCTGCCCTCGCCACCTCCACCCCCGTGTCATTGAGGGATGGCACGCGCCCGGGTTTTAATTAGGCGCGGTTAATTGGTGCAGGATAACGCTGGTCCCGCTGGTGGGAGGCGAGAGGGGCTTCAGGCTTGGCTGCCCCCAGGATCGGGGAGGGGGGAGAGGGAGAGAGGGAGGCTTTCCTTGGATGCTGCTCCCGAAGGGGGGGTGGTGGGAAGACCTGGACTGAAGGGTCAGTGGGAATTCGCTGATCCGGGAGGACAAGGGGCTTGACCCTTGCACCCCCACGCCCCGAACGAGCCTGTTTGTGCCCAAAAGGAAGACGGGGAGAGGGTCCAGACTTGGGAAAAGGGCAAGAGGGGCTGTCCCCTTGGGATCTGCTGCGACTTCCCGCTGTATTGTCCCTTGTTGGGGGGCTCAGAGCACTCCAGGGAGGAAAACATGGGGAGGAGAGGTTGTCCAGCAGCAGAAATCCAAGCGATATTCCCACGAAGTGTCAGCAGAGGGGATTGTCTCTGGTCCCTCAGCCTGAGGGACAGCGCGGAGCAGTCCCGTGTTCCCACACCTCTGCCAAAAAAAAAAAAAAAAACCCCAAACCTCTAACCTGGGAAAAATGGGGTCTTGGGGGCCCCAACCCCGCCCCTGTTCCCTGGCCTCCCAATCCTGGTAATCAATCCCTTCCTGACCTCTGGGGACACACGGGTGGAGCCCTGGAGGGTGACACTTGTCCAGCGTGGTGGCATCATCCACATGTCCTGCTGGAGAGGCCCCCCCCGCCCTCTGGGAGCCCCCCAGCCGTGTCCTCCAGCCGGGGTGGGGGCCGGGAGGAACGGTGATTTTACCAGCCTGCTTAGCATTCAAATCCAGCCTATTGACCGCACCCAGCCACATTCCCGGGGGTTTTCCCACCCCCTGGAGCAGATGATTGGGAGCTGAGTCAGGAGCTGCCCTCGGAGCCCGTCGGGGTCTCTCGGAAACGAGCGCTTTGCAAACTCCCCCAAAGGCTTGGAGACGGGGTGGGGGGGGGGGGGGGGGAATTGTTGGAGGGAGGGGTGGTCAAACATTTCTTCCGCGGCTCCAGCAGCTGTTGTAAATATTTATGAGCGCTGTCAGGGTTGCGTTTCAGGACACACGCCAAGCACTAACCGCTGGAGGTTAGCAACAAACTGCCCCCCATTGGCATATTATTGGCTAAGTGTCCATTACAGGGGCTGATTCCTTCCTCTCAGGCAGCTGGAGATGGGGGGGAGATGCTCTCACGGACAGGATATTGGAGCGGGGAGCGGCATCCCCGCGTTCCTCGCTGATGGCTCGTAAAGTCAGTCGTGCCTTAAAACCGGCCCTCCCTCCTCAATATTGAACTGCGGGCTCCGTGGGAGTGGGGAGAGGCCGTTCCCGGCTTCCCGCTGCTTCCAGGTAGTCTGTGGGCTTGGATACCCCCGGCCCGGCTCGGACAGGATCTCCAGCACCAGCCCCGATGTCGCCCATGACGTGGTGGCTTCTGGCTCGTGACGATGTTGGAGCAACATCCCACCCTCGGACATCTTCCCCCCTCTGGTTCGCTCGGTGTTTTGGGGGGGCTGGGAGCCTGGTGGGTACTAAAATCGTCACACAGAGCATTGCACTGGGTGCCCCAGCAGTTTTTGGGAAGGTTTTCCGTGCTGCTGTGCTGCTCTGAGGGTTCCTGGCACTGTTTTAGCCGAGGTCAGAAGGTGCAGTGCCCCTCGGGGTGAGTGTGGAGCCAGGATTGTATCCGTGGGCGGAGCGGGTGGGATCACAGGATCACGGGATCACAGCGTGGGTCAGGTCGGGAGGGACCACAGCAGGTCCCAAATGCCACCTCCCTGCTCCAGCAGGGCTATCCCACAGCACAGGGCATGGGATGGTGTCCAGATGGGGCTGGAATATCCCCAGGGAGGAGACTCCACACCCTGTCTGGGCAATCTGTTCAGGGTCCCTGCCTAGCCAAGAAATTCTTCCTCACATCCAGGTGGAACTTGCTGAGCATCAGTTCCTGCCCGTTCCTCCTGTCCCATTGCTGGGCCTGGTCCATCCTCTGCCCCCTCCCTGCACATGCGGATGGACCTGGATGAGGTCTCCTCTCGGTGTCTCTTCTGGAGGCTGAACAGCCCCAGCTCCCTCAGCCTGTCCTTGTCCCAGAGATGTTCCACTCCCCTCAGCATCTTTGTAGCCTCCACTGGATCCCCTCTGGAGCTCCATGTCTCTCCAGAGCTTTGTAGATGCCCCATCTGGAGATGATGAGGGATCACAGCTGGATGGTGTGAGCTGTTTGATGCCACTCTGGCTCGGGGACATCCAATAACACCAAGTCCTCGGGTGAGGGGACATCCTTGGGGCCAGGATGCCCTGGGACAACATCTCCCACTCCTTGTGGTGTGGACACAGCCTGGGGCTCCTCAGGGCAACCAGAAACCATCAAGTTTGGGGCCAGGACAGGGGTGTCCCAACAGCTGAACACCAGCAAGGGGGAGGGACAGGGAAGGTCTTGTTTGGTCACAGAAGGACCAAAACTCCTCCAGGCAACCAAGAACCTGACCCGCCACCCACAGCAGGGAAAACTGAAGCACCACAAGGAAATTCAGGGAAAGGAAGGAAGGAATTACTGCCTGTGCTCTGTGTGCAAAGCCAAGCTCAGGAGAAGGACGGGAGAGCCAGGAGCAAACGAGGGATGAGGTGGGAAAATACCTTCTGTTCTCAGGAGAAGGATTCAGACTCACAAAGGTACCACCAGAGGTGGGATGGGACCCTGGGGAGACAAGTGGAGGAACAGCCACAGCTCTGCTCTCTCTGCCCAACCCCAGCAGAAAGACAGGGAGGGAGAATTTCATTGGGAAAATATCCCCCTGGGATTGAATCCAAGAGCAGCACCACAACTCTTCTGCAACCAGGTGCAGAGTTGTCACCCTTGGTCAGAGCAGGTACATGGTTCAGGTGTCCTCCAAGGGTCCCCAAGGGTCCAAGGAGGCACATTCCCAGGAATGCTGATGGATTTTAACCTCTGCCATGAGGAACCCGCATGGAAATGCCTCCAAAGTCACTGCCTGGTGGCAGTGGAAGGAGACAGAGCGAGTGGGACTCCAGGCTTGAAGAGCTGCTCTGTTCCTTGCTATTTTTTTTGGTGCTGTTTGATAAGATCCTGGTGATGTTTCCTGTGGATTAAAAGGTCTTTGTGTAGCAAAAAGCAGCGGGTCAAAGACTCGCGTCTAAATATACACCCATAAAATTCACTGGAAACAATCACAGAAGTGATGACCCGGCACTTTCCCCTCTCTGCCTGTCAGACCTTCCTGAGCAGCGCTGAGAGGATGGATTTGAGAGGATGGTTTAATGTAGGGATGGGGCAATATGGATAAACGAAGCAGAAACGGATGGAGAGGGGATCGATGGGCTCCCCAAGCACCCCGACCACCGTCAGTGAGTTTCGGTTCTCAGTCAGACCTCAAACATCCAGGCTGCCTAAAGCTTTCCCAAAGCTTTGGAAGGGGGGGGTGGTGAAACACTGGCACAGGTTTCCCAGACAGGTGGTGGATGCCCCATGCCTGGAAACATCCAGAGTCAGGGTGGATGGGGCTCTGAGCAACCTGACCTGGCTGAAGATCTCCCTGCTCGTTGCAGGGACGGCCTTTAAAGATCCCTTCCACCCAAACTTCCAGGATTCCATCCCCATCCTGATGTGGATTTCTGTTGTGGGAAAACAGGATTGGTGCAGACAGAGCTCAGGATCTGCTCTCTCCTGGAATGGAGGGCAATTTCTCTGATTTCAAAGGGATGCTGCCATAAAATGCCTCTCGTGCAGAGCCTAATTCCAACCCACAGTCAGGAAAAGAAGCTAAAATGGCTCTTAATCCCTTAAAAGGTGTCTGAAATCCCCCCTAAAAGAGGGGAGGATCTCAGCTCCTCCAGTCCTTCCGCTCCCACTGGGCAACACAAAGCCACCACCATGGAAAACCAGGAAGGGATGAGTCTTGGATTGAGGAAGATGCCCAGGGATGGGTGACAGGCAGGACTTGGACTCTTAAACTCAGCCTAAGATGCTGCATCTTTACCAGGCCAAGCATCAGTTTTTATTTCCCAAATTAAGCTGGACCAGCCTGAAGGCTAAGGCTGAGTTATTCCTTGGTATTTTTCCGGAAGCACATCCAGGAATGTGATGGGGGGGGGGGGGGGGGGGGGGGGAGGTGATTTGAGCTCTTGCTCTCCATCCAGAGCAGATTCCTTGGAGCACTTTGAAATCCCCCCCAACTGAGCTCCAGAGCTCGACTCCATCCTGATCCCTCCCAAGAGGACAGAGGTGGGAAAGGGAGAGGGAGGCAAAAAGCTCTGGGAATGCTGGGGGAAATGCCACACACCCAGGATAAAGCACAGACCGACCACCTGTGCCCACCCAGCCCCCTCCACCACGCCCCCACTTCTTCCTCTTTGGAACATCAATCACCCCACTTGGCTTTGGTTCCATCCCAGGAAGGATTTTCAGCCGGCTTAGAGTATTCCCAGAGTTTTTCTGTTGCCACTCATCCAACCCCTTGCCCCCAGGTGCTTTTGGATGGAGGTGCAAAACAGGGATATTCCTTCCTCCCAGGGAAGGACAGGAAGAAGGAAGGGTCAGGCAGGGTTAGGGATGGTTTTCCCTATTCCCAAAGAGGCCTGGCCCAACTCCTGCACTGCTCCCAAAGCTCTTCCAAGCCCTGCAGCACCAGGGCTAAGTGCTCTGACCCTCAGCATTTATCTCCAAACACATATTGATCCTCAGCTCCCTAAAAGTGATTACACTTGACCCAAGGCTGCCCTCCCTCCACTGGCTGAGCCGGAGAGGGGGAAGAGCCCGGAAAAGCTGCAGAGGGAATTCCACAGGGGGAGATTTGTTCACAGATGAGCAGATAAAATCCACAGGGCTCTTCCCTTCGGGCGGTATGGAGGTGGGAAAAGGCTCAGCTGATGGAGCCAGGCGGTTGTTGAAGAATCACAGGGACTGGGGCTGAGGGTTTTGAGGCAGTTTTGGGGCAAAGACAGCAGGTTTTAGGCACTTTAGGTGAACTTCCAGCAGTCAGGGAGCTGGGTAAGGGAGGTGGATCAGGCTCTCAGGGACACGGAGTGTCCTGTGCAGGGCCAGGAGTTGCACTCGAGGATCCTTGTGGGTCCTTCCAGCTCAGGATGTTCCCTGTTTCCAGGATATTAATTCGGGATGTGAATGGGGAGGGATCGAGGACGTGGCTGGAGAAGACTCTGGATTGTGACAATTCCTTCCCATTAAATCCCTGGAACAGGAATCACCCTGGAAATCACAAAGTCATTTAGGATGAAAAAGAGCTCCCTTCTTGGGAGGACTCCTTGGGATCAGGAATGCTTGAATCCATTGGGTGGGAGGAGCTGGGAGAAAACAGCAAGGAAGCACAGGCCAGGATTCCACTGTGGAGTCACTTGGAATGTTGAAGGTGGTGCTGTCTCCCTCCTGCTCTTCCAAACTCATCCCCAGGATGATGATCTTGGTGTCCATCAAACCCTTTCCTGTGCACAGAGCCCAGGAGGAGACACATCTGGAAGGATATGGAACTGGGCTTCCTCGTGGCTGTAAAGCTGCCCTTGGGATTGCAATCCTATATCCTGAATGTGTGCCAGGTCCTGGGGAAAGGCTTGGAGCCAGGAACCTACCCCAGAAGCCACCAACCAGGCCAACAAGGCGTGGACCAACTTATGGACCTGCTACTGGATTGAAACCTGTTGATGGAGGTTTTTGTGCCCAAAACCATGAATTTCTCTGTCTTCTTTAGGAAGAACTGCTGGGAAAAGGGAGCAGCTTGGCTTGCAAAGCATGGAAGGTGCTCAGGGAGCTGGGACTGGGAATAAAATCTCCGGCCCTGTTGCTGGAGGGCAGCGTGGATGGGGCTGTTCCCAAGAAGCCATTCCCAAGAGGCCACGTGGGTGGAGCCAGTGGGATTCAGGGTGGCAGCTCCAAACTGGGCTGCTCCAGGCCCTCGGCTCCAGGGTCAGAGAGCAGTTTTTTGGGGGGGCTAGAAGTAGAAAAGCAAGAATGGGGTTGGATATTCCTCATCCCGGGGAAGACGAAGGATGAGAGGGGATGGAGGGACCTGGAAGGCTCAGTTGTAGCTCTGGGGGAGGTGTTGAGTCCCCAAGGGTCTCCTCTGCTCCAAGACAACCCTCAGAGGAGGACAAGGAGAGGGAAGAGGCCTTGGGTTGCCACACACTGGGGCCACCATCCCAGGGTGATGCCGGTTTGGTGGGAAAAGGGAACGGGAAGGGACTCTGAGACTCTTCCCTCCCTTCAACCTGCTTCTCTCGCCTGGATACTGTCCTGGAGCGTGAAGAAAAAACCCACCTTCAAACAGAAACTAATCCTTTTGCTGACTGCCCTGAATTAGGACCTGAAGAAAGAGCCTGGCTCAGAAGTCTGGCACTCGCCTGGAGCTCCCGAGAAAAGAGGGGGGAAACAGAGGGATGGCAGCGGAGCCGCTGGAGCCGCGGAGCTGAACTTCTCGGTGCGCTGAGTTGGGGAGGGCTTTGCTTCCAGCGCAGGAGGGTTATCAGGGGATTTGCTGCTGTTGCAAAACTTCTGCCTGGATCAAGAGGGAGGGGGCTGGGGGGGAGGGAAAGGTTTTCCAGCAGTCAGCAGAGCGCGATTTAGCATCTGCAGAGGCGAAAATGACCCTGGCGATTACACTTCCTTTAGGGGACCCGGATTGGAGATGCTGCTGCTTGGAGGGGGTGGATGGTGGGAGGGGGGAAAGGGGGGGACACAAAGGGCTGGAGAGGGGACAGCCAATGCAAAAGGCATTATTCCAGAGGGAAAAGGCTTTGCTGGTCACAGCTGTAATTAACTGTTGCCTCAGAACGGTGGATTCAGGTCTGAGGGTTGGGGGCGATGGGGAAACTCATCTCCTGCCACGGTAGAAGGAGCCAAGAGTGAGTCATTTGGGGCTCAGTTTAGCCCTGATGAAACCCTCGAATGGGAGGATCTGGGTGACCCTAAAACATGGGAAAGAGGTGGTTTAGGGGTTACCTAATTGTGACCTTCCAGGACCTGAAGGGAGCCGGTAAGAAAGATGGAGAGAAATGATTTACAAGGCTCTGGAGTAACAGGATGAGGGGAAATGGCTTCAAACTGACACAGAGGAGGCTTAGATGGCATATTGGGAAGAAATTCCTCCCTGGGAGGGTGGTGAGGACCTGAAATAGGTTTTCTAGAGAAGGTTTGGCTGCTCCATCCCTGGAAGTGTCCAAGGCCAGGTTGGAGCAACCTGGGTGAGTGGAAGGTGTCCCTTGTCAGAACAAGATGATCTTTAGGGTTGAACCAATCCCCCTTATCCAACCCAAATTATTCTATGATTCTACAAAAACCTTCAACTTATTTCACGGAGGAGGGACCTCTTCTGGAACACAGACGTGGAATTGCGAGGGAGGAAAGCACGGGACGAGGATAAAACCCTCCTGAGTGACAAGGAAAGATCTTTGCAGGAAAACATCAGCGTGTCAGGGGGCCCCTGTTGAGCACAGACAAGTCAGGGATGGTGAGGAGAAGGAAAAGGTGAAAGAAGGAAATTTCTGGTCCTGATTTCCAGGGAATCAGGATTGTCCTAAAGAGCAGAACAGGATCCCTGACGAGGCAGTCCTGTGGGGTCCAGCAACAAGAGCAGTGGGGAAATCCAAATCTGACACGTGGCTGCTCCAAGACACCCCCCAGAGCCCTCCTGGATGTGCATCTGAGCCGGATAAAACCCTCTGGGGTCGTTTCCCCGTGCTGGGGAACGGAGATGTCCATCCCTTCTGACCCGCTTGGCAAGTACATCTCAGCCTGGCGTCCCCCCCTCCCCGGGGCTGCCCTGCACCCCTGAGGGGGCAGGAGCTGGGCACGGGCCATGCCTGGGTCTCAAATGTCCCCCTCCTTGTCCTCCCCCCCTCAGGGCACCTGCCACGGGGGCTGCTCAGCCTCGTGTTAGAAGACACCCTGGCTGGCACCCAGGGCTCGACACCCGATGCGTCCCCACCTCCCACCGGGGAGACACTGAGCTCAGCCCCCACCCAACGGGCTTCCCCCGGGGGTGACCAGCCCTCCTGCAGCAGGAGACGAGCTGGAAAGCCGAGTTATCCCACCCCACCCACACCATTCCCGCCGTTCCTGGGACGAGGCTGCACATCCCTGGAAAGAAACGAAGGTTTCGGGGGGGGGGGGGGGGGGGGGCAGCCGGTTTTACCGGAGGAAATTTGGGGGGGTCTTGGAGGTGTTTTCCAAGTTTGTTTTCCAAGTTTGTTTTCCGTCTGACGTCATGGAGAGGAGATGCCATGTCTCACCCAGAGGGGGCCTCCCTGCTGGAAGGAGCATCTCCCAAATTCCTGGGGGCGCGTTTTAACCGGCACAGACTGTGCTGGGAAGCACAACAAGCCACGAGCTGCAGGGATCCGCTTACAGCACCCGAGGGGGGGACCTGGCACGGGGAGGCTCCAGCGAGGAGGAACCTTCTCCTGGAGGGACACAAAATATGTCAGAGTCCTCCAAAGCGGCCCGGCCAGAGGTCCCAGCACCCGGCTAAGGTTTCATCCTGGAGGGACAGGTGGGTCGGGGGATGGCGGCCTGGAAAAATCCCACACACCCAGAGGGGATGGGGGACCTTCCTGCAGGAGTGTGGGGGGTAAAGAGCAAGTCGGGTGTCCCCTCCTGATCCCTCTGTCTCTCCCAGTTTTGCACGGGGTCGTCACAGAATCCTTGGGGTTGGAAGGGAACTTCACTTGGAGGCTGAGTTTGAATCCCAACAGAGTTTTGGGAATGATGCAGCTCCAAAGGGTCCTTTGCTGGAGGCTGGGAGTGCTCACTTAAGGTTTGATCCATCCCAGGGATAACCTGAACTCGGGGATCAAGGGACAGTGGCAGAGCTGGAGATGGCAATGGGAGCTCCCAGGGCAGTTTGAGAGCTGCTTCTTGAGAATGGCTTCTTCTCCTGGGGGATTATGGAAGTGGTGGGTGTTTTCAGGGCTGCTTGATTGTTATTTACTTACAAAAAAAAAAAAAAAGAGATTCCAGGAGGGACTCATCCCTCCAAAAGCAGATTTCTGTGCTCATCAGGACGTCTCTGCTGCCAAAGAGGAGAACAGTCCCTGCTGGAGGGTCAATTCATCTCCTCTGGGCTTTGATGTCTGCAGGAGAGCAGATGAATCACACCTGAAAATGCCTTTTTTTCTCCCAGAAGACTCCAAGAGGAGCTGGTGGGACTTCCCAGAGGTTCTCCTGCTCCACAGATATCCCGAGAGAGGTGATGTGGACCCCACTCGTACTCAGGATTGAGACTCCAGGGGCTCATTCTGGCCCCACACCTGGACCTGGCACGAGATCTGAGGAAAATCTTCAAATCCTTCAGCAATTCCAGGCTGGGTTTGAACCCAATCACGAGCACAGAGTTCTGGGAATGATGCAGCTCCAAAGGGTCCTTTGCTGGGAGTGGGAGCTGCCACTTCCTATTGGATCCCTGAGGGCATCCCAGGGATAACTTGAACTCAGGGATTAGGGACAGTGGCAGAGCTCCCTAGAGCTGGAGAAGGGAATGGGAGTCCCTGGATAAATCTGGAACCTGCCAGGTAACCTGCTCATCACTTGGAATGCACCAAGGCTGTGGGATATGAGTCCTTTTATGGGATTTGCATCGTCTGGTGGGATCTATGAGCCAAAGTGGAATTATTTGTGCCATGGAGACTTGGCAAAGTATAAAATCCACTTGTTGTCCCATCTGACTGTTCATCCTCCTGTCTGTCCATTTATCCTTCTGCCCATCCCTCCACCCACAGGATCATCATGGAATGGTTTGGGTTGGATGAGACCTTTAAGATCATCCCATTCCAACCTCCTGCCACAGGGCAGGGACACCTCCCACTATCCCAGGTTGCTCCAAGCCCCATCCAACCTGGCCTTGGACACTTCCAGGGGTGTGGAAATGGGGCTTTGCAAGCTTCCCATCCCTTTCCCAAGCTTTTAGACCCCACTGATACCATCCCACAGCCCATCCAAAACACATCAAGGATTCATGGACAACCCTTGGATATCCCCTCCCCCAACATCCTTTGCACCCCAGGGCTGTTGTGTCAGTCCTGGAGCTCTGCCAGGAGCTGCTGCCTCATTCCCAGGGCGTGGGAAAGCCCAAAAATGGGCTGCTGATTTAGGAATGGAAGATGTGCAGGAGCATGGGATGTTATGGATACAGCCTGGGAGAGTTGGGATCATCGAGCCTGGAGAGGAAAGAACTCTAAGAAAGACCTTGGAGCCCCTTCCAGGGCCTAAAGGGGCTCCAGGAGAGCTGGGGAGGGACTTGGGACAAGGGATGGAGGGACAGGACACAGGGAATGGCTTCCCATTGCCAGAGGGCAAGGAAAGATGGGATACTGGGAAGGAATTCCTGGATCCAACGGAGCGGAGCAGATGATGGAATTCCACTGTAGGAACATTCTAAATTGTCACTATGGATGCAGCAGGTGAATCCCTGCCCTCGTGGCACAGTAGGGGATCCCTGCTGTCATTCCCATTCCCAACCAGTTCATCCCATCCTATTAAGCCCATCCCAAGCTGGACAGGCAGTGGAAGGCAAAGGTGGGAGTTGGGATGTTCCCAGAGGGGCTTTCCAAGGTTTTTCCAGCCCAAAATTACACCGGGGCTGTTCACCTTCCGGCTCTGGGAGTCAGGGGGAGGTGCTGATCCAACATTCCCAAAGGAAAGCAAGGAGGAAAGAGGAGGGAATGATCACACCCAGGTAAAGCCACCAGCACCAGTGGACACTCCAGGACACCAGAGGTGTCCTGATGGCACAGCCAGAGGTTTCCACCCCATGAGGCTGCAGGGAAATGGTGGAAATCTTGCCAGGAGTGACCCCTAAAGGCTGCGAGGCTGAAGAAACCCAAAGAGAGGGATTTTCCTAAGAAAACGAGGGATTGTTGGAGCAGAGGGAGGAGAGGGGAGGAGGCTCCTGGTCGGGATTCCTGGATGTGCCGGCGTGGGATTCATTGTGGTTCCCTTGTGTACAGGACAAGGGTGATGTTTGCTGGGACAGAGTGTGGGTTTTTAGGGAATGCAGCTGCTCCTCGTGTGCCAGAAGCCCTTTCCTTATCCCAAAGGGGACGCTCAGAGCCATCACCGATGGCAAACAGGGAACAATTCCAGCGGATGTGACCTTGAAGCTCCTCCAAGGCTGTTCCTGTGCAAAATCCTGATTCTCTGGGATTGTCTGGGATCTCCCTGGTGTTGCTGTCACAGCTGTGTAGGGGAGGAGCAGGATCCATAGGGAAGGAAAAGGATCCATAGGGAAAGAGCAGGATCCATAGTGGAGGAGCAGGATCCAGAGTGAAGGAACAGGATCCAGTTAAGGAGTAGGATCCATGGGGAAGGAATAAGACCAATGCTGAAGGAATAAGATCCAGGCTGAAGGAGTAGGATCCATAGTGAAGGAGCAGGATCTAGAGTGCAGGAACAGGATCCAGAGTTAAGGAGTAGGATCCATTGTAAAGGAACAGGATCTATAGTGGAGGAGCAGGATCCAGAGTGAAGGAAGAGGATCCACAGGGAATGAACAGGATCCATAGGGAAGGAGCAGGATCCACAGTGGAGGAAAAGGATCCATAGGGAAGGAACGGGATCCAGAGTGAAGGAGCAGGATCCAGAGTGAAGGAGCAGGATCCAGAGCAGAGGAACAGGATCCAGAGTGGAGGAGCAGGATCCATATTGAAGGATCAGGATCCATAGGGAAGAAGCAGGATCCAGAGTGAAGGAGAAGGATCCGTAGGGAAGGAGCAGGATCCAGAGTGGAGCAGCAGGATCCAAAGTGAAGGAGCAGGATCCAAAGTGAAGGAGCAGGATCCATAGGGAAGGAAAAGGATCCAGAGTGAAGGAGCAGGATTCAGAGTGGAGGAAAAGAAACCAGAGTGGAGGATCCATAGGGAAGGAGCAAGATCCAGAGTGGAGGAGAAGGATCCATAGGGAAAGAGCAGGATCCATAGTGGAGGAGCAGGATCCAAAGTGAAGAAGCAGGATCCAAAGGGAAGGAGCAGGATCCAAAGGGAAGGAGCAGGATTCAGAGTGAAGGAGCAGGATCCAGAGTGAAGGGAAAGGATCCAGAGTAGAGGAAAAGGATCCAGAGTGGAGGAGCAGGATCCAGAGTGAAGGAAGAGGATCCACAGGGAATGAACAGGGTCCATAGGGAAGGAGCAGAATCCATAGGGAAGGAGCAGGATCCAGAGTGGAGGAGCAGGATGCAAAGTGAAAGAAGAGGATCCAGCATGGAGGAGCAGGATCCATATTGGAGGAGAAGGATCCAGAGTGAAGGAGCAGGATCAATGGAGCAGGATCAATACTGAACGAGCAGAATCCAGAGTGGAGGAAAAGGATCCATAGGGAATGACCAGGATCCACAGGGAAGGGGCAGAATCCATAGGGAAGGAGCAGGATATAGAGTGAAGGAGCAGGACCTGCCCCTCGGATGTTTCCAAAGCTGCTCCCAGCTCCGTGTAACCCGAGAGGCAGTAAAATTAAAATCACTCATCACAGGACAGTGGAGGGGGCAGATTAATGAACTCCAGCCGTGACATGTGCTCCCAAAACTGTGAAGTGACAAACTCATCGCCCGGAGGCCCCAGCCGGGAGAATCCCGGGAATACACAAAGCCCAGCCAGCCGGGGGGTGCTTTGCATTCCCACTTTGGGGCAGAGTTTGCTCTTCTTTTGCTCCTCTCATCGTTCATCAAAACATCCTGTTCCTCTCTTTTCATCTGCAGGTGCTTTGTCCCACAAATTCCCCCTTTGGCCCAGCCCTCCACGATTCCTTTGGCTCCCTGATCCACAGGGGGATTGTTCGGGTTCCCTCAGGGAGGGAACAAGAATCAACCGGGTTGGAAAAGACCTCTGAGATCGTGGGGACCAACCTTTGACCCCAACCCCACCTTGTCACCCAGTGCCACATCCAGGCTCTTCTACCAGAGCGTGGGTCACCAAAAAGCCCTGCAGTGCTCAAGGCACTGCAAGAAATTCGGCAGAAAGGGGGAAAGTGGACCCAAAAAGGGAAGTTAAAGCTCAATTTTGAGAGGTCCCCATCCTGCAGGGTGAAAAGCAGCGCTTGGGAGGTTCTCTGGGGGCAGGAAGCCCCAGTGATGGGCACATCAGAACCCTAAGAGGAGTTACCACTCTGCTTTCCCACCTGAATTTGCCAGGATTAATCCCCCCTGAGAAGTCCAATCCCATTTAAAAGGGCTCAGCATTCCCTGTGGGAACGCTCTCCTCGGCTCTGCCTCTGCCAGGGACCAGCCCTGGGGGTGTCCTGGAGCCACCAGGGCTGTGTCACAGGGTCCTGGTGCTCCTGCAGGGCTCTGGCACGTGGGGAGAGCCCCTGAGTGGGATGGGGGAGCAGGAGGGTGGGGGCTGTGGATGACCAGGCACAGCTCCAGGCCCTGAGCTATTCTGGGTGTCTCCACTTCCCTCCCGCGCTCCGTTGATCAGCTTTCTCTTGGCTCTTCCCCAGTGGAGCTGCTCTTCTCCCCCTCCCAAGGTCATCCTGCCTCCAAACCATCCCTTCCCTGGCTCAGGTGTGCAGGAAGGACCCACCACTCAGATCAGCACCCCCTTGGAGCCACAGGTGCCTTCAGCCCCGGGGCATCTGCAAGGGAAAAGCCATCAAATCCTTGAAAGCTGAAAGGAACATCTGGGGGACGCCCCAGACCTCACCAGACCCGTGGGGGTGGGAAACACCCTCTGCTGTCCTCACCCCTTCCCACCCCTGCCCAGAGGAATTGGAGCAAAGCCACCAAAATTGCTGGTGGTGGTTTTTTGCCCACAGCAGCTCTGGGCACGAGGTGGGAGCCCACAAATCCCTTTGGATGCTGCTTTGGCTTCTCCTTTGCCCAAGCCATCAGGCTCCTCCTTCCATCTGGCTTCTTAAGGCTTCTTCCAAGGAGAGACAAGTGTTGGTGTCCCCACCACTCATCCCATCACTGAGGTTCATCATATCCCCCCTGCTCATGTCATCACCCACCCAAAAACCAGGGCTTGGCACCGACACTTCCACCGGAGGGTTCACACAGGTGGTGTCGTGGAGTCATGGGATCATGGAATGGTTTGGGTTGGATGAATCCGTAAAGATCATGGAATTCCAACCCCCTGCCATGGGCAGGGACATCTCCCACTGTCCCAGATTCCTCCAACCTGGCCTTGGACACTTCCAGGGATGGGGCAGCCACAGCTTCTGTAGGAAATCCATCCCAGCCCCTCTCCACCCTCCCAGGGAAGAATTCCTTCCCAATATCCCATCTAACCCCACCCTCTGGCAGTCTGAAGCCATTCCCCCTTGTCCTGGCACTCCAGGGCCTTGGAAATAGTCCCTCTCCATCTTTCCTGGAGCTCCTTCAGGTCCTGGAAGGCCACAATCAGGTCACCCCAAAGCTTTTCTTTTCCAGGCTGAACAATCCCAACTCTCCCAGCCTTTCCTCCCAGCAGAGCTGCTCCATCCCTCTGATCACCTTGGTGCCTCCTCTGGAGTTGCTCCAACAGCTCCATGTCCTTCCTGGGCTGGGAATCCCAGAGCTGGAAGCTCCACCACCATGGAATCTTCACCATCCCCGTGGTTCCTCTTCATTTGGGGACAACAAGGAGCCACTTAGGGCTGGTGCACGTGTTGTGTCAGAGCCAGAGCCTGGCAGGAGGGAGGCCCAGAGAGTTTGAGGAATAAACACTTTGGATTGAACATTTTTGGATTTATTGTTGGGAAGCAGAGCCAGAGTCGCTGTTTCCACGGGGATTTTTACCTGCCTGTGGAGTTTGGCTGTGCAGAGTCCCCTCCAGGTGGGATTATCCCATTTCTGCTGGTCTTGCAGGGGGAAAACCACCCTGGCTGCATTGTCCTGGTGGGGACAATTGGGGTCCAGATGTTTTGGGCTTGGGAGAAACTGAGTTTTAGGAAGTTACCCCATGGAAGAGCTGGGTGAGGAGGGAATGTCTCCTCATCCAGCACCACATCCCAGTGAGTCCTGATTCACACCAGGGCGTTGTGAAAGAGTGTTTTAAGATCACTTAAGACAGGTTTTAAGATCACTTAAGAGGGATTTTAGGATTCCTTAAAGAACCCCAGGCAAAGGGCTCAGCAAACCCGGGTTTAATATAAAAGCAAAAGCACAACAAAGGTGACTGGCAAGGTTCGCTCTTCCTGCTACCACCTAAAGCACACAAATGAAAAGCCAACCCCAACCAATCTAAAACCCAAATCAGCCCCCAAATCATCTTTGTGGAGCGCGGGGGAGGGCAGGGATTGAAGAGAAAAGGGTGAGAGTGTGAGAAGGAAGAAGGAAGAGCCTCCTATTGAGGTACAAGATTCAGAGCAGAACTTCTTGTTAAACTGAGCCTTGGATTTGAGCAAGAGTTCAGGTCTGACAGCACTTTATAGCTTAAATTAAACAATTTACAGAGGGTTCATGTAGGATTTGTAACAGTGACTCACAGGCCTGACTTGCTTAGAAATCTAAAATGCTTTAAGAATGAAACCCGTCCAGAGAGTGTTAAAAGGCTCCTTGTACCCCAACTTTAACCCCAAATTACTGGGGCCCAACTGTCCAAACCTGTTCTTGGAGTCAAGCCCAGGAGATCCCTGAAGTTCCCAATCAAAGGAGGTGGAAACCTTTTCCTCTCTCTCTGAGAAAGGTTCTCTGGGATTCCAGGGCCTGTGCTGAGGAGAAAAATGAGTCCAGTCATAGGGACTGGACAGGGAATTTCCTTTGGGCCAACATTGCCCTTCATCCCTCAGCACCTCAGGGTGACAGGAAGGGAGAGTGGGGGGAGAGGTTGCACTGGTGGTAAATCGTAAAAAAACTGTGGTTTTGTGGCTGCAAATGCTGAAGTCACTATTTTTAGGGGGTGGAATCACACTTGGGAAGATGCAAATTGTGGCAGGAGCAGCACTGCACGAGAGGTGCAGCTCTAAGGATGCAGGAAAGTCAGGGAGTGGGAACGTCTTTTATTAATGCATTACCCCAAAATACCCCCAAATGTACCCAAAAAGTCCCCCCAATGTACC
The DNA here is from genome assembly GCA_038380795.1 of Pyrocephalus nanus. Taxonomy (NCBI): domain Eukaryota; kingdom Metazoa; phylum Chordata; class Aves; order Passeriformes; family Tyrannidae; genus Pyrocephalus; species Pyrocephalus nanus. Next base: position 95,648,349 of record CM076261.1, read on the forward strand.
TAAAAATCCCCCCCAGCCCTTCCTCTCATTCCCACCCATAGGAAAAGCCCTTCCAGTGCAGGATTAATTAAATAGCACCAAATCCCTGGATCTTCCCCAGATAAATGTTCCAAGCTGGATGAACCTTTATTCAGGGCTCTCCACTCCCAGTCCCAAACCACTGAACCGGGAAGTTGCTCCATTCCTTTCTCCTCTGAGCCGGTCTGGGTGACGTTTCCAGGTTTTTCATGGAATCAGAGGAATGTTGTGAGGGAAACAACCTCTTGGGTATGATTGTCAGAGGTGACAGTGTTTGGGGGAGAACAGGCAAGGCCAAGTTGGGACATTGAAACAGGGCTTGTCTCCATCCCCTCAGGAATTCCCTGCTTTTCCCTGGTTAAAACCCCCCTCATCCCATTTTTCCAGAGAGGTTGGATTTGCACTGACACCAGCAGAAGCTTCTCACATCCAGCTTCCCAACAACAGGGGTGTCCAACGGGACCCCAAAAGGGTTTTGAGGACGGACAACCTGGCAAGAATCATCCCGGCTTGGATGGTTCCGGCGCCACGGGAGGAATTTGGGAAGGGGCAAAGGAATAAGCTCAGCAATGACACAGATCAAGGATGGGGCAGATGATGGATAACCAGAGGGGCACAGTTCCAACTGGGTGCAATCCTGGAACACTGGATGGAGAAAGGAATGTCGGGGAGAGGAAGAAGCAAATGGAGAGGTGGATGGATGGATGAGTGATGGATCCATGGAATTGCCAGGCAGGTGATGGATACTGGGGTGGGGGGAGGAAAGGAAGAGGGATTTGGGTGCCATGGCAGTCGTGTTTAATCTTCCTGCTGTGCCTGAAGAGCCCTTGGGTCCCCTTTAAAAAAGCCTCTCCATGAACATTCCAGGGGGGTTTTCAGGAGGCTGGGTGAGAACAGAAGAGTTTGTTCCCGATTTGCCAGGACACAAAATGATCCATAAACAAACCAGGCCTCAGTTTATCAGGATTCAAACACCCAAATCTACAGGAAGAAAAACCTCAAAACCAAAACCAAACCTGGGGAAAAAACAGCAGAAAAAAAGAAAGAAAAAAAATCATATTTAAGCATTTCCATAAACATTCCAGGGGGTTTTCAGGAGGCTGGGTGAGAACTGAAGAGTTTGTTCCCAATTTACCAGGACACAAAACGATCCATAAACAAACCAGGCCTCAGTTTATGAGGCTTTAAACACCCATGTGCAGGAAATAAACCTTAAAACCAGATCCCCAAAAATTCCCATAAACACTCTAGGGAGGTTTTCAAGAGCCTGGGTGAGGGCAAGGGAGTTTGTTCCCAATTTGCCAGGACACAAAACCATCCTTAAACAAATCAGCCTCAGTTTATGAGGTTTCCAACACCCATCTATGTTCCCAGGAAGAAAAACCTCAAATCCAAACCCCCTCAAAAAATTCCCATAAACATCCCAGAGGAGGTTTCAAGAGGCTGGGTGAGGACAGGGGAGTTTGTTCCCAATTTACCAGGACACAAAACGATCCTTAAACAAACCAAGCCCTCAGTTGCTGAAGCTTCAAACACCCGTTTGCAGGAAGAAAAAAACATCGCCCCCCAAAATTCCCATAAACACTTCAGGGAGGGTTTTAGAAGGCTCGGTGAGGACAGGGGAGTTTGTTCCCAATTTACCAGGACACAAAACGATCCTTAAACAAACCAAACCCTCAGTTTATGAAGCTTCAAACACCTGCTTGCAGGAAAAAAAAAAAACCCTGAAAACCAAACCCCGAACCTGGGGGAGAAAAAAAAAAAAAAGACAACACACCAAGTAAAAAGAATTAAAAAAAAAAAAAAAAAAAAAGACACAAAAAAGCCCCATATTTTCGAGTCAGCTGAGAAGTGACAAAGTAATTTGCTGCTGGCAGTCTATCACGGCAGTCTAATTCCCGGTGACACCATTCAGCTGCTGACTACACGAACTGTCAGAGTCAATTAGCCGGGAGCCGGCGGCGCAAAGTGTTTACGGGGGCGAAAATTCCCTCCACACGCGGCGAGGAAGTGGGAAAAGAAAAAAAAAAAAAAAAACACCTCGGCTTCGAGGGAAAGGGGGAAATTCAAGCGGGAGGAAGAAATTCTCCGGGAGGATTTTGGGGAAGCACGGGAAGGGGAGAAGAGGGTCGTTGGTTGAGGCGGTTTGTAATTTTTGTAATGCTGTTAATAGTTATGTTTGTTATTATTATAAATAGTAGAATTGTGTAGTATATGAAATTATGATTAGGAAAATATAGGACTATAATAGGTATTATAATTATAAATATTAGAGGTATATATTAGAAATCATTATATTGGGATTATAATATTATAGAATTAGAGTGGTTATTATAATTATAAATATGAGTAATATATTATATATAATTATATTGTAATTTTAACAATATATAATATCTTAATATATATATTATTGGTATATTATTAATATATTATACTAATATATATTACATATTAATATATATTAGTATATATTGTGTGTTATACACATAGTTATAATATAACATATTATTGTAATATGCAATATATTATTAAATGTAATATATATTATATATTATAATATAATCATATATTATATATTCTATTTTTATATATTATAGATATAATTATATACTATATATAATATATTACATTATATAATATAAAATATATATCTATAATATAAATAATATTAGTATATAATACATTATGTATTATATGTATTGATATTATAATTATAATATAATAATAATATATTTGGACATTGCCTCCTTGAGCACACCCAGCCCCAAATCCCTCCCATCATCCCACCCTCAGATCGGCCTCCCAAATTTGGAGGTCCCAAAACAACCACTCTCTTCATCCTGATCCTCCTCCTCCTCCTCCTCCTCACCTTCTTGGAGTAGCTTTGACTTCTTCTGACTCCTTTTGCCTTGGTTACATCAAGCACAGCCCCTCTTGTTACCTCTTTTTCTAAATACATTTCCTACAGATCAGGTGTTTTTTCCCCCTTGCTCCAACCTTTTCCCCTGGGAATTCTCCACGAGGAATTATTAAACGATGTTTTGGGGAATCTCGTGCATGGCCCAAAGTGCTGTAGTAAAAGAGCTGCAATAAAATCTCGATAAGACAGATTTTTAAGGGGTCACTTGAACGCTCAGAGATGTCTCAGTGGTGCCCTGAGATGGCAGCAAGGCCTGGAGGGCGGTGGGAGGTGGGGAGGGAAGGCAGCAGGACCAGGAGAGGTGGCACACGGGACGTTGTGGCCGGTTGGAAGAGCCAACGGAGCTCTGGGATTTTCCCTTCCCTGCAAAAAGGGGTTTGGAGAGGCAAGGAATGGGCAGGCCCAGCTCCAGCCTGGTGTGGATTCACCAAAGGACGCTTAGAAGTGGAATAATCCACCTTTCCTGCCTTCAGGACCACATGGAGCTGCGTGGACACCGTCCCCAGGCCACCCTCAACAGCCTTCAGGAGAAGAATTCCGAGCAGATGGAGGACAGTGGTGCAATTCCCTGAAGTCAGGATCCATATGGGAGCAGGGCGAAACAGGAAAATGAATCCCAGAGCGCAGGCCTGGATGAGGAAAACATTGAGACTGTGTAGAAATGGATCTTCAGCCCACAAGCAACGAGGCACAGAGGGGCACCAAGAAGCTTCCAACAGCAGAAGGATGTGGAGCTGCTGGATGAGTCCAGAGGAGACCATGGAGATGCTCCAAGGGCTGGAGCTCCTCTGCTCTGGAGCCAGGCTGGGAGAGATGGGGGGGGGGGGGGGGGTTCACCTGGAGAAGAGAAGGATCCAAAGAGACCTGGAATTCCACGCCCCTGCCATGGGCAGGGACACCTCCCACTGTCCCAGCTTGCTCCAAGCTACCCTTGGACACTTCCAGGGGTGGGGCAGCCACAACTTCTCTGGAAATTTCCTCTCAGCCCCTCCCCACCCTCAAAGGGAAGAATTCCTTCCCAATATCTCATCTCTTCCTGCCCTCTGGCAGTGGGAAGCCATTCCCTGTGTCCTGTCCCTCCATCCCTTGTCCCTAGTCCCTCTCCAGCTCTCCTGGAGCCCCTTTAGGCTCTGGAAGGGGCTCTCAGGTCTCTCTGGATCCTTCTCTTCTCCAGGTGAACATTCCCAGCTCTCCCAGCCTGTCTCCAGAGCAGAGGAACTCCAGCCCTTGGAGCATCTCCGTGGCCTCCTCTGGACTCATCCAGCAGCTCCACGTCCCTGTGCTGAGGATCCCAGAGCTAGAGACTCTTGAAGATCCCTTGCAACCCAAACCATTCCATGTTTTTATGATTCTCAGCTGCTTCTGCTTCACAGAAAGAGTGGTCATGCATTGGAATGGGATGCCCAGGGAAGTTTGGAGTCCCATCCCTGGAGGTGTCCAAGGAACGACCGGACTTTCCACTCAGTGCTCAGGGCTGGGTGACAAGATGACCACAGCTTGGACTTGATTATCTTTTGGATGTCTTTTCCAACATAAATCCTTCCATGGTCTGCTTTCCACCTAAATCCTCCATCCTATAGGTCTGTTCCAACCTGAACCATCCCGTGATTCTGTGACTTCAGACCGGCTGGGCCCAAAAATCCAATCAACAGACCTTGTTTGAGGCTCGATAATCAAAAGGCTCCTCACTCTGCCTCATTTTTTATCTGAAAAAAAAACAAAGTACAGAACAACACAAACTTGTCTGTGCCATTCAACATCCTTTCCTTCGGCATCAAAGCAAAACAGGGGTTTTTTGGAGGTTTCATCATTGATGCACAAAAATTAAGGGGTGTTTTTTTCTGGTGCGGAGATTTTCCTTCCCCCCTTTTCATAATTGTTTTTTTTCCCTCCCTTTCCTCCTTCTTCCCTGATGGAGAAAAAATTTAAAAAAAAAAAAAAAAAAAAAAAAAAAGGAAGGAGGAAGATTGGTTTGGGGTTTTTTTAAGGGGAAAAGAAATCAAAATGAAACCCCAAGGACAGGTACAAAGACGATACCCGGCAGTAAATGTGGTCAAAAGGCACAGTTGCTTTTTTTCTTTTGATATTTTGTACAGAAATTCTCCCCTTTTTCTGCAGCAGAACCCAAACCCAGGAGCATCTCTGGCTGCTGCTGAGATGATCTCTCAAAGCAGGTCCTGGCTGGTGTGCTTTGGACATAAAATCATGGAATGGGTTGGGTTGGAAGGGACCTGAAAGATCATCCCATTCCAACCCCCTGCCCTGGGCACGGACATCTCCCACTAGCCCAGATTGCTCCAACCTGGCCTTGGACACTTCCAGGGATGGAGCAGCCACAGCTTCTCTGGGCAACCTGTGCCAGGGTCTCATCTCCATCCCAGGCAAGAATTCCTTCCCAATATCCCATCTAACCCTGCCCTCTGGCAGTTCGAAGCCATTCCCCCTCATCCTGTCATTCCAGGTCTTTCTCCACCTTTTTTGTAACTCCTGTGGAAAGCCACAGTCAGGTCACCCCAAAGCTTCTCTCCTCCAGGCTGAACAATCCCACCTCTCCCAGCCTTTGCTCCCAGCAGAGCTGCTCCATCCCTCTGATCACGGGAGTTGTTCCAACAGCTCCATGTCCTTCCTGGGCTGGGAATCCCAGAGCTGGATGCAGGACTCCAGTTGGGATCTCCCCAGAGAGGAGCAGAGAGACAGAACCCCCTCAGCAGCAGATCCTGCTGCTGTGTCACCTCAGGGAACGTGTCCCTTGGACGGTGCCAATGCATCAGAATTTTGGCAAAAGTTTTCTGATTCGGGGCCACAAAACCCTTCCTTCCTCTCCCTGGTGGTGATTAACAAATGTCACCCTTTTATTTTGTTCTATCCACCCCGAGAAATTCAAAGCCGGAGCCCAAAATCTGTGTGAAGCTGCAGCTGAGTCATCCCGGAGCTGTGGGAACCTTTGGGAACGTGACATCACGGCAGATGGGCTTTGTACAACTTATCTGAAAGAGCAAACTGCAACTGGCTGAGGGATCCTGGTTGTTAATGAAAGGGGGTAATTAAGGAAGCAGCACTTTCATCACTGTCCCCTCAGCCTTTTAGGATCCTGCTGGATGTGACACGACCCTGCCCAGCCAGGGGTGGGCTCAAGGGAAAGGTCAGATGACCAAAAACACTGAGCTTATGGAATTCTGGAATATATTATAGAATACCCTGAGCTGGATCCCACAAGGATCATTGAGTCCGGTTCCTGCACAGGACAACCCCAAGAATGCCACTGTCCAAATGCTCCTTGAGCTCTGGCAGCCTTGGTGCTGTGACCACCTCCCCGGGGGACCTTTTCCAGTGTCCAACCACCCATCCTCTGGGTGAAGAACCTCATGTCCAGCCTAAACCCACCCTGACACAGCTTAAGAGTTAGGCCAGAGATCCCCCATCAGAGCTGTGGGTGCTTTTCCCCTACAGCTGTTTGGTTCCACCTGAACCCAAATCGACGCCATTCACACGGAATTTTTGGCGATGAGGCGGGTGAATAAAGGGACTGATAAATTTTGGATGAGGTCCCCAAGGACAAGGGAGTCACCACAGCCCAGCTGTTGGATGGGAAGATACCCCATTGCAGTAACTCCACCGGGAGTCAGAGACCAGCACATTGTGATTAAGGCTCTGATTCGAGGTGTCCTACAAACCCGGGGTAGATGTTGGTGCCAACCCATCTCGCTCCCAGTGAAGAGTTTGGCACCTAAAGCCAAGCAAAGATCCACCCTAGACACCTCTGTGTCCTCACCTTGGCTCTGACTCCATGCAGGAACACTCCAGCAGGTCCAGATGGTCACCAAAATCCACTTTTTGGCCCTGGGTTCAGGGGCTGGGACACGTAAAAGAGAAAAGCAGGGACTGTTTGCAGTTGGAACAACAGGACAAGATTCACGTCATAAACCCACCCCAGTGAAGAAAATGATACATTCCATTCATGGAAACCCTTCAAGGAGAACCAAAGGGCTCCTGGTGATGACCCTCTCATCATTCTGCTTGGGGACAGGGTGTCCAGGTGTCACACAGAGGAGCTGAGTCCATGGGAGTTGTGATTCCCAAAGCAGGGATGGCTTTGGATGTGCTGAAGCTTAAACCAGTTGGGCCCTGGCAACTGGGTGAGGAGAGGATGGAGCAGCCTGGAGAAGAGAAGGTTCCAGAAAGACCTTGGAGCCCCTTCCAGGGCCTAAAGAGGCTGCAGGAGAGACTTTGGACAAAAGCTGGAGTGCCAGGATAAGGGGGAATGGCTTCCCACTGCCAGAGGGCAGGGTTAGATGGGATATTGGGAAGGAATTCTTCCCTGGGAGGATGGTGAGGGACTGGGCTGGAATTCCCAGAGAAGCTGTGGCTGCCCCATCCCTGGAATTGTCTAAGGGCAGGTTGAATAGGGCTTGGAGCCCTGAGATAGTGGGAGGTGTCCCTGCCCTGTGGCAGGAGGTTGGAATGGGATGATCTTTAAGGTCCCTTCCAATCCAAACCATTCCATGATGATCCTGTGGGTGGATGGATGGACAGAAGGATAAATGGACAGACAGGAGGATGAACAGTCAGATGGGACAACAAGTGGATTTTATCCTTTGCCAAGTCTCCATGGCACAAATAATTCCACTTTGGCTTGTAGATCCTACCAGACAACACAAATCCCATAAAAGGGCTCGTATCCCACAGCCTTGGTGCATTCCCAGTGGTGACCAGGTTACCTGGCAGGTTTCAGATTTATCCAGGGACTCCCATTCCCTTCTCCAGCTCTAGGGAGCTCTGCCACTGTCCCTAATCCCTGAGTTCAAGTTATCCCTGGGATGCCCTCAGGGATCCAATAGGAAGTGGCAGCTCCCACTCCCAGCAAAGGACCCTTTGGAGCTGCATCATTCCCAAAACTCTGTGCTCGTGATTGGGTTCAAACCCAGCCTGGAATTGCTGAAGGATTTGAAGATCTTGCCCAAATCTCGTGCCAGATCCAGGTGTGGGGCCGGAATGAGCCCCTGGTGTCGCAATCCTGAGTACGAGTGGGGTCCACTTCACCTCTGCCAGGATATCTGTGGAGCAGGAGAACCTCTGGGAAGTCCCACCAGCTCCTCTTGGAGTCTTTTGGGAGAAAAAAGGCATTTTCAGGCGTGATTCATCTGCTCTCCTGCAGACATCAAAGCCCAGAGGAGATGAATTGACCCTCCAGCAGGGACTGTTCTCCTCTTTGGCAGCAGAGACGTCCTGATGAGCACAGAAATCTGCTCTTGGAGGGATGAGTCCCTCCTGGAATCTCTTTTTTTTTTTAATTAAATAACAATCAAACGGCACTGAAGAAGCCATTAAATCCCAATTAAATTTCACTTCATTCCCTGCTCACACACAACTTTTCTCCACCCTGTGGAAAGCTCAGCTCCAGGGGAGGTCCTGCCACGTCCCCTCTTTCCCACCAGGTGTTCCCGTGGGCAAGAAATGTTCCCAGACCCGTGGCAGAGGGATTAAAACCCAAACCTACGACATTAATCAAAACACCTTCCTAGATCTGCATCAAAACCCCAAGCAGCACCTGAATTCCCACCTCCCCTGATCCCAAGCTGAGAGCACCACCAAAATCCCACCTCCCAGTCCGGGAGTGGTGCTCGCCCCGCCGGGAGGCAGGAGATAATGCTTCCCAAATTATTCACGGGGTAGGAGCCGGGGAAAAAAGGAGGTAGGAGGGAGGGAGGGAGGGAGAAAGGGAAAGAGAGGGAGAAGGAAAAAAAAAAACCGCACACGACAAGCTTGTCAGTTGACTTCTTAAGCAAAAGCCAGCAAACCGTGCAGTCAGGCACCGGCTTTCTCCCAATTAAATTTAACAAGTGACGCCCCTGAATCTTTCATGAGCGTTCAGAAATTTTAGCCCATCTGTCTTTTGTCGAGTCTCTCTCTCTTCTTCCCGCTTTTTCAAGCGCCGCGATCCTCGGAGCCGTCAATCCCCTCCTCCTCCTCCTCCTCCTCCTCCTCCGCCTTTTGTCCCAATCCCGACGGCACCCGGGGATGGGGAGAGCAGGGAGGGGGAGACTTTAAACCTCTGGTGGGGAAGATGGTCACAAAACCGGGTAGGATTCGGGCCAAAAAAAAAAAAAAAAAAAAAAAAAAAAAAAAAAAAAAAAAAAAGGAGCCTGCGGGCCTGGCACGATGATTGCCCGACTTCCCCGGGGGAGGCATCGCTGCATCCCCCGCTCCCTCCCGCGTGATCCGTTGTCACTTTAATTATCTGTCGGCCCCGCGACGTTGCCGGCAGGTTCCCCAACCTGAGCGAGGCTTCAGAGTTGGCTCCCGGGTCTCGGAGTGTTTGCGGCTGCTTTCAATTAAAGCTCGGAGGGAAAGCTGAAATGGGGAGGCTCGTGGGGACGAGCGCTGACACGGGGGAAGGGAGGGGAGGGAGGGGGGGATGGCATCGGCCTCGCCACGGAGGGGTGGCGAGGATGTGAAAAAACGGTTGGTGGGAAGCCCGCGGGACATCCCCACGGTGGGGTTTGGGGAGGAAATTCGGCGTTGGTGACATCAAGGTGGTTTTTTGTAGGGTTGAAAGGCCACGTGTGGTCCCCTCCCGTCCCGCTGCTTCAGCCCCAGGAGCTGCTCGAGGCCGGGTTAATGGGATTTGGAGGGGGACGCGGGGAGTCCTCTGTGGCTTCGTCCTGGCCTCGCCTCGCCCTCATTCCCTGCAGAGGGATCAGAGAATCCTGGAACGGTTTGGGTCTGGAAGGACCTTAAAGACCATCTCTTTCCAGTCCAACCCCCCCCTGCCGCGGGGTGCGGGAAGGGGTGAATGCCGTGCAAGCCGCTGATGGGAGCAGGATCCGAACAGGGATGTGGAATGTGCCTCCGGGGCTTTGGGACCACGGGCAGGTTGTATCCACAGCTTCCCACTGGGTTCGGGTCTCCTCCTGCTTTTCCAAGGTCCTCACACCAGCGATTTGGTCAGGGATTGCTGCCCTGGTCACACGTGGAGTGGCAGCACCTGCCCATCCCAGCGGAATCCGTGCCCTGTCGGCGCCCCGCGCGGGCACAGAAGGGGCAGGTCCTTGTCACCAGCAGGCAGCTTTCCAAGCGTTTTACAATTTAAATTGGATTGCAACACCGCTGATTGTTCACAGCCTAAATACACCTTGGTTATTTCGGGAGCGTGTTTTTTATTGCCAGGCTCTAATGACTCCGAGGGTGAAGCTTTCGCGGATGGTTTTTGGTCGGGATGTTTTTTCCAGGAGCTGTTGGGACCAGAGGAGGGGGGTGGGTTTTGTACTCATTCTCCTGTGAACGTGGGGCATTTGGGCAGGTGGAAGGAGGTGTGATGGGAAGAGTTTTTCCACCAGTGGAGAGCTTTCTGCCAGCTCTGCTGAGCTCTGGCGTTGACGAGCAATAAATTCCTTCCCAGACATAGGAATATCTCCAATGTAGGGGAAAATGTGGGGAGCCCATGTCCAACAATCCTCTTCCTGCTCCTTTGCACAGCTCTTCAAGCCCTCCAGCAGACCCAGCACCCACCGTGGACCCACCAGTGGCCTCCCAGTTTCTTTCCCTCCCCTCTAGCAAAGAACCCTCATCCCAATCTCCCCTCCAGCTCTCAACCCCCCAGTTCTTCTGAACCCTCCCAGCCCTGTTCTCTGCCCTCCACTTTGACACACTCTCTGCATCCCAATCCCTCAGTGGATCCTATTTATTGTCTGCCTGGAAGTAAATACACAAATACCTCCAGTGTCCCACAAGGAAAGGGATATCCCTGGCTCCCAGCTCGTGGACAGCTCGGGAAAGGTGCTGCCAGCCTGGGGAAGATGAGACACGAAATCACCTTCTGTGTTTCAGCAGGGGGAATTTCTGAGCCAGGACAATCCCCCTGGGACACCATTTCCCTTTGTCTGCATCCTACCCTGTTTTTCCTGCCTCTTTTCCCACCCTGGGGAGGCTGCCAGGACCCAAAGGCATCATCCCTTGCAGGTAGACAGGGACCTGCAGGGACCTGGGCAAGACAGGCAGATGGGAAAGGCAGATGGAAGAAAGGTCTCCCGTACCTGGAGGGCAGAAATCCCCCAGGAAAAAGGGGATGATTAGGCTGCACTAACTAGAAGGCAGAGATTTCACAGAGTTTCATCCCTGGCAGGGAGACAGTTCTGGGCTCTGCTGCTGCTCCCACAGGACTCCCGTGAAATCCCCACAACAGCAGCATTTCCATCCCAGCCCCCTCCAGGGGACAATCCCGCCGGCCCTCCCGGGGACGGAGCCGATGATCTGATGGGTCTTTTAGCATCTGCCAGCTCTCAGTTTCTCCCCCTCAAAGCATTCCGAGCCCAGGCTCTGGCTCCGAGTCCCATCCCAAGCCAGCAGCACTCGGGGCTCCTTTTCCCCAAGTGGTGGAGAAGGCAAAATCCAGCCTTTGAGTGAGGTGGGGGACCGAGAATTTTCCCCGAGCTCAGCTTGTTTCGTTCCGTCCCAGGGAGTTTCTCACAACTTCCTCTGCTCTGCCTGTTGCCACCAGCACTTGCTGCTCCAGATATTCCCTAGGATTGCATGGACTCAGCCCTTTCTGCCTCAAATCCATCGTTTTGGAGTCATTTGTGGGGCCAAGCAAAGTCCTGGAGCCCCTTTTTGCTCTGCTGGGATGGAGGAACCAGCTCTGGCTAAACCAGATCTTTTATCCTTTGCCCCCCCCCCCCAAGTTTTGACTTACTCACCTCCTCAGCCCCTCTCCTCATTCCCTCTCATCCCTGGATCATGGAAAGGCAGCTATTCCAGGTCTGGATCGTTGGGATGACTCTGAAGGTTGTGATACCACAGTGAGCTGGATGCAAACGGAGCTCAGCTCCACTCAGGATTTCTTTCTTTCTCCTTTCCATGATCCATCCCTAAGGCTCCACCACTCACCAGTGCTGGAAGTGGAATCCCAGGCTAAATGTGCCATCTTTTTAGGGATAACATCGCTGGAATTACAGTCTGAGGACATTTGACCTCCAAATTTCAAGGAAGAGCTGATATCTTTAGGGTCAGCTGAGAAATGTGGGCAAGCTCCCTGGAACATCCTCCCTCCCAGTTCCTGGGAGCAGGACAAAGAGCAGCAAGGCAGGCCAGGATAAGGACATGGGAATTTCAAGTCCAGGCAGCTCTTTAGTCCCCAAAAATGTTGCTTTCTTTCTATCCCTGCTGGAAAGAAATCCATCTCCCCAACCCACCCCCAGCACATCCCCTCCAGGGCCTCTGGAAGTGCTTGTGGGGAGACTCATCAGGGAACTGGTCAAGCTTAAAATGATACGGGGAGGGGGAAAAAAACGGGAATTTTCAGCCAGAAAAATGCAAAGGACTTTGGAGGAGCTCTGGGAGGAGCTGGAGGTCTTGGAGAACACCCAACAAGGAGCAGAAAACCCCTTCCCAAGTGGTTGCTGTCGTTGACACCCCTTGGATCCACGGCAACAGTTTCCTCACCTCCCTCTGGAAAAAGACTTTATCCACCAATAATTCATGTTTTCCTGAGTCTGTTCTTCAGGATATCTCCAGGGAGATGAACTCACGGAATTGGGGAGCCATGAAGGTCTGGAGCAGCTCCTATGGATATAGGCTGGGAGAGCTGGGAATGTGCAGCCTGGAGAAGGGAAGGATCCAGGGAGACCTGACAGCCCCTTCCAGGGCCTAAAGGGGTTCCAGGAGAGCTGGAGAGGGACTGGGGACAAGGGATGGAGGGACAGGACACAGGGAATGTCTTCCCACTGCCAGAGGGAAGGGTTAGATGTGATATTGGGAAGGAATTGTTGGCTAGGAGGGTGGGAGGGACTGGAATGGAATTCCCAGAGAAGCTGTGGCTGCTCCATCCCTGGAAGTGTCCCAGGCCAGCTTGGAGCAACCTGAGCTAGTGGGAGGTGTCCCTGCCCGTGGCAGGGGTTTGGAATTCCATTATTTTTGTGATCCCTTCCAATACAAACCATTCCATGATTCCATGCCAAGCTGGGCTTCCATCTCCACCTCTGCTGCCAAACTCGAGGGGGTCACAGAGAAACCTCCTCCTTTCTGCCCCGGCAGGACTTGTGTCCATCGTGTCTTCATCAGCTCTGCTTCCCACGCTGCTTCCAAACCTCCTCCTTCCCTCTTTCCTCATCCCTGTGTGTCCAAAACGCTCTCAGCAGCTGCTCCAAGTGAGGCAAACGAGGTCAACCCGTGAGAGGGACACGTGGGAATTCCCTGGGAGACAGGGAGAGGAAGAGAAGAGGCTGGAATGGAGAGGAGCAGCCTGGTGATCCCTTCGCCGAGGAAACAAAGGAGTGAAGGCTTTGAAAACCTTGGAATCCTTTTTTTACCCCCCAGGGGGGTGGGAGCAGAGCCCAGGGCTGAGGCTGCACCTCCGTCCAGATTATTTCAGAAGGAAAAAAAAAGCAAAGCAGGAGGAGCTTGGAACGCTCCAGTCCGGTGGCTAAAGGAGCTGTGAAGCATTAAGAGCTTTGTCTTGATTAATTCTTTATTATTTTCTTCTCCAGCCACAGCCAAGGGGGGAGCTGAGGCCACTCCAGTGCCGAGGAGGCCAACAAAGCCCTGGAGCCCTTGGGATGTTCACGTGGAGGGAACATCTCCAGCAGTTTGGGCATCATTTCCCTCCTCCTCCTCCTCCTCCTCCTCCTCCTCCTCCTCCTCCTCCTCCTCCTCCTCCTCCTCCTCCTCCTCCTCCTCCTCCTCCTCCTCCTCCTCCTCCTCCTCCTCCTCCTCTTCCTCCTCCTCCTCCTCCTCCTCCTCCTCCTCCTCTCTCTGCCTCTGCTTGTATTGCCAGCGGGGATTGTTCTTCCCAATATCCCATTTAAAGCTCCCATTTTTCAGTTTGAAGCCATTCCCTGTGTCCTGCCCCTCCATCCCTTGTCCCAAGTCCCTCTCTCCAGCTCTCCTGGAGTCCCTTCAGGCCCTGGGAGTGGCTCTGAGGATTTCCCGGAGCATTCCCTTCTCCAGGCTGGACACTCCCAGCATTCCCAGCCTGACTCCAGCCCTCGGAGCATCCCCGTGGTCTCCTCTGAACTTTTTTCCCGTGGAAGTTTGAGGTTCCCTCGGGAGCCAAACGGCTCCTTTTTGAGGTGGAGATGCTTTTAATCCACGTGATGCTTTTTTCTCTGGAACTCTGGAGCAGAACCACACGATGAACCCACGTCTGGTGCTGCCTGTCCTTGTTCCCAGACTCTTCCCACCCTGGAAAGATTCCCGAAGGAATCAAGAGGGGAGAGGGCGGTAGAGGAACTCACTGTGATGGAAAACGGGCCTTGGGAAAGGCTGCGCGGGCGGAGCTGCCCCGGACACGCCGCGATCATTGACGAGTCATTGACGGCAAGGCCTGGCTGGAGGAACCGGGACAAGCACGGACTGGACCTGCCTGGACAATTGTCCCGGGTGGAGCCTGGCCAGGTTTTCTTCTCTATTTTTTTTTCTATAGTTTTTTTCTACTTTATTTTCCTTTTCTATTTTTTCTTTTTTATTTTTTATTTTTTTTTTCTATTCTACTTTTTCTATTTTTTCTTATTTTTTTCTCTTCTATATTTTTCCTTTTTCATTTTTCTTTCTATTTTTTCCTTTTCTATTTATTTTCTTTTCTATATTTTTCCTTTTCTTTTATTTTCTTTTCTATTTTTTAATTTTCTATTTTTTTCCTTTCTATTTTTCTGGTTTATATTTTCTTTTCTATTTTTTCTTCTTCTATTTTTTCTTTCCTTTTTTTTCTTTTCTATTTTTCTTTTTTTATTTTTTCCTTTTAATTTTTTCTTTTCCATTTTTCTCTTTTATATTTTCTTTTCCATTTTTCTCTTTTATATTTTCTTTTCCATTTCTCTTCTATTTTTCTTTTCTATTTTTTCTTTTCTATTTTCTTTTCTATTTTTCTTTTCTATTTTTCTTTCCTATTTTTCTTTTTTATTTTTTCACTTTTTTCTTTTCTTTATTCTTTTCTATTTTTCCCTTTTTCCCCTTTTTTTCCTTTTTTTCCTTTTTCTTCCTTTTTTTCTTAAATATTTTCACAAGCATTTAAATTTTTCGTTTTTTTTTTTTCTGCCCAAGTGAATTTAACACCTGAATGACAACCCTGATGGCTCTTCAGCTCCACACCCACCAAGACTCCTCACTCAGAGGAGTCACTTTTAAACCCATCAGCAAATATTCCAATCATAATTATCCCCCCCACCTCTGTTTTCCTCCCAATCCGATCTAGAAAACCCTAAAAAAAATGGATATTTTCACTAAAGAGGCCTTGGGATTAATCTCACATCACTTTATTTCTTCATCACATCAGCAATTCTGCCTCGTCCTGCACTTTCTGGAGTTCTTTTTCTTGCCATTCCCTGGAAGCTGGGCTGGTTATCCAGGGATTGTGCCGAAGGAAAACGCGACATCGAGGCCGGTGCTTCGAGTTCCCCCCGCTCAGCCCGGTTTGAGTCAACACCTATTTGACTCAAACAGCCCCTTTGCCATCAAAATGCGGGAAAATTGTTGAAACTGCAACTTTCCCCCCGCTGCTCTCAGGGGCTGATCCACTTTCCGGCGGCCTCCGATGAATTTTTTGGGAGGAGATCAAAAAAAAAAAAAAAGGTTGAGATTGAGTTCTCCCCGTCGCCTGAGGTGCCAAAAAAAAAAAGTAGGGAGAGGAGACTCCCACACTCCCAAAGACTGGAGGAACAGCCAGACTGTCTTTGTATCCTCATGGATTTATTTCTCCTTGGCAGCTCCCGGCTTTGGGAAGTGGGGGGAAAAGCTCTGGGAAAGGGGTTTTGCTCCGTGGGCTGGACGAGGTGTGACAAGGGCAGCTTGGTGGCCACCCCCAGCTGGATCATGGAATCATGGAATCAATCATGGAATCATGGAATCATTTAGGCCGGAAAAGCCCTCTAAGATCAAGTCCAACCATTCCCTCAGCACTGCCAAGGCCACCACTGACCCTGTCCCCAAGTGCCACATCCACAGGGATGTTAAATCTCTCCAGGGATTGGGATCTACCCCCACCCTGAGGCAGCTGGGCCAGGGCTGGACAGCCCTTTCCATGAGGAATTTTTCCTAATATCCAGCTTAAACCTCCCCTGGAACAACATGAGGCAGTTTCCTCTCATCCTGTCCCTCATTCCCTGGGAGCAGAACCTGATCCCACCCTCTCCTGTCTGGGAATTGTAGGGAGTAAGAAGGTCCTTCCTGCTCCTCCTTTTCTCCAGACTGAGCCCCCCCAGCTCCCTCAGCTGCTCCTGGTGCTCCAGATCCCAAATCCCACCTGCTGTCCCTCCATAGCCGTGGGCCAACAGGTGTAATCCCTCCATCCCCAAAAAAAATCCTTGCCTGAGGCGCTGCCCAGCTGCTCCCACTCCCATCCCATCCCTGGAAAGATTCCTGCCCCAAACCCTGCTCTAACATCCCTCAAGGTGTTGGTGCCTGCACATCCATTCCCAAAATCCCGGGAGGATCCACTGCCTGCGTCACCACCGCACTTCCAGAGGCAAATCCCACCTTGTTGCCATGAAAACTCCAATGAAAGCTTTTCCCAAATCCCCAAAATATCCCCTTTGTCCTGTTGCTCTGGCTTTGCCCTCAAACCTACCCCGGCATCCCATCCCACTCCCCATTCCACACACACCTGTTATCCCAAATCCTTAAAAAGAGCAACCCAGCATCCCAAATCTGACCACTCAGAGGCCACAAAGTTGGATTTTTCCAGCCCCCAAATCTCCCAAACTGATTTTTTTTGGCACTTTTGCAGGGGGATTTCATCCTTGCCGGGGATTTTTCCATAGGGATCAGCTCTGGGGGTTAAAGAGGATGTGTGGAGGATTGATCCTGTGGTTTGGGAAGGGTTAAGAGCTCGGAAGTTGGAAGATGGCACAGCAGGAGACCGGTGAGCCACTGACAGCCCTCTTGGCATCCTGAAAGATTCCTGGTCTCGGGGTTTCGGGTGTATCCCGGGAGAAGGGGGAGAAAAGGAATAGATTGGGGAGAAAAGGGAGGGGTTGGGGAGAAAAGAGAAGGATTGGGGGGAAAAGGGAAGGTTTGAGGAGGAAAAGGGAGGGATTGGGGAGAAAAATGCTGGGGAGGGATTGGGGAGAAAAGGGAGAGATTGGGGGGAAAAGTGCCAGGGAGGGATTGGGGAGAAAAGAGAAGGATTGGGAAGAAAAGAGAGGGATTGGGGAGACAAATGCCAGGGAGGGATTGGGGAAAAAAGAAATGGATTGGAGACAAAACTGCCAGGGAGAGACTGGGGAGAAAAGGAAGGGGCTGGGGGGGAAAGTGCTGGGAAGAGACTGGGGAGAAAAAGGAGGGATTGTGGAGGAAAAGGAGGGATTGGGGAGAAAAAGGAAGGATTGGGGAGAAAACTCTCAGGGAGGGACTGGGGAGAAAAGGGAGGAATTTGGGAGGAAAAGGAGGGATTGGAGACAAAACTGCCAGGGAGGGACTGGGGAAAAACTGGGGGGAAAAGTGCTGGGAAGAGATTGGGGAGAAAAGGAGGGGATTGGGGAAAAAAGAGGGGAATTGGGGAGAAAAATGTCATGGAGGGATCAGGGAGAAAAGGGAGGGATTTGGGATAAAACTTCCAGGGAGGGATTGGGAAAAAAAAAAAAAAAAAAAAAAAAAAAAAAAAAAAAAAAAAAAAAAAAAGGAGGGATTGGGGATAAAACTTCCAGGGAGGGAGTGGGGAGAAAAAGGAAGGATTGGGGAGAAAAGGAGGGATTAGGGGGATAGGTGCCAGGGAGAGACTTGGGATAAAAGGGAAGGATTTGGGAGAAAAGGGAGGGGTTGGAGATAAAACTGCCAGGGAGGGACTGGGGGGGAAAGTGCCAAGAAGGGTTTGGTGAGAAAAGGGAGGGATTGGGGAGAAAAGGGAGGGGTTGGAGATAAAACTGCCAGGGAGGGGTTGGGGAGAAAAGTGCCGACACGGAGGAAATCTGAAAAATAACAACAACAAAAAGGACCAAAAAAACCCCAAAACAACAATCAAAGGGAATAAATCAGAGCTGGTTCCAGGGAGACACAAAGTGATCCAAGAGCGAGAGCCCCCCCTCTCCTGGCACCTCTCCTGGCACTTCCAACCCCCCTGGAGACCCTCTGTGTCCTTGGGGAAGGGAGCACAGAGCGACAGTGGAAGGGTCGAGCAAACCCATCTTGTCCTCAGCAGCTGCCCCTGGATGTCCCCAATCCTACGGAATGGCGATTTCCCAGCTCCCACATCCCGTTTTCCCCATCTCCCCCCAAGCACTGAAAAAGTTGGGATGCAAGGGAAGGGAGGTTGGAGATGCAGGGGGTGGGAAATGGGGCTGAAAACACAGGCACGTGGTGCCAAAAATCCCAGGATGGGCCAGGATTTTTTGTGTCCCGGATCCATCCCACACTCTCATCCCGTTGGGAAATGGAGGCACTGGGACAATTTGTCCTCCAAGAATGGGGT